>CM034157.1:390669762-392007194 GCA_019776745.2 Taxus chinensis
ATCTTGAGGAGAGATATATTTGAGAAAGGAAGAAGAAGGTTTTGAGAGAGAGGAGCTGAATTTGTGATCACCATCAATTTTTGTAGCAACATATATTTAGTGATAAACAATTTATAGATGGATTAGGATGTGCTTGTTCATCATATGGGGTAATATCCTCTTTGTGGTTTTGATGCCACAATTTGAAACATAGCTATATAAAGTTTTGTTTTAGTGGCTTTTATTCCCCTTAAGGTTTTCCAGCTTAAATTTGGTGCCATGTGTTATTGTGTTGTTCTTGCATATGCCTTGATGGTTATATTATATTGATCAGTCTTAATGAATAATATATGGTGAATGGTTTATGAATGTAAATGGTTATAATGAATTGAAATTTTGTGTGGACATTGATTCACCCCACTTTCAGTGTTTTTGCTTCCAATAATAGGTATCAGAGATAGGTCCTTGTGAAGCAAATATAACAAGTTAGAAAATATCCTATAAGTATAAGATGGATAAAAAATAAGGAAAGAAAATTAGGAATTTATAGCCATGGCCAATAAGGATGAAGAAACCATCTAGTTTCTCAAGAGTTAGTTGGAGAAGGTTATTTCAAATCTGAGTTTGAAGGAAGAGGAATGTTACAAATTAAAAGACAAGACTTGTTATTTATGTGTGCATGGTCAAGATGATTTCAAATAGGTTTTTATGGATCTATAAGAAAAATTAGATTTCCATATAAAAGAGAATATCAGATTAAATTATGAAGTCAAAGGTATGATAGCATTATTCAAGGCCAAAGAAGAAGAGTGTGTCAAGCTAAATGAAGAGGTACAAACCCTAAAGGTCAAATAAGATGAGAATCTTAATCAAGAAAGTTAAGAAGTTATTCCTTTTCCCAAAGGAGGTGAAAATGAATGTATTCATACCAAGAAGGTCTAATCAAGGCCTAACCTCATCAAACAACCAAATGTTACGAGGTATGAAAAATTTTGTGGTTATTGTTTTGCTTGAAATGATATTGGTCATTAAGAAAGGTATTATAGAAATTTTTCAGCTGTGTGTACCCTTGGAACAATGGAAGATATCATAATATTCATCAATCAAGATATATGTAAGAGGTTATTTTCCATAAGTGTCATGGAAAGGGTCATATTGCAAGTTTTTACTTTCATGATTCATCAAGACAAGTGAAGAAGGTTGAATCCCCCAAATCTATGTATGGATTCCTTAATCAAACAAAGAAGAATTAGATTCATTCAAGGTGAGTTGAAAAAAGGAATTCAAGGAAAAACCAAGATTAATCAAGGATGACAACAAGCCTAACCATGTAAATGAGGATAAGAAGGTTGAAATAGAATATAAGAAAGTCACATGTGGTTTACTACAATTAAATCACATGTGCATGAAAATTTGAGAAGACTAGGTATTTGGAATACATCAGGTGTTATAAGGTGTGAGATTTTACTAGCCATATGGTTTGAAGTTTAGGATTCCTTGTAGTTATAAATATGTTTGGTTAAAAATTTAATATAGAGTCTATGTTTATGAAAAGAAAAGTTTCTACTTTATTTCATCATATTCTATGAGTTATGAATGTATGGTATGATCCTTGAAGTATTGTGTCACAATTCCATATACAACATGAGTGTATAAAGTCAAGACAATAGGTATGAAGATCCCTAGAGGGATTCATGAGTTATAGAGTATATCATGTTGATTTGAATTTTACATCAAGCATATGAGATCTGTAGACACACAATAATGCTCTTTAGGTAATTATCTAGTCATGATTACATACTACTATTCATGTGATTCCTAAGTAAGAAAATTACTAATTAACCCATGTCTTTGGCCACCTTTTTTTCCTTTCTGTTGCTCCTCTCAGTCTTGCACTCTTACTTTCTCAGTCTACATTTTTACTCTTCATCATTTGTCTTCCGATACACCAGCGCCAGGTGCCCTTGTCCCCTCTAGAAACTCATGTATCCTTTTTAATTTACTATATCATTTTGGGTCCTTTCTAGCCATTTAAACATCTTATATTTTTGGTAATTGGCCTTTTCAGGGTTAATTATGAAATTAAAGAAAAGGAACCATATAAATATAAAGTTTTGTGATCATAATACGGGACATAACACTAAGAACTATTTATCCTCACCTAATTTTTCATCCATCAAGGAATATAAGAGTTCCATTACATCCATATAGCTCCATCACAAGGGACACAAGGGTTGATTTTCTACATCACACTTCATAAGAGGGAAGTTCATCTTATTCCATAAACAAATTTACTACATTTATTTACATGTATCTACTTTTCTCGCTGTTCCAAGTGTGACACGCACAAGAGAGACCTAAGACACAATTCCACACACACAAAAATTGAAACACATTGGGTATGAGATGTAGTGCAGTGATCAGTTGTAATTCCATCATTTTGGAAGCTTAGGATAGTCTGACACCTCATTTAGCATCTTTATTTTTTAATATTTAATATTTAAATAAATTATCTAAGCTCTTATCTATAGGAAACATTAAATATAAAGAGCATGTGTCATCTTCTGAAGCATTTATTGATGCCCATATTAAATATCTTAATGAACATATCACTAAGGACCCCCAAGATCTATACTTACTCTTATATGTTTATTGTGAGGAGGCCATCAATATCACAAACCTTAATTATTTTGATCCCATCCCCTCTTCCATCGCTACTCAACCACCTACTTCTACTCTCCCACCTATTTTTATCAATCACTTTTATGTCCCTACCCCCAATAATCACTTTACCCCACCACATGTTTCTCACACATGATAGGTTTCTTCCATTGGCATTCAATATTTAGCCTCCCTTTATAAAGACTTGCAAGTGCAAATTCGTCAATTACAACAAGATATGTCTCGTTCATCTCCATATTTGGATTCCAATCTATTACTACACTCTCCATTCACACCTTCCATCTCCACTTACTCGCTTCCTAATAATTTTTTCAAGCATAAGCTTGCCATTTTTAATGTGTATGGTGACCCACAAGATCATCTCCGAGAATTCCATATTGCTTGTCTAGATTTTGTAGATGATAATAACCTCTTGGCTAAAATATTCCATGTAGTTTCCACGATTATGTGATGCATTGGTTTTATGACCTACCTGTCCACCCGGTAACACATTTCACACATCTAGCTGATTATTTTCTCATTCACTTCTCTATCAACATTGGATTTAAGATCTCTTATGATCAACTCACATAAATTAAACAAATATCTAATGAAAACTTATTAGATTATGTCTTGCGATACAAAACCAACCTAGCTAAGATGTTAAATGTGCTTTTGAACTTTGAGCTTCAAGAATCATTCATTCAGAGTCTATCACCACCTCTCTAGGAGAGTGTTCTCTTGAAGACATATCCCTCATTTTATCAGTTATGTCATACCCTTAAGCTTCATGAAACTAATCTCTTATCTATAGGAAATATTAAATATCAAGATTAGGCATCATCTTCTACACATTTTTAAAATAAGGAATCATTTATTCCATCAATGAAAAAACCTACTGACACCAAAATTACTTTTAATGATGTATCCAACAGCAAAGAACTTTAATGGAAACTACCTAGGCATACATTCACAAAGTTAACTATTACTCCACAATTACAATAACTACTTGAGAGAAATATTTCAATGTGACTCCTCCGCTTGAATTATATCCATTGCATCCAAAGGGTAAAAATTACAATAATAACTTTCAATGTGACAATCACAAATGTTTCAAACACTCTACAAATATGTGTTTCAAACTCCACAAAATCATCTAAGATCTTATCAAGTATAAAAAACTTGATCTTTCAAATCCTTTGGATTCTTCACTAGTCACGAAAAATTATATGCTCAAAATATTCAATAATCCAATTCTAAAACATGAAAAGAAAATCACTAATTTCTTGGCTAACCATACATATCATGCAGTTCCTCCTCATGCATTAGGGGCTCTTGATTTCCTAGTTTCTCATACTAACATTTCTCCACTGGTTATTTCTTATTCAGACCATGATTATCACATTACATTCTCTTCTGATCATTTACACAATAGCGCCTCTATCATATTTATCCCTATCAATAACACCATGGTTGATATGTCATGGCCCATCAGTACATGTTCTATTCCACTTCTTATAGGCTATCCAATATTACAAATATAATATCTAATGAACAATTCATATGGTGTTTCCAAACTCCAAATTATAGTTTTTCCTCTAACTATGTTGGTACCCTTCATTATCAAACAAATAATCAATGGGTGTGACATGATCCTAGGAATCAATTGGATTCACAAATCCAATTCTCTCATCTCCATGAATCACTTTTTCCTAAATTTAATTCACAACAAGAAAGTCATTTCTATCAATGGTGTCCCTCCATCTACTCTATGGTCGTAATATCCCCTTGTGGTTTCCAATGCATCATCTAGTCCATCTAGTACGCCACAACCTCTAGCACCTAAAGAACATTCCAATCCTATCTCACCTTATCACACATGACCTATGCAGTCTTATCACTCCGCTAGTCCAGTACATCAGTCTAATTCCATCTCTGGGAAAGTTCCTACATCTAGACACACTTCACCTCCTCATTTCATTCCACATATGTGTCCATCACCATCACGTCCTTCTTCACATAGGTCTCCATTACGTACACATTTTATTTCACCAAAGTGCTCACAATATACTCATTATTCACATGAAAATGGATGTCACTCATGTGTGCATCACTTATCTCATATACAACTATTGTTATAGCATGATCATATTCCTTAATCAAAGCAAGCATCGGGTAGAGGTCCTTCATCCTTTACTTTTATCGGATAGCCCATTCATCAACACAAACCTGGGGGGCATTACACTTGTTCACCTGAGCATCGATGCACGTATTACATTTACCTTACTACACACCTAAATTCTCACATATACATATTCACATTGTCATTACCCAATGATGTACTCTTGTGCTTTTGTTCACACTTGACTATTGAGGGCATACTGTACACATGAACCTCACACACTAAACATTAGATACTACTACATCATTCATGTTATACATTATATTATTCATCACTTTATTTCTCATACATATTCATCACTACACTACTATACATTTTACATTATCCTCATCCTCGACATCATACACTTATACTAATATCCACATCTTCAATTGCCCATTTTATACTACACACTATACAGATTCCACATCTCCACACCTCATATACTTTTCTACACGTAAAATATTTATATCATGCACACTTCACACGTTATACACCTATACATTGTACACACTAAATTATGTAACATTTTTACAATCTATACATCTCACACTACACCATTATACTTAGACACTATGAATTTTTCTCATCCACTCATACGCATTACACTCACTTATCAATGATGAAATTTAGTCCCTCGGTCCATACGTGATTGTTGAGGGTTTAAAAATCAAATGGACCTTATCAAACTTACATAATTCTCCATCTTGATCTTCACAATTAATCAGCTAATAGTTTTATCATATCATATTAGTATCTTATCCACACATATTGTGACCAATCCTAGTAGATTTTTGTTCACTCATTTCGTGATATATGGTTTTTTTCTAAATCATCATGGTTTTTATCATTCTACTCCTAAATATTTTGATATATGATTTGTGTTACATCATCACACTTTTCATCATTCTACTCCTACATATAGTGATATATGCTTTGTGTTACATCATCACGCTTTCTATCATTCTATCCATACATTTTGTGATATACACCTTGTGCTACATCATCATGCTTTCTATCATCTCCATCCATATATTTTGTGATATACTAAATCATCACACTTTTTCCTCACATGATTAGTGATATATTATTTAGGATAAATCATCACACATTCCACCACTTAATCAATTTTATTTTGTCACATTCAATCCTACACATCACATGACAACCTATAATAAGCATCTTCTTTGTGCACACATTTTAAACCATTTCCTGATGATGAACTCTAATTTACAATAAATTATTTACTGTTGAGGGGGCATAAATAAATTAACCTCATTATATACATAAACATCCACTTGGTAGGGCACGTTATTCCTATCATTAACTCTCCATTCCATTCTGCCTCACCCACAACATATTGCATATCTTAGTTGCATTTACTCATGATTACTTATGTGTATACATGTTCACTTTATTACACATTCTAGATAAATATATTGTATGAAATTATATTTACCATACACACAATAACGTTCCCTTTCTTTTCTAGTTTTGATCGTAGATTCTATAGGTCTATTACATGCAACATGGTTGTTTGGTATAGTTGTTATTACCAGTCCCATAGAAGTTGATGGGGGCATCCAATTTCATACATTATAGGTATTATTGTTTCATTTTGTTTCATAGAACACTATGATTTTTAATTAGACATTTCTTGACATATTTTTTATCTTCTTAACATGCTAACAGGTGCTTCATATGTAGTATTTATTATACAGGACTACTTTCTTCCATGATTGTTTGTTACATTATTTACTATTACTTGTCATTGTTTTATCTTTTTTTTGGTATTTGACCTTTGTATTTTATGCACACTCGTCTTATTATGACCACTATGAGCTTAATTATCTTGTGAAATCATGAGTGGTGTCTGTACGCACCCAAAATTACATGTGTTACATTGTTGGAAAAATGGTTAAAAAGGTCCTCAGTGATGATTCAAGATCCTTTCAAGAAGATTTTCGAGCTCCAAAAGCCCATTCACAGTATATATTTGTAGCTTAGATAGCCTTACTTATCTTTTCCTTTCATTTTTCTAGCTTCCCCCTTCTTTCTGTGCTTATTTTTGCCTTCATTGCCAAGACTGCTGCCCTACGTAGTGCGGCAGTCCTGATCGATTTTTCTAGAATCTTTAGGTGAGAAACTAAATGTGATGATTCACTTAAGTTTGCTTTTTGAGCTTATCTGTGAGCCAAATTTGCTAAAAATAGCTTCATTTTCTTGGTTCTCCTTGTTCCTTCATTCCTATATATTCATGCTTGTATTCAAGCAAAAGGCCTGAGAATTTTGTGTATCTTGCATTATTGTGCTATCATAATCTTGTTAGGAATTACGTAGCCAAGTTTAGATCTCTTGTGTTATCTTTCTTCTACCTACATAATGCCCATATTACTTCCAAACTGCCATCACTCAAGCGCCATCCTCTTGTTACCATTATTTGAATTCCTAATCCATGGATTCACATGAAAAATCAGATAAAGAAAGGAAAGAACTGAGGTGATAGATACCCATACTACTAGATTTGCTAAAGCTCTTGATCTTCCAGGTTGGAGTTATGTATGTGTTTTCTTTGTTTTGTCAAATTTTCAATTACATACCAAATAGAGTAGAGAAACAATTCATTTCAATTAATCAAATAGTTGCAAGTAGATCAAATCAATAGGAAGTTTTCTCTTCAAGATTACCAAGGAAGTTCTGGGTGAACAATAGCTTTGTTATAGTCATGATTTGTTCTTTATTTCTAAGGTAGGGTTGAAGAGATTTTATTTGAATTATAATAGATCTTAGATTTAGATTCACACATCTACATAGATAGCTAGCTACATCCAGCTAGTTATTAGTTTTTATAATTGTTTATTAGATTAGATGCATTGTCTGAAAAGTTAGAAAAGAAAATAAATATTTATTTCCATGGGTTAGTTTGTTTTATTGCTTTGTTCTGATATATTGAGAAAACACCAAAAATATAGTTTAGATTTCATTTTATAGATAGTTTATTTACTAAAAACAAATCATTTCATTCTGCATGACCATCAATGGTCCGCAGTAGGAAAATACCTACAATTGTGATCCTCTAGTCCCACAACCTAATGGGCCAAAGTTAATAACTGAAATTGACACAAGTCTATGCTTAACAATATTATGCACACCTACCACATACACAGAAAATAAGATAGTTAGAGACCTTGAACATAGCTTCTAATCAGGCCTACGAATTTTGGACTGTTCCTAGAAATAGGATTTGATTGCATGCATGACTGTACAAGGGCCTCATCCTCAACGAGTCTTTGTTTATGATTCACATGAACCGTAAACTAGTGGGCCTGCTAATCAGTTAGATATCAACACTAGATTACGCACACTGGTATTCATATATTCACTGCTTCCACCTGATATTATCACACAACTTTCATTGTTGAATATAGCCACTGATTAGGCTGAGACTTTCTAGACAAGACTAGAGAATCACCCTTAGTTCCTGTAACTCCACTACATCTCTTGTCTCAATTTCCATGACCTTATCTGGAAACCCATACGAGGCACTTACAGGTTACTTTCCACATATTCTACAACCAATCAATAGAATCTCAGCTGAACTAGACATCGATTAAAGTCTCCATGTAGATATCATATCAGACCCTACCATCACACCCCTTCAAGTTAGGAGAGCATTATTTTCCTTAGATTAAAAGATTTCGTTATTGCATGTTGAAGACATAAGGTTACCCAATTAGCTTGGTCATCTCCATCACTTTCACTCCCATTTAAATTCCACACCGGTTGTCTCGGCATGACCTTAGGAGGTCTAGTGCAAAGAAGGTCACGTGTTGATTTTAAGTTGTACAGTGTCCCATGTTTGCAACCCACTTTTTGTGGTCTAAATTGTTTGATTATGTTTTTACTTACATATTAGCTTACACATTGTCTATATAACATAAAATTGTTTTCCTAACCTTTTTTTTGTGTATTCCTTAGTTTTTATCAAGCGCATCCCATTTCCCCCTGAAGCGAACAATTTTCGTAAAGCGGTTAGTACTCCTTTGGGATGCATATTCCTTATGCGATTTCACATGTGCCCAATAAAAGTGGGGAATAATTTGGGTAAATCATTAACCCCATACAACATTATAAATAGCACAAATTGGTACTAGTACATAACATTTTAAGTTTTTAATAGGGCTCAAATTCACACATGGGTGCTTAGCACACAACATCCTTCCCCGAGTACCGATAACAAGGGAAATTACGCAATTATTTGATATGTCACACTAGATTTTGATAGGGAAAAGATTCCTTTAACACTTGGAATTTACACTTGCATTTGTACACACCATCTAAAGTGGTATTCCATATCTAGGGAAGTAGTTAAAGGTTAGAGGATGACACTAAAACTTCCTCTCTACACTACATCTATTGTGGTGTTAGATCACCCAAAAAACTAGACAATAAAGAGTTCTCTACAAATTTTAGAGGTGTTTATAGGTTAGAGGATGAAACTAGACTTTCCTCCCTACACATCTTCTATCTTGGCATGAGCTTTCCCAAAAATCTCGTACTTCATCGACATTTACATGATCCTTTATACACTCTTTCCTCTCTAGAGATCAGGTGTCCATGTTTCTTTTTCACATTTTTATCATTTTTACATACTTATTTCCATACTTTTCACATATTTTGATCAGAAACATGTGTATTTGACTACTTGATCATTCTTCTCCTTACAGGTCTTGTTGTATGAGAAGAAGTAATCAATTTCATTCTACAACATCCAAAAAACACCACATACATCAACATTGACATTGAAAACATGTACATCATGACATATACACATGTGTTTCTACCCTAGGTTAATTTTCATCATAAATTTTTACACTTTTTCCCCCTTACCATCCATGCTTCACATTTTTATCACTCCAATCTTTTTTTCTAATCCCTCGGCACATTTTCTACATTAATCTACATGAATATCAAGTATGCATCTCTATCTACTTTATGCTACTGAGCTTTCCACTCACCAACATAAAGTGGGGGAAAATATAGACACATAATCATGTACTTTGGGTAATTATTTAGTCCTAATTACATGCTACTTTTCATGTGATTCTTAGACAGTAAAATTACTAATTAACCCATGTATTGGCCACCTTTCTTTCCTTTGTATTGCTCCTTTCAGTCTTGCACCCTTAATTACTTAGTATGTATTTTTACTCTTTGGAATTTGAATCACTTAACACCAGCACCCATCTGGGACACTAGCGCAAAGTGACCTTAACCCTCAAGGTGATCGTGTCCTTTTTTCACTTTACTCTTACATTTTGGGTCCTTTCTAGCCATTTGAGCATCTTATCTTTTTGGTAGTTAGAATTTTTGGGTTTAATTACAAAATTCAAGTGAAGGAATCAAATAAATATAAATTTATGTGATCATAATAAGCTACCAAGCACTAATCACTATCTATCATCACCTAAGGTTACATCCATCAAGGAATCTAAAAGCTCTATTACATCCATCTAGCTACATCACAAGGGACACATGGGCTAGTTTTTTGCATCACACTTCATAGGATCTAATTGTATTTTATTCCATGCACACATTTACTATGTTTCTTTACATCTAGATAATTTTCTCTCTATTCTAAGTACGAAACACACAAGAGCAACCTAGGGAAAAATTCCCCACACACACATAAAACTACATTGGGTATGAGATGTAGTGCAACACTTAGTTGTAAGGCCATCATTGTGGAAACTAAGGAAAGTCAGACCCCTCAATTTTCATATTTTAAGTTCTCAATAAATATGTATGTTCATATACGAAGTTTAAGCCAAAATTTTGAGGTTATAATCTTGTCAATATTTATCATTCTCAAAGTGATAGTCCCATCATGCATTAAGAGGATCTGGTTAAGAATTCAGAGAAACATGTTTACAAGTTGATCTGTATTTTCTGTCTACATATAGAGTAAAGGTGGATTTTCCTGGTGTCCTTGTGGAAAGGGATCTAATAGGGGAACTCCACTGACCTTGTGGAAAACATAATAATCTCTTAGTAGGGAATACTTTGTCTAAAGAGTGGGAAATGAGAGTGAGAAAAATCTAGGATAACTAATGTTGCATGTAGAAAATAATATTCCTTCACATACTAGTTATAAATTTCTTCACATGCACTAGAATTAGGAAGAAAAAATACTACAAACAACAACAAGACCAATTAGAATTTAATGAACACAAATTATCAGTAAACCCCTTAGTCAAAAAAGGCTTGAAACTCTTTCTTCTTTTATTGATGATTAAGTAGAAATTGTACATAATATGAGAATGAAAGACATTGAGAAAATAGGAAAAGTGTCTAACTCTTTTCACTCACAAGCGAGAAAAATATCTCTCATAAACTTACAAGAATATAACTAGCTAGAAAAATTTCATAATTAGAACCCTTTGGAATGAATACCTCATTACAATTTATAGCAATCTGAATTATCCTTTCATCTCCCTCACATGGCTCCTCATTGTCATATTCCACTCATGGCCTTTCGTTCTCCATGAATTAAGTATTTATCTTATAATTTTGAGAAAATACTTTTTACAAATTTAAAATAGATCACTTAAGTAAATAGGAATAAATACAATGATGACACATAATGAAGAATTAGAATGGAGAGATAAAGTAGAGATGGAAAGAGAGGGAGAGGGAAGAGATGGAGGGGAAAACACTCCTTGTGATAAAATGATTTGAATTACTTGATGTAGCCATGAAATTTGAGAGAGGATTTATACCACTGGTGATCTTCTACACTGATGAAGATTGCTCCCTTGAATAACTTTGAATCATTTTCCCAATCTAGTGATGACTGCAAACTCTATGATGCATGGAAATCTTGGACCATAGAATGAGTGTTTAGAAAAAATGGTATGATGTTTACCACTACAAGATTGAGATGAACACATACAATGCCCACGATGAACCTCATTTAAAATTTGTTGATGAACCCATTGAATCATTGCAATCATTTTGAAAAATTCACTTTGGATCACTTGGTTCCTTAAGTGATGAAGATGAATTCACATGATGTGCCTTACAATGCCTTGCTTTGCTTTTGTAAACCATTGTACTCAAGATGATGCTTCTAGGAACTCTATGAATTTACCATTCTTCCTTTTCAACTCATGAAACCACCTTATTATCTAAAAGGGATTCCAAAAATTAGTAAGGTGAGTGATAAAAAATTCATATGCAATTTTACACTCTGAAATGAAAATTTTCTATTTTTAGAATATGATCCTGTGCTCTAATATTCTAAGGCATATAACCTTTCATTATCATATTTCACCTACTAAACCATCTACCATATTACAACCTCCTCTATTTCAAAGATATTGTTATTTTTAGCACATTTCTATTTTTAGCAGGTTGTTATTTGGGGACCTGCAATTTTGGGAAGAAGTCATTTTTTGTCTTACTTTCCATTTTACCCCTTTTCTGTTTGTCCTGAGTGATCGAACTTGAAATTTAGTGGGACTCACCATTTATATCATGTGAGGAAGTATAACATATACTATTTTTAGTAAGTGGTGAAAATGACCTCTGTTTGCGATGGGAACAACTTTTTTGGATTCATATCTTCGTCACAAACTCGTGCTCCAATTTTAATCATGATTTTATTTCTAGAAAACTCAAAAATGAAAAATGAAAATTTATCTCTAGTAATAGCTTTAGGTATGGAGCTACTAGGGTAGAATACTGATAAAAAATCAATCCTTCATATCTCAAGAAACTTGAAACTTCATCGTGTAAAAACTAGTTTGAGAGAAACTAGATTTTTTGGAGACCCTTCCCTCTGAATTTCAGATGATTTCACGCACTAGATCTTTAGGAATTTGAGAAATTATTTGAAGAGGGAAGAATTATGATAAAATAAAAATCCCTCCATATCCCTAAAAAATAGGGACTTCATGTCATGAAAACTAGTTCACGCGAAACTAGATTTTTCAATGATCATTCCCTCTAATTTTCGTGTGATTTCACCCACTGGAACCCTGAGAAGTGGAGAGGTAGCTCGCTAATTTTTTCCACTACTGTGTCATGGAAGCCATTAATGGAGCTTGAAATTTATAGGTCTTGTTTTTTCTCCTTTCAAAATGAAATCAACTCCATTGCAATAGGTTTTTTCTTCTAGTGCGTCACGTGAAATTTTACTTCAATCCTGACAAATAGTTCGATGGGAAATTCAACTTTTTCTTCGTTGAGTCAGAAAGTGAAATTTATTTGTTGTGAATGCTTTCTATTAATGAGAGGAGATTTTCAAAGTATTTTTTAATGGTATTCAATAGAGGAATAACTCAAAATATATGGTTTTCAATTCGTACACTAGTTTGCAAGATTTGTATGAATTTTTATTTCACAGAAATGAAAATTTTAACTATTTTTTTCTACGTTATTCTTCATTTCTCCTTCATAAATTGATGAAAAATCCTTTTGAGACCTACATATCACCATGGGAAAGGTATTTAAGTGCCTTTCTTGAGTTTTTCTGAGCATTTTCAATGGTATAATTATGGTAGAAAGTTGCAGAGGAAGTATGGAGATATGGTTGTGCATGGGAGTGTAAGAAGTTAGAAGCGAGGAAGGAGGTAAATATTCAAAATTTTAAAATCATGATGAGAGAGTGCTGGAAATTTTTTCTTGTCCTTGAAATCCATCACCTCAAATGGATGTTATGGACATCATTTTTCATGGTGATCAAGAAGGTGACACGTGGCAACGATATGATAATAGGGAGTGAGTGCTTAAAAATCAGCTTTAAAGCAATGAGGGGATGGAAGAGGGTCACATGGGTGACCAAATAATTCTATCTTATGGGGCAGGAATTTTTTTTAAAGGTTTTATGTCCCTGACCTATGAGGGACATGAGGGACATCAAATTCCATGGTGGTCCTAGAGCTGACATGTGGTGGAGATCTGACGACAGGGGATTTGAGCTCCAAATTACACCTGGGGGCTGAACTGGCAATCCTGATGGTCGCATGGGGTTCCAGAGGTCACATGGGGGCTGGGAAATTTTTCCAAGGTTGATGTACCTAACCCTTAGGGATGTCGGGGACATAAAATCCCACTAGGCTCCTGGAGCTGACACGTGTCCTCCTAAAATTTGGCTAAGTCCTGAACTTGCTCCAAGAGGACAACTTGCGACGATGATAACTTGAGCTCCCGATGGATTTTTTCAAAAAATATTTATATGATCCTGACTGTAAATGGCCTTTTGAATCCAATTGTGGGGGTATTATGTCTTTATTTTTCCATTTGATCCCTAAAAAAATATATTTTTGATTTTATATTCCACTTGTGCCTAAGAAAACCTTCCTGCAGACCTAATTAACCGAAGTGTTGTGAAAAATGTTATTTCACCATCTTGTAGGTTGGAATTATATTTCTAAATATGTTTTTTTTTCTCCTAACTCCATCCAGAGCTCTTGGAATCACCTTCCAAAGCATGGAGACTGTTTTGGCCTGTGTACTGACTAGGCCTGTGAACCCTAATTTTGGTGAAACTGCCCCAACTTCTCCAAGCCCTTCCAAAATATTCCTAAATCATTTCCATGATGTCCCAAGACCTTTGAATCACCTCCACATCCACTTAGGATCTTTTACTCCACTCCATGGGGTTTCTCCAGCCCTAGGAAGGCCAGTGATAGCCCTTCCCACAACTGCCTGTAGCTTGCAATTTTTAATGAACTCCTAAAATCACCTAGGGGGAATGAATGGAATTTCCTAAATCACCTAAGGGGTGAGATAAAATTATTCAAGAGGTAATTTAGAATGGGTGGATATACTTGGAGTATCTTGGAATGATAGGACTTGAAAAAATTAATACAGGGGTATAGTTGTCATGCTCAGAAATTGTTAATTTCCATGTTGCACATTTGCATGACAAAAACTGGCTCTAGCTTGGGGACATGACATGGAATGAGTGTAGTGAAGACATGACATGGAGAAGAAAATCTCAAACAATATTTCAAAAAAATGACTAGTGCCTTATCCATTGGGCCCTGTGGAGTCATGTACAACTTACGAGAGAGAGAGAGAGAGAGAGAAGAAGGAAACACACACGGAACATGGAGAAATGGATACACATGACACACAATATAAATGGAAACACACACATGGAAATAGAAAGGAAATTATATACAAGGGGAGGGAAATTTACAGAGGTGGGAAAAGTATATACACATACTCGGAAATGGGTTGAGAAAAGTACATGCCATCATGAAATAACAGATTAAAGTATGACCATTGAAGCACAAAAACTATTATTTGATCAAACCATGCTTTGGTGATGGCATTACATGGCTTGAGAAGAATACTAATCATGATTCCATCCTTGTACTCATATTTTACTGAAAATGTTCCTTCATCTATTAAAATTTGGTTAACTTCCTTTAAAAAATTTATTTTGAAGATTCCTCTTGATGTCTCGTAAGCACGAGACACCATCCCTCCATATCTTCAAGAGTGGGAAAATTGCTTCTATCATGAAAACATTCATCCTCTGTAAATTACATCTAAAATTTTTCTCTTATATTAGCAAAGAATTTGAAAGGAGTGAGAATAAACTAGTTTTATTCCCATTCAAGAACTTCCCCGAACATCCAGCTTTGTTTCTTTGAGCAAGTGTTTTTAGACATGGAGGTTAAATCATTGAGCTAGAGATCTTCATCATCCTTGAGATATTGTTGCAGCATGGGAACATGTTCAAGGTGAATCTGAGCTTGGAGGATGGTGAGTGCAGCCTAATTTTGGATCATTTGGCAAGAATCATGCATACTCCCACTTTTTTGTCTAGAGAAATTGTTTCCAATATGCATTCGTTTGGAGTGCATCTTGATATCATTTTCAAAATTGTAACTTTTGGTTTGGCCATGTAAGCATTCTTCACCCTTCATTGGATTTTTCCATATGAACTCTTGTTTTCATTGATGGACCATTCCGAAATGGTGGCATCAAGTTGATTTTGAATATACTCCTAACATTACTGCATATTTTTGCCATGTTCCCAACAAATTTCTTCAATGAAAATCAACGCAATGTTTTCCTTCTTATCTTCTTCCATGGAAGAGGTGTTGTCTTCAAAACTAGAGATGTCCAAAGGAGATTCATGAAATTTTCTTCTTTTACACTCATGAACTTCTTCACACGATGTGGAAGAAAAATACATGCTTTCATGTCCATTCTCATCAACCAAAGTATGAGAGAAGTCATCAAGCTTATCCAACTACTCCATCTCAACATCAAAAATTGGTTCCTCAAAATAGGAAGCGCAATTATAATCATACATGTCTTGTATCTCCATGTCCCAAGTTAAGAGTTCAAGATTGAGTTCAGGTTCTTAAGATTTTTTTACAACCTTCAAAATATCTTATACAGATAGTTCGTTTGCAATTTCCATCGGCTCATTTTTATCTTCATTGGAAGAATCTTCTTGTTGTGCCTCCAGGAGATGGTTAAAAATATGATCCATACGGGCCCATGATTCATTTGAAACATCCTTGTTCACCTCTTCCATGATTTTCATTTCCAAATATTCACTTTCTTGCAAACATGGGCATACTTGATTCATGACACCTACTGAAAAGGAGAATATGTCTAAGCTTCGTGGGAAGGGCACTCCTTCAAGCTCAAAATCCATATCATATTCTTCTTGGTAAGAAGTAGAGAACCGTGTTGGGGCATCATTATGAGAATTTTTTTTAGCTACATCTTGACCATCCATTATTGAATCTTCTTTCTCAGGTGAAAGATGAAAGGCTATGTTTTCACTGTGATGATGATTTTGCTCCCCGAGTGAGTAGAGGTTGTGTTTAAATAGTTCATTCTCCTCGGATTTGAAAAGAGAGTGGGATTCTTCCATTTGATCATCCATGATTGCATGAGAAGAGAGTTTGATTCTTTGACTTCCTCCATTTCTTCATGAAACATTTCTACATCACTTGAAGAATAAAAATAGAAGGGAAGATTATCTATGACCATCTTGAATTCATCATTTTTGGACCATGATGTCAGATGAATTTCTTACTTTTTCACATCTCTCCATTTCATCATTAATTGAAAGATCAAAATTTGAAAAGATATCATTCATGCTTACTTTGAATTGGTTGTATTCTTCATCATTGGTGGAGTCTTTAGAGATCATTGAATCATCCATTATGCAGCAAGGATCTTACTTTATTGAATATATTATTCCCACCATGGGTTGTGACTCGAGCCAAATGGAATTGTTGAATGGTGATTCTATCTTTTTTCTCTTCGACTTCTTCCTCCATGACGTTGTTTTGGATTTCATCTGGAGGTTCTATGACAAGATCTTCTTCAGAATCATCCAAGAATCTTTTGGGAATGAAAACCTCATAGTATGGGTAGAAATATGGGTCCTCTCCTATAGGGTACATCTCGTATTCTGTCTCCATTTGATTCAAAGCTTCAAGATGTTCATATCTTCTCTGTAGAGATAAATCATACCTCAAAATTTCATCAAATACTTCAGGGTTGGAATTTCCTTTTATGCTCTGAAGCCTTTCCACATATTATCTCTTTAATAGGTCCATTTCTTCATCACCGTATGCAATGAAGTCATCTATTGAGTAGTGGACGAAAGATAATGTTCTCAATTTTGTAGTGAGATGTGTGATATTGGTAAAATATTTTTCAGTGGATCTTGCACCATCATGTCTTTCTTCATCTTCTTGAATGCTGATTTTATCTTCATCAAAAGGCTCAAGGATAGGATTTTCTTTAGTGGCATTCAAGAACCTTTCAGGTATGAAAACCCTATGGTACGAATGATCTTCAGGATCTTCCTATATAGGAAAAATCTCCTCTTCTTCTTCCTCTCTATGGGTTACTTCAATTTTTTCATTCATCTCTTGCAATAATTTTACATATTCTCAAACTTCACACCTTATATTATTTCTCCTTTGAATCCATTCTTCTTCATCGGCAATGGGTTCTTTCATATTTCCTTTGAAAATACTAGTCTGGAACCATGGCTAATCAATGATATTCTTTTATGGGAAGACATCTTCTTCTTCTTTTAAATTGTCACTCATTAGTACTTCACTCTAATATGGAAATTTATTTCTGATGTGGGAAAAGAGCGTGACACGGGTTTGTTCCTTTTCGGAGTTTCCTTCAAAAAATTATTTTCCTTTGAAGTACAATTTTTTTGTTTTTTATTTACTTTTTTAATATTTGATTTTTTTGTATTTTGGAACCTTACGGTCATATTCTGGGTGCAAATTCTACCGATTCTATCCCATGGTGGGCACTACAAACTATTGGTGAAAAAAATTCTCAGGTGGAAAAACTTATAGAGTTCTTGCCAATGCTCTGGGAATCTAAGTCCCTCTACTTAACTGGTGTAAATGTCGTATATGCATGCGCAAGAAAAGGTGAATTTTCCTTGTGGCATTGTGTTCGGGGATCAAATAGGGGCACTCCACTGACCCTACAGAAAATCTAGAAATCTCTTGCTAGGGAAGTGTTTTTCTGAAGAGTGGGAAAGGGGAGTGAGAAAAGAGGTAGGAGAACTAATGTTGCAGGTAGAAAATCAAATTCCTACACACACTAGTTAGAAATTTCATCACATGCACTAAAATTAGGAAGAAACAATACTACAAACAGCAACAAGACCAATTAGAATTTAATGAACACAAATTATCAATAAACCCCTTAGTAAAAAAAGTCTTGAAACTCCTTCTTATTGTATTGATTCTCAAGCAGAAATTGTACATAGTATGAGAATGGAAGACATTGAGAATAGGGGAAAAGTGGCTAACTCTTTTCACTCACAAGTGAGAAAAATATCTCTCATGAACTTACAATAATACAACCAGCTAGAATAATTTTAGAATTAGAACCCTTTGGAATGAAGAGCTCATTACAATTTATAGCAATCTGAATTGTCCTTTCACCTCCCTCACATGACTCTTCATTTCCATATTCCACTTGTGACCTTTCTATTTCCATGAATTAAGTATTTCTCTTATAATTTTGAGAAAATAGTTTTTACAAATTTAAAATAGGTCACTTAAGTGAATAGGATGAAATACAATGATGACACATAATGAATAATTAGAATGGAGAGAGAAAGTGGAGAGGGATAGAGAGGGAGAGGGAAGGGATGGAGGGGAAAACACTCCTCATGACGAAATACTTTGAATGCCTTGATGTAGCCATGAACTTTAGTGAAAGGATTTTACTGCCACTGGTGATCTTCTACACTGATGAAGATTTCTCCCTTGAATAACTTTGAATCATTTTCCCAATCTAGTGATGAACGAAAACTCTATGATGCATGGACATCCTAAACCATAGAATGAGTGTTTAGAAACACTTTTATGATGTTTACCACTACAAGCTTGAGATGAACACATACAATGCCCATGATGACCCTCCTTGAAACTTGGTTGATGAACCCTTGAATCATTGCAATCGTTCTAACAAATTCACTTTAGATCACTTGGTTCCTTAAGTGATGAAGATGAATTCACATGATGTGCCTTGTAATGCCTTGCTTTTCTTCTGTAAACCATTACACTCAAGATGATGTTTCAAGGACCTTTGTGAAGTTCCCATTCTTGTTTTTCAACTCATGAAACAATCTCTTTATTGAAAAGGGACTCTAAAAATTAGTAAGGTGAGTGAAAAATAACTCATATGCAATTTTGCACTCTTAAATGAAAACTTTCTATTTTTAGAATATGAGCCTGTGCTCTTCTATTCTGAGCCATATCACTTGTCTTTCTCATTTTTCACCTTCTAAACATCTACCATATTCCAACCTCCTATTTTCCTGAGATATTTATATTTTTAGCACATTTCTATTTTTAGCAAGATGTTATTTGGGAACCTGTTATTTTGGGAAAAAGTCATTTTCTATCTTACTTTCCATTTTACCCCTTTTCTGATTGTCCTGAGTGATCAAACTTGAAATTAAGTGGGGCTCACCATTTATAGCATGTGAGGAAGTATAACATATGATATTTTTAGTAAGTGGTGAAAATGACCTTTGTTTGAGATGGGAATAACTTTTTTGGATTCAACTCTTTGTCATGAACTCGTGCTCCAATTTTCATCATGATTCACTTTCTAGAAAGCTCAGAAATGAAAAATGAAAATTTATGTCTGGTAAATGTTTTGGGTATGGAGCTACCTAGGAAGAATACGTATAAAAAATTAGTCCTTCATATCTCAAGAAACTTTAAACTTCATCATTCAAAACTAGTTTGAGAGAAACTATATTTTTTTGAGACCCTTCCCTCAGAATTTCAGATGATTTCTCTGGCTGGATCTTCAGGAATTTGAGAATTTCTTCAAAAAGGGAAGAATTTTTATAAAAAACACATCCCTCCATATCCCTAAAAATAGGGACTTCATGGCATGAAAACTATTTCACATGAAACTAGATTTTTCAATGATCATTCCCTCCAAATTTCATGCGATTTCGCCCACTGGAACCCTGAGAAGTGGAGAGGTAGCTCACTGATTTTTTCCACTATTGTGTCATGGAAGCCATTAATGGAGCTTAAAATTTATAGGTCTGGTTTTTTTCTCCATTTGCAATGAAATCAACTCCATTGTGATCGGTTTTTTCTTTTGGTGCTTCGCATTAAATTTTACTTCAATCCAATAACCGATTTGATGGGAAATTCAACTTTTTCTTGATTGAGCCAGAAAGGAGATTTATTCACTTTGAATGCTCTGTTACATGAGAGATAGTTTAAAATCATATTTTTTATGTTCTTGGAGAGAGGATTAAAGAACTCAAAATATGGTTTGTTTCTTTTTGCACTGGTTTGCAAGATTTCTATCAAATTTCCATTTTACAACAATGAAGATTTTCATTGTTTTCTTCTTTGATGTTATTTCATTTCTCCTTCTTAACTTTATGAAAACTCCTTATTATACCTGAATACCACCATGGGTAAGGTTATTTCATTTCCTTGGTTGATATGGTATGAGAATTTATAATGGTGGAGTGATGGTAGAAGGTTGCTCGAGGAAGTATGGAGATATGCTTATGCATGAGAGTGTAAGAAGTTAGAAACAAGCAAGGTCATGTAAATATTTCAAATTTTAAAATCATGATGAGATTGGGATTTGGGTGAATTTTCATTTGTCCCTGAAATCCTTCACCTCAAAGGGACTGTGAGGGAACATCAGTTTCCACGATGAGCAAGAAGGAGACACATGGCATGATCCGACGGTAGGGAGTGAGTGCTCCAAAATCAGCTTTAAAGCACTGAGGGGTTGGAAGTGGGTCACATGGGTGACCAAAAGTATCTCCTAGGGGTATGGGTGCATTTTTCAAGTTTTGATCTCATTAAATTTTGAGGGAAGTGAGGGACATAAAATTCCATGGTAGAGCTGACACGTGGAGAGATCACGGGACAGGGATTTGAGCTCCAAATTACACCGGGGGCTAAACTGGCAATCCTAATGGTCACATGGGGTTCTAGAGGTCACATGGGGGCTGGGATAATTTTTCCAAGGTTGATGTACCCTGACCTTAGGGATTTCAGGGACATAAAATCCCTCCAGGCTCCTAGAAATGACATGTGTCCTCCAAAAATTTGGCTAAGTCCTAAACTTGCTCCAAGAGGACAACTTGTGTTGATGATAACTTGAGCTCCGATGGATTTTATTGGAAATTTTTTATATTATCCTGAATTGAAATGGACTTTTGAATCCAATGGTGGGGTTATCATGTATTTATGTTTCAAATTAATCTATGAAAAAATGTATTTTTTATTTGGCATTCCACCTGTACCTGAGAAACACTGCCTACAGACCTAATGCACCAAAGTGTTTTAAAAAATATTATTTGAAAATATTATAGTTATTGGAATTTTATTTATAGATATATTTTTTAAAGTCACCTTATGAAGCTCAGTGGTTATTTTGGCATGTGTACTAACTAGGCCTATGAACCCTAATTCTGGCAAAGCTGCCCCAAATTCTTTGAGCTCTTCCAAAATCTTCCTGAATCAGTTCCATGATGTCCCAATACCTATGAATAACCTCTAAATCTACTTCGGCTCTTCTTCTCCACTCCATGGGGTTTATCCATCCTTAGGAAGGCTAGTGTTAGCCTCCCCACAACTGTCTGTAGCTTGTAACTTTTAATTAAATCCTAAAAAATCACCTAAGGGGGTGAGATAACATTAGTCAGGATGTCATTTGGACTAGCTAGATAGACTTGGGGTGTCTTGGAATGATAGGACTTGGAAAAATTAACATAGGGGTATAGTTTTCATGCTCAGAAATTATTAATTTCCTATTTTCTTAACAACAAACTAATTCTACACAAGCCATGAACATGTGGTGTTTGAGTCATAATTCTTCTCAATTGGTGTTAAGATAGGTCCACAAATCTAGATTGTGCTTCAAGAAAATGTTATTTCCTTTAGTTCCAAGTCTAAATGTTCAAGTATTGGTCTAAGAAAGGATAATAAGATCGTAATGAGACATATTTTAGGAGTAAAAGGAATGAAGGAATGACATAAGTAAAAAATTGATAGAGCTAAGTGTGATCAAGGTAAAGGACTAATGAGAGAACTCATTAAAGAAGGTGTGTTGCAAGATTTTATCAGGACAATGATGTATGCAGGTATTCATCTATGTTGCAATAGGTAAGAGAGTGCAATTGTTTCTATATGGTGTTATACGTATCACACAGGATGGAGAAGAGGAGTATCTAGTGAAAATATTAAATTCTATGGTATATTATTATATTCTAAGGAGTCAATTAGAAGTAGAATAGGTTGATAGTAAATTAAAATGGTTAAAAATTAGTAAGTGGAGGTTATAAGTGTTAAAATATTGTTAGGAATGGTTACAAAAAGCAAATTCTAGAAAATATGAGTTCGAGGACTATTAGAGTATCAAAAATCACATAGGTGTTTTGAATATCAAGTCAAAGTCTATTTTCTAGGAATATATTTGTTTAAATAATGAGCTTATATATCTAGGGCATGACTGTACTAATCTATTGAAAGGATGGGCTTATGATTAAAAGTTTCAGGTTAGGGAGAACAATCAAAAGTATGAACTTGGTTAGTCTATTTTTCTTCTATGATGATGTATCTTAAGGGTTTTTGTTAGTTAAAGAAAAGGGTTTCACAAGTTAAGTGTGTAGGTTCATAAAATAGTTAAGTCATTTTTAGATTGAACTAAAGGTCCTTATTAGGTTTGAGTTCACACATCAAGTAATATATTAGGATATTATCTTAAAGGATCAAGGATGAGGTGTGTGTCTAGCTTGCAATGTTACAAAATATACTTACAAAAAATTTGAATCCATAATTAAGTGGTGCATAATAATAGGGGGAGCTCTATGATTTACATTTGATGTTTTTATCAAATAAGTTGTTGTATCTTAATTTTACACCCCCAAGGGGGCTAAAAAAACTTTTCTTAAGGAGGATGGCTTAGATCATGAAATAAATTTGTGGTATATGTCATTTTTGGTTGGGGATGTATCTAACATTGTCTTTTACACTAGGCTTTTTGGGATGATTGACAGGTATATACAAATGGGATAGTCCAATCATGGTACTTTTGGTCCTACCTAGACCAAGGTGAGAGGTCGATTAATGTATAAGAAGAAAATTTAACAGTGTGTTCTTCTTATACATCATTATTTAGGAGTTTAGGTGAAATTATTTCTTGAGGATGTTTAGATTAGAACACAAGTATGGTAGGTTTAATCTTATAGTTATGGTAGTAATGGTAGGGTGGTGAGATAGATTTATTTTAAGGAGTAAGGGGTAAACAAATGATAGACAATTTACTAAAAATAATGTATAAGTAATCACTAAGACAACATATTTTTTTGAAAATGCAGTGAAATTAAAATTAAGTAACAAAAAATTCTAATAATTACTCATGTTTTTGCTGGAAATTTAAACATGGAGAAAAAGGGGGAGTGGGAACGAGATTTGTTGGAAATTTCAAAACAAGGAAATGAGAAAGAATCTCTAGTGGGTCAGACAACACAGAAGGATGAGTGGGTTCTAAACCTAGTAAAGGTTCACATGATTGTGGAGCCCAAGGAAAAAAAGGATAAGGATTGGGAGGTAAGCACGTGGGAAGAAAGTTTTTTCAGTAAAATATTGGACAAGGGGATTTTGGAAGGTTTGGAACCATCTAAAGAGAAAGGTAATTTATCCCTTAAAGTTCCTAAGATTATTATGGCTAGAACCAAAGCCTCCATGGAAGTTTCTCTATTTGTAAATTTTGTGGGCTCTAGACCAAATATTGACTATTTTAGAGGATGGGTAAAGAGGCGTTGGGTGACTAATGGTGTTGTGGGAGGTTCAACTTATGATAATGGTTTTTTCTTAGTCTCTTTTCCTAGTAAAGACCATGTGGTGAAGATTTTGGTTGGAGGTCCTTGGTTTATTGAAAAATATCATGTGGTTCTTTAAAAATGGGAACCAAAATTTTAACCCTTATGTGACGTCTGTTTCTGAGTTCCCTATTTGGGTCAACCTTCTGGGCTTAGCCCTAGAATTTTGGGAGCCAAAATTCCTTATTGGCATTACAAAAAGTGTGGGTAAGCTGATTTCTCTAGATCCAGTAACAAAGGCTAAATCTAGACTTACTCATGCCATATTTTGTGTCAATATGGGTCAAGATGTTATTATGGAGAGTAATATCAAAATCTTGACTTTTGAGGGAGTCTAGGTGTAGATATTTGACTATGATCTATCTCCCTTTGCTTGTAGAAAATTTAAGATGGTAGGTCATGACCATAGAAATTTTCCTCTTTAGAAGAAAAATATTGATCCCATTGTCGGTCCTCAAAGGACAACTAATAAGGAGGCTAAGGAATAAAGGCTTATTGGGAAAATTGGAAGAGTTGTAGAAGAAAATGATAATCTTATCATCCCAAAGGCTATAAATGAAGTAGATACCTTGGTTCATCTTAATACCCCTTGCAAGGATTTGGTTATTTCTAGTTTTCATGAAAATGTTAATGAATTTGAAGATGAAAATGAAAATGAAGATCTGATTTTGGAAGAGGTGGTTCTAGAAATAGAGGAAGGGGCTAGCCATGATTTGGAGGGAAATGCTTCTACTCTACATGTGGCTTGTGGAACTTTGATGGATTAAGGTTTCTTCTATTGGTCTGAGTTCCGTTGGTCAGAGAAAAGAAGAATTCCTACCCATATCTAATGTTTTCCAGATTCTTGCGAACTATGTTGCTAATACGTATGATTTGGCAACCTCTCCCAAGACTCTAGTAAGTAAATCTAAACCTGTCACTTGTAATAACTCTAGAGCTAATACTGGTAAGGAATCAACTCTTAAGGGTAGGAAAATTAACAAGGAATTGAGAGAAACTATCTCTAGGAGGGAAGTGGATGCTGGTATTCAGAGTACTTTGGTGAATTTGTTTCCTCAAAACAAGAAATGTTAAATGATCCTCTTATGTTAGAACATTAGGGGATTGAATAATCCTAGTAAACATGGAATTGCTAAGGATCTCAGAGTTAAAAATAAACCAGATGTTTTCATGCTTCATGAAACCTAAATGAATATGGACAAATTTAAAGAGGCAGGGAGATTTATTTATAAAGAAAGTGGCTGGGAGGGGTGTAGTTCCTTGGGAGCCTTAGGAGGTGTTGTTACTTTTTGGGATCCTAGAACTGTTCAAGGTGTTGTGATCCTTTCTCACCTTGGTCATGTGGTTATGCATTTCATGGAAATTATCTCCAAAAAATATTGGTATCTTTCTAATATCTATGTTCCTAATAAAATCATTAAAAGAAGGAAGTTCTGGAAGGATCTCTCAAGTTTTAGAAAAAATTTTAAAGATAAATATTGGATTATTAGAGGTGATTTCAATACTCCACTTTCCCCTGGTGAAAAGAAAGGGGGCTCGATCTCTTATTCTTAGAGTATGGACAATTTAGTTGATTTTTTGGCCGGTAACGATCTGTTTTATTTAGAGTTGGAAGGTTCCAAGTTTACTCAGGAAAACATGAGGATGAGACTTGAGCTTATTTAGATTAGATTAGATAGATTTGTGGTGAGTCATCTTTGTCAAGATATCTCTATAATGGTGGGATATTCAAGTTCGTGGGGTTGCTAGTTGTAGATTGTGTTTTAAACTGAAGCATATTAAAAGTAACCTTAAAATATGGAATAAGGAGAATTTTGGAAATATTTTCTAGGAAAAAAGTAGAATTGCTGAGGATTTAAGAAATATTGAGGAACTTGTGGAGAACAATGGTATTAATATATTTCTCAAGGACCAAGAAAAAAAAACTATTGTCTGAGTACCATGAGATCGTGGCTAAAAAAGTGGTTTATTTGAGACAAAAATATAGGGTAAAATCGCTTAAGAAGGGTGATATGAATACTAGAGTATTCCATTTTTCTGCCAGCTCCAGAGCTAATCTCCTAAAGATTAATGAGATAAGAAGTAAGAATGGTGATATCTTCTTGGAAAGTAAGGATATCAATGTTACTATAGTAAATTACTTCAAGAAGCTTTTCAAGTAGGGGCAAAGGGTGGAGGATTGGTTAGGAATAAAGTCTTGGATCTCTGCCAGAATGTTATCACCCCTCTTTACTATAGAGATATCTTAAGGAATCCCTCAGATGGTTTTCCTTCCTTTTTCTTTTGAAAATTATGGGAGGTGATAAAGCATGAGGTCATAGAAATGGTCCAAGAATTTTTCAATAACGGTCATCTCCTGAGAAAAATTAATAACACTTTCCTAGTCCTAGTACCAAAAATTGTTGGAGCTAAAGAAGTCTAGGATTTCAGACCTATAAGTTTGTGCAACCCTAGTTATAAATTACTGCCTAAAATCATAGCTGAGAGGATTAAAATGGTTCTCCCAAACTTCATTTTGGGAAATCAACAGGATTTTTTTTGGGAAGGAAAATTA
This sequence comes from Taxus chinensis, assembly GCA_019776745.2. NCBI lineage: Eukaryota > Viridiplantae > Streptophyta > Pinopsida > Cupressales > Taxaceae > Taxus > Taxus chinensis. Next base: position 390,696,523 of record CM034157.1, read on the forward strand.
TAGACAACATTATTGTGATTCAATAAGCCATACATTCCATTGAAATTTCTAGAAGATCGTCCATGTTTCTTAAGTTGGATATGCACAAAGCCTATGATAAGATAACATGGTCCTTCCTCCAGGATATCCTATTAAAGATTAGTTTTGATAAATTCCTGGTAAATATGATAATGACCTGCATATCCATTACTAGTTACTTGGTTTTGATTAATGGAAAACCAGAAGGATTTTTCCAAGTAGGTAGAGGGTTGAGAAAAGGTGATCCTCTTTCACCTTTCCTTTATGTTATAATGGCTAAATATTTGAGTAGAATATGTAAACAAGATATACTTTTCAAATTGTATCCATGGTATAAAAATATCTAATGGTCTTCCCTCTATCTACCTCAATCATTTTTTGGATGATAAATTTATGATGGGAAAGGCCTCTGTCCATGAAGCCTCCAATTCTAAGGTTGTTCTTAATGATTAAGAATTGGTTTTGGGATAGATGGTTAATTTCCATAAAAGTGTTATTTCTTCATTAATGTGGAGAATCAGGTTCAAGCCAAATTAGCACGTGTCCTAGGGTGTAGGATTAAGCATTTTTCAGATTCTTATTTGGGTATTCCCCTAATCTAAAAGAAGCCTAACATCTCAGTTTGGAATGCTTTGCTAGAAAGAGTCAATAGTAAAATTTTATCTTGGAAGGGTCTCTTGCTTTCTCAGGCTGGTAAGATTCAATTGATCCAAATCTCCTTTCAAGGTATTCCCATTTATTTGATGTCTCTTTTCAAGCTCCCTACTAAAATTATTGGGTCCCTGGAGAAAATGTAGAAGAGATTCCTATGGATGGGTGTTGTGGATAATTTTAAATTCCATTTTGTGGCCTGGGAAAAAGTCACCAAACCAAATCTTATTGGGGGTTTGGGTTTTAAAAATATTTCTCTTATGAATGAGGCCTTGATAGACAAATCTTGTTAGAGGATTGCTAGAGAGGAAGGTATTTGGGTGGAAATCATAAAGATGAAATATTTTTGGAATATAGGTAGAATGGAATCCATTTTTAATCAAGACAATATTCCAAGAGGGTCTTCTTTTTGGAACTATTTTGTTGCCTCCAAAGAAATATTAACCAAAGGTATAATGTGGGAGATAGGAAAATGTACTAGAATCAGTTTCTGGTATGATAGTTGGATCGAGGATTCCCCCTTGGCTAACCTAGAAATCTAGAAAAGGGTTGTTCAGTTCTATGAGGAAAAAGGAAATTTTTTGATAAGAGAATTATGTATCCAAGAAGATACTATTAGGTGGGAAACCATTGATCCTCCTTCAGATTTTTATGTAGATATCCAACCCTTTTGGAATCTTAACAAGAAATTAAGGTATTTCCACATTCCCATTTTCCAGACTGAGGAGGATGCCATTAAATGGAAAGAGGAAGATTCAAGATTCTTCTCGGTTGAATCTGCCTATATGTTAAATTTCAAGGATGATATACAAAAGGATTATTGGGGTAAGCTTTGGGTGAATGATCTTATCCCAAAGGTTAATATCTTTTACTCATTGGCTGTCCAAAATAGAATTATGACTGTGGATAATCTCAGGAAAAGGGGAATGAAGCTTTCAAATAGATGTTCTCTTTGTAGGAAAGCATAGGAAAATGTCAACCATCTCCTCCTTCATTGTTCCTTTTCCCATTATGTGTTTTCTTCCATTCTTGATCTGTTCAATATCCAATGGATTTTTCCCTTGACTATTGAGGACTATTGTTTTTAGTGGGAGAGTCCCTTCTGGTTTCCCATCTTGGTCTGGGCTTGTAATATTTCCCTCCCTCATTTTTTTGGGGTTTATGGAAGGATAGAAATGATTGTATATTCGAAGACTAGAAATCTCTTCTCTTGAAATTTAGAAGAAAATGTTTGGCAGCCATTAAGTAAAATATCAAACTCTTTAAAGGAAAGGCTAAGAAACCCTACCCGAAAAGGGAGCAGAAAATTCTTGATAAGTTTTCCATTAGACTAGTGGAATTACACAAACCTAAAAAGAACTCCATTCAGATAAGGCCTAGCGAAAATGTTGTTAATTAAAATTTTGATGGGGAATCAAAAGGGAATCCATGTCGAGCTGGGGTAGGTGGAATTTTAAGAAATAGTGAAGGTGAGTGGTTGTTTATTTATGTTGGTTCGTTAGGTTGGCAAACAAACAATATGGCGAAAGCTAGAACTCTCCTTTGGGGGGTTTTGTTGGCAAAAGAAAAAGGTTTCAAGGACATATAGATTGAGGGTGATTCACTCATCATTATTAATGCTCTTAACAATCAGGGTTCCATTAATCGGCCCTTAAGAAATATCCTCAATGATGTCAAGGAAAATTTAATTTTTTTTAAGGTTTCTTATAATCATACTTTGCGTCAAGGGAACAAGTGTGCAAATAAGATGGCTAATTATAGAGATCTTAGTAATGATTATAAGATTTGGTGTAAAGGAGATGATTTACCCATAGAAATTAAAATGAAACCATTATTAGAGATAGAGGACACTAAGTTTGATGATGTTGGCATGAGTGAGCTTCGGGTGTATGAAATTTTACTTAATAAGTTATATTCCTTGATTTTTGTTGGTGTGAAAGGGGGTTTGATTTTGAGAAGCCTTCGCAAACATGGGAAGTTCGGTTTCATGAAGATGGGTGGTGATAGAATTAGGGTTGAACAAATTGGCCAAAACATTGAATTATTTAATCAACATTTGTGGAGCAATCTTAAGATTGGGGGTTTTAGTAATTTCATTGCTAAATTACATGGTCATGACCCCTCCCTATCAAAGTATTCTAGCAAAGCTTGGAATTATGGAAATTTCAAGGTCAAAGAATGGAAATAGAGGTTTTTGAGTCCACCATTTCCCTTGTAATGGAGATGAAAATGGACGCGCTAAAAAATTTTAAGGATAAAACACGTAGAGACCATGAAATTGAGTTGTTCTTCATGGGTAAGGAAAGGTGCTCTTTATTTACTAATTGTATTGCCAAGTCGTGTATCCCGAGAATATGAAGGGATTTTTTCCTTCAAATCATGAAGTATATCACTCTAGAAGGCAAATAGTGAAAAATATATACTCATCATATGACCCTTCTTAATACGTTCTATCATAAGGTCAAGGTGAGAATTCCTTTCTTTATGTTTATGTATTTGAAAAATTATTTGACGATGTTCCAGTAGGAGAAGGCAGATATTCCTTTGCATAAAGGGATCATCCTTCTATTGTTTGAAAATTGGAAAGCTATTTTGAATTATTCTATGAAAGATAAGGTGGAAGAGGATGATCTCACTCTTGCGGAATGCCTTACTAAGATGAAGGATGGGAAATGTAAAAAATGTGGGGGAGGATTCTGAAAAAGAAAAGTGTGAGGAAGGTCATGGTGAAGCAAGTACCTCGAGAAATATGGGTTGGGATGGTAATTTTAATGGTTTCGAGGATTAGAGTAGAAAGGTTCAGTATTTATAGGGGGTGTTCAGGTGATGGAGGAAACCAATGTTGGTCAAAGGGAAACCATGTTGGATGTCATTAATAATTCTAAGAAAATTATCTCTACCCACGTGAAGTCCAGGCAGAAGGTTCTAGAGATGGAGTATCAAGTTAAAAAGCTGAGTAATAGGTTAGAAGGGATGGAGGAAGGCACTAAAAGGAGGAAGTTCAATTTGTGCATCAGTATTTCCAAGGATGAGCTGGAGGAATACATGAATGTCAAGGGGACTGAGGGTGCTGAAATCAAAGGCACTCATGCTAGTAGCAATGAAGTTTATCCTAAAAATTAGCTAGGATTTCTGAACTATTGGTAGAGTTTTGGCAAACTTTTACAATTTTTATGGTTTAGGAACGGTTTTATTTTTATCTATTTTACTCTCTTTGGTTAAAGTCTTGATCTTCACTATAAGATTTAAGCATGTTTAATTCCTTTTATGGAATTTTCTGTTTCTTCCTTGCTCACTGGTTTTTATTCCTCCTTTTGTAAGGCCCCTAGGAATTGATCCTTGTTTTTACCTTATCTAATAAAAAAAAATTCTAATTAAATATTTACATTCATTGATACAAAATCAATAAAAATATTTCTAATACAATATTCAGAACATTCAACACAAATTCTTGTGCGCGAGTTCTAACAAAATCTTCATTGCATTTACTTTCATATGTAAAAAATACAGTCTATGGCTGATACAAATAACTCAACAAGATGGTTCCACTAAGGATTATATAATTCTATCAAATATTATAAAGTAAATGCTACACTACAATAATGATTTAGTGACCAAAAATGAAACAACTGAGGAGTGATCTAGTGTATTATATAAATATAATGAAGACAAAGATTATAACAGAAGTTAGGATTCATTAGTCTTTATTTATCATGCAGAATACCAAAACACATATTGGAAATCATATATAGACATATTTCATTTCAAATTTTGTGTTCCTTAACAAGGAGACATAGATTAGATATATTTAATGCATTCCAATCACTGTACAGTGTAGTCACCTTGGCACAAGAAGTACAAAATTAAAAGTTGGTTCACTTTTTATTGATCAAAGATAAAAATATAGATTTATAACAATATTTTCTCAACTTATCATATAAAAACTATCCCCCCTTTCATATGAGGAAAGGACCTCATATTTATACAATTTTTTTTATGAATTCACTTTTATTTCCCCACCCAAAAGCATATGAAATAAATCCTAGAAGGTGCAGAAATAAACTCCCGCTTTTCTAAAGTACAAAAAACTATATTTAAACTTAAAATATTCATTATATTTCTTATCACCTTGATTATTTTTTTAGTTACAATTATATATATTCATGAAATATTCATTTTTATGTTTCATCAAATTTTACTATCTTTTTCTTCTTTTCCACATTTGTGCCAATGTGTGATTATAAATTATTTATCATTTTTTGTAACCATTTTGTTTTCCATTTATGGAAAAAGATTATTGATAATTGAATGATTGTGAAATTTTCATCTAAATAACTTATTCCCTTCGTGTGAAACTTCATTTGAACCAAAATAATATGCTTTGATTGACATCACCCTGATTTTATTTCTTTTCACTCGTGTAAAATATTTAAATGAGTATTGTAATTGATATTAACATGATATTCTATATAGTATTCTCCAAAATAATACGCTTTAAATATCCCAGATTCATCTCATGGATTTTCAAGATTTTACCAACATTAAGTTGAAGCTATTCTATGAAAATATTAGTGATGCTTATTTTAGTAAATCCTAACATTAGATCTGGGAGAAAGTTTTTTTGGGATTTCTTCAGAATATTTATAATTTGTTTTCAATCCATCATGAACAAATGAGACCGTCATCATAATGTTATTTAATATTGAATATGATGTTGAGATGGTTGAAACTTGACTCCTTAGATTGTACAGTTAGCCTTGATACAAAATCTCATTAAGATGACCCCATTATTTTCCATGTTTTAAATTTTGTTCCATAATGTTTTCTCCCATAATATTACATTCAACCTGATAATTTGAAATAATTTTGGGTTTATTGTAGGTCCGCTATCACAAAAAATTCCATTATCGTGTCACCTGTATTCTTCAATCCATAAGTAGTAAATCATGTAGTTCTGATCTTTAAAGATAGACATTCTCTTAATGAGCCCCATAAGGACATGGATTCAATGTCTCTCCATCTTATTGAGATAGAAAAGATAAATTACATTAGAGAGAGTTATTGATAAATACCCTTATGAAGAATTTATCATTCCATCTCCACCTTACTTATATAAGTTTAGAACAATTCCATTCAATCCAGTTAATGTACCCAATATTTCATTGTTGAGCCCTTAAAATGACATAGTACCTAAGGTGTGAAGGATGATGGAACGTAGGAAGAACCCACATAAGCATGTGCAAAAGTGGACTTAGTCATTTTGGACTATGAATGAAGTCACGCTAAGGGAGAAAATGGAAAAATAACCAGGTACAATTATGGATAATGATAGGCTACGGAGGACTTGTGGACTCAAGGAAAGCATATTCCAAGGGATCATTACGGTTATCATAACAGGATAAGGAGTCAAGGTTGTTATGGGCTAGCTGACATCTACATGATGAGGATACTTGATTAGGGAAAGACATGATGACATTTGGCATGTTGATGGGTGATGATGATTTGGTTAGGGGAGATTCCTTCCATGTTCTCTCTTATGTATTGATTTTCACGACACCTGAAAGGGTAGATAGTAAGATGAGTAATAAGATAAAATGTAATGCGAAAATTGTAAGCTCTATAATGAAGCTACTATAGAAAACATGTTGAGAGTTTGTTTCTATATGCTCTCCATTCATGGAATATTTAATGTATTGTTGGTTATTATATGTGATGAATGTATAGATAATGAAGGGGTTCTAAATATCTGTGTTATGGTCTTGATTTGTACATTTTCTTTCATGTTTATGGATCCAAACCCTTGTGTTCTTAGTAATGCTCATGGATGAGATCTGATTCTTCCTTGTTATAGTGATGTCTACATCTATATTATGGTGCATTTATACTTAGATCTAGTCTCCTTGTTTCTTCTTAGAATGCATATAGTCATATGTGTGCATTGTGTCTCTCTAATGGTGATAAACATTCTTGCAAAGCTCATATAAAGGAGGGGCTCAGTGCCTGTGCATGCCTCGGGTGAGCTCCCAGTCAGGCTGGGTGATATGTCAATGCGTTTGGGGTTTGAAGAGAAGTTAGAGGTGAATAGAGACTACATTTTGGTTCCATTGTTGGACCTCTTTTGAAGTTGTTATAAGAATGGTGAGGGATGGCAGAATGCTTGACCTTGGACTACGTGGAAACTTGGCTTAGAAACATGGAGGATGATTTTTCTCATAGATTCAACACTGGACCTGAGTTTGATCCATGTAAATGGGTAGAGGAGCACCTGTATAATGATCTATATGAGACCTTATTTTGCTACTTTCTGGTGGAGTTGTATGAGTGGTTATGAGTGTATGAACTAAGGAGAAGTTGGTTCTATCAACCTCGTGTTTAGACTCAAGAAGACTATCAGAGGCTTCATGATGTTGATCTGGTATGGACTTGTGTTGTTGATCATTGGTGGAGAGGTGTGTTGACGAGTTACATGTTAGAGTACATAGTTTCCACTTATTATTGCCCAGAGGTTGTTGAGTTTGAGTTCTTGCGAGAACCTAGAGGATCTTTCTTGCATGCCTTACCTTTAGCCATCAAGATCTTGATCATGACCCTGAGTTTAGAAGAATTTCCTATGGCTAGCTAAACTCCCACTAGGTGTGGGGTGTGGAAGCAGGTGTGGAAGGAGATGGCGGATCTTACGGAGGAAATGGAGAGAGAGGAAAGATGACTCAAGTATAATGAGGCTCAGGAGAGGGAGTTGGTAAGACAATGTGAGATTGCAGGAGTAATGGATCTATGGAGGTAGATGTTGTGGGAAGGATTTGAGGTTCATGTGGAGGATGTGGAACCTATGCAGTCTGTGTTACCCCATCTTAGAAAATGTAGGGGAACCCCCTCAGCTTCTGATGAGACCTTGTCAGATGAAGGAAGAAGAATGGTCATAGGCGTGCATCTAGACCAACCTGACAACTAAACCCTTGCACTTAGTTTTCCAAGTCTTGACAAAGATATTACTAGTTCAGTTAATATTGATAAAAAAGAAAGATGAGGTGGTATTCCTTTTTCCGTGAGTTTTATGACCACATAGACATTTCCTGTATTTTTTGGTATCCTATATAGGATCATTTAAGCAAGGCTTGGGCATGCAAAATGTGGGTATCACATCTAGGAGTAGTCCTAATTCATAAACCATGGGAGCTCAGTTTAGCTCGATAGTGGGTACACAAAGTAAGACTACTTCAGGCCTTGTACCTACTATAGGAGGAGGATCTGGTGGATCGGGAAGTTCTGGAGTGAGTGGATCAAGTGGATCTGGTGGTGGAAACACAAGGGGAAATCAGGGTTTTGGACCTGGTGGACAAGGACCAAAACCCAACAACATGTGTTATATGAGATGTCACTCCATTTTCTAGATTACAAGGGTGTTGAGGATGTTGCAGAACATGTACACAAGTGTGAATTATTATGGCATGCAAAGGGGATCACTACCCTGGAGTGGAAGGAAAGTTATCTTACAATAATGTTGTAGGGGTGCGTGCATAGTTGTTACCAAAAGTATGACCCACATCAGATGGTGGTGGATTATATTGCATTACATGATGCCTTCCTAGAAGAATTTCACATTCCTAAGAGAAAAATAGCATCAACGTGTTAAAGGAGATTCAACAAGGTATGACAGATAATTTATGGGAATATGACGTGTGTTTTAAGACTCTCTTGTCCAAGCTATCTTACAATATCCATATTTTGCAGCATGCTCAGTGGTTTGTTGGAGGATTGATAACCTTTCAGGAGGTAACTTTCACATAAGACTTTCACGGACCCACATGAGGCCTTGGAGGTTGCTTTGCGTGCTAAGGCCATCAGAAGTGTTGACACTAGATTGAGTCCCTTTTTGGAAGCTTAGATTTCTTCCATGGTGAGGAAACTTGAGAATTTATCTACGAATTTAGCACATGAGACTCGCAGTGGACTTTGGTGTATGGACTGTGAAGTAGAAGGACATACAAAAGACAGTTTCCCTCGAAATTCAATGCATGCCATGGTGTTGGACTATGAGATCTGTCATGGGGAGCATGATCCAAGTAGATGATCATTGTTGCAGCACATGCTCAACAAGAACGTGTCCTGTTATTGTAAGATTTGTACATCTACCACCCATGATACTAAGGATCATAGTTGATAGACTAGATCCATGATGCCATTGACATTGGTTTGTGCCAGACCAACATTGTGAGCAGTTCCAAGGATGAGGGACATACCTATGAAGGGCGCATGGATGGTGGTGGAAGAAGATGAGGCTTTCGTAGAGGATTTAAAGGCCACAATGGTCATGGCAAAGGAAGAGGTGACTTCCCCCATGGAACTTATTTTAACTGTGGATCTATAGAGCATTATAAGTGTGAATGCCCAGACCTGTTGCAATGCTCATGGTGTAGGAAGAAATATAAGTATGAAGAGTTCACGGATTTGTATATTCACATGGTTAAAAATCAGAAGAAGTAGGATAAAGGTGTGGGGATGGTGAGTGTAAAGTGTGCTGAGCCACTGTACATCCCTAAGGTGATGTCTAATATAAAGTTGGAGCCTGTTTTTGTAACTACTCACGCGGAGGCTACACGCATGAGGGAAATGCCAAAGTAGAAGCCTATTATTACAAGAGAGGAGGTATTGCATGTGAAATACCTTGATCCTACCTACCAAAAGGAGGTGTATCAAGAGACTATGGAGGTGATTAGGAGTCTGGAAAGAGAAATTCAGTGTTTGAAGGAATAGTCATGAAAGTTGGAGCAAGCAAAGAATGTTGAAACTCCTCAGAAGGACATAGATGATATTAAGGAGGTGTGTAAGATGTTGCACCAGGAAAACATCATTCCCATGTTAGGAGAATGGTTGAGAGAAAAATTAACACACACTGGAGGTGAGCGCAAAAGGAAGATCCTACACGCTAACTTACCCCCTCATAATCTAGACTATGACAAGGATATTACACTAAATGTGGTAGTGGATGGATGGCTCTTAAGTAATATTTTGATTTACATGGGTGCATAAGTTAATGTTCTCACCCTAGATGCATGGAATCAGATGAGGATACCACCATTGTAGCCATCTTCAAATGTGTTGTATATGGAAAATAGAACTAAGGCTACTCCCCTTGGAGTTTTGAAGAATGCTTCAATAGCTATTCAGGGAGTCAAGTTCACTGGGGACTTTGAAGTCTTGGCACTTACTGAGGTAGATAGCTTCCCAGCATTACTTGGGTGCCCTTGGTGTTATGCAAACAATGTTGACCTGTGCTTCAACAAAGGCTACATCAGTTTTGAGAACAAAGAGGAGTGCATGATCATTCCACTAACTGATGGATGGTCTACCCTATGTGGAACCATTGGGAGAAGAAGATTTAAAATATATATATATACACACCATCAGGGACCCGGAGTTTGTCCAACCATCAAAGGAGGGAGTCATTCAGTGGGATGACACACATTCTATGAGTGATACCACCAGTATTGCTTGTGATAATTGGGTGCATGGCACATATGAGTTTATTGGGAGAGAAATGAAGGGTAATGTGACTTGAGTGGTCAAGGTGTGTTTAGTCAGGTGCCTAGGAGGAAGAAAGTTACCAAGCTATACTGGCGAAGGTAACCCTGATACCTTTTTGCGCAATGAAGATGCATTAGACCTTTGAGATAGAGTGGAGGAATATGATTGTTTATACCTTGCATGGAATAGATGCGTGTTGGTGGATGAGACATCATTATAATCTTCTAGAGTGGTGTGAGGTAGGGTTCATGTCCTCCATTATATTTATCAGAAGTAATTTTCTTACTAATATACAAGACTATGATGGGAGGGGATCCACCTCATGCCATGTTTAGGAATGTGAGAGGACCTGGAGGAAAGGCCTAGAAGCTTTACCCCCTTCCTTGTGGGTGCACAAGTTCTATTCCACCTTGCAGGGCTACGCGCGTGCATGGTATGTTTATTTGGAGTTGCGGAGACAAACATGAAATTGGCAAGAGTTAACAGTAGGTATTGTTCAAACCTTTGAGTACTTATCTTCTAAACCATCAGTAAATTAGGCCTTACAGGTGATCAAACACCTTACATTAGGAGATAGTGCCAAGGTGGAGGACATTGTTATTGAATTGTTGGGAGAACCTGATATGGGACCACGCCTTGAAGAAGAGGAACCAAAATAAGTGCAATTTGAGCGCACCTTCCTAGAGAAGGAAAAGGGTAAGTTGGTATATGTGATTAATGATGAGGAATTGGAAAACTTAGATGTTGATCATACATAAGGTATGTACGAAGTCTTAGACAGTGCAGATGAGAAGGCACACACCTACCATGAGCCCTTAAAAATGAAGAAGGTCAACATTGGTACTGAAGTGGAACCCAAGGAAGCCATTATTGGAGATTACTGGTCGGATCAGGAAGTGTCAAAGATTATTGAGCTATTGTGTAACTTCTAGGACTTGTTCCCATGGGTACCATGAGTTAAAAGGGGTCCATCACTTGGAGAAATATGGATCAAGCTAAAGGAAGGGGAATGACCAGTCAGAAAGAGGATCTACAGGATGAATCCTAACTTGCATGTGAAAGTGAAGGAAGAAATTGACAAGATGTTGGAGTCTGGGATTATTGAGGCCATTGAGGAATTTTAATGGGTTAGCCCCATGGTAATTAATATTAATAAGGATGGAAGGAAATAAATATGTGTAGACTACAAAGAGTTAAATGTTGTTTGTGTTATAGATCCATTTCCAATGCCCTTTACTGAAGAGATTCTAGAAGGAGTTACAGGGCGCGAGATCTATTCTTTCACAGATGGATTTTCAGGTTATCACTAGGTAAGGATTGTGAAGGAAGACTAGGAGAAAATGACTTTCACCACTGAATGGGGAATTTTTTCTTACACAGTTATGTCATTCGGGCTAAAGAATGCACCTGTTGTCTTTTCACGCATCGTAGTACAAGCATTTCAGGATTTCATTCACAAGTTTCTTCAAGTCTACCTGGATGATTGGATGGTGTATGGGCTAGTGAAGGATCATTGTGAAAATATGAGGATGATGTTTGAGAGGTGCAGGCAATTGAGCATCTCTCTCAATATTAAGAAGTGTATTTTTTCCACTCCCTTTGGCACACTACTTGGTCATATCATTTGCAAAGAAGGGTTATTGGTGTATCCTGCCAAGGTTGCTGTAATTTTGGGCTTAAAGGAACCCACCAATCAAAGCACAGTACGCGGGTTTCTAGGGCATACAGGGTACTGTAAAAAATTCATTAGGGGGTATGCCAAAATTTATGCCATTAGAGGAGTTGTTGAAGCATAAAGGAACATTTCAATGGGCTGAGGCACAACATGTGGCATTTGACACTTTGAAGGAAAAAATTACTACTGTGCCCATCCTGCACTTTCCCTTATGAGGTAAGACATTTCATGTACATTGGGATGCTTTCAGGTATGGTGATTGGAGCGGTGTTAGCACAGCCTAGAGAGGGAATTGTTGATCACCCCTTATGTTTTTCTAGTAGGAAGCTAACTTTGGCTGAACAAAATTATACTACCACAGAGCATGAAGCATTGTCCATGATCTACACGTTGCATAAATTTAGATATTTACTAGAAACACCTTTTATCTTCTACACAGACCATATGGCTTTGAAGTATTTGGTAAACAAGCCCGTTTTACAAGGGTGCATATGTCGTTGGGTATTATTATTTCAGGAGTTTGAATTTATGGTTGTGGAAAACTAGGGAAAAGTTACTTAGGACCTGATCATTTGTTGAGGATTAATTCAGGTGAGGAATTGCAGAGCATTGAGGAAACAATGTTCAGATGCTTATTTGTTCAGACTATAGCACACCCTCTGATTTGGAAGACATTTTATCTTTTATGTGAATGGGTGTGGTGCCCGAAGGAATGAAGAGCATAGAGAAGAAACAACTTGCCATTCGCGTCGTGCACCCTACATGTTGATTAGTGGAGACTTGTATAAACTAGGTCGGGATGAAATTTTGTGGTGTGTACTTGAACATGAGCATGGAGCTATTATGGAGGAATCTCATGGCAATATTGCATGTGGAAATTCTGCTAGGAGAGCCACCACATGCAAGGTTTTAATGGTTGGCTTATGGTGGGAGACATTATATAAGGATTGCACGGAGTATGTAAAAGGTTGTGATCATTTTCAACGGTTTAGAAATCTTGGGCATCGTGATGAAATTCCTTTAAGACCAATTGCTAGTGTGAAACCATTCAAGAAGTGTGCAATTGACTTTGTAGGCCCAATTTCCCCACCGACATGTAGGACAGGTTTTTGTTATGTTATTACTTGTACTGATTATATTACATGGTGGGTAGAAGTGATGCCTATGAAAGATTTTACCATGGCTACAATAATCAATATTTCTATGGGAGAACATAATAACCAGGTATGGATGTCCGTTGAGCTTAACAAGTGATAGGGACACACACTTATTGAATGAAACTGTTCAGATATTGTTAGCTGAATTTATGGTGGCACATCACAAGACCACACCCTATCACCCACAAGCCAATGGGACTACTAAGGCCTTTAACAAAATTTTGAGTCACACATTGACCAATATTTGTGATGTGGGAAGAAAATATTGGGATGAAAAAGTATCTTTTGTGTTATGGTCGTATCGGACCACTTACAAGAGGTTGAACAAAGAAACACCCTTTCAGTTGGTGTTTGGCGTGGAGGAAGTATTACCCATTGAATTCATGTTACCATCTCTGTGTATTACGCACACATAAGGATTAGCTTGATGAACAAGTGCTTGAGGAATGTATTGACAGATTGATGTAATTGGATGAGAGGTGATCCATTTCTCGCTGGAGTCAGAAAATGGAAAAAGCCAGGAAGAAGGCATGGCATGATAGGAATATCAAGAATAAGAAGATTGAGTTTTGTGCAAATGGTTCTCTTGTATGATTCAAAGTTTTTGCACCATCGTATGAAGTTTAAATTCCATTGGATGGGACCATACATTATCATTTATATACTTGATTCAGAAACTTTCCAATTAGAAGTGCTAAATGGCACATGGTTTCCATGTTTCTTTAACAGGAGTAGGTTGAAGCCCTACCATAAATAAGTCTTACTGGTGTTTATAAATAAGGTAGAAGTGCCAATTAGCTTAGGATTTCCCTTAATACATTTTCTTTTGTATGTGTTTCCTTTCCTCATCATTTTTATTTTTATTTCTATTCTAGTGTTGTGTTACGCATTGGTGCACCAGTAGCTAATTGCATTATAAGTGATTTCATGTGCAGAGGACTGACACATACTTTTAACTGTGGGGTGGACTAACATATATGTTTTGGATATGGTTGACGAATTCTTTTCAAAGATAAATGGACTGTTGGAGAACTCATTCTGGGATGATGAGTGCAAAGGTATAAGATTGAGTGGTACAATGTATAAGGTGTTCAAGTTCATGTGGGTATAAAGGTGTCTTGGGGAAAAAAATAGTTGAATTGAGAAAATACCACGTAAAAGGGGAAAAATGATTGCGCAGTGTAACATGAGGTAGGAAGCATCATGAGAAACTATTTGGTGCATAGTGCAGAGGTTATGTACTTTTGCATGATGAGGCACGTGAAGGAGGTTTGTGGTGGTAAAGTAGTGTTGGCACACTAGAAAGTTACGACTGTGGCCTAAGGAGGGAAGTTGTGAAAGTTAACTTAAGTGAAAAGTATATTATTAAAAATAGATGTTAAGAGACATTGTCAGAGGAACTTTATGGTGTTGAAAAATATTTTTTATTAGATATGGTAAAAATAGGGATCAACAAGAAAGATAACAATGTGAAATATCATAGATAAAAAAAAAGGAGGAATCAAACCGAAAAGGGTTAAACAAGCTTAATTCCAAGAGAACAAGGTCCATAAACCCAACCAATGAGAGAAAAACAAAACTACGTAACTACACCAAAAAAAGAGACAATTGGCCAAAAAACCTCTTAAAGTTCAGGAGTAACACTATTAATTTTTCTTTTGATTCTTGGAGGTTTTGGCCTTCATGCTCTTATTCTCCTTGATGTGGTTCCTCCTCTTCATCTCCCACATCATCCTCCTTTGTCTTTTCCTCGTCTTCCTCTTCTTCATCAGAGCTGGTGACCCTGGAATATTTTATTTTCCTCTACTCCTCTTCAATCACTTCCAAACAATGTAACATCCACTTTTTGTCACTTCAATCTTATAGATTTTTTTTGTTATCTTACCTTATGTAGCTGATTTAAATACCCATATATTTAAATCCAACATAAGTCTTAATACAATCCATTTCTGATAACTATCATGAACCATTTGCAGCTGTATGAGAGAATACTGAACTTACTAGTTCTTCCTCAATGCTCTTATGATCCATACATAAAATGTATCCCTTTGGTTCTCCTTCAAAAAGATATGATATATAAGTGATAACCCCTAAGTGTCTACCTAGGTTCCACCTATGAAATCCACAGGCATCTCACACTTAGATAATGGTGAAATCTCAAGAGTATAATCAATAGGTACACTACCTTGCACAAGGTTTCTGAGTCATGTATACCATGCTCAATTCCATGACGATACACTCGTCATTAGGAAATTATCATTTTACCTTAATCACTTTTTCAGTTATAAGGATTTACAGTCAATGATGTTGTAAATAGCTACAAGTATTATAGAAGGTACAAGCCCAGACTAATCTACATGAAGTTGTACCTTGATGTCACCCTATGACACCTATGGGAAAGAAAGTGTCTTTGTAATGATTCTCATCATTGCTAGACTACTTTCCTTCCTGTAGCCATCATATGTTGGCATCAAGGTACCAACCCATGGGGTTCTATCTACCCTTGTAACTATAACAAGCTTGTACTTAAGCAACACCATGCCATATTTTAAGGTCTAGAAAAGGGAACTCAGTACAGTTGTTGTGTAGTAGTATTCAAATAATGATGACTGTCATTAAACAGATACAACCACGTAATAGTGGTAGTGAGTTGACCTATCAAGAGTCCTAAACAGAAACATGGTATCTTAATAAATTAACATGACAGATTATTCTAGTTCCCACGTCTTCATTACTTAGTGAAGAGTATTTAGATTCATGTCCCAAATTTTCACGATAGGTTAAATGTAGTTCCAAAAATACTCATTTCTTCCTATCTGATTCATATATAAGATAAATCAATCTTCAGACCTAAATTCCCAATCATATTTTTTATTAATGTTTCAATTTCTATCGAATCAAATAATGTCTCACATCAACAAGGGGTTGGGGTAATAACCATTAATGTTATTCTCACTCCTATAAGAAATCATGCAAACCACATAATCATTCCTCATTATGGCATATGGATTCATACCCTTTATACTCCCTTCAATAACACCTATACTATGAATTAGAATCATGTTATCTAGTTTTACTTTAGCAGTTATATTAGCCAGGTCTAACTTATCTAAAAATGAATCTTATTCATTCTAAGATTCTTGTTTCAGTAGTAATCCCAATTCTCTTGAGAACTTTTACTACAATGCCCAAACCCGAACTAGGTTTATTTGCATGGTTATTATCACCTTAGCAATTTATTCATTTTCTTGAATCTTATAACAATTTCCTTGGCATTCAAGGTACTTTCTATGCATTCCAGCAATCAAAATGTCGTTATCCTTTTTTTATGACTACACCATCATATCTTTGTTTTGGTTGATTTCAACCCATTAATTTTAGGAACACAAATATCAAAATTTCACCATGGATCTAATAGTAAGTATTGAAGGTGAACACAATCTGTACATTGCCAACAACAAATTCATTATTTGCATTAAGCATCATACCCAAGGTTTCAAATGAGTTTGGTGTTAAGGATTTTAGTCTCCCATAAATTTCTTTACCAAATTTATCCCATTATTCTCATCACATCATATAATTCAAACGATGATAGTTCTTATACTTTATTTCCCAATTTATGGGTATACAATTCACTTAAGCACCAAGAACATATGTGATCTGATCTCATTTAGTATTTCACCTTGTAGTATTATTTTGAGCTTATTATCATGTTACAAGAATTTTAATAATTTTACATATTATCTTAGCTTACTTCCTGTAGAAGATTGTGTGTTTCCAAAAAGGAACATCACTTAAGTTTCAAAGACTTAACCGTTATAAGATAAACTTTATCTTATCATTCAGAAGTTATGCCACATTACTTGCCTCTAGTATGGTTACTCAAACTATACTAGAAGAAGCTTCCAAATCATAGGTACGTATATATATCAAGATTCATTTCTAGATGATTTCTCATCTATCAAGCATTAATGTATTAGCTGGACTTGCGAGGAACCACATCCTCTTACCAAAAACATAACTAACTTAGTAAAAATGTAATTAGTTTCCCATAAGTTAATCGATTTAGATTAAAATAATACCTCAACAATGCTCCTTTAATGTATCCCATTACCTAGCAATTACAATACTGAATTGTAACTTCCTAGTTCAACCATTGAAATTACTAGGTTCATCTAGACCAAAAGATAATTATTATATATCAGAAATAGGGAATTAGAACAGCCCTCCATTGCGATTGTCCATTGATTCAATTTTTGTTAAAATAACACAAGCATGAAGCCATATCTTTACCAACACTACCACAACATAGTAGAAGTTGTAACAAGTATTGCAGAGATGCATCAACATTCTTTCAATCAATATGAATAAAGTATTTATTGATCAATACATGGAATCTTTACCATGTCACAATATATCATAAATGTACATAACTAAGAATATTCCAATTCAACAATTTGATAGTAACTTTATCCTTTAAAAGTAATCATATGGTCCAGTTAGATAGCCAAAGCATTTCTTTACTTTTCACCTGTTGTCTTCGATCATTTTCCTGCAATGGTTAGGCAAAGTCAGTTCGACTGAACTGAGCAAGAAAAGTCCATTATCCCATTTATCAATTTATGTCATTAATTGTTAGAATGAATATATACTACAATAATAATCAAATTCTTGCAAATTTAATAGGGTAATGTAACAACATCATACTCTAATAATTTAAATTACATACATTAAATACAACTCTTATTACTTCTTCAGTATCCCTCATTGATAGAGTCTGATCAACACTTCACATAATTAAATTGGAAATTCCAGATAAAAATAATAACACCCAAGAATGACCATCAACTAAGCAACACTACATATTATAGTAAATACAATTTTAGTCCACAGAGATTAAATAGAAGTATTAAATACTATATATCATAGTATGAATTTATATCATCCTATTCATAGTCAGAAGTTGCTGCAACTATTGTCATTTCTCTAGTAACTCAACAAGTAATAACCTTGAGCATGTAAGGTTATCCCTTCTACATACCTGAACCCAACCAGTTTCAGCTGTACTAAAATTTCCATCAAACAATTTAGGTCTAGACATCGTAATGTTATCACTTAAATTCCATGAATTTTATGCGTCATAACTTTGTGAACAACATACCCTGTGATAATCGTTAATATCCTAATAAGGAAAGAGAATTATATATCTCAAGTTATATCTTGTAATAACTTATAGGAATTAAATATAAAACTCATTTCCCAATTGGATAGTCTTGTGTGTTCTTTATTACAACACAAAACCTTGAATTAAAACTTACTATAATTTGCTATAATAAGCATCCGACAATACAGGAAATATAGAATTCATTTCACAACTATATATACTTGTGTATTCCTTAATATAATACTTTACCTCCCATTATAGCCTACAACATCCTATTGTAGTAAGAGTTCTGAAAACAAAGCCGCTACTGAAGCTTGATTGAACTTATGAATAGAAGTCTAAATTTCCCGAGTTTGTCTTAATGACTAATGCATACTACCCCTCAATAATGGGGGTATGTTATACTTGTTTTTATCGATCTACAAAGATCCAATCAGTGACATACACTCCACATAGTATGAATATTATAATCTATAGTAAATATCTAATTTAAGGAATGGGAACAAAATAAGTTTTAGTTTCACCATTGCACCATATAAATGGAGCCACAATACTTAAGGCACATGTCTGAGATGTCAACCAATCGAGGCCCCCTTGACTTCAAATAATACTTTTCATTATTTCTTACAAAAATAAATAATTCAATCATTTTTTCAATCATTTATCCTTCAGGACCCAAGTTCCAACCGAGATTTTCTCCAGTTTATAACTGGTTACAGAATTATATAAAAAATTTGAATCAAATAAATTCATGAAGGAAGAAGGAATGGTTTTCCATACCCGGTATAAGATAAGTTAGGCTTAGTCCTTTGAATCTTAAACCCTAAACACATTTTCTATTCAACAACATCAACTCAAACTGGTCTAGATAACCATTTAAGAAGATAACAAACAATTAATTTCTTAAAGTTAGATTGAGCTGAAAGATTGACATAATCAACATTCTACTACATCAACTAGTGGTAGTTTCCAAAAACCCACAAAAAGAAACATTCATGTTGAGATTATAACCTACATGAGGCTAAATGGTGGCAATGAAAGATACATTCTACAACTCATCTGCTATCACTACCCTTTTAACAAAACCAAGAGTAATCTCAACTATTTCCCTATAACCTCTTTATGAGCTACAAGGGTCAATAAATCAACCAAGGTTATCATGAAGCATTACCAATTCAAAAATACATAGCTTAGAATGAGTAATAACAAAGAGATTTATACCTAGAATTACCTATTAAGAGGGAGCAACAAGGAAGTGATTTCTTGCAAACCTCTCAAAAGTAATTGCTAAGTTGGGGAAATTAGAAAATCCCAAATCTCCACAAAAAATCCTTTTCCTTTATCATTCAATCGATGGAACCAAAAAGAGAACTATAATAACCTAAGTATCAGATATAATCACCAAGTCATCCTCAGTGTATGCCCAATACATCTTAGTTTTTACAAACGATATGCATAGACCAATAGTGAAAGGAATAAACACCAGTAGCTGGAATCATTTTATTTTCCAGATCGATATATCAAGATTTCGGTCAGGTAGAAGAAAACCCATCCACCTGAATTTGTTTTTGCATAATATTAAAATATTTTCACAAAAACCCATTATTTTCTGTGTTAAAATCTTTGACAAAATGTAAAAAAGTCATTCATTCTAAGTCTTTAATAAGTGAACACGATTGAGAAGTATTAAAGATAAAATATTACATACTCAGGCTCAACAGTCATATCATTTTACCAATTCTTTTCGTAGAACAACAGAGTATAAAAACAACAACTTCCAACCATCACATACCCACTTATCTTATCTTATTAAAATTACAAATATGTATGTGCTCTAACATCTAATGAAACAGAAATATAAAGGGGATGAAGAACCATTCTTGCTTGAGAATTTGATTCTTAAACCCTTCGAAGTCCACCTCCAATAAGTGTTTCAGTGACAGAGAGTTATGGATTCAAAACTATCCACTCGAACTAGCCAACAATTTGATCTCCCCTTCAAATCCAAACAACAATGTCCCCCATCTTATAAATCTTCCCACAAAAATGAAATTCCTCTTCTAAAAATAGCTACAAGAACTCATACATTGATCAACATACACAGCTACAAGAAGTGGAGTTTTTCCCAATTTTACCAACAAAACCAAATGAAGAGTTGTATGCAATTCACTTCCCTAGGGAGCTTTATATATTTCCATAATATTAAATGCATAATTTAATGGTATTGAATGCGGGAGTACCACACCAGTGGCTTATCCAACTACCACCTCCCTCCATATTACCCTCTAAAATTGGTGGGATTTCTACATTTAAAACCTCTTTTACCTTTACCACGGAATTTGCTAAATATCATTCCCTTAATTACTTTCCATAACATAGGCCAAATAACCTTTGAAGAGAATGAATTATAATATAGTATAAGACCATGGTTATAAAACATGCATTTCCTTACAAATTATTATTTAAATTCCCTCATAACTCCCAAAGTCCCTGGAGTTACATTATATAATTTTACTTATGTTGGCAAGTCCCTTAAGATCTATGACCCCTTTCAAGTTATCAATGATCTTACATAGAGGCTTTGGTTCTACCATTTTACGGTCATTAATTAGCTGGTCAATAATCTCTAGCACCCCAATAGGGTTACCTGAAAACCAAACTCTTGGTTTTCAATAATTCAAAGGTCCTAAAATTAACATCAGTCCTTAGTAACCATATCAAATCCTTTATCTTGTTTTCTTAATATTTATTGAGGAAACTTTTTCCTCTTTCAATTGGTGTCAAGATCGGTTGAAGACAACGATATGGTAATATTATTGACTGTATTTATAGGGTATTACAAACAAAACCTGATATCCTAGACACATTTATCGAGACCATTTATTTCCCCCCTAATATTATTATGATCTATGTAAATTTGTTTGGTGGATTCAATGTTGTCAATCATAGCATTTGTAACCATTGAATTCACCTCCTCCATGACCTAAACCATAGTCTCCAAGTACTGCACTTTTTTCTTTAAGCCCTTATGGATTTTATTAGCTTCTAAGCTCATTTTTCCTTTACCATTCAAGCACCCATCTTCTTGACTCTCTGATCCCACCACATTATTCTCTTGCTCACCTTTTTTATGGCCCAATTTCCCCATGCACATCTTAGTAAGTCATTTAGCTAGAGTGATATCCTCCTCCACCTCGATTAGGGGTATGGGTTTTTCTGAAATAGTATTACCATTTTGAAACAAAAGTAGAATGAGCCCCTTATGAATAGGTGTATCCACCTTACCCTATTGGAAATATTTCATGGAGGTAGTCAAAGACATGAACAAAAATAAAGGGATACTTAGCATTTTCTTGTTCCTGAACATTTTCAAGAGAGTTAAGTGATGAGTGTAAATCTTATGATACTTTCCTTCCAAATTTAAATAATTCATAATGTGAAGGAATACCTCCCTCAACACACTAGGGATTCTAGACCAATAAATTCCATCGGTGAAGTAATGCACATTTTCCTTTCCAAGGAAAAAAAGGTGTTAATTTCATGCTCATATCTATTCATGTCCTTGAAAGTTTTTAGACCATCCATATCCATACCAGTAATATGAGCAATGGATTTCTCTGAGGTCTTAATTTCCATACCTTTGACCATCACCTTACCATACTTTCATGCCAAGCCAAACTACCTGGTTAATGAGGCATCGTGCCCTTTCCACTTTGTGATATACTTTCTGAATCCCCTAACATGGAGCATGTGCCACATAGAAGGGTCGTCGATAATATTGTCATGGCTAGATGGTTCCACCCTGACTCTGTCTCCTCCCATGGTTACCAAAATATTTTCCATAATCACAACCAGATAGTTCTTGATAATTTTGTTGTCAAAATGACCTTTCCAAAGTGAAATAAATCCAAACACAAGAGTTTTGTATTGAAAAATGGGCCAATTTTCCCTCACGTAGATGGTAGTGAAATTAGTATGATTTTTCATGGTGTGTAATGTCATTAATAGGTGTGGGGACTATGTCACCTTTATGTCAGAATTTGAAATCATTATAATGTACCCCCTTATTAGCAATCCTATCCATACATGTGTTACCAAGGTGAGTAGTATGTTTGATGATGAAAGAATCAAAACCTTTATGATGTTCCTTAATATTAAAAATAATGTTACCCAAATCCCAATTGTGGTAATTATCCTTTTTAATGTCATTGATAATGAGAAGAGAGTCTGATGGCTTTCATCATTCCCTTCATTTAATCAACTTCTTTTTGATGTCATATCAAACCAGGGGTGTGTCTAAAGCTATATGTAACAAGAGTACTTTAACTGATATAGTAGTTGACTGTAGCTATTTTTATATTTTCTGGGGGATCTTTTGAATGTCTTAAGGACTTATTGGTAAAACCTTATTTAAATCAAACTATGAAAACTTGTTGAAAGTAAAACACACTGAAAGCTTGTTGAAAGGAAACATACCATGCAAAATGGAAACACACTTGCTATTAGAAAATAAACACACTTGATTTTGGAAATAAACACACTCAAATTAAAATGCTTGAAAATAATTGCAAGAAATATAAAGATTTATCTAAACTCCTGCAGGGACAAGTATACAACAGAGTTTAACTATAGGAACTAAAGCAATACAAAATTAACAGATTTAAGCTATTTTTTGAAGAAATATAAATACCAAATAAATGAATATTCCTGTCCTTGTGGGAGTGAGCCCTTTCTCCTCCTTGAATCAAGATTTTAACAACTCAGAATTCTTTCAAATCAGAATGGCTATTTTATTGATATAAAAATTTAGTATTACAAAATGTACTAGATCTGAGTACTTAGTATATTTATTTTCTTTGTTCTATATCTATCTCATTCTATATATCTATCTCATATTACAGGTATTCCTTTATTTACATTTTAAAATCACAACTGTCTCAATGATTATGATGAAATCAAATCATGCCTAGAATAGATGCTGAGTCAGATTGCAGTTGATCAGATAGCTGTAGGTTGACTCTCCCTAGATTTGTGTTCAGAAATATTCTCGTCCTTCATGATTGTAGATGTAAAATCTCCATATGTGGTTTAAAATAGATAACTTCCATTGGTTCTGGAGCTTTGAAGAAGTTCTAGAACCATAGGAAATTATTAAGAACCAAAACTTGTGAGATTTCCGAAGCTATCCCCAGGAGTTCTGAAACTAAGTCCAAAAATTCCAGAACTAAATAATAGAGTTCTGGAACTAAGTCCAAAAGTTTTGGAACTAATGATGGTTGTGTGATGGAGTTCCAGAACTAGCTTGGAAGTTCTGTAACTAAGCTATGTATGAATAGTCACTATAAAAAACATATTGAATGCAACTTGCTTCATTTCTTTGACTGATTAGACCTACTTTATTACAAATATGAATTTAAACACACACTATGTTAGGAATTTTAGAGCTTTTAACATTAGGATCATAATCAATCAAAAGAAAGATAGTTACATCCTAACTCATATCAGATCAACTAAAAGTCACACAATGCAATCAAACTTAATCAAAAGGAGAGTAAGATGAGATCATATATTATACATTAATCATACATATTATGGCGTCATCATTTCCCCTAAACATACTTGTTTATAAGTCCCTTTAAAAACTCATTCTTCGAAAGTGGGATCATATATTTTGCATTCCATTTGATTGCTCAGATCAAATGGCTAAAAATAAATTTTCCAATGCTTGAGCTTAGATGTACTGTACCAAAATCCTTTTTCTATTTTCCTCTCCCACTTTTCAAATTTAGTAGGGTCTTGAGGTTCTTTTTTCTTCCAAGGAGACATAGGGGTGATAAGTAGAGGTGGTCTTGTTCACATTCCCATCCATATTTGGCCGTAGGTTTCATTTACTTGGGGAATTATTGTGCATAATTCTTTGGCCCTCTCTAAACTCCATATAAGATTTTTAGGGGAAATTACTTCCCTTATTTTCAAAGAAATAGCAAGGAGTTCCCACCTATTTGAGCATCCTTCATGAATATCTTCAAGTTTTTCCTCCTCATAGGAGGTGAAAGCATCAATACTCTTTTGCAGAATGGCAGGGTAATGTGTCTTGAATCTCCTATCAAAGGTATGAGTTCTAAAATGTGTGAGGAAGGCAGAAGGTTTACCTTAATGAGATCTCATGTAGAGGCCTATTGAGCTGTCTTTTAATAAAAATTCAGATTCTATTTCCTTCCATGAAATTTGGTTGTGCAAAAGAGAGAAAAATACATTGAGCTAGCTCTCCCCTACATATAAGTTAATCGTAAATCCTGTGTTTTTCTCTAGAAAATAATTACAAAGATAAAATTCAAACAAGATATTTTTCTATTCATGGTTGGATAGAGAGTAAGTTGCCATGAATTCAGATTCATCTTCTAGTTCATGTGGAAGTCCACATGCAATTCTTGACAGCTTCCAGTGAATGAATTTCTCTTCCAAAAACACACTATATGTAGGAGAAGGTCTTTTGCAGGAAAGAAATTTCTCACTCATAATACAAACCATATGAATTTTGGCAAGAAATTTATATTTATTTCCTTCCTCCTTATAAAATTTTTCTTCCCATTCATTTCTTTCCTTCATCTCTTCCTCCATCTTGGTCTTTAATTCCTCATTTGATGTTTTGGCTTCTCTGAGATCTCTGTAAATATCATCCCATTATTATTTTAGTGGAAAATAGTTCAACTCATTATGTGCAGAGGTTGTGGACACAACATTCTATTTTCTGGAAGTCTGGAACTCTTCCTCTTTTTCTATCAGTTATTTCTTGGTTGTTGATAATTCCTCAGTTCTAACTGCAAGCTTAGTTATTAGCTCATTAATGAGCATTTCCCTTTGTTGAAATTTAAGTTTGAGGAATTCCAATTCCTCATCTTTTTCTCTAATAATGAGCTCTGATCTAGAAAATAAAAAATCCTATTTAACTTGATGTCTTTCCTCTTCCTCTAAAACTATTTGAGGAGTTTTGCATTCTTCCTCTATTAAAGGAAATTTTCCTTTTCTTATCCTTGATGCCAACTCTTCTCCTTCATGTGGCACTACTGATGGTTCAACCAACTCTTGAAAATCTTGATCTTCAAATCTCTCTTCTCCTCTATCCATTTCAGTATGAATTGGCTCAGGTGGATTCATGGCCATATTACCCAAAATGTCAGCAGCTTCCTCTTCCAGCCTTTCCTGCACACTCCTTCCTTCTGGAGTTCCCCTTGACCTCTTATGAATTTTTATTATCTGGGGAAGTTCAACATGCCCAGTAGTGAATTTCCCTCTAGAAATTTTTCTTACTATTATTTCTTGTTCTTGTGTGGGTGATATCACCATCAGAGATAGATATTGGCTCTTCTGAAGCTGCTGTGGAAGAAGGAATTTCCTTCATAGGTACACAAGGCTCTATTGTTTTTATCTTCCTTACCAACCTTCTTCCATTTCCCTTTGTCCTTCAATAGGGGCGTCAATTTCTAGATTAGTTGAAGGAGAGAATGGGGATGGAATTGTCCTTCTGATAATATTAGGTTTCTCTTGAACTTGCCAAGAAACTTGTCCCAAATTTCTTCTCCATTATTTTTTGACAGGAAATGGTGCTAGCATATCAAATGAATTAGACCATGATGCCTAATTGTCCCAACACCCCAGGAATACCTCTGAGCCATGGTCTGAATGGAATAAAAAAGAAACACTGGGAGGTTTATTATGTATTCAAGCTTGGTGGCTCCATACTTTAGATATATGAGCATTTTTTAGACTTCTTTTCCCACAGACCCAAACTAACCATCACAGGTTATATATTTTACTATCCAAAATGCTACCTTGTCAAAGGGTTTGGGAAAACTAGCCCTTCTGACCCCTTTTATGATTTTCTTTGTATTATAGATATACCGGGGTTCAACTTCTTCTTCTTGCAATAAGACTTCAATTAGTTATTTCAAATTCTACTTGGCAGGTTGTGGGACATGAACAATGGGCACTCCAGACACATTACTTATAGTATTCATAGAAAAAGGAATAAAAACATTTATTACTTTTGTTCTAGTCTATTCTAGATTTATGATGAATTCTCTTACCAATTCGTCATTATGCCTTGAAATTTTCTTTAGGAATTCAAGCCATCCTGCATGCTCAAATATGGATGCTACTTCTTCATCTACGAGCAGCTAGGAATTGTCCTCTGGTTCTAATTTCTTCTTAATCCCCATATCGGCTTGAGTTTTGTCTCTCTTGATTTTGTGTGAATTGGTTGTAGGCCTTATTCTTAGCTACAGAACTAATGGCTTGGATTCAGAACCTCTATTTTTAGTTGTAGAACCTTAGTTCTTAGCTATGAAACTTCTGAATTCTCTATTCTTTACTATGGAATACAAACTCAATTCACTTCTCCTTCCTCAAGATATTTCTGTAATTTTTATTTCACTTGATGTTTGCAATAATGATTACTAATGATAACCAAGCCACCACTTATTCCATCCAAATCAATATCATGATTACACACTTGTAATCATAATGTATAAATAGATGACTCATCATGCCTACTTTTAAATTAATTCACATCACACATGCAAACATTTCATCAACCCTAAATAAGTTAAAAGACATAATTACCATCCTTGATGATGTAAGTCTTTTACTATGATGGCTTGTCATTCCTACAAGTGGAACAAAACATGATTAGATAAGTAATCTAGAACTTAAAATAATTCCTTTATTTGAACTACCCAAAAAGAGGTCAACTGCCATTTGTTGCTTTTCAATTGACCTTGAGAGAATTTTTTTATTTTTTATATATATATATTTTTTAATATATTTTTTTATTTTTTGGGGGAAGAAGATTTCATTTCTTGGTTTTCATCTTCTTCCCTTTATTCTAGATTTATCATCTGATTATTTGATCATTTTGGAAGAACTAAGTTCTTCCATATGATCAAATTCTTTGTCTGCTTCAATCTTCCTCAAAAATTCATTCTTAGTGGGAGGCTTCCTATAGAGTTTCAACCTATGTATATTGACCAAGAGTATTCTGCTACTGCCATCAATGGGAAGTAACTAAATAGAACCATTGTCAAAAATATGATCAATCTGATAGGGTCCCAACCATCTGATTCTTAATTTTTCCTTGAACTATTGGTACTTAGATTCAAATAGTAATGCCCAATCTCCTACTTTGAATTTCCTTTTCTTGATATGTATGTCATGCCATTGCTTCCTTTTCTCTTGAATCATCTCTTTCTGTTGAAGTGCTTCCAACCTTAATTCATCCAACTCATTGAGTTGAAGGATTCTTTCTTTTTGAGCTACATTTAACTCAATTCCCACCTTCACTACTATCCTCAATGTCTGAAGTTCAAATTTTATAGGCAACAAGGGTTTTTTCCCATAGGCTAATTCATATGGTGAAAACCTTGTTGTATTATTCCAAGTTGTATTATAAGCCTAGATAGCTTCAAGTAGTCTCTTTACCCAATCTTTTCTACCAGTTGCAACTGTTTTGGTAAGGATGTTCTCCATTTTTCTGTTTGTTACTTCAGCTTGTTCATTTGATTGTGGATGGTAAGGAGATGACTTCCTATGATTGATTTGGTAATACCTTGTGAAATATTGAATCATATTAGACATGAATTGTGGTCCCTGATCTGAAACTATGCTCCTTGGTGCTCTAAACTTGATCATAATTCTATTCCAAAGGAAATAAGCAAATACTTCCTCAGTGGCATTTGTCAATGCCTACACTTCTGCCCATTTTGTCACAAAGTCAGTATATACAACAATATATTCCTCCCCTTATGAAGGAGGATTAAAGGGACCGACAAAATCAAATCCGCATCTCTCAAATGGTTCAACCACAACTTGAGGCTGAAGAGGCATTTCATTAGTGATAGTTTGTTGTCCCATTCTTGGACAAGGATCACACCTCATGATATATATTTTCATGTCCTTGTACAGAGATGGCCAATAATAACCAGTGACAAGTATCTTATGAGTTGTTATTTTTTTTAAATAGTGTCCTCCACTTGGTTCATCATGACATGATCTGAGGATGTTAAAGATTTCATCAACTCTTACACACCTGCACAAGACAAAATCAAGATCACACTTAAATATAATTCTATTTAACCATTTTAATTGTGCACTAGTTTTAATTAACTTCTTTATTTGTTTCTTAGTGAAAGAAGGAGGGAACTTCCCTGTTGCAAGTTAATTTTCCATATCAGCAAACCATGGTGTACTTTCTGAGATTGCAAATAGTTGTTCATTTGGAAATTTATCCTTGACTAGATCTTGTTCCCCTGTGGTGGTTAGTCTTGACAAAAAATCATCTACCACATTAGATTTACCTAGATTGTCCACAATGGTAATATCAAATTCTTGCAAAAGTAATAACCATCTAATGACTCTTCCTCCAACCACTGGTTTGTTCATTAAATACTTAATTGTTGAATGATATGTGTATACAAATATATTGTACCATATAATATAATGTCCAAATTTATTGATTGCATAAATTATAACAAGAAATTCCTTTTCGGTGGTGGTGTAATTCTTTTCAGTGGGATTATGATTCTTGCTAAGATAGTAAATGGCATACATCTTTCCTTCTTCATATTTTTGTCCCAATACTGAACCAATGGAATAATTTGAGGCATCTGTTTGGATATGAAATGGATTTTCCCAATTAGGACCTCTCAATATTGGGGCACTGATTAATTTTTTTTTAATTTATTCAAAAGCATGTTGGCACTTTTCATCCAAAAGAAATTCATAGTCCTTGGTTAGCAAATTAAATATGGGAGAAATAATTTTACTGAAATCTTTTATAAAACATCTATAGTATCCAACATGTCCTAGAAATGATTTGATATCTGTGGGGGTCTAAGGGATACGTAAATCTGAAATGATCCTAATTTTTTTTATCCACTTGAATTCCTTTTTGTGAAATATGGTGTCCTAATATAATTCCCTCATCCACCATCATCAAACATTTTTCATCACTAAGAGACAGGTTGTGTTGTTCACATCTTGTTAACAATCTATCTATATTTCTCAAAGAATCTTCAAATGTATCTCCATGTATAGTGAAGTCATCCATATATAATTTAACACAATCATTTGTTATATCAGAAAATATTGCAAGTACAACTCTCTGGAAATTTGTAAGAGCATTGCATAAACCAAATGGTAATACTCTATAGGAAAAGGTTCCTTATGGACATGTAAATGTATTTTTTTTCTTAATCCTCAACAGCAACTCTTATCTGATTGTACCCACTACAACCATCCAAGAAAGAAAATTATTATTTACCTAAAAGGTTATCTAGGACGTTATCTATGAATGGTAAGGGAAAATAATCTCTCATCATGGCTTTGTTTAGTTCCCTATAGTCAACACATATTCTCCATTTTTTGTTCTTTTTGGGAACAATTACGAGAGGATATACCCACTGGCTATCTGAGATAGGGTAGATGAAACCTACTTGTAATAGTTTTTCAATTTCTTGTTTGACTATATCCCTTAAAGCTAGGTTAATCCTTCTTTGAGGCTTCCTAACCGGTTTAGTGTTTTCAGTGTATATGTGATGAGTGCAGATACTTAGATTAATCCCCTTCATATCTTTATAATCCCAAGCAAAACATTTAGTATGAGTTTTTAGAACATCAAACAATTTATCTTCTTCATCCTCATTCAACCAGTTGTTGATGTTTAAAGTTTTACCTGGTTGAATTTCAACATGTTTGATTCCAATATGTGATGAACTGATTTTTGGAAAGGGTTCCATTAAAGTATTTAATGGAAATTCATGTGGTAATAACATATGGTATGTAGCAACATATCCAAAAGTTCCTTGAGACAAAATACTGGAAAAAGGATAGTAATGAGAATTATGATACTTATCTCTTTGCAGGAAAAATTCCTCATCACTGCTACTTTCCAATAATTCTTCACCACTTCCTGATGTAATTGAAAATGAAGCTAATGATTCATCCTCTCCCCATGAGAAATATCATTCCTCCTGAGCTAAAACATTTTCAATCAAAGAGAATTATCTTTTTCATGGTTCCATAACTAACTGTGGTGGTTCCAGAACTATAGCTGCAGGTTCCAGAACTAATGATGGCTATGTGATGGAGTTTCGGAACTAGCTTGGAAGTTCTGGAACTAAGCTATGTAGGAAAAATGCTATCAAAAACATATTGAATGTCACCTACTTCATTTCCTTAACTGATTAGACCTACTTTATTACAAAACTGAATTTAAACACACACTATGTTAGGAATTTTGAAGCTTTTAACATTAGGATCACAATCAATCAAAAGTCAAAAAGTTACATCCTAACTCATATATGATCAACTCAAAGTCACATAATGCAATCAAAATTAATCACAAGGAGAGTAATATGAGATCATATATTATACATTAATTAGACATATTATGGCCTCATCAGAGTCGCCCTTTATTAAAATATATTTGATACCTCTTTCCTTAGCTAGGCTAACACCCCAAAGCAACATGCAATTCTCTTCCACATTTCTTCTTTGAATACCTAAAGGACCAACATAGGAAAGGATCCAATCACCTTCATGATCTATGATAATAGCACCTCCCCCTACTATGTCAGGATTACCTTTTGAATCCCCATCAAATTTTATTTCTACCCTTCCTCTTTCCGGTTTGGACCTCCTGATATTAATAGAAGGAAAGACCAATTGAGGAGGACTATATGTCAACTATTTAAGGACTTATTCTTCCTTTCTAGAATAATCCTTTTTAATCTTACCTTGGAAAAGTTTGTAATTTTATTTAATATAGGAAATCAAATAATAACTAACATTTCTAATGTTATCATTCTTATTTCTAAAGATGAGGCCATTCCTTTCCTTCCATACGCACCAAAATAAATGGGGAAGGCTCATTTTCTGAGAAGAAATAAGAAAGGGAAACCTGAAAGGGCATTCCCATTGCAAACAAAAATCCTGAACAGAATTAGGAAGAATCCACTACACTTGGAATAGATCCATCACCTTATTTATGACCACTTGAGAGAAGGTCACAAGACGAAAAGATGGTTGACACTTTCCTCCTCTCTGTTACAAAGGACACACTTGCTAGGTAAAATCATTCCCCATTTCCTTAAGTTATCAACAATGAGTATTTTGTTTTGCACCTCCAACCAGAAGAAAATGGTGACTTTAGGTATAAGATCTTTCACCCAAAGTATACCCCAATATTCCTTTTTGATATTATCCTTGAAATTAAGGTAGTAGGCATATTTAATAGAATAATTTCCTTAGTCCTCTTCCTTCCAAAAATTAGATTTCTGATGCTGTTGAAACCTTGGGATATAGAAACTCCGTAATTTAAGGTTGACATCAAAAAAGGAGATCTTGTCCCTGATGAAATTAGGAGGTGGATTCAAATCCTCCAAAATGATATCATTATTAGAAAAAATCTAATAGTATTTAACCCACACTTTTCCCCTGTCTTCAAAAACATGTGCCATAGATCTCTAAGGATCTTCCTCCTCAACCAATTTTTTAGAAAACAAATAATCCCTCAAGAAGAAAATCTTGTTCCCTTTCCCACTATTACATTCAATACCCTACTCAGAATCTATCTAGAAGAAGGAAAATATTTCCAAAAAAAAAAACCACAAGGGAGATTGTTAAGGAGGAAAAAAGTCTCTATTCTACTAACATTCGATAAATATTTCTTTTTGATGATGTCAGTCCATAGACCAACTTATTTTATCAATATCCATCCTTCTTTCGCCAAAAGGGCCTCATTCATATATTTCATATTCTTCAATCCCATACCACCACATATCTTAGGTCTAGTAACTTTATCCCAGGTCACAAGAGGGAATTTGAACTTCTCCTCTGCCCCAACCCACAAGAACTTTTTCTGAATTTTTTCCAGTTCCTCCAAGATCTTAATCGGTAACTTAAAAACAGCCATAACATAAATGGGAATGCCTTGGAGAGAAATTTGGAGCAACTAAATTTATCTAGCTTGAGTAAAGAGGATACCCTTCCAAGTAGCCAATTTCCTATTTAGTCTCTCCTATAAATTATTTCATATTGACATATTTGGCTTCTTATAAATGAGAGGAACTCCCATGTACATATCCAGGAAAGTATTAATCTTACAACCAAAGATATGGGAAAGTATCATTCAAAACTTATCATCCACATTAATGAAAAAATAGAACTTTTATGGAAATTAAAAATTTTGCCAGATACATTCTCATATTATTTCAGAACACTCTTGAAAATATAGGGTTCCTAAATACAAACTTTCCCCATCAGAAAGTTTTCATCAAAAAATTTATTGAGATAGATGTGAGGGGGACCATTAGAAATTTTGAGTACCTATAAAATATTTAGGGATGCATCCTTATTGCATAATCTACTTAAATATTATGCCTCATTAATATGAAGGTAATGGGAGAGGGGGTCACCTTGTCTAAGACCCCTCCCAGCTTGAAAAAAACCTTCAATTTTTCTATTAATAATGTAGAGAAATCGACAGTAGAAATACATATGATAATCATGTTAATAAATAACTCATCAAAACCAACCTTGATCAAGTTGGCCAACAGAAAGGCCCACAAAACCCTATCATAGGATCTGTGCATATAAAGCCTAAAATACATAAAAGATCTTCCCAAATTTTCAAAAAAAATAATTTCCTCTTAGATAACCAAAATATTGTCTAGGAGTTTTCTTCTAGGAACAAAGGTGCCTTGATTAGGAGAGATGAAATTTGCAAGCATTTTCTTGAGCCTGAAAGTAATGATTTTGGTAAGAAATTTGTAGCTAGTATTGCAAAGGCTAATGGGTTTGAAATATTTAACATATTTTTCTCCTATCATCTTGGGAATGAGGAAAATCAAAGTATAGTTTGTTTGTTTTAGAAGCTTCCCATTACTAAAGAGTTATTGAACCATCTCAATAACATATTTCTTAATCACCTCAAAGAATTGTTGGAAAAAATCTTTGGGAAACCATCTAGCCTAGGAGATTTATCTAGTTCCATACCAAAAAAATAAAATATGATCTCTTCCTCCCCCAAAATAAGCAAGATCTCTTTGTTTTCCTATTTTGAGATAAAATTCTAGAAGAGACTTAGAACCTTTTTCCCATGATGTCTTATTCAGCTCTATCCTAGGAAGAAAGAGATCCTTGAAGTAATGAATAATAGTTTCATTTATTTCCTTTTCATCACCAATAATTTCTTTATTACTTTTCTTGATTTCCTTGATCTTGAGTTGATTGGTTTTGGAAGTAACAAAGAAATGAAAGAACTTGGTGTTTCTATCACCCTCTTTTATCCATTTAACTTTATATTTTTGATTCAAGTACACTTCCCTTTGGTGAGGATATCATGATATTCTATGAGAAAATTGTGCTCTTGGCTTTTAAGGGATTAGTTAAGGCCATCCTCCTCCATAAGCTCCTCTATAGTTTGCAGATCCTCCTCAATTCTGATTTTAGCCTAAAAATATTCCCAAAAGTCTCCTTATTCCAAATTTTTAGGTTATTTTTGACATGTTTCAGCTTGAAAATTAATTTTAACATCATCACCCCATAGATAGGCACATCCTACCATTCTTGTATTATCTTGAGTATGTTTAAATGTTGCAGTCACATATTTTCAAATCTAAAAGGTTTAGATTTTTTGGGTATAACCATGCCAAAATTAAGGAGGATCAGATTATGGTTTTTGTCAACTTCCCCAAGAGATGTGAATTGTCCTCTCCAATTTTAAAAAAATTCAAGTTACATGACTATTAAATGTTGTTGTAAAAGATCCCCTGAGAAAAGGCTAGTATCAAGGAGTTAGTCATTTTTTGAAATTTTGAGTTTTAAAAATTTCTCAGTGTTTTGTGGATTTTTCAGATTTTTTCGTCCCTCGTGTCCCACGTTCCTCTAAGATGTATGTTACCTGATTTTATGCTTTTGTCAATTATTCTTGCTTTTTCTTCATTTTCGGTCTTTTCAACTTTTCAGAGAAATGTTGTCCTGATGTCCCAAATGTGGTATGTGTCAAATATTTCTGACTTATTTGATTTTATAAGGCTTTTGATGTTTTGGATTTTCTTGTCTCTCATGTCTTAAGTGCTCCATGACTGTCAGTTCCCTGTAACTCTTCCTTTTTTTTATTTCCATTCACTACGAATATTTCAACTCTTCACATCCCAGTTGTCCCATTGTCCCTTGGGACACTTGTACAATTTTTTTCTACTCCGCTCATCCTGGATGTCCTAATGTCCCATGAGCCAATTATGCGCTTTAGTTCTACCTTTCCTGATTTTCATTTTCTATGTCAGCATAGAGTATTTATTACCTCATTCATTTCACCTTGCAGAGATACTTGAGTTTAAATGCATATAAATAGTCAAGAAATTGGTCACTTTTACCATCTCACTTGAATTTTCTAAAGACCATTTGAGTTCCCTCTTCTCTGTCATTTATAGAAATGGTCGAGTCCTTCTCTGTTGTTTTGAAATTTTGTAGATATTAGAGAATTTTTGAACCATCAAGGTATTGATCAAGAAATAAGGAAATTACTCTCACATAAATCTTTTGTTCCTGCCATAAAATCAGATCAATTTCAAGGGAAATGAGCATCTCTCTACCTTAGAGATAGCTATACCAGATATTGGTGATAGTGAAGCTCAACACCTCGACTTGGAGGATTTTTTGGCATCTAATTAATTGTTAAAACCATTCTCCCATTTCCTAGCTAATAAAGGATAGTGGAATTGCGTCAGGAAGGGGGTTTTCTAATTTCAGTTCAATGCGTGCTGATATCATTCTAGCTTGTAGTTCTTGTTTCGACCCTAATACAAAAGAAATTATTGACCCTAAGGGAAGGTGGTGGCTCGACTTAATGAGGATTTTATTCATACTACTTTTAGAATTCTTTTGATTGAAGGCTCAAATAATCTTACCAAGGATCAGGAACAAGATATTTTTTACAAAGACACAGAATTGTATAAGAGCAGAGTGGCCAAATCTTAGTTCAAGAACCTAAAGAAAGGAGCGTCAAGGATACCCAAGAAAATTTTGAGAGTTTATTTCCATGAAGAATTATCATATGTCATCACTCTTATTATAAGGATAATGGGAATTCCCTCCACCAATGAGTTTCATTACTAGATGTGCCCTTATATCAATATTATATGTGAGGGTAAGAAAAACTTGAATTGGGAAGGAATAATTTGTGATAGCCTAACTAAGAAATTAGAAAATGTTTAGAGAACTCAAACCTTATAAATTAGCTCCTATCTTATGTAATCCATTGCAACTTATAGATATTTGTTGGGTTGCTCCCTTGTGGAAGAAAATAAAGGTGTTTCTATTTATATGTATCATCCACAGTTAACCCTGAAGGTCAATAATCATTATTTTAGGAGAATTAATGATGCATTCACTATGTACATTGTCAAATTATTAGAAGGGGATATTGCTAGAAGATTCTTAGATGAGGAAAAATAATTGATCAATGTCTATGGTAGCTTTTTCACTCAATTCAGGAAATCTTCATCTATACGTTTGGTTGGATTTGAAGGACAACCCCTAAAAATCCCTATGTATTGTAGTGATAAGATGGATTTGGTTGAGATATGTAGATAGTTGGATAAGCTACATAGAACATGATAGGGATAAGAATATTGTAGGTATTCAGTTCCCAATCACATTGGGTAACTACACTTGTAAGACTGCTTTGGATGCTCAGAACATTGATAGAACCATTTCTCCTCTTACCCTTCACTATTATAAACCTATAACTTGCTTTGATATTAAGGAGTTCATTTCCACCAATTTCAAAATGGGTTATCAACATCTTGTTAGATATTAAAGACTACTGGGAAGATTGTTCTGATGATTATGAAGCTTAGAGAAGTACTATGGAAGATTGTCTTTGCAACAAATCAAGGATTTTGGTATATATGATGTTCCTAAAGGATTGGAGGATGATGATGAAGAACTACAGTCTCTTGAATATGATATATCAATCAAGCACACTCTTATTGAAACCATTGATTGGTTTGTTAAGGAGAGAGATGATGTAAAGGAGCTCAACAACCCTGTCTTGGTGAGAACTAGGCTTTGGTTTGACAGGAAAATTAAGATGATTAGAGCAAGAAAATCCAGGTCTACTTCTCAAGATACCTCCACCCCTCATAAATAAATACCTCCATCAACTCTTGAAGCACATGAACAATTTGTTCCTTCTCCACCAGAATCTTCAACTCTAGTGTACACAAAGAAGGGAAAAGTTAAGAAGGATGATAAGGTAGAGGAGGTTATTCAAGAGAGTGAGAGGCTACCCTCTCCTAAGAAAACTGAAACAAGTACCTAATGAGGGAGAAATTGTGGACCTTGGTGATGATGACAGTGAAGGAAAAGAGAGGGAAAATCCCGAGGAAAATATCCCTGAGGAAATAAGTATGAAGGAAGATCAATTAAAGAAAATAGTTTCAGAATCTGTGGAAACATCTACTAAGGAAGCTCCTGTCACCAAACTGAGACCTCTGTGTTAGAAGTGGCTGTTGTACAAACTCTAAGTGTATGAGTGCATCTACACTTGGGCCCATTTCTCCTTCCACTTCTAGTTCTTCATTTTCCTGGGTACAACCATTATTAGAAAGCAAGAAAAGGAAAGGCCACTTCAAGTATTGTTGCTCCTAAGTTTGATGTAGTGGTAGCCCTTCTAGGTACTACTCCTCCCCCTCCAGCTAAAAAGGCTAAGGTCACATCTAGATTGGTTTCAGACTCTCAAGCCAACAATTCATGGAGATTGCAAGACCCAACTTGAAAAAGATGAAAAGGACCTATCAATGGGTGATCTGGAATTAACAATAATTCCTCTTGGTGAATCAACACCTAAAAGTGAGGTGCATAACCTGAGGGAGATAATGTCTAAAGTGATTGAAAGGGTTGAAAAAGGGAAGCAGGACACAGGAGCATTTGGAAGAGCAGAATCAAATTTTGTCAAGTTTCATCAAATCCTTATTGGTAGAAGGATAAGGTACTTGACCCAACCCCCCTAGCTTCCATCCCACTTCTTGACATTCTATCTAGTTATGAAGTTCAAGCCATCAAAGATATTCATAAAGCATGCCACTTATGGGAAGGCAATGGAAGCCATGGTTGATGAATTGATAATCACAGGTTTGAATTTCATTGAGGAAGTATTTAAAGCATATTACATAATTGCTAAGATTCAATTAAAGTTCACTACAACACTCAGTGGTTTGGATAGGGAAGTTGAAATTATGGAGTGAATGTATTCAGGATATTAGATTAATGAGTGATAAAAGATGTACAAATCCTTTTGGAAAATAAGGTGTTTGATGATGCAAAGTTGAATTTGTCTAAGCAGTGGGTTTTCAACATTGACTGGAAGATAAAGGTTCTTGAAGAAGCCATTGGAGAACTCAGGAACATGTTACAAAAAGGAGAAGATTTTAAAGCTTGTGTCATGTCTACCTTCTAGGATATTCACTACCAAAATCTTCAAAGAGAATTCAAATGATAAATTCACTATCCAAGAAATCAAATTCTCAGTTCAAGAAATTTGTTAAAGAAGATTTGTTCAAGTAGGACACCATATCCAAGGAGAAGATTAAATAAATTTGCACACTACAGATGAACTATCACAGATGCTAATAAATAGTTCTTGGAAAATGTAGAGTTTGGAAAAGAAATGGAAAAGTGTTTGGATAGTTGGACTCATGCAACTGCCAATACAACAATTCCTTGGGGCATGGACATAGTTGAGGCATTGAAAAGATTCAGAAATCAAGTGCTCAAGACAAAAGGATCCATAAACACTTCTTCCGGCATCTCAGACATCCTAGTTCATAATTTCTTTTCTTATTTAAAATATCTAATTAAGGTGGCTTTATCTCTTTAGTCATATGTTATGAAACAAGAGATAAATTGGGTTTATAATATTTAATTAGATACTAAATTTTGGGATTAAAATAAAGGAAACTGAAAAGGCTCTTTTGTAACCATTTCTTGGGTTATTTAAAGAACTTTTCTTGTCATTGTAAAGGATCGAGATTTTAATATCTTGGATGTAAAAAGAACATTGAACTATGATCAATATAGAATAATTTTCATCCTCTCTCATGCTTTATCTCTTTTCATTCCTTGTCTGATTCATATGAAGCTATGCATATTCAAGTAAGAAATTTGTGTCTTTCATTTGATATTGTATTTAGAACTTAGTGTCTAGTACATCCAAGTCCTATTTTTTTATATGCATAGTTTAAATATTTTTAATTTATCAAGCATTAGTAAGATATTATTCTGCAATCTATATGTGTCTGAAAGTGCCCACTCTCTTTAGTTTCTGAATACCAATTTCTTCTATTCTCCTTTCTTTTGTATTGAAAATCTTTGCATGAAGGCATATAAAATATCAAAATATTTTACCGAAATATTGAACAAATGTTTATATTATAAATAAGTGGTTTGGATTTTCTCTTTTGTGTTCAATAAGGGAACCTCTCCCATAAAGAGGAGGGACTATTGTCCCCTGACTGTTTCTTGTTTTCAAAGATCAAATTCTACAACCAACATTTTTGGTGCCCACTGTGGGGCACGTATTGTGCATCCCACCAAAACAACTTCAATCGAACTAGAAGCATTAACACCCTGGCAGACAAAAGATATACACGAGGTCAAAGAGCATGTGGTATTGAAGATCTAGATTTTCAATTACTGGAACAACAATGTTTTGGGTGGACTCTAGAAAGAGGAGAACAAGATCCACAAGTACTCCCCCTATAAAAAATATAACTCCAAGAAACATAGACCCAAAAACACAATCAATCCCTAGTATTCAAGATCTGGTGTTGGCTAGAGTCACAATCCCATTGCAAACCACTTTTCCAAGAATGGCAGTACCTCTACCTTGGGGACAATGGGTTGGACCTCTGGCCCTTGCTCAACCATTACATGATCTCCCAAAAGGGAATAGGAAAATTTTCCCTAAATTCAAAGGTGATGGAAAAGTGCACCCAGATGAACACATTGTTGCATTCATTATGGCATGTGGAATACTTGGAGTGGAGCATGAAGATGTTTTTGTTAGGATTTTTGTGGAGACATTACAAGATAATGTTGCCAACTGGTTCTATCATCTCCCTGCTAGAGCTATCACTGACTGGACCACCATGAGAACTCAGTTTGAGGATCGATTTAAACCTACTGAAGATGTACATGCTCTCCTCGCTCATATTTCTCAGATAAAGAAAGAACCATATGAGCCTATGAGAGAGTTTGTTTCCAAATTTAACAAATTAGTTAATAAGATTCTAGTAGCCACTCGGCATGTGGATCAAATAGAAATGTTTTTTTCTTAAATGCACAATTACCAGAAGTGAGCTATGCATTGAGAAGAGCCAACCTTGCTACTCTGGATGTTGATCAACGCTTAGCCATAAGTGTTGAAGATGATTTAATAATGTCTAGGAAATTAAAAAAGGAACCTGCTAAATCTAAGGCTTCTTCTTTAGGAAACAATTCAGACCAATTAGTGCAAAAATTGGTGGATGATCTCATAGCTAATAAAAAACAATTGGCCCAGAATACTCCCTACAAAGATATTCCAAGAAGAAATTTTCACGCCTCGAAATCATCTACCTCCTGTCCAACCAAAACTCACAATTGAAGGGCCACCTCTCAAAGTTCTTGTCAATGCAACATGTGAAGTCTAGGAACTAGAGGATGAAGATGAAGCTGAAGGATATGAGAACTTAAAGAGGAAGCAAATGAAACACCAGAAGAAGCCAGTGATTCTCAGGTTAATTTTCTCATCACTGAGGGAGTTGATGATGATACATATGATTATGATGACGTAATGGCAGATATGAACAATGAGTCATATGTTTTCATGACCATAGAGTAGATGAATACGAAAAAAGAAGTGGTCTAGCCCACAAGAAGACCCAAGGAAGTTCTAGTTACCATTCTAGTTGTTGCGAAAAGAGGAGCTCCTATCCCTACCACTTCTACTCAAAAGGTAAGTAGTGTTAATACTCCCTCTACTTTATCTTCACTTCTTCACACTTATGAATAAGACAACCTTGAATGTCAAAGCTGATAGGCCTAAGTGTTCCTCCCCTTCTAGTCACAGACACCCCATCTACCTCAGGATCCTTTGACATAATTGACCATCTCAAGAAAACTAAAATCCAAATTTCAGAGGTTGAGTTCTATCAGACGCATCCCGATGCCTTTTACCTCAGGTTGTCAAATTTGTCAAATCCAAATCCAATCCTACACCCACCACCTCCAAAGGCATTTTACCTACTCCCACCACTACACCTCAAAAGAACCTAATGGCCACCACCCCTTCTGTAATTGAAAAAATTGAGCCTTTCTATATCACCCTACTTATAGCCAGTCATAGGCTCAATAATTGTGTCATTGATTCTAGGAGCATCAGACAATGTGATGCCTACTAAGGTTGCTCATGCTTTGGGTCTAAATTTGACACACACATTTGGTTCTTGTTATTCCATGGAAATTAAAGAGGTGCCATTGGTAGGAAGGATTAAGGATGCACAAGTAGCTTTTGCTACTTTCCCAGAGAAAAGGGTCAAAACTACTATCTTAGTAGCAGATATTCCCCCATCTTATGGTATGTTGCTAAGAGGAAACTTATGTAAAGAAGTGGGTGGAGAAATTCAAATGGATTGGTCACACGCTCTCATTCCAGTTAATGGGAAGATGAAGAAATTGTTACCTGAGAGACAGACTGAGTACATTGTGCAGAAAACCGATGATCCTAAAGAAAAAATCCTCTACGAGGACATTGGTCACGGGAACTACATGATCATGTCAGAACAAGAAATGAAAATTTCCAAAGGTGTGATGGATGACCCTAATGGTGTCTAGATCCTTGAATTTGATGGAAATTGTTCTTCATCTGGTTCTAGAGTAGGAGTGGTCCCGTTTTCTCTGAGAAGAAGTCTTATCCTTTCTCCTAAAAGATTCAATTTGAAAACAAAAATAATACATCAGAATATGAAGATCTTATTTTGGGACTATCAATGGCCAATGGATATGGGAGTTAAGAATCTTTGTGCATAAGGAGATGCAGAGCTTCATCATTAAGAAAGTCAGAGATATTTTTCAAGTTAAGAACAAAAGGCTAAAACACTATAGGAATATGGTATGGGATTCTATTGAATTATTAGATGCCTTTTCCATAGAAGTTGTTCCCAGGGAAAGGAATACTAGAGAAGATGCTTTAGCTGTCTCAGGATCCTTGTTGATCCCTCATCCTAACTTTTTTCCAAGAAAAGTTCACAATCGAAATGATACATAGGACAAGTGTACTCCAGATAATTCCAACAATTGGAAAGTATTAAATGATGATCAACATTTAATTTATTTTCTCAAACTTCAAGATAATTTCAGTTAGCTGTATTTTGAAGGAAGTGAGGCTGCTCCTCGTGAGTCCATAACATCCACCATGACTAAAGAAGGAATTGAGGAAGAATATGATAAGGATGGATGTATTAATTTAAAAGGTAAAAAAATACCTAGAGGATTATTAAGCCTCGAAGATTTGTTTGCAAAACATGACATGTATATCAAGTCAAAGATATCACATGAGGTTCATCAGTCTGCGGAGTATGAAAAATGTTAATATTGGAAGTAAAGAGAACCCAAGCTTGTCAACATTGGTAAATGTTGCACAAAAGAAGAAAGAAATAGAATGATAAATTTATTAAAAATATATGTTGATGTGCTTTCCTATTCATATGATGATTTGAAATCTTTCAAACCAAGAGAAATGTAGCATTATATTCCTTTGAAACTAGGAATCAAGCCTTTTCAGTAGAAACAAAGGCAATACAACCCCAAGATTTCAGACACCATTTATCAAGAGATTCAGAAGCTCTTGAAGGAAAAGATAATTTTTCCAATTCATCACTCACCTTGGGTGGCCAATATTGTGCCAGTAAGAAAAAATAATGGTGAGATCTGAATTTGTGTAGATTTTCGAAATCTAAACCAAGCCTCCCTTAAGGAAAATTATCCACTCCCCATGATGGATCAAATTTTGCAAGCTGTGACTGGCTCTAAAATGTTGTCTATATTAAATGGTTTTTTAGGGTATAATCAAATTGAATTTGATGTCCATGATCAACACAAGATGACTTTCACAACTCCATGGGGAAATTTTTCTTATAAGAGGATGCCATTCAGTTTGATTAATGATGGTGCTACTTTGCAACGAGAAATGGATTTGGATTTTGGGTCTTTGAAAGGAAAATGTATTATTGTGTATCTGGATGATTTAACTGTCTTTTCCAATAGAAGGGAAGACCATTTCCAACATCTTGAAACTATTCTTCAAAAGTGCAGGGAACATGGGATATCTCTCAATCCAAAAAAGTCTATTTTTGGAGTCACTGAAGGTAAACTTGCTTGGACATATTGTTTCCAAAGAGGGAACCAAGATAGATCTAGAGAGGGTTCAAGCTATCCAATGAATTCCTCTCCCCACAAGTAAAAAAGGTGTGCATTATTTCTTTGGAAAGATAAATATTTTAAGGATTTTTATTCTTGATTTTACAGAACTAACCATGATTGTATCCCGGATGATGAAAGGGAAAGAGTCTTTTTGTTGGACACCAGAAGGGAAAGAAGATTTTGAAAATATTAAAAAATTAATTACCCGAACTCCCATTCTTGTTTGCCCTGATTTTGAGAAGGATTTATTGATCTATTGTTATGCTACTGAGAATAATTTGGCTGCTATTCTAACACAGAAGAATCCTGAGGGATGTGAGCTACCCATTTCTTTCATGAGTTATGTCCTTAAAGCACATGAATTGAAATATACTCAGATTGAGAAACATGCTTTTGTTGTGGTTAAGGTAGTCAAGCAATTTCGTTTCTATATCCTCAGTTCTCACTCTATTGTCTTTGTCCTGGATACAACGGTTAAGTCTATTCTCACACAACAAGAGTTTGGGACCAAAAGAGGAAATTGGGTGGAAAAGGTGCAAGAGTATGATTTGGACATCAGGCCAACTAAGCTAGTCTGGGGAAAAGGGCTATGTGAGTTGATTGTTGCAGGTGCTGAAGATAACTCTCCCAAGAAGACACAAATATTCCAATTGTTCTCTTTATCAGTTCAACTGACGAATGGTATGCTAATATTGCCCATTTTCTTACTTATGGAGAATGCACATCTCATCTAAATGCTAAAGAAAAGAGATCCATTAAGATGAGATCTGCACAGTATGTGCTTTGGGAAAATTCCTTATTCAAAAGAGGGATTGATGGAAGGTTTCTCAGATGTGTGGATAGAGAA
The DNA here is from genome assembly GCA_019776745.2 of Taxus chinensis. Classification (NCBI taxonomy): domain Eukaryota; kingdom Viridiplantae; phylum Streptophyta; class Pinopsida; order Cupressales; family Taxaceae; genus Taxus; species Taxus chinensis. Next base: position 390,740,082 of record CM034157.1, read on the forward strand.
CAACAAAAAAGGTTGCTTAGAGAATTTCATGATCAAGCTTGTGGAGGAAATTTCTCATCCACTGTAACTTCTCATAAAATCCTTCATGTAGGCTACTACTGGCCAACCCTATTTCGAGATGCAACTAAATGGGTGAGTAAATGTGAAGCTTTCCAAACTTTTGTGGGAAGGCCTAAGCTAGCCACTCTACCACTCAAACCAGTGGTGATAGAAGAACCCTTTCAACAATGGGGACTAGACTTCGTGGGTACTCTCAATCCTCATTCCAGTGCTGGACACACCCATGTATTAACTGCCACTGATTATTTCACCAAATGGGTGGAGGCCATTCCAGTAAAAAGCACAACCTCTGAAGTGATATGTAACTTTATCAAGGAAAACATTCTTATTAGATTTGGGGTACCAAGTAAAATTGTCACTGATAATGCCTCCAACTTCTCTTCTTATGAAATGATGGATTTTTGCTATGGGTATGGAATTTCCTCTTGCACATTCTTCTGACTACTACCCTTAAGGAAATGGACAAGTAAAATCAACAAACAAGAATTTGGTGACCATCATTCAAAGCTTGTCAATGAGTCACAGAGGAATTGGCATAAGAAGTTGTATGATGCTCTTTGGGTAGATAGAATTACTCCCAAAAGGGAAATTGGGATGTCTCCTTTTCAGGTGGTGTATGGAACTGAAGCTCAGTTGTCAGTGACTGTAGAACTTCCAGCATTGCAGCTGATGAAGGCCATTGAAGATTCAAACTTTACTAGTGCTTTGGAGAAGAGAATCATGTACCTACAGAAGTTGGATGAGGACAAATTACAAGTGGTGGATAGGATTTCTACACATCAACAAAGAGTAAAACAACTATTTGATAAAAAGGCAAGACTTAGAGACTTCCAGGTGGGAGACATTTTTCTACTCTTGGACAAGAGGTGGGAGCCTCGAGGAATTCATGGTAAGTTTTATTGTCTCTAGTTGGGTCCTTTCAAGATCAAACACTTTGCTGGAGAAAATTATTTCTACTTGGACTATATGGATGGAACATCTCTTCCATTTCCATATAGTGGGCAGTACTTGAAGTTGTTTCAGTCCTAGGTTACTAGGTGGTCCTTTGTACAGTCTTGTATAGTTTTCATTTTTGGTCTTTGTTGGGTGTTGTGTGGGTGTCTCTTCTGTATTGTTTCATCCTTGACTCTATTTTTCCCAATGGATAAGGCACTGGTCTATCTTATAAACCCTGAGATTCTGGAGTTTATGTTATGTCTTGTTGTCATGGTGCTCAATCCAAGCCATGTCCCCAGAAAGAGCCAGTTGTTGTCACCTCCCCAAGAGTTGTGAATTTTCTTCTCCAATTTTAAAATTTTTGGGTTAGGTGACTATTAAATGCCCTTGTAAAGGATCCCCTAAGAAAGAGCTAATTTTCAAATAGTTAGTCATTTTTTCAAAATTTTGAGTTTTGAGGATTTTTCAGTGTTTTGCGGGTATTTCAATTTTTTTGTCCCTCATGTCCCAAGTTCCTCTAGGATGTCTGTTCCCAATTTTCCACTTTTTCCGATTGGTCTTGATTTTCCTTGATTTTCCAGTCTTTTCATATTTTTGGAGAAATGGTGTCCCGATGTCCCAAGGGCTGTCTGTGTCAAATATTTCCAACTTATCTAATTTTAGTGTGTTGTGGGTGTTTCAGATTTTCATGTCCCATGTGTCCTGAGTGCTCCCTGACCATCATTTCCCCGCAAGTCTACATTTTCTGATTTTCCATTCACTTGCGGCTATTTCAGCTTTGTGCATCCCAGATGTCCCGATGTCCCTTGGGACAGTTGTGCAATTTTTTTCTTCCTTTACCACAAATCAGCTATTTCAGCTCCACGTATCCCAAATGTCCCAATGTCCCATGGGCCAGTTGTGCACATTTGTTCCACCTTACCCTATTTTCATTATTTTAGGTTGGCATAGGTTATTAATTACCTCATTTATTTCACCTCACCAACCTACTTGAGTTTAAATGTGTATAAATAGTCAGGTAATTAATCATTTTCTCCACCTCTGCTTGTGTTTACTAGAGACCGATCAAGTTCCCTTTTATCCACCATTTATAGCCATGGTCTAGTCCTATCCTCCATTGTTTTCAAATTTGTAGGTATAAAGAGAAGTTGTGAATGTCAAGGAATTGATTGAGGAACTAAGGGAATTTTCTCACAGAGATCTTTTGTTCCAGTCATAAAATGAAGATCAATTTCAAGGGATATGAGCACATCTCTACCTTAGAGATGACTATACCAGATATTGGTGATAGTGAAGCTCAACACCTCGACTTGGATGATTTTTTGGCATGCATTAATTGTTAAAACCCTTCTCCCATTTCCTAGCTAATAAAGGATAGTGGAATTCATAGAGGCAGGAGGTTTTCCAATTTGTTTTCAATGTGTTGATACAATTATCTCTTGTATTTTCTATTTCGACCCTGATACAAAAGAAATTATTGAACCTCAAGGGAAGGTGGTGGCTTGACTTGATGAGGATTGTATTAGCACATGCTTTTAGAATTCTCATGATTGAAGGCTCAAATATTCTTACCAAGGATCAGGCACAACTCTTTTTGATCAAGATAGAGAATGATATAAGAGTAGAGTGGCAAAATCTTAGTTCAAGAACCCAAAGAAAGGAGCCTCAAGGCTACCCAAGAGAATGTTCAAAGTTGATTTCCATGAAGAAATTTAAGATGTCATCACTCTTCTTGTAAGGATTATGGGAATGTCCTCCACCAATGAGTTTCATTACTGGATGTGCCCCTATATCAATATTATATGTGAGGGTAAGAAAAACTTGAACTGGGCAGGAATAATTTGTGATAGCCTGACTGAGAAATTGGCAAATGTTCAAAGGACTCAAACCTTCTACATGACCTCCTATCTGATGTACACCATTGCAGCTTACAGAGAATGGTTGGGTTTCTCCCCTGTGGAAGACAAGAAAGATGCTCCTATTTATATGTATCATCCACAGTTGACTCTAAAGGTCAGCAATCATCATTTCAGGAGAGTGAATGATGCATTCACTATGTACATTGTCAGATTGTTGGAAGGAGACACTGCTAGAAGATTCTTAGATGAGGAAAACCAACTGATCAATGTCTATGGAATAGTTTTTCACTCAATTCAGGAAATTTTCATATATATGGTTTGGTTGGATTTGAGGGGAAACCCTTGAAACTCCCTATGTACTGTAGTGATAAGATGGCTTTGGTTGAGATATGCAGACAATTGGATAAGTTGCATAGAACCTGCAGGGACAAGAAGATTATAGGTATTCAGTTCCCAATCACATTGGGTAACTACACTTGTAAGATGACCTTAGATGCTCAAAACATTGATAGAACCATTGCTCCTCTTACCCTTCACTATTATAAACCTAGAACTTGCTTTGATATTAAGGAGTTCATTTCCACCAATTTCAAAATGGGTTATCAGCATCTTGCTGATATTGAAGACTACTGGGAAGATTGTTCTGATGATTATGAAGCCCAGAGAAGGTACTATGGAAGATTATCTCTACAAAAAATCATGGATTTTGGTATATATGATGTTCCTAAAGGATTGGAGGATGATGATGAAGAACTGCAGTCTCTTGAGTATGAGAGATCAATCAAGCACACTCCTATTGAAACCATTGATTAGTTTTTCAAGGAGAGAGATGATTTTAAGGAGCTCAACAACCCTGTCCTAGTGAGAACTAGACTTTGGTTTGATAGGAAAATGAAGATGTTGAGGGAAAGGAAATCTAGGTCTACTTCCCAAGATAATTCTACTCCTCAGAAATAAATACCTGTATTCACTCCTAAGACACATGAACAATCTATTCCTTCTCCTCTAAAAGCTTAAACTCTAGTGTACACAAAGAAGGGAAAAGTTAAGAAGGATGATAACATAGTTGAGGTTATTCAAGAGAGTGAGAGGCAACCCTCTCCTAAGAAAATTGAAACAATACCTGATGAGGAAGATATTCTTAACCTTACTGATGATGACAGTGAGGATAAAGAGAAGGAAATGCCTAAGGAAGATACCCTTGTTGAAAGTAGTGTGAAGGAAGATCACTCAAAGAAAATAGTTTCAGAATCTATGGAAATATCTACTAAGGAAGCTCCTGTCACTCAAGCTGATACCTCTGTGTTAGAAGTAGTTGTGGTACAAACTCTAAGTGTTATGAGTGCATATACACTTGGGCCTATTTCTCCTTCCACTTCAAGTTCTTCATTTACCTTGGTACAGCCATTACTAGAAAGCAAGAAAAGAAAGGCCACTTCAAGTGTTGTTGCTCCTAAGTTTGATGCAGTGGCATCTCTTCTAGGTACTACTCCTCCCCCTCCACTAAAAAAGGCCAAAGTCACATCAAGATTGGTTTCAGATTCCTAAGGCCAACAATTCATGGAAATTACAAAACCCAAGCTGGACAAAGATGAAAAAGACCTATCAATGGGTGATCTGGAATTGACAAGAATTTCTCTTGGTGAATCAACACCTGAAAGTGAGGTGCATAATTTGAGGGAGAATGTGTCTAAAGTGATTGAAAGAGTTGAAAAAGGGAAGCAGACACAAGAGAAATTAGAAGAGCAGAATCAAATTTTGTCAAGTTTCATCAAATCCTTATTGGCAGAAGATAAGGTACTTGACCCAACTCCCCTAGCTTCGATCCCACCTCCTGCCATCTTGTCAATGATGAGGTTCAAGCCATCAAATACATTCATAATCATGTCACTTATGGGAAAGCAATGGAAGCTATGGTTGATGACTTGATAATCACAGGTCTGAATTTCATTGAAGAAGCATTCAAGGCATATGAGAAAATTGCTAAGATTCAATTAAAATTCACTACAACACTCAGTGGATTAGATAGGGAGTTGAAATTGTGGAGTGAGTGCATTCAGGATCTCAAATTGATGAGTGAGACAGATGTACAAATCCTTTTGGCAAATAAGGTTTTTGATGATGCAAAGATGAATCTGTCTAAATAGTGGGTTTTCAGCATTGACTAGAAAATAAATATTCTTGAAGAGGCCATTGGAGAACTCAGAAACATGTTGCAAAAAGGATAATATTTTAAATCTTGTGTCATGTCTACCTTCTTGGATATTCACTGTCAAATATTCAAGGAGAGTTCAAATGATAAATTCTCTATTTGAGAGATCAATTCTTAGTTTAAAACATTTTTGAAAAAGAATTTGTTCAATAAGGACACCATATCCATGGAGAATATGAAATAAATTTGCACACTACAGGTTGCTATCACATATGATAATAAAGAATTCTTGGAAAATGTAGGGTTCAAAAAGTAAATTGAGAAGTGTTTGGGCAGTTGGACTCATGAAACTGTCAATACAACAATTCCCCGAGGAATGGACATAGATGAAGCATTAAGAAGATTTAAAAATCAAGTGCTCAAGAAAAAGGAGACCACAAGTGCTTTTTCCAACTTCTTTAGCATCTCGACTTCCTAGTTCATATTTTCCTTTCTTATTTAAAATATCTAATTAAGGTGGCTTTATCTCTTTAGTCATGTAAGAGATAAATTGAGTTTGTAATATTTAATTAGATACTAACTTTTGAAATTAAAAGAAAGGAAACTGAAAATGATCTTTATAACTGTTTCTTGGGTTATTTAAAGAACTTTCTCTTATCATTGTAAGGGATCAAGATTTTGATATCTGGATGTAAAAATAATATTAAATTGTTAATCAATAAAAAATAAGTTTCACCCTTTCTCATACTTTATCTCTTTTTGTTCCTTGTCTGATTCATATGAAGTTATGCGTATTTTAGCAAAAACTTTTTCTTTTTGTTGATAAATGTATTTGGAACTTTGTGTCTAATGCATGCATGTCTTATGTTTTTATATGCATAGTCTAAATATAGTTATTTTATCAAGCATCAGTAAGATATCATTCTATGCAATCTATGTGTCTGAAAGTGCTCTTCTCTTTAGTTTCTGAATATCAGTTCTTCTATTTCCTCTTTCTTCTGTATTGAAAACCTTTTGAGGAAAACATCTAAAATATCAAAATACTCACCAAAGTATTGAACAAATGTTTATATTTTAAATAAGTTTATCTTTCCTCTCTTGTTCTCAATAAGGTAACCTCTCCCATAAAGAGGAGGGACTGTTGTCCCCTGACTATTGCTTGTTTTCAAAGATCAAATTCTATAACCAACAATGGTTAGACCTGATTCTAGGAAATTTGGACAAAGAATAGAGTTGGTTGATTATATAAATATGGATCACAAAAAACCTTTCTAATTTGATCTGGATGAGATCCTAATGAGTTCTTCTATTAGCCCAAATTAATTTAGAACCCCATTACTCTAGATTAAACAAATCATTACTCATCAATTTTTTTTCCAAATCATGCATACTATCTAGATAAGAGATGGTTTCCCCTTTTTTGTCCTTGGGAGAAAAGGGGGTGTTGAAATATCCCCCGATAACCCAATTATAATCCTTAAAAAAAATCCTCAAGCTCGAAAGCTCCCCCCATAGTTTCCTTCTTCCAACAACAGAGTTGGGGGCATATATATTTGACACAATGTAGGTTTAATTAGAGGAAAAATCAATTAAAATCATGGCCAGATGGGTAATCAAGGACAAAATCACCTCACATTTCACCATAATAGGATTCCATAGAGTGGAAATGCCACATGAAGCCCCTTCTGAGTGAACATTATCCCAGAGACCATATTTCCAAATTGTCCTACTAATATATTTAAATATTTCAATACTCATTTTAGTTTCTTAAATCATCAAAATGTCAGGTTTATATTCATTCCTAAGATCCTTCAAAATTCTATTCTTTCTAGAGTTATTCAACCACCTTATGTTCCATGATAGAAAAATCATTTATTTTTATTTGTATGTGAGATCCTAAGGGGTTTCTGTAACCCTTTATCCATTTGTTTCTTTGTCAATGTCTCCCTCTTTATCTTGTTAGTTTTTCATCCTTTTAGAGTTGAATCTTTACCAACATTCACTTTGTAGTTTCTCCTTATTATAGGCTTAGTCCCCGTGATTGGGGTAGATGGAGAAGACCATGACTCTACTATATCTTGGACAATACCCCCCATCAATAGATCAAAATCATTTGTATTCTAGATACCAACATCATTCCTCTACCCAAAGGAATTTTTCCTAATGAAATATAACTCCTCCAGTGAAGGACCTAGATCCACTTCCAAAGATTAATTTCCTTCTGATTCTAATAAATACTGCACTTCCTTCTCTTTTGGTTCTAGTGATGAAAATACCTCTTCATCCTCCTTTTTGAATCTTTGTTTTACCCCTTTCTTCCTTGTTTCTTAGAGCCCCCTCAACAGGTTAATTTGATTGCATCTCTGGGACAACTATCTCCTTTGGTACTTCTTACTCTGCCTCATTACCAGAGCTAATGATTCTTCCATTTTTTCCCACCTTCCTCCATTCTATATTGGCTTTACTGTTACCTACAGGGGAAGGCTTTGGTCATGTTTCTTTCTTTTTTCTATTTTTTTAGCAATCCTCTATGATCATGCCCAACATTTTTGTATTTAATATAAGAAAAGGGGGATGGGTCATACTCAAATCTCTACACCTAATCCCCAAATTTGAAAACAAATTGATATTTCCTTCCAATAAATCTTCTTGTTTCATATTGACAAAAAATATGCTATGCCCTTAACCTATTGTTTGTATTAGGATATGAGTAGCAAAATTGTGGCTTACCATATCATTTTATTATATCATGTATACTTTCTCATGCTTAATAGGTCAGCCTTGGTGATGACTATAGCATATGAATAGTGTATATAGGGGATTATAGGTAGTATTTCATTATCATTTGAGCATTTAAGTCTTATTATATGGTTTGGAGGTTTCCCCCTTGAATTGGAGAACCTATTCTAATTGCATATTGAGATCATAATTATGAAACACTGAGTTATTTTTTGTTCTATTGTTGCTCTTAATTTGAATTATACAAGTAATTTCATTACAAGTGGTATTAGAGCTACGATCTGGGCCAAAATTAGGGAAAAAACCCTAATATTTTGTTTCTACCACATATTGTGAACTAGAGAAAAGTGGTGGGAGATTTTTTACTAGAGTTGTAAAACATTTCAAGTAAGGTTACCTGAAAATTTCAGAATTTTTTGACTTATTTTTCAAAATTTATTACAAATTTAGGGTTTTTCATAAAATTTCTTTGTAGGGTGCAAATTGTAGAAAATTTTCAAGTTCTTTACATTTTCGGAAATATCTTTAAAAAATAGTATTAGTATCTTCTCCGTATTTTTTCCTGTTCAGCCGAAATTGTATCTAAACCATAAACCCTAAGGTTTGACATCATGGCGGGGCCTTCCACAAGAGCAAAAAAGAATTTGGTTACTCTGGGTAAAACCCCAGATAAATATGGGGTAGTGATTGAAGAGATGGAGTCAAAATGGGTAAATATAGATTCCTTAGGACTAGGGATTACCTCAGTTGATCATAAGGTGAGCCAACTTGAGTATGAGCTGTGAAATGTACAATCTAAGATGGCCTCTAAAGGAGACATAACCCAAATCAATCATCGGTTGGATGATATCATGTAACATGTAAAGGGTAACTAGTATGGCCCAAATCTAGCCCATGTCAACCCAGGAGGACATTCAGTTCAAAATCATGGACAAACTAACCATATTGGATCACTTTTCTAGTCCAATAAGAATCAAACTTATTTGCAACCGTGGAACATGATTCCGAAAGTGGATATGCACAAATTTGATGGTAAGGATCCCCTAAATTGGATAAATCAAATGGAGAACTTCTTTGAGTTACATCAAACACCATCAGGAAAAAAGGTGACATTGGCATCCCTATATCTTGAACTCGACCAATTTGTTTCGTATCGATGGTTATGTGTTCAAAGGCAGAAGAATGGTCTAGGTGTCACTTGGGAAATTTTTACTAAGGAGTTGCAATTGCACTATAGTTACAGTGTTTCAAAGAAATACTTTAGTCAATTAGAAAAGTTACAGAAAATAGGATCTGCCAAAGATTATGTGCATCAATTCCAAAACATATCCTTAAGGGTGGAGAATATTCCAGAAGAGAATTTGAATGACCTGTTTCTTGGCGGTCTTAAGGACCACATCGAGCATGAGGTACATATGTTTAATCCATTCAAGATTTTTTATTCTATTATCATGGTACGTCGATGCAGAGGAAAAAGTTCTATTTATAGTAGGATGTCACCTTTCATTAACAACCAGAGACCTTAGTATCTCTTCCCCTTCATTTTATAGGCCAATTAGATTGAATCCTCAAAAAATGGAAGAAAAGAGAGAAAAAGGATTATGTTTTAACTATGATAGAAAACGTGGATTAGGAAAAAAATGTGCTGAGAAGAAGTTGTTCTATATTGACGGAGGTAACGAGGATGATGGGGAAGCTGAAATTATAGGAGAGGCTGAGGAACCAGTAAAAGATGAAGTAGAGGATCACCAACCTTAAACACTCAAGGTTATTGGCTATCTCAAAAACAAAGAAGTTGATGGTGTTGATTGACTCGGGGAGTACTCATAACTTCATAAATAGTAAGTTAGCTACCCGCCTCAATTGTTTTATTTACCAAGCTCCAGAAATGCAAGTTATGATTGTGGATGGTGGGACAGTCAAGTGCATAGGAAAGTGCCATAATCTAATAAATATTTCCATGGGAGACTACATGTTAGACTCACCTATGTTTGTTATTTCTATAGGAGGGGTAGATATTGTTTTGGGTATCTAATGGCTCACAACCTTAGGTACTATAGAGATGAATTTCCAAGAATTGTTCATTCGATTTCATTTAGATGGAAGGATAATACAATTGAATGAGATGGTAGCTAAGTCTCCACAGATTATTAGCTCTCATCAGATGTAAAAGGTTCTTAGAAAATGAGTGGATGGCTTTATAGCAAAGCTATTTTCCATAGAAGTACAAAATACAGAGTCTTCAATGCCACTCGATCTTTAGAAAATTGCAAATGCTCACTCATCTATTTTTTATGCAATTCCAAAGGGACTACCACTAGTTAGGGATCATGATCATGCCATTCAGTTAATTCTAGGGAGACAAACACCTAACATCAGACCACACAGATACCCATATTCTCAGAAAAATGAGATCGAGAAAATGGTGGAGGAAATGTTGAAGGCAGGTATCATCATGCATAGCCAGAGTGCATATTCTTCACCAGTGGTCATGGTACATAAGAAGGATGAAACATGGAGGCCGTGTCAAGATTACTGAGAACTCAACAATTACATGATAAAACATAAGTTTCCTATTCCAGTAATTGATGATTTACTTAATGAATTGCATGGTGTTGTTTATTTCACAAAATTAGATCTTCATTTTGGGTACCATCAAATTAGGATAAAAGAGGAAGATGTTCCTAAAACAACTTTAAGGACTCATGAGGGCCATTATGAGTTTTTGGTAATGTCTTTTAGTCTTACAAATGCACCCTCAACCTTTCAAAGCTTGATGAACACTGTTTTTAGGCCATTTTAAAGGAAAATTTGTATTAGTTTTCTTTGATGACATATTTATTTACAGTAAGACATGGGAAGAACACTTACCACATGTAAATAAAGTTTTGGAAGTTTTGGAGAAACATACTTTCTATGTAAATCCATCCAAATGTTCTTTTGGTGTACAAGAGGTAGAGTACTTGGGTCACATTATATCCCATGAAGGCGTCAAATTTGATCCTCATAAGATCAAAGATATGGTGGAATGGCCAAGGCCCAAAACTCTCAAAAATATTCATGGGTTCCTAGGACTAACATGGTACTACAAAATATTTATGTGCAGGGATATGGTAGAATAACAACACCACTTACTACATTGCTAAAGAAGGATGTCTTCCATTAGATAGACATAGCCACTACATCCTTTGAGCAATTGAAGGAAGCCATGTGTAGCACCCCAATTTTGGTTATTCCCAACTTCTCAAAAACCTTCATTTTTGAATGTGATGCTTCAGGATCAAGACTGAGAGCAGTTCTAATGCAAGTAAGGAAGACCAATTACATTTAAGAGTTTCCAATTCAAAGTAAAATATCTGCTAAAACATGTCTATGAGAAATAAATTCTGGCTATTCTTCACACGGTCAAGCAATCGAGGCCCTATCTCATGGGTAGACACTTCAAGGTAAAAATTGATCATGATAGTCTTAAATAATTTTTGGAGAAAAGGTTATCATTTGAGGAACAAAAAAAGTGGGTAGACAAAAATGTTGGGTTATGATTTTGAAATCATATACAAAAAGGGTAAATAAAATGTAGTAGCTGATGTGTTTTCCAGAAGGGATACATCCGTAGATGCCTTACTATGTGGAATGTCCATGTTGATGGCCAATTGGGTGGATGAAGAAAGATTGGAATGGGATTAAGACAAGGATACATAATCTCTAATACAAAATATCAAGCAAGGATCGATGACATCTAACAAATTTGAGTGGAAAGGTAATGTGCTATGGTACAAGGACATGTTATACTTGAGTAAATATTTTGAGTTGAAGCATAAGATTCCTGCAAAGCTACATGCCTCACTTGTTGGAGGAAACTTTGGGTTTTTGAATAAATATCATAGAATAAAAAGAGAATTCTTTTGGGAAGGACTCAAAGGGGATGTACAAAAGTGTGTATCAGAGTGTTTAGTGTACCAACAGAATACATAGGGGAAACAATTAAGACACCAGTTTTGTTGTAACCCTTACCAATTCCTAGCTAGATATGGGAGGAGGTCTCCATGGATTTCATCATCAGATTTCCTTGTTCATAGGGTAAGAATGTTATTTTCACAATTTTGGATAGGCTCATAAAATATGCCCATTGTGCCCTATCACATCCATTTGCAGCTAGTACAGTCACAGTTATTTTTTTGGAGACAGTTCAAAGGCTACATGGAACCCCAAAGATAATTGTAAGTGATCGTGATCCTATTTTCACAAGTAATTTTTGGACAGAATTATTTTCATGTTTGGGTACTTAGCTAGCTCATAGTTCATCTTGTCATCCTCAAACTGATGGGAAAACATAAGTGGTCAACAAATGCTTAGAGGGGTATCTACGTTGTTTTGTATCAGATAAGCAGGAAAGGTGGATTAAATGGCTACCACAGGTGGAATGGTGGTATAACACATCTTTTCATACCTCTTCTCAAATGACCCCATTTTTAGCATTATATGGTTACCATCCACCTTCTATCACTTAATCCTCAAGGGTGTAAACTAAGGCTATATATTTTGAGGAACACATTCAACATCAACAACAGGTTTTGGCTAGTTTGAAGGAGAATTTAGCATTAGCACAAAACAGGATGAAACAACAAGTATATCAACACCATAGTGAAAGACATTTTGAAATTGGTGACTGGGTTTTTGTACATCTCTATCCTTATAAACAGATGTCCCTAAAGCAATAGAAAAAGGAAAAAAAAATTGCTCCTAAATATTATGGCCCTTATCAGGTTCTACAGAAAATTGGTAGTGTTGCTTATAAACTAGAGTTGCCTCCATCTTCACACATACACCTAGTATTCCATTTTTCATGCCTGAAGAAGGTTATTAGATAGAAATTTTAAGCCTAGATAGAGTTACTAGAACTTGATGAGGAAGGAAGCATCATTTTGGAGCCAGAGAAGATTCTACAAACATGTACTAAGAGGCTGAGAACTAGAGACATTAAGGAATATCTAATCAAGTGGAAGAATCTGAGCATAGAAGATGTCACCTAGGAGGATGAAGGTTTTTTCTAGAAACATCCAGGATTATTCAACGTTGGTGACAACATTGGTTTGAAGGGGAAGGGCATGATACGCCCTTAAACTATTGCTTGTATTAGGATATGAGTAGCCAACTTGTGGCTTACCATATCATTTTATTATATCATGTATACTTTCTCATTCTAAATAGGTCGGCCTTGGTGATGGCCATAGCATATGAATAGTATATATAGGAGATTATAGGTAGTATTTCATTATCATTTGATAATTTGAGTCTTATTATATGGTTTGGAGGTTTCCCCCTCGAAGTGGCGAAGCTATTCCAATTGCTTATTGAGATCATTATTCTAATTATTGTGTTATTTGGTGTTTTATTATTGTTGTTAATTTGAATTATACAAGTAATTTCATTACAAAATATCACATGGGTTAACTTTGTTCTAGATTTAGTAATATCATATAACACTATCAGGAAACCCAAACTTTTAGCATTGCCAATCAATATATCTAGTTCCCCAAACTTAAGAGGTAGACCCAGAAGATTCACTCACATAGGATATTCAGTAGCAATTTTTTCAAAGGGGTTGAAATTTGGTTCCCATTTTTGAACCACAACATGGGAATTTCTAATAAACCAAGACAATTCACCTAAAATTATGGTAATATGTTCTTTGTTAGCTAAAGATATTAAAAATAAACCATTCGTATAAGTAGTTACCTCAATAGATCCATTGGGATCCCATCTTATCTTGGCATAGCCATGAAAAAGACCAATGTTGGGATGATAACCCATACATTTAGAAAAAAAAATTCCTTCCATATTTTTCTTAGCTCTTTTGAAAATAAATTCTAATATTTCAAGGGACAAACATCCCTTCACTTTTGAATCCTCGAGCCCTTCCAAAGAATTTTTGTCCAAATTTTTCTCGACCACTATCTCCACTCTTTTATCCTTAACTGGTAAAAGCATGTTCTCCTGCTCCAACCCATGAGGCTCCTTAGGATCTAAAGATTATGTAGAGATATTGTTCCCACTCCAATCATTCAAACTAGACTTTCCCACTCCGCCATTTGAATTTCTAGTTTCTGCTCCCATCACTCTCATTTCTGCCCCTATCTCTTTTGTGTTGAAAAAATATAAATAGAGGGTAAATGTAGTCATTTAGACTACTTTACATTAGATAAAAAAAATATTTCTCACAAAATTGAAGTGTTATGAGGGTTTTGTGAAAAAAGTGAGGTATTTATCATGAAAAAATAGTGTTGTGTAAGTTGTGGCATAATAAGAAGGAAAAAAGATAGCAAATTAATAAAGGGTAAGGTGAGAGAGAAGCACGCAATTCCTCATGTTGAGGAAGACAAAGGAAAAGTGAAAAACACCTACGAAATGGAATAATGAAAAATAAAAACATAAATGACACCTAGGAAACCTCAAACAAATAAAATAGAGGTGGAGGAGGAACCCATTGAGGTACACTCAGAGATGTAATACCCCTTGTATGTGATTATGATTGAAAAATGGAGTTGAAAGATTTACAGGTGTAAGATCAGTGAATATAACCATAGAATGAGTGAAAAAGAGAAGCTGATATGGGTGGATTTGGTTTTAGATACTCCAACAATAAACGAGCTTTGAAACCCTAAGGTTGACGACTCAGTACAACAAGAGTTGCATAAGATTGGATTCTTGCAGCTTTGGGAAATATCATTCTCTACAAAACCCACCCTGCTATTTAGGTGGTTGATGTCGTGGGTACATGATAATTTCTTCTACTTTACAAGAATAAGAATGAGGATTAGAAACCACTTAATTAGAACAGTAATAGGCTTGCAAAACACTGGTGATGACATGAAACTTGATTTATGTGACACTATAAAAATTGAAAATTTAGGAAAAAAATTGAACTATGAGAAAGGGGGAATGGCTTAGGTGATTACAGATCTTCAAGACCTGGCTTCAAGATTCACTTCCTGAATCATTAGTTATAAATTAGGAGCATCAAAGAGATGGATGAACATTAATATGATATTTTTGTATGTGGCGTAAAGAGCGTCCAAAAGGGCACATTACAATTTTTCAAGAGTTTATTACAAACAAAATTATTTAGGAGGTGCGAGTGCAAAATGAGGTAGGAGAAAATATCACATGAGGATCCATACTTCTGTTGATCATATTCTAGGAAATTGGTGTCCCAGATGGGCTAGATGGAAACATATGGGTTCACCCACTAGTGCACTCATCTTCTACAATGTAGTTTGTGCAATTCACTTTTGATGGGACCATCTCGAGCACTTACAAGGAATAAGTGATTATCTAATATGAACAGTTGCATGAGGCCTTTGAGTATGAGTTGTGTGTCCCCATGAATTTCAATGAGTTAATAGAGATCAAGTAAAATTCGTGGTTACACAACATTTTTGCTTAGTAGGATTTATGATGGACAAAGGAGAAATGAGGTTGTGGTGCAAGCTCCCATTCATGTTCACTGCTATATACCTTAAGTACACCATTAACTGATTAAAGGACGCATAGAAGCTAAATTTTGATGAGAACAAAGTGGATACTGATGTCCATATCCTTCACACCACATATAAATATGGTACCTGACCCACTTATGTCGAGGTTTTGGAGTTGTATTTTCTAGACTTTCACCTACAAGTCAATCTCACTATCAAGGGTTACCTCCATTGGGTATTTGTGTAACTGTGCCACAAGACAAAAGGGGGAATTGAAGTGTAGATTAAAGAATCTGTAATTCCAAACCCACGGGAGGTGCCAATCACTCTAGTGAAAGTAGTTCAGGGAGAAGAATAATTAGAATAAGAGTGGATTAAAGAGATGGACGCCTCTTGGAAGACAAAGTATTACATGGACCATAATGATAAGAAGGGTGCAAGTACATAATAGTAACGTAGTGCCAATGCTTCATAGCTAGATCACAAGGGATAGAAGGATCAGGAGGGAGAGGAGATGAAATAGAAGAAATAGAAGATACATGATTTATCAAGTTCTGTGGCATGCTCAAACGAATAGGATTAGGACTACACATCCTCTAGGAAGGAGCTAGAACAAGAGATCAAGGAATAAGAGAAGAGAGGGTCCAAATAATATGGTAAGGAAGTAGGAGAGGTGTGTGAAAAAGAAAAAGATAATGTTGCAGAAAGGTTAGAGAAAATTCCAGTGTATAAAGATTCACCTGTCCAAACCACTAGTGATAAACAAAAAGATAACGGGGACTCTTTTTTCATAAGGGAGGATAAAGGGTTCACTCTGAGATCGAGGAAGCATCAATCAAAGAGTAAGGAAATAAGCAAGAAGTGGACACCCATTTCCCCTCATATGGACTTTGTGGATGATCCCATAAAGGTGTTCCATATAATATTTCAAGGTACACTCCCCCAGAGAAGCTACATAGTTGGGATCTTATGGATCAATAAGGAGGCATCTCAAGAACAAGGAAAATGATAAGTTGGAACCTGCATTGCCACTTTCAAGAAAATGAAATTGAGGTCAACGATTATGCTATCAAGACCATTCATTTGAAGAAGAAAAAGGGAGGAGAGACATATAAAGTGGTGGATCCTAGCCACCTCACAGAAGAGCATGCATGTAATGCACTACAAAATATGTCCTCAGAGGTGATACGACATCACCTAGATATAGGGGAAACTATTCGGACCCTAGTCACATTGAAGAAGGAAAAATAAATTTAAGTAGAGAGATTTCACCAAGGACTAAAGTGAGAGAAGGCAGGAACCAAGGAGGCATATAATCAAGCTTGCACCATCATTACAGGAATTTTGCGACAATTTCTAGCACTGGTCAGCCAAGCCAAGACATATTATGGAGATGAGATGGAGTATCTCAAGGACCTTGTAGGGATGTTACTTATAAACATCAAGGATGGAATGAGGCCAACAAGTACAAAAATCACAAAGGAAAGGGAAGAGAATATAATTACCATTGAATTCCAGATCACTGAGTTGGAGGATTTACGTAATAAACTCAAAGAAGTGAATATATTGGTGGATAGAGGCTTCAATATTGTCATGAAGTGTGAGCTAATAATTGACATGTATGTAACAGAGGAGGAGGCCACCCTTAAGGAATTGTAGGAGAATATCCCTACTAACAAGTTTGAGCACATGCAATTGATTGTTGATACCACCACTTAGAAAGATAAAATAAAAACAAAGCATGAGATAATGTATTTAAATATTGGAAAACTTAGGTATTCCATCACTGAGAAGATAGACGAGTTCAAAGGTATCTTCACAGATTTGTTGGTTGTTATAAATGAGACCAGAGGGAAAGTGGAGGAAGTAATTCTAAATCAAGTTCATAGCATTATAGGAGATGTACCAGAAAATTCCTTAGAATAATTTAAGGAATGGGGGAAGTTGAAGAATGAAATAGATGCGGAGTTCTCTGAACTCTTCTAGTTATTCGCTTAGTGGTTGAACCATGTAAAATTTTTCCCTTAGCATATTTTTGGTAATCAAATTTTTTTAAGAGGAGTGTGAAGGATTTTTCATGGAAGGCAATAAATTTGTGTGGGGTGATGTTGAGCCCCTAAAATGACCAAGTAACCAAGGTGCGAAGGATGATGGTGCATAGGAACAAGGTGCAAAATCATACGTGGAAGTAGATTTTGGGTATGTGTGAAGGCTCGCACCTTAGTAGGATGGGTTTAGGAATTAATTATTTTAAGATTATGAGTAAATTCATGCTAAGGGAGAAAATGGAAAGGTGACTAGATACAGTTATGGATAACATTGAGCTATGAAGACTTACAACTCAAGGAAAGGATATTCCAAGGCATCTTTATGGTTAGCATAACAAGATAAGGAGTCGAGGTTATTATGGGATAGCTAGCATCTGCATGCTAAGGATACTTAATTAGGGAAAAACATGATGACATTTAGCATGTTGATGAGTGATGATGATTCAGTTAGGGGAGATTCCTTCTCTGTTATCTCTTATGTATCAATTTGAATGAAAACAAGGGTAGTAGTTAGTAAGTAGTGGAATGAGAGATGGAGAGATTGTAGTGCATAATTATACGATCTGTAATGAAGCTACTGAAGAAATCATGTTGAGACTTTGTTTTTGTATGCTCTCCGTTCATGGAATCTTTAATGTATTGTTGGCTACTGTGATGTGATGAATTAATACAATGAAGAGGTTTTGAATATATGTGTTATGGATCTGGATCTGAATATTCTCTTTCATACTTATGGATCTAAACCCTTATGTTCTTGATAATGCTCATGATTTATATTTTCTTCTTCCTTTTTATTATGATGTTCACATCTATATTATGGTGTATTTATGCTTAGATCTAGTTTTCCTGGTTTCTATCTTAGAATGCATATAGTTATATATGTGAATTATTCCTCTTATGGTTATAAACATTATTACAAGGCTCATATAAAGGAGGGTCTCGACACTTGTGCCACCTCGGTTAAGATACCATTCAATCTAGGTGATAGGCCAACATTATTAGGGTTTAGAGAGAAGTTTAGCAGTAAATAGAGACTACATGCATCAGCATCCAAGGTTGGCTCTCATAGTAGTAGTAAAACATATTTGACTAGTGGCACCAATCTCATGGAGTGGACATTATCTTTCAAGATAAATATGGAACTTACCACAATTTTGGATGGCCCAAAATTGAGAATCAAAGAGCTCATGGCTATATGTATGTCTTGGCGATTGGCCAGTGATGTGTAATACATTTTTTATTCTCAAGATCACAAATATTTTAAGCGTAAAAAGAAGAAATTTATAGCTCCTCTCCCCATATTTACATAGGATTTTGCAATTAAAAACTAATGTAACATAAGTTATCATTTCATACATGTATAATAAAAGTTGTACTATAAATTCCTTGGTTCGGGGACCCTTTAGAATCCCCATTTTGTTTTTAGCATATAAAAATAATACATTTTTCATGGAATTTTATACATGAATAAATTGTAAATAATGCATCCTCAATTCTTTGAATTTTTTATTTGAATATTTTATTTTGAAAATACAAAAAACTAGATAGTAAATAATAAGGTAAAAGTTTAAAGGGAAGGGAGAAAGATAGGGAAAAATCATAAACTTGATCAAGTTCAAAAACTTCATCTCCCTTTAATTATTTCATCATATCCTTGAAGGAATCATATTTATTTAAAAAAATTTAATGCAATTCCTCTTCTAGGCTTACATGGAAGCAGAAAATTGCCTCCTTCCTAGAGAATACATCCATGCATTCTGTAGATATCCCATCCTTTTTCTTCATGCTTTCATTCAATTTTTCAAAGTAATTTTCCAAGTACATAAGCCTTTGGATAGAGGATTAATCAAAAAAATAAAATTTCCTTCATGTTAGAAGTGAAATGAACTCAGGGTGGTGAATTAGTTCCATAAATCTTTAAAAAAAATTCATATTATCATACATGTACAATTAACTTTTATCCATCCATCAATTTGTGATTAAAAACATGAAACAATCAACCACATAAGAACAACCAAGAGAACATACACATGAAAAAAATAGATATAAGTGGAAAAACCTCATGGGGAAGAAAACCCACTAAAAATATAATTATATTACATAAACAAAATATATTTAGTGAGTCACCAACTTCACAAGGATAACCGACCCCTAGTTTAGTAGAGCATCAACCCTACAAGGAGAACCAATCCCTAATTTAGTGAAGCACCCACTCCAAAAGGATCCTTCAACCCCCTAGGATGAAAAATCACCAAATCATCCACCTGATTATGTTTGATATCTAATTTTTATATTGCCACAAGTGATGGATATCACTAATTCATCTCATAAACCCTAGGTCATACCCTTGGTCTTCAATCTCTCATAATATTGCTCTTTCTTCACTTGTCTTTACTCCAACCTATTTTTATCATGTATTCAATCATTTCTAAAGATATAATTCTCTTCCTCATCCTTCAAACCATACACATATACCTGAAAATAACTCTCTTCTAGGTCTCACTTCTTCCCTCCAAGAGCATTAGTTCAAAAATGAACCCAAAACATCACTTTTATATGTTTTTCTATCTTCTAACCCAAAGGAATTTGATCCTACATATTTTTTTTGATAAATTCATAATTAAAAATATCCCATAACTTTATCACAACAGTCACTCATTACCCATATGGGTCATTCTAGAAAAAAATGTTCCTTCATGCCCCAAAAATTATAAAAACCCATCTATTAGAATGCCTAAATTCTCCTAATACCAAAAATAAATTTATCCATTAGTTAAAATTCATCAAAATTTTCAAAATAAAATGTTTAACCTCATACATGGTAGCAATTTTCATCAACCAATCATAGTATTCCATTAAATGGGACCATTGCTTCTTATACTTCTTAAAATACATGTTTCCAGCACCTTTCAAGACCTTGTTTCTAACTTTGGACCTAAATACCACTTCAAATAAACTCAAATATGGAATGTGACCACTCAATGTAAATTTAATAACTTTTACAAAACTTCTAAGCTGGTTATATGTCTTGAAACAAGCATTTGTTCAAACCACATAAAATTTTTCCTTCACTAAATCATGATGGCCAAAACATTGTTTTCAAAAAGTAACTGGTTAATACCTTTCCTGAAACTTTAATGACATAAAAACGTATTAATTTTATGAAAAAATCATCTCTCTTAACATTAAATTTGATATCAAGCTTCAAATCAACCATATCATGCATTAAACAACTCAAAACTTCAATAAATACATTTCTATCTCAAATAGCCAAAATCATTATTGTCCGCAAAATGACCAAAAAACTATATAAATATTTTTCATTATGAGAAAAAAATTATAAAAATCTAAATATAGTGGAATCATATTTCTAACACAACGTGAATCACCTCCTAACTCCACTTGTAGCTCATGTTGTGTCTATTTTACTGAAGACTGATTTTTACTGCCTCCAAACTACCCTTTGACCAGTCAACATAAATAGGGCACAAAGTACACTTTTTCATCACAAGAATGACCGTAAACCTTCATGGAAATATATAAAAACTCATGATATATCATAAATGTTAGTTTATATTTTACCTCATTTGGAGAACATTTCTTCAAACAAAAATTCTTCAAAAATAAGCCTTTTAAGTGGGCCCAACATATTGTCCCCTGATCTTTCTTACCTTTCTGAAAATATGGGATATCCCTCTATAACATCAAATCAAAAATTTTGAGTACAAAATTAAAACTATTCCTGTAAAATCACTTTTCAGCAAGCTACTTCTAGCTAGGGTTTATCTAGGGTTTTAAACCACTTTATTTTCTTAACGATAGTTCATAAAAATGTGACGATAAAAACACCTTGTTAATTTTTCTAAAGATAAATAAATTACCTAATAAGATATTCCAAATATATAATTTCCTCATGCAAATAATCTTGTTCACAATGAGTATTAGAAGGTCCAACTTTTCTACAAAACCACACTGAAACTTACCCAATTTCACCAAAACTTGCATATATCCAAAAATATTATTCATAATGACCTGAAATTGATATGAATCGTCATGAAAGAATACTATAACTATCCATAATCACCATATATCTCAAATATGTCTGTAACCCTTCATCCACTCGTGACTTATCTATGTTTACATGTTTTTTTCTCAATTTTTTATTAGGTGGTTAGAGTTTTTATCTCAATATGACTTTGATATTAGCTATATCAAAGGGAAGGAGAATAGAGTAGCTGATGCTCTAAGTCATAGGAGGCACTTTTCTACTCTTATAACATTAAGAACTCAGTTCAAGGAAGAGGTAAAGAGTGCCTCAGAATCTGATAATTACTTTGTGCAGGTAAGGGCAGCGCTTGCTGCAGAACCTAATGATGAAAGGTATAAAGGTTTTCATTTTGATAATGAAGGAATCTTGCGTTATGAAAACAGGGTATATGTACCTATGTTGAATGACTTGAGGAAGAAGTTGTTAGTGGAATTTCATAATTCACCTTTCTCTAGACACCCAGGTATCACAAAGATGCTTGCTGATCTGAAACAACAATACTTTTGGAAAGGTATGAAAAAGGATGTTATTGATTTTGTGACACATTGTTTGGAATGTCAGCATGTTAAGGTAGAACACATGCACCCTGCTGGACTATTATATCCCCATAGCATACCGCAGTATAAATGGCAAGTAATAAGCATGGATTTTGTACAAGGGTTACCTATGTCTAGGAATAAACATGATGTTATCCTGGTAGTTGTAGATAAAAACTAAGGTAGCTCATTTCATCACTGGAAATCTAAAGGATGATTCACCAGTGTTGGCCAAAAGATTTGTGCACGAAATTTTCAGGTTACATGGTGTACCTGAATTGATTATATCTGACAGGGATCCTAGAATGACATCAAGATTTTGGCAAACACTAAATACAGCTCTTGGAACAAAACTAAACTTCAGTTCTGCATATCATCCGGAAATGGATGGACAAACAGAGAGAGTAAATCAAGTTTTGGAAGATATGTTGCGAATGTATTGCATGGATCAACAGTATAAATGGGAAGAGTATCTCCCATTAGTTGAGTTCACATACAACAACACTTATCACTCATCTCTTAAAATGGCACCTTTTGAAGCACTTTATGGAAGAAAGTGCAGAACCCCTGTTAGCTGGGATAGTATTGAGGATAGAGTGGTAATTGGGCCAGAAATCCTCACTGAAATGGAACAGCAAGTAAAGATGATTCGTGAACGATTGAAGGAAGCAGCGGACAGGCAGAAGAGCTATGCTAACCTAAAGCGGGTTGATCGAAAGTTTGAACTTGGTGAAAAAGTTTTTCTTCGTGTTAAACCAAGAAAGAGTTCTATAACTTTTGGCAAGGCTGCCAAGTTGTCACCTCGTTACGTGGGACCTTTCGAAATTGTCGAAATAATCAATCCTGTAGCTTATCGATTAGCATTACCACCTGCTTTGTCTTGCATGCATGATGTTTTCCATATTTCTTTGCTTAAGAAATACGTTTCAGATTTGTCACATGTTTTAAATTGGAATTCCTTGTAGGTCCAAGACCCAGGAATAATCGTGGTTAAACCCACACGAGTGCTGGAAACTCGCCAATTGCATTTGAGAAATCGTGAAATACAACAATGTAAGGTCCAGTGGGACCAGTTTAACGAAGAGAGTGCAACTTGGGAAAATCTGGAAGAGATGAAAATTTCTTTTCCCTTTCTTTTTGAACAGAATGGAATCTGTTGACAAAAAAAATGATTATGAACTTGTCTTTTTCATGTCTTTATGTAAGCCAACTTTGAGGCAAACACTATTCAGGTTGAATAAATTATATCATGACATTGATATGAGAAAATAATTCATGATGAAATTGGTCTCTTGTATTGTGAACTAATAAATTGGTTGACCTGAAGGTAAATCAAAAATATGTAATCATCAGGACGATGAATCTTTTAGGAGGGAAGCATGTAACGCCCTGAACTGTTGTTACTTCCTCCTGAGCACTCAAGTGTTGATATATGATTTCTTCTGTATAAGGACGTGTTCCTTTGATTGAGAAGTCATGCTTGATCTGGATTGTATCTTCTTTGCATTTGAAGATCTTTGACTGAGTCGGAATATGTTTGGACTCTTTTATTTCTTTCATTTTTAGCACCTGAGTTCAATCTGATTTCGGGATGAATTGTGGATTTACCCATCTTTATTACTCAGCCTTGGATCAGTGGCATTGATCCAAGAGATGTTTTAAGTTTATTCATGATGAACAAAATTTATTGACCTTACGAAAGTTGCAAGGTCTGAATGAGTTGAATGAGCAATTCAGGAGTTAACTCAGGTTGATCTTGTTAAATGAAAATCGGTTCCAAATACCGTAACATCGGGAAGGCCTAGACCTTAAGCCAGGTAAGATGTTCCTGGGTATTCAGTAAGCTTATTTAGCAATACCTGATAGGATCCTGTACAGGGATGTTTTACCCTGTTTGGTTCCAATACGGATCGGTCCTACTTGGGAGACCTAGACTGGATTTGTTAAGGTTAATAACCTTAACCTAAACTATAACCTATTGGTTAAATTATTATTAATCTAACCTAGCCCTAAACTATAAGCTAAATGTTCCTAAGGTTAGCTACACCTAGCACTATGAAGTAAGACTAATGTCTTACCTTATGATCTACCTATGTTTCTAACCTATCTTAACTAATGATCATGGTTGGAGGGGGACTTATGAAGGGGCGTGAGTCATAGGCGGTGGTTTCTATGGCATTTATGAGGTGGATAAGGATGAAGGACTTGGGATTTGGTGGAGGTTGTAAATATCTATTGAGACCTGACGTGGCGGTATCACCAAATTTGGGAATGGTTGTTTGTGTTCAATTGGCAATCACCAACTTTGGCGGTCGGTGGCAATGGAGATTAGGCAGGAATATGGGAGTTAATGCTATTGATGAACTTCGGTTCCCGAGTGCGGATTGCTTGGGAAGGCATGCAAAAGGAAAATTTGTTGGTTGTTTGGTTTTCCATGCGTTCCGTTTTTCTCTCTACTTGATCACTGGTTCTTCGAACCAGTCTACTTTGTGTTGCATGGCAACTATGAGAATATCTAGCTCCTTTCTCGGTTGGGGAAGGTTTATAAGGCATGAAGGTAACAGATTATTGTTGTTTAATCTATCATGGAAGAAGAAGAGAAGGTGTGAGCACATTCAGAGGTCTTCTTCAGATTTTTAAGTGACATTACCAGGCATGATAGGCCCTGACTTTTAAAAATCTTGCTTTATTCCAAATGCTTTCATTAAAACAACTCTGTTCAGGTGATTTTAGTACAGTTGGTTTGAAGCAATGTATGGGTTCTTCTTTTCCTGGAATTAGAAATCTCTGGTTATTTGAAAACCCTGTGGAAATGTTACTGTATTTATTTCTTCTTTTTGAAATCATTTTTGGCTGGAGACCCGGCTGAGCTTTTTATGTTATTGCATCCTGTTAAATCTCACTGGGTATATTTGAAGTTTCTTCTGTATGGAATGCTTGCTGTGATTATACTACTTGAACGTGACTTCTTTTGAAGTCCTTAGTTTGAAATACTTTGGGTTTAGTTCCAGTTTTGAAACCTTTTGCAAGGATTATATATGGTTAATGACTCAGTTGGAGTCCTTGTCCTTGAAATGTTTCGTTGTTTTAGACTTCTGTAGAAGCTTAGTTGTGAATACTGTTAGTATAGACTCAGTTGGAGTCCTTGAAATGTATCTTGTGTTTCTACTTCTGTATAAGCTTAGTTGTGAATATTGTTGCTTAGTTGTGAACACTATTGGTATTGACTCAGTTGGAGTCCTTGAAATGTATCTTGTATTTCGAACTTCTGTATAAGCTTAGTTGTGAATACTTATTAGTATAGACTCAGTTGGAGTCCTTGAAATGTATCTTGTGTTTGAATTTGTTATTTGTTTAAGCTTAGTTGGTGAAGTTACATTTATTAAGCTTCGAGTGATATTGACTCTGTTGGAGTCCTTGTTACAAAATCATTTTGTTTCGACTTTTGTTTAAGTCCACGTTGTGCATACTTAAAGGCTTACTTGATGTTGGCACGGATGGTTGTTGAAATGTTTATCTTGTATTTTCACTTATGTGGAATGTGTAGTTGTGTTTACTGTTGGTTTTGACTCAGTTTGAGTCCCTTGAATGTTTTCGTATGAATTTGACTTCAATCTTAAAACTGGCTGATGAGTTCTTGTTGGATACGACTCCGTTGGAGTCCTTGTAGTATTTCCATGTGAACATGACTCCTGTTGAAGCCCCTGATGTGTTTGCGTGTTGGCTCGACTTCAGTGATCTAAGTCCCGCTGTGCATACTTATTAACTCGACTCTTTCTAAAAGTTTTGTGTTTATATTCAGTTCAATTCTGTTGAATGTGTGTTGGGTTTACATTACAAGCACGACTCTATTTGAGTCGATGGCTGTATTTTTTCGTATTAGCTCGACTTAGGTTAAAACTTTGATGAGCTTATTTTGGAGGTGACTTCTATAAAGTCCTGTGCTGTATATTCATAGGGATTAGATTCAGTTGAATGATTGCCTGTGAATATATGTGTTTTGATTCAGTGGAATTGTCGCTTGTTTGCATCTGGATACGTCATTGTTTTTGGTGTTATCTAGACTCTGGTTGACTGAGATAAAGGGAGTTCCTATGATTGTGCCATGTCAGGTAATGGCGTTGGGTATTTCTATTATCTTTAATGAATGATTTGGAAAGATCTGTTGAGTCTATTTAGGTAGGATTATTTATTATTGCTTGTCACGGTAAGCTCTAGTATTGCTTAATAGCTATACTGTGATTGCTTTATAATTGGAGTTTTGATGAAACTGTAGTTTCTTCTTATTAACTCGACTGATTCAGTCACATGCATTTAATGTTATTGCATTATTCGTGAGGATTGGTGCAGTAGCTGAATATGATGGGAATGAAGTGTGAATGTTGTTTATTTCTTTCTTTTCTGTTGTAAAGTATATGTTGATATATTTATAATTTAACTGTAGGAATTGTTAAAACATACTGATGGATACACGAATTGATAGGATATTCATTTTTGAATGTAATAATTTGTCAGATGATTGCTGTCCTTGGGATTCAGATGGATGGATGTTTTGGATTCATTTTGTTCTTCTTAGTCTTTAATATTATATGATGAAACATCTGAAAAGTCTTTAGGACTAATTGGTAGCTATAATATGAGTTATGCATTAAAAGTCATGTTCGAATTACAGAAAGAACATAGTCTGAATTATGTTTTCATGTTTGATGAAATGATTTCATTTAAACAGGGTGTTTAATGAGAGCAATTGGTGGATTGCAATTGTTTTAAGAATTAGTGCTTATCATGCTCAGTTCACCGAACTGACCCGTGTTGACAATTTTTGCAGATGGTTGTCGTAAGTGGTAAAGGCACGCAGATCTGATATGATGTTCAGATTGTTTAATTTGGTTTATGATGAATTCCAACTTGATTCTCTAAATGTACTACACTGAGAAAGTTGTTCTCTTGTTGTTGTGTATTGTATCAAATATGCTGAATGCATAAATTGTAATTGATTAGCTTAGAAATGAATGAAATGAGGGGATTGTTACTTATGTGGCTGCATTTGTATCTTGATGAATTGAACTTCTTCGGTTCGAATGTTTTTAAGTGCATTTTTATTATTTTTATACCTTGAAGTTATTAGGATTCTCTAAGTAAGCCTTGTAAAGATTATGTGGCTGGATACTTGTAAATGATTGGTAGTTCTGCTATGTTCTATATAAGGCTAAATTAGAAATTAGCCCACTGTTCTTTGGGAAGCTAAGGTTAAATTAAACCTTAACAGGAAGCTGAACGGGAAGAGTAATTTATTACTCCTAACCTTGATCTAAGTCAAGACAACATATTAAATGATTTAAAATTACTATATCTTAATACAAATAAGCATGATATAATACAGTTTTGGAAAACCGATTTAAACCTAAAAAGGTATATTTATCATCCTTAAGAGGAGACTTAGGGCTACTACCCATTTTCGTTGATTAAGATTATGGTGAATAAAGGAACTCTTGACGAGATCTCAAATCTTATTAATTTCTCTCTGTGAAATGGATCTTAATTAAGTAAGGCAACTCAATGATGAGGAGCCCAGGAGTTGGGATAAGACTAATCAGAAAGGAGAGTCTTAAAGTATAACTTCAACTCAACGTATGTAACACCTTAGGATAAGTAGATCTTTTCGAGGTGGTTTTGTAGGATGTCGGCACATGTCGACTGCAGGGTTGTACCCCCGAGAAAATTAGGATCTTCTCGAGGATACAACAATGCAGGTGGCTTATGGCGACACCCTTTGCATTGATCGTTAAGATTTACACCTTAAACTCGAACTACTTTTTTTACTCGGGATCTAGTTAGGAACATGGTCATGTTATGAGGCTGCCTTGGAGATTTGGGGTACATTGACACACTGGGTTAACTAGGGTTTATCCAGTATGTCAGCTTATCCCTAGTCCTCAAGAGCATCCTTATAACGTTGTCATGTTATTAATCCGTTCCTGAGTGAATGACTTGGGGGAAGGATGACTGACAGAAGTCAGTATGGGACATTCTATATAACATTGGAGTAGGGTGGAGGACGTATTCCAGATTGACGAGTATGCCGTCAAGGAATATGAGACATGAACAGTATGTTTCAAAACTTTGGCCAAAGTATCGCAAGCTGCTGATTGCGTTGTCCTATGTCACCTAGTCTAAGGGACGAGATGCCGATGAATAATGGTAACGATTATTCAGATAGGTTCCTTGGACAGAGCATTCTGAAATCCCAGATTAGGGAAGAGAACCGCAAGAGTGAAGAGTTTGTAAAAACGCCAACTCTGTGAAACACATGAATAGATCGGTAGATCACCGAGTCATGGAATGAATAGATCGGTGGTGCACCGAGTCATTACAGCTGCATATGGTTATCTGTTATAAGAATGGTTGTTTTGATTTGTGAGTTCTAAATTATGTATTTAGAACTAGGAAGCATTTATCAAAAAAAAAAAAATGACTTGTTCTATTGTCAACAAGGGAAATCACTCTTTTCGTCCATGTAACCTTGACCTCTAAATTTTCCTCTGTAACCTTAACATCTACCACAACCGCCATCTGAATGCTCCTCACTATTATCAGAGTCATGATGCTCGCCATTTTCCTTTGAATTATTTATAACACTAGTATTTCATACAAAAATATTAATGGCATCATGGATATGATCAATCAACCTACAATCTTTAGTATCATGAGTTGAAGATCTGCATATCTTACAGTAATTGGACACATTATTTCTTATTCTGTGCTGCAATAATGGGCACCGGATGGAAATGTGGTCCAAGTAACATATCTTGCAATGTAACAACAAGGAGCACATTGATTTCTGAGGGAAACTATCCTTAGTATGCCCCTCTACTTCACAATCTATACACCAAATTCCACTACGCATCTCATGTGCTAAATTAGCAGATAAGTTGTCCAACATTTTTTCCGTTGCAGCAATCTAAGCTTCCAAGAATAGGCTCACTCCTATGTCCACACTTCAGCAATCTAAGCTTCCAAGAATAGGCTCACTCCTATGTCCACACTTCTTACTGCCTCAACACACAAATTTGCTTCAAGTGCCTCATGTGGATCTGTATATATGTCTTATGTGAAAGAAATCTTCTAAAAGGCATTATCAGCCCTCCAATGAACCACTGTGCATGTTGGCTTACATGGATTTCATAGGATAACTTAGACAGAAGAGTCTTTAACGGAGCATCATATTCCCAAACACTTTTAGTAGTGCCCTTCTTAATATCTTTCAGTGTGCTTATGCTTTTCTAATTGAACTCCGGGATATATAATTCCTTTAAGAAAGCATCTCACAGTGTTGTATACTCCACACAAGTCTGATCAAGATCAAAAATTTTGTAGTAGTTGTGTGTGTGTGTCCTTATAACGTGGTCCCAAACTGACTTGCCTCACAATTTTGAGCTATAATCCCCTTTATGCACCACAATATCTCATACATATGCACGTGTTTTTCTATATCCTCAGTACCTATATTATTTGGAAGAGGGAGAGACATCTCCATATAAATTTACTGAGGTCGGTGCAGACCTTGCCCACCATATCTAGAGCCTCTTGTATATCCTCAGTACCTATATTATTTGGAAGAGGGAGAGACATCTCCATATAAATTTACTGAGGTCGGTGCAGACCTTGCCCACCATATCTAGAGCCTCTTGTATTTCCTCTTATATTTCCACTACCTCCAGATGTACCAAATCCTCTAGTACCTAAGCCACCTGAGCCTCTTGATCCATCCCCTGTAGCAGGAAAAGGACTAGAGGATATAATTCCATGTGTTGCAAAGGTTGTAATAAATTGAACGCCAATAGTATGTGAATTTGAACTACTTCTAAATGTGATGCCAAGGTTCTACGCACTTGCATTCGTTATCGATGATGTGCTAGAAAAAATACCTCCAACTGGTACTCCAAATAAAGTAGACAATGTTTTTCCATAAAATAATAAGCTTCTTGATTAACTCCTAAACCTGATTGCAAAGTAACTCTATCCACTACAACTCTACTGCTCACACTAGCTTATTTATTAGTGACTGTTGTAGAAACTAGAAATCTGAGTGCAAAGGCTAGGTCGCCAAGTAGCTTCAGATGTGCACCCATAGCCCATGTCGTCCCTATTAGTTTGCTCACTTTTGAGGCTGAAGAGGGTTCCCTAGACCATGATTCGCCAAGTAGCTTCAGATGTGCACCCATAGCCCATGTCGTCCCTATTAGTTTGCTCACTTTTGAGGCTGAAGAGGGTTCCCTAGACCATGATTTCCCAAATGGAGGAGATTTAGATGTTCTAGCTCCACATCTTCTATATGAGCTCCAAATCCTTCACGATCCATCTCTCTCCACAATGCCATCTATTTTGTAACTTCGCATTGCTTCTCTAAATCCATATCGCATGCCTCATTGAACTTCGGCTACCTTTCCTCCCTTTTTCTTTCTGCCACTAGGTCAGCCATCCATACCAAACCTATTCCTTCCCTCGCACGTGGTGGTGTTTAGTTAGCCATCGAATTCTCTTGCAAATCTAGGGTTGCAATCAAGATCTTGATCACTAGTGGAATACCATGAAAATATTATCCTTTGGGTTTACGCAAAAAATGAAACTCAACAACCTTCAAGAAAGAGTAATTCAAAACTATGTACTCATTAATATAGCTATTCAAAACACCACAGAACCAAACATCCACAGAGCACGTCCAAATAGCTATTCAAAACACCACAGAACCAAACATCCACAGAGCACGTCCAAATTATATCTACATCATAAAAGGCCTGGAATTATTCCTACGTCAAAACAAACATGTGAAACTTTCAATTCTTCTTAAATTCATAAGCAACTAGTCACTCATACATATCTATGGGAAAGATAGTAAAGAACATCTCATACAATGCATCATAAAGATTCTACTCAATCCACACATGTGCATTAAAATCAGGTCCAGTGCTAAATCTGCGAGCATACTCTTCTTCCAGATCTTCTAACCACTCCTCAATACTAGCCAAGGTCAATCGGTATGTATCCATCACACACCATCCTAAAAAATAGCCGAGAAAGAGGCCCCAACAATGGAACCAATGATGTAGCCTAAAATTCACTGCAAATAACCCAATACATGCTAACACATCACTCAGCTTGGACTAAACGTACACTTAAAGAGTGCAATGGCATCAAGTCCCTCTTTAGAGTTTCTTGTCCAAAATTTAAGCATGATTAAGTATGTATATGTCCAAATTCATAAAAGGTAGTAAATAATCCACATTGAATAAAACAAATATAGATCTAAACCATATGAAATATTGACTAAACAATGATTATAATGAGATTTACCATGCCAAAACCAAATTCAGTCATATTGTTAGCGAGAAAATTTGTCGGTGGACAAACTTTTGGATTTCTTGCCAATGTTCCAGGAATCTAAGTCCCTCTACTTAACTGGTGTAGTTTCTGTATATGCATGCACATGAAAAGGTGGATTTCTGTTATGGCCTTTTAATCGGGGATCTAACAGGGACACTCCAATGACCCTGCATCAAAGCTTGCAGATACCTGCAAGAGAGGACTTTGTTTATAGAGAAGGAAAGGGGAGTGAGAAAAGAGGTAGGAGAACTAATGTTGCAGGTAGAAAATCAAATTCCTACACACACACACTAGTTATAAAATTCAACGCATGCATTTATGAGAAGAAAAAACTTTGTAAGCATCATTAAGACCAAATGAAATTTGATGAACACAAAATATCAAGAAATCCCTTAGTCAAAGAAATCTAGAAACTAATTCTTGTATTAATATCTCCAAAAAAAATTGTACATAGTTGAGGAATGGAGGAAATTGAGATAGGAGGGAAGGAATAATTTGGCTATCTCCTTCATTCTCTCAAGGTAGAATGCACTCTTGAGCTTATAAAATTAATGACCAACCCTTTAAAATGGAAATTTCTTTACAATTTATAGAATAGACATGGCTCTATATCTTCCTCATGACCTTCCATATGCCTTATTTCTAACTTTAGACTATTCATATTCCTAAAAAATATTTAATTACCTTTTATAAAATCAGGGTGACTTAATTTAGATTATGTTTTTGAAGTCACTTTTAAGTGACTTAAAGGCATATCAAAAAGTGCAAACCCCAACAAATAATTAGAAAATTTGAAAGTAAGAGAAAGTTGGGGGAAGGGGAGAGAGAAATAGAGAGAGAAGAAGAAGAGGATATATCATTCCCAATGAATTTTGTTGATACTTTTCGATGGAAAGTTACAAATGGAGTGAAAATCTAAATCTTCAGACTCCTTACACACCATGAAAATCCTTCCAATTAGCTCACGAACGCTCACCAAGTTGAATGAAATAAGATAGATCTTGAATGCCCTATGAAAAATTACTATAATAATATTGAGCAATGATGTCCCCCTGAATGATTATCCTTGTATGTCCCATTGTGTCAAAACTTTTCTTTGGAGTGTAACTTACTATTTTTAGTAAGTGTGAATTACAAGCCGAGATGAAATTTTTGATGACCTTGCATGCGATGCTCCCTCTATGTTTTACCACCTTATTCGTATCCTTTTTAAATTGTGGATTACCTAAATTAAAATACCCCTACGAATGAAGGCATGTTATTTTTAGTAAGTGCTAAAAAATGTCTGTTCTAGTGAATTCTCATTTGTAGTGCACCTCCAATGTCCCCGTCTCCTTTGCAGGTTCTTCTGTTGATGAATTTCCTTAAATAACAGTCCCTATGTAGTAGACCTGCTATTTTTAGAAAGTTATCTTATTGAATTTGGATTGACATGTAACAAAGTTTTTTGATATGGTTTTTTTCCCAATATCGTCCCTATGAAATTTTTTCTCTACCCACTCAAAAGTCTAGGAGATTTTAAAATTTTAATTTTCAGACTTGGAAATGCTTCTGGATGTGGCAGTCATTAATGGACCTCAAAATTGTAGGTTTATTTTTCTCCTCCATTTTCAAATAAAATTATATATTTTATATGGTTTTTTTTGTTCTGATGCTCTAGATGCAATTCTACTTCGTTTCGCCCAATATCTTGATGGGAAATTGGATTTTTTCTTCATTGATCCAGAAGTGTGATTTCTTCATTATGGATGCTCTTTTGCATGGAAGGAGAGTGTAAAGGTTTCTTATTGATGGCCTTTTGTAGAGTAATGAACAAAAAAATAAATCTTGTTGTTTTATGCATCCATTTGGGAGATTTCTTCAACTTCTCATATCATGGCCATGGAGTTTTCTCTATTTTCTCCTTTTGTGTTCAATGCTTCTCCTTCTGTTATTGCTCTAATTTTCCTTCTAGGACTTCTGTTCTTTCATGGATTGAAGGGGAGTAATTTTTTGGTAGGTCTAGTTTGAGGGTCGGTAAAGGAGGAATGGTGGTGAGAATTTGTAGAGGAAGAATGAAGAAAAGTTGTGCATGAGAGTGGAAGCACTGAAGCAATAGTTTGATTTTTTGATTTTTTGAAATCATGGAAGGAGAATATTTGGGTGAATTTTTCATGACTTGATGTACCTGACCTCAGGAATGTGAGGGACATCAAATTTCACAGTGGTCAAGAGGATGACATGTGGAAAAAATTTGATAGCAGGGAATGAAGCTGAGAAAAGCTACTTTAAAGCACTCAGGGCTGAAAATCAGTCATGTGGGTGACAAAAATACTCCCCATAGGGGATGGGTGCTGGTATCCAATTTTACTCTCCTTCACATATTGAACATCATCATAAATTTACACAAGACACTCAATGATAGGTAGATGTTTTTTACGTCATTTGTAGCCAGGGAAGCAAAGCTATCTGCTTGTTTGCATTCAAGAATTGAGGGAGTGGATAGCACCTTCAAGAGGGTTTTGATCTAACCCTCACTATTTAAGGTGTTGCCTATCAACCAAGGAAAGAGAACCTATATTGCAGCCTCTATATGGTAAGGAGATGGAGATATCCTTATGTTTTGCATATGATATGGAAGAGGATTTGTGAAAACATGATCAAGTATCCATTATCCAAACTCAAAGGAGTTGTCACTACTAAATGATGGAAATTTTTTCAAAACAAAGATAGATTTTCTAAAGACAAGATAAAACCCTGATCAACTTTGCGCATTTTAGTGAAAGGATTGAATTATTTTATGGACACACAATGCAAATGCAGGGGTATTGTAGGTAGGATGAGTTAGTTTAAAATGAAATTATGATGAGAGATTTTAGGACAAGAGTAGCTAGAAATCATCACCTTCTTTGGGAAGCTTTGCAAATGAATTACAACACCTAAACATTAGAGATGTTTCAATGAATTTGAAGTGCTCTTTCAACCAGGATGTGTGCACCACATGGATGCCCAAATCTACACTATTCCATACAAACTTTGATAACTTGACACAAAGGATTGAAGAAGAATATCAATGAAGCATTTAGAAACCCTTGTTAGATCATGACCTAAGGTACACCCAAAGGTTTACAAACACCCTCAATTTACAAGGAAGGTAAGATGAATTTAAATGTGTTTATCTTCACTCAAATGAATGCTCTTTTGAATGGAAGACTACAGATGCCTTTAAACCCTCTACAAGAAATGAGACCATGTATGACCAATAAAGACGACAAACACAAGATTGCAACATGAGCATGAAACACAAATTGAAAACATACTGAAATACAAGTGTATGCAAGCTTTGCCAAGAGATAAAACCAGTTAATCCAAGAATTTGATAAAATATATCAGTGAGGGAATGTTATTTAGACAATCTCAAAGCTTATTGATGGCTTTACAACTGAAACCAACTCAACATGATGAACATTTGATGCAAACAGGAATAAAAAATGGCTCTCAGGCAATTTCTCTAAAAGAAAATGGACTTCTTCTAGTTTTCATCGTGAAAATTCTTCTCTCTTTCTCCAAAATTTTCAACAGACTTTACAAAATGCCTCCAAATTACATAATATACACTATGCCAGCTTGGAACCTTGCATCCCAAGCAAATAAAATGCCAAAGGGATCAAATTTGTTACAAAACCCTATCCATTTG
The DNA here is from genome assembly GCA_019776745.2 of Taxus chinensis. NCBI lineage: Eukaryota > Viridiplantae > Streptophyta > Pinopsida > Cupressales > Taxaceae > Taxus > Taxus chinensis. The sequence continues at coordinate 390,774,998 of CM034157.1, forward strand.
ATGAAAAATGATATAAAACTGTAAAACAGCTCGCAAAATGCCAGAGATGCATAAATATTTTAAAATATTGCATGGATTCGGATCCTTATCCATCCCAGGGTCACATTTTTGAAATTCCACCATGCCATCATGTATTTGCAATCATTTTCCACCCTTTTCCCTCATCATTTTTAACTCTGCAACTTTAATTTTTCACTTTTCACATTTTTATACAGGCCAAGAAAAATATTTCATGAAAATCACTATAGGGCACCGAAATAGCTCAAATGAATGATGCCATTGCATCCAGAAGGTCGAGGGGATGTGATTTCATATAAAATTTCATGTAATTTGGTGCAAAAATGATGATTCCAAGCATCTTGGAGCTCTAATGGTGACAAGAAACGAAAACACTCAGCAACCGTTGATTTAAAATCAACTTTAAATTTCCGCCCTCCATGTGTCTTTATGAGATTCGACATGTAGGCTCAAAAATATCTTCTTTGACTTTTGGATAAGGTGGACACATGTCCAAATACCATTGGACCGGGCATCCAACCTTATAAATGCATTTCAAACCTTTTGTGACCTTGGGAAAATTTTTAAAATTTTCCCCGCATGCCCCCTAGACACGCCATGTGTCCCTAGGTGGACCCTACTAAGATCTGTAGGCCTAAATAACAATTTTTTCTCCTTTTGTGAAAAAAGAAAAATTTCCTTGAGAACCTCCGTGGGCCCGAACGCCCACTGCTTCCTCCCCCATGTGGTAGTCTCCCATTTGCTGCGGAGCCAACCTCTCATTGTTTCCTTCATTCCTCCATGAGCACAAAATCCTCCACCTCCTTTTGGACACATGTCCTATTTTCATTGGTTGCGGGAGTTTGGCATGACCAATTACTTTTTACCCTTTGAAGTTAAAAAGCTTCAAAATTATCACAAAGTCCGCCGATCCATTTTACCCTTGTGGAAACGTGTTGCTTTGTGATTCGTTATGGAGATTCAGCTCAAATTTTAACTTTGAGAATTTTCCTCCAGAGGCAAAAATCTAGAAAACACGCACATCCCTACTTCTACCTTGGCTCTCCTGGACACGTTTCCATGTTTCATTAGAGGCGGGCGCATTTTTCAATTCTTACCCTGCAAACATAAAGGCAAAAATTCATAAAATTTTCCTTTGGCCCCTTCATCCATCTCACCTCCTGAGCACGTGTCTTCCTCTAATTAGAGGCGGGCCCTCGGGCCAAAATGTTACCTTGGCATCCAAGGAAAAAAACAATAAAAAATTTCAAGTCGCTCCTCCACCCGCTTGACCTTCCTATGCCACGTGTCACACTTCCAATTTTTTGCGGGCTCTCGGGCCAATTTTTTTTAACTTTTACATTTTGACAGTTGAAAAATTTCAAAATTTTCACAAACTCCACCCCTCCATGTATGACCCTTTCCTAGACACGTGTCCACATCATTATTTAGAGGCGAAGCCTTTGGGTCACATTTTAACTGTTAAACCTTGGCATCCGATGACAAAAAACAATAAAAATTTTCACATTCCCTCACTCCACCTGCTTGACCTTCCAATAGCCACGTGTTCACCTTCCAATTCGTTGTGAGGATCTCAGGCCAAATTTTTCCATTGGCATTTTGAAGCCAAAAACTTCAAATTTTTCCAACTCTTTGCCTCTCTTCTTGACCCTCCTGGACACATGTCCTCTTTTCATTGGATGCAGGCCCTTAGGTCAAAATTTTCTTGCAAATCCCCAAATCAAATTTTTTCTCCAACTCCCCCTGCCACGTGTCTGCTTCCCATTGGACGTGGACCTTCAGACCAAAAAGTGACTTCAAGAAATTTTCCAAAATGGAAGAAAATGTTCTAAGTGACCCCTACCACCCGCTGATCCTCCAACCAGTCAAATCATGCCACGTAGGGACATCACTATAGCAAATGTGGGGCTGCGGAGCAAAATTTTCCTTTGTCAATTTTTCAAAAAGAAAAAACTTATAACATTTTCCCAACCTCTCCTGGCCAATAGAAACCTACCACATCATCAAAAGGATGGAATGATGAATTTGACGGGAAAATGATACCCGTATGCCTGTCACAACATAAAAAATGCAGGAGATGCCCTAGAAATCGAAAATTTTTACAAGGAGGGTAGATTTCTCGGTTTTAAATCAAGTGAAGCATGATTTTACATTGTTTACAACCTGGGGAATGAGATTTTAATAGTAAACAACTCAGATTTGATCCAATTTAATTTTTGCATGAATTTGACAAAGGGGAAAATGGCTCAACCCAAAAAAAATGAAGAAGTTAGGGCACAAAAGAGGGGAACTTGGAAATTTGTTTCAATTTAGGGAAAAATCATGACAATGTGAGTAATTCAAAGGCATTCAATTGGAAAATACAAATTGTAGGTTACCAATTTGAGCAAATGAAACATTTTCTGAGCAAAACTGGATATAGAAAATTAGGGCAAAGTGTGAAAACTCAGAATTTGCACCAACATTGGCTCTTGCTTGGGGATGGGCACTCCCAGTGAGTGCCACAAGATCATAACGTATACCAAGTACCAAAAATCCATTGGGAAAGGATTCAAAAACACATTTGTAGCCCAAAAAACTAGAATTTTCACAAAAAAGGATCGAGAAAACTAGACCAACAATGGTTTCTAAGGAAAAAATGGAAAACCACAAGCCAACAATAACAAGAAAAAAGCAAAGACAAAACAAAAACAAGGGCTATACAAAAATGTACAACTTGTGGGTACCTCACATGGGGATTTAATCCAAGAAATGTTTTAAATGTCTACCATTAATAAGAAGCTCCAATAAATCCCCATCCAAATCCTTGAGAAAAAATGTATTTTCTCCAATCCTGATATCAATGGCATAAGGGTCCATCCATAGAGCATAAAAATTTCCATTCTTTCCCTTGTCTTCATGCCTACTATCCCACAGTAAAACTAGATCTTCAACACTGAAGGCTCTAGGAGTGACCTTCTTATCAAACAACTTCAATTTCTCTCTAAATCTAACATGCCTTTGGTGAGAAGCCCTTCTCTCTTCATCCAACTCAATGATCTGATTGATCCTTGATTCATATGGGCCATGTTCTTGATCTTCTAACTGTTGGGAAAACTAAAAAGTGGATAATTGTAAGTGCAAGGGCAGTAATGCTTGAGTTCCATACACGAATTTAAATCGACTTTTGCTAGTTTCTCTTTTTGGATTTATTCTATTAGCCCAAATTACACATTTCAATTTCTCTCCCCATTTCTTCTCATTGATTTCCAAGTTCCTTCTAATAATCTTGAGCCAGTTCTTATTACTGGACTCAGCTTACCCATTGCCTTATGGATTGTAGTTTGAAGAATAAGTTAGATTTATCTCATATTCATTGCACATTGCCATCAAAGGCTTAGCTTTAAAACACATGGCATTATCAGATACAATCTTAACTAGAACTCCAAATCTACATATGAAATGATTCAACAAGAAATCCATTACCACTTGGTGTTTTGCCTTTCTAGATGGAATGGACTCAACCCACTTTGTTAAATAATCAGTTGCAACAAGGATCCATTTATGACCAGCACTAGAAGGATCTAAAATCTCACCAATGAAATCCATTCCCCATTGTTTGAAAGGAGATTCAATTGATACAAGCTGAAAATGAAGGGAACCTGAAGCTTTCAATCTTCCTAAAAAATGTTGGCAACTATCACACTTTCTAACCAGCTAGGTTGCATCTTTAAAATGAGTAGGCCACCAATAACTAGCTCTCAAAATCTTATGTGTTGTCACTCTCCCAGAAAAATGTCCTCCACAAACTCCCCCATGGAAATCAGCAATCAACTTGGGAGCTTCATCTTCAGTTATGCATTTCAAGAGGACACCTTCAGGGTTCTTCCAAGCCAGCCCAAGGTCTATTATGATATATTTCTGAGAAGCCAACTTGAGGGCTCTTTTCTGATTTTTATTCAAGTGACTAGGACAACATAAGTGTCTGAGGTAAAAAATCACATCTTTGTACGACTCAGACCTCATCAATTTGTCAAGAATATCTACCCTTTCTTCCTCTAGCTGATTTACTTCTACATTTTGTAAATTGCTTTCATCCATGAGCTTGGCAAGACCCAAACCTCTTACCAGCTTTGTTGTTTGGATATCTATATCATATTCTTGTAATTTGTTGACCCATCCACATCTCTTACTTGATATCTCTATGTCTGATAAGATGTCTTTAACCATGGTGTGGGGAACATAAGCAAAAAGTTTTGAACTCAGTATATAGGGCCTGAAAATCTTTGTTGCTTTTAGCAATGCAAATGCCTATTTTTCCATGATTGTATACTTCAAATCAGTTGCTTGTAAATACTTGCTAAAGAAAGCAATAGTCCTCTTAGCTCCCTTTTCATCATTTTGTAACAAAAATGATGCAATATTAAATTCAGATGCAAAAGAAAATATTTGGAAAGGCATCTTATAGTTTGGAGCTGCCAAAACAGGTGCATGCTTGAGTGCATCATTTATTCCTTCAAAATCTTTGATAGAAGCCTCTTCCCACTTAATAACTTGATCCTTTCTTAGCATGCTTGTGATTGGAAGAGTTAGCTCAGCAAAATTGGAAACAAACCCTCTAATGAAATTGATTTGGCCAAAGAAAGATTGAATACCTTTCTTGGTTCTTTGAATGGGCAATTTGCTGATTGCTTATACTCTCTCTGGGTCTATCATAACACCTTATTTGGACATAATATGTCCCAGAAACTTGGCCTTTTGCATTCCAAAATGACACTTCTTTTTGTTAAGGGAAATGCCATACTCTCTACATCTGATCAATATTTTTTCTATGTGTTGCAAATGATCACCTTGCTGCCTTGAAAAAAAAGTCACATCATCTTGGTAAACTACTATGAATTCATTGATATAACCAGCAAAGGCAACATCCATTGCCCTCTGAAAAGTGGCACCAACATTCATCAATCCAAAGGGCATCCTCACAAAAACATAAGTCCCCCAAGGAGTAGTGAAGGCTGTCTTTAATCTTTCTGATTATTTGAAAACTACTTGGTTGTATCCAGAGAAACCATCCAAGGTAGAAAGCATCTCTGAGCCTGTTACAAGCTGCAACATATTCTCTATGTTTGACAATGGGTAGTTGTCCTTCATAGATGCTTTTTTTAGATTCCTAAAATCCACACAAAGTCTGATATCACCATTCTTTTTCCTGACTGGCACAAGGTTGGCAAATCAAGAAGAGTATCTAGTAGGCTGAATGATGCCACCATCTCTTAATTTCTTCAACTCTTCTTGCATTTTCATGGATAGAAGTGGATTAAAGGGCCTTTTTCTTTGTCTAAATGGCTTAGCTTTTTCCTCAAGAGGAATCTCATGTTGGAACAAATCTTCTCTATATTCCTTTAGCTCTGAATAAGACCAAGCAAGACAATCTTGATATTTCTTTAAAAGTTGGGCATAGGACTATTTTTCTTCTTTGCTGAGATGGCTGCCCAACCAAATCTTCCTTGGTTTTTCCTTGGTTCCCAAGTTGTGCTCTTCCACATCCCTTGAAGTAAATACATTTCTATTAATGATACAATCAGCATTGCTAAAGTTGGATTCAAGTGCAACAAGGCCTTTAGGAATGGTGTTTGTCTTCAATTATATTATATCCTTGTCAAACAAGGTTTCTTTACCTTCATTCATGCACACCATTGGTTCCCAATCAATGTTTTGACCAGAAAACTCACCTTGGCATTGTAAGAACCTCAAGATTTGTGCATCATCATCAAAAATCTGCCAATGTTTTACATTATCTGAAACAACTGGCCTTGTTAGTACTTTAATGTCATATTCACAAAAGGGTGAAATGGTGTAATTTTCAAATCTAGAGCAAAGGACAACCAACTTATTAGCAGCAGCATTAAGATTCCTATCATGATAAACAATGTTAAAGGAATAAAAAATTTCAATCAAGTCCCAAACAACATTCTTATATTTCTTTATACACTGATTTTTTGTGGCATACATCTTCCTTAATTGCTTCACCACCAACTCTGAATCTCCCTTAGCAAAAATATCCTTCAGTCCATATTTCCATGCAATCCTTAACCCTAACAACAATGCTTCATATTCAGCTATATTGTTAGTGCATTCAAAATTGAGCTTGAAGGAAAAAGGAAACTCTTCTAAACTTGGAGAAACCAACACTATACCAGCACCATTCCCAATCTTGGAGCAAGCTCCATCAAATAGTAATGTCCATGGAGAACCTACCATACCAAGGCACTTTGATTTTTCCATCTTATTCTCTTTTCCATCAGCAAAACCAACAAAGTTGTCAACATCTACATCAGCAAACAACACTTCATAAGAAGCATTGTTGGGATCTTCAATCAATTGTAACATCTTATTTTCACCATAGAGTTTGACAAGGCTACCCTTAATGGGAATGGTGGTGAAAGACATGTCCATTTGAACACTACCACCAACACTCATAGCCACTTTCTTGACAAAAGCATACCCCATTTGGCAAGGTAATCAATAATTACAAAATCAAGTTTTAAATTATTACCCGGATAGGATGCAAGTTACACTAGACTAAACCCTTCACACATCCAACAACTGGCACTTCCCTTGAATCCATGGCTTTACACTTCCCATATGTTGTTTTCACCTTGATATCCAACTCATTCATGACTTCTAGAGGCATGACATTACATGATGCACAGGGATAAAACATGTAATTATGAAGCAACCTATCTTTTATGAGAAAAGTTTTGAAGAATGGATCAACATTCAATTGGGAATCAACCAAGGATGTCCCCAAATATACTTTAGGTGCCTCTCCAAAATATTCCATTGGTGGTGGTGTTTCAAGGCCAGTAATGCTTTGAAGAGGATTCTCAACAACATTTACATTTCTGCTTGGGGTAATCCTTTCTTATTTAAATCCCAAGTACTTGAATGCTCTCTTCTTATGCTCAAGAATTCTAACCAATTCAATAATTGGAACACTCACTTTAATTTGGATCAAAACCTGGGCTATATCATATGGAACATTCTTTGGTAAAACAACATTGGAAGGGAAACAAGAAGGTTCATCAGATGGAGAAGTATTCTTGGCAGCCTGGGCATGAAGAGGATTGATATTTTTGCATGGGACAGCAGGGTTCTTGGCAATTCTTTCATTTCTATGATTGTCTTTGGGAATGTTTGTGAATAAGGGTGTCTTTGGTTTGGCTTGAGGACCAGCTCCCCTAACAACTTTACTTCTAGTATTGTACTCTTTCTCTTGACCAACCACATCATTCATTAACAATTGTCTATCTTCCTCCGAAGGAATACCACCATCATACTTCTTGATCATTAAAGCCCTTAGATATTCAAACTCATTATTAGGAATTTCAAAGGCCTAAACTACATCTACATCATGAATTTGAGGAAGAGAAAGAAATGGTACCCTTTTTATGCAATCCCAAAAGGTTGTAGCAGTCCTTGAACTTATCACATCTGTTGATGTTGTTGCTTGTTGTGAGCCTGAAGAGATGCCCATCATACAAATGTCATCATCCATTTCATTCTCATTATCATCATCAATATCTTTCTGGTCCATTTCACATGGAGGATGAGGAAGAAAACATCTATCACACCAATCCATATCAGCAATTTCTTGAACAACAGCAACCCTTACAGTCAGAGGGTCAGGAACCACTCTATTTTCATGTCCTTGGAGTTGTCTCTTTGCAGATCCAAGAGGCCCTTTACCTCTATCATCTTGTCTTTGATCACCCCTAGGATGATTGCCAAATCTATCATGGTTTTGAGTTCTTTTCTGTTCTTGTGAACTTTTTCCAATTCCTTTCTCAACCTGGGCTAGTTTGTAAGAGATTTCTTTAACAGCCCTTGCCAAAGTTTTAACAACATCTTCTAAATCAGCACCCTTGCTAGCTTGAGGCTTCTCGGGGTTTATCAGATTCACACCATCCCTCTTAAGTGGTTTACCAATAGCTTTAATATTATTTTCAATTTGAAGTGCCATGGTGAAATCTTGCCTCAAGTTTGTAGTATTTTTGTCTCTCAAGTAATAGGCTGCCTTTTTATCAAATGCATCTGCATATTTGATCAAGCAAGATTCATCACAAGGCCTTAAAATGATAGGTAGCCTTCTCAATGTTTTATTGAATCTTGTATTGAAGTCATGGACTGTCACATTCGGGTTCTTCTTGATATTTTCAAATTCAGACAAAAGAAATTTAGGATTAGTCTTGTCACCATACTGCAATCTAAATGCATTTTTCATCTCATTCCATGAATCAATAGAGTTATCAAGTAGAGCCTTGTACCAGTCCCTAGCATCTTCTTCAAGGGTATGGATAAACAACTTGATATACACATCCTCAAATTCTATCTCAAAATCTTCCATCATATTATCAAACAGTTTGAGATGCTGATCAGTGGGTAATGGCATTATTACCTTGGAATTTTGGTAACCTATTTCTCACATCTTGTGGGACAACATTTGGATAACCATCCATTCCTCCAAAATTTATAGGACCAAAGGTGTTAAAAATAAATGGAGGTCTAGGCTGAGCCATATTATAGGGTGGGGGTGATCTCGGAGGTGAAATAATATGGTGAGGAGTAGTAATGGGCTTGATCAGAATAGATGAGTGATTTTTAAAATGACAACCCCCCAAAGGCTCACTCTCTTGATAAAATTTAGCAAACTTAGAAACCACATGAGCAGATTTAAAAGCAAGTTTTTTAAATACACAAGAAGGTCCCTAACCTGATGGAGAATGAAAATCAGTAAGAAGATTTCCTGAATCAGATCTACTTGAGGAAGAATTATAATCTTCAATAACAGGCTGCTCTCCTTCAAATTCAACTATGGGGATTTCTTTTCTTGCAACCAAATCATCAACCACTTTAAACACTCTTCTTCCTTCTAATTCTGAGCTTCTTGATCCAGTGAGAAACTTCTTAGAAGAGTCCTTGATGAAGAGGTATCTCCTTCCCTCCAGCTTGACAGATTTAAACAATAAGCTTCAAATGATAGAAATGTGTAAGACAACTGGTATTTCAAGATCCAAACAACATGGAGTCGCCACTAAGGATTTTCACCTTAGTTGTGCAAGAAAGCACTAAAATATTCTGTCAAATGTATGCTATGACTGAAAAATTTGTAATGATTTACAAATCAGATCTTCTTCTTCTTAATTCAACCAAAAAACAATACATCCAAATCATATAAACTGCTAGTAAATGAGAAGAACAAGTTGAGTTTGAAATCTTTTTTACCCAAAACATGCAGATCTGAAGTATGAAATGATATCTCAAGAATGTAATAGCTCAAATACTTGATCACAAAAATGCTCAAACCTTTCAAATACCTCAAAACCACCAAGAAATCAAATAAATTCCCCGGCAGTGGTGCCACTTAGGTGTTGGTATCCAATTTTACTCTCCTTCACAACTTGAACAACATCATAAATTTGCACAAGACACTTAAGGATAGATAGATGTTTTGTATGTCATTTGTAGCCAGGGAATCACACCTATCTACTATTTTTCATTCAAGAATTGAGGGAGTGGATAGCACCTTCAAGAGGGTTTTGATCTAACCCTCACTATTTTAGGTTGTGCCTATCAACCAAGCCAAGAGAACCTATATTGCAGCCCCTATATGGTAAGGAGATGGAGATATCCTTGTGTTTTGCATATGATATAGAAGAGGCTTTGTGAAAACATGATCAAGTATCCATTATCCAAACTCAAAGGAGTTGTCACTACTAAATGATGGAAATGTTTTCAAAACAAAGCTAGATTTTCTAAAGACATGATAAAACCTTGATCAACTTTATGCATTTTAGTGAAAGGATTAAATTATTTTATGGACACACAATGCAAATGCAGGGGTATTGTAGGTAGGATGAGTTAGTTTAAAATGAAATTATGATGAGAGATTTTAGGACAAGAGTAGCTAGAAATCATCACCTTCTTTGGGAAGCTTTGCAAATGAATTACAACACCTAAACATTAGAGATGTTTCAATGAATTTGAAGTGCTCTTTCAACCAGGATGTGTGCACACATGGATGTAAAAATCTACACTATTCCATACAAACTTTGATAACCTGACACAAAGGATTGAAGAAAAATATCAATGAAGCATTTAGAAACCCTTGTTAGATCATGACCTAAGGTACACCCAAAGGTTTACAAACACCCTCAATTTACAAGGAAGGTAAGATGAATTTAAATGTGTTTATCTTCACTCAAATGAATGCTCTTTTGAATGGAAGACTACAGATGCCTTTAAACCCTCTACAAGAAATGAGACTCTGTATGACACATAAAGATCCCAAACACAAGATTGCAACATGAGCATGAAACACAACTTGAAAACATACTGAAATACAAGTGTATGCAAGCTTTGCCAAGAGATGAAACCAATTAATCAAAGAATTTGATCAAATATATTAGCAAGGGAATGTTATTTAGACAATCTCAAAGGTTGTTGATGGCTTTACGGCTGAAACCAACTCAACATAAAGAACATTTTATGCAAATAGGAATAAAAAGTGGCTCTTAGGTAGTTTCTCCAAAAGAAAATGGACTTATTCAAGTTTTCCTCATGAAAATTCTTCTCTCTTTCTCCAAAATCTTCAACAGAACTTTACAAAATGCCTCCCAATTACATAATATACCCTATGCCAGCTAGGATCCTTGCATCTCAACAAAAGAAAATTCCAAAGGGATCAAATTTGTTACAAAACCCTATCCATTTGATGAAAAATAATATAAAACTATAAAACATCTCGCAAAATGCCAGAGATGAAGAATTTTTTAAAAAATATTGCATGGATTTGGATCCTTATCCACCCTAGGGTCACATTTTTCTCATTCCACCATGCCAGCATGCATTTTCAATCATTTTCCACCCTTTTCCCTAATCATTTTTAACTCTACAACTTTAATTTTTCACTTTTCAAGTTTTTACACGAGCCAAGAAAAATATTTCATGAAAATCACTAAAGGGCACCGAAATAACTCAAATGAATGATGCCATCGCATCCAAAAGGTTGAGGGGATGTGATTTCATATAAAATATCATGTAATTTGGTGTAAAAATGACAATTCCAAGCATCTTGGAGCTCTAATGGTGGCAATAAATGAAAATATTCAGCAACCGTTGATTTAAAATCAACTTTAAATTTCCACCCTCCATGTGTCTTGATGATATTCGACATGTAGGCTCAAATATATATTATTTGACTTGTGGATAAGTTGGACACATGTCTAAATACCATTGGACCGGGCATCCAACCTTATAAATGCATTTCGAACCTTTTATGACCTCAGGAAAATTTTGAAAATTTTCCGCGCATGCCCCCTTGACATGCCACATGTCACTAGGTGGATCCTACCAAGATCCATGGGCCAAAATTAAAAAAAAATCTCCTTTTGTGAAAAAAGGAAATTTTCCTTGAGAACCTCCAAGGGCCCGAACGTCCGCTGCTTCCTCTGCCACATGGCAGTCTCCCATTCGCTGCGGAGCCGACCTTCCTATTCTTCCCTCATTCCTCTGTGAGCACAAAATCCTTTGCAGGCCCATTCTCTCCCTTTTTCCCTTTTAGAATAGGCCACATGTTGCCTCCTAATTGGTAGCAGGGGAAAATATGAATTGCAGGTCACCAATTTGAGCAAATGAAATGTTTTAGGAACAAAAATTTGAACATGGAAATTAAGGAAAAGCATGCAAACCCAAAAATTACACCAACACTGGGAACTTTTTTCCATGCTTGATTTTCCTAACCTCAGGGACATTAATTTCCATGGTGGTCCTGGAGCTGACAAGCGACACTTGATCCGACAGCAGGGAATGGATGCTCTAAAAATGCACCTGGGGGTTGAAAGTCGGTCAAGTGGGTGACCAAAAGACTCCCCATTGGATTTGGGAACATTTTTCCATTCTTTATGTCTCTGACCTTAGGGATGTGAGGGAAATCAATTTCCATGGTGGTCCTGGAGCTGACACGTGGTGCTTGATCTGACGACAGGGAATGAATGCTCAAAAAGTGCACCTGAGCGCTAAACTTTTAAGTCTAGAGGTCACGCAAGGGTCCCAAAGGTCACATGGGGGTTGGAAACATTTTTCCAAGGTTGTTGTACCTGACCTTAGGGATGTCAAGGACATGAAATCCCACTAGGCTCTTGGTGTTGACATGTGTCCTCCTAAAAATTGACTAATTCCTAAACTGCCTTTGAGAGGGTAACTTGGGATGATGATAACTTGAGATCCTAGTGGAAGTTATTGGTGAAATGTTATATGTTTCTAAATGGAAATGGAATTTTGAATCCAATGGTGGGGTTTTCATGTCTTGATTCGACCATTTGATCCATGAAAAAATGGATTTGTTGTTTGAGACTCCACTTGTTCTCGAGAAAAAGTGCCTACAAATCCTATGCACCAAGGTGTTGTGAAAAATATGATTCCACCATCATGTAGGTATTGGAATCCTATTTTTGGTGACATTTTGTTTTACTTATAACTCCATCCAGAGCTCCTAGAATCTTGTTTTGAAGCCCATTAGTTGTTTTAGGCTTGTGAACCCTATTTTTTACTCAGACTTGTCCAAGTCTTTCAAAACTTCCCAAAACCTTCCAAAATCATTTCCATGATGTCCTAAGGTATTCAATTCACCTCCATGTTGAGTTTTTCCCTTCCGTTCTACTCCATGGGGGTTGATTAAGTCTTGGTATGGCTAGAGATAACCCTTCCCAATATTGCCAGAAGATAGTGTCTTTTTAGAACTCCCTGAAATCACCTAGGGGGAATGAATAGACTTTCCTAGATCACATAGAGGATGAATTTGACATCAAAACAGGGGTGACCAGACTGATGGATTTGACCTAGGGTTCCTTGGAATGATAAAACATGAAAAATTCGGCATAGGGGTATAGTTGTCGTGCTTGGAAACATAAAATTTCCCTGTTGCACATTTGCATGACAACACTTCCTGAATTGCGTTTTGAGTTATGAAGATTACATTTCTTCATTTTATTCTTCCTTTCATACTCCACCATCATATTTTGTTTCTAAGTGTGTTAAGGCCTCATATTATCATTCTCAGATTTCTAGATTGATTCTTCCTCTGATTTAAGTCATAAAATCCATATTTCTTCACTTCTTAAAATTTTACAGTAACTGGTGTTGGTCTAGCAACCATCATCGGTTCTCATATGATCTTCGTTGGTTTACCTAACCGGTGTTGGTTACTAGTATTTTTGGTTCTTTTACCCAAAAAAATTTCATCACCTTCTCCTTTCTATTTGTAGTCATCAAGACATCATCATATTAAGTAAAACATTCTGATTTTCAATGTCAAGTATAGTTTCCCCATTTCATTTTCATTAGTTCTGCTTCATTTTATCAAACTAGTGTTTTCCCACAGTAACTGATATTGGTTACTGTAATCATCATTGGTCCCCTTAACTGATGTCAGTTTCCCTATTTTTATTTTTAACTGAAACATTGACCAAGTCCACCTACTAGTATATATTCTTTTCCATTCCTATTTTGTGTGTCATACAGAGAGTATAGTTTTACCAGGTCAACGCTAATTCACATGGTGTTGACTCACAGCCAAACCAACACCCTTATATTTCACAGTAGTCTTCAGCCACTCCCACCTATCCCATCACCACCTTCCATCCTATCTCCTATGGATCTAACTCAGCCTATCCCCATTTCTACTACTGACAAGGAGTTCGAAAGAATCCTTGACCAGATTCCTGTGGCCTTATAATACTATCTTTCCCACTCATCTACCCGAGACTCCTAAGGAAAAATAGTATACAAGATGCTTGTATCTATTCCTCCTACCTTCGCCCCCACTTCCATGTCATCTACCACTGGCTCAACATTTCCTTCATCCACCCTACCCCATGTGGTATCTTAACTAGGCCCTAGATCATCTATAACTTCTGCACCAACGATGTCTATTACACCCATGGTATCGACCATTCCTTCACCAACCACCTTAAACATGGACCCATTTTCCCCCTTTTCCTTGTATATACCAGTTGCATCAGAACAACCCTTGGTGTCGGTAACACACACCCCATTTCAAAACCTCATCCTTTTCATCCCACAGTCTCGTGAGAAAGAGAATGGAATGGTGACTATGAGAGAAAATGATTTGTTAGGAAGTTACTCCTAGACCTGTTTTCCCGCAGTGCACAAGAGTCAACTATGGATTTAGCAATATGTTATTTATTGATGGCATTTAGTGTACCCTAGAAATAATAAGCGAGGCAATGGTCAGAAAATGTTCATGTTGCTTGAACCTCCATGGACTCATAGTATGCCATCCAGATGATTGACCCATGGTGAAGGAGAAAATAAACTTGAGGAGGCACCCTATGCCTCAAATCCACCAATAGGGTTTACTAAGATGATTGTAATGGAAAATACTGCAGACATTAGAAACCCTTTCAAAGTCATTGGCATGTTTGTAAAAACCATTCTTAAATAATGAAGAAATATAACCAAATGATCAGTAATTCATTGTATCTATTCAGAAACGTATTTACACTATCATACAACCATAAAACATTGGTAAATTTCACGAAAAATTAGGAATCCTCCTTCAACAATCAAATTAATATCGTCTGCAATACCACTTGTATTCATTCAAACATTTGGTGCTATCTATAGTGGTTTTCCATATTTATAGATGGGTTATGCTAAACATACCACCTTATGTAACATATAACCCAATAGTTTCCTTAGATTGATACATGCTATTTACCCATTTATTAGATCTACTCTTTAATCAAGTGAGCTTGATAGCATTCATAGTACTTTTGACTTCTAAAGGATGTAAGTAAATCTTAATCATGAATGATAATACTCTATCATTTGACATGTACATTCTCCATAATGATGAATCTTTCATAGAATTTTTTATTTATCACTTCCAAACTATTGTCGATAACCAACTCCCTTCCCACTTTCTACAGGTAACTCTTGTTTGCCAAATCAGCAGCACCCCTGGATGCAAATCAAGGTTCTAAATGATGTCTTAGGCATCCAGTGTGATTGCACAACATGGAAACCTCTCTCCAAGTGTGGGACTTGTGAAAATGAGAGAGGAATCTCTAGATTAGAGGCTGGTTCCTCAAACTCCTCTGATTTAGATCTATATTTTGCACAACTACAGAGGTTCAGATCCTAATCCTACCCTAAATTGCAAGGAGATAGGGATAGAAATGCAAAAATTGAAACTAACTAATGATGGTGATGCACCAAAGGAGTGGTGAAATTTTTTTTGCCATGTAAATAGACACAAATTCATGAAATGCAACAAGGGAAAACATACACAAGATGATAGATGCAATTAGAGGTCTTAAAATGAAGTAAAACAATACAAACAGAGGACTGAAAGCATTCACAGAGTTTGCACTGTCATTTCCATGTAAAATATCTTGCATTCCACCATCAAAGAGGTATAAACCTGCTACAATACTTGAAAAAGGCCTGATTCTTACAAAATTCACTTGCTGGAGGTGAAAGAAGAAGTTTTCTATGTCAAAAAGTGTTCCAATAAAAAGAAATGAGCCAAATCTAGCTTTTACAGTACATGGGTCGAGCCCTGGAGAGAGAAAACGTGAAAAAATGTGGGAGCCATTCCTCATTGACTGCAAATGCATTAAAACATCATGGGGGTCCTTACAAACCCATGCCCTGACATTTTTGACCATGCTGGAGAAGAATACGACCCATTTTGTATTAAATTTGGTTGTTGAAATGTCATTTCTGGCCATGAACACGTACCAGAAGAGTTTTTGAATTTTCTCTCTCCAAACTGAACCAAAATTTAAAATTGACCATGGAATCATGTAGATAATTTCAACAAATTTCCAATGATATAAAGAACGTGAAAATCCAAGCTCTGGATCAAAAGTTATGATCGTTTGAAGATTTAGGGCAAAAACGGGCCAAAAACAGATCGGCGGGAAAAAATTTTGAAATTTACCTATTTTTTGTCTTTGGAAAAAATTTCAAAAAAATCTTGCGTGCTCCACTGGTTGGATGCCACGTGTCAAGCTCTGAATCGCCACTGGAATTCTCTCTCCTTCTTCCTTCACGGGTTTTCCTTTGAAAATTTTGAGTTTTTATACTTTGGGAAAAATTTCCCATTTTCCTCCGCACTCTGCCTAGCCGGGACACGTGTCGGCTTTTGAATGGCGGACAGGGGGGGGCGGGCTCTTCCTTCGCTCTTTGAATTTTTGGCTGAAACTTTTCCACATTTTTCAAATTGCACCCGAGCTCCGACTCCCCAGCCACCTAGGACACGTCTCCTATTTCTATTCGCCGCGGGCCCTCTGCTTCCATTTTTTCCCTTTGAAAATTACACCGAACACTTAGCAACTTTTTTCTTTCTCCCCCCGTACCACAAGCTCCCTGGGACCTTCTTCCACCTGTCACGTTCTCATAGGCTCGGGCCAATCCTCTAACATTTCCCCTTAAAAACTCTGCCAAAATACTTAGCAACTTTTTCTCCTTTCTCCCCCCATTGGCTCAGGACCTTCAGCTGTCACATCTCATTGGCCAATCCTCCAACATTTCCCCTTAAAAACTCAGCCAAAACACTTAGCCGATTTTTGATTTGCTCCCCCGCCACTTCGGTGGCCTGATGAAGACACGTGGCTCACTATCATTGGATTCGGGCTGCGCGGGCCAATTTTTTCATTTGAAACCTTTGTCAAAAACTTGGCAAATTTCCAAGTTTACCCCCAATGCCCGCGACCCTCGTTGGCCACGTGGCAAGTTCCTATTGGCTCGGGCCAATTTTCAAAATTTTTCATGTGGAAATAACTTAACAAAATTTTCATTGTGTCTCCCCTTGTGACACGTGTCACGCTGTGATTGGTCCGCGGGCCCTGCAGGCAAAATTTTCTATTTTGAACCTTCAACCAAAAATTGGAAAATTTTCCAAGTTCACCTCCGACCTCCGAACTCCTCTACCATGTGGCAGCTTCTTATTGTCTGTGGACCTCCAATGGGAAAATTTCCCACAAAAAATCCACCGAGCCATAACTTGAGAAATATGAGGAGTTAGGAGGAAAACTTTACCTTTCTGGAAAAATGAGAGAGAGCTCTATCTGATGGTGCCATTTCCAAAAGGATTTGAGTGCCTAAAAATCAAAAAATGAAGACTGAGGCACAAGAGAGGTAGGAACACAAGGAGTTAGCCACAAAAAATGAGCAGGGGGCACATTTTGGATAACAATTTTGGTGACTCAGAGGGGTCATCTGCCTGCTAGATGAAAATCACCAGTTGCCTGAAGTAGTCCATTGGGCAAGGAGTCATCAAATTTTCTTTTTATAACCCCAATTGACTTAGAATGTTACAAGGAGGAAGATCGAATATCACCTGATGGATGTAAGGACTGCAAAACATCTCCATGGACAGCAAGCTGTGCCAAAGCACTTAGGGAAAACAAACTAACCTACAGCAAAACAATGTGCACAAGCACTTGGAGGAATGAAAATCTAAGCTAATATTTACAAGGTGGAGAATTTCCCTTTAAAGCAATGCTTGAGATAGATTCCATTGACTAGAATCTATAGTTCTTCACCATCCAATGAAGCCAATTGGAAAGCATTGTTGTTCTTACACTTCGTGACCATGTATGGGCCACTCCAAATGGCATCAAATTTTGAATGCCTTCCCGGTTTTGCTCTGTCAGCATCCCATTTCAACACTAGATCTCCAACTTGAAAATATCTATCCTTGGCCTTTCTATCAAAGGTCTTCTTGATCAAAGCTTGATCCTTCTCCATTGCTTGGGATGCCTGATTTCTGATCTCTTGTAGCTCCATCAACTCTGCATATCTTACTTCCATGGGCTCAAACTCTAACAACTCCAACTGTTTCATGAGTTCCAATGTTGGCAACTCAAGTGACATGGGCAAAATTACCTCTCTTCCATAAACAAGCTTAAATGGAGAGTTACCTGTGGATCTCTTGGCAGTTATCCTATCATCCCATAAGGCTGATTTCAGTTTGGTATGCCAAGACCTCTGATTCTCATCAAGAGTCCTCCTAATGATCCTCAACAAGTTCTTTGTTTGTAGACTCAGCCTGGCCATTACCCTGAGGGTAGTAGTTTGATGAAGTGCTTAGGTAAATCCCATTCTTGACAGCCCACTCTGTCACCTTGGATCCAATGAATGCCAATGCATTATCTGAAATTATTGTAGCAGGTATACCAAATCTGGTTACTATCCTCTCATAAAAGTATAAGATACTAGACTCATTTGCTTCTTTGAGTGCTACTGCTTCAGTCCACTTGGTGAAGTAGTTTGTGGCTGTCAAAATCCATTTGTGCCCTTGGCTTGAATTGGGATTAATGACTCCAATGAAGTCCAAACCCCATTGCATGAATGGCTGGTCAACTGAGATTGGATGCAATGGAAGGGCAGCAAGTCTCTCTTTTCCTGTGAAGAATGCACAATTCTTACACCTCTTGATCCATGCATAACAATCACTGAAAATTTTAGGCCAATAATAACCAGCCTTCATGATTTTTAGAGCTATCACTCTTGGTGCAAAATGACCACTAGCTGGTCCACCATGGAACTCTTCCAACACCCTATGAATTTGATTTGTGCTAATGCATCTCAGCAGCACTCCATTCACATCTTTCTTGAACAAAACTCCATCAACAATGGCATATGGGACAACCTGCAATCTGAAGTGTCTTCTTTGGGTCTTGTTCATCTCTGGAGGGCATAGGCCTATGCTTAGGAAGTGTATAATACCTTGGGTCCAGCAAGGAGTGGGGGACAGCATTGTTTTCTTCTTGAGTGCTTCCTTGCTCATGGCTGTCTTGCAACTGTCAAAACAACCTCTTCTTCATTGCATGCTTCCTTTTGCTTCCCCAAAACCAGCTGCTCACACAATCCTTTTCCTCTTACCAGCTTGGTGATCTTGATCTCAATGTCATACTCCATGACATGGGTGATCCAACCTGCCCTTTTCTCATTCAAATCCTTGTTGAGGAGGAAGTCTTTAACCCCAGCATGTGAGACCAGCAACTGGACCTTGTTGTTTGAGACTAAATGCTTGAATTTCTTCAAGCTTCTGATTACTGCAAGTACATGCTTCTAAATAAAAGAATACTTCACCTCATAGTCATCTAGGCTCTGGCTGAAGAAAGCAATTGGCTGCTCATCATTATCTTTGTTCTGCTGTACCAAAATGGCAGAAATAGTATCATCACCTCCAAATGCATAGAGGATGAAATCCTTGGAGAAGTCCGGGTTGATGAGAGTTGGTGCTTGAGAGATGGCTTCTTTGATTTCTTCAAAACTTTCCTTGCCTTCTGCTGTCCACTTGAAATCCATGCTTTTCTTTAACATTTTGGTGATAGGCTTGACAAGGGCTACAAAATTTGGGACAAACCTCCGAACAAAATTTATTCTCCCCAAGAAACTTTGAAGGGCCTTCTTGTGGCTTGGCAATGGTAGTGCTCTTATGGCTTCAACCCTCTCTGGATCAATTGCTAATCCTTCTTTGGAGACAATATCTCCAAGGAGTTTTCCTTCATGTGCTAGAAAAGATACACTTTTTAGGATTCAAGGATACTCCAAATCTTCTGCACCTTGTGAACACTTGTCTCAAATGAAAGAGGTGGTATGCTGCATTTTTGAAAAAATAGTGATATCATCAAGATATATCAGTACAATGTTGTTAATCAAACCTTTGAATGCCATATCCATTGCTCTTTGGAAAGTAGCTCCAGCGTTGGACAACCCAAATGGCATTTTATTGTATGCATAAGTTCCCCATTTGGTTGTGAAGGTTGTCTTGAACTAATCTTCTTCCTTCACCATAATCTGATTATAGCCTGAGTAGCCATCAAGTAGTGAAAACCTCTCAGAGCCAGCCACAACTTGCAAAATTTTCTCCATGGAAGGGAGTGGGTAATGATCCTTGAGAGATGCTCTATTCAAGTCTCTGAAGTCAACACACAATCTGATCTCTCCACTCTTCTTTCTGACTGGAACCAAGTTGGCAACCCAACTAGAATGCTTGATAGGGAATATGATTCTTGATTCAATCAGCTTATTCAATTCTTTTCTCATGAGAGGCTCCATGTGGGGATTGACTGGCCTTTGTTTTTGCCTGATGGGCTTAGTACTTTGGATCCATTTCAATGGTATGTTGAGCTAACTTGGGATTGAAACCTTTCAAATCTTCATAGCTCCAAGAAAACACATCAGGGAACTCTTGACAAAGCTGTATGAACTCATACCTTTCTTGTTCAGTTGTTATCTTTCCAATTTGCAATGGTTTGCCTCTCTTCCACCAAGATGGATACTGAATCTTCTCTCTTGATTTGAATGTTTTCTTTCTCCTTCCTAAACTGATCATTGGGATTGAAAATGGACTCCAATGTGATAAGTCCCTTGGGTAGCTTGTTATTTCTCAGCTGTACCACTTGGTCACCATACTGCTGTTCCAATTTTTCTTGATTCTTAGCTGAGAACTCAGCTTCTTCTTGCAAGAAATGGATGATTTGCTGATCATTCTCAAACACTTGCCAACTGACATTGTTATCCAGCACTGAAGGCCTCACAATCACATGTGGATTTTTAGTTGTACCTTGTCTTTTTGAATGCTTTCCACAATGTCAAAGGCTGCCCCTACTGCTGCAAGCCTGTCAGTAGCTTGATTCTCTTTCCTAGGAATGGATTTGATGCCAAAACCCTCAAAATCTTCCATGAGATCCCACAATTCTTGTAGCACTTAAGTAGATCATTCTTGGCAGCATGTTTCCCTTGACCTGATTTACAATCAATTCACTATCACCAAAGACTTGCAAGTTCTTTAATTTTATTGCCCAATGCATCCCTTGCACCAAGGCTTCATATTCAGCAGTGAGAGCATGCAAACCCTAAAAGCTGAATAGTACCTTATCCTTGAGGTGAAACAAGCATAGCTCCACCTCCTGCACCTTGTCTACTCCTTGATCCATCAAAAAACAGCTGCCATACCTCATCATCCTTGTGGTTTGGCTTGGTGATGCATGGGCTGATTTTCTTCATGTATACAATAGACCCCTAGCTCAGATTCTTCTACTTCTTGATAAGGATCAAAAGCATGTACCTTGTTTGCCCATTCATCAAGAGTTAGATCCAGGATGCTCCCAACCTTGGTGTCAG
Source organism: Taxus chinensis (assembly GCA_019776745.2). Classification (NCBI taxonomy): domain Eukaryota; kingdom Viridiplantae; phylum Streptophyta; class Pinopsida; order Cupressales; family Taxaceae; genus Taxus; species Taxus chinensis. The sequence continues at coordinate 390,796,220 of CM034157.1, forward strand.
CTTCATCAGTGCTTGGGTGATCTTCTTGATCAAATGCTGAGCAATTGGCATTAATCTGACTTGGAGTGTAAGGCTCAATGTGGAAGTTTGCAATAGGTTCAGACCTGATTGTAGCCTTAGTTCCATACCTTGTTCTGAACAACATGTGTGACCAATTAGTAGACAAATATCCCCCAATCTTGGCTATGAAGTCCCTTGAAAAACATAGGACAAAGAGTGGTGGAATGTCTATAACTGATACATCTTGTAAAACAACAACATTTGGACATGCATGCAAGGTAAGACTCAAGTTTCTAATCACCCCAACTGTTGTTACTGTTGTCCCATCTAACTGCACTACCCCTTTGGATATGGTTTCATACTGGAGCCCTAGCTGATCAGCTATTTGTTTAGGCATCACTGAGCTACTTTCCCGGAATCTATCATGCAATTGTGCACTAGCTGATTTCCAATGATTAATGAAACATAGAAAGGAGGGGGCTTCAACATTTTACCTTGCTGTCCTCCATGATTCCCTTCAGGCTGGGCAGCATTTGTGAGCACTTTCTCTTGCATCTGAACTTGCTGATTCGAAGTTGGCCAGTCCTTCATGGCAGCTTGTAGCAAATCTCTTTGGCCTGGGATAGATATTCCCACATTGATATATTTACATTTGTCTTCTTCATCTGATCAATGATACTGAATGGTGATGAAGGATCTCTTTGCTGTCCCTTGGTTGGCACATTCACTCCTTGCACATGTGGGCAAGCAACAACTGGTATTTGAGTTGGCCTAGGAGCTGTTCTTGGCAGTCCCTTGTGCATTTGAAATTGGATTTTGTTTGCCAACCATTTGTGGAGCCATGGAAGGTTGTGGATTGGTGGGGCTAATGGTTGTTCTTCACCCAAATTCCTTCTTTTTGACCTTGTGTTGGCTGCAACACCTTGAGAAACCATTTGATTCATGCCACAAAAATCTTCTGCTTGCCAATTTACCAAATGGTGTCGTTTGGAGCTGATTCATGTTGGATGTTTCTTGTTGTTGGTTGTTTCCTTGACTTCCCTCACCCTCCACACCAGTAGTTGTCACCATTAATGCTTGATTCAAAGCACCATTGAAGCACATGGATTGGTTATGAGGTTCATTGCATGGAAAACACCAATCATACTCCTGAGCAATATTGTTTGTGTTGGCACCAATGCCTTAGAGGCAGATATGGCATTTGGATTATAGGGCTGAAATGGTCTATTGGTAGGAGGCCTTGTTTGATTCAGATTTGTAGCTGGATTAGGTGGTCTTTTTGGTTGTTATGGCTACCTGTTAGGCTGAGCTTGGGGCTGATAAGAAGGTCTAAAACCTTGGGCTTGTTGCCTCTTGAGAGTAACCAGCTCATTGCCTAAATTTTGCAATTGCTTCATGACTTCTTGAAGCTCATTTGGGGCACTTGGAGATGAAGTAGAAGCTTCATTTGAACTCTGATTTCTAGGAGTGGGAGAAGGAGCCAAATTAGGTGCTTGATTAGTGTTTGGGTTCTCTAAACTTGGAAACAATGGCATGGGAGGTCTAGGGGCTAGTTTGCCAGCTTGGATCAAACAATTTTCAGCCCTAATGGCAATGCTATAAGCCATAGGGATAGTTATGCCTCCCATGGACTGAATCAACATAGAAATATTAGAATTTAGAGCTTTGAGGTAGTAGAGAAAAGCACCTTCTACTATGCTGGCCTGACTGCCACTAGAATTCTCTCCCAAGTCTTTTGAAATCTGAAATTGAAATCAGTCAGCTGCTCATTGGGAGCTCTCTTGATGGTTGTCAGCTGCTCCAAAAGGACAAGTTGTCTCCCTTTTCTCCAAATTACTCATGAAGTGCTATACATAGCTGGTTCCAATTTTGATAGAACCTGAGCTCCAAGGCTCCTAAACCATTGCAATGCTTTCCCCTTGAATGAAGATGCCATCAGTTTGACAGCCACTTGCATCTCATTGATTTCATGAATTGCACAAAGGTTAGCAATATCTTTAACATGATCACCTGGAGTAGTCTGATTCTCTCCAGTGAAGTATGGAATGTTCTTCAAGGCTGCAATTGGAATTGGATGTTGTGCATTGAGGGCAAGTGGGCTGCTGTCCTGTGAAATTGACATAGGGGTTGTTTTGTGCCATTCTAATTGGTCTTAAAACCCTTGTTGACTGAATGAAAGGCCTACCAGGTGGAGGAGTTGAGAGAGTTCTATTTGGTGGAGATGGAGACCTTTGAATCCTTCTTCCTCTTTTCCTTCTTCTTGGAGATAACTACAGGTATTCAAACAACACTTCTTCTTCTCCAACTCTTGACCTTGTGGTGATTCTTCTCATGAGTTTTCAGGCCTGCACTGCTGAAACTGGTTGATTTTTCCCTTTGGAGTCACTAGATGTGCAATTTATGGCTCCTTTCAAGCAAGAAAATTGTAGCAGATGCACATCAACTTTGCTGCAATAAAAAAGAGACCTCTAAGGTTCCACCTAGCATGCCAAAACTATTGTTGCAAATCAGCAGCACCCCTGGATGCAAATCAAGATTCTAAATGATGTCTTAGGCATCCAGTGTGATTGCACAACATGGAAACCTCTCTCTAAGTGTGGGACTTGTGAAAATGAGAGAGGAATCTCCATATTAGAGGTTGGTTCCTCAAACTCCTCTGTTTTAGATCTATATTTTGCACAACTACAAAGGTTCAGATCCTAATCCTACCCTAAATTGCAAGGAGACAGGGATAGAAATGCACAAATTGAAACTATCTAATGATGGTGATGCACCAAAGGAGTGGTGAAACATTTTGTGCCACATAAATAGACACAAATTCATGAAATGCAACAAGGGAAAACATACACAAGCTGATAGATGCAATTAGAGGTCTTAAAATAAAGTAAAACAATACAACTAGAGGACTGAAAGCATTCACAAATTTTGCACTGTCATTTCCATGTAAAATCTCTTGCATTCCACCATCAAAGAGGTATAAACCTGCTACAATACTTAAAAAAGGCCTGATTCTTACAAAATTCACTTGCTGGAGGTGAAAGAAGAAGTTTTCTATGCTAAAAAATGTTCAAAAAACATGAAGAAATGAGCCAAATTTAGCTTTTACAGTACATGGGTCGAGCCCAGGAGAGAGAAAACATGAAAAAACATGGGAGCCATTCCTCATTGACTACAAATGCATTAAAATAGCATGGGAGTCCTTACAAACCCATTCCCTGACATTTTTGACCATGCTGGAGAAGAATGCAACCCATTTTGTATTAAATTTGGTTGTTGAAATGTCATTTCTGGCCATGAACACGTACCAAAAGCATTTTTGAATTTTCTCTCTCCAAACTGAACCAAAATTCAAAATTTACCATGGAATCATGTAGATAATTTTGACATATTTCCAATGATATAAAGAATGTGAATATCTAAGCTCTGGATCAAAAGTTATGATTGTTCGAAGATTTAGGGCAAAAACGGGCCAAAAATAGATCAGCAGGAAAAAATTTCGAATTTTACCTCTTTTTTGTCTTTGGAAATTTTTTTGAAAAAATCCCATGCTCCACTGGTCAGATGCCACGTTTCGGGCTCTGATTCACCACTGAAATTCTCTCTCCTTCTTCCTCCACGGGTTTTCGTTTGAAAATTTGACTTTTTATACTTTGGGAAAAAATTCCCATTTTCCTCCGCACTCCGCCCAGCAGGGACACGTGTCAGCTTTTGAATGGTAGACAGGGGGGTAGGATCTTCCTTCGCTCTTTGAATTTTTGGCCGAATCTTTGCCAAATTTTTCATTTTCCACCTGAGCTCCAACTCCCCGGCCACCTAGGACACGTGTCCTATTTTTATTCGCCGCGGGCCCTCTGCTTCCATTTTTTCCCTTTGAAAATTGCACCGAACACTTAGCAACTTTTTTCTTTCTCCCCCCATGCCGCGAGCTCCCCGGGACCTTTTCCCACCTGTCACATTCTCATTGGCTTGGGCCAATCCTCCAACATTTTCCCTTAAAAACTCGGCCAAAACACTTAGCTGAAAAATTTTTGATTTCCTCCCATGCCACTTCTAGGTTGATGAAGACACGTGGCTCACTATCATTGGATGCGGGGTGCGCGGGCCAATTTTTTCATTTGAAACCTTTGTCAAAAACTAGGCAAATTTCCAAGTTTACCCCCAATACCCGCGACCCTCCTCAGCCGTGTGGCATGTTCCTATTGGCTTGGGCCAAATTTCAAAAAAAAATCCTGTGGAAATAACTTAGCAAAATTTTCGTCGTGCCTCCCCTTGTGACACGTGTCACACTGTGATTGGTCCGCGGGCCTCGCGGGAAAAATTTTCTATTTTGAACCTTCAACCAAAACTTGGAAAATTTTCCAAGTTCATCTCCAACCTCCGAACTCCTTTTCCATGTGGCAGCTTCTTATTGGCTGTGGGCCTCCAATGGGAAAATTTCCCACAAAAACTCCGCTGAGCCATAACTTGAGAAATATGAGGAGTTAGGAGGAAAACATTACCTTTCTGGAAAGCTGAGAGAGAGAGATCTATCTGATGGTACCATTTCTAGAAGGATTTGAGTGCCTAAAAATTAAAAAATGAAGACTGAGACACAAAAGAGGTAGGAACACAAGGAGTTAGCCACAAAAATGAGCAGGGGGCACATTTTGGCTAACAGTTACCTCAACATGAACTTATAGATTTGTTCACTAGATCTTGTGCTAGACACATCTCACCGAATCTGTAGGTACAAACCTTCCGTACCTTTGATGAAGCATTTACGATAGCATGAAAGCTAGAAATTCGTGCAATTGAAGAAAAGAAAATCCAATTGTGAAACAAAAACACCACATTCAAATCAAATATTTCTTCTTCATCTTCGAAACCCTAAAAAAATTATTCAAAATCCAAAGGATCTACCTACATGGTATTTCTCAAATCTGGTCCATCTAATCCATCTAATCAAGCCAAGCCTTCCTCCAATCTTTTCCTTGTTTAGAATTCTCAGTTCTAGAGGGAATAGTGAAAGTACAATGTAATTGAGAGCCCTATTCTTCAGTCTTTGAAAATCTTCTTAAAGATAGAGCCATTACAATTCCTCCCATAAAACCTCATACTAGTTTTAATCCCGCTCATCCTATGCCTACATGGTATAAAGAACAAGACTATTGTAATTATCATCATGTCAAAGGCCATAGTGACGGTAATTTCATAACATTTAAGAACATTGTCGAGGAAATGTTAGATAATGAAGATCTCGTCGTGGACAACCTGAATGCACCAGAAAATCAAAACTTTCACATCTTGAAGAAGTTGTTCCCTAACCATACACCATCATCTAATCAAAATGGTGAACATTCAACCAACGACATCAATGTAAGTGAAGTCCACAATGTTTTCAATTTCAAATCATCCGTTCCTCAATTTCCACCTATTTTGTCTATCGAGGAAATTATAACACGAGATCCTCTACCCACAAAGGAGCATACCTCTTCCACTTCTTCACCCTCAGAATATTCCTCTCATCTCCCCTACACTCATGAAGGAGTCCATGATTTCTGCTAATGTTCTTTCACCATCTACCCCGCACCCTACTGAACAACCAACAATACTAACTCTCCCATGCACAAGAGAATTGTCATCGCCTTCTCCTCCACCAAAAGAGAAGTCTACCTCACCCCACCTACCATCTCTCCTACCCATGGAAGATTATTTAGACATGCCACTACTTGTCGTGGAAAATTATCCATCTATATTTCAGGATCCCATTGACCTAGTCTCGGCTCTTTTGCCCACAAAGTCCTAGGCTAACCAATTCCTTGTCTCGTAGACATATTTTACAGGGATTTCCACCAAAAAAAATGTATTTCATCTTACAGTGGCCCCATTTTCATAGTTGGCTATTAACTTGGATTACGTTGATAATTCCATGGTTAAGGGACATCTTCGACTCACCTTTTCAACTCAAATACAAATGTTTCCTGAACATACATACACGATCTATCCAGAGGTATTTCCAATAACCAGATCAACCCTAACCATGCTTGTCAAAATGGTTTCTTCCTTATCACCTTTACCTACATCCAAACCTTTACCCGTGACTATAACCATTATTATGCCTAAGAACCTACCCACACCAACATCTTCATCCATATTTAGACCCATCACTACCTTGGGTGTTATGGCAATGTCAAGCCTTACCCATACACCCGTCAAATTGGATTTAGCCACATCTTCCCAAACCCTCACCAATATTGCTCCTCCGCCTAAAAGGAAGACCCAACATCCTAGGCCACATACACCAGTCTCACCTATCATGCCTTTGTAACCCTCACCCCTTTTGTCCATCTTAAGACCTCACCCGTCAACCTTGGCCAAACAACCCCCTACCTAAGGCCAATCAAAAGCTAAGAAACCTACCTCCTCATCACAATCCTTTGTTATATCCAGTTTACCTGCACAACAAACACCCTCGCCATCACCCATACATGTCTCACCACCTATACCTCCACTAGTTACTATAACCCCAACTTTTCCTATACAACTTCAACCCATACCATCCACCCAACCTCTACCAACAACTTCCACTACAACTCTATTGTCCTCATGGGTAACCCATCCTCTTCAACCGTATGATTTCCCTTCTACATCACCTACTCCCATCTCACCTTTACCCAATAAGGTGTAATCCAAAGAAAAGAACCCACTACCCTCTAACAAGGTAGTTAAACCAACAACACCTTCCATTGCTAGCTCTTCTACCACACCTTTACCCAAACAGATACCATCAAAACCTAAGATAGTACCACCTACCAAACCAGTGGTCCAACCCATTCCCCCTTCTATAATGCCTCTTCCCTCAAAATCATCGACACCTTTACCCATACCCAGAATCACTTCCCACTATGATCCATTAGAAGGGTCCTACGCCAACATTCTAGCTAACCTCTGAGAGACCTCATTCATTACATTACCACCACTTTGACCTTACGACCCCCTCAAACCCAAGCAAAAAGGGTTTGATGAAACTAAAATTTGTGCCTGCCATCATGTGCTAGGACATGATGTAGAAGGTTATAAGACTCTCAAAACTGTTCTTATCTAACTATGTCCTTCTAAACCAAATTTTGATGAAGATGATCTTATTGATGAGGACCCTGTTCCACGTTCACCTATCACCACACACAATTGCCCCTTACTTCTTCAACGACCTCCATCTCCACCTTTACAACCATTTTATCCACCTCCAAAATTCAAGATCAACATGGTCGGTATAAGAGAATTTTCCAAACCACCACCTAAATTCCAGTGTGGCCTACTCATTTCTCAAGGTTCCTATCCCACATTAGGTTTTTTCCCATCATGCCATTATTCTACTCTTGAAACATCTTCTTCATCTAGCTATTTCCCTCAGATTAACATGATCCAAATTACCACTCGTACCCAAAAGGAAAAAGGAAAAGAAAAAAATCCAATCATGTGCCCAATATACCATCTGAACCCGCACCCAAAATCACCATTCAAGGACCTACATACCCCATTTTGGGGGCAATGGGGTCACCCATCATACAATGATAAAATAGTTATATATATCCCCTCTAAAAATGTCTTTGTACAATCTCATCCAAACCTCTTAATCTCATTGACAAGCCCTTATGGAGGTTTTGCAATCCATCGAGGTTTTACTTAATGACCCCGCACTAGTGGCCTCCATTATTACCCCTCACCATGTGGCCTTGCTTACCAAATCATCTTCATCTTCTACCCCCACATGTACTCATCAAGTAGCCTCCCTCAATTTCTCTGATGTCCATCTATATCAATAATATACATGTACGATGCGTTATGATCAATGGTGGTACTAGCATTAACACCATCCCCTCCCATGCGTATAATCAAATGTGCATCCCTTAAAATGGCATGCATAATAACCCAGTTATGTTGCACTCCTTCAATGATGCCATCACTTCCACCCTTGGCACCATTATTCTTCACATTCGTGTGGGCCCTCGCACTATCTCAGAATTGTTCTACATCTTAGAGGGGGATTTCCAGTATAACCTATTGCTTAACCAACCTTTGATTCATGCCATGGGTTGTGTTCCTTAAAATTTACACCACTTTGTAGAATTTGAACATGAAGGACATAACTATATCATCCTAGCTGACCCATCACCATTCAAAACCAATAACACGTTATACTAACCTAATGAAGTCCTTGTACTAGTTAAGACATCTACCACTACCCCCACTCCTCCTTCACCCATAGCCCCATCCACTAATGTTGATGCCACCTCTCCCACACCTAACTCTTTTATTCTTACTACTGCCACAACCTTTGTAACTGACCCATTTACTTCCCAACCAACTGATACCGCTCCTACCCAATCACCTAGTAATTCATCTATCCCCTCTAACCACATATCTACTACCAATCCCTTAGAGGGTATTTTTCAAATTATCACTCTAGGGGAGTACCACCTTTATAATATCAACACCTTTCTCACTCTGCAAGAGTATGGCAACCTATGCCAACATCCTTGTTATGACTATCACATAAGAGAGGTTTTTCCTTATGGTCCTCCCCACCTTTGCACCAACTTAACATATGGGGGACTTGATACTACCATCTATTCACCTGAAAAACCATCCTAAACACAACAATTTTCATCTGACCTCCAATCTCTCACTAACCACTGCTACACCCACACTTTCCTTCACCACTACACATGGAGAGGATTTGGATTCAGTTTTTACATACAAATCTATCATACTGTCATCCCATGTACTACCCGTAAACACAAAGATCACAGTGGCATTATCTTTTCCACGCCATCTTCCAAGAAGGCCCATATTGACCTTATTGAGGATGAAAAACCTTCTCCACCCCAATCACCAATGTCACCACCTTCACCAACAGATTTTGTAGATCCCGAATCTATTCCTCCTAACTTTTTTTTGTGAACACAATTTCCCTGGGACCTTTGACTTATCAGCATGATGGCGAGGCTCCTTCTTCTCTTCCCTTCATGTATCTTGACATGATTGATGATGATACACCTTCTATTAACATCGTTTAATGTCAAGACGATGAGTCTATCCTCACCTACCTTGGTGCTGAAGGTTCTTATATTCACCGGTTATTGCCTTCTGAGACACAAACCATGTTGAATGAAACGACCATCAAAATCAACATTAACACTCAGGATGACCCATATATCTTAAATATATGTCAATCTTTAGATGTTGCTCAACAAGAAGCTTTTACTTCTTTCCTCTGGGACCATAGCAAATATTTTTCTTTTTCCTATGCTGTTATGCCCGGTATTGAACCAAACATTATGGTCCAAAATATCATAACCATTCCTGAAGCCAAACACGTAAAACAAAAGCTACATAAAATGCATCCTCGTATTGCCCTTCTTTTCAAAGAGGAACTTCAATGCCTTCTCTTAGTTTTTTTCATCCTACCCATTGCCTATCCTCAATGGATTTCTAATATCATTCCTATCATGAAAGCAATAGGGGGACTTTACATTTGCACATATTTCTTCCACCTCAACTTAGCTTACCCCAAAGATAACTTTCCTCTACTAGGCATTGACCAGCTAGTTGATTTCACCATTGGTCATGAGATGTTATTTCTTATGGAAAGTTTCTCATGTTATAACCAAATACTACTCGCTTCGAAGGATCAACACAAAACCACCTTCATCACTCCTTGGGGAACCTTCTTCTATCATGTCATGCCTTTTGGCCTTAAAAATGTTGGTGCTACATATTAGTGGGATATGACTTACATCTTCCATTACATAATGCATCGCATATTGGAAGACTGTGTAGATGATCTTCTTACCAAATCCAAATGTCAGGCTGAACACCTTATAGTCCTTAAGGTCATCTTTGACCACCTCATCAAGTATTGTGATCACCTTCAACCTAACAATTGTGTCTTTGTGGTGCTGTAAGGAAAGCTCCTTGGTTTCATCATTTCTTTGCATGGCATAGAATCTGATCTTGCTAAAGTAAAGGCTATTCTCAAAATGTCTCTGCTTACTAATCTCCACAAACTTTGAAGTTTGTAAGGTAAGTTGCAATCTATTCATTGGTTTATTTCATAACTTTCTGACTGATGCTAACTATTTCATTATCTCCTCAAAAATGACATCTCCTTCAAATGGGATGATGACTGCCACAAAGCTTTTAACACCTTAAAACAATACCTTCTCTAACCCCCTATTCTCATTCCTCCTAAGGATGACTAACCATTTTACCTTTACATTTATGCTACTGAGAATTCCTTGGGGGCCATGCTCACTCATCGCGATGATCAACACAGGGAGAAAGTGGTTTACTACATAATTCATACCCCTTTTTACTATGAAACTAGATATACCCACACCGAAAAACTCTGCTTAGCCTTAGATTTTGTTGCCACTAAACTTTGTCATTAGCTACTCAACCACAAAACCTTTGTCATCACTAACACTAACCCCTTACATTACATGTACACCAAGCCCTACCAAAATCAACTTGCTGAACGTTGGATTATGCTTATTTCAAACCTATACCTTGAATTCATCCATTAAAAATTTGTGAAAGGACAAACCATCATTGACCAACTTGTAGACGAACCTATTTCCAAAGATCAGCCTTCTAAATTCAATTTCTATGATGAATCCATTTCTACACTCTCTTTAGATGATACCACTTACCAAATGACCTTATTCTTTGATGGTTCCAAATGTCAGCGTGGAGGTGGTGCATGCACTATCCTCATTCCTATTGATGGTGAGCCTATGCCTTTATCTTTCAAACTAGAATTTGATTATACTAACAACATCATCGAATATGAAGCACTCGTATTAGGGCTTTAAACCGCTATCACCCTAGATGTCAAATCAATTAATATCTTTGGGCAATCTCATTTAGTTGTAAATCAAGTCAATGATATATACTAGTGTCGTAACAAAATACTCCAAAAGTACAAACACCATGTCGACATACATCTGACTACCTTTGACCATTACGAACTTCAAACCACCCCACTTTATACTAATAAATTTGTGCATACCATGGCCTTCCTAGATTCTTAGATACTCACTTTTCCTTCCGACTCAAAAATCTTTGTCACAATACAAAGGTTGCAATCACCTTCTTATTTATCTTGAGATGTCAACTCCGTCAGAATCATTGGACCTGACCCAGGTGAGCTTTGGTTTAAACAATTTGTAGACTACCTTTCCCTTTCCATTGTACCTCCTGATCTTACTCGTAATGGATAAGTAGCCTTTCTTAAAGGTGTCTCTCACTATGTCATCATGGGTGGTATTCTTTATAAACATGGCTTCGACGATATTCTCTTATGATGCGTTACAAGTTCTGAAATTCCCTACACCATCAAGGAAGTTCATGATGGATTTTCTAGAGATCACTTTAATGGCTTAGCTATCACTACACGCATTCTTCACCTAGGATATTATTGGCAACCCTAAACCGTGACTATTGTGACTATGTCAAACATTGTGTGAAATTTCAACAACATGCTAATCTTCATCACATACCTAGTCATGTCTTACAGGTCACATGAGACCTTTGGCCTTTCTGTCAATGGGGTTTAGATGATGTCTGAGAGATCAATCCTCATTCTTCACAATACCATCAATGGATTAACCACTACTTAATACTACACTAAATGGGTAGAATCCATCCCCCTCATTTCTAAAAAAGATGAGAAATTTTGTGAATTCATCAACCATCACATTATTTGTCACTTTGATGTCCCGAACCGCCTCATCATTGATAAAATAAATAAATTAAAAAGAAAACCTATGAAATTTTTTTGATGCTTTTGGCATTCAACTCAATTTCTCTTCACCTTACTACCCATAAACAAATGGACAAGTAGAATCAACTAATAAAACCTTGAACAAAATTATTATGAAAGTAGTTGAAGATATTGGAAAAGGATTGACATACGCACATTCCTTTCACCTTGTGGGATTACAACACTTGTATTCACACTTTAAATATTGCCACACCTTTCCCTCTGGTCTACGGTACCAAGGCTATTTTACCTCTCAAAGTCTAGATTCCATCTCTCCACATCTCACTACAAAAATTCCTCCAAGGAGTTATGAAGGAAGTATTATGCTGGTCTTCTGGTGTGATGAGAATTTGATTATATTCTGAGAAACCATCCATAAGAGAAAGTATCTCGTGACCTACAGTTAAATCTACAAGTTGGTCAATATTAGGTAGAGGGAAATCATCTTTCAGACAAGCAAGATTAAGATCCCGAAAGTCAGTGTAAATTCAAATTTTCCCAGTGGCTTTGGTTACTGGTACTACATTTGAAAATTATTGTGGATAGTCAATGAGTTGGATGAAGTTAGTAGAAAGCAAGCACTGTATCTCTTATTTAACAAGAAGGGCTACACGAGGTTGCATTTTGCGTAATTTTTGTTTAATCGGTTTGATGTCTGGAAGAGTAACGATATTGTGGACCACAATATCAGGATTGAGTCCTATCATATCTTCATATGACCAAGAAAATGCTTGGTGATGGTTAGAAAGAAAGGTGGTGAAGTCTCCTAACTCTTGTGGATTAAGAGATTGGCCAACCTTAATGATTTAAGTGTTGTCAGAAGTCCCTATATTAAGGTCGACAGTGGCTTCATTGAGAAGTGTAGACATGTTAGAAGGAATGGTTTTAGGAAGATAAGAATCTTGTGCCCCCAGATAGGTGAGGACAGAATCATCATCCATACAGTGGATAGTGTTGATAGTGGGAGAATCGTCTCCAACTATTTCAGGGAAGAATAATGGTATGGAAGTGGATTCACCATTAGTTTTATAGGTCAATGGACCTATAGAAATGGTATTGACTAAAAAAAAATTAGGTAGGATGGAAATGGCGTCATCCACATCAAGTGATGCTTTTGACCTGGCGGGAGAAGATGGTTCCTCAATGGAAAGAGGCTCATCAAGAATGGTGATGGTGGCTTTTGAGAGAGTTTTAAATCCTAAACCAAATTTTTGATGTGGTTTAAGAGTTAGAATGGACGCGAGGTCATGTATACCCTATTCATACTTTCCTAGGCCAAATCCCTTCCACGCGCATCGATATAAATAAGTTTTTGCAAACACGGGATTTTGTAAACAATCAAACCCTGCTGAATAGGGTTCGGCCCTAGGGGGAGAATCCGAGTGATAGTGAAGTGTATCAAGACCACCGTAAATGAAGTTAGTATATTGATTGGGTAGACCAATGGTGATGATGTGACCAAGACCTGGCTGATATTCAGGTTGTTTATCTGGTCTACCATACTCATTAGGTTTGAGATGGGTGTCAAAAGAGAGAAGAGGAAGCTCTCCTAGTGAAAAATGTTGCAACGTCTCTTCCAGATTTTGTAAATTTGGTAGTTTTGCTGCAGGTATGGAAGAGGATGAAGCATCATCAAGAGAACAAGCATTCTCCTTTGGAGGGGCAGACCCTATGGTCAAGTCACATTGTGTAGAAGGAAAAGGATCTCCTAGATGAGTATAGATTTTTCCCTCATACTTATATTTTAAGAATCGATGGAGGGTTGATGGGATGCAATGCATTTTATGAATCCAGGAGTGTCTAAGGATCATATTGTAGTGGAATTTACCTTCAACAATGTAAAAGAGCTCATGAACCAGTTTCTTACCTACCTGAATGGGTAGGACCACAGTTCCAAAGAGGGATTCGCGAGAACGGATGTCGAAAAGTGATGCACCACAACAAAGTTGCACTCTGATGGTAACATCAAGCCAACGCAATATGCAAGATTCAAAACAATGGAAAGAAGATTGCAAGTAAGAAGAATGGGTCTGCTCATACTCATAGATCAAAAAATAGGAAGTACAAATAGGGGTGCTGTGTAACCCCCATGCCTAAACATGGAAATAAATCAATGACGCCACTGATGCATATGATGTTGACTGACGCATATGATGCCACTAGAAGAGGAGTTACAATTCCAAATAAGGAATGTAACTCCTATGACGCATTGACACAAATGACAATGTCAGATTCTATGACAGAATCTGACACTTGTCATTTGACTTCCTAAGACCTATGACTCTCGCAAGGTGAGATGACTCACCTAGGTGATGTGGATGATGACTGGACAGTCACACACACCAACACCCCCCTTCATCGAAGCCGAGGAAGAGGTCAAGGTAAGCCAGAACAGAAAAAGAAGACTCCCCTAGACAACTAAGAAAGATGTGTCAATGGGCCCCGGCAACTAAAGGCCTGATAAGGTGCCCATGTACAAACAACATCTTTCTGGAAAGAAGAAGAGGAGAAGAAGGAGGACTATATAGCCTGAAGAAGATGGGCAGCTGCAGCAGACCTCACCCCAAGAAGAGACCACAAGTGAAGAAACTTCACCTCAGTGAAGGGCTTGGTGAAAATGTCTGCAACCTGATCAGCTGTCTGAACATACTGTATGTCGATGATGTTTTCATGTATCAGCTCCGTATGAAGTGCATATGAATCTCAATATGCTTCGTCCACTGATGCTGAACTGGATTTCTACAAATCGAGATAGTGCTCATGTTGTCACAGTAGATAATGGTAGGCCACCGAAAGTGGATGCCAAACTCTGTCAAGATACCCTGTAACCAAACAGCTTCTGTGGCAGCGTTAACTGCTCCTCTGTATTCTGCTTCTGTCGATGATATGGCAATGGCATTCTATTTCTTGCTGGACCAACTGACAGGACCTAAACCAAGAGTGAAACTGTAGCCTGAGGTAGACTTCTGATGATCTAGATCACCGGCCCAATCTGAGTCTGTAAATCCAACCAAGTCAATCTCAGTCCCTCCTAAGTAATGAATACCATCTGTGTGAGTGCCACGAACATAGTGAAGGATCCACTTTGCTGCTTTTAAGTGCAGCTCATGAGGCTCCTGCATAAATCTGGACACGATCCCGACGGCATACGATAGATCTGGCCGAGTGTGAGTAAGGTAGATCAAGCTTCCCACCAACTGTCGATAAAGGGTACCATCAACCAAGGGGGAAGAGCAATCAGAAACCAACTTAATCCCAGAAAGAAAAGGAGTAGGTGAGGACTTGCAGTCGGACATGTGAAACTGAGCAAGCAAATCAAGAGAGTACTTAGGCTGCGAGATCATAATTCCTGAGTCAGATTGTGAAATCTGGATCCCAAGAAAGTAATGAAGCAATCCTAAGTCAGACATGGAGAACTTGTTGGCCAAGGAGATCTTCACAGAATCAATGATAGAGGAAGAGCTACCGGTGATCAACAAGTCATCAACATAGAGAACAAGAATAAGCATGGAGTCATCCTATCACAGAATATACACATTTGGGTCAGAGTGACACCGAGTGAACCCTGATGCAAGTAAAAAGGAGTCCATCTTGGCATACCAAGCCCGAGGGGCTTGTTTAAGGCCGTAGAGAGACTTCTTTAATTTGCAAACGAGGGATGGATCATGGACATAACCCAGAGGTTGTTCCATATAGATCTCCTCCTCTAGGTCCCCATGAAGGAAGGCACTCTTAACGTCCATCTGGTGGACTTCCCATCTGTTAGCGGCAGCGATGGCAAGGGTCAGTCGAATGGAAGTCATCTTCACAACTGGAGCAAAGGTTTCTGAGTAATCAACCCCAGCTACCTGGGAGAAACCCTTAGCTACAAGTCGCGCTTTATACTTCTCAACTTCTCCATCAGCTCCATACTTTGTTCGATATACCCACCTACACCGAATGATTTTTCTTCCTTTCGGAAGAAGGGTAAGATCCCAAGTGTCATTCTTTATGAGTGAGGAATACTCCTCATCCATGGCAGAATCCCACTCAGGAATCCCAGAAGCTTCTGGAAAGATGGTGGATCAGAAGCAGAGGTGAAGAAGGAGTGAGGTCCAGTGAAGTCTGAGCAAGTACGTCTCTCATCCAAAGGATCTCCAACTAAATCTCCAGCACTCTGTAAAGTTTTCCTGGCCCAAAGAGGTCCCGAAGGCTCAGGCTCAGAGTCAGAAGATTCTTCACTTGAGTGAGAAGGGACATAGTCCTCATCATCACTACTGTCAGAATCAGAAGACTCAGAAGTTTGAGGATCGGGAGGAGCAGGGAGAGGTGGAACTCGCTCAACAACATCATCATCTGAAGAGTCAGAATCTGAATCAGTGGGCAAAAGGACCTCAGTGGAAGTTAAAGTCAAGGATGACTCATCAAACTTCACACTCCTCTCAATATAAAGCTCATGGGTGGTAGGGTTCAACAATCGATATCCCTTCACGCCATCAGGATACCCGACAAAGATACAAGGTTTGGATTGTGGATCCAATGCCTTGCATTTCTTTTTGGGAATCTGAGCCATAGCCTTGGATCCAAAGACTCGAAAGTGCTCAACATCAGGCTTGTGTCCAAACCAGGCTTCAAAGGGTGTCATCCCTCTTACTGCCTTGTGTGGAACATGGTTCTGAATATAACAAGCACAATTCACTACTTCAGCCCAATACTGTGGAGGAAGAGATTTCGAATGAACCATACAAGTAGCCATATCCTTTAAAGTTTGGTTCTTTCTTTCTGCAACTCCATTTTGGGAAGGGCTGTAAGCAACTGTACGCTGCAAAGCAATCCCCTTAGAAGTGCAGAAATCCTCAAACCTGTTGCTCACATACTCGCCTCCATTGTCGGTTCGAAGAACCTTGATAGACTGTTCTGCTTGTTTCTCAGCAAGAGCCTTAAAGTTTTGAAAATGCTCAAAAACTTCAGACTTAAGCTTAAGAAAATATACCCAAGTATAACGTGAAAAGTCATCAATGAAGGTTAGTATATATAGAGCTCTAGTAAAAGAAGGAGATGGAAAAGGGCCAGAAACGTCACTATGAACAAGATCCAAGGGACGAGTAGCTCTCCAGGATTTTCCCTTGTCAAATATTTTTTCAGGGTGCTTTCCAAGGGTACAACCCTCACAAAGACCCTTAGAAAACTTAACTCGGGGTAACCCATTGACCATTTCATTTTGGCTCAATTGTTCAAGGTAACGATAATTTAGATGCCCAAAATGCTCATGCCATAACTTGCTAACCTCATTTGCATGAGTGAGCAAGGCATTGGGCGTCGAATCAGAAGAGAAGTGGGAAAAGGTATACAACCGTGAATGGTGATCTGCCTTTCCCTCAGCCACAGTGCAGTCAGAGTTAAGCTCACGAATAATCACCGAGTTAGGACCAAATTCCACTCGCATTCCTTCACCAAGGTGGGTGATTTGGTAAACTGATAGGAGATTGGTAGAGAGATTGGGAACACTCAACACTTGGTTAAATGTTCCACCTTCTATCTCTATCGATCCACTACTGGAAACCGACACATGAGTGTCATCACCCAACATGATTTGGGACATGCCACATGGTTCAATGCTAGAGAATTCAACCTCTGAAGAAGCCATGTGGTGCGAGGCACCAGAATCGATAATCCAAGTTGATGATGGAGCTGATCTAGCTACGAGGGCCTTACCTTTCTTCTTTTCATTTTTAGTCTCCTTTGCATTAGAAGACTCACCTTTCTGAGCATTTTGTTTAACGGATTCAGGAACACTTATTTTATTCTTCTCAAGTAAATGAGTTAAGTGATCAATTTGTTTCCAAAAACAATGTTGCTCGTCATGGCCAGTATTCTTACAATAGGAGCATTTATACTTTTCCTTCTTTGCTTTAGGCTCAGAAGTCGAAGTATGAGTGATGGGCTTAACTGGGGGTTGGTTGGTCTTGGTTTCTTTCTTAGGTTGGTCCTTAGTTTCTTTCTTCTTTTCATTTTTCTTGCCCTTATTTGCCACAAGGGCATGTGACTTGGATTTTAGAGTCCCCATTTGAATGAGTTTGTCCTGTTCTCGAATGAGTTGGGACGAAAAACTGTCAAAGGAGGGCATAGTCCAAGTACTACCCAAGGCGGCTTTCGTGGCGTGGAAAGTTGAAACGAAAACAGAGTATTCAGGACCTAACTTAGAAAGAATCGACAAGATCAATTGAGAGTCTTTCTTATCCACTTTACATTCCTTTAGAAGCATTCTAGTGTGGACAAATTTTGAGAAGAAGGCCTGTAGGTTTTCAAAGTCACTAGGGTTTAACCCTAGTAGTTTGTTCTCCAACTCATGTGCTCTCATGTCATCTTGCTTCCCAAACATATCATCGAGCATTTTCCATGCTTGATCGGGTGTTGAGGAAGTTTCGATGTGGAAGAGCAAGTCGGGAGAGATGGACATATAGATAAGACCTAAGGCTTCATCACAACGGTTGAACCATTTAGATTTTTTGGGTTCATCAGTAGGTTCGGTCTCTAACCCCATGGTAACTCGGTATAACCCTTTACTTCGTAAAACCAATATAATTTTAGATTTCCATTCGAAGAAATTAAAAGGTGTGAGCACTGGTACTTTAGAGATATCCATAATGAAGAGATAGAACCAAGGAATGCAGAAGGAAGGAGAGAGAAAGGAAACAACCACCCCAAAACAAAATTACACCCCCCCGAGTTTGGCACTTTATAATTCAGTGTGTTGATTACAACCAGATGCGACTGTGTTCCGAGAACCAGTTTGTCACTCACCTTGCAATTAGCGTAATAACGCGCAATGGTGGAGACAACAATCAAGGTTCGTAGGGCACAACAGATCAACACTGCAAGCAAGCACAGAAAGAGAGAAGCAAGAGGGGGAAGAAAGAGATTTGTGAGAAATATCATCTCACGTCACACAAAAGAATCCCTTTGTTGTAAGACTATGGTGGACGCGCTCACAAGTCCACAAAAAAGGAATAGAACAAAGCTCAAGAAAAAATGAGCTGAATTAAGCAATACAAAGACACCCCCCAGAATGCGGCACTTTATAAAATTAGTGCATTTACAAAACTAATGATCCCATCATCTAGAGTGTGAAAAAACATGCAACTTTGACTAAAGAAGTGCTCAAAACCGAGCAACAAGTCAAAAGTTATAGCAAAAACCAATTCCCGCAACTGATGAGGAAAAAGCCAATAAGCCTGCAAACGGATTAAAAAAGTGCCCTAAACGCATGCAAAGGGTGTCGTATGTATGCTCGTTGGAAATGGCATGGAATTTGAGGTAGGGTTTGATTGTATTGTGAGGGGGGATTAGCCACCTGCCAATCTTGGACCTCACCCTTCGTCTTCGGCACTCGACGGAAGGTTAATAAAACAAGCCAAAAAACTTACAATGCCAATAAAATGTAATGTTTTTACCTTATACCTTTTAAAAATAATGAAACAACATGTTTTTTAGAAGAGTGATAAGATAAAAAGAATGAAACCACATTTTTTTTAATAAGAAAAGTGAATAAAAAACGTATTTTAAGAGAGATATTACCTGGCAGCAGACTGAGAAAGCCACGTGGGGATGAAAGGTAGGTAAAAAGAGATAATTTACTGACTGTCCACTGTAGGAAAAATGCCAGCAGGTACAGACAACACAGTAACATGCAAAAAACACCTTGACAGCCCAAAAAAATGCCTTAACAGTCCAAAAATGCCAGTACAACGTGCAAAAACATAGGAAAGGAGAAAAAATGCCTTAGGACAGTTAAAAAAATCCTTGGAACAGTTGAAAATGCAGCCAGGTGATAGAAAAATGCCTAGAACAGGTTTAAACGCCTGGAACAAAGGAGAAAACGCAGCCAGGGGAGAAAAACGCTTGAGGATAGGTAAAAAAACACATGGAAGGGAGAAAACAGTCAGAAAGGCCCAAAAAATGTCTGGAACAGTTGAAAATGCTCATAACAGAGGAAAAACATGAGTAGCTTTGCAAAAAATGTGAGAGACAAGGAAAAAATGTGAGAGGTTTTGCAAAAAATGTGAGAGGTTTGCAAAAAATGTTTTGAGACAGCAAGGAACCACAGCGATGAGAAGGAAGCTATACACTGGTGAAGAAAAAACAATGATCACAACCAGTAATCACAGGTCCACGCCAAAAAATGAGCTCTTCTTTTACCCTACAGCTGAATCTGAACACAACCAGCAAGAAATAACCTAGAAACAACAACCACAAAGATCTAGAAATATCCAAATATGAACTCAGCTGATAAAGCAAACCAACCAAATACCTTAACTTGCAACTGCTGAAACCTCAATACGAGGTGAGCAATAATTCCAAAATGATAATCGAAAAAAACTTGCACACGAGGAAATGAGAAGAAACCAGAAGTAATAAACAACTGAGAAACGAAGAGTGCATGTTTACTGAAACCAACTCTGATACCATGAAAGAGGGATTCATGAGAACCGATGTCGAAAAGTGATGCACCACAACGAAGTTGCACTCTGATGGTAACGTCAAGCCAACACAATATACAAGATTCGAAACAATGGAAAGAAGATTGCAAGTAAGAAGAATGGGTCTGCTCATACTCATAGATCAAAAAATAGGAAGTACAAATAGGGGTGCTGTGTAACCCCCATGCCTAAACATGGAAAGAAATCAATGACGCCACTGACGCATATGACATTGACTGACACATATGACGCCACTAGAAGAGGAGTTACAATTCCAAATAAGGAATGTAACTCCTATGATGCATTGACGCAAATGACAATGTCAGATTCTATGACAGAATCTGACACTTGTCATTTGACTTCCTAAGACCTATGACTCTCGCAAGGTGAGATGACTCACCTAGGTGATGTGGATGATGACTGGACAGTCACACACACCAACAGAGGAACTCCTTCAGAGGCCACATAAATGACAATCCATGGCTGAGATGTAGATGGTGATGGATTACCATACTATTGTGCTCTAATGGCGATGTGAATTGTGTTGATTTGAGATGGTGGAAGATCATCCTGAGTGGAATTAATAGAATTAGAGATCTGGGTAGACCGTTTAGGCTCATATGTAACTAAGATGACATGAGACATTTGTTCCTCCTCTTCTAGCAAAAGATCACTTTCTTCCAAGAGACTGTTAACAACAGATTGAAGGGCTTTACATCCCTTAGTGTCATGTCCTGAGGTGCGGTGGTAAGCACAAATCAAATCAAAGTTGAACCAGGAAGGTTTTAACTCCTTTAGGATTATAGGGTTTGATCAGAGGAAGAGATATGGATGAAGATTGGACATGTCGGTGAAGAATTTCAGTATAGAATCCGGTAGACAAAGATGAGGCCAGAGATGAAGAAGGTGCCTCTTTTGCCTTAGCAAATTGTCAAGGTAAAAGAGTATACATATCTGGTTTGACAGTATTTTTAGAGATCCTTTTGTTGTTTTGGACATTAGGTGAAGTAGTCTTGGGTTCCTGAGATGGAAGCAAGTGAGGCAAGATTTATTTTGGTGGAGGAGGAGCTCCTAAGATAGATTTTGAAGAAGATGAAGATGTGACATGTGTTGTGGTCTTCATAGATGAAGAAGGATGCTTGGCCAAAAAAAAATGATGATTTAGATAATATTTACTTAGATGAGGGAGGAGCTCCCAAAATAGGTCTGATATGAGGAACAAAGAGTGCCTTGGCTTTTGGTGATGAAGATGATGTTCATGATAAAAGAGGTGACACCTTTCTAATGGGTAAATCCATTTTATGAGACACCGATGAAGAGGGTGTTGTATAAGAAGATGATGGTTTGATGGTGTTGTAGAAGAAGATGTCTTCTCAGGGGATAAATCCAATCTTCTATGAGGTGTAGAGAGATATGTTTAAGGAAAAGCACCAAGAGTCTTAATAGTCCAAAATATTGGTTTTCCTTTTTCAGGGATGGTGACAACTTCAACTGCATAAGGTGATTGTAACCTTTTCAGGGGAAGGAGATGGTGAGGTACTAATGATGCAATGTTAGACTTTAGTTTTCTCGGTTTAAGTTCAAGAACCGAAAGTGTAGGTGCCGATGCTATTTCTTTATATTTTTCCTTAATAGGAAAGGCAACATCGGTGATGGAAGAAGTGGTTCCCTGTGAAGAAGATACTTCTGGTACAGTAGTTATGGGTGTAACTACTATAGGAAAGGAAATGGGAAGATTCAGAATCAAAGATGCTTCCATTGGTAGAGAATTTGGAATGACTATAGGTATATTTACCAATGGCATAGTCATGGTGAAAATGGGAGAAACAGAAGTAGATGTATCCATTATGGAAACTCGAAGGGATGTAAATGTTTCCAGCATCAAAAGAATGTCTGACAATGAGACAGATGAGGATGACACTATCTCTGGCATGGATGGAATATCAGACAAAGAGGTAGGGAGAGATGAATCCATCTCTAATAATGGAGAAATATTCAAAGACAAATGGTCTGAAGATGGTGGAAATTCATAATTTAATGGAGTGGGAGGAAGTTTTGATTCAGTCGACATGTTCATAGATGGCTTAGTTTTAGAAGAAGATTCTTCAGTAGAGATGAAGCTGATAGTATGAGTATTTGGTTTTTAAGACCCTGAAGTGTCATTGTTTGGGGAATGATTGGGAAAAGGTTGTTTAAAGACATCAAGTGATTGATTTGGGGGAACATTTGGATTATCCAGAATGAGCTCACCTTTATCAATGAATTTTTGGACAAGATTTTTGAAGGTCTAACATTGTTCAATGTTATGGCCTTTGGTTCTATGATCGCTCTCATCAAAATTTCTAATAGGGGAATTTTGATCATGTGAACTTCCAACATTTTTTCTAAGATAGACGCATATGATTCCCCCAACGAAGTAAAAGATCGAGATGACAAGGGTGATTTTTGAGAAGATGAGGAGTCTTTCCGAGGTGTTTGATTAGAAGTGTTATCAGCTCATGATGTTTTTAATACAATAGCGTTGGTGGACCCCTAATTCTTGTCTTTGTTAGAAGCGGAAGGGTTTTATTTTGTAAACCAAGAAAAATCTGGTTTAGATTTAGAGCAAAGTTTTAACTTCCCTTGTTTAATGGCACGTGACTCAAATTTACGTGCCATCATAAAGGCTTCTTCAAATGTGTGAAAGGTTTGGATCCTTAAAGTGGAAGAAATATGATTAGCACAAGATCAAGTAAACAACTCGATCTGTTGAGATTGAGGGAGGGAGAAAGACAATTGATTTACTATACCTCTCCAACAAGTGACAAATTTTGCAATAGACTCGTCATCAAATTGATGAATGTTATAAATATCTGTAATTGAGATCTTATGTGTGATATTTATTGAAAAGTTTTCAACAAACATCTGAGCTAATTGAGAGAAAGAAAATAGGGAGTGTTGGGGAATGTTATTGTACTAGTCTAAATCAGGCCCTGCTAGAGACATAGGGAAAGTATGGAGCATAAGATCTTGATCTTGGACTATAAGGTAGCAAGCATGCTTGAATGCTTTGTAGGTGTTGTTGAGGATCCTCTCGACTATGAAATTTTGATAACTTAGGAAGTTCCCATTGGGGAGGATAAGGCTTAAAACCCATTGATGGATGAATCGGTTCATTACACACTTCTTCAAAAGAGTATGAAGGGCGAGCCCCTTTAGTGGAGGCTTCTAGGTCTATTATTTTCTTGAAAATAATTTATACAATGTTAGATTGAGGAGGAAGCATGTTGGTATGTCCTACATAAGAAGTTTATGGTAGATTTTGTTGAGGCATTAACGAGGGATTCATATACTAACTAACAAGATGATAAGAGGAATAACCAGGCATTCTAGGTGATGCCTGATGAGGTACTTGTTGTGAAGGATCCTGTGTATGAATAGGCTATGAGATGACAAGTGGTTGAGAAAAATGTGGTTGAATGAAAGACAGAGCCTGTGTATGAACAGGCTATGAGATGACAAGTGGTTGAGAAAAATGTGGTTGAATGAAAGACAGAGCCTGTGATTGGTAGGCTCCTACACTTATCGACTGAATCAAAATGGGTTGAGGAACATGGATGTTGATTTGATTGGACATGGTGGGGAACAAATTCTAAATAAGGCTTTTGACTACTGGATTGGTTATTAAGGGCATCGACACCAGAGGATGTGTAAAGGTCACTGTCACTGGAGCATTATAAGAAAGACCAGTTGGAGGATGAGAAAAAGGACCCGACTGATGCGTAGAAAGGGGTTGATTCATAGAGAGATACTGAGCCTGAGATGCAATAGATGGCATAGAAGAATTAACAGCAATCCATGAGAGTGCGGATGCACCCATCATAGCTAAGTAAGAGGGCCTCTCAAAAGTAGGTTGTGGAGTAGCCGAGGTAGCTGTGGCACTAGGAATAGGCAAGACCATTTGAGAACCAGTCGATATGGTTGATGGAAGAGAAAAAGGAGGCACAAATGTGCCACCCTCTTATGTGGTTTGATGTGAGAAAAATTATGCTAACTGTTCTATAAAAGACTGGGATGGTTCATGAGAATAATCATAAACTTTTTGCATTAGTGGTCCCTGATCAAATATTCAAACAGACTTATGCACTAGATAATCCATAAGGGCTACTAGATTGTGATCAAGGATCACCTAAAATTTAGGATCTCCTTGAGGCACATACTCTATATCAGAAGCAGATGATACTTCTGAAGGACTGGGGGAAGTTGGACGCGATGGGATCGCTTTAAGGTGATAGAAAGGATTATATGACCAAGATGGGGGAACCAACAAATAGTGGTCCCGAGGAAGACCCGAGGGGTGCTAAAACATCCACATTAGTGGTGATCTCAGATGAAGAAGGGGCTAATTGATCCATTTTTCTAGATTGTAACCAGGTGATGACCATCATAGACAAGCACAAACACAGAAAAAATATTAACCTAACTAATGCACAGACAATTCAAGTAGCGTAGGTGATTATCTCTTTTAATTTTTCATGCTTTTAAGAAAGAAAATATTAGGGAAGGATTTTTAGAATAGTATCTAATTAGATAGCCAAACTAAGGATGGTTTGGGGAATGTTTGGTGAGGAGTCCCGAAGGCACTTCAGTAAAAGACCTATACATGGCTTGATATAGGGGCCTACCCCCGCACTTCACACACTGTTGCGATAAGGGAGTCAAGTGCTTTGCCAATATATACTAGAACTTCCATAAATTTATAGCGTGGCCCAAGTACTATGTAGGGTCTTCCTCTTGGATGTCACTTCCAAGTAGGCAAGGCCAGAGAAGGAATTTTTGTTTAAATGCTTAATACCTAGTGATTTTGGCTTTGTGTGCAAGGGTGAAAAATAAAAATCAAATAGTGTCACTACCGATTTTGATCAATTTTCCAACCTATTTAGAAAAACTAGATGAAGAACATATAATAGAAATGACAAAGAAGAAGTTCTTTTTAAGCACTAAAAATGAAGCGTTGGATTTCAATGAAGACAAGTCAAACAAGTTCTTTCCCAAATGCAATTAAATTCATTTTAATCACAAAAATTGAAATGTTTGAATGTGATAGAAGTTCCTTTTAAGTTCTTAAAAAAGGAGAAAACACCGTAAAAGAGGAATACCTGTAGATTTAGCTCTCCAAGTTGTGTGGACTTCAAAAAGCACGTTGCTGAGCTCTTCCTCTCGAACAATCTCACGAAAAAGCAAAGTGATACATAATAAAAGGTTAAGCAAACACAAATAAATCCATAAAGATATATCTAGATAATAGTAGAATAAAAAATTTCTATTTAATAAACTAGAAAAATTTCAAGGAAATAACAATTTTGCATAATGGGATGAATCAAAAATGCAATCTTGAAATCAACTGAAAGATTTTACTAATCTTTGAAATAGAAATTGGGATTTAGATTTGCAAGCAAGAAGAAACTTTGAATTTGTAAATTATAAATGAAAGAAGCAAGACCAAAATGAAGGAAGGAAATGCTTAAGGAGAACTGATGAAAAGATTAAAGAAGAAATAGAACAAAAGCTCAAAACTGGAAAAGAAATGAACTTACCAATAGGGGACTTTGGTTAGGGTCCGAACGGGAGTGCCAGAATGTAGATTAAGAATTTCCATGCTTGTTACCTGTCTAAGTTAATGTACCAAACTAAACAAAAAAACCCTGAAAAACTCAAATGAAATAGATACCTGATAGATAAGACAAGATCTGAAGATGTAGAGGAAAAATAAAGCCGATGTAGATAAGATGGGTGCACATGAGCAATCCTGCAAAGTAGATTTGAGGAACCTGCGAGAAATAGATAGTTGATAGAAAAAGACAATGTTAAAAGATATTTGGGTGGATTTCCCGAGAAGTGGGTCTAGGAAGTGATAATCTCCCTTAGCAGATGTCAGTCCATGTTTTAAATTAAAGAAAGAAGCATACATAATAAAAGATGTAAGTAAATGTCTAGATTTTTTGATTAAAAATGACAGATAGAATGTCAATAGCAGACAGAAAGAAACAGAAAACAAGAAACTATGAAACCAATGTTGGATTTGTGTTACTTGAATTCTTTTACATGTCTGTAGACCGATCAACGATGATTGAGTGAATTGGCGTCGATTAAGAAAATCTACATCGATTGGGATTGGTTGGCTTTGACTAGGGGGAAATTTGTTGGAAGATGGAGAAATGGACAATGAAAGCTAGATCGTAAATGTCTGCTGGATCTGCAAGAGCCGTAGGGATACTGACAAAGCTCCACCTTCACTGGAATACAGGAGTAGAGTCACCAAGAGATCAATGAGGCTCACGATGTCGATATGGTGGGGGTAGAGTAACGGTACTCCTCTCAGGGATTGATTTGGATAGAATTCACTTTCACTTGATAGATAATGCTCAGGCTTGATGCTCAAAACTCTCTGTCATTCTTTCTGTCTAACCAGAACTAAATTCTAGCCCTGTATTTATAATCAGCACTGACTAGTTATAATCGGTGCCGTTCTGAAAAATTAGCATCAACTGAGTACCAGTCGGCACCAACTAGGGAACAGACTTCCAAAATGGCCAAAAAGGACATTTTTTTGGAAAGTTAAAAGTGATCCCTCCGACTCAAATACGGGAAATATCCCACTACGTATTTTGGGGGGAGGAGAAATAGGGAGGATAGATGGATAAAATTGATATGGGGAGGTTAGGCATTGATATGGGGTAGATAAGCGGTTAAGATACATGTAAAAAGTATAAAATAGTTAATATTTAATTATCCAAGGGTAAAACACAATGGAGTACAATAAAATTAGGATAGATGTTTAATTAGATATTTAATTAATACCCTAAAGGAAAAGTGGTGATATAAAAGTGCCCCAGGCTGCTCAGAAGGTAAACAAATGTGGAGGGACACAAAATTGGGTAACCAATTTCAGGTGTCTACACTTGGTCTTATTAGATGTTTGGTAAACTCTGTGAATTTCTGGACTGGAACCACTCAGTCGGCACTTCTATCAGTTCTTAATGAGAATTCTTACCATTTCTCACATCTTTCTTTATATGTCATATGTTGAAAATTTAACAACAAATGGCTTGTGCCTTGAATATGGAATTCATTCACCACCACTTACCCTTGTACTTTCTCGCCTTCTTGTTACTCTGATTTCACTTCTCAAACTTGTGTTACCTTAGCTTCAAATTCTTCTTTTCAGAACCCATAACCTTGAATTTCCAATGCTCTAACCATACTCCTCTTTCCTCACTATGGGCTATGTATGGCCTTAACACTCTCACACATTCTCATTTGAAGTAGAATCTCTTATTTTAATAGGTCATGCCATTATGTGTTTCTAAAGAAAGGTTGCAAAATATTCTCCTTCTTACCTTTCACACTTTGTTCTTACTCACTTCAATGGGAACTCTCCAAGGATTGAACTTACTCTATTATGTAAGGTAAGAAGGGGATTTTACCAAATTAAGTTATAGGGAATGATTACTGGGTAGGATAATTTTTGATAAGTCTCTTTTCTAATGTAGTTGAGAATAAGTTCATTTGTTTGGAATCTTTTGTTGATTATTCTTTAGGAAAAAATTTAACCATTATTTAGTTAACCTTCTCTTACTTATCATTGATGGAAATGAAATAGAAGGGGAGTGATGACTGGTTTGTTAAAAAGAGAATGTATCATGCTAGTTAGTTGATGTTTCATCTTTCCATCTAGGATCTTTATTTTATCCTATTCTGATGAATATCTTAAATGCTTGATTTAAGATAGTTAATCTTAAAACGAAACAACTTCGGTTATGATATGAACCTATTTCTACTTTGCGGATGTTATCTACTTTAGCATAATGGAAATGGTTTCTCTTCTTCTTTACTTGAAAGTTGGATGGAACATCCTACTGAGAACATGCTGTACACACTTCTTGTATCTTATAGTTAAGATAAGTGTTGTATTTTGTTTTGGTAGAACGGAAAATAATGAGATGTTATGTTCTGTTGTTGATAAAAGATGGCAAAATCTTATATGATGCATTGGCTGATCTAAGTTTGATTCTAGTGAAGAATTCTGATTCGTTCTTGAGTTGTATTGAAAAATAAAAGTTATATTCCTTTTGAATTAAGGTTTTTGTCATGCAGTAAGCCAAAAATGCATAATTTTGTAACTACATAAGTTTGTAAATGTATAAGTTTTGAAAATGAATTCAAGGATGAGAATTTACTTGTATGGGTTGTGTAAATTATCTTGTACCTTTGTAAAATAAATGGAATCTTATCTTGTTGATATTCTTCATATTATTTATATGATTAAATGAGGATTCTTGAATAAATAGGATAAAAGGGAATTAGAGTAATTTCCCTAATTAAGATGCATCTAGATAAGTTGTAGAATTTAATGTTCTTATATAAACAATTTAATATAGTAAGGTGATGTGTAATGAACATACAATGAAAACTATAGAATATGTAAACAACAAAAAGGGTGTGTTAAACCCTATAACTGACCAATGAAGAGGAAGACTCCTCCTCACTCATGAAAAAGTAAACAAAAAAAAAGGAAGATATGATTTATACTCATTAGACCTCATTCAATAAAGTCTATTAAGTTACAATCTAAGTGGTTGTTACACTTCCTTGAATGGTTAAGTCACATTAAATGGAACTTATGAGGTTGTTGTCCTTTCTTTTTCATAACTACTTGTTAAGACAAAATTAACGAACATCGAAAGAAATCATAAGTTAAGGAAGTTCTCCAAGGGTTAATGGAACCTGATTTGGAAAGGAACTTAGGGAGAGTTGGATTAGGGTTTGTACAGGGTTACTGAAATCTACTTTTAATTATCCAAATTAATTAAATATTAATAATCTCCCAAGGGTATGTATATCTCAATGAGGTTTTTTTGTAGGATGCTGTCACATGCCAACTATAAGTCTGTACCTTCGAGAAGATCAGGATATTCTCGAGGATACAACATTGTAGTTGACATGTGGCAACACCCTTCTGCATTGATCATCTAGATCTACATGCTTATGGACTTGAACTTAGTTTTTCTCTAGAACTAGGTAGTAGCATAGTTATGATATGAAGTATCCCTTTAGGAATCAGGGTACCTTGGCACATGGGGTTGACCTAAGTTGACCCAGCATGCCAATATATCCTAAGTCTTTAAGAGCCTCTTCCTATCATAACCTGTGTTGTTAACTTGAACTAGGGTTAAAACTTGGGCAAATGGACTGACGAAAGTTATTAAAGGACATTCTAGATAACAATTGAGTGAGGTGAAGGACATATTCCAGATTCGTAAGTATGATGTCAAGGAATGAGTAGTACGAATAGTATGTTAGAAAAATTTGGCCAAAGTATCGTAAGTTGTTGATTGTGTTGTCCTATGTCACCTAGTCTAAGGTTTGAGATGTAGATGAATATTGGTAGCAAATATTCAGATAGGTTCCTAGACAGATCACTCAATACCCTGAACAGGGTAAGAGAACCAAGTATACATAGTATACATAAAAGTATTCAATACTTTATGTTAAACATGAATAGATCAGTAGTTCGCCAATTCATGAAATGAATAGATTAGTGGCACACCAATTCATTATAGCTGCATATGGTTATCTGTTATAAGAATGGATGTTATGGAATATGTGTTCTAAATTATGTATTTAGAATAGAGAACGTTACTTAAAAAAATTCCTTGTTTCTAAAGTCTTAAAATGAGAATCTTACATCTTGGAGTAGACTGCAAAGGTAGTGAGGAGAATGAGGAACTATTTTCAGAAGAAGAGGACTATGATCATCCAATCATGAGGAATTTATCTAAGCCAAAATAAAACTTCACATCCTTTATCTTCAAAAGTGGTGGAGGTGACTCCCAGTTCTAAACACTCTGAAGCAAGTTCAAAAAGTAAGGCCATGGAATTAGAAATTTCTACTCGTGAGAAGACACCAAAGAAATTCAGGGTAGGATAAGGCTCATTAGCATCACCGTAGGAGGAATATGTGATCTCAGTAATGCAAATATAAAATATAGCAATAGATGCACATGTAAATGAGGAGTATATGAATCATGATCCAGTCTTTGAACCACTGCAAGAGGTCCTACCTTTTGTCGACACCAATTCTCATCTTATTCAGGACTTTCCTCCTCCACCAGAACAAAGAATGGTTAGTGCACCCATCATTGAGCATGAATCTAGTGAGATGTTTCTATGGATGCGGGAAATGGTCATCCTTAACACTCACATTGTGCAACAAGTAACAGATCTCAATCTATTAGTGATTGTCACATTAGATAAAGGAAAAAGGTCAAGAAAGATTGCAAGGATGGCCTCATGATTCTAGAGTGGGAAGACAGGTAATCAATACATAAAATTAGCTTGGCCAAAGCTAATCAAGCCATTGGATGAGATGACACTAGCTAACTATGAGATGAGCATGATCCAATTGGGGCCATCTAGTCATGAGGGAGATTTGCACATATATCAACAATCTTCCAGTTGGAATGGTTCCCAGGAGTAAATAATACCCAAATAGTCGATTGAGGTACTACAACAACAGGTAAAAACTCTTTCACCATATGCTGCAACACCTATGTGGATTTGCAAGAGAATAGTAGCACTTCATTATCTGAGCAAGTGGCATCCATCAGTAGATTCCTCGAAATCCCAAAATCCCTGTAAAACAGAAGAACGCATAGAAGGAAATGAGAATAGAGTGGGTTGTAGGAAGACATAGGCTATGGGATTAACTCAAGATCTGAAATGAAGGAATCCTACACTTCAAAAAGAAGCCATGATCTTCCCTGTACATACCTGCAACATATCTACAATAACACAAGGGAAACAAAAATTTAATGTGGAGATTTAAGATTAGAGATTACCAAGAACCTATGGGATTCCAGTCAGTAGTCTCCTTTAGGCCTCAATTCACCATAATCTTTTTCTAAGATGCTCCAATTTCAATGAACTTCTTAATTTTTTGGCTTCAAAAATTCTTTTGAATTTTGCTTCTTACACTGTTGGAATTAGAAAACCTGTGACTTAAGTGAGAGTAGATATCCTGGATGAAAAGAGTAAGCCTGATAGCACAGTTCTTCCATTTCTCCTACTGTAAAATGGCTTCTACTTCCCATACTAGTGTACATACTCTAGTTTGACAGGTTCAACAAAGAGTTCATATAGGCCAAAAATAGACTCTTTCATTGAAGAGTTTATTGGTACTTTATGTACCAGATGTAAACTCAGAATTAGGCTCATTGCTAGTTTTGAGGGATTTATTTAGTTCTAAAATATTTATTTTTCATGTAATTGGAGTAAATTTTGGCTAGTGTGTGTAAGTCTCTGAGGTGTTTAGCTTGCAGCATCCAGTTTCTCCATTTATCTTATATTTTCTAGTCCCCTTTCTCGCAAGCATATAGGGAGTTCGGTCCTGATGTAGACTAAGTGCTGCAAAAAAATTTGAGCAGGGTTAGTGGACTGCCCTAATAAGAAGTCCTTTTTCGAAAGGCCACCAGGATAAATTTGCACATATTGTTCTTTCACAGGTACGTTTATTCTCATGATCTTTCCCCAAATTTATTAGAGTTATTTGACTTAGATTCTACCTTCCCTTATTGCAAGATAACCAGGTATTGTGTCCTCAACAAATTTCAGTGTGCATGCATATAGTAAGAAAGTTTATTGAAAAACTTGTCATCCCTGTGAGTGAATTTTTAATTACTTTACCTTAGATTATGTTCATTCAACATCCTCTAGCTCATGTGAAGTTTATAATATTTCATTATCAATTTGGTTAGGAACGTCTTCATATGAAGCAGGAAATCTCCAGCAACTGGGATGGTGTATCACAACCTTTTTTATTTAGAGTTTTCTTTCTAACCTTTGACCCCATCAAATTTAGTTAGGGATACACTAAAGGGAATTGGGCACCCACTATCAAATCCTGGATGATTCACCTGGGATCTTTAGGGATACCCACATCCCAGGTAAGATGTTGTTTAAGAAGATGTGTGAGTCTCCGCAGAAGTGTAGTTTGAGCAGAGAGAGAGAGAGAAGAAAAATTGTTTTCTATGATTCAATTATGTCAATCATCAGCTGGGCATGACTTCCAACATATAGGTTTCCCTCAGTTTCTAATGTGAGCTACTAATACAACAAATCAAGGATGTAGTGCAAACCAATTTTAAGCCCAAATTGAACAGATTATGTTTGATGTACACAAATCATGAATAGGAGAGGGTATGCTCTTTCACTAAATGCAAAAAGCAAGAAGAATGATTCTTTTTAAAGGCACCAAAAGAAAATGTGTCCTTTAGAGCAACTAGAAAGAAGGAGAAGATTACCAAGAGAATAAGATTAATGTGAATAATATTTTTGAAGGGAAACAAACACACAAATTTTTCCGAGGAATGAAAAAAATGCAATAGAACCCACAAATGATGGGTCTCACCGGGCGTGCCAAAAATGTTTCACCGTTTCCTTTACAGTTATGTAGGAATGACGAAAAACAGATAAGGGTAAGTGTGCCAAGGAGGAATACTCTGTGAAATGCTAGGTCGGTTGATAGATTGTTACATGCATTCTGACTTCTTGATCCAATGCCGATTGTGAGAGCTTTCCTTTTAGCTAGGAGGAACTACCTATGTAATAGCAAAACAAGACCACAAAAAGATATCTTAAATGATATATTTGAGATTGGACTGCCTAGCGTATGCTAGTTCCTGGGAAGTGTGATACTTCGTAGATGGTTGTCAATCCATTGTTTAAAACAAATTAATGTGAGAACATAATGTAAACAGATAAAATCCTACTGTAGTTGATATGATTTAGGTATCTCATTCAAGCACAATAAGTAAAATCTAATATAACAGGCTAAGGTTATAGATCAGATCTGAAGGTTGTACAGTAGTTGTCAGGGTGATTCAGAACTAGGTCAGGGTCAGGTTCTAGGTTGTTTAGGTCACTTGAGTAGAAGGTTGTTAGGTTGTTGTTACAAGGGTCAGGGTATACCAGATACACAGAGACCGACATCATTCGGGATATAATCAATGATGGTTTAGAAGGGAAACTGATGATGGTCATAGGACAACTAGCGACTGGTAAGGGTCGGGGTGAGTAGGAATTTGATAAGATCTAATTGTGGAGGATTCAAATGTGATTGCTAAACTAAGATTGGAAGGGTGGATGGGGAGGTCTGGTAAAGAAGTCTTAGGTAATACTCAAAGGATGTATGGAAGGTTGAAAATGGGTGAGCCCAAAGGTGGTGGATGGGTAGAGGGATGCGTTGGATCTGGCAAGTAGGTGAGAATGATTGGATGCAGAAGATGCAATAGTATTAAACTAGATAACAGAAGTACAAGGCTATTATAATCTAAGTATGGACTGATGCTAGGTCAAAAGGTACTTACGTGTATTGTGGTACAGACTTGAGCGGCTGAATGGAGGTGATGGCAGTTGATCAGAAGCAAATGGTGTTTGGTGCCATGGATAGTGCTTCCCTAGAATGCTTCAGTGGATGTTAATGTCCTCTGGATCTAGTCTTCGTGTCTACTAGGTTGTGGATGTCTAGGATGCATGCAAGAGGGACTCTGGTGTTCTTCTTGCATGCAGATCTCATCTTGTTTTCTTGCTCTTAGAATTGTGCCAACCTCAAAAACAAGGTTGTTTGGGTGAATAAATGGTAACCGACCGGACATGGTTTCGAATTGACCGGTGTCGGTTTAGGGGTGACCGGTGTCATTGGTTTATGGAGGGAATTCTCTAGATTTTCCAAACTAACAGATCTGGGCATATCTTTTCTACAATTTCTTGGGCCCAATTAGTTTGTTCTTACGGATCTAGAATAGAAGCTTCCCTTCTAAGTGGGAGGGAATGTGGTTAGAGAAAGATTGTTGGGATTGAGTTTTAGGGTTAGACCAAAATCTTAGCTCAGTTAAGGCAAGTAAGACTTAGTTGATTGTCCTAGTTATAGAATGAACATACCAAGAATAGGTCTAGGGTGAGGTGACTAGGATGAGGTGGTCTAGGTGAGGTGGTGGGGTAGAAATTAAGATAAGTAGATAATAAATATTATGAGGATATATATTAATTAAATTAAATTAATAGTGATGTGCAGGTGGAAGGGGCCATGGTTAGATGAGTATGTTTGAGTATGGTTTATTTGATTAACGGGACTATAAGGTTGAGTGTGACCTAATTTTGGTTTCTACATCTGCATTACCATGACCATGACCGCTTTTCCTATACCTGCATTGTGGGCTGAGCTCCAATTCCAAGTTTGTTGTGTATCCATACATCGAGAATGCAACATCATTCAAGGTGAGTGGCTCGACTCTCATGCACGTTTCTTCCATGACAAAACGTCTTGAGCTTCTCTAGCATGTAATTTGTTTCTACTAAGTAACATGTATAGGGTCTGGATCTTAACGAACTGATTCCACACCATACTAGATCTGGTCTCAAACTCACTTCATTCACTCAATCCATATGACTCGATCCCATCTCACTACATGAAACACATACTAACTATCTTGCAAGTTAGCAGGGTTCATGTCCTAAAATCTACATCATTACACATCTCTGAATCATATTCCTCAGATTCTTTGACCCCTAACTCGTCGAAATGAGCTCTTCAATCAGTGTGACACATGGTATGAGCTTCTCTGACACTAGTTTATCTATCCACGTAATTTTTCAACAAGAGTAAACTAAAACTCTTGAAACAACAGGACCCACCATGATATGTTCCCTTTTAAAATGCATTTGTTTACTCCAAGCATGTTAAAACAATGCCATGTGGTCTGTGTAGAATATAAAGGGTGTATTGCCAATAGATATTTCTTGAATTTTTGTAAACCTGTAGATCATTGAAAAAGCTTCATACGCTCCCTAGTAGTATATTTCCACCATTGGTTCTGCTTGGGGTTAGCTTTCTACTAGCAAAGCTTGGTAAGGGGTGGTCAACCCATTACCTCTTTAGGTTGTGCTAAGATTGGCACCCTAATCGTACCACTCTTGAAGCATCAACATGTACATGGAATGGCTTTATCCCAAGAGGGAAATCAATAATATGGGTGAAATGATAATGCCCACTATTCTAACCAATGTATCTAACGCCATTTTCATGCAGCTCTCCCGCAGTGAAATGTATCGTTTTTTTACCTCAGAAAATTTTCCAATCGGTGCAAAATGATCTTTAAATACCCCTTAATAAATTTTTGAGTAATAACCCGTATGCCCAAGGAATTTCGAGCATTGTCATCTAGCTCTGATAGGTTCAGCCCAATGTGCCACAATAACGGTAAATTTGGTGAGGATCCACCAACAAACTGTTCCTTTTTATGATATGCCCCAAAAGGGTTCCAAATGGAGTAGCAAAAAACACATTTCTTAATGTTGAGGGATATCCTCAACTCCTCTCAACATATTTCAAACATCAGCTAATCATATTGTCACAATGGTCCCTCACTAATCCATATACCTTGTATCCAATCATCAAGGTAGACTTGAAGAAATTTATGGATGAAGTTTTGAAATGTCTACACCACAATGCATGAAAACACAACAAGAAATTTCTTCAGTAAAAAATGCATGAATCTGTAAGAAAAACTTCCCCATTCAGTGGCCAAAGTTGTCTTTTCTTGGTCCTCCTTTGAAATTCTTACTTGATGATATCCTAAGAATCCATCTGTGAAATAATAGATCTCGCACTCAGCTACTCCTTCCAATATTTCCTCAGTGAAGGGGGTAGGAAAAGGGTCAATAAGACATACCACATTTAGATCCCTATAATCAACAAAAATCCTTATCCTCCCATCCTTCTTAATGTTGATGACCATTGGCCTTATCCATTTTGATTCTTTAATAGCCTCAATGATTCTGATGCAATCATCTTGTCAATATCCTCCTTGAATTTGCACATAGATTCAGATTCATTCGATAAGGTCTCTTCTGAATTAGGTTGATAACTCACCTTCCTTTAACTTGATCTTCATTTCTCCCAAGGAGTGGATGAAATCCTTTAAGCTCATGGTACCTGTGCATAGAAAAAAATCCTAAAATTCATGCAAAAGATCAATAATCTTCGAAACCTGAACACTTTTCTGTCTTAGTAATCTCCAATAGTAGCCTCCTTTAAGTTCTTCCTCTGAACGTTGTCCAATGTTAACCTTCTTAGTTTTTAGGGGTTCATGGTAGGTTCATGTTTACTCATCAGAACTATCCATAACCTTGTGCATACCCATAGTATTGTTAAAATCCAAATTTTCCACTTCTTCACTATCAATTACATAGACCAATTTTCCTTTTTGTTTCTCCATGCATGCACACTCAAGATGTATCTCCTATGATTCTTCCTCATCAAAGCATGCTTCTAAGCCAGGTTCACCCAATAATTCTAGTATTCTATCCTCCGCCATGGCACTATCTCCCATAGTTAGGTGCTTAACAACCTACAATGCCTCATCCACTGATGGCTTAGTAATCCAATATTCGAAAGCTTGAAGGAGGTCACTCATCCACTCCAACCAATTTCCTTTCTGACGACACATCTCTGAGTGAATGTACCATTCATGCGCATAGCCTTGTAAGGTGGAGTTTAGCTTATGTACCCATAAATAAGGTGGCAAGGCTTCCGCACCTTCCATCCATGCCTTCTTACATGTTTGGATGTGAAACAAGGTGGGTTCCTTCCCATGATAATATTGTATGATAGTAGGTACATTACTCTAGAACAAACCTAACAGAGAACATGATTCTCACTTTGTGTCCACTCTAGAAGGTTATGTTGCAATGGGTCACCTACCAACGTGTTACAGTCCTGAGTAAGGTATAGCTAAGCGTCCTTCTCCTTTCAATATCACATCTCCACTGGGTATCCATTGCTCACAGGAAAACATTAGGTTGGCTCCCCCAGAATAACTTGGACAACTTCTTTCCTCCTAGGCACTTGACTGAGCGCACCTTTATTACTCTCTTCACAGAGCCTCTTAACTACCTTCTGACTAACTCATATGTCTCACGTGTGCCCAATTGTCACATGCCACACTAGTTGTATCACTTATATATTGAGCATCTTCCCACTGAAATAATGCCCTCTTTTGTTGGTTGCACAACTTTAGGGTCCTAGATAGTGTGCACATAAATTTTGTCTAGGTCTTCTTCTCCTAAAGGCTCAATATAGGGTGTTGACTTCCCATCCTTCAAAGGAATGATAACATGTTCCTATTTGTTCTCAAAACTTATATACCCCTTATTAAAATGTAATTCAACATTGTTCTTATAGCACCAGGGGTGCCCAAGTAACACTGAAAAGTATTTTTCCTTAGCAAGCACTAAGACTTTGAAGTCCCTAGTGAATTTCTCCCCTTGGATAGTGATAACAACATCTTTTAAAACACCAATGGGCATTTCCTTTGTCTTATTAGCCATATACAACACATTTGAAGATGGTTGTAATGGGGGCCTTCCCATTTGATTCTAGGCATCCAGGGTGAGAACATTAACTTCCATGCACCTGTGTCAATCAGAATATTTCTTAGGAGCCATCCATAAACAACTACATTCAAGGTAATCTCCTTATCATAGTTGAGGCTATGGGGAGGAAGGTTAGCATGCACAAATTTCCTCTCACGCTCTACTCCAGTGTTTGGTATCTTATCCCTCAACCATTATCCTAATAGAGGAATGATATTCTCTTGGCGCAACATCTTACACACCTCTTTGACATCATCTATATCTGACTGAGGGACCTCAAAACTTTTATTTTTCTCTAACTTCCTAGAATTCTCCTTTAGATATTCAATTTCCCCTTGAAGACTCTCTGATTACGTCCATGGTCTCTTGATAGACTTCCTTCTGATGGGTAAGGTCTAGATACTTCCCATACACCACCTCTTCTCTTGTAATCAGTGGTCTCTACTTTGGTATTTCCCTAGTGCATGTAGCCTCAACTCGTGCATTGTCACCAGTACATGTTCTAATTTTGACTCACGCACCACCCTTGGCATCCACTACGAGTCTTCTTTCTTAATGCTTACCATCTTGGCACCCTTTTCTTTCCATTATTACTGGCTCATGTGTTCAAATAGCTCTGGGAACTCCTCATACTTGTGTTTCTTCCCACACCATGAGCATTATAGCAAATCAGGACATTCACACTTGTAATACTCTATGGACCCACAATTATAACAAGTTATAAGAGGGAATTCACCTCTTTCACCTTCAAGATTTCCATGGCATATAAATCCTCCACGAAATATTTTTCCATGAGTTCCTCCATCTGCGCGTCCTTCATAGTGATGACCATCATCCTTGGAATTGTTTGTAACGCTGGTCTGGTGCACACCAATATCAATGTCATCATGTATCCAGTCAATTAATCTATAATCCTTGGTGTCATGAGTAGTAGAGGTACAAATATTGCAATAGCAATATAAATTCTTATGGATCATGCATTGTAGTAGCGGAAACCTACTTACATCATGATCTCCATGGAAAATTTCACAGTCTACTGTCATGGCACATACCAATCTCTGAGGAAAACTATCCTTCGTATTCCCCTCTACCTCATAATCTGTGCACCATAGGCCACTAGGAGTCTCATGGGCCAAGTTCACAGATAGCTTCTCCAACTACTTTTCCATTACAACAATCTGAGCTTCAAGAAAAGAACTAACACTGGTATCCACTCTTCCCACAGCCTTAGTGTGCAGGGCAGCCTCCAAGGCCTCACGTGGGTCTATGAAAGTCTTATGTGAAAGTGCTCTTCTTAAAGGTGTTATTAGTCCTCCAACGAACCATTGAGCATGCTGAGAAGGATGAATATCATAAGACAGACTTGATAAGAGAGTGTTAAAATTCACATCATAATCTCACACACTCTTTTCCATACCTTGTTGAATCTCCTTCAACGTACTAATGCTCTTATGTTCAAACTCAAGAATATGGAATTTAGCTAAGAAGGCATTACACAACACAGTATAATCTACTACTATTTGGTGGGGGTCATACTTCCGGTACCAACTATGCACGTGCCCTTACAACATTATTGCAAACTAATTTTCTTGTCATTCCAGGGTAGTAATCCCCTTCACATGTCATAGCAGCTCACATTTTTCTACATGTTCTATAACATCCTCAACACATTTGTAATCTGGTAGATGCAAAGACATATCAAAAAACACTTACTAAGGTGGTTGAGGCCATTATCCACCTAATCCAAAACCTAGATTCTGTATGGTGTTTCCTCCACCACCATATCCACTAGATCCACCAATGCTTGTCCCTCCTGACCAACCAAATCCTCTAGATCTACCAGGTACACTAGATCCACTACTTCCTATTCTGCATGACCCACCAAATCCACCTCTCATAGATGGTAAAGGTGTTAAAGTAGTCATGCCTTGTGTCCCCATTTCTATGTTAAACTACTACCCAATAGTCTGTGATATTTCACCACCACTAGATGTTTGTCCCGTGTTGCTTCCAAATGTGATACCCAAGCTTTGTGTACCTTTTCTTTGTAAAAAATTCATTCCAGACAATATAACTCCAAACACAAGAAATGATTGTGCAGTCATAGATGTGCCAAATCAAAAGTTATACCTCCTAGGTGTTGATCAATTACTTCCACCAATACCAACTGGGTTAGTAATACTTATCTCTAGATTCGTAAAACTAAGTGTCAGGGATTGGTCACCAGGTGGATTCATATATGCACCACTGACTCTTGTCCTTTCTTCATATGACAATCTCTCTCAATAAATCGAGAGGGTTTCTCTTCTGTGCTTGCCAAGATGGGGTAGCAGAGACTTCTCAGGTTCCACGTCCTCTACATGAACCTCAAATCCTTCTCGTAATGTCTTCCTCCAAAAATCCATCACTCCCATAGCTTCACATTTTCTTGTCAACCCTCTCCCGAGCCTTATTATATCTAATCCATCTTTCTTACCTCTCTTTTTCAGCCACAAGTTCTGCCATCTTCTTCCACTCTAGCTTCCTCACCCAACACTTAGAGGAAGCTTATCTGGGCATAGGAAATGCTTCCAAACTTAGTTTAATGATAAAAAAATTTATAGCTAAGGGGATAACATGCAAGAACCATCCTGTTGGCTCACTCAAGAACTCAAACTCAACAATCTATGGATAGGAATACATAGAAATAACATACTCTAAGGTGTAACTTGCTAACACTCTACTCCACCAGTGATCAACAACATGTGTCCAAGTGAGAGCAACATTATGTAGCCTCTGGTACTCATCTTGGGTCCAAATGTGAGGTCTATAGTACCAGTTTGATCTAGAAGCATAGACTGAAATCCATTCATACAGCTCCACTAGAAAACAATAAAAGAAGGTCTCATAAACCTTGTTATACAGATGCTCTTCTACCCATTTACATGCATCAAACTTAGGTCCAGTATTAAATCTATGAGAAAACTCATCCTCCATGA
Organism: Taxus chinensis; assembly: GCA_019776745.2. Taxonomy (NCBI): domain Eukaryota; kingdom Viridiplantae; phylum Streptophyta; class Pinopsida; order Cupressales; family Taxaceae; genus Taxus; species Taxus chinensis. Next base: position 390,836,935 of record CM034157.1, read on the forward strand.
TTTTAAGTCATGCTTCAACACTGTCCAAGGTCAAGCACTTTGTTATTATGCATCATTATCACAACAAATTTGAAAATAGGTATCGGCAACAGAACAAGGATGTAGTCATTATTTCACCCTTAATACATCTTTCTAACCCCAAGCACATCGGCCTATCACCCAATGGGAACTGGGTGCTCAACCTAAGCACACGTGGGTGCCGAGACCCTCTTTTATGTGAGAGTTTTTAGAAGTATGTGCCATTAATGGGGATTTATTTACAAAAATAGAAATACGTGCATCCTAAAAGAAGAACATAAAACTAGCAGATCCACACACACACCCATGCATCAGAGAAGGTAGATAAACACTGAATGAACCATAGTAAAATAGATCTAAGCTATAACATGCTAAATATCAAAAGGGTTTGCACCCATAAATAAGATATATAGAACGAACCCATATATATATATATATATATATATTGATTTAAAAGAGTTCTGGTAGCCACATTATAGTCAAAAGGGTCATCTCAAACCATATACAGTAAGTGATAGATGTCCACCCTAAATAAGAGGCTCTGAATGGAGCTCATGGTTATTCCCTTCTTACTATAACCCATTTATACACCCTAACATCAATGTTAATGCTTAATGACATTATATATAGCTCTCTTGTACCTTGAATCCTAAACCCTAGTGTAGCCTAAAATTTCAAAAGAAGTTCATTTCCCTACCTTCTATTTCCTAGTACCCATATATGCATATGTATATCCCACCTCTCTTTTACGCCTCTCCATACACACATCAATCTACCTCTCTATGTTTTTATCTCAAGGATTCCTTTATATAAGATTAGCTCCCATTGCCATGCCTTCTCCAAGAGTAGATTACGTGCCAAGTGTCAATGTGGTCCTTCATAGGTGAATTCTTATCCCTTTGCAAACATTACACTCTCTGTAATGATGTCTCTAGGAATATTCCCTGTGTGTAATATCCTTTTATTGGCCTCCAAGGCTCAAGGTTGGCACCTTATCCAATTATCATGCCTAGTCAGGTCCTAACATTTTTCCTCAAGTTCCTCTAAAATGTAAAATATGGCTAAGTCCTTTAAACCTATGTTCTCCCTCCCATGTGCCCTGGTTTTACTCAAACCCTTCTTAAACCCCTTTGTCTTGGGCACTTTCCCTTGAGTTCCCTTATTCTCACTGGTCCTTTGTGTGCATGCCTCTTGGTACTTAGCCAATATTTTTGGGTTCAACACCCAGTGAGGGAGAGTACTCCAGCATAGCCTGAGGAGCATGGGGAAAAAGGAAAAGGTGATACTTTTGTGATCAAGGACAAGGGGTTGGGAACATGTACCAGCACCCCTATCCCAAAGAAACAAAGAAAAAAGAGGAAGGTGAAAAGGAAGTGGTGGACCCAAAGGTCTCCACATATGGAATACCTTGATGATCCTTCAAAGGTTCTTCACGTGCACTTCCAAAGTACATTAGCCACTTAAAAAAAACATGCATGAGATCTACTAGACAAAGATAAGGGGTATCCAGAACTAACAAGATCCTAAGATGGAACCTACACAATTATTCTGAGGAGCCAAAGTATGAGGTAAATGAACATGCAATTAATACTATTTACTTGACCAATAAATAGGGAATGACATACAAAGTAGTGGACACAAACCACCTGATTGATGAGCAAGTGTTCAATGTATTGCACAAGTTTTCATTTAAAGTAGTACAAAGAAATATGGATTCAAGTTCCACTTTTGGCACACTTGCGGCAGATACAAAGGAGAAGGAAAGAGAAATAGATAAATTGTGCAAGGGGATGAAGGGTGAAAAAAACAAGATAAAATAAGTATATGATAGGAATGACGCACTAGTTTAGACCATTTTTTTCACAATGTCCATATTTGGTTAGCTAAGGGTGGACATATTATGGTGAAAAAATGGAATATATTGAGGACTTGGTGGGAATGTTGTTGGTTAACATTAAAAATAGTGTTATACCATCTGCTGAAGAGATTTCCAAGGAAAAATACAACAACAAAATAGTAGTTGAGGCTTGGATCACTGAGTTAGAAAACTTTCTCACCTAACTAATGTAGAAAGTGCAAGCTATTTATTAATTCTAGAGTGGTGGATGAGGAAGCAATCCTGAAGGCCATATAAGAAAATGTCCCCACTAAAAAAATTGAGCATACTCAACTGATTATTGAGACTGTCGCGTAGAAGGAAAAAATCAAGACAAAGTGCAAGAAGCTTGAGTTTAGGATTGGCAAGTTCCATAATTCCATACTGAAACACATGGATGTTTTAGATGGAGCTTATGAAAAGATAGTGGTGGTCATATAGGAACTGAAGAGCAGAGATGAGGAGATAAAACTAGATCAAGTATAAGATATTATGGAGGAAGCACTGTGGAAATCTTTAAAAGAGTTGGAGGAGTAGAAGAAGCTGAAGGATGAAGTAGATTCAGAGTTCACCAAGTTTCTCCATGTGCCTTGATGGATTTTAGTATCATTTTCATTTTTGGATTTTAAAAATTATCTTCATGAAGATTCTTGTATTTGGTAACCAAGGAATTGTTAGGGGCAGAAATCCAGCTAGTGTGGGGTAATGTTGGATCCCTAGAAAAAATAATAAGTATAAGTGATGTGAGTGGTTTTGACATGTGAGAGTTAGACATGAAGGCATGCATGAGGGTAAGATAGAAAACATGTGAAGCCTCACACCCTTATAGATTGTATTCCATACTTAGCCACATTATGAGCCATATGAAAAATTGTAAAGATAGAGGGTTGCAGTAGTGGCCAAGAAAGGTTTCAGAGATAAGAATAGAGCATGAATACTTGTAGTTCAAGAAAATAATATTTTAGAAAAATCTCATGTGAAGGAAGTTAAAGTATTATGTAGAGATTAGGATATTAGTAGGACTAGATCTACATTTTATAGTAGAATATAATATATTATTATCGAGATTGCATGCTCTTGTAGTTGTCTTGTAACACGTGCATGGTTATTTCTAGCATGAGGACTATTTTTGGAGAGTGCAAGGTTGGTGAAGGTAAATTCCCAACTCCCCATATATATATATGTATGATTCACTTGGTATGGATATGCCATGATTAATTGTTAGGTTATGTTGTTGTTTCTCTTATCCACGTAATCTTATAGAGTTATTATTGATGTAAATAGTTACTGTATTTTAAGGTGATTAATAGAATGGATTTATGTGGATGGATTCTTGTTTTTGATGTCTCTATTATTGGATATTGCATGGTAAACTTGTTATTGATTCTTTTTTTTCTTGTTTTACACATGGTTATGATCTATTACTTGTATGCTTAGATCTAGATCATCAGGTTTATCTGTTACTATTATGAGATATATATGCATGCATGCTAATTTGATAACAAAGCTGCCATAAAAGAGTAACTTGGTACCCTTGCATGCTTTGGGTCAGTAATCAGATATGTCTGAGTGATTTGCTAGCATGCCTTGGGCTGTTCCTGGTAAAATAAAAGACTACATTTATCAATGATAGATCTAGGTACCATAGTAAGAGGCATGGTCTCAACCCATTTGGTAAAATATTTTATGGTTGTGATTGTAAATTTGTGGCCATCTCATGATTAGGGAGATAATTTATCTATCAAATACAAAGCCCAAGTAGAGAATGGTCAGGGAGTAAGTGTTTGTTGTAAATATTGGGATAGGATATGTATACCATGTGAGAATTCTTAACATTTCTGGCACTTTTACATGTACTCCATAACATCATGATCTAATGTGGGAACATTCATAGTAGCCTACAACCAGACACAAGAGAAAATAAGACAAAAGGAGTGGCATGACCGCCATATAAAGAAAAAATAATTTAATGAGGGACACCAAGTTCTATTGTATGACAGAAAATATAAACATCCAAGAAAATTGAAGGTTAAATGGTTAGGAACTTATATTGTAAAGAAAATAATACCTTCATGAGTAGTAAAACTATAAACCTTACAATTGAATGATCTGTCAGGATATGAAAATGGAGCAAGATTAAAGGTATATGTAACGTAATAGTAAAAAATCAAAAATCGAAAATACCGAACTACTTGAAAACAAAAAATTCAGTGGGTAGGTCAAGGGGTAAGATGAAAACCCGAAAGGGAATCTCTACCCTTACAAAAATAAAAAGAAAAAGGAAAATAAAAATAAAAGAAAAATGCCGGCCTATTTGAAAACTGACAATTCGGTAGAGAGGTTAAGGGGTAGGATGAAAACCTGTAAGGGTGTCTCTACCGTGAAGAAGGGGAATGTGAAATATAAGCTGTAGAGGTAACATACTCATATATTGAGGGAAAGGAAAATACGTGGAGGAAGCATACCCATGAAATAAAGGGAGAAAAGTAAAAGCCACCAAATAAAGAAAAAAAACCATGCAATAAAGGAGGCAATAAAACAACGAAAAAAGAACACAAAGCATTGTGCAATACATAACAATACATTATGCCCAGAAACAAAGTAAAAGGAATAAAAACTATGAAAAGAAGGATCATAAAATCTACAGTCCAAAGCACCAAAATAACCATCAATAGAACAGAGAAAAATCCACTAAATGAAGACAATTAGAAAAAATGCAGAAAATACAATGAGTAACACCATGGATGACAAAGATTAAATTTCCCATGTAATGTAATGCCCATTTAAAAAACCATTAGAGACCTAAGAAATAACCTAGGGTTAGTAGAAAAGTTAAGGGATAATTTTTTTTTGCTTTAAAGTGTCTACAACTAGGTTACAAGACATCAGTTATCACTAACAGGTTTTGGAACAAGACAAAACTAATACAACATATGTTTCCCTTCATTAACAATTTCAAGTTCACAAGGTTTAGATTTTAGGGTTATATGTTTTAGTTAGGTTCAAGAAGTAATTTACCCCCATTCCTACTTTCTAACAGGCTCAAATATTCAACAAGATTTTTCTCATACTTAAAGCTTCCAAAATTTCCCTAAACCATTTCCAATGGATATGAAATTTTCTCACCTTTTTGGTGATATAAATAAGTCCCGTTAACTCCTTATAGAACTTAATATATGGCTAGGCAGAGTTCTAGGGTCAAATTTTCCCCCAGAGGGACACATGTAAAGAGATGGGGAAAGATCCTTGAACGGGTCAGTGGGTCAGGGGATGGCTTAGGGAATTTTCCCATAGCACAGGATTAAAATTAAACATTCTTCTATGCCTCCACGGTCCCTAGAGGACACTTGTCAAGTCCTGGCACAAAGAGGAAAAAGGTGAGAGATTGGCAAAGCAACGGGGGAGATTGGTGAATTATGCCGAAAGGAGAAAAAATGGGAAAAGGGGACGTGTGGGTCCGGGTGCCCATGGAAGAAGGAAATTTGAGAGGAAAGCAAAGTTACAGGACGTGGGGAGAATTTTTGAAATTTTCCCAAAGGTCAAAAAAGCCAAAAATAACAAAGGGGTTCTGCCTTACCCACTGCCACCCCCCCCAAAGTGCCACGTGGCACCTTCTCATTGGCTGTGGGCCACGGGGCCAAAATAGAAAATTTTCCCAAGATTTTCAAAAGGGAAAAAGGACAAGGAAAAGCCACACCTCCGCTGCTGCCCCGTGAGGACACATTGAAGCCTCTGATTGGTTGTGGTCCAGCGGAGGAAAAAGGAGAATTGTACAAAAAGAAGAATTAAAATTTAACTTCCAAAATTCTCCCATGCATCCGTTGAGCCACATCTCAGCATGTGATTTGTTGCAGGTTGGCGGGGTTACGGGGAAAAATGGGAAAAATTTCTCAAGGAAATTTTTTCAAAAAGCATAAGTTTAAATTTCAGTCTGCCCCTCCAAGGTGCCACGTGGCAGGTTTTTATTGGTTATGGGATGGTGGGGGCCTCGGAATTTTTACGGAAATTTTTCCAAAGTTAAAATTTAAATTTTTCTAACTGTTAGATTTATTTGCTTTATTTTATTGTTTAATGTCAATTTGAATTAAAAACTTCAAATGGCCATAACTTGAGCTAGAAAGCCCGGTTTTGGGAAAATGAGAAATTTTCAGAAAACTATCAATGCACTATTTGCACAAAAACCATAAAATTTACTTTTTGATGAAATTTAAATGGTAAATTTTTAGAAACCAATCTGAAAGCTTTTAATTTATGAACTGGCAGTTTTCAACTTCTCAATTTGGCTAAATTAGATCTCCTCCTTCACTAAACATGTCAAACAGACATGGAGGGTTGGTCTAGGGAGGAATTAGAGTGTTTTCAGAGAGTGAATTTTTAAAATTTATTTAAAGTTGTATTTTTCCAATAGTAGACAGAAAAATGATTGTGCAAGTTTCAAATTGGATTATATAAAGTTTTGAAGGTTCTTTCTTAAATGTTAGGGTCAGTTTCAATTCCTTAGGACTTACTAAGCCTGAATTTAAGTGTTTCATATCTTATTGCTTGGTGTAAGTTTGAACTACTCATTTTTATAAATAAATAACAAATATAATTTCCAGAGTAAAGTTTATGGCCGTGATCTTTTCTTGTAAGTCTTTATCATGTCAATTTTATAATTTAAATGTGTGAATAGTTTTCTAAACTAGTCTAATACATCTACTGGATGTAATTAACCATTCAATTCCAAGTTAAAATTACAATTCCTGATTTTAGTTGTAATAAAGTTCCAAGTATGCAAAAATAATATACTTCCTTCTTCAAACAACAATTTCAATCTTAACAGCAAATCCAAATCCAATACACAATAAAATTTTGAAACTTAAGGGAATACTTTATTCATTTCCAATACAAATTTGTAATTTTGTCTATTCCATTGATTTCTAAAATACAAAATACAATGCATATAACTTCTTTACCATTTCTTTTCCAAAACAGAGAGTAAAATAAACCTCTTTTACATTTCACATTCCAATCTTCAGTATTACATTACCGAAACAAATGTATTCACATTGCAATTATTTATACAACTCATCCACTTCAAGTGGGAATGGTTATAATTTACTTCACAAAAGAAGGGACTGTCAAACTGTATTCCTCTTGCTCCCAAACAACAACATGCTAGTTTCTCCATCTTTTCATCTTGATCACAACACGAAAGGGGGAAAGGCAATGCTCTCCACCCAACCAAGACATCTAATGAGAAGGAAGAAGTTTTCCTTCCTCATTGGGCCCCCAGCCCCAACCATATTGAAATAGGAGATGGTAATCAACTCATGGAAATAAGGCTTCCACAAAAAATGTGCAGTATTATTTCACATGCATAATATAATAAGAAACACAGTCCAACAAAATAATAGTTCATAACTACATTTTAAGCCATTCAAACAAAAATTAGGCTTGATCAAGCAAGCCAAGAAGAGCAAGGAACTATCATACCACCACAATAACGTGTCATATCCCATAAACCTTATGCCTCCCAACCCCTCGTTATGCCCCCCCAAAGTTTCTCCCTTATGCCCCCCAAGAGTAAGAAATGCAAGCTATTTATTTACCAAGGTGGATCCCAATCCCAAACTCCCTCCACAATAAAACTGATGCCATTGGCATTCCCTTATTCCCCCCCATATGAAATCCCCATAGCCTTATCCTACACCAAATCTTAAGTAGTCTACCCAACCAGCCAACACACACATAACAACATTCACCATTTCATATAAGCATGCAAGAGAAAGAAACATTTTCAAAAGGCACAAGTTCCTACCTCTCCATAATGGAGTTTTTTCCAAGATCCACAAGCTTTCCAAATGCCAAAAGAAGTCCAAAATCAGAAATGCTCAAGCATGCAAAATGACTCCAAACTCCTTCCACAAGAAGCTCCCAAAACAACAAGAAAAAATTCACCCCTAAGAAGAATGAACAAAGTTTCAACAACCACAATATGCAAGAAATTTGAATTTTTAAAGGAGAGGGAAGAGAAGACGATTATGTGGATCCATGTGGGATTCCACATCATTCTTCCTCAACCCAAGAGTAAGTCAACATCACACACCGAAACACAGTAACTCAAATGACAAATTTACTTACACACTCCAAAATGACCCATACTCCAAAAGGACTAGATTTAAAATATGTAAGAGAAGTGCAATAAAAACTTACAAATAGTCATTTCAAAATGCATTAAAAAGGTATAAATTTAACTTCCAAATCATAGGTATGGTTGGTGAATAATTTTAACTTCCAAATATAGCCTTTAAGGACAAATTCGAATTCCTGAGAGGATAAAGTGTCTCACACTCCAAAAATATATCATACATTCTCTTACATATATCTTACACCTTCTAAAAAATTTCTTACAACATTTCTTACACACTCTTACAACATTACATTTAAGATCAACAACTTCATTAATTACATTCTTATGACATATTGATTGATTTATTTTAACACATGATTACTCACAACATTAATACAACATATGTAATAACTAAAGAAAAGGGGCAACACATCACACAATAAACACATGAAACATTAATAAAGAAACCACATTAATCAAAACATAAAACCCCATGGTCACAATTAATGGAAATTCCCCATGGAAATCGCTAAAAACATACAACACACACACACACACACACACAATAGTTACCATGGTGACCTTTGTTGAATTCACCCAGAATTTCAATATGGTTAGTCTCCATTCCCCTGACATTTTTGTGATATTTTAACCTACAAAACACAAATACCTCCTTTGGCCTTGTGGCCATATCATAACATCCAAAATGATATAAACAACATCTCAAGATCATCTAAACACATGAATCACAACAACATCAAGAATTCAACATTATCATTTTTAATTAATTAATCAACTATATCATCATCAATAATCTTCCATACTAGGTCTACTTAAAATATCTAATGTCACATGTCCAAATAAACATCTACAATATGTCCATGTCAAACATTATATCATCATCCAAATATAAAAATGTCTCTAATAACCTTCATGCATAATAACTTAATCTAGATCAATAATAATCAATGATCTAACATCTAACCATCACACTAAAACAAAACATAATAGTGTCCATAATATGATCAACAGTATCAAGATCAATATCTAAAAGTGTCAAAGGGAAGTGGGCACTACATCCCCATCCCCTTACACTCGACTTCCACTTGGAAGTCATTGGAACAAATGTGGAAACTACACTCGTAATACTATGACATCCTCCTAAGTGGCTACAGTCTCATAATATATGTCTCATTGTACCTGTACCTGATCAATATCTCTACCGCGAAGGCCCAACGTCCTACGATCTATGATACAGATGGGTTCCACCATCACCTGCCCCTGATCCTGCACCTGTAATGATGTCCAATATAGTACATGAGACGGATCTGTAATATATCTCCTAAGAACTGAAACATGAAACACATCATATACATGAGACAAGCTGGGTGTTAATTCTAGATTGTAGGCTAAAGGGCCTATACGCTCCAAGATCTCAAAAGAACCAATGAATCTAGGAGCTAACTTAGAACCTTTTCCATAATGGATAGGGATCTTGTGAGGTCTAACATGAAGGAACACCTTCATGCCCACATCAAAGCTATGGTCAATCCTATGATAATCTACATACTTCTTTTTCTTGTCTTGTGCCTCCTGTAACCTCTACCTGATCAACACTACCTGTTGCCCCATGTCCTGTAAAAGAGTTGGTCCAAGAGATACCCTATCCTCTAACCTGTCCCAACTAAGAGGTGTCCTGCACTCTCTATCATACAAATACTGAAAAGGAGCCATTCCTATAGAGCTCTAGAAACTATTGTTGTAGGAAAAATCTACTAAGTACAGGTACTCCTCCCATTTAGACTGCTAATTCATCATGTACATCCTAAGCATATCCTCTAAAATCTCATTCACTTGCTCAGTCTGTCTATCTGTCTTAGGGTGATATGTTGTGCTGAAGTTGATCCTTGTCCTGAGGACATACTACATGGTAGTCCAAAAGTGTGAAGTGTACAACGAATCACAGTCACAAATGATCTTCCATAGAATCCCATGCAACTTGATGATCTCATCCAAATATACTCGTGCCACTTCTCTAGCTATATCAATGGTCTTTACTAGAGAAAAGTGATCCACTTTTGTCAATTTATCAAATGTGACCATGATGGCGTTGTGGTGATATCTTGACATAGGTAGCCCAACAATGAAGTCCATAGAAATGGTGTCTCACTTCCATTCCGATATGGCATGAGGATAAAGAAGGTTTTTTTGATGTTGATTCTCAACATTAATCCTCTAGCACTCTAAACATAATGACACAAACTAAGCTACGTCTCGATGAAGTCATCTCCAATGGTACAACTATCTCAAGGTAGCATGCATCTTCTTCACCCCAGGATGGGCTAAATAGGGTGCACGATGAGCCTCTACCAAGATGTCTTGCCTTAAGCCTCCATCTCTAGGAACGTATATCCTAACTCTATGCCTAAGAAGACCATCTACCTCTAAGGTAAAACCATCAAACTTCCCCTTAAGGGGTCTCTATGACTCAATCTCTACTCGTGCTGTAATGTAGAAGCTATCAAGAGGAAGCTGTTGAAGAATATTGCTTCGTAAATCTATTCTCACTATAGTCGCCATACCCAGATGTCTCCATCTGCTGAGAGCATCTACTACTACATTATCCTTCTCCTTCACATGCTCGATCTCCATGTCATACTCACAAAGCAACTCCTGTTATCCAAAATGTTCCCCTTGCACATTTTGTGGCTAACTCCCTTCATTCTTCCCTCTCTTGTGCCTTACTCATAATTTTTTCTTTTCAGGCACTCAAAACCTTTTACAAATGGCACCATTGGATAAAGATTTTTCTCATCTTTCTAGAAAGGTAAAGTTTTCCTCCTAACTCCATGTATTTTTGAAGTTATGGCTCGACATATATTTTGTGGGAAATTTTCCCCTGAAAGGCCCGCAGCCAATAAGATGAGGCCATGTGTCCTAGGGAGTGGCGGAGGGTGGAGGAGAACTTGGAATTTTTACCAAGTGTTTAGCAAAATTTTAGAAGGAATATTTGACCCCAAAGGCCCGCCGATGAATTGGATGCTGCCACGCGTCCAAGGGGAAGAAATTAGAAAAATTTCCTAAGGGTTGATACAAGAAAAAATTTCGATGCCAGGCCCGCATCCAATCACATTGTGCCACATGTCTCTAGAGGAAAGGAGTGGCGGAGGGCGGAGGTAAAATAAAAAAATTGACTAAGTGTTGGCGCCATGGAAAAACCTCTAGGAAAGGCCTACACCCAATCACACTACACCACGTGTCCTTAGGCCAAGGGAGTGGCAGAGGGCAGAGGAGAGTTTGAAAATTTGGCGAAGTATTTTGGTAAGGTCAAAGGATAAATATTTGGCCCGTTGGCCCACCGAACAGTCAGGACATGCCACGTGTCTTGGGGCCATCAGAGCTTCGGCCACTAGGGAGAAATTGGGAAAAATTTCCCAAAGGTTAGCGCAAAGAGAAATGTCAGCTCCCAAGGCCTGCATCAAATGGGAGCTCACCATGTGGCACCTGATCGGTAGAATGCGGGGAAATTTTGGGAATTTTTCCCAAAGAAAAATCAAAGAAAATTTAAAAGGGAAAGCTCGCCCCCCAAAACGTGAGCCAATGGGATCGTGCCACATGTTCATTGTTGGTAAAAAATGCAAGATTGGCCTGAAAGTAAAATCTGGTAGGGAAAGGCTACATCCAATAGGGTTTTGCCATGTGTCCAAGTTAGAAAATAGGGTCAAAAGCGATGGAGTAGATAGAGAAAAAATCTCGTGGCAAATCACATCGCGCCACGTGTCTTCGGGTCACCCAGTTGGTGGATTTTTTTGGGAAATTTTTCTAAAGGCACCGGATTGGTGGGGTGTGGAGATTTTTAGGGAAATTTTCCCAAATGCAAAAAGGTGTGAAAATTTCAAATTTTTGGCCCACCAATCTGTTTTGGCCCTGTTTTGCCCTAAATTTTCAAATGGTCATAACTTTCGATCCAGAGCTCAGTTTTTCACGTTCATTATATCAACGGAAATATGGTGAAATTATCTACAAGATTATGGGATCAATTTTGTATTTTGATGGAGTTCAGAGAGATAAAATTGAAAAACACCTCTGGCACGTGGTAATGAACAAAAATGACATTTCAACCACCATTTTTAATGTAGCATGGATTGCATTCTCTCCCAGCATGGTGAAAAATGTCAGGGAATGGACCTGTAAGGATACCCATGCTATTTATTATGAATTTGGTCAGTGGTTGAAATTTTTCTCATGTTTCCCACATTTCTCTCTCCTAGGCTCATTTTTACATTGTAAAAAACTAGATTTTGGCTCATTTTTGGAGGTTGGACATTTTTCATGTTTTGTAGGCTCCCTTTTTCACCTTGAAAATGATTTTATGGAAAATCAGACCTCTTCCAAGACTGTAACATGTTTTTTGCCTCTCAGATGTTGTAATGCATGTGTTTTGATATTACAAATGACAATGCACGCTCTATGAATGAATTTCAATCCTCTGTTTGTGTTATTTGCTTCATTTATGACCTTTCATTACATTTTATCAGTTTGTGCATGATGTTTGTTACATTTCTATGATCTATGTCAATTTCCAGAAGTAAAAAATGCTAACCACTCCTTTGGTGCATCACCTTATTAGCATTAGTTTCACTTTTTTGCATTCTCTATTTCTGTCCCCTTGGAATTTAGAGTAGGATTTTTAGTTTAAAACCTCTACAGCTTGCAAGTAATACCCCTAATCAGAGGAGTTGAGGGACCAGCCTCTAACCTAAAGATTCTTTTCCCAATTTTACAAGTCCCACACTTGGGGAAAATATTCAATGTTGTGCAATCACACTCGATATCCAAAATTTCAAACTAGAAATCTCATCAAAATATAGGGGTGTTGTTGATTTGCACCAACAACTCCATCCAATGCCACCAACGAGCATTGAGATTAGGTTATGTGAAGAGGTGGCGAAGACTCAAACGATCAGTCCTAAGTGTGAATCTCCATCCAAGAATAAAATGTCTCCATTTAACCAAATCATGCATTACTACCATAAACTCAATATCATGGGTCGGGTAATTAAGCTCATGATCCTTGAGTTTTTGAGACTTGAAAGCCACTACTCTGCCATCCGGCATTAACACACTTCCAAGCCCTGCTAATAAAGCATCTGTGTAAAAAAAGAATTCACCCTATGGATCCGGCACTATAAGAATGGGTGTTGTAGTGAGGGACTCCTTCAGTGTCCTAAATGCATGCTCACATCTATCCGACCAAACAAACTTCTTCCCTTTCCTCTGAAGGGAAGTGATGGGGTGCATAATCCGAGAGAAGTCTTGAAAAAACCTCCTGTAGTAACCTACCAATCCCATGCAGCTATGCACCTTGGTCACTATAGTGGGTGTTGGAAAATCCATAATAGCTCTAATATTGGAACGATCAACTATGATACCCTCCCTAGAAATGATATGGCCCAAATACCACAACTCTGTCTGAAAGAAAGCACACTTCTCCAAGTTCTCATAAATTTTTTGCTCATGAAGACACCGAAGAACCTAGCAAAGGTGCCCCTTGTTCTCCTCACGTGTATGTGAGTATAGAAAAATGTCATCAAGGAAGATGAGCATGAAGTGATCTAAAAATGTCCTGAATACCCCGTTCATCAAACTCATAAACACTGCGGGGGCATTCGTCAAACCAAAAGGCACCACTATGAACTCATAGTTCCCATATCTCGTACAGAAGGTGGTCTTATGAATTTCCACCTCTAAAATCCTTGACTAATGGTACCCTAACTTGAGATCAACCTTAGAGAAAATTGTGGCTCCCTTCATCTGATCAAACAAGTCATCGATACGAGGAAAAGGATAATGATTCTTGATCGTTACCTTGTTCAGTTGGTGGTACTCAATACACAACCATAAGGATCCATCCTTCTTCTTCACAAAGATCAATAGTGCACCCCAAGGGGATACACTAGGATGGATAAGGCCCTTGTCCAAAAGTCTCTTAAGCTATAACTTGAGCTCATAGAGCTCCAGGGTGGTCATCTGATAAGGTGCCTATGAGATATGCTCTCCTCCAGGAACTAAATCTATATTAAAATCAATCTCACATGGGGGTGGTAACCCCGATAGCTCCCCAGGAAAGACATCTGAAAACTCTCTCAAGATGGGATGGTCATCTAGCGATGGTCCACTAGACCCATCCTTTGATCTTTCACTGACTGTAACAACATACATTTGATAACCCCGTCACACACACTACTTAAGATGTATAACAAAGATGTTGCAAATGGAAACAGGTCTCCTGACCCCCGAGATCACCGAATCAACTCCTAAATCATCTTCACAAGCTATAGTCTTGTGGTAACAATCCATCCTGGCCCTGTGTGCAGATAACCAATCCATACCCAAAATGACTCCATACGAGCCCAAAGGAATAATACAAAGATCTAAGTAGTGGTGAAAGGTCCCAAATCCACTACACACTCCTTAACTAAGGATTCTAAAGAGATCTTGGCTCCAAAATCTATCTCGACATCCCAACTATGACCCTACCTAACTGCCACTAGCCTACATCACTCTACTAAAGATGGTGTAATGAAATAATCAAAAGAACCAAAATCAAACAATACAGAGGTAAGAATACCACCAATGTTACATGTGGTCTCAATGACTATGCTCTGGTGCTCTACCTGGCAGTTCTCAACCACTGCATAAATCATGTGGCTACATCCCATGTCACCAACTGTCAGCTCTGATATCAGTGCCTTACCCTTATTAGGGTTCTGAGGGCAATCTCTCCCAAAATGTCCCACAACTCCACATCCAAAGCATCCACCTGATCCTCTCAAAGGAGTAGCACCTCTAGTAGGTTCCCTAGAATACTGTGGTGTGGATCCCAATGATCTAGCTATGGTCTTCTAAGGTCTCTACTGGTGAGATCCCATTGACTGAGCTCTAGGTCCTCCCTGTGTCCTAATGGGACCACTAGGAGGAGGCCCCATACTCTAACCTCTCTATGTATCAACTCTCTATGTAGGTCTTTAAGGTGGGTGGGACTAATACTAATGCTACTACTACTATGGCCTACAGGATTAATATGCTATACCCTGGCCACTATGAGGAAGAGGTACTAAACCTCTCAATCTACCATCCTGCATCTGCTGAATGTGGCTCCTAACTTGGTCTCTAGCTTGCTGAGTCTTACCTTGAGTCTCCTCTATAATATAGGCCTTCTAGATGGTCTTTGCTAATGTGTAAGGATAGTGGATCCACACTGCACCTCCGATATCCAAATTCAATCCCCGAATGAACCTATGAATCCACACCCACTCATCCTGCATATACTCTACATACTAGAGTAGATCTAGAAATTTGCTCTCATACTATGCTACTAAAAGAGAAGCCTGTTGGAGGTCATGGAACTCATCAATCCTCTTATGTATGAACCTCTGTGATATATACCTACTCCTAAATCTCTCCTCAAACAGCTCCTAGGTCACTGTCTTTGAATCTACATGGAGCTTCTACTCCTTTGTCCTCCACCATACTCCAACTCCATCCCTCAGTATATGGATTGCAACACAAGCTTTCATGTTGCTAGAACAAAGAAAAAGCTTGAAGCAACCACTCAAAATCACTAGCCAGGCCTCTGCTTGAAATCCACCTATGTCACCTAAGTAATGTGAGGGATGAATCTTTAGGATCTCCCTAATGTGATCAGCTATTGTGGTCTGTCGGCCTCTAGGTCTCTTAGCATGCTCATCCCTAAGCCTAGGGCTCCAATACCTCTCTCTATGCTTTGGAACTATATCACCCTATATCCTAGGTGGTTACTCTTCTTTGACTGAATCCACATGGGATTTATCTCCTCTATGCTCCTCACTGAGTCAAGGAGATACTTGACCCTCAATAGAAGGGCCTCTTTCATGACTAGCTACATGTCCTCCTCCTAAGCCTTCGCGTAGAGTGGCATTGATGTCCTGAAGGGTCTGTAGAATCTCAGGTAGAATGGATGCTACACCCTGATCTGGTGGTGGTGGTGGTGGTGTTGGTGAGTTTGAGTCTATGCGAAGGTTTCTCTCACTCTATCTAAGCCTCCTACACAAACCAAAGTGAGAGTTAGTTCATTTTGCTAAGTTTATACAACTTCGATGTTTACTAAAATATACAAATTCTTGCTAAGTTTTTTTCTAGATTTAAAGTGTGCTAGGTTTAAGTTTTCATGTCTCAAGTTTTTTTGTGTGCCCAATGGTCCAAGCCTTTAAACAACTACTATGATACTAAACTGTAATGCTCATTTAAACAACCACTAGACACCCAAGAAATAACCTAGTGCTAGCTAGAAAAGTTAGGGGATAATTTTTTTTTGATTTAAAGTGTTTACAACCAAGTTAAAAGACATCAGTTATCACTAACAGGTTCCAGAATAAGACCAAACTACTACAACCTATGTTTTACTTCATTAACAATTTCAAGTTCACAAGGTTCAGATTTTAGGGTTATATGTTAGTTAGGTTCAAGAAATAATTTAACCCCATGCCTACTCTCTAATAGGCTCAAAGATTTAATAGAATTTTTCTCATACTTAACACTTCTAAAATTTCCCTAAACCATTCCCAATGGATAGGAAATTTTCTCATCTTTTCAGTGATATAAAGAAGACCCCCTAACTCCTTATAGAACTCAAGATATGGCCGAGTGGAGTTCTAGGTTAAAATTTTACCCTATGGGGACACATTTCAAGAGATGGGGAAAGTGCCTTGAATGGGTTGGTAGGTCACAGGGCGGCTTAGGAAATTTTCCCATAGCACGGGCTTAAAAGAAAACATTCTTCTATGCCTCTGTGGTCCCTAGAGGATGCGTGTCGAGTCCTGACACAAAGCAGAAAAAGGTAAGAGATTGGTGAAGTGGCGGGGGAGATTGGTGAATTACATCGAAAGAAGGAAAAATGGGAAAAGGTGATGTGTGGGTCTATGCGCCCATAGAAGAAGGAAATCTAAGAGGAAAGTGGAGTTGTGGGCTGTGGGGAGAATTTTCAAAATTTTCCCAAAGGCCAAAAAAACCAAAAATAACAAAGGGGTTCCACCATAGCCACTGCCACCCCAAAGTTCTACATGGCACCTTCTCATTGGTTGTAGGTTATGGGGCCAAAATAGAATTTTTTCCCAAGAGTTTCAAAAGGGAAAAAGGATAAGGAAAAGCCATGCCTCTGCTGCTACACTGTGAGGACATGTGGCAGCCTCTGATTGGTTGCAAGATGGTGGAGGGAAAAGGAGGA
Source organism: Taxus chinensis (assembly GCA_019776745.2). Classification (NCBI taxonomy): domain Eukaryota; kingdom Viridiplantae; phylum Streptophyta; class Pinopsida; order Cupressales; family Taxaceae; genus Taxus; species Taxus chinensis. The sequence continues at coordinate 390,854,206 of CM034157.1, forward strand.
TTGTGTCAAAAGAATAATTAAAAGTTAACTTCAAAAATTCTCCCGCACATCCGTCGAGCCATGTGTCAGCACGTGATTGGCTGCGGGCCAGCGAGGTTGCGGGGAAAAATGGGAAAATTTCCCAAGGAAATTTTTTCAAAAAGGATAAGTTTAAATTTCAGTCTGCCCCTATGAGGTGCCATGTGGTAGATCCTGATTGGTTGTAGGATGGCAGGGGCCTCATACTTTTTATGGAAATTTTTCCAAAGTTAAAATTTAAATTTTTCTAATAGTTAGATTTATTTGTTTTATTTTTTTAATGCCAATTTGAAGTAAAAACTTGAAATGGCCATAACTTGAGCTAGAAAAGTTGGTTTTGGGAAAATGAGGAGTTTTCAAAAATCTCTCAATTCCCTCTTTACATAGAAACCATAAAATTTTAATTTTGATGAAATTTAAATGGTCAGTTTTGTAAAACTAATCTGTAGGCTTCTAATTTGTGAACTGACAGTTTTCAACTTCTCAATTTGGTTAAATTAGATCTGCTCCTTCACTCAACATGTCAAACAGACATGGAGGGTTGGTCTAGGGAGGAATTAGAGTGTTTTTAGAGAGTGAATTTGTTTAATTTATTCAAAGTTGTATTTTTCCAACAGTAGACAGAAAAATGACTGTGTAAGTTTCAAATTGGATTATATAAAGTTTTGAAGGTTCTTTCTTAAATGTTAGGGTCAACTTGAATTCCTTAGGAATTACTAAGCCTAAATTTTAATGTTTCATATCTTATTTCTTGGCGTAAGTTTGAACTTCTCATTTTTATTAAAAAAAATAGAATTACCAAAGTAAAGTTTATAGCCTTGATCTTTTCTTTTAAGTCTGCATCATGTCAATTTTATAATTTAAATATGTGAATAGTTTTCTAAACTAGTCTAATACATCTACTGGATTTAATTAACCATTATTTCCAAGTTAAAATTACAATTCCTGATTTCAATTGTAATAAAGTTCCAAGTATGCAAAAATAATATACTTCCTTCCTACACATTCTTCCTTCTTCAAACAACAATTTCAATCTTAAAAGAAAATCCAAATCTAATACACAATACAATTTTGAAAGTTAAGGTAATACTTTATTCATTTCCAATACAACTTTACAATCTTTTCTATTCCATTGATTTCTAAAATACAAAATACAATGCATATAACATCTTTTACATTTCTTTTCCAACATAGAGATTAAAATAAACATCCTTTACATTTCACATTCCAATATTCAATATTACATTACTGAAACAAATGTCTTCACACTGCAATTATTTATACAACTCATCCAATTCAAGTGGGAATGGTTATAATGCACTTGTACAAAAGAAGGGACTGTCAAACTGTATTCCTCTTGCTCCAAAACAGCAACATGCTAGTTTCTCCATATTTTCGTCTTGATCACAACAAGAAAAGGGGAAAGGAAATGCTCTCTAGCAAACCAAGATATCCAATGATAAGGGAGAATCTTTCCTTCCTCATTGGCCCCCAAGCCCCAACCATATTGAAATAGGAGATGATAATCAACTCATGGCAACAAGGCTTCCACAACAAATGTGTAGTATTCTTTCACATGCATAATACAATAAGAAACACAGTCCAACAAAATAGCAATTCACAACGGCATTTGAAAACATTCAAACAAAACTTAGGCTTGATCAAGCAAGCCAAGAAGAGTAAGGAACTATGGGGAAACTACTTATGCCTCCCAATTTGGAAAATGGGCATCCACCAATAATCATACCACCAAAATAACATGTCATATTGCATAAACCTTATGCCTCCCAACCCCTCCTTATGCCCCCCGCAAGAATAAGAAATTCAAGCTATTTCTTTTCCAAGGTGGGTCCCAATTCCAAACTCCCTCGATAATAAAAATAATGCCATTGGCATTCCCTTATGCCCCCTGTATGGAATCCCCATAGCCTTATCCTACAACAAATCCTAAGTAGTCTACCCAACAAACCAACACACACATAACAACATTCACCATTTCATACAAGCATGTAAGAGAAAGAAACATTTTCAAAAGGCACAAGTTCCTACCTCTCCATAATGGAGTTTGTTCCAAGATCCACAAGCTTTCCAAATGCCAAAAGTATTCCAAAATCAGCAATGCTCAAGCATACAAAATGACTCCAAACTCCTTTCACAATAAGCTCCCAAAACAACAACCAAAAATTTTCCCCCAAGAAGAATGAACAAAGTTTCAACAACCACAATAAGCAATAAATTCAAATTTTTAAAGGATAGGGAAGAGAAGAGGATGATTTAGATCCATGTGGGATTCCATATCATTCTTCCTCAACCCAAGAGTAATTCAACATCATGCACCTAAACACAATAAATAAAATGACAAATTTACTTACACACTCCAAAATGACCCATACTCCAAAAGGACTGAATTTAAAATATGTAAGAGAAGTGCAATAAAAACTTGTAAATACTCATTTCAAAATGCATTAAAAAGGTCTAAATTTAACCTTCAAACCATAGGTATGGTTGGTGAATAATTTTGAGACATGTGGGACAAGTTTGACTTGTCCCACAAGCCTTCAAATATAACCTCTACGGACAAATTCGAATTCCTAAGTGGATGAAGTGTCTCACACTCAAAAAGTCTATCTTACATTCTCTTACATATATCTTACATCTTCTTACACATTTTTTACAACATTTCTTACACACTCTTACAAAATTACATTTAAGATCAACAACTTCATTAATTACATTCTTATGACATATTGATTTATTTATGTTAACACATGATTACTCACAACATTAATACAACATATATAATAACTAAGCAAGGGGCAACACATCACAAAATAAACACATGCAACATTAATAAATAAACTAAATTAATCAAAACATAAAACCCCATGGTCATAATTAATGGAAATTCCCCCATGGAAATCCCTAACAACGTACAACACACACACAACAGTTTCCATGGTGGCCTTGTTGACTTCACCCAGAATTTCAATATGGTTATTCTCTAGTCCCCCAACATTTTTGTGATATTTTAACCTATAAAAAAAAATACCTCCTTCGGCCTCATGGACATATCAGAACATCCAAATGATATAAACAACATCTCAAGATCATCTAAACACATGAATCACAACAACATCAAGAATTCAACATTATCATTTTCAATTAATTAATCAACTATATCATCATCAATAATCTTCCATACCAGGTCTACTCAAAATATCCAATGTCACATGTCCAAATCAACATCTATAATATGTCCATGTCAAACAGTATATCATCATCCACATACAAAAATGTCTCTAATAACCATCATGCATAATAACTGAATCTAGATCAATAATAATCCATGATCTTACATCTAACCATCATACTAAAACAAAACATAATAGTGTCCATAATATGATCAACAGTATCAAGATCAGTATATAAAAGTGTTAAAGGGAAGTGGGCACTACATGTAAGAATAAATAAATGTGGTAGGTGGAACAATCACAATATAAAATACATCGAGAGAAGACATACTAAGGCATAAAAGGATAGAAGAATTATTGAGTAAAAGTACAAAGAAGAAAACGAGGGCAGAGGGAGGGAACATTCTGAAAACAAAATGGATGTTTTGGTCAAGATCACACATGTAGACCTTCCAAAGCCAAAATTTCTTAAGAACTCAATGATGTCATATACCAATGACCCTGAGGGTTCCTTCTCACATGACACAACACTCACAAACTCTAGAATATGATTACATGACACTTGAGGTAGAGAGAGCATTGCTGCTAGAAGAAGACCCAAATACAAAGGAACTGGTATATAATAACAATGTTAAAGTTCTAAGGGAATTAAAAATTGACATTTGGATTTGAAGACCCTACTTTCCTCAGGAATATTATGTACTTCGAGTTCTATTGAGAAGGCTCCATAATCAGATGTTGTAATTAGATGAACCATGTCAAATTAATATAGAGGTGATAGTTAGGGTTACTATCTTATGGGATAAAGGGAATTAAAAAATCAATAAATAGAAGACAGTGTTGAAACAAACAGGTCAAGCGATGGACATCAAAAAATTAAAATGGGGAGTACGGATAGAAGACATTTCCAATCACATAGTAAGGTAAGTAGCTAAAGGCATATGTCTAAAAATATATCATACAAATAGGGAATATGGTGCCCATGAGCTTAGCATATAGATTTCCCTATATATGGTTTAGTTTCATTCAAAGTATAATCTTGCGGAATTGTTAGCAGTAGAATTCCATGAAAATACTAGGAGGATAAAAGAGGGGAAGCACGCTTTTTTCTATGGCTCATTATTGATATGTTTGGCCATGTACTTCACTAAAACCCTACCTAATACCATAAAAAAATAGAATGGAAGGCAGATAAAATGATCATGAAACAAATTTGGGAACATATGGCTACTCTTGATGTAGTAACTTAGATCACATCATTGTTAGGCTGAATAAAAAGGATTAGGAAAATCATTGGAGGAAAATCTAGGATATCTGAGTAAGTTGTTACAAAATTTAGTTATTTTTTACACCCACCAAAGAACAAGGGAATCCCATGTGCATCAGCCTATCACCTAGCGGGCACTAGGCGCTCACTCGACACACGCGTAGGTGCCAAGTCTCTCCTTTATTTGAGTTTTGTGGGAAACATAATATATGATGGGAACTTAAGGATAGTGAGCAGAAATGAGACATGCAAACATCATAGAGATCACAATGGCTTCTAGACTAGTGCATTATTTCCAGATAGAAAGATACTTTAACAGAATATAAGACTGAACCAAAATAGAAAGGGAAATGCACAAGGATTCATACTTATTTCATAGACATACATGAAACAGAGCCATGAAGATATGAGGATGGACTAGAATCATTAATTATCATATTCAAATAAGTTGGTAACCTCATTACATTCATTAGATCCATTACAGAACATCATAGTATGGCAGACCGAAGTCATATATCATATGTGAATCTATATTCTTTAGCTCTTTAAAAAGAAAATTTATAATCTAAATCCCCTTGATGCATCCTTCTCCTATATTTCATCTACCCAACCCAATATATCTCCTTGTAGAATTTCTACAGATTTCCTCTCTCTATTGATCCCCCACTTTATTCTTATTTAGGTGCTTGTATTTATAGGCCCCTTGAACTACCCAACCACCTTTCTAAGGCTTTCTATCTATTGCTAAGTGTCCAAATGTGGTCCTCCATGGGAGCATGCTCATCCAGGCCTGAGCTCTCCACTCCTTTCCATGATGTTCTTCTAGAAGCTTCCATCATAGGGCATATTCCTTTCTAGGACAACCTGTTGCTAGGCTGGCATCTTATCCATTCATCATGCGCATGTGGATCACACTTTTCTCATTTTTTTCCTGATATGCCATATACGAATAAGTCCCGAGACCTTGTTCTATCAGTGTGTAACATGGTCCTTTTAAAACCTTCCTAGAACCCTACCTTGCGTGATTTATTCTTGTGTGCCCACCCTTTAACTTAGGCCTTTCATGCCCATGTGCCTTTTTATACTTAGTCAATATTTTAGGGGACCAACACAAAATATGAAAATGAGGTTTATTTTATCACAGATATAGATTATACTTTTATTTGGCCTATAGTCCCACATGCACAATATATTCCAGCATTACCTTATGAGGCATTCGATGAACTAGTGGCTACATCTGTAGAAGCAATTAAAATTCTGCCTATGGATTCTACCAAATCCAAGTTACCAAATTTTGATGAGGTAATTTAATATACCTTTCAAGAATATAGACATAAATTCTCCACACAATCAGATAATTCTGAATCAAACAAAGAACTACCTAAAACATACAAACAGAATAAATTCCCTAGTATTACAAATCCTGTAACAAAAAGATAAAAAGCCTTACTTGAGAAAGAAAGATTTAAAGAAGTCTTTCCTAACAAGGGGAAAGATGAAATATATTCTGAAGAAATAGAAGACATTTTAGAATCAGAGGAAGAACAATCATACACTCCATCACCTCCACTTCCAAAGGACCCTTTAGCACCATCAATTTAAGAAGACTCGGAACCAATAGAAGAAACAAGGATTAGTAATCAATCCTACAACTATTATAAAAAATGTCTAACTATTGGTGACATCTCAAACATTTCCCAAGAATACACTGTAAGTATAGGTCGAGAACATATGGCTATAACAGAAGCCATAGTGTATAATCTAGAGAAGCATGCATTTATACTTGAAGATATAAGTCACTTCCTTACACCATCACTAGCAGAGGAAATACAAGACAAAATAGAAATAGAAAAATCAAACTGCTTAACCGCGCTTCAGCAAGAACAAACCACTCTTAAGAAAAATAAAATTTTCACCAAGAGCATATTACAGTGCATAAAGGAATTGGATGAGCTAATTGTACTATTGGTGAAACAAAATAAGGAGAGGGAAGATCAAAAAAAGGGTAGTGAATTAGAATAACAAAGGAAAAAGAGGAAAACACAACAAAAAAAATAAGAAGAGTTGGACAAGAAACAGAAGGAATAAGACATTAGGAAGAAAAAAAGTGGAGAAGGAGAGAAAGGTAGAAGAAGAGAAAAAACTAAAAATGGAGTTAGAAAAAAAGAGTAGAAGAAGAAAAAAAGAAAGAAGAAGAAGAAAATAAGAAGATAGAAGAGGCAAAAAAAGAAGAGAAAGAAAAGAAAAAGAAATTAGGGGAAGAAAAAAAGCATACGAAGAGAAGGAAAAGAAAGAAAAATAAGAAAAATAAAAGGAGGAAGAAGAAAAAGAAAAGAAAAAACAAGAAGACATCGAAGAGAAAGAAAAAATGGAAAAAGAAAAAGTAGACAAGGAAGAAGCATAATAAATAGAAGCATTCACAAGCCTAATTACATCTACATAATCCCCTAGAGACTCCTTAGCAAAAATCAAACAAGTCCTACATAAGAGGAAGAAATAAAAATCCATTCACCTACAATAAGGGGTCATGGAAATAATCTCTAAATAATACAAAGTTATTATATACAAACTAACTCCGTTACAGAAAATAACATGTAGCCAAGTACTCAAATAAAGTGCCACACATGATTGGATGCAAATATGCATAGAGATGGAGGAGGTAATATATAGAATGATTGTTGTTATCCAAATAGATAGAATAAGGATCAAAACTGATCATGTGCTTTCCATTAAGGAAAACATTGAGAACGCGGTACATGAGATTTTGAAGAAAAACCACACAGACTTAGAATCCAAAAAAGAGACAATCAAGAAAAGTGCAATAAGAGAATATGAGTCTGAACTCACCAAGCCACACAAAATAGAAAATAAGAAGAATAGAGGGGAATTCTAGGATTCGATAGCAAAGTTAGAGAAGAACTAACCAATGCAGTGGTATATTATGCATACACGATTGGATGGCCTAGTATGACCGTGGAAGACAAGGTCAAGATGGAGAGGTAGGAAAAATAAATACACAAAGCATCCATAGGATATGATAATTCAACATGCATAGATGGAACACAGAGAAGAAAAATAGAAGAGCTCACTGATAAATACCAACAACAATAGAAGACTCAGATAGAGAATATCTACGATATGTAGAATAGTAGCAACTCATTAGATAAAGTTCTAATGAGAATGCAACAAGAAACCTTAGTAGCACAATCTAGATGGAAAAATGTGAAATCACATCCCACTCTAATAGATATAGTCTCTTTAGTCCAATAAAATACCCATCTTCATGAATGTATGGACTAGGTAAATACTCATTTGAAGTCTTGGCATAAATATGAAAATATTATTACTTCCCAAATTGTGAAATACATGCCACAAAGTACACCGTAGAAGATTAATGGTTGAGGAGTCCCAATAAACTAGTCGAGTGATGGAACCATTCCCTATACCAAATGTCTAAGTTCTTGGGGAGGTTAATTCTTCTCTACCATGGTGTCCCATAAATCCAAGTGGGTGAGTCAAGCGAGGGAACCCTTCCCTACGCCAGATGTATAAGTCTTATTGGTTGATACCCATTGATCAAATTTTTGGTGGAAATTTTGAAGGAAGGACTAAAAGTTATCACCATTTGTTTGCTTGAGGATGAGAAAAAGTTTAAGAGGGGGGATAATGTTGGCAGGAGTTTAGGCATAAATCCACAAAGTGATAGAGATAGCCGCAATGAAGTAGGAAAAGCCGCAAAATGAAGCAAAGCCACACATAAAGGGAAGAAGCCACCAAAGACTACAAATCTACAAAATACTAAGAAGAGTTACAAAATCTGACAGAATCTAGTGAAGTGAAGAAAAATCAAATCAGATCATGTCAGAAGTTGACGGAGGCCTGCGTAAAAGGAAGTGACCTTTGAAATAGATTGTATTTTGTATATTTATTATAATCAATGTATTATGTAAAGTGTACCTCACGAAAGACTTATGTGAGAGTGCCTTTTTGTGATTTTGTAAGAGATATAAGAGAGATAGAATGAGAGGAAGGAATGTTTAATGAAATGATGTAAGGAATTTTAATATATAAATAAAGATTGGAGTTTGGAGAAAAATATGTATGTGTCTTTATTTACATTTTTGTTCAAAGATTAGATCTAGTGTATTTCTTGCGTACATCCTTAACCTTGACCGATCTACACATAAGCCTCACAATATTGTTGAGGTTTTAGGCCAACAATTAGTATTCAATACTCCAACATCTTCCTTAAGTTCCTCACCTTGACCATCCCATTCAAGTGGTTTCCAAGTCCATCCCCATTAAGACTTCACCCAATAATCCCTAAGAAGACTACTAGGAAAAGATTAAAACTGAGGGGTTGAGATATTCTACTGTATTTGATTAATTAAGGCCCCATATTTAAACCACAAATTATCCCAAAATCTAATCCTTGAACCATCCATCATCTCCCATTTACTTCCTTTTAGAAGAAAACCTCTACATTTGCATAAACCATTCTAGAAAAAAAATACACCAGGAAGAACATTATCAGAAATAAAATCCCCTTGATCCATATATAATAATTTTTCCTTTAAGATCTTTTCCCATAAACCTTCATCATGTGTTAGCCTCCACCCAGCTTTCACAATTAAAGATTGATTCATACTTTTTATATCCTTCAAGCCAAGACCTCCTGCACTCTTTGGAAGCGTTACTTTTTCCCATGCCACCAAAGGAATATTGTGTTTAGCTTGAGTACCTAACCAAAGGAATCTCCTCTATATTTTGGTAATGATAGTTCTAATGTTAGATGGCATTTTAATAGCTGACATAATATAAACTACTAAACTTTATAAAGAGATTTGGAGCAGTTGCAATTTCCTAGCCTGTGACAACAAAGCCCCTTTCTAAGATGCTAAATTTATTTGAAATCTATTGATAAGAGTATTCCAACTATCCAGAACCATTTTTCCTTTGAAGAGAGGCATTCCCAAATAATAACTTGGGAGATATTTAATAGGGAACTCCAAAATAACAGCTATTCTAATATGAATATCTTCATCCGCATTCATAAATAAAATACAACTTTTGTGAAAATTAATAAGCTGACCTGTGACCTCCTCAAAATCTTGAAGAGTATCCTTGAAAGTTGTAGCTTCAAACAGAGTATCCTTACCCAAAAGAAAATTATTATCAAAAAACTATTTCAAATAAATAGGATCCAGACCCTTCTAAATAATTAACCCATTTAGAATATTCCTTTTCTTTTGGTTAGCACAAAGTTTGCCGAAGGTTTTTTCCACAATAATGTAAAGGAAATGTGATAATGGATCTCCCTATCTCAATCCTCTTCCTGAAGAAAATAAATCTTTATACTTACCATTATAAGAATTGAATATTTGGGAGTAGATATACATTTAATTATCATTTTGATGAAATGCTCATGAAAACCCAATCTTTCCAGGATAATACATAGAAATCTCCAAGACACCTTGTCATAAGCTTTATTCATATCAACTTTTAACAACATAGCCTCCCTTTTATAAACATCCAAAGAGTGAATAGTTTCATGAATAGTTATAACACTATCTAAAATGTGTCTTCCTTCAACAAAATCTCCCTCATGTGGAGAGATAAAACCTTCCCATAATCCTTTGATTTTAAAGGAAATTATTTTATTGATAATCTTATAGATAGTATTACATAAACTAATAGGTCTAAAGTCAACAATGTTATCAGCTCCAAGGACCTTAGGAACAAGATCTATAAAATTGTTATTTACTTATTTCAAAATTTTACCTTGCCTAAAGAAATATTGAGCACCATATTCAACATCTTCATGGAAAATTTCCCGAAAAACCTAAAAAACGAAGGTTGGGAACCATCTGGGCTAGCATATTTATCCCCTTCCAAATCAAAAACAACTTATTTTATCTCTTCAGGAGATGGAATTTTAACCATTTCAGCATTTTTCTTATTATTGATAACAGGTTGAAATAAATTGGCAATACTACTCTCCTTAACACAGTTTGGCTCCCTTCTAGAAGCAAGAAAATCAAAAAAGAAATTGATGAATTCCTCAAAGATCTCTGACTAATTTTTAGTTTTCACACCTCTCCTATCAACAATTTCTAAAATAGTATTGTTGTTTTTATGCATTGCGGTAGTTAGATGATAGAATTTAGTTTTCTTATCTCCCTCCTTGAGCTAAGAAATCCTACAATTTTCTTTCTAGTAAGCCTCCTCTTTTTCTTTAAGAGTATGAAATTCAGACAACAAAAATTTATCCTTTTTCCTTAATTCTTAACTCAAACCCATATTTTTAGTTTGATCCTTTACCTTCCCAATTTCATTAGAAATCTATATTTGTTGAGCAATTTTTTTTCCAAAGATCTCATTATTCCATATTTGCATTCTAGCTTTCACATTTTTTAACTTAGAAACCAATTTGAACATTGATTTACCTTTCACAATTAATTGCCAACATGATTGAATCTCCTCCTTAATGTTAGGATGCATCAATCACATTTTGAAAAATCTAAAAGGCATCCCTCTCAAACCCATATTATTACCATTTTGAAGATAAATTGGACTATGGTCAAAATCAATTCTTCGCATGGCTGACAAATTTCCTCCAAAAGAGGAGAACCAAGAAGGATTAATAAGAAATCTATCAATTTATTTGAATGAGATCATTTCCAAAATGGTGGTTAGACCAAGTGTACTTTAGCCCTCTTAATTCAATGTCCATTAAATTACAATTAGAAATTAATTCATCAAAATCCCCCATACTATCACTACAACCATTTGTGCCACCTTTTTATCTTATGTAATTAAAGGGGTGTTAAAATCCCCTCCTATCAACTAGTACATATCTTTATAGAGGTCACAAAAATGCAAAATCTCCCCTCAAAGTTGTCTTCTATCAACATAAGAGTTAGGGTCATAAATATTAGAATAGATCTATAAAGAACCAATATCCTTTTCTTTAAAAATAATAACCAAATGATGAGATGATTGAACTAAAATAGTTCCTTCCTTTTCCTTTTGAATCCAAAAAGTATCTAAGCCACCAGAATCCTCAATAGAAGAAACACACTGCATATCAGATCTAAACAAAACTTTATTCTTAGCTTCAACCATTTTTTCTTTAGACATTTTAGTCTCTTGAATCAAAATAATATTAGGATTATGAGTTTACCTAAAATTAGACAACATACTTTTTTTGTTGGGATTATTTAAACCCTTGATATTTCAAGATATCAACTTCATATTGTTTTTATTCATAGAGTTTCTCTACTTAATAATGACGCCACATATTGGCATGTTTTGGCCCCATCTAAATCATTTTGAAGCCTCTTACACATATAGTTTTGAGACTTTGATCTCCTCTTGATGGTTGATATGAGATAAAGTTATGATTTTTCATATATTTAGTTCTGTATGGTCATTAATATATAATATACTTATTTACTTTGGTGAATCTTGTATTTTGTGCAAACTGATGTTTCTAATGTCTCCATGAGCTAATTACAAGATTCCATAAGCTTTTGAAGTAGTAGGCCCTAGCTCGTAGAACTCTATTTGTGCTCCTAGAGCATCCCGTAGCCATTGGCTGGGCAATGATAAAAGAGAATCATGACATCCAACAATAATGAGGCATCATGAAGTACATGGAGCTAAGCATATGAAGTTGGATAATGAGTTAACCAAGTGGAAGTATTTTTTGGACAAGTGTGAGAAGTCTTTGGGTGATTTATCTTGCATGTAGCAAGCTCCAGACCTATCTGTAGCATCTTTGAGAAATATTTGTAGCAACAGAGTAGTATGAACCTCAAGCTTCCCATAGCCAAAGAGAACTTATCTAGATCACACCGAAGCATAAGACAAAAAGTACTAACTACCCTAATGCATCATATGTAATGTTATGATTACTTTGTTAAGTAGTGTCATAATCAATTCTTATCATGTAAATAAGACATGAATTATATGTCTCCACTCAAAAAATATGAAACAGAACAACTATAATCTGTTTGAGTGGTTTTTAATCATATTCCTAGTATAGAATAAGTTAGTGATCTTTCTATATATATATTTAGATAGAAATGTAATAGATATGGAGTAATAGATTAAGGAATGAAGTGATAGCTGTATGAGAGAAGTAGAATTGTGAATGTGTGAAGATAGAATATATTAATGTGATTTTGTACTCTTAAGTTCTTGTAATATATTTTTTGTAGCAATCTTCAATTACTATAGCTTAATAGATGAATCCTTTATCTTCTTGAGGTATTTTGTGAGTTTCTAGGGTAGAATCAGAACTCACTTTTACACAAGTAAGGGCCCCCTCGAAAGGAATTACAGGGAAGATCTTATTCCTCCATTTCCTATTTATGTTATGTGAATTGATTATCAGTTATTCATTTCAGTTCTAAAAGCTAATGAATGCATAGTGTGTTGAGTTTTATATCTACAGATCAACATCATCCATAGTTTACTTTCCAATTTGCACAAGCATTAATTTATACTCTTCGATGATTCTAGCCTATAAATACCTCACTCCAAAGTATTGTAGCATATATTATGTAGGCCCTTTGAAAAGCTTACCCCCCTGGGTTGACATTTAATGAACAACAGAGTATGAGACCTAATATCATTCGTTTATTACTCTACACATCTTTTTGGCACCATTACCGAGAAGGGTGTTCAGATAGTACCATAGAAGTGATTCAATTTCCTACTTTCTAGAATAGTTGTCCTACTTTTTAGACTTGCTTTCCTTCCTATTATTTCAAAACCTTTCTAGGGTAAATTTTTCATTATCGCATTACTCAATTTCTGTAAATAGCATTAAGAACCCACCCCCTCATATATTGAAAAAAAAAAGAAAAAGAAAAAAAGAAAAAAACAACAATAAAAACCCTTTTTGGGCATTGTTGGTAGATTCTGGGTAGAAAACCAACCTACTGGCTACTCAGAACTATGAAAAAGGGCATGAATGGAAAACCATCTCACTGGCCATTCAGGGGAAAAAATTGAAAAAAAAGGAAATGAGAAGAAAAAATGTGGATTTTTCATGAAGGATGGAAAGAAAACAAACCTCAGCCAAACTTGCGTAACACATTGCTTTTTCCACTTCCAGTTGCTATAGGTAACCTTCCAATTGTTGTGGTCTCCTTTAATGGTTGCTACGAGAAACCTTCTAGTTGTTGTGGGCTCCTCAAACAGTTGCTACGGGAACTTTCTAAAAGTGCTATAGGTAGATTTTTGGACAGCCACAGGCATATTCAGAAGGAGGAAAGGAAAAAGCTGAATCACAAACAATTGCAAAAAGAAAAATTCATACTACAAACATTCCTTGCTTGCTACGGGCAACCTGTTGGTTAAATCAGGCTACTTGTTCATTGTTACGGGCCACCTCATGGTCACTACGAGCATAATTTCAGAGTGCTACAACAAATCAGTGTTATGGGTAGTCAAGAAAAGAGATGCATAAATCCACTCCAGAACTTGTAGGCATCATACAAAAGAAGAAGAAATGTAAGTTTCTAAAAATTGCAAGCATCATGCAAGGAGGTATTATTTTAATAGGTTTTCACATGTTGCAAATGCACAAATAGAAACAAGGACCTCCAGTTGAGTCCAAGAGGAACCTCATGTCCAATCTACTTAAGCATAAAAATTACATAAACAAATTCCAGAAGAGCAATCTTTTTTTAGATGATCTTTACAATCAAATTACTCATTGGAAAAAGTGCTACACGCCAAACCCTTAGACAAAACATATTCCCATTAAAAGGTGTCAAGTAAAGGACAAATAGGTGGCACTAAGGTAAATATGTAATATCTATAAGTAGTAAGTATCTATTTTTTGAAAATACATGTTAGAATTTAATATATGCCTTAATCATTTACTTTTTTTCAATCACCATCATGAGGGGACATTAATAATTCCCTTTAACAATAATTTGAAGGAAAAATGGCATGCGTGAAATGGATTTTTCACTCGGGATGAGTGACATCTGTGTGGAGGAGGAAGCATGATTGGATCTCACTACGGGTATATTTAATTAGCCGCAACACAATGATCTAGGGAATGATGATGCACACCTCAATTATAGGGGACATTTAAATATTTCCCCTGACATGTGATTAAGCAAAACAAAAAGGGAGAAAATCAAGTAAAGAAGAGAAATGAAAAAATATATACTTCCATGCAGAGAAAAAAAAAACTGTCTGCAGAAGCTATGTGAGGAACAATTTTTCACAGAGAGCCCACCAATGTCACACCCTTAAGAAATTAACCTCATTGCTAAGATATATTTGAATGGGATGGATGGAAAAATTACTTCCAACTGCTAACCAAATACTCAAATGAGAGAGTAAAGCAATTCGTAAGCACATTCGATGAATAACAAGCCACAGTAGCTAGCATATCATTTCCAATAATCGAAGAATTGATTGGGCAAGTGACATGAATCCCTCAAAATGGAGAAAATTGGGATGGGAAACTCAATTCACAACAAATTAGACAACAATTCTTCCAAGGGGAGCAATACAATCAGACAAAAGGGGGAATTGAGATAAGAAGCCTACCTAAGGCCTAGAGAATATTGTTACATTCATCATCAAGTACTTCACATTGGAAGGAATTTGTTCCCTACTATATACAATGTAATTTAAATACTTAAATCACTTGAAGCATGGAATAGTAATAAATGTCCCAAACCACTTGTTGAATAGCCTATAAAAAATGGTAAAAAAAATTAGAAAGGGGTGAAGAATGCCTTGTCTCATCACTGTCTGATTTGGATAATCACCAAGCAAGGCATCCAAAACATCCAACCTAGGATTGATTTAAACTAGGTAATAGGGAATCCAAACCGACAACCTACAACACCTAAAGAAGAGAAGAGTCAAGAAAAAGTTGAAGAAAGAGTGGAAAAAGAACAAACCCTTGAGAAATAGCCACAACAAGAAAGGAGGTCCAAAAGAAAGCATATCATAAGGGCCCCTAAGGAGAGAGAAGAGGAGTCTAGCATAATCATAGCAAGAAATACTAGGATCTCTGCTACTACATGAAGAAGAAGAAGGTGGCTCATCATTTCCTCAGAAAAGGAAACCATAGAAGAGGTAGGGAGTAAGAAAAGTAGACGTCATGACTATCTATCTGTAGAATAAAGGGGCTTTGTCTCCAAGAAGATGAAAGGTGCAGAGGCAACATCACTTGCTAGGGAGCATAACATGCAAGAAAAGGAAGAAAAAACCCCCTACACCTAAGTAGAGGAGGAACTTGAAGAAACTAAAACTACCTCAACACCTAAGGAAAAAGGAAAAGAAAAGGTAGTAGAGGAAGTTATCCCCAAGAAAGAACAAAAGAGAAAAATAACAGTTGTAAGAAGATCTCATAGGATAAGGAGGAAAGGAACAACAAAAACAGAGACCATAGAAATTAGTGAAGAAGAACCTAAAAAGAAGGAGAAGGAAGAAGTATTTATCACAAAAGAAGGTTTTGACATAGTAAGAGAGATAGAAAATTTAGAAGAAGAGAAGAAGTAATAACAAATACCTCCTAAGATACCACAACAGGAAGAAATTGAAGAGGAAAAAAGTGAAGGTAAACAAGAACTTGATTCCAAACTCTGGAGCAAGCAGTGAAGGAAATCAAAATTTTAAGAAGCATTATAAGAAACCTAGAGGGAACAAAAGGATTGGATGCCCTGATAGGAGTAGAAAAAGCTTTGGAAAAGACTCCCATGGAAGAAGAAAGAGAAGAAGAACCTGCAGAAGAACCTAAACCTAAACCAAAATATGAAGGTAAATATAAGGGAGGAAAGGATGATTGCTTACTCCAAATGGTCCCATATAGAGCACAAAAACATCCTACAGCAAAGCCTGAGGTAATACACTTTGACCTCACTTTTGAAAATAACTATTCAGCTGGCCCTAAGGATGACCTATATACATTCTTAGAAGAAAATTTTCTTGAAGATTATAATGTTTTTCAAAGGATAGTACAAATATTTAAAGGGCATGTTGAAGCAAGGAAGAAACATGACACATTGGTGGAGAAGGTGGAAAAACAAGAAGAAAAAATAGAGTGACTCAAGATGAAAGTAGAAAATATGTATCATCTTTCTACTAGGATTTTAGAATGCGGACCTCCACCATGAGTATATGCTCTATATTTATAGGAGAAATGGTTGCATTTCAGATATGAGAAAGTATACAATAACCTTCCCTATGTTGTAGATGACCCCAAACCATTCTTTAACATATATAGAGAATCTGATCCTAACACTTAGGCACATCTGAGTGAGTTTTATATCCATAACTTTGTTGTTCCTTATAATGTAAAGTGGAATCCTAACATGTACCTGGGTGACATACTTCTAGATGCCTTCACATCCTACCCGAAAAATGAGAAGAGAAGAAAAGAAGAGGTAGATGAGTATCTATAAATGGAAAAACATTCTACCTTAATGATAAGGGGAGAAATTGGTTACCTTGAGGACATTGTAGAAGAATGGACAAAGTTTGTATCAGAGGATAGATTGGCTACATGGGTTAGGAAAAGGTAGATAGCTGTCTAGAACCAATATTTGATATTCCTCGAAAAAGAAGGTAAAAAAGCTTATGTATCCTACAAATCAAGATGGGATGAGTTTCCCACTATATTGAGAAATAAAGAGCCAAAATCACCTGCAAATTTTAAGTAGGCCTTAAAAAGGGTTCATGATTACATAGAACTGGTAAGAATGAAAAAGGAAGGATGGTTAGGATTGAGGTTTCATCCTCCCATCTTCTGGTATCCCATTCCAGATTGGAGGGAAATAGTACCTTTGGATAAAGAAAAAGAAGCATCCTTATGGCATGAACTTGGTATAAGGGGAGGTCTCTATGGATATGGCCAGGTAGGTAATCCGGACCCCTATGACTACTAAAAATATTGTGCCCTCAAGATGAGCCAACTTGCTCAGGGACGAGTAAGAAGCTAAGTTGGGGGGTGTGATGAAGCCACATATTGGCATGTTTTGGCCCCATCTAAATCCTTTTTGAATCATGTTACACATATAGTTTTGAGACTTTGATCTCCTCTTGATGGTTGATATGAGATAAAGTTATGATTTTGCATATATTTAGTTTTGTATGTTCATTAAGATCTACTATACTTATTTACTTTGGTGAATCTTGTCTTTTTTACAAAATGATGTTTTTGATGTATCCATGAACAAATTACAAGATTCCATAAGCTTTTGAAGTAGTAGGCACTAGCTCGTAGCAATCTCGTTGTGCTCCTATAACAACCCGTAGCCACTTGTTGGGCAATGATAAAAGAGAATCATGACATCCAACAACAATGAGGCATCATGAAGTATATGGAGCTAAGAATATGAAGCTGGAAAATGAGTTAACCAAGTGGAAACATTGTTGGGACAATTCTAAGAAGTATTTAGGTGATTTATCTTACCCGTAGTAATCTCCAGACCTTCCCGTAGAATCTTCCAAAACTATCTACAACAACAGAGCAATATACACCTCCAGCTGCTCGTAGCAAAAGAGAACTTATCCAGCTCACACCGAAGTATAAGACAAAAAGTACCAGCTATCATAACACATCATATGTAATGTTATGGTTACTTTGTTAAGTAGTTTCGTAATCAGTTCTTATCATGTAAATAGGACAAGAATTAGTTATCTCCACTAAACAAATATGAAATAGAAAAACTATAATATGTTTGAGTGGTTTTTTATCATATACCTAACATAGAATGAGTTAGTGATCTTTTTATATATATATATTCAAATATAAATGTAATAGATATGGAGTAATAGATTAAGGAATGAAGTGATATCTATATGAGAGAAGCAGAATTGTGAATGTGTGAAGACATAATATATTAATGTGAGTTTGTGATCTTAAGTTCATTATAATCTCTTTGATGTACTAATCTTTAATTGCTACAGCTTAATAGATGAATCATTTATCTTCTTGAGGAGTTTTGTGAGTTTCTAGGGTAGGATTGGAACTCACTTCTACACGAGGAAGGCACCCCTCGGAAGGAATTGCAGGGAAAATCCTATTCCTCCATTTTCTATTTATGTTGTGTAGATTGATTATCAGTTATTCATTTCATTTCTAAAATCTAATGAGTGCATAGTGTGTTGAGTTTTAGATCTGCAAATTAACAACATCCATAGTTTACTTTCCAATTTGCACAAGCATTACTTTATACTCTTTGATGATTCTAGCCTACAAAGACCTCACTCTAAAGTACTGTAGCATATATTTTGCAGGCCCTTTGAAAATATTACGCCCCTGGGTTGAAATTTAATGAACAACAGAGTATGAGACCTAATATCAATGGTTGATTATTCTGCAAATCACTCAATATAACATTGTTTACCTGAATCAATTTCCTTAGCAACTACTTTTTCCCTTTTTTCTTTGTTAGACATAGTACCTCTTTTTAAAAAGGGTTTCCCATAGTCATATTTTGATTTTGATTTTTTAAGAACACTTCTTTTATTAATTTTCTTCTCTTCCAACTCTTCCAATAACTCTTCCAATTTCCTTTCCAAACTCAAAGAGCAAGGAACTACCTCTGGATATATAAAAAAACCCTCCTTTATTGAAGAAGAATTGTTTTTTTTCTCTTTTTGTTGCTCCTGTGAAACATCCTTACTGATCTCAATATTCTCTTAAATATTCTCATCCTTTGATATCTCTTCATTCTTGATCTAAACTTCTTTCTCTTTCTTAACTTGCATATGATTTGCAATAGCCTTCTCTTCCTGGTTTTGTTCCATCTGATCAACTTTATGGACCTCAGTATTTTTTTCTTTTGTTCCATATGATCAACCTTGTGGACCTTAGTCTCTTCAAGAACCTCCACTTCCTTAGTTTCTTCTATATTTAACACATTGAAGTATAACTTCACTGGAGACAATAAACTTGGGAAACTAGGGATATTCAGCTGATTCTTCTCTTGGTTATTCTCAGTCCCCTTTACGTTCTTATCTGATAGTTGTTTACCCTATTTTAGATTCTTTTAATTTCTATTGTTCATGCCCCATACTCATGAAATTTTGATAGAACAAAGGAGAAACCTCATATTCAATCTTCTAGGTCCAAACTCTAAATTTTGATTGGAGTTTAATTTCCTTTTGAAGCAAGTTACCCACTAGAACATTGACACAAAACCAAGCATACATAAGCCTCATTCTTTCCCTTATTTTTAGATCAAACACAACCAAATATCCTAAAGCATTTTCTATTGTTGTTAGGATTTCTTCCTCCCAAAATGCATAGGAAGACCCTGATGTTTGACCTAGACTGGTAGTTCATCTGGTTTCTCATTATATGGATCAAACCCTAGAGACCATTTCTGAACCAACAAACTGGATCTACCCATAAACCATGGCCCTCCTAGAAGGATATTTTTACAGTCTTCAGGGTAGAAAAGATTGATTTAAAAAACCCATTCACATAAGAAAAAATTTCAAGAGACCCCTTAGGGATATATTTCCTCCAAGGCCACTCATGAAACCATTCAAAATTCATTCTGGTACCATAGAACTTACGAACAAGATATTTTTCCATTCTATACTTAGCTTTATCTACTAACCCATTAGGAATATCCAAACTAAGGACTTCATCCTTTTTCAACCGAATTTATATTTGAAACCAAAGGTTGATTATATTTTCATTCTTTTGACCCATAATTCTATTAGCCCATTATGGGGAAAAATAAATATTTGACTTACCTCCTTTGTGCATATTACGTGGGTCCCCGATCTGCAAACCCCATTCTAAGGGTCACCAGTGTCCTACATTTTTTCCCACTTATTTGGTTTTTTAAATCCTCCTCATCCTCACTCCCGCTCTATTTTTAGTATTATGTGATAATGTTTAACTATATGCATGCATTTTAAAATGTTTTTGTGAATGGTAATAAGGATTTTCTGTATGTTTATTTTTTTGGAGTGATTCCAATATTGGAGAGTGTGACATAAAAGCTTGAGCAAATAGTGCATGATTGTAACAAACAATTTGATGGTTTTTTAAGTTGAATTTAATCTTATTAGTCATAGCATCTTGGTCAAAAAAAAAATAAAAATAGAGTTAAGAAAGGAATATTGGTTTGTTTTTATAATGTTTTTATGTGATTTCAATTAGTAGAAGAGTATGAAATTAGTTATAACCTACTAACAGTCCGGTAGCAGTGTGTGTAGAACTTGGTCAGTCAAGAAAAATATAATTATCACATGATCAAAGGAGTGAAATTTGATGCTAGAAGGTGTGAGGTATATGCATGATCCGATAATAATATTTAAAGAGATTTACAGTTGAAGGATTGAGTAGTAATATGTTGGGAGCATCATAATGGCCTTGAAACCCCTATTTTCCTAAGATAGAGGGGAGAATTATTTCATCATTTTTAAAGTTTTTTGAATAATCAAGATTTATTGTCAAGTCTACCATGTCTATACAAGTGAGATAGGTGTGTGAATAAAATTTTAGGATTTAAAATTACATTTTTATTATTTTATTATAAGAATATCACTTCTTGGATCAGTGAGAAACCCTCTTAGGTATTGGAAGAAAAGAGAGAGATTTGTGAACAAAATCACTACGCCAATGTATGAAAACTGGTAATAAACAATCCTTAACCTCCTCCAATGAATTTTCATGAAGGTTCATAGATTAATCAATCTCCAATAATTTATCATGCATGACATTATTTAAGATGATTTGTAGGATACGGTTTGCAAGGAGAATAAAGGTTGTATGGTTTTATGAGAAGTTAGTTAAAGGAAACTTTAAAAAATGAATCAAGAACCAATAAGGTGAATAAAAAATCATATAAAAGGGTACAAACATTTCCAAAATGAATCCTTGAAAAATAAGAGATTATCTAGGAATTATTTGTGATAGTCAAGCTATAGTCTTATGGAAGATAATAAAGGGACCTAGGGTTTGGTTGCTTTTTGGTCATATATTTTTTATGAGTTAGGACTCAATATATTCAAGAAATCACCTTGGAGATGTATCAAACAATATTTTTCAATATTTTTTCCATGGTTTACTCCCAAATTTGTGCTTCTTGTGATAGTTTAGGTCACAGTCCAATTATTGTTAAGGAATACCTAATGTAACAGTTTGAAAGGAAGATTTGGAAGAATTTTTACAAAAGATCCCACATTAAATTTTTTTATGCAAATAATATATCCTAAATATTATTCCAAAATGTCCTTACAGATTTAAATGAGTAATCAAGAATAAATCTATAAGGGATAAACACTATTGGTAGGCATGGTAAGTTCATAAGAAATAAGAAAGGAGGAATTAAATGAAAATGAGACTCAAACAAAGTTTTGGAACCTCAATTTTTGCATACACCATAAAGGTATTAAAAGGTGATAGGAAAATTCATTAATTTTTTGGGTATTTTTTATAATTTTCCATTCTTTAATCTATCAGGAGTAAGTTGTTTGAGAAGCCTAAAAAGGTAGTTTTTCCAAGAAGTAAGTTATTTAGTCTTTTGGATTGATTTGATTCATTTCAAAGGTTGAGTTAATATAGGTAAGGGATTAAGAACATGTGGAATTGAATGGTTTACTGTAATGAGCTGAAAATTTAATAATTTTCATTATTAAGGGTGATTGTGAACTTGTCAAGAAAGCTAATTTTGGTGGTTTTAAGAGACTGATTTGTGAAAAGTAGTCATTATAATCTTACAATAAAGTTTTATTTATTATGATATACATCAAGATGGGAGTAATTATTGTAAGGTTCCTACTCGTGATGATGAACTTATCCATGTGGAATATTAGATGAACAGAGTTGTGGTGTTCACCTTTAATTTCCTAAGTAAATGATACTGATGAAAGACCACATAATTCTATATCATTATAATGGTAAGAGATTGGTTATTAGTGGAATGAGATATGTGACTAATGTCATGAAATTATTTGTTTAAAAAATATAAAATCCACAAGTGTAAGGAATTTAAGTGTTCCTTTTCAGGTTTACCATTAAGGGAGGCTAAGTGATAGGCTCGTGACCCATATTTATGAGTGATGGCATATTGACCAATCCATTTTAGAGAAAAATTTCCACATTTACGTATTTTCATAGTAGTGAAATTTTTATTATGTTTAAGGAAAATATCACCAATATTGAATTCATATTCCTTAACATGTTTATTATATGCTCATTTGATGTATTCTTGATAGTTATGATAAATTCCAAGGGTTGGTAGGTGGTTTTTGTCTAATAATTCAAGTTATGATAAGCACTCCTGATGATAGTCCTCATCAGAAATGAAATCTTTGAGAGATACATGGAGAGATGGAATTTAAAATTCAAGGGTGTAGTATTTTATTTTACCAAACATCCCAAGATGCATTGGCATGTCACCCAGGAAAACCTAAGCATGCACCCAAAGCACGCAAGGGTACCAAGTCCCTCTTGTAACGAAGCTTTGTCAAGGGGTTAGCATGATAAGCACATATATAGATATATTCTAGATGCATAATGACATTGCAAGGAAAAACCATAAATAGGTTTAGATCTTAACCATGGTGCATAAAAAAGAGACAAGGGCTAATATCAAATTCACCATACAAGATCCATACATATTAATGTCAACAACCATTATTTGACCACACAGATCCATTTTATTAATCACTGTAAAACAAGGAAGCCAAATATATACATAAGAGTTACATCATAGTCACGTGTGCTCATATATCAACAACATAACCTTACAATTAATTATGGGTCTCTCAAATCATGAAAATCAATACATATTTATAGGAGTGGGGAATTTACCTTCACTAATCATGCATCCTCAAAGTAGGCTACATGCTAAGAATAACCATTTTCCCCTATAAGATAAATAAAAAAACATGCAAGCTTGATAATAATAGACTATCTAATAATATCAAGTGCAGATATAATCCTATTAATAGCTTAAAACTATACATGTAATTTTACCTTCCTCTTGTCCAAAATAGCCATGTTTCACTTCCAGTTCTTCATGATGATGTGTGACCTACACTCAACATCTATATTTATCCTCATCATGAAAAATGACTAATTCTTGGTATCACACTTTCTCATGCGCACATCCACACCATATGTCTGTGCACCCTTCCATTCTGCACCTTAAATACTTAGGTTGTAATTCATCATCCCAATATTATCCCACACTTGATTCATTTCCACCCCCAGAAATGGGTAACCATGACTTATATCTCCATGAATAAAGAATAAGGAACAAAATAATTATGTATATAAAGAATGAAAGAATACTTGGGAATTCTATCCTTCTGCAGGAAGAATCAACTCTAGATACTCACTTTTAATCTCTTCCTCTAACTCGTTCCAATCATTGAGCACATTATTAGTATTATCAAAGATGTCTACAAGTATTTATTCCATTTCATCTATAGTAATATTTTGGCCCTCATTCTGTAATATTCTAAGGACATTTACCAAACTTGAGACCATCTCATTCATTACATCCATACACCACGCAATGAGTCTCCAAATTTCTTTGATCTTACCCTTATGAGGATCACGGGTTTCTGTAAGTGCATCACGATTCTCTGTTACTAATTCCAGCCTCTAATCATGCCTAAGTGCATCATTCTTCATTACCTCAAGGACCTCATTCTCCTTGACAAGATTCCTTGTCTTGATGATATTTTCAAGATCCGCTCACAAGTTTAGCGTCAAGTCTACCTTAGTCATTTATTATTTCAATGTATTTAGTATAGACTCATACCTAGTTATCTTGCATGCTATTATTTCCTTTGCAATTTCTGCCCATGTTGTAGTATCTCTTTATTTTGGCATCCTTATTGTACTTTCATGCATCACCATATGGACCATAGTGTGTAAATAATGCATGGCATATGGGAACCTCTCTACCACTTTCTCTTCCAGATGTAGCATTGCCTTCAAATTTTCATTACCTATCTGCTCCACCATACTAAGTACCACTCTCACCTTTGCTTCAATTATCTCCTTTTCCTATGTTAGGTGTTTGATCTCAAAATCTTTATATTTTCTATCTTCTAATAAATCATGAATAGTTGATAATTTATCAATATTTATGCACACAACTTCTATAGATACCATTTTTAGTGTACTACTCATCTGATCATATGAAATATAAGTCATTTTAATGATTACATGGTAGGAATGTGACACTTTATTCATTCTTCGAGAAACACATAATTCTTCACACACATCAAAATCAGGATCATCCATGTGAGTTTGCATACTCCATGATAGTTGCTTACGTGTGTGTGTGTGTTTTCCATTTTTGAATCAATTAATTCCCAGCCATAAAGGTCCTTGGGTTCCAAAGTACTTTGGAACCTAGCGTATATAATTTTTTTGGGGTCATTCATATACCCAACTATAGGAGTTTTATACACTCCTTCATCCTTTCCATATCACTTACCTTTATAAATCACAAGGGGTTCATTTAGTAAAAGTATGGTATAACACATTCATTCGAAGGGTATTAAAGAATACCCTTAATTCTATTTTTTAACTCTAATTATTGAATTGATAATACCCCCTCCCATTATATTATTAGAATTAAAATACCCCCTATTTTCCATGTACCTTACTTACCCATTTTTCTATGATAATTTTATTTACCCCTTTTTATTTCTACCCTAATATATTAAATATAATATCTATCATATTTCTCACTCATTTTTTTTAATATGCATTTTCTCTTGAAAGATAGTTAAAAGCTATTCAATACCTATTACCAATTGCCTTATAAATTTAAAGCTTTAATCACTTATCCATAGTTCTTCAGATACTTAAGATGGTGAAATAATATCACTTGTGTTGAAAATCATACCGATCCTAGTTTTCTACCATCTTATTATTTCTTGGATAAGAATATATTAGTTGACGTTTCTTTATTAAAAAATATATTATAATTTTATTTTCTAACCACACTCCTTAAATTACAATTTTAAGGTATTTAGTTTTTAAAACTAGGGATCAAATTTTTTAGTTTTATATTAAAATTAAACCTCCCTTTCCTTCGGCCCAACTCTTTAACCTACCCCAAATACCTGATTCAAAATATTAATAACTTAAACCCTTTCACCCCCTCATGTCTACCGGTATATTGAATTTACTTTTATTAATTTTAATTACCTCAATATTTACTCATGTGTTAGGATATTGCCTAGATAATGAACCCACCATGTTAGGGATGTGGACACCCACATCAAGCATTGGTCCTTCACCTGTTTGTGTATCAGGAGGTGTGCATGATGGTTCACCCTTATCCTCACCTATGTCAGTATCTACAACACCACTGTCTATCTCTTTATCTTTCAACTCCTTTGTATCATGTTTTAATTCCTCCTCCTGAGGTTCCTCTTCATCCCCAATGTTAACCGGAGTCTTTAGCGCAATTTCCTCTTATTTATCATCCTCATTATCATAATTAGGGATGTAGATGTGCCTTTTCTTTCTGGTGTTTTCTTCATAAGATAATTTCTAGGTGACCTCCTTGGTGGTTTTGATTTCCCTTTTCCTTGAATTCTCGTTCTCCTTGCTACTCTCCTATATCATTGGTCCCTAGTACCCTCTCCTGAACCTATAAATATTGTCTCCGTTCCTATTTCCTCATATCCCTTCTGCAATAGAGGGATTGTCTCACCCGTTCTTTTATCTCATATGGTGGGCGGCCTTATTTTGTCATGTTCTCGGCCACCACTATCTTCTTTTAATTCTTCATTCTCTTCTTCTTATTCTTATTCATCATGATGGGGAAAAGTATTCTCCTCATCTTGTAGGGTTCCCATAGTATATTTTCCCTTGGGAAATATGGGGAGATTAAATTCATTCTCAGAATACTTTCCATTCTCCATTTTGGGCTTAAGATAGATGTATTCCTTATCTGCTCCAGTCTTCCCAATTGCCAAGTTCAGGGAATTAATATGAATATCATCTAAAATCAACTTCTCAATATAAGAAGACTTACTTAGATAGACATATGTATTCTTGAGTGTATGCTAATCACAATCTACTTTTTCTGCATTGAAGATCAACATGCATGCATTGGAAAACCTATGTACAGGTGCTCAAAAGTAGCACATTGTGAAGGTGTATGGAATTTTACACCAAGGGCTCCACTTTCTATCATTCATACCAAAACTCCTGATGAAAAAGTGTTGGTAAATATAAAACCAAACCTATTTGTCCAATACCAAAGGAATATCCTAAGGTATTCTCCATTTATATTCAAATACAATGCGCAGGCACTCATACAAGAGTTATTTCCTCTTCTTGTAGGGTCCACTCATGGATCCATCACATGTATACTTCACAAATATGTCTATAAGGGATTTCTTTTCCTTGGGGTATTTCCAAATATTATCTTTTGGCCCATCAGGCACTCCAATGTCTACAAACACAATGGACAAAATGATTAATCCAAAACTTATCTTATCCCCCTACTGTACCTCTACAAAAATAGTCTCAGCAATGAAATTAGCCAAATTGTAGATAACTCCTTTTGTCATCTAGTTTGTAATGTGTAACCATGCTTTGTTTACTTGTTACCAATGATCTTAATTGTTCATCTTAGTGAGGAGGTGTGTTACTGCCTAAATAACAGGGTATTTTTACAATTTAGAGATATTCATTCCACACCTTCCCTTTACGTAAGAAAACACTTTCTTGGTTGCTTATACGCCCTCCTTATTAGTAAAATCATTGTTGAATTTGGTTCCTAACCTTCTTAATTCTTTCAGTCTCCCAACCAGGGGCACGAGAAATCACTCTTCTGAGATGGAAATTTCTTTGTGGATTCTTTAGGCTACTTTGTACTTAGTCATTTGTTGTAATAATGTGGAAAGAGAATAGTTGAGTCGGTTCTTTTGAAAGAGAAAAATTATGAACCCTCCTTGGATGGACATGAGAAGAGATTAACCCTGTGTGAGTCTTGCTTTGATTTTTGGAACGTCTGGTTTCAGATCTTTGAATGATATCTTCTAACATGTAGAAGTTAGTTAAGACTTGCAGGTAGACTATTTTGATTCTCTATCCCTTCTTGGATTGATTTGGGATTCTTGTTTAGATGTTGTCTCTTTAATGTTGAATCCTTATATTGTTATCCTTGAACTGAAGTAGTTATGTGTGTTCTGAACCTATTTTCTGTCTTTCAGATGATTAGTGAATGGGGAATAGTATGTATTGATTCTTCTTCTTTTTGCTTAAGTTGTAGGATGAATCATCCTAATATGATACTATGCTGTAAATAACTCTTTTGCTACATAGTAAAGATAAATGTTGTATTTCTATTCATGATAGAATTATGAAATAATTGGATGAAAATACCTATTGTTTGTTTAAAAGTAATTAATAGGATCAATTAAACTATAGGTTATAATGCAGATGTTGTGAATCATAATATTCTCTTTTCTTAAAAGTGAATTCAGACTCATTATTATAATTCTTATCTGGGTTTTATTAATTATGCTTATTTGTATGATATATTAATTGTTTCATTAAAGCAGAGTTGTTTTAATGGAACAATTAGTGGAATGCACTTCATTTTAATGCTTAGTGCTTATCATGCTCAGTTCATTGAACTGACCCGTGCTAGCAATTTTTGCAGATGGACATCGTAAGTGATAAAAGAAGGTAAAAAAACTTTTATGATGCATTGGCTTATTTAATTTTGGATCTTATGTAAAGAATTTTGATTCATTCTTGAGTTGTATTGGAAAAGAAAAGTGATGTTCTTTTATGATCTTAATGTTGATTGACATGCAGTATGTATGAAATGTATAGTCTTATAAATTTATATTTTATCATGATGAATTGAAAGGTTTGGAGACTGACTCCAATTTGTGGTGTAAATTCTCTTGTACTTTATATGACGGAAATAGTAGTGATATCTTGTCGATATTCTTTATATCTATTTGTATACTATTGTTGTTATCAATTAATAAGTTGGATTAAGGGGATAGTACAATCTCCCTTACTATAATGAAACTTGTTAAATTGCAAAAGATGTCGTTCTCTAACTAAACAACTATAGTTTAATAATGAAATATGCATTGGTCATACAATTAAACTATATGAGTAAAGAATGATAAAAAGGTTATGTTAACCCTAACATCTAACCATGTAGAGGAAGACTCTTCCTCTCTCAAAAGAATGAAAAATAAATGGAATGGTGGTTATGATCTTTAATCCTTGTGCTTCATTTATAAAAAGTAAACACTAGCTGAATCTAGGTGAATGATACACCTTCTTTAGGCAGCTAGGTTGTACTAAAAATTAACCATTTGATTTCTGCTTTCCTGTTTTCGGGGATAACTGCTTGTTAGGCCATGTTAATGAACATCAATGCAAGCATGAGTTAATGAAGTTCTTAATATCAAATCAGATTAATTATGGATAAAGAACTTAATGAATGTTGGAATTAGGGTTAGGCATGGTTGCTTGCAATCTGAATCTTAATCCAATTTAATTATGAATTAATGACCACTAAGGGGTATGTACATCGTGATGAATCAAGTTCTAATGGATGTTGGCACATGCCAACTGTAGGACTGTACCTTGAGAAGTCCAAGGGCTTCTCGAGGATACATAGTTGCAGTTGACATGTGGAAACACCCTTCTGTATTTGTTCATCTAGATCTACACACATCTGGACTTAAACTTAGTTTATCTCTAGGTGAAGTTAGTAGCATGTTTAGGATAGGGAGTAGCTTTCTATGACTCAGGGTACCTTGGCACATTCGGTTGACTTAGGTCGATCGAGTATGCCCATATACCCTAAGTCATCGTGAGCATCTTCCTATAACAAATTATGTTGCTAACCTGGGCTAGGGTCAAACCTTGGGCAAGTGGACTGAAGTAGTCAGTAAAGACCATTCTAGATAATAGAAGAGTGAGGTGAAGGATGTATTCCAAAATGATGAGTATGCCATCTAGGAATAGTAACATGAACAGTATGTTGAAAATATTTGGCCAAAGTATCGCAAGCTGCTGGTTGCATTGTCCTATGTCACCTAGTTTAAAGCAACGTGATGTCAGATGAATATTGGTAACAAATATTCAGATAGGTTCTTTAAACAGATCACTCAGTACCCGGAATAGGGTAGGAAAACCAAGTATACGTAGTATACATAAAGTATTCTATACTTTAAGACAAACATGAGAGATTGGTTGGTAACCGAGTCATGGAATGAGAGATCGGTAACATACCGAGTCATTACAACTGCATATGGTTATCTGTTATGAGATTGATTGGCATGGAATGTGTGTTCTAAATGATGTTTTATTTAGAACAGAGAACATTGTGTTAATTTTTTTCCCTTGTTTCTAAAGTCTTAAAATGGGAATGTTACATCTTGGTATCAGAGCTGAAGGTTGCAGCTCTTGGACCTATTGTGTCCATAATCTGATGAAACTTAAATTTTCTTGTTAACAAAAAATGGTTAGAACAAGAGGAAATGTTGCAAATAATCCTCCACCTGAGGAAGGAGCAGCAACTACCCAAAAAATCGATGAGATCCTTGCTTCCCTGTTGGACACAAGAGATCGTTTGGTTGTACTTGAACAACAAGTAATGGGAAATGAGGAGGAAGAAGATGCTGGTAATAATAATCAGCCACCTCCTGAGGACAACGCTAATTTAGGTGTTGATAATAACAATGTGAACATACCTGATCATCCTGAAAACAAAAGGCTAGGCTGCAGCTGAACTCACTAATGATATAAAAAGGATAAGTCCACCCAAGTTTGATGGCACCACATTAGGAGATGGAGCTGAGAATTGGCTCAGCAAAATGGAGAAGTACTTTGCAATAAGGAATTTCTCAGAAGAAACAAAGGTGATATGGGGAGCATATCAGCTTTCCCATGAGGCATCTTCATGGTGGGACAACCGTAAGGCTGAGTTAAATATTGATGAAACTAATATCACATGGGATCAATTTAAAGGTTACTTTAGGCAACGTTGGCTGCCACAACTTTACTATGATCAGAAAATGACTGAATTCCAGAACTTAGCTCAAGGAAAGCTAACTGTAACTGAGTATTGGGAGTGGTTTACTAAACTCCTTAAGTATGTACCTCAGTATCAAACTGACGAGAAGTTCAGGATATGGAAATTCATCATGGGATTGAATCCCGTTATAGGAGGAGAGGTGGATGTTCACAGCCCAACCACGATGGAAGGGGTTGTTGAAAAATCCATAAGGCAGGAACAAAAATTGAAGGCAATTTCTGCTCATAAGGAGGAAGTAAGGAAGAAAGTTCCCAACTCCTCTTCATCATCTCTTGCACCTAAGAAAGGACCATGGAAGAAATTTGGAATGAAAAGTAAGTTTTCAGCTGATAATAGTAAGAAAGCAACAACAAATAAGTCTGTTGGTAATGCATGGAACAACTTTGTCAAGAATAATAATAACGGACAGAAGTCCTATGGAGGTCAGAATGATAATTCTAGGGCTGGAAATAAATCTGAGCCTAGAAAGGGACCTGTAGGAGGCTGTTATAACTGTGGAAAAGATCATTATGCAAATCAATGTCCTTTGAAAAAGGATGATCGTAATCAGTAGCACAAGATACATGCTGCAGTAGCTGACAAGCAGGCTAAAAAATAGGCCATGCCCATAGAGGTTCTGGGTAAGTTATTTGGCATACCTATAACTATTATTTTTGATACCGGAGCTACTGAATGTTTTATTTCTAGTAAATTAGCATCAAAACTAAAAATAAAAGCTGGAAACATGGATAAAACATGGACTGTACATTATGGAAACAATGTTGTTCATACTGTTAGTATGTGTCTTTTTGGAGCAGTCCTTGACTTACCTAGTTTTTCCACAGAAGTTGATCTTTATGTTGCACCTTTGGGGTCTTATGATGTAATCATAGGTGTTAATTGGTTAGCTGAACATAAGGCAAAAGTGGATTGTTTTGAAAAACATATTAGTTGTTTAGATGATCTGTAGAAAACAACAGAGATTCAGGGTGTGAAACGTGAGATTTCTGTTAGGAAACTGTCAGCTATGCAACTTAAAAAGGCCAAAAATAAAGGTTGTACCTTATATGCAGTAAAGATTGTAGAAACAACTGAAGAGAACAATGATGTCATGGAACGATATCCACTGTTATGAAACTTCAGTGACGTGTTTCTGGAAGAGTTACCTAGGTCTTCCACCCAAAAGGGAATTTGACTTCACAATTGAAATCAAGCCTGGAACTGAGCCTATTTCTAAGGCACCATATCGAATGACTACTATAGAATTAGTAGAGCTTAAGGCTCAATTGCAAGAAATTTTGTCTAAAGGTTTGATTAGACCAAGTGTTTCACCTTGGGGAGCACCAGTAATTTTTGTGAAAAAGAAAGATGGAACACTTAGATTGTGCATTGATTACAGAATGTTAAACAAAGCAACAATCAAGAATAGATACCCACTCCCTAGAATTGATGATCTATTTGATCAGATGCGTGGAGCATCAGTATATTCTAGGATAGATCTTCAATCTAGATATCATCAACTATGGATTAAGGATGAGGACATTCATAAAACAACTTTCAGAACAAGGTATGGACATTATGAGTTCACGGTTTTACCTTTTGGATTAACAAATGCACCTGCAACTTTTATGAATTTAATGAATAATATCTTTCAAGAATACTTGGAAAAATTTGTGCTCGTATTCTTGGATGACATTCTCATAAATTCTAAAAGTATTGAGGAACACCATGAGCATTTGAAGATAGTTTTGGAAATTTTGAGAAAGAGACGGTTATATGGTAAGCTATCTAAATGTTCTTTCTATGACACAGAAGTGCACTATTTGGGACATGTAATAAGTAAGAATGGAATTGTTGTAGATCCTTCTAAAATTGTAGCTATAACTGAGTGGCCTGCACCAAAGAATGTACATGAAGTTAGAAGCTTCATGGGAATTGCTGGTTACTATAGAAAATTTGTAAAAGATTTTTCTAAGGTGGCTGCACCAATAACTTCATTACAGAAAAAGGATAAGAAGTTTGTTTGGAATGAGAAATTTGAATCTACATTTAGAACTTTGAAGGAACAGTTAACTTCAGCACCTATTCTAGTTGTACCAGATCCTAATGGAGACTTCACGATTGTAACAGATGCATCTGGAGAAGGTCTAGGAGGTATTTTGTTACAAAATGATCATGTCATAGCTTACGAAAGTAGAAAACTAAAGTTACATGAGTTGAATTATGCTCCACATGATTTAGAGCTTGCTTGCCATTGTTCATGCACTACAAGTTTGGAGGCATTACCTACTTGGTAAACCTTTTGAATTAAAAACTGATCATCTTGGGCTGAAGTATATTTTCACTCAGCCAAATCTAAATGCAAGACAATGAAGATGGTTAGAGTTTTTGTCTCAATATGATTTTGATATCAATTACATCAAAGGTAAGGAAAATAGAGTGGCTGATGCTCTATATCATAGGAAGCACACTTCTGCTCTTATAACATTGAGAACTCAGTTTAAGGATGAAGTAAAAAGTGTTATGGAATCTGATTCTTACTTTCAGTAAGTAAAAATATGCTTGCTGCAGATCCAAATGATGTGAGGTATAAAGGTTTTCACTTTGACAATGAAGGAATCTTAAGATTTGAAAATAGAGTATACATACCTTCGCTAAATGATTTAAGAAAGAAATTGTTAGAAGAATTTCACAATTCACCTTTTTCGGGACACCCTGGTATTACAAAGATGCTTGCTGATATAAGACATAAATATTTATGGAAGGGGAAGAAAAAGGATGTTATTGATTTTGTGACACATTGCCTTGAATGTCAATGTGTTAAAGCTGAACATATGCACCCAGCCGGTTTATTGTATCCTCATAGCATACTGCAGTACAGATGGCAAGTAATAAGCATGTATTTTGTACAAGGGTTGCCTATGTCAAGAAATAAACATGATGTTATTTTGGTAGTTGTTGATAAACTAACAAAGGTAGCACATTTTATTGCTGGTAATCTGAAGGATGATTCTCCTGTATTGGCTAAGAGATTTGTACATGAAATTTTCAGATTACATGGAGTACCTGAATTAATCATATCTGATAGAGATCCTAGAATGACGTCAAGGTTTTGGCAAACACTTAATGCAGCTCTAGGAACTAAGCTGAATTTCAGTTCTGCGTATCATCTGGAAATGGATGGATAGACTGAAAGAGTTAATCAAGTTTTAGAGGATATGTTACGAATGTATTGTATGGATCAGCAATATAAGTGGGAAGAGTACCTTCCACTAGTTGAGTTTTCTTATAATAACACATATCATGCCTCTCTTAAGATGGCACCTTTCGAAGCATTATACGGAAGAAAATGCAGAACCCCCGTTAGTTGGGACAACATTGAGGATAGAGAGGTAATTGGACCTGAAATCCTTATGGAAATGGAACAACAAGTTAAAATGATTCGTGAATGCTTGAAAGAAGCAGCAGATAGGAAAAAGAGTTATGCTGATTTAAAGTAGGTTGACAGGAAATTTGAACTTGGTGAGAAGGTTTTTCTTTGGGTTAAACTGAAAAAGAGCTCTATAACTTTTGGCAAGGCTGCCAAGTTATCACCTCGTTATGTGGGACCCTTTGAGATAGTTGAAGTAATCAACCCTGTAGCTTACCGTTTAGCATTACCTCCTGCTTTGTCATGAATGCATGATGTTTTCCATATTTCTTTGCTTAAGAAATACGTTTCAGATTTATCACATGTGTTAAATTGGAATTCCTTGCAGGTCCAAGACCCAGGAATAATCATGGTTAAACCCATACGAGTGTTGGAAACTCACCAGTTGCATTTAAGAAATCATGAAACAAGTCAATGTAAGGTCCAGTGGGACCAGTTTAACAAAGAAAGTGCAACCTGGGAAAATCTGGAGGATATGAAAACTACTTTTCCATATTTATTTGATCAGAATTGACTATGATGACTGATAAAAATTTGTGATTTTATCTTTATATGTCAATAAGTCTGCCAGTTTTGGGCAGATAACTATTTATTTTTAAATAAACAACTATGTGAATGCTGATTTCTGGAACTTTAAATTCTGATATTGTTGCAAACATATGTTAAGAAAGTGAATAAATTGATTATCCTTAATGCAATGGTCAAAATAAGATAATCATCAGGATGATGATTCTTTTTAGGAGGGAAGTATGTAACACCTTTGACAAACAGTTATATTTCTCTTTTGCATTACAAGCATTGGCATGTGATTTTCTTGAATGAGGTGTGTTTCCTTG
Source organism: Taxus chinensis (assembly GCA_019776745.2). Lineage (NCBI taxonomy): Eukaryota > Viridiplantae > Streptophyta > Pinopsida > Cupressales > Taxaceae > Taxus > Taxus chinensis. The sequence continues at coordinate 390,888,987 of CM034157.1, forward strand.
ATTGTTGAAAATCATGCTTGTTATGGATAAATCATTTCTGCTCTTGGATTCATTGGACTAAAATGATATGGCTTGCAAGAATCCATTTTCACTTCTTGTAGGTGAGTTGCAATCTGGTTTTGAGAGTTGCAAACTTATCTCTTTTAACTGACTCATCCTTGGATCAATTCCAATGATCCAAGGAATGTTTTAAATCTCCTTACCGGACTGAATGGTAAAATTGACATTCATAGGTGGAGAGACATAGCGGACTGAACTTTGTATGTTACAAATTCTTTGGTCTTGTATGAACGTGCCTTCATTCGGTTGTAAGTTTGTGCTTGGGTCTTTGGGATTGATCTCTTCAGGACATTAATGGTGTAAGAAAAATAAAGTCTACTTCATGACAATGAAGGGAATCTAAATCCTAAACCTAAAGGATTATCCTAATGGTATCCTAAACTAGGTAAAAGCACCTACTTCCTAGCTATGTCTACTTATTTGGGTTTCAATCTAACCTAAGCTTCTTATTCTATTTTGTTGGGATGGCATCCTAACCTAAGTTCTTGTGCTAAATGAATAAGGGAGAAATTACTAAGGTAATGCTAGGCTATTTTAACCTAATAACTAATACTATATGGTTGTGAATATAATCTAACCTAAGGTGGAAATTACCTACGGAAATGTTTTTAAGACCTAAGGTAATTATTGTTAGACTAACCTAAGTTTTGGGAAATCTATCCTAAACTATTGAAAGGGAACCTAGGGTCGCATGGCATTATGGTGACGGTTCCAATGGCATTTATTTGATTTGATTTGGTTAAATGAATGGAGGTACAACCAGTTTTGGAAAAGGCAATTAGAATTAAGTGGAAGCATACGTGGAGGCTTCACTAAAGTTGGAAATGCATGTTGAAGTGGAAATGGCATTCGCCAGTTTTAGGAGGTGGTGGCAAGGAGAGATAGGTGGGAGATTTGGGAGTAATTGCATTAATGAACCTCGGTTTTTGTGTGCAAACCATCTTGGAAACAAGGAAGGTGGATTTGTTGGAGGTTGTTTGATCTTGCATGCATTGTGATTTTTTCTCTGCATGGAGCTATATGGTTCTTCGAACCAGTAGTTTGACTTGTACTTTGTGGCTATTTTGGGTTTCTCTGGTCTATTTTTGATTGAGGGAAATTATATGAGGCATTGGAAGAAAATATGTTTGGTTGTTGATCTTTCATGGAGGAGAAAAAGAGTTGGAAGCTCGGCTGGAAGTCTCCTTCGAATTGGCAGAAGCACTATCAGGCATGATAGGCTCTACCCATTAAGATTTCTTGCTTTCTTCTAAATGATTCATTAAAACAATTCTGCTCTCATGAGATAAATGTTTTCATGATTTTTCTGGTTATTTACTTTCTTGGTTTTATGAATCTCTGTGGTTTTTGGATATAAATCCATTGCTAAATAATGTTAGCCTTTGGAAACTCTCTCTGTGCAAGTTCAGTGGTGACATGCATGTGAAACTTGTATTCGAAGCTTTGTATTTCATTCTGAACTTGTGTTCGAGGCTAGTGTTGTTCTGAACTGGTATTTGATGCCTTGTGTTTCATTCTGAACTTGTATTGGAGCCTTGTGTTCTGAGCTTGTATTGGAGCTTTGTGTTGTTTTGAACTTATGTTCGAAGCTTTGTGTTTAGCACTGAACTCGTATTCAATACTTGTGTGTTCTGAACTTATATTTGAGGCATTGTGTTTGGTTCTGTACTTGTATTCTGAGCTTGATTTTTACTCGTATTCAAGTTTTGAAATGCTTAGAACTCGTTTATGGGACTGTCTTCTTGAAAAATCTTGGAGAATAGTTTTGGTTTGAGTTGATTTGGTAATCTCTTTTGAGATCTTCTCCTTGTAGCTTCTTGAGTTGGAATGGTTGTGGTACTTCTATTTTTGAGACTGTATCACCTTCTTTGAACTTGTAAGGGTGTGTAAATATGGAGGATATTCTTCTCTCCTCTTGTCTGAGAAAACCCGTGTCTTGTTGAAGGCTTGACTATTTTGTTTGAAGGTTAATGGACTGGAACTGTAACTTGTTGAGGGATTAAGGAACCTTTGGTTAGATATTGTACTGTTATTTACTCTTTGGTTGATATAGAGCTCATTTGAAATAGTCGTTATCAGTTTTTGAAGTTTTTGGAAATGTAGTATGCATACTCCTTGTGATCGATGTTTGAAATGAATACCTTCTCTGTCGCAATCTTTATAGATGGAGCTGTGAAGTATTTTTGTTGTGAATTTCTGTTTCAATCAAGTTTGAGGTAAAGTTGAGACCTTGCTTGACTTAATGTGTATTGGGTTTTCTTACTCTCTTTCAGATCCTTTTAATTGATTTTTGGGTTTTAAAAGAAAGAAGAGTTGAATACTCTCTTATACTGAATCTTGTTGGTAGTATTTATTACCTCTGGTTTGGGATTGTTTCATTTAATTTGTTCTTATTTTGGATCACGAACTATTGTCTCTTTTGTATTGAGTTGTTTAAGCCCTTGTAGTTGGGATTTCAGTTTCTATTGAGTTCGTGAGTATTTTGAAACTTGTTTAGCTTATACTGATTTTGAGTTTTTGTATCCTTTGTTAGATTCATTGAATGAATCTCTGGGTCTTTAAAAGAGAAAGGAATATATTTCTATTATGGACAGTATTTTGTTTTTGGGACTGTACTGTGTACTGCTTTCTGAGAAATGAATTCAAACTTGTGTTTAATGAATTGGAATAGATAAACCAGGTTGTATTGATTTGTAAGGGAAACTAGAAGTGTTGCTTTCTTTAAACTGTGTGTTTGGTTTTGTGTTCTCTCTTGGGAACTAGTAAAAGAACTTCTGAGTTTGAAATAGAAATGGGAATTCATTTGATAGTATAAATGAAATGAATTCTTGATTGGACCTTTTCTATTTGAGATCCTTTAACTTTTGAAAAGATAAGTTCATTTGATCAAACTTCTCTGTAGCATGACTCTCTTCTTGGCTGTAGAGTGATTGTTCTCTTAGGTCTGCTCGACTTCTTGGGTTCAGCTTTCTGTCCTTCTGTCTTGTAGGAAATAGTGGGAAACCACTCTTCTGAGATGGAAATTTCCTTGTGGATTGTTTAGTCTACTTTGTACTAAGTCATTTGTTGTAATGATGTGGAAAGAGAATAGCTGAGTCGGTTCTGTAGAAGAGAAAATGTAAACATGTTTAGACCGACTGCTTTGTTTGACTGAGTCATACTTCATTTGGATTTGATATTGGAAGGTTTTCTCTTTTTGTACTCTATCTTATTATGAATCCTCCTTGGATGGACATGAGAAGAGATTAAACTTATGTGAGTCTTGCTTTGATTTTTGGAACGTCTGGTTTCAGATCTTTGAATGATATCTTCTAACATGTAGAAGTTAGTTAAGACTTGCAGGTAGACTGTTTTGATTCTCTATCCCTTCTTGGATTGATTTGGGATTCTTGTTTAGATGTTGTCTCTTTAATGTTGAATCCTTATATTGTTATCCTTGAACTGAAGTAGTTATGTGTGTTCTGAACCTGTTTCTGTCTTTTCAGATGATTAGTGAATGGGGAATAGTATGTATTGATTCTTCTTCTTTTTGCTTAAGTTGTAGGATGAATCATCCTAATATGAGCTATGTTGTAAATAACTTCTTTTGCTACATAGTAAAGATAAATGTTGTATTTCTATTTTGATAGACTTATGAAACAATTGGATGACAAGATCTGTTGTTTGTTTAGAAGTAATTGATAGGATCAATTAAACCATATGTTATAATGCAGATGTTGTAGATTATATTATGCTCTTTTCTTAAAAGTGAATTCAGACTCATTATTGTACTTCTTTTCTGGTTGATATTACTTATGCTTATTTGTATGATATATTAATGGTTTCATTAAAGCAGAGTTGTTTTAATGGAACAATTAGTGGAATGCACTTTATTTTAATGCTTAGTGCTTATCATGCTCAGTTCATTGAACTGACCGTGCTAGCAATTTTTATAGATGGCCATCGTAAGTGATAAAAGAAGGGAAAATTCTTATGATGCATTGGCTTATTTAATTCTGGATCTTATGTAAAGAATTTTGATTCATTCTTGAGTTGTATTGGAAAAGAAAAGTGATGTTCTTTTATGATCTTAATGATGATTGACATGCAGTATGTCTGAAATGCATAGTCTTGTAAATGTATATTTTATCATGATGAATTGAAAGGTTTGGAGACTGACTCCAATTTGTGGTGTAAATTCTCTTGTACTTTATATGACGGAAATAGTAGTGATATCTTGTCGATATTCTTTATATATGTTTGTATACTATTGTTGTTATCAATTGATAAGTTGGATTAATAGGATAGTACAATCTCCCTTACTGTAATGAAACTTGTTAAATTGCAAAAGATGTCATTCTCTAACTACACAACTATAGTTTAATAATGAAATATGCATTGGTCATACAATTAAACTATATGAGTAAAGAATGATAAAAAGGTTATGTTAACCCTAACATCTAACCATGTAGAGGAAGACTCTTCCTCTCTCAAAAGAATGAAAAATAAATGGAATGGTGGTTATGATCTTTAATCCTTGTGCTTTGTTTATAAAAAGTAAACACTAGCTGAATCTAGGTGAATGATACACCTTCTTTGGACAGCTAGGTTACATTAAAAATTAACCGTTTGATGTTTGCTGCCCTGTTTTGGGATAACTACTTGTTAGGCCATGTTAATGAACATCAATGCAAGCATGAGTTAATGAAGTTCTTAATATCAAATCAGATTAATTATGGATAAAGAACTTAATGAATGTTGGAATTAGGGTTAGGCATGGTTGCTGCAATCTGAATCTTAATCCAATTTAATTATGAATTAATGACCACTAAGGGGTATGTACATCATGATGAATCAGTTCTAATGGATGTTGGCACATGCCAACTACAGGACTGTACCTTTGAGAAGTCCAAGGGCTTCTCGAGGATACAGTGTTGCAGTTGACATGTGGCAACACCCTTCCGTATTTGTTCATCTAGATCTACACACATCTGGACTTGAACTTAGTTTCTCTCTAGGTCAAGTTAGTAGCATGTTTAGGATAGGGAGTAGCTTTCTATGACTCAGGGTACCTTGGCACATTCGGTTGACTTAGGTCGATCGAGTATGCCCATATACCCTAAGTCATCGTGAGCATCTTCCTATAACAAATTATGTTGCTAACCTGGGCTAGGGTCAAACCTTGGGCAAGTGGACTGACGGTAGTCAGTAAAGACCATTCTAGATAACAGAAGAGTGAGGTGAAGGACGTATTGAAATGATGAGTATGTCATCTAGGAATAGTAACATGAACAGTATGTTGAAAATATTTGGCCAAAGTATCGCAAGCTGCTGGTTGCATTGTCCTATGTCACCTAGTTTAAAGCAACGTGATGTCAGATGAATATTGGTAACAAATATTCAGATAGGTTCTTTAAACAGATCACTCAGTACCCAGAATAGGGTAGGAAAACCAAGTATATGTAGTATACATAAAGTATTCTATACTTTAAGACAAACATGAGAGATCGGTTGGTAACCGAGTCATGGAATGAGAGATCGGTAACATACCGAGTCATTACAGCTGCATATGGTTATCTGTTATGAGATTGATTGGCATGGAATGTGTGTTCTAAATGATGTTTTATTTAGAATAGAGAACATTGTGTTTCAAAAAAAAAATCCCTTGTTTCTAAAGTCTTAAAATGGGAATGTTAGATATTGTATCTCTAAAAATTTAATTTTGGGGGTGTCTGTACATACCAAAAATTGTAGGGTACTGCACTACAGGAACAATGTAACACGTGCCCAATGATGATACATGTCTCCTCGTAAGGTGTTCGGGATCTAGAAAAACTCCCCAAGTGTACGTTAACATCCCACATGCCCCGCTTAGCCCCCACCTGCTTTGTTTTTCTCTTTTCCCCTCTTTTCTTTGCCTTTTTCTCTTCAATGATGAAACCGCTGCCTTGCTTGGGCGGCGGTCCTTCACGTGTTTTCTAGAATGATATTTTTAACGTGAATCACGTAATTTCAACATTTACCAGCTTTTTTCACTGCCTTTGGCTTGCATTAAAAATTCCAGTTCCCTGGAATAGTGTTTTTCCAATGTTTATAGTTTAAGAGATCAATTTGGTTTTTACCTTGGGTAAATGCAAATGCTATAAATAGTTGGCTTGTGCTCAAGCGAATGGCCGCTCAAATTTTCCTCTAAATTTCTCATTGCAATAGATTAGTCTTTCATTTTTCTTAGAATTCTTAGTTTCATTCACTGCATGTTTAGTTAGTGTTGTTTTGTTGTTAGGAAGCCACATATCCATCTTGTGCAAGTGTTGTTGATATTTCATCCAATCCATTGGAGTAAGATAGTCTGTTTTTCAATAGGAAGCCATTAAATTTACAGGTTTTGTTCTTCAAATAGGATAGTTTCAGGTTCTAGGGCCGAGCGTTTTATGTTGCATGAATCGCAATAGATCCTGCTAAGAATTACATAAGCCAAGCTCTGTACTCTTGTGCTATCTCTCTCCTACTCGCATTGTATTCAGTCGGTATCCTAAGATGCCATTGTCCCAATATCTACTTCTCTTGATGCTAGCATTACATGCTTTTCTGGATCCACGTGAGCACCTAGGAGTGAGGATATCACATTGAGGGGACAAAATCACACACGCCATTGGATTTGCCACTGTTCTACAGAATCCAGGTTCTAGCTTTCAAAGTTCTAATTAGAAGCATATCAAATAGAGTAGCCAATCACTTTATTTCAATCAATTGTACTTTTGATATTTCCAGGGAAGCTATGGGGATTAATAGTTTCTAAGAAACTATGATTCATTCCTCACTTCTGAGGTAGGATCGAGGGTCTTTCAAATAGATTAGATCAGTTATTTCATTTTTTAGAATAGATTTACAACTGCACAGGAAAGTAGCTATACTCGACTGCTTTGTTTGTTTTAAATTCATCATTAGATTAATTGTCTTTTTCTAGATATATTAAAATAGCTGCTCCTTCAATTTCATTCACATAAAATTCATTAGAAAAATATAAAAATAGAAAGGTCATATATGTTATAGATACACTTTACATAGTTAATTTCACTTTTCTGCAATTGGATTTACGTTGTTGCTTTTGTATGACAATCACGGGACGTAGAGATCCCAGAGAATACGTATTCAAGCCAATCATGCCCCAACCTTATCTCATCATAGAAATAACTGATATAGATAAAAATATTAGGATCCAAGTCTTTCAAATAATGGTAAACTTGCAATAAATCAGTTCCTAGTTAAGTGGGTTAAACATAGAAGATGATAAAGCGCACACGTTTTGGTTGAATCAACCAAACTACAGATTACCCTAGATATATATCTGCATGACTGTGGAAGGGTTTGAAAGAGAGTAAACATTTGGTTGTGATCCTTTGGTCCCACAGCCAGACGTAGGAGACACTCTCATAGATATAGATACCAGCTTAAGAATTAAGGTTGCATGAATGCCTGTGAGATACTCTGAAAAGATCACACAACTGTTAATTCTGACTATTGAGGATGAGAAAGCATATGACTATTGGATACTAGGGATTAGGGACTAAGTCCCCACAGGACCATAGCAGGACCACAACAACCACAAATCTATGGTTGTAACCCACAAATCCCTTAACCCAATGAATCTATAGGCCAATCTGACATTAACACTGGCTTACACACACTAGTATTCAGATCTACTCCACTTCCACCTATCATTATTGAAAAGTTATTCTTGTTAGACATAGCAGCTAACGAATCTAAGGAATTCTGGACTAAGCCAGAGAATTGCCCATAGATTCAATTATATTTACCATCCACCCTATGACCTTATCTGGAAATATACATGAAACTATCCCAGGTCATTTTCCACGTATTCCACAAGCCATAGACTGAATCACGCCAGATCTCGATATTAATTGGAGCCTTTGAGTAGTCATCCTTGCTAATTAATCTATCACACCAGTTTAGGTTAGGAGGGCCTTCTTTTCCTTAGATTCGTAATTTCCACTAGTGTGTGTAGAAGACATCAGATTACCTAACTAGTTTGCCTACATACCACGCATATTCAATCCTCACCGGTTGTCTTGGCAAGACCTTAGGAGGTCAGGTGTGAGTAAAAGTTACTTGTAGATTCCCACACTCACTTGTCAATTTTCCATCGTACAAAATTAGTGAACCTGATGTGAACTTTCTACTTTCTAGTCTGGAGTCAGATTTCTACTGGTTTTTTTTAAATTAAACGACTTTTTCTTTTTTACTACCTCATCAGATTTCACCATCACCTTCACTCCTTCCCATTATTCTGTGGGTATTCATATACCCCCTGAATATGTCAGGATTCGATGCATATGGTAGGCCTCTCTTAGGTCTTGAGGCATACTACGCTCAACTGAATAGATAATCATCACCCTCACTCTCAGTATGGGGTGACAACTACTCAACTAACTAGTTATCAACACAAAATCCAAGAGTCAGATATAGCTCATCTTTCCAAATAGAGGATTTAGATCAGCTCATTCAAACACAACAAACAGAGCCTTCAGGTTCGAACAATATGACGTTCACAGGAGAATCTGGTTCGTCTCCTCAGATACTACTTAGACCACAAATTAGCAGACAATCAGGGCCATACCTAGGTTTAGATGATGAAAATTTAGTACATTATGTCAGGAATGAACAATGCTCTCAGAGAATGTACCCACCTATAGGGAATTTACAAACACAACCCGAGGTTTCTTTTCAAGGAAATACCTTCATACCACTACATACAGGAAATTCCCTCGGGGAAACTAGGCAGGGCAGTGATCAATTCATAGCAGGATATCACATGCCTATACCACACCATGATATACAACAAACGCCGCTAAGTAAAAATACCCTGACTTCACCAAATGAAGTCATTTCAACGTTAGTAGAAAAAGTGAGAGGGTTAGAACTTTCTCAGGCAAATCACCATTCTTAACTCATGTAGGCAGGAAATTCTAATCCTAGCCAAATAGACCTCCTCACAGGAATAGGTATGTTAGGTTTGAACCCTCAGTATTCACAACAAATGTTGACTAAAAACTTCATTTCTAACACCATTCTGACACCTCCCGGTTTAGTACAAAATAATCCATTCTTGGACAATACCCCTTCATACTTAAACATGTATTCCAAATCACCGCAAGGGGATATGTTCTCCTCTCTTGGCATTTTTACTCAACCACGGGGGTTTCCTTATGCTCCTACCAATGCATATGCAATGCCATGTCAACAACCCATTCCACCGCCGCTCCCTCAACAGGAACCATCAATGGTCGAAACATATGCGATAGGGACTTACTCATAATATTTGAAAGAGCCCTTAGATTTCACCATACGAAGCATCATGCTTCCAAGACCTCTTCCTGATTTACCCAAGTACAAAGGGGAGGGATATCCGAATGCACATATCAAGGCTTACACTACAGCCATTCGAGAATTACTCCCTTGGGATGGGGTTGTTGCTAAAATATTCCCAAAAACCTTAGAAGACATCACTCTCGATTGGTATTATAGAATACCTAAGGCTTCCTTCCATTTGTTCAAGCAACTCATTTCAGAGTTCATCAAGGCATTTGATATGAACAAACTATTAAGAAAAGGAATCAAGGAATTCTTGCATATTAAGCAAGAACACAATGAATCTATCGCCCATTTCATCCAGAGGTGGCGTACAGTTCTTTATTCTTCGATAAGTGCTCCAAATATGGATTAGATGGAACTATGTGATTTATTCCTTCATTCTCTCAGTAGAGAAGTGAAGGAAGAAGTCTAGAAGTTCCCACTAAGAACTTATGATGAAGTACTTGAGAGCGCCCTCTGAATAGATCAAGCGGTAATTGATAGTGGTCGCAAAATGTATGGAGCAAACGGGAGGTTAATCACCTCCAACCAGAACACTACAAATTATCCTACTACCACGAATGTCAATCAAGGACCTAAAATCCTTAATAAAAATTGTGGAGTGACAACAAATGGAGTAACTAATTAGGTTAGAAAGGTAAATGTTGTGAATACTCCACCAAAAATAAACAACCATTGAAACAACAACTTTACTCCAACAATCAATACAGTGGATTTTAATCATCCACAATAACAACAACAACAACAACGGTGAAATCCTACACAAGGTCTAAGCCAAAACTCAACTGGGTATCAAAACAAAAATTCAAACCAAAGACAACAAACGTAAAGTTTTAATCCTAATAGGCAATGGTTTGATCAGAGTTTTGGGCCACAATATACTCCAAGCCAACAAACTAAGAATTATAACCCTAACTCATATTGTGGTTTCCAAAAAATTCAGGGCCATGATACTAGAACATGTCATGACTACAATAAGTCCGTGCAACATTTTCCAAAGGAACAAAGACAACTTTTCATAGATATGTTTTTGGCAGATCCTACGTCACCGACACCAAATACTTTTACAGGGGCAGTTTCCCCTCAAAATGCACCCCTCAAAATATTCAATGATCCACTCCCAAATCACAACTATAACAAGTTAAATCCAAATGGGGAAAACAAGGGTTTAATTACAGGAAACAATGATCATGAAGCCTCAACTTCACTGAATCCATTAGTTGTGCCACAATTAGGAAGTCAGCCATGACCCAAGATAGTCAGTTTAGTGGATTTAGATGCCGAGCTACCCGTAGAAGCTGTAACAAGGACACGAGAATATTCCTCTCAGCTAAGTCCAAGATACCCGCTAGAAATAGACAGTATCCAACAAGTATTAATAAAGCCCATTGGTGCTTACGATTTAATTAATGATCTAACAAAAACCTTCTTACACATCTCCTTTTTGAATTTATTGAAGAACTCCCCTGCTCACAGGGTTGCTCTTTTAGAGGCATTAGGCTTAGGTCATTTAATTAACATCACTCCACCTCCTGAAACACAGGTAAACTAGGTAGACTTTGATATCCATTCTCCAGGGCAGCCGGATAGGGATGTTGAATTCATATTCAAAATAAACAAAATTCAAACAGACACTGAGATTGCACACTAAGGTGATCTAGCCTTACATTTACAAGTACAGGTTTATAACAATTATGTAAAATGAGCGATGGTTGACGATGGGGCAGTAGTTAACGTAGTCCCCTTCTCTTTCCTACAAAAGCTAGGGTATGGAAATATGAATTGTTTCATGACTCGAAATACGCTAAGACGCTATGATAGCCTTAAAGCCACCTTGATTGGAACTATAATACTACTGGTCACATTAGGACCCAAAACAATCCTGACTAAGTTTTATATTATAGATCAGGAAACTAACTATAATATGATTCTCATCCAACCATGGATACATCGTGTGAAGGCTATCCCTTCTACGTTATTTCAAGAAGTAAGATTCTTGCATTTAGGAAAGGTGTTCGTGGCCAAAGGTGATCCAAAACCATTCGATATACACCTGGCTAACTTAAAGAGAAGAACAGGTGTGCACTCAGAGTTTGAACTCCCAACAAACCAACTTAATAAACCCACTGACATGAAACCAGAAGAAAATTTGGTGCCTACAACAGATCTTGAAACTATGAGCCTAGTCAAGATGATCCCAGCCCTCAAGGATGAGGCTAACATTATAGAAACAGTATCATTAGGAACTGCTACAATTTTTTTTGAATTACTAGAACAGGATCTACCAATGTTCCTACCATTTGATTCTATAGGCATGGGATACACCCTAGGTGTTGGTTCTCTTCCAGCAGTAGATCTCTGCATGGTAGAGGTAGAGGATGTTAACACAACAAATATCCCAACGCCCATATTCCCAGCTAAGTATTGGACTCTCCATTTCGATGGAGCTAGATGTCGTTACGGAGCTGGGGTAGGAGTAATCCTTACTTCTCCCGAGGGAAAAGTCCTACCATTTGCCTTTAAAATAAATTTCAAATGCACAAACAATGGCGTTGAGTATGAAGCCCTCCTCCTTGGCCTCATCTTAGCTAAGAGAATCAGTGTTGATAACATCAGAGTGTTAGGAGACTCACAATTGGTAGCAAACCAAGTATCTGAAGTGTATGAAACCAGAGCTGAGCACTTATAGCTCTACAAAATAGTTGTACTAAATTTAAGCAAGGAATTTGACTTCATATCAATTGAAGCAATCCTACGAGAACAAAATCTTCTCGCTGATTCAATAGCAACCTCAGCGTCACGCTTTACTCCAAACAGTAAGTTAGAGGATACCCATTTCATGGTATCCCTTCGTGATGAACCATTGATAAAAACAATGTCAAATCCTCTTTTAAATAGAGATGAAAACGAATCTACTATCCTAAACCACATTGATAGTGATACAATCACTCTTGATTACTTAAATGCCTATGCGGTGTTACATCTCACCCATCACGTAATATATTTTTCCTTAATCCCACATTCATCTTCTTACTTCGGGAATCCCATACAGAACTTCCCCCACAAAAGGAACTCAGCATATACACAGTCGATAACGGAGATGATATGGAACTACCTCCAGCCCCACCTGAGTTTAAAGAAGGTAATGCTTCTTTAATTGAAGAAACAATTGATATTAACATCGGAACAGAGGATGATTAACTCCATCATAAGTAGAAATACACACTCAGATCCTCAAGGAACATCAAAAGGCTTTTACATTTAATTATAAAGAGATGACAGGGGTTACACCACACATTGTGGTGCACAACCTTGTCACTAAATCAGATGCAAAAATGATTAAACAAAAATTGAGACTAATGAAACCCAAGGTAGCTCTCATGGTGAAAGAGGAGGTAATGAAACTCCTCCAAGTAGGATTCATCAAACCAGTCGATTACTCTCAGTAGGTATCTAATATCGTTCTGGTTCTTAAAAAGAACAGAAAGATACACATCTGTGTAGACTTCAGAGACATTAACAAGGCATGTCCTAAACACGACTTCCCATTACCATCTATAGATTTCATTATTGATGCAACAACTAGGTTTGAGCTTTTGTCTCTCATGGATGGATTCTCGGGATATAATCAAATCATAATATCTGAACAAGATCAAGCTAAAACCATGTTTACAACTCCTTGGGGAACCTATTGCTATGCTGTTATGCCATTTAGTCTCAAGAACACTGGCGCTACGTACTAGTAGGATATGACGTACATATTTCATGATCTTATTCACAAAATCATGGAATCCTACGTAGATTACTTGTTGGCCAAGGCCAAGAAGTGTTGTGACCATCCAGAAGTGCTTCGTGTCATTCTTTCATGTCTAATAGAATACGGAGTCACACTAAATCCAGAAAAATGCATCTTTGGTGTAACAGGGGGGAAGCTCCTAGGTTACATCATATCATCATGCGGAACTGATGTTGACCCAACAAAAATTAAGGCTGTTCTCAAAATGGTGCCACCTTCGGATGAATCTGGAATCAGGTCATTTCTCAGAAAACTTGGTGCAATCTGGAGATTCATTCTGGACTTAAGTTTCACCATTCATCTAATCAATAATCTACTCAAGAAAGATTATAACATTGATTGGATCGAAGACTGCAATGAAGCTTTCGATGTAATTAAGCATTTCTTGTTATTACCACCTACGCTAATACCACTTAAGCCAGATTTCCCATTAATTTTATATTCGCGAGCCATCAATGTCTCGTTAGCCTATATGCTGGCTCAAGAAGACGATGACAATAGAGAACGTGTGATCTATTTCATTAGCCAGACATTTCTAGACTATGAAACACGCTAAACACAAGTAGAATGAGAATTCCTCACCATAGTCTTTGCAACCAAATGCTTAAGACATTACATGTTAAATCAAGAAACAAAGGTCATTGTAAAGATAGAGCATTTGTGCACTTTCCTCACGCAAGGGTCCTTATCTAAAAAGGATGGATTTTTTATAACCTTCATGGGTGAATTTGAATTAACATTCGTAAATAAGAAGTCTATTAAAGGACAAATCATCATGGATTGGTTAGCTGATAATCCATTAGACGGAGGTGATCTAGTAGATCAGGACTTTCCTAATGAGTGCATATACTACATCGAAACCCGACCTTCTATCTCTGAGTGTCCTTGGTACACTGATATTATTAATTATATCATGGACCATACATATCTAGAAGGTGCTACAATGCAATGAAAAATGCGTTTACACATCATCGTAGCTAAATACATCATCATAGAGCAAGTGCTCTATCAAAAAGCATTGGATGTAATGCTTCTAAGATGTGTTGACACAGAATAATACAAGAAGATTCTCCACAAATCTCATAGTGGAATTTGTGGAGACCACTTCGGTGGCCATGCCACCACTCGTAAAATACATCAGATGGGCTATTTCTAGCCTACTCTAGAACACGACGCAATAGAGTTTGTACAAAGGTGTCATAAGTGCCAAGAATTCTCCCATGAGATTCACATGCCGTCAGAAGCTCTACAACCAATCGCTACTCCATGGCCCTTTTCTATGTGGGGCCTAGATTTAATAGGGAAATTCTCTCCCTCATCTATAGACAGCCATAATTTCATAATCACGGCCACCAAATATTTTACCAAGTGGGTAGAGGCTATGCCTCTTACTACTGTGTCGGGTTTTATAATCAATAAGTTCATTTTGAAACAAATCATTTGTAGGTACGGTGTCCCACAAATCATTATCTCAGATAATGGGAATTCTTTTATGAATGTTGAAGTTCACAAATTGTGTAGTAAATTTAAACTAAGCCATGATACGACCTCCTTGTAATACCCTCAAGCCAATGGACAGGCTGAGGCGACGAACAAAACATTAAAAGCCATTCTCCTTAAAATGGTGAAAGAAAACAAAGGAGATTGGCATTTGAAGTTATATCTGTCCTTATGGGCCCACCGAACCTCAATAATAACATCAACAAGATCCACTCCTTTTTCACTGGTATTCAGGGTAGAAGCAGTTCTCCCACTTGAGGTTGAAATACCCAGCCTCTGTATCTCATTACAAGGGATTCTAGATGAAGATGCTTATAGAGAAGCATGTATTTCCCAACTAGAAAGCCTAGATGAAGCTAGGTTAGATGTTGAACAGTGGCATAGAGTCTATACTGACCATATGTGTTGGCAGTACAACAAGAAAGTCTATGAATGTGACATATATGAAGGTGATCTAGTTCTAAAGCTAGACATCCAGATCGACAAAAAGACCGGCGAAGGAAGGAAGTTCTGGCCCAAATGGTTGGGCCCATACCGAGTCATAGAGGACTATGGAAATGGTGAATATCTCCTATGTATGCTAGAAGGTGAGGAATTTGGTGAAACAATCAATTCCCTACACTTCAAACGATTCTACACGTAAGCAACTAGTACTACTTGTATAGTTATATCTACATTGCATCTTCATATAGTTGGGATCATTTTGTCTGCTTATTTCATACAAATTTGTGATCAAGGAATTTATTCTCAAAGTAATTCATTATAAACTCATGATGTTTTTGTCATAAACACTCTAATCATACTTCTCTATTTCCATGATATCATCAAACTATTTCGAAATCATTTCATCAAATAAATCTAGATATGACAAGGTCTTAACAGTAACCATACCAAGATCTGCAGGTTTGTTCTCACTTTTGGTTTCTTCTTAGGATAGGTCTCTTGCCTATGGTCTATTCTAGAAGCTTCATTGTGTCACATCTATCCCGTACGTATATCTCTTTGGAAATAAAAACACACTGACATTTTTCTCAAGTAAACAAGTCAAATATAGATCAAACAAAAAAATTTAATTTTACACATTTTCTTGCCCCACCAACCTTTGGTGATGAGCTTGCATCTCTTACTAGTGATGTGGGTTAGCAAACGATGGAAATTCCCTTACTTGCCTATGCCTTGCCCACGGTGATAAACCCACACTTCTTACTAGTAGCATGGGGCAAAGTGTAGGGGGTCCTCTTGACAAACAAACGTAAAAGGTCATAAACAAACAATTCAAATCTTGAAGTCTTGAGTCAAAAACAAATGAATCGGATGTCCAAAACTCCAAGAGAATTAAAAATCCTAAAACCTAGATCTTGTCTACCATGTTGCCATCTACGGATCTAAGCCTAGATAAACCACAAAGGAAGTTGCATCCCAAAACTATGAAGTCACTCGAGTGGAGTAGGATTGTAGCATCCTAATTTGGTTCCACCAAAGCTTTGTCTATCTTTCATCACTATCATTTCAACACATTTCATAACTTGTGCCCTTTCCAGCTCTCGGTGATGAGCCCTCGCATCTTACTAGTTGTGTGGGGTTAGGAGTGGGGAAATTCTATCTACTCATCATACCAGCTTATCTTCACCACTTTGCCAAAACAAATGTGAAGTATCCAAAGGTGCTTACAGAAACTAAGGTTAAACATCATATTGTATCTACATTATCATATATCATCATCATGAAATACAAAAAGAAAGTAAACATTTGTATCATTTTTTCTCCATTTCATACATTCTAAAAAGCATATAAGCATAACATCATAGTTGACATGAGGAAATGGAAATGGAAACAAAATCATAAATGCCAAGAGTCTGATCCAAAAATAATATAAATATATAAATGATTAAAATTTCTGTACAATGCCATCATGCGCTAAGCATGCTCAAAACACTCAAAGAGCCTGGGATAAAAAAAATATCATACAAAAATATAGGAGAGCCAAGTGGCTTCTCAATCCCTATGATACCCCTCTGAAGGTGATTGCCCATGCCTAGGACTCTGGCTACGTTGGTGCTCTGAGTGCATGGAGGGCTCAAGATCCCAAGAGGCAGCCGCAGTATTGCCATGAGAATGAATCCTCATCAGACACTCAGCTGTCCTATACCCCGCTAGCTCCATACGGAGATTCGATACCATCCTGGCCACATGCCAGACAGGGACAAAGATGTCAATGTGTCTACCAGCTACTAAGGGCTCTCCTGCATCCAAAAACAGCTCTGCATGTGTCCTCTCCATGGGGATCATTAGGGTATCGGTGCATACCCTATGAATCAAGTCTCGCCACTCATCGGTGGTCTCTGCAAACAAAGGAGAAAATAAATTAGAAATAAAAAATAAGACACAAGTGTAAACGAAAGGAGAGATAACAACTAAGGCAATCCTAATTAAAAACAAACATTAAAAGGAAGGATGGTAACTTACTTAGATCACCAGGCCTCTAGGATGGATCTCTAGGGTCAGCACCTGCCACAGATGTTGCCGCTGACTGGGGTGCTCCCCCGTGGCTGGAGTGATGTAGCGTCCTGCAACAGACTCATCCTACCCACTATGGCCCTAGGAGATTGGCTGCTCTGAAACCAAAGTCACCCTCTCTACACTCTGCTCTGTCATCTCTGCCTACATGATATTACTCAGAATCACTATCCTGAGTATCATGCCACTCAGGATCACTATCCTCCTCAGTCTCCTCCTCTGTCTCTCCCCCTGTAAACTCCTCAGACTCGAATTCTATGTTAATGGGGTCATCTCTGCTATGGGAAGGACCCGCAGAAATCTGAATTAAGGGTGCCTGAGGAGCACTGGCTCTCCCTCGGGCACGTATTACCCTCCTGGCCGCAATAGGAACACCAGGTGTAACAACTGTCCAACCCCAACCTCTAGGACCCCCTCTAGCCTCTCAAACTAACATGTATACTGGCACTACCGAGGGAAGCATGCCCATGTAAGGTAAGCCAAACTGCTGAGGAACTCGGCCAAAGGGGTGTATCTCTACTCACCCTACTCTATCAATGAGCTTCCCTGTGGTAGAGCAGGAGATCAAAGTAAGAGCCTCCTCATCCCATAATCCTACCATGGTCTGATATGGTGTGGCCTCCATGTCATCGGTGGTTAGAGAAGCAACTAGCTAATGAGGTGCTCTAAGCACCAACATATCTATCGATCTGACTGCCCTCATAGCTCCGGGATCTGTCACCTCTACACCTCTACCATAAGGAATGAAGTGCTCATAAACCCACTCATAACCAAGGTTGGGTGGCTCAAAGATTGCTCATGTAAATGGACTACCCTATACAAGTCATGGTAGGTAGTCCCAAGTACATTTGCTCCCTAGGTGTAAATCTGGCCATGTCCCTCGATCTGTGTAATGATGGGGGACCAACAATATAGTAGTGTGTCTCCTCCCTTGTCCCTGATCAATCTCAAGGCAAGGATCCCCATAATAT
The DNA here is from genome assembly GCA_019776745.2 of Taxus chinensis. Lineage (NCBI taxonomy): Eukaryota > Viridiplantae > Streptophyta > Pinopsida > Cupressales > Taxaceae > Taxus > Taxus chinensis. The sequence continues at coordinate 390,907,203 of CM034157.1, forward strand.
CTTGGCGAATCAAGGGGATCCATGTAAGAAGCCCACTATGTTATCTGGGCCCATGAACTTGCTGTCTCAAGGGTGAGTCATCTCCCGATGATCGAGACCCCCAGGATATGGTAAACATCCTCTAGTGTGATGGTCCACTCACCTCGGATCCCCGGTAATCGGAAGGTGTTCCAATTAGCATCCCAGTAGGAAAATAAGTCATAGAGTATGTGACTAGATGGTGCAACATGTGGAACCCACTATATACGTAGTGTTAGGAATTCATATATAGTGCTCACATTATTCATATATTTGGATGAATAATATTATGTAATATATTATGAGTTGTAATAAACAAACTCATAATATCAGGTTAGTATATTATACGTGAGTTGTTTGGGAGTTATAACAACTCACATATATATAGATTTGTGGTTGAGTTGTTTCCTACTTAATAGGAAACTATCTCCCTATATATTTGTAGCTTGTTCATTATGTAATAATCCCGTATGAATTGAATATAGTTGATTATATTCATCTACAAATCTGTCTATACCATTTTATTTGGTATCACAGCGAGCTTATCCTATGAGAGAAATGATTTTATGATAATATCACAAGGGGCGACTCTATAGATTGTACTGTTGCTCAAGCATGTGATTAAGACTTAAACTATATGTGACATTTTTCATAGCTTCTGCTGTGTATACGGTCAAGATCAGTATTTTTTCTTAACGGTGAAGATTAGATTGAATGATATACAAAAATTCAATCTCTTGTTTGCCACTGATTTTTCTTTCCATCTGGAGGTTTACATTGCATTTGTAGTGGCAACAAGTCACTTATTCATTATTTCTATGTCATCGATTCATATCTGCATTAGATTCTATAGATTGGTGGTGTTGTTGTGTATACGATGGAGCATATGTAAAGTGGTCTTCTCCAATTCTGCAGCCAACTATTATTATCATGCGCATGAAGAAAGGCTTTGAGGAATTTTTGGTGGTAGTAGGAGCTTAGATTTTCCATAACTGTAGCGAATCATATAGAGACCAAGCTTGTCTGCAGTCTGTCACTTAACAAAACAATTCTGAACCTGAGTGCCCTTGTCTTCTCCATCAACATGCATGAGATTATCAATACAAGGTAGATTAAGTGGTCAAAGATCTGCTAACATTATATATTATTTTCAAAGAATATACCAAAGCCTCCATTTGGTGCAAGTCTGGTCGGGTGAAGAAGAAAAGTGCGGTTTATCTCACCAATGGTAAAATTTCACATTTCGAAACTGATCAGGAGCCTGCGGGAACTCTCTAAACATTTGGTTATGATGGTCTTCTCTTAAAACGTGGGCTCCCCACATGCATATGCCTCTCACATGTTGCAGTCAATAGTAAGCATGTTGTTTCAAAAGGTGTATTGTTTGTCTTTATTTATTATATAGTCATTTTTCATTTAAAAAGTAATCTCAGTTTATTACTTTTTAAATTTTTTAGTCTAGTTGTCATATTGTCTTCGGACGCATTTTCAGTTGAAACTGACGTCCATTTTTTTTAACATGGCTAAGTTGAATCGAATGGAAAAATTCGAAGGCAAAGATTTTTACACATGGTAGGTGAAAACTCAGTTGTTGTTAATCAACAAAGATTTGTGGGAGATTGTGGATGGCAAAGCAAAGAAACCAAGAGATGCAGAGGAAGCGGCAATATGGGACATCAAAGATTGAAAAGCCATAGCAATCATTGGATTGGGATTATCTGATGCATATTTGCATCATATAGATTTGTCAAAATCCTCAAATACAATTTGGACTACACTAAACAAACTATTTGGATCGCAAGCAGGAAGCGCAGTAGTATCACTAAAACAAAAGTTGTTCGGACTCAAAATGGAGGAAGGTGACAACATGGTGGAACACATAAGTAAGTTTCATTCTGTATTGAATCAATTAGCTGGAATCAAAGTAGATGTTCCTGACGATGATGCAAAAGTAGTTTTACTTAATAGCATGCCTCCTAGCTATTCTAATATGGTCTTCACTTTGAGCAAAATCAATCCAAGTCTGGAAGACTTGATTTCTTCTTTGATAGAGGATGAAAATAGAACAAATAAAATTGAAACAGAAGAAAAAGCATTATATGGAACACATGGTAAAAAGAGATACAGTCATTCTTTCAAGCAAGGTTCAACCTCCCAGGATCCAAAGAAAAGGCTTATTTGTCACTATTGTAATGTGTCTGGACATGGAATAATGTTTTGTAAACAACGAGCTAGGGATCTGTTGGATGGTAAATTGAATAATAAAGCTTTTATTTCTGAAAATAGAGAAGAAGAAAGTGATTGGGAAGCAGGATCCAACCATTCACATGATAGAGAAGTTGCTGCTCAAGATAGTGAAGAAGACTTTCTCTTCTAAAAAGAATGCATCAACTAGAGGATGGAGGCACAGGAGGCTGGAGGTCATTCAACAACCTCTCATCAGTCACCAACGACGGGGCCGCACGAAGCTGTGGTGATAGTGTGTGTGTGAGTTTGTTTTCTTTTCAAAGTTGCAGTTGATTTCAGTTGTGTGCAGCATGATTCTTTTTCAGTGTTCCTGTTATGGCTTGAATAAGTGAAATGTTCACATTGAGGGGGGGAACATGGTCTCAATGTTCCATTTTCTCTTTTCATATTTGTTATCAGTGAGCAGTATTTCCTACATAATTCCCTGAAGGAAAATCATTGTGGACAGATGAAAGCACAAGGGAGAGTAGCATCATGATATTGAGGTTGTTGGTTGTCCTGTAAAACCATCCCTGTTGAGGTTGTTGGTTGTCCTTTAAAACCATCCCTTGTTGAGTTTGTTGGTTGTCCTGTAAAACCATCCATGTTGAGGTTGTTGGCTGTCCTGTAAAACCATCCATGTTGAGGTTGTTGGCTGTCCTGTAAAACCATCCAGATCATGAGCACGCACGGGCAACACGCTGCAAAAGGAAGTGCAATTGTTTTTCTCCCATGTTCGCACTAAGGGGGGGAATGTTAGGAATTCATATATAGTGCTCACATTATTCATATATTTGGATGAATAATATTATGTAATATATTATGAGTTGTAATAAACAAACTCATAATATCAGGTTAGCATATTATATGTGAGTTGTTTGGGAGTTATAACAACTCACATATATATAGATTTGTGGTTGAGTTGTTTCCTACTTAATAGGAAACTATCTCCCTATATATTTGTAGCTTGTTCATTATGTAATAATCCCATATGAATTGAATATAGTTGATTATATTCATCTGTAAATCTGTCTATACCATTTTACGTGGTATACCAGCCCTCTGAAGAGTATCCTGCTCGTCCTGTGAAAGGGCGTCTAACATTGCTAGAAGCCAGTCACACTCCCTCTCTCAGCTCCATCGAATGTACTCCTCTCTCACTTGCATACACCTAAAAACATACAAAAAAAAGAAAGTTAGCATCCAAGTGACATTAGAAAAATCATGAAAACACATAGAAATGCTAAAAATGCAAAAACAATCTCAAAAAAGTGTTCTTTTGACATTCTGTGAAGAACTGCCGCCCTGAGTAGGGCGGCGGTTTCGTAACTACTGCCTTAAGGGTGGCGGTCTTGTAACCGCCGCCAAGAACAGGGCGGTGGTCATGTAACTACCACCCTGGGCAGGGCAGAATTCGTGTCCCGAAAACCCATGCGGGTTTTTATAACTTAAAAAGGCCAAAAAGCATGAAAAAGGACCATTTTAGCTAGAAATAAAGCCTACCCAGTAGGTGCCACCCCATAGATGGACCTTTTGAAGCTAACATTTTCAAAAATAACCCCCCCATGAAAAATATTTTAGCATTTTAAAAGTTTGGAGGTAAAAATGATAAAGTAAAGAAAACTAACCTGTGATCTCGCAGGTCAATGTTCCTCTTGCGGAGGCATGATCGCTATCCCGTCACAAACATTTTGACTCTACTCTCATAAGAAACCGTCACCATGGGTCCCAAAGCTCAAAACCAACCAAATCAACACGTGCAAATGAATAGGAGAATGGGCCCACTTTTACATATATAGCAACCTGACTTGTTTTAAATCCCCTTTTTCGCAGGTTTGGAGCACCAACAGAGGTAAGTTCTTACCCCCGCACAAATGGTACATCCTCATTTCACGTTATTTTAGCATTTATTTTCTGATCTATTTTTTCTATTTGCACTTGATTCCTCTTTTCATTTTACAGGTGGTGGGAATTTTGGATGGCATCATTTCGACCCACAGACGTGTTAGGTATAACTTCTAACTTCCCATTTCAGGACCGCCATACTCGGACCCACCGTTTTACACCTATTCATGGCTAAAATGCTTATCTGAGGGGGAAATATGTACGTACCCAAAATTTTAGGGTACTGCACTATAGGAACAATGTAATACATGGCCTAATGATGATATAGGTCTCCTCGCAAGGTGTTCGGGAACCGGAAAAACTCCCCAAGTGTGCGTTAACATCCTGCATGCCCCGCTTAGCCCCCACATGCTTTTTTTTTCCTTTTCCCCTCTTTTCTTTTCCTTTTTCTCTTTAGTGATGAATCCGCCACCCTTCCTGGGCAGTGGTCTCATGACCACTACCCTAGACAGGGCGGCGGTCCTGTAACCGCCGCCCTGCTCAGGGCGGTGGTCCTTCACGCATTTTCCAAAATTTTCTCTTTAACATGACTCACGTAATTTCAATGTTTACTAGATTTTTTCACCACCTTTGGCTTGCATTAATGATTTTGGTTCCCTGGAATAGTGTTTTGCCATTGTTTATAGTTTAAGAGATTAATTTGGTTTTTACCTTGGGTAAATGCAAATGCTATAAATAGTTGGCTTGTGCTCAAGCAAATGGCCCCTCAAATTTGCCACTGAATTTCTCATTGCAATAGATTAGTCTTTCATTTTTCTTAGAATTCTTAGTTTCATTCATTGCATGTTTAGTTAGTGTTGTTTTGTTGTTAGGAAGCCACATATCCATCTTGTACAAGTGCTATTGATATTTCATCCAATCCATTAGAGTAAGATAGTCTATTTTTCAATAGGAAGCCATTAAAGTTGTAGGTTTTGCTCTTAAAAAAAGGATAGTTTCAAGTTCTGGATGTTTTATGTTGCATGACTCACAATAGATCCTGCTAGGAATTACATAAGCCAAGCTCTGTACTCTTGCGCTATCTCTCTCCTACTCGCATTATATTCAGTCTGTATCCTAAGTTGCCTTTGTCCCAATATCTACTTCTGTTGATGCTAGCATTACATGATTTTCTGGATCCACGTGAGCACGAAGGAGCAAGGAGATCACACTGAGGGGAAAAAATCACACACACCATCAAATTCAACACTGTTTTGCAGAATCCAGGTTCTAGCTTTCAAATTTCTAATTAGAAGCATATCAAATAGAGTAGCCAATCAGTTTATTTCAGTCAATTTTACTTTCGATATTGCTAGGGAAGCTGTGGGGATTGATATTTTCTAAGAAACTATGATTCATTCCTCACTTCTGAGGTAGGATCAAGGGTCTTTCAAATAGATTAGATCAGTTATTTCATTTTTTAGAATAGATTTACAACTGCATAGGAAAGTAGCTATACTTGGTTGCTTTATTTGTTTTAAATTCATCATTAGATTAATTGTCAATTTCTAGATATATTAAAATAGCTGCTCCTTCAATTTCATTCACATAAAATTCATCAAAAAAATATAAAAATATAGAATTCATATATGTTATAAATACACTTTACATAGTTAATTTCACTTTGTTGCAATTGGATTTGCGTTGTTGCTTTTGTATGACAATCATGGGACCTAGAGAACCCAGAGAATATGTATTCGATTCAATCGTGCCCCAACCCAATATCATCACAGAAATAACTAATATAGATCAAAATCTTAGGATCCAAGTCTTTCAAACAACGGTAAAATTGCAACAAATCAGTTCCCAGTTAAGCGGGTTAAACTTAGAAGACGAAAAAGTGCACACGTTTTGGTCGAATCAACCAAACTACAAATTACCCTAGATATTTATCCGCATTACTATGGAAGGGTTTGAAAGAGAGAAAACATTTGGTTGTGATCCTTTGGTCCCACAGCCAGATGCATGAGACACTCTCATAGATATAGATACCAGCTTAAAAATTTAGGTTACATGAACGCCTGTGAGATACTCTGAAAAGATCACACAACTGTTAATTCTAAATATAGAGGCTGAGAAAGCATATGACTATTAGATACTAGGGATTAGGGACTGAGTCCCCGCATGACCATAGTAGGACCACAACAACCATGAATCTACGGTTGTGACCCAAAAATCCCTCAACCCAATGAATCTATAGGTCAATCTGAGATTAACGCTGGCTTACACACACTAGTATTCAGATCTACTCCACTTCCACATATCATTATTGAATAGTTATCCTAGTTAGACATAGCAGCTAACAAAGCTAAGGAATTCTAGACTAAGCCAGATAATTGCCCATAGAGTAAATTATATTTACCATCCACCCTATGACCTTATCTGGAAATATACATGAAACTATCCGAGGTCATTTTCCACGTATTCCACAACCCATAGACTGAATCACACCAGAGCTCGATATTAATTGGAGCCTTTGAGCAGTCATCCTTACTGATTGATCTATCACATCATTTTAGGTTAGGATGGACTTCTTTGCCTTAGATTCATAATTTCCACTAGTGCGTGTCGAAGACATCAGATTTCCTAACTAGTTTGTCTGCATCCCACAAATATTCAATCCCCACCGGCTGTCTCGGCACGACCTTAGGAGGTCGGGTGTGAGGAAAAGTTACTTGTAGATTCCCATGCTCACTTGTCACTTTTCTATCATACAGTGTCTTCAACTTCTTTTTCTACTTCCTTCTTCTTATTTTCCTTTATACTCTCTCTAGATGCTCGCTTCGAGGCCATAGTGATGATAAAAATGTTGTCTTGTAGTCGAGTTGATCTCTGCAACTTAAAAAGTGTGTGTCATAGCTTAAAATGAAACCATAATTCATGTATTTTCTTCCCTTGCACACCTTTATTTCTCTCAAACACTCTCTCTAATGGAGCACCAATCACTCCCATGCACAAATATATCTAGCTTGATCTATATCACAATTTTTTCACACTTTCCTTACACAATTCACTCGATAACTCCACAATCGCAAGGTAAAAGTATTTTACCAACCCATATTTTATAACCTTCACTAATTTTTCCACATTTATTGCTCTCCACCTATCACCATACTCAACATTAAATGGTGTTTCTTTTATTTTCCATGCTTATTTTTCCACACCCCAGTCGTAACCTTATGGCATGCCTACTAATCTTTGGCCACAAACCTTCTTTCACATGCCTTCATGTGCCAAAGTACCTATCTAGTGTACCTCTAATTTTTTTTTTCACATACTGTAGCCTACCTCATGTCACAATTTGTGTCCATTCATGCACTCATGTTTTTTATTTAAGAATAATTCTTCTTTATCTTTACCTTTAATTTAATCACCTACACAACATTTCTCTATGCATACCCATTTTCTAGAGAATGTTCAAAATTGGCCCAATTATCCTGTATACACTCCACCCCACACTAAAAGTATGTGTGGTCTTTTAAAAAATTAGATATTAATCAGCTTTTGGAACACAAGCACACTTATTACAGAAAACATGAAACTAAATTGACAAAGCATAGCAATGATGAAATGAAACACATATAAAGGAATGTAATAGAAGAAATATAATATAATGGAAATAATGACTTATTAAAAAAATCAAGAAGACTTATTTATAGTAGGGATTCAACCTACTCATGTTAAAGTAACTAGGGAATGTTGTCCCATCCAATTTATGTAACTAGCAAGTGCCTAAATAAAGTATATAAGTCACAATATATAGTCCCAACCAATGCACTTTGAGCTTTCCAGGGTGGCGTAAAAACTTGGAATCATAAAGAAGAACCATTTGTCCAACTTTAATATTTTTATCCTTAATATGTCTATCATGTCATGCCTTCTTCCTGGCCTTTTATGTCTTCTAACTCCTTTGATCAATTACACGTCTTTCATCCAACTGCAACAGTTTATCAATGCGGTCCTCTATTTTTTTCATCATCCATGCCTCCTGCACATGTAATACGTAAAGAAGGTAATATGAATTCCACTAGAAAAATACCCTCTGTGCCAAACACCAAATGAAAGGGTGTGGCCTTACTTAACCTCTTTTATATTATCATGTAATCCCAAAGTAAAGCAGAGACTTTATCATCCCAGTTATTCCTTCCAACATCACAAATCTTCATCAATGTATGTCCCAAGATCTTGCTGAAATATTCAGCAGTTCCATTTACTTGTAGGTGATAGGTTATTGTCTTATGATGTGCCACCATAAATTATGCCAATAATATCATGATAGTGTCATGAAGAAAGTGAGTTCCCCTATCAATTTTTAGACTCAATGGAAATCCATACCTACTGATTTTGTTCTCCCATAGGAACCTTGATGTTGTAACTACCATGTAATCATTTTTTGGTACCACTTAGGCCCACCTTGTAAGATAATTTATACAAGTTATAATATAGCGTGATCCAATCCTACGCACAGGTGGGGAAATAGGACCCACAAAGTCATTTTCCAATTTTTCACAAGGTTTTGTGCTAGAAATAGGCCTCAAAGTCATTTAATCTCTATGCCCAGGATTTCTAAGGTGCTAATAGTGGTCACAAGACTTACAATATTCAACACAATCCTAATAAATCTTTTCCCACCAAAGGCCTACCAATAAAATATTTTGCACGGTTGTATTTCCTACATAATGTCCGCTTGCAATTCCACCATGAGCTTCCTCCAAAATGGTAGTATGCTCATGCTCCAGTACACACTGACACAAAACCTCATCCCGACCTAATTTGTATAAATCTCCACCAATTAATATGTAAGGTGCAACACATATAGCAAGTTTTTTCTTCTTCAAATCCTTTATCCCTTCAAGTGCCACACACATACACTAAAGAAAAGGGAGTAAAACTTGTAGGAATATGGATGCTAGTCTAATAGGCCTAGAGGGAAATTTTTTTTTGGAGATGTCAATTCCAATCTTCTTGGCTGATGGTTTTCATAAGGATTTTTATAAGTGTTTTGTTAAAAGCTTACACTTGACTATTTGCTTTTGAATAGTAAGGAGATGAAAATATAAGCTTGATGTTATAGGTTTCACAAAAAAATAATATTTTTGTTTTTAAGATATTTACCATTATCTCTGATAATTTAATGAGGAATGCAAAAGCAACAAATAATATGATGGTGGATGAAATCAGCAATTTTACCAGCTTTAGTAGAGATGATGGGAATATCTTCCACCCATTTTTTGAAGTATTCAGTTGCAATAATGATATATTGATGTCATTGTGGGTAAAAATGGTTAATGAAACCAATGAGGTTGAGTCCCCATTGTGAAAAATGCCATAAATATTGAGAGGGTTGTAGATCTTGACTAGAAATGTGAGTAAGGTTAGAGTGTTGTTGACATTTGACACATTTCTTGATGTATTGACAACAATATTTATTAAGGGTAGGAAAATAATATCCCATCTTTAGGACACATTTAGCAACATCTAAATCACTGAAGTGTCCACCACATATGTCATCATAGACTTATAGGATAACTTTATTGGATTTATGAGATTTGAGGTATCGAAGTAGGAGTCTATCAAACCCATGTTTGTGTAAGCAACTATCTACGGTGAAATATTAGTTAGTGTGTTGTATAAAATATCACTCACTATTCTTATATAGATTGGAGGGAAGTTTAGATTGAGAAATATAATCACAGAATTTAGTGTACCAAATTTCTACTTGATTCTTTTTATAAGGTTAATAGAGGAGAGTTCATTGGTATGAGATGGTTGATTTATTCTCTACACAACAATAAACAACTTAGAATATTCATTTGATAAGGGGATAAGTGATACAAGAGATTCCATAGTATCTACAAAAATTTTGGATGAACGGGGAACTGTTTGGGATTGTATAATGATTGAAGGATTCTATGAGGAATTAAACAATGTTTTATAATTTTGTAAAATTTCATTCTTACATTGATAATTTCATTCGATTTGATTGATGATAAGTTGATATTCCCCATAGATGTCAACGATTCAAACACCAAGCATGACATTGGTTTGAATATCCATAATAAGGGATTCATACTCTGCCATGTTGTTGGCACATTCATAATTTAGTTTGAAGGATATAGTAATAGGAGTCCCCTAAGGAGGTATGATGATGATACCATCACCTCCCCCTTTTAAAATTTTAAACTTTTGAATAAAATTTTTATTTTGAGGGGAGTGTATTCATGATCAATGGTGTTGATAAATCCATCTATAAATTGTTCATGAGTTGATTGATTATTAGGGAGGGGAGATTATGTGAGTTGTTCAACGATGGCTTTCCCCTTTATAGATTTTTGTAAGATGAATTATAGGTCAAAGTTAGTCATAATCATTAGCCATGGAGTGATGAAATCATTGTGATATGGTTTAGAATGCATAGATTTTATAGGATTGAAACTGGTGATGATATAAGTCTTATGATTAAGGAGATAATGGAAAATTTTAGAAGTCGTGAAGTATAAGGCACAACATAACTTCTCTACTTCATTATACAAAATTCATAGTCATGAAGAGTGTATCTTATGTAATTGACATCCTTCTCTCTTCCCTACCCATCTTGATGTGCTATCATAGCACCCAGGGCATGGTCAGTCGAAGATATATATATATATATATATATATATATATATATATATATAGTAGCTCTCACTTGCTTGGAGGTATGAGCATGAGAAGAGATAAGAGGTATTGTTTGACTTATTCAAAGGCATTTTGATATTTTTGATCCCAAATTAAAATGGACAACATTTTGGAGGAGATGATGAATGATTTATAGCAGTCTGAAAGCTAATAAATGAAGAAATGGATTGATTACCTTGGAGACTATGAAGTTGTTTGATATTAGGAGGGGGCATCTTGATGATGAATTTGATTTTGTAAGGGTTTACTTCAATTCCCACAATAGATACAATAAACGCTAAATTTTTTTTGGTGATAACACTGAATATGCATTTGGTTGAGTTAAGGCAAAGGAATATTGAATAAGGTGGGTGAAGACGACATTGAGGAGGAAGATATGGTAATTTTTATGCTTATATTTACATAAGAGATTGCCAATGTAATATTCTATGATTTTATGGCTGAGGTCATGGAATATAAGTCATAGTGTGTTGATAACTAGCCCATGCATTCTTCAGACCAAAGGGCATGACTCAATAGTAATGAAATATGTCGTATGATGATCATAAATCACGATAAGGATTTGATTGTACCCAAAAAATGATCCATAAGAGATAGAATTTCATGGCTTGATGTGAGGTCAACAAGTTGGTCGATGATAGGAAGAGGGAAGTCATCTTTAAAACAAGTGAGATTGAGATCTCGAAAGTCTTTGTAGATGTGTAACTTTCTAAAGGATTTAGTTATATATCCAAGATTATAAATACATTTTTGATAATCAATAGGTAGTATGAAATTATCATAGATAATACATAACTCTTTTTTACAAGGAGGGCTATGTGAGGGTGCATCCTACGTAGCTTTTGTTTAACAAGTTTAGAATTACGGGTTGTGACAATGCTATTGATAATGATGTTAGGGTCAATACCTACAATTTCATTGTATGACCATGTGAAGGATTAACTATTCTTTGAAAGAAAGGTGGTGAAGTCCTTTAATTCATTTGAATATAAATATTGGCCAAATTTGACTATATGAGGTTTTTGTGAACTTCTTGTATTGACTTCAATAGTGGATTCGTTAAGGAGTGTTGATTTGTCAGATGGTAGATTATTTTGAATATAATGATCCTCTACCCCCATGTAAGATATGATGGATTCCTTGTCACGGAAATGAATAATATTGATGTTAGGGGTTTCTTCCTCTACCATTTTGGGTAATAAAAGAGGAAGGGTCTTAGTCATTCTTTAGTCCCCCATGATTGTAGCATTGATTTAAAAATTTAGGAGGAATGGATATGGCATTGTATATATTGATGGATTCTTCACGTGAATATGATGGATCTATTTCCATTATAGTTTCAAATTTAGTGATTGTGGAGGTGTCCAAGGAAGGTTTGTTGAAACCTAGTCTGTATTTTTCAAGAGAGTTTTGTAAGAATTATCAAAGGCCAAGTCATGTACACCCTATCCATAAGATCGTAATCCAAAACATTTCCAGGTGCATTGATGAAGGTAAAATTTTGCAAAGTATTGATTTTATAAGAAAGAAAATTCATATGTGAATGGTTTAGCATGATATTGAGTATCAAAATGGGGTGAAGGGTGATCAATCCATCTATAAATGAGGTTGGTTTTAAGATGGGGAGGACTGAAGGAGATGATATATATAATGTTTGACTCATAAATAGGTCATTTCTCAAGTTTCCTATAGGATTTAGGTGTAGGTATAAAATTGAGGGCCAGAAGGTGGCACACACATATCAAGAGAGTTTGCATAACATCTTTGAATGATCTATCATATAGTATCTTATATGTAAATATGGAAGAGATTCTTGAGGATTTTCAAAAGATCATATGTTTTTCTTAGGTATGATCACATCATTAGGTTCATAGGTCATGTTACATTCTTTAAAATTATTTGGGTCAACAGGAACAGTAAATTTTTCACCTTCATGTTCATATTTTAAATAGTGATGTAATGTTGATGGGATACGACACATAGTGCATGTCCAAGGTCATCCTAATAGTATGTTATATTAAAACTCTCCTTCTATGATATAGAAAATTTCAATAATTCTTTTAATGCCTATTTTTATGTTTAAAATGACCGTCCATAATGTAAGGGAAAATGTGTTATTAAAGGTGTGAAATAATGCAGGTGATTGGGAAATTATGGTATTAGGTAACTAGATCTATTTAAAGATTTGATAATATATGATTTTTATACATGTGTTGTTATAGATCATAAGCCTCTTGATGAGAGTATTATCGATTGGGAAGTAACAAAGAGTGGAAGGTCATGATATTTAGGTTGTAAGGATGGGATTTTTGAATCATCAAAAGTAATAGTGATAGGCATTTTAAGAGTGTCGACAAGATTTAAAAATGGTTAAGGTTCATCTGATGGCACTAAGATGGATTATAGAGCCTCAATAATTTATTTTCATTTTGTGGAAAATTTGGAATAATCTCGTAAAGAAACATCTTCACCAGAGCTTGGTGGAGTTATGTAATGACATTTTGTTGCAAGGACGTCATAGATTGGGTGTGCAAGGAATTGAGGATATACACCTTGACCTTAGAAAATGATGGATTAGATGATTCATGGGCAAGGTAAATAGATAATTTGGGCCTATTTTGTATGATGCCTTGGGGTCTTGTTGGACCCTAAATACTAGCTAATTACTAAGAGGTGCACATGCATATGATCAGTAAAAATAAGGGCAATCATGGAAAAGCACACATGAAAAATGGTTTAAGAAGGGTTTAGGTAAAACCAGGGCACATGCGGGAGGAAAAATAAGGGTTTAAAGGAGTTATCCATATTTGGCATCTTGGAGTCACTTGAGGAAAAATTTTAGGACCTGAATAGGCATGATAAATGTATAAGAAGAGAGCCTATAACCTTAGAGGATAAGAAAAGGATATTACATGTAGGGAATATTCCTAGAGACATCAATACAGTTACTGGAAGGTTTTTGTAAAGAGGATAAGTATTCGTCAATGGAGGACCACATTGACACTTGGAATGTGATATGCTTAGGAGAGAAGTCATGGTGGTGGACATATATCCTATTTAAAGAAGTATTTGGGACAAGAATGAGTGTGCAGAGATATAGAAGGGAGAAGGGGAGAAAGGATAGGTAGTGCAAAGGTACTAGAAGGTACAAGAGTGGTGATAGAAGGAGGGTAACAAGTTGTTACATAAATGTTAGGAAATTCCAGTTGGTTTGGAGCTCATGATGCTAGGTTTAGAGTTCCTAGTGATAGGGGGCTGTAAGGGGTATCATCAAGCAGACGTATGGGTACTAGGGTCTTTAACAAGGGTTATAATGGGAAAATCATAGTGATGATCTCTAATCAGATAGGTTTACAGAAGTTTGTGTTCTGTCACTTGATGTATATGATCTAAGATGACCCTTTTGAATGTAGTATGGCTACTAAAAACTCTTTTAAATAAATATACATGGATCCATTATGTACATCTTTCTTATGGGGGTAAACCCTTATGTTATTTGATTTTTCATGACTCATATATGGTTTCTTGTACTTTATACAATGTTTATTTAGCTTATGTGATGCATTGATATGTATATGTGTTACTTATATCTTCTGCCTTTTTGATTAAATGTATGCACTTCTGTTTCGGTAGTTAATCCTCCATTAATGGAAGAAATCTCTTTCAAATCTCACATAAAGGAGGGTTGTGCCTCAAGTGAGCACCCAATGTATGTTGGGTGATAGGCTGACATGCTTGGGGTTAGAAAGAGGTATTGAGAGTAAAATAATGAATACATCTTAGATCCATTTTTGGGACCTCTTTTGAAGCTATTGTGAGAGAAATGTGTGATAATAGAGCACTTGACCTTGGATAGTGTCAAATAATGCCTCAAAAACATGGAGGATGAGTTTTCTGAGAGGCTCGGTACTGGATCTAAGTTTGATGCATGGAAATGGGTGGAGGAGAACCTATATCACAAATTCTATGAGACATTTTTATGTTGTTTCTTAGTAGAGTTGTATGAATTTCTCTCATCATATGCATTAAGGAAATTTTTGTACTATAGACCTCATGTTTAGACCCAAGAAGAATATCAATGGTTGTATGATGCGGATATGACCTAGACCCATGATATTAATCACTAGAAGAATTAGAGTGCTAACTAGTTATACACTATAATATGTTATATATACATATTATTTCTCAAATATTGTTGAGTTTGAGTTATTGAAGGGGCCTATAGGATCATTCTTGCATGATATTCCACTTGATATCAAGATCATGATCATTACTTTGAGTTTGGAATCCTTTCCCATAGCTAGCTAAACTCCTACTAGGTGCATGACACAAAAGTTGGCATGGTAGAGAATGGTGGACCTTGTGGCAAGAATGGAGAGAGAGGATAGGTGGGTCAAGTATAATGAATCTCAGGAGAGGCATTTTTCAAGAAAATGTGAAGCTGCAAGAGTGACGGATTTATAGAGGCAGAAGTTGTGGGAAGGATTTTAGGTTCATTCGGTGGACGTGGAACATGAGAAGTCTAAGCTACCCCATCTTGGAAAGTGTAGAAGAGAAACCCCCTCGACTTCTAGAGAGAGATCATCATATGAAGAAATTAGAAGATTTATAGGCACACATCTTAACCCATGTGGCAATCAAACCCTTACGCTTAGTTTTCTAGTTCCTGAGATAAGTTTTGATAATCCAGTTGGTATCAGTATTCATAGTCAAGTGACACCTAAGAGGTATAATTTTACATTTGGTGCATCTATGGCTGCAAAGTCATTTCCTGTGTTTGGTGGTAGTTTTTCTAGCACAACATTTGGGCAAGGTGGTGGATCACAAGGTTTGATTATCATGTATGGTAGTAGCATGGGAAACACATCTATAAGTGTTTTGGTATCACATATTTTTAGCACACAGTTTAGTGTAATGATGTTTTCATAGGGCACAGCTGTGTTAGGCCCATTACCTATGACATGAGGAGGATCTGGTGGATCTGGAGGAGTTGGTACTAGTGGATATAGTGTGTCTAGTGGTGGAGGTAACATCAAAGGGAATCAAGATCCTATATCTGGTGGACAAGGATAATAACACCATCAACATCTATTTTATGAGATGTCACTCCACTTACCTAATTAGAAAGGCATTGAGGATGCCGTAGAACATGTACACAAGTGTGAGTTACTATGGTACGTGTAGGGAATCACTATCCCAAAGTATAAGGGAAGTCAATTTGTAAATACATTGCAAGGACACATGCATAGATGATATAAGAAGTATGACCCACACCAGACATTGGTGGATTACATTGCGCTACATAATGCCTTTTTGGTGGAGTTCCACATACTTGAGTTTTAATAGAAAATCATCACCACATTGAAGGATATTTAGTAAGGAATGACAGAGAGTGTGTGGGAGTATGAATCATGTTTCAAGACTATTTTATCCATGTTATTTTATGACATTCACCCTTCATATCATGCTTAGTGTTTGGTTGGAGGACTGATCACACCATTCAGGAGGGTGCTTTCATAGATCCACGTGAGGCCCTAGATTCTTCCTTATAGACTAAGGCAGTAAGAAGTGTTGATACAAGTGTTATTCCATTCCTAGAATCCAAAATTTCTGCAATGGCAAAACAACTGGAGAAATTCTCTACAAACTTGGCTTATGAGACTCGCAGCAAGTTATGGTGTACATATTGTGAGGTAGAAGGTTATAAAAAGGAAAATTTTCCTCAGAGGTCGGTACAAGCAATGATTGTAGAATTGATATGGAGATCATGATGCAAGTAGGTGTCCACTACTTCAACACATGATTTGTAAGATGTGTCTTTCTATTGCAAAATTTTAACCGCTACTACTCATGACACCAAGGATTGTAGATTGATTGACCAAACACATGATGCCATTGATACTAGTGTGTACCATACTAGGAATTCCCATAAGTTTTTGAACATGTGAGTCAAAAGAAACAGAAGGATAAGGGCGCTGGGATGGTGAGTATAAAGTGTGTTGATCAACAATGGATGTAGAGAATGGCATGCGAGTCTGAGTTAGAACCTGACTAGTGATGATGCAAGTTGAGGCTACGTGCGAAAGGGAGATACCAAAGTAGAGGTTTCTGATTACAATAAAATAAGTGGTACATGGGAAGTATCTAGACCTTACACATCAGAAGGAAGTCTATCAAGAGACCATGGAAGTAATCAAAATTATTCAAGTGAAACTTCAATGTCTAAAAGATTAATCCAGGAAGTTGGAGTAGAAGAAATGTGTTAATGCCCCCCAAGAAGATATAGATGATGTTAAGGAGGTGTGTAAGATATTGCTCCAAGAGAATATTATCCCTCTATTTGGAGAATGGTTGAGAGATAAAGTACCAAGTGTTAGAGGAGAGCACAAGAGGCAGGTCTTGCATGCTAACCTTCCTCCTCAAAGACTTGACTATGATAAGGAGATTACCTTGAATGCAGTTATTGATGGATGGATCCTATGTAATATTTTGATTGACACGGGAACAAAATTTAATGTTCTCACCCTAAATGCATGGAATCAAATTGGAAGGGTCCCATTACATCCATCTTCAAATGTTTTTTATATGGCTAAAAATATGAAGGCAATGCCCATTGGTGTTTTAAATAATGTTGGTATCACCATCTTAGGGGATAAATTCACTAGATACTTTAAAGTATTTGTGTTTGGTGAGGTGGAAAAATTTCCAGTGTTACTTGGGCACCCATGGTGCTATAAGAATAATGTTGAATTATGTTTAAATAAGGGTTATATAAGTTTTGAGAACAAGGAGGAACATGTTATTATCCCTTTGAAATATGGAAAGTCAATGCCCTATATTGAGCCTTTGGGAGAAGAAGACCTGGAAAAAATCTATGTGTGCACTATCAGGGACCCTAAGGTTATGCAACCAATAAAAGAAGGCATTATTCAGTGGGAAGACGCTTAATCTATAAGTGATACAACTAGTGTGGCATGTGAAAATTAGGCACACATGACATATGATTTATTTAGAAGGTAGTTAAGAGGCTTTGTGACGAGAGTAACAAAGATGCACTCAGTCAGGTTCCTAAGAGGAAAAAAGTTGTCAAATTACACTAGGGGAGCCAACCCTGATGTTTTCTTGTGAGTAATGGAGACCCAATGGAGATGTAAGGTTGAAAGGAGAAGGATGCTTAGCTATAATTTTCTCAGGACTGCAACATGTTAGTGGGTGACCCATCATGATAACCTTCTAGAATGGAAAAAGGTGTGAAGCATGTTCTCTATTAGGTTTCTCTGAAGCAATGTACCTACTACTACAAAAGACTTTCATGGGAAGGAACCCACCTCGTTTCACATCCTGACATGTGATAAGGCTTGGATGGAAGGTGTAGAAGGCGTATCACCTTATTTATGGGTGCATAATATTTACTCCACCTTACAAGGCTTTGTTCATGTATGATACATTCACTCAGAGATGCGTCTTCAGACAAGAAACTAACATGAGTTGATGGCTGACCTCCTTCAAGCTTCAAGTACCGAAGTACTAAACCATTATTGAATGAGGTGTTGTAGGTTGTTAATATCCTAACTATAGAAGATAGTGTCATGGCAGAGGATAGAATGCTATATTTTTTTGGTGAACCTAGCTTGGAATCATGTTTTTACGAGGAAGAATCAATGGAGGGATAGCTTGAGCACACATGCATGGAAAAAGAGAAAAGAAAATTGGTCTCTATGATCGATGGTTAAGAAGTGGAGAACTTGGATATTAACCATATTGTGGGTACACACAAGGTAGTGGATAGTTCTGATAAGAAATCTTATACCTACAATGAACCCATAAAAATAAGAAGGTTAACATTGGCTTGGAGGTGGAACCTAAGGAAGTTACTATTGGACATTACTGGTCATAAAAGGAGGTTTCAAATATCATCAATCTATTGAATGAATTTCAGGATTTATTTCTATGTTGGTACCATGAGCTTAAAGGAGCTCACCACTCCTTGGGAGAAATGAAGATCAAGTTAAAGGAAGGTGTGCACCCAATTCAGAGGAGACCATATTGAATGAATCTAAATATGTGCGTCAAAGTCAAGGAGGATATTGATAACATGATGGCATCAGGAATCATTGAGGTTATTAAAGAATAAAAATGGATAATTCTAATGGTCATCAACATTAATAAGAATGGGAGGATAAGGATTTGTGTTGATTAAAAGGATTTGAATGTGGTATGTGTCATTGACCCTTTTCCAACCCCCTTCTCCGAGGAGACCCTAGAGGGAGTAGCTGGGTGCAAGATCTATTCTTTCACAGATGGATTCTGAAGATATCATCAGGTTATAATTTAAAAGGAGGACCAAGAAAAGACAACCTTCACCACTAAATGGGAAAATTTTTCCTATAAGGTGATGCCTTTTGGACTGAAGAACACACCTATTGTGTTTTCACAAATTTTTGTTCAAGCATTTCAGGAATTCATCCATAAGTTTATACAAGTCTACCTGGATGACTAGACAGTACATGGATTAGTGAGGGACCATTGTGACAATCTAAGGCTGATGTTTGAGAGATGTCAGAAGTTGAGTATATCTCTCAACATTAAGAATTATGTTTTTCACTACTCCTTTTGGAAACCTGTTGGGACATATCATATATAAGGAAGGGTTGCTAGAAGATCCTGCTAAAGTTTTCATTAGTGTGGGATTGGAGGAACCTACCAGTGAGAGGATGGTGTGTGGATTCCTTGGGCATATAGGGTATTACCATAAATTAAGGGGTATGTGAAGATCGCCATCCCATTGGAAATGTTACTGAAGCAAAAAATTACATTTTATTGGGATATGCACATTAGATGACATTTGACACATTAAAGAATAGGCTTATCACTGCGCCCATATTATGATTTCCTTCTTTAGATAAGCCATTCCATGTACATATTTATTCTTCAGGGATGGGTATTGGAGCAATCTTAGCACAACATGGAGAGGGAATTGTTGACAATCCCTTGTTCTTTTCCATTAGGAAACTAGCCCCAGCAGAACATAATTATACTACCACAGAACATGAGACATTACTGATTATCTATGAACTACACAAATTCAAGAAATATTTTCTATCGATGCCTTTTATCTTTTACACAAACCACTTGGCATTAAAGTACTTGGTAAATAATCTCATTTTACAAGGGTGCATATACAAGTGGGTTCTCTTATCCCAGGAGTTTGAGATTACGGTTGTTGTAAAAATGGGTAAGAGTAATTTGGGGCCTGACCATTCATCAAGGATTGAATCAGGAGAGGACATGCAGAGCATCGAGGATAAAATTCCAGATGCACAATTATTTAAATTGGAGTGTGCTCCCTCTAACTTGGAATATATTGTTGTGTTTCTCAAAATGGGTGTGAAAATAGATGAAATGAAGACTTTGGAAATAAATTAGTTATACATATGTGTTGCACCCTACATGTTAATTAGTGGAGACTTATACAATCTAGTCCACAATGAGGTTTTGTGTTGGTGCTTGCTTGATCATGAGGGCACTGCAATCATGGAAGAGGCTCATGATGGAATTGGAGGGGGACACTATGCAGGGATTACAACCATGTACAAGATCCTTCTAGCAATATTTTGGTGGAAAATGGTTTTAAAATATTGTATTGAGTATTGTAATGTCTATGAACATTGCAAAATCCTTGGTAAACCAGGGAAAATATATGAAATGCCATTAAAACTAATTTCAAGTGCAGAACCATTTGAGAATTGGGAAATTGACTTCATAGGACCTATTTCTCTTGATGCGTGAAGGAAAATTTTGCGCTATATCATTACATGCACACATTACCTAATAAGGTGGGCATAAGTAGTGCCTACAAGGAATTTCACAGTGGTAATAATGGCTATGTTCTTGTGGGAAAATATAATCAGCAGGTATGGATGCACACGGAGCTTAACAAGTAATGAGGGTACTCATTTCTTAAATGAGATAGTTAGAATATTATTGGAGTAATTCATGGTGGTCCATCAAAATACTACCCCTTATCACCCATAAGCTAATGGGATTGTTAAGGCATTTAATTTTTTTTTCAATCACAGGTTAACCAAGATTTGTGATGTGGGAAGAAAGGATTTGGATGACAAAATTTTTGTTGTGCTATGGTCATATCGGACTACTTATAAGAGACTGAACAAGGCCACACCTTTTTAATTGGTGTTTGGCATGGAAGTTATGTTACGTATTGAATTCATATTTCCTTCCCTAAGTGTAGCACGCAAATGAGGGTTAGATGATGAACAAGTGCTTAAGGAGAGGATTGAGAAGTTGATGCAGTTACATGAGAGATGAGCTATTTCTCGTTGGAGTCAAAGAAATAGAAAAATCCAGGCAGAAGCCATGTCATGATAAAAATATCAAGAAGAAGTAGTTTAAGGTTGGGTAGATGGTTCTCTTGTATGATTCCAAGTTTCTACGTCATCCTGGGAAATTCAAATTCCAATGGTTGGGCCCGTACATTGTATCCTATATACTTGATTTAGGTGCTTTCCAGTTACAAGAACTAGATGGAACATAGTTTCCAGGAGATTTCAATGGGAGTAGACTGAAGCCCTACTATAAATAAGTCTTCTTTGTGTTTGTAAATAAGGTAGTATTCTTAGTTATCTTAGGATTTTCTTTGATGTAGTTTCCTTTATTTGTGTTTCCCTTTCTTTTTGTTTTATTTTATGTGCATTTGTGTGCTAGTAGTCACTTATTATTGCAAAAATTTTCTATGCGCAGAGGACCATGCATCCATTTTTTTGTGGGGTGGAGTTATGTTACAAATGCTGGAAGATATGGTTGTTGATGTCCCGGGTTGAAAAATCAAAAACACAAATATTGGAAGATTCTACTTAGAAGAGGTGAACACGAAGGAAGGATGGTGTCAAAATACTTTATAGAAACCATGTACAAGAATGAAAATCATAGAAACAACACGAGGTAGGTGATGTAAAGAACTAGGATTAGGACATAAAGGAATAATTCCATTAATAGTTAAAGCACACACGTAAGGATCTATGGTCAGTAGGGGATTCTTCCATTTTGTGTAGTATTGAGTGCGGAGGAAAAGTGATGAAGTTTGGAATTGGAAAAATCTAGCTTTGTTGTAAAATTACATTAGTAGGAGGCATGCAATCTATTATGGAGAAGAGAAAGAGTTAGAAATATAAGATCATAGGTGCGTTATTTTCTACCGTGCATTTGAATTTATCAAAGAGCTCTAGTGAACTAGGGCATCCTTGAGAAGAAGATATGAGAAATTTTTTGAACATTTGCATGCATAGCTAGTTGGATCAACGAACTAGAGTCGAAGTGAGTACATGGTCATAATAAAATAAGATTATGTGGAAGAATCTTGTATGTGTTATGTTTTCTTGTGGAAAAAGGGTTTTCTAGGTTAGGGTTACATAGCTAGGGTGTGAGGTTTTAAGTAATTTTTGCAAAGGATTGGATCCACAAAGTTGGGAAGATCCAGGACCAGGAGAGAGGAAGAAGTTTCAAGGACCTGACAAAGGAATGACACCCAAGAAAGTGGAAGATGTTTCATCGAAGAAGGGCAAGGGCAAGGGAAAACAAGTTTTTTCTACTAGTTTTAATGAAGAATGGTACGCAAAAATTTAGTACACAGACATCATAGTACTTGGTAAGGAATGGGTGTCTCATGTCAAAAATATGGCCATAAGTGATTACAACCATTGAACGAGCACCACATAGAATGAGATGACCCTAGAACTGGTTCGACCTACAGAGAAGAGGACACCTGATGGAATGCCTATATATGATGATGAAGTAAATGTGAAAATGGAGAAGGCTGGGTTGTTGTAACTCTACAAGTTGCCCTATTTTGGAAAGCTTGAGTGACTATACTAATGGTTGATGTCATGTGTGTATGAAGACCACTTCTATTTTAAAGGTCTAAGGATGCACATAACCCCCCAGCTAATTTATAAGTTCACTAACCTTATCTTCAAAGGAGAATTACTAAACAATGATTTGGGGGACAAGGAGGCCATTAAGAATACCATCAAAGCTTATTAATACAATAAGGGTTCACGCTACTTCGAAATTTTTTCAATTACCGACCTGGTGATGAGGATGGCCATGCACTTGGTCATAAAGATGAATGGGTAAGAGAGATGGAAACATATCAACAAGGCCTGGTTGAATATATGCCACAAGATATCAGAGGGAATCATCTATAACCTCTCAACTTTTACTGCAGAGGATATTATAAATGTTGTGCGCTATAGAGAAAAGATCATGTTTAGTAATGTCCTCCTCATCATTTTATTTTTATAGATTGGAGTGCATGATGGTCCAAATAATTTTTTTTGGGAATAACAAGATGATAACCCTTCCCTTGTCAACATGTTTAAATAGTATACTTGTGACACCATGACGGCCGATCATAAGGCATGCTTGAAAATGTGGTATAAGTGGATGTGTGATGCATTTGGGGCTGAATGGAGAATGCCTAAGTATCTTCCTTCACTAGTACAAGGAGAGGATGAGTTCACAGTATACCAACATTTTTGTATAGGAAGATTTACTTTGATAGATGGCATCAAGATTCCTTGGTGTAAGTTTCCTTTCTCCTTCACATCACAATACTTCCAGGATAGAGTCAATCGATTCAAAGAGGTGAAGAAGATCATATTTGATCTAAGTGTAGTAGATCAAGACTACCACAAGTTGTGAAGGAATTTAATATACCCTGAGAAGCACACCTACATGGATAAGTATGTCTCCCATTACATGTAAATGTTAAAACTAGTAACATTGCCTATTGCAGGGAGGACCACAACGAGGGTGTATTTGAACCTAAGGCCTAAACATGAAAAAGGTGCTTATGTTGAATATGATGTCTCCATTATTGTGGACACCACCACATAGAAAAAGGTTATGGAAAGAAAAAGAGAAAGAGGAGAGGCTCCTGACAAAAAGGTGCTGAGTGTGTAGATAGTACAGATAACTGGAGCATAGGATTCAGGCACGGGTAAAAGTACTTACATCCACCAGAAGAGGTCTCCCATTAAAAAAGAGCACTACAGAAGGAAGAGTTTCTTGAGAAAGGAGAAAAAGAGAATTCCCATGAATTAGAGTCACCAGTAAGAATGAAGAAAAGGGAGACAAAAGGGTCAGACTCATGAGAAACAAAAAGCATGGAGGATGAAAAGGGAAATGAAGATGATGAATAGTGTGGTGATGCGCAGAATCATATTGTGTATGATGTACATGAGTTAGATGAATAAGGAAATGAGGAGAAGGATGAGAATGAGAATGGCACTCATGACAATGGGGGGAGTGAGGAAGTAAATATAAAATATTAGAATACCTGACTCTGACCAAGGAGTAAATGGATAACACTATAGAGAGGGAGGTTATAGGTATTATAAAACTATTGGTGGAGCATGAAGTAGAGTGAAGCGCCAAAGAAGTGCTGAAGGAAACTAAGGAGAGAATGAGTGTAGGAAAGTAGTATGGAAGCATGGGCAGAGACCCAAGCTTATTAGTACGCTTCCTAAAGGAAGTGTCCATAGGTGGTAGGGGTAGAGTAGTGACACAAGAACATGATATGACTTACATTAATTATCTAAACAAGGCACCATGCGTGTGCTTCCAAAGTACCATGCCCACTTTAGTCATTTTTATGTACTCTCTATACAACCTTCTAATCCCATGCACATTGGCCTATCACCTAGCATGCACTAAGTGCTCACCCGAAGCATGCGTGGGTATCGAGCCCCTCCTTTATGTGAGCATTGTGAGAAGATATTTCCATTGACTGAAGATTAGATGCAAAAAAATAAATGTTCATGCACTCGTTCTAAAAGAATCATATGACATATTACATATATATACCCATACAAATAACAAGAGAAACATCATATAAAGAAATTATTTGATTCATAACATGAAGAAGAGACACTAGGGTTCATACCCATGTGTTTCACCTGATTCTTAAACATTTCTTTGAAAGTGATGAAATAGATAGGGTAATGGGGATAGGAGGAATACTTGTTGGAATGTTGGTTGATGGGTTGTTACATGCGTGTTGACTTCTAAATCCACAACTGATCATGAGAGCTTCCTTTTGGCTAGGAGGAACTACCTGTAATGGAAAGAAAAACCACCAGAAAGAGTTAAACAATATGGGTAGTGAACTACCTAGTGTGGGCTAGATCCAGGAAGTGTGATACTTCCTAGATGGTTGTCATTCCACTGCTTAAAACAATTTATTACGGGTAATAAAGTAAATCCTATTATAATTAAAATGATTTTGGTATCTCATGTAAAATAAAATAAGAAAAATCAAATCTAACAAGCTAGGTTAAAATAATATCTGAAGGTCAAGTAACTAGTTCTAGGTCTCTGCAAGTCTAACAGAGGTCTTAGGAAAGTCACAGGTGAGTAAGGGTGTTGTGGAAATAGGTGGGTAAGTAATTGTTCTAGGATTTATTCATGTATACAGAGACCGATACTGGTTAATGGTGACCGATGCTGGTTGGAGAGAATCAGTGCCAGTTACTGTGGAAAACTGGGAATGCCATAGAATGAGTTTTTGATCTCCCTTGTGATTGCACAAAGGAATTGGTTAGTTGGAATAAGGTATTAGGTGGTTTGGGTGAGATTTGGTGAATTTTTAATGGGGATATGAAGGGGTGAGTATTAAATGAGGTCAATGGGTGACTAGGAGAAAAAAGGATGAAGATACAATAATTAAATCAATGAACTAGAGGAGTAAACTATTCTACTTACTTGAAATCTGGTTCAGGGTGCCTGTGAGTGACGGATGAAGGTGCTGGTAAGAGGTTGAATGTTGTTGAGGATCACCAAATGTTGGAAAACTTCTACATGGGATTTATGTGCATTCCTTTTTTCTTAGTTAGATCAAATCTATGTTGGATGGTCGTTGGATGGTTGTTGGGTGAATGTTGGATGCATGCGCAAGATAAAATGCTTGATCTCCTTCTTTACATGTGTGTTCTCATGGAAAATTGTTCTCAAAAGATTTGTTATATCTCAGGAATCCACCAACCTTTTTCCAACCTCAAAAATAAGGTTGTTTTGGGGATTAAAAGGTGACCGATGATGGTTCTGGCTTAACCGGTGACAGTTAGGGGTAACTAGCGTTGGTCAATGCAGGATTTCCTAGGTTTACTAAACTAGGCAAATCCCCTTGATTTCTTGGGATCTCATGTTGTTAACCCATGGATTAGACTAGAATCTTCTTGTAAACATGTGGGAATGTGGTTAGAGGGAATGTAGGCATTGATTTTTAGGGTTTGGGGAAGTCTTAGTTAGTTATGGAAACTTACTAAGAATAGGTCTTATGGTGATTTGGCTTGATGAGGCATCTAGGTGAGGTGTAAGTGTGGGAATTATCTAAATTAAGATATTTAAATAATAAATATGGTGAGGATAATGAATTAATTTTTAATTAATTAAATTAATATTAGTGGGGTGAAGGGGGCCATGGCTAGGTGAATGTGATGAAGGTGTTTATTTTTCGAGGGACCAAAGGGGAGTGTGACCTAATTTTAGTGTCTACATTTTTCCCCTTTTATTCCATAGCTTGTATTAGTAAGTGATGCTAACAAAAATAAGATGTGGTTGCCCCATGTGTGGGTGAAGGTGATCCCCTTCAAATGAGGAACTGACGAGGCAGAAGGCAAAAGCAGTGAGTGGTTTGATAAAAGGTAAATGTGAGAAAGGGAAACATGAGGAGTGGGTGGAAAAAGGAAATAGGTTGACTTGGGAAGTCTAGGTAATGGGTCAGGGTCAAAGGTAGGAACAATCAAATGCACACACACATATATAATTCAGCATGCTACCAAGTTAAAGAGCAGACAAACTCTACATCGTCTAAGGTTGATAGGTTTATCCAAAAAATATTGAAGTGATTCTGGTATCCAAGGTATAGGATATGGTCAGGAAAAACAACGTAGGTTAGGTGCAGGAACATTTAGGTATGTTCTGGTACACCAAAGGTAGGGTCAGGATAAATGGTCATGGCAATAGGTGAGGTAAGGTCATTAGGTCAACAACACAGGTAACAGTGCCACAAGGTATAATGAACACATGAGGTCAAAGGTCACTAGCGATGGTCCACGTCCAAATATCTAGGTCACTACATGGGTAAGGCCAAATTATGATTAAAATAATGAGTCCCCAAAGGAGGACAAGGGTAGGTAGTAAAGGATGAGGTTAGGAGGGTGAGGTAAATAGTTATGGTAAAGGTTGGGTGTGGAAAAAAGGAGGGATAGGAGGGGTAATAGGGTAAAATTTAGGGCAACGTGTCAGAGAGGGTGACCGATGCCGGTCAAGGGTAACCGACACCGGTATAGTGCAACTGACCACAGTAAGGTAGGGTATACGACTGATTCCTGTGACGGTTAAATTAGCATCAGTTAGGTCGAGTTTGTTATAAAAACAAAAAAATCCATGTTTTTTGTTATTCATTTGTCATATAGTGAATTGAGAAAATGACAAAAGAGAGAGAAAAGAGGGAAAAGTGTTCAGACGGAAAGAAGTGTTGAGTTGGCAGTCTGAAAGGTGGGTGATTGGTTGTTGAGAGGCGGGTCCATAGGATCGGTATGTGTGATTCAGTTAGTTGGAGACGTGGGTAGATATTTTTTAATGGCAGAGGCCGGAGAGGGATTGGGCGGGCCACTGGTGCAGCGTCTAGACATGCCATCATGATTGCGGTAGCATGATGAGGTAAGTTTCCAACTCTAGTTGTATTTGATTAGATAGATTAGGTGATTTGCAAATTGGTTTTTTATTTGTATTTTATTTTGGGTGGGGGAAAAAATAAAATTTGGAAATGGGAGGGTAAAGTGGGTAAAATAGGAATCAGGAGAGAGGTATGTGGGAGAGGGGGGGAGGGGATCAGGTGTAAGGGGAGGTGTAGGTGAGTTTAGGTGGGTAAAAGGGGAGGTGGGAATTTTAGGCATGGATCGAGTCAGGTCATAGGCATGGATCGAGTCAGGTTGGTTTATGCATGGATCGAGTCAGCTCAGTTTAGGCATGGTGGAGTTAGGTCTGTTGAAGTTGTGATTCATTATTTTGTGCAATGAATGATAATATGGGTCATGTGTGAGATGTGTTATAATATACACATGATGATAGTAGAGAAATGGTAGTCGTAATAAATCTATGTTGTGATGAGGATTAAAATGTTAATCAACTTGTTATGTATGTGGTTTAATTTCCAATTTGGGATATAAAAGGAAAAATAAGTGGGGTATTATGTAATGTTAAGAAGATGAAATATGAATTGGTTAGGGTAGGGAGTGGCCGAGGTAACCTCCAAGTGCCCCATTCCCTTGGAGTGTTGCCTACATACTCTTGGTGAAAAGGGACCTCAGGGCGATGTAGTTCTCCCATAAGCTAGGGAAGAATATGAGGGGATATGAAAATGTGTTGGTATATATTAGGCATGTTGTGGGTTTAGATATGTTAGGTGTGTGTGGGTTATAGGAAAATTGGTATAGGTGATGTTGATTATGAAAAAAGAAGAAGATTACCCCAAAGGTAAGTGTTGAGGACCAAGTCCTGTATAAGGTAATCAAAATGTAAATAACGACATTTAAAAGATAAGAGGAGGTAATAAAGCCACCTGATTGGTTAGGATCATACTGAGTAGATCATACCTTGGAGGAGGTGATGAATGTAAGACCCTAAAGACATTGCATGATTGAGTGTTCCAAGGTAAAAACTAGTCACATGATCACCAAATGTCTTAGTTTCCAAGAGTTCCCTTAAGGCGGTAGGAAATGGGAGTGAGAATGGTGAGAAAGGTGAAAGGTGATTAAATTTATATGGTATGAGGTAGCATGCTTTTCAGGAAAGAGATCCGAGGTCACAATGGGCAAGTCCATGACTTAAAATGTTTTCTAGTTTGACTTGCATTTGAGATAGACTGGTCGATGCAAGAAGTCTATATGGGATGAGGAATTTAACTCCTTGAGGTATTCATGAAGCTAATCAATGCAGGAAGCTTCCAATTTTTTTTTAGCTTTACATAGTTGTCCTTCAAGGGAATAGTCTATTTATAGAAGCGATTGTTGAGAGGGAGATGTCCTTTTGAGGGAGTCATCTTTTGTTAGAAGTTTGACTCAAGGAGTTATGTCCCAAATGATGGCTTCAAAGTCATGGACAAGACCAAGGTGAGGAATAGGATTCTTGTTTAGATAGCAGGATGAAACAAGCATGGGATCTCATCTAAAGGTAGACAAAAATTATCCATGAGAATCATGTTATGTGCATCGCCATGGTACACATATTCAAGATAAGATAACAAGTGATGGGTAATCACATGATTCATTTTTAGTCATCAGTGAGATGTAGGAATTGGGTAGCACTCAAGGGATGAGCATGGAAAGAGGAAAAAGGTGAGGTAGGACTATAGTTCAATAGTAGAATGGTTGAAGATGCAAGGCATTAAGGGGCTCAGGTTCAGGTTTACCATCGAGTGAAGATAAACGATAAGCACATGATCCATAAGTATGAATCATGATGTATGGTCTAAGCCAATTAGGAGAAAATTTTCCCCATTTACTTTCTTTTTCTTTGGTTACATGTTGATTTTGTTTCAGGAAAAGGTCACTGACTTGGAAGGTTTGTTCATAGACATGTTTATCATAGGCACGTTTGATAAGTTTTTGGTAAACTTGAAGGTGATCAAGACCGTTAAGATGATGTTCGTCTAATAACTCAAGATGTGTTAAACAGTCTTAACAAAATTCATCATCATTGAGCATGTCATGGAGATAAATGCGGAGTGAGGGAATCTAGAATTCAGGAGGTAGAATAGCCTTTGTACCATAGACCAGAGAAAAAGGTGTGGCGGCAGTGGAATTGTGAATACTAGTGCGTTAAGCCCATAGGAAGAAAAGGAATGTGTGTATGCCAATCCATCCTAGTATCATTAACCACTTTCATGAGAATTTTGTTTAGGGTTTTGTTAGTGGATTTCGCTTGGCCATTGGATTGTGGGTAACAAGCTAACGAGAAACATAGCTGAATGTCGAAGGTGTCATAAATTTTTTGTAATATTTTGTTTTTGAATTGTTTTTCATTGTCAGTGATAAGGCGATGAGGAACACCAAAGTGAAAAATGATGTGATGATTGATGAACTCACATATTTTCTTAGATTTCATGGAGATGAGTTGTATGGCTTCCACCCATTTTTTGTAGTATTCGGTAGCAGTGATGATCCATTGATGGCACTAGGAAGAATGGGGGTTGATCTCTCCAACAAGATCCAAACCCCATTAAGATAAGGGACAAAAAATAACGGGTGACCTGTAAGGCATGACGGGGTGTGTGAAGAAGGTTGGCATGTTGTTGGAATTTTACACAATGCTTGACATAGTTGCAACAATCAGGGTTAAGGGTTGGCCAATAATATCCCATACAAAGAATACACTTAGCCATAATAAGGCCACTGAATTGACCTCCACATATGCCATCATGAACTTCCTTAATGGTATAAGGAATTTGAGAACTCGTGAGGCATCGTAAGAGAATACCATCAAATCTGTGCTTATAGAGGAGACTCTCCATGATGGCATAACGAGAGAAAGATATTTGGAGTATTGTTTATACCAAAGGTCACTCAGGTCAGGGGTGACGATTCCAATGGAGGAAACATTGTGAGGTAAGTAAGAGGGCTATTGGAGTCATTATATAGTGAAAAATATTTTATAATCTGAGGGTGAAGTGGGTGTTTGAGAAGCCAAGCAGACCATGGTGTCTGCACATTTGTTGGTTGAATGAGGGACAGTTTATAGGGCATAACAGTCAAAGGTGGTCAAAATTATGTCTACATGATGTTTATATTTTTGAAGTATCTCATTATAACATTGGTATATACCATTTAATTGGTTTTTGACCAATTAAGTATCACAAAATATGTTGATTGATTTGACATCTAGGGCATAGGTGGCTTGGAGACCTAATACAAGTGCTTCGTATTCGGCAATGTTTTTTGTACAATCAAAATCTAGTTTTAAAGACAAAGGCATGGGTTCACCATCAAGTACAATGAGGATAATACCAGCCCCACCCCCACGGTGACACTTGATACCATCGAAGAAGAGTGTCGTTTGGTAAGCAGGTTCATCCAGGGAAATGGTAACAATTGACTCGTCCGGGGAGTAAAAATTAGAGGGTGGATCCCTAGAAATAGGTGGGTCAGCCAATTGGTCAGTGATGGCTTGGCCCTTGATGGAATTTTTATGAATTAATTTGAGGTCAAGGTTAGCTAAGAGCATAAGCCATCATGCGACACGCTGATTTTGATAAGGTTTGGCATACATGAAGTGTAAGGGGTCGGTGTTTGTCACAACATAGGTTTTGTGGTTGAGTAGGTAATGGCGTAGTTTTGTGGAAATGAAAACTAAGGATAAGAAAAGTTTTTGGGATGGGTGTATCGGGTTTCATAGTCCAAAAGAGTATGGCTTATGTAATAAACTACTTGCTCCCTATGTTGTTGATCGTGATGAGCGAGCATGGCTCCTAAGGAGTGATTGGTAGCTAAAATGTATAGGTAGAAAGGTTGATCATCTTTAGGTGGAATGAGTACGGGTGGTTAGAGAAGGTATTGTTTTAGGGCCTCAAAATATTTGTAGCAGTCCCATTTAAAGGAGACATCCTTGTTGAGTAGATTATGAAATGGTTGACACCGATTAGATAATTGTGAAATGAAATGGTGAATAGACTGCAACTTACCTTACAGGCTACAGATTTTTCTAAGGTTAGTAGGTAGAGGCATTTTGAGAATGGCCTTGAATTTAGTAGGGTCAACTTCTATACCATTTAGGGAAATGATAAAGCCCAGGATTTTTCCTAAGAGGACCATGAAGACACACTTTTTGGGCTAAAGGTGAATGCAATATTTAATGAGATGGTCAAAATGGTTTTAAGGATGGCAAGTTGCTTGGAGTGGAATTTAGATTTTCCTAGGAGATCATCCTTGTAATCTTCCAATATACGATGCATGATATCATGGAAGATGTAAGTCATAGCCCGGTAATATGTTGCACCAGTTTTTTTAAGGCCAAAAGGCATGAGTCGATAGTAAAAGGTCCCCCAAGGGGTGATGAATGCGGTTTTGTGTTGATCCCATAGGGCAAGCAGGATTTTGTTATAACCCAAGAATCCATTCATGAGTGACAACATCTCAAGACTAGTGGTAAGGTCAAATAGTTGGTCAATACCGGGTAAGGGGAAGTCATCTTTTCGGTAGGCTAGGTTGAGGTCATGGAAATCCATGCAAATGTGGAGTCCCCCTATCACCTTAGTGATAGGGACAATGTTAGAAATCTATCAAGGCTAATCAATGGGTAATATGAAGGAAATGAAAATAAGGTGCTGAATTTCTTCTTTGACAAGAAGGGAAATGTGAGGGTGCATTTTCCTAGGCTTTTGTTTGATGGGTTTGGCATCAGGAATGGTTACGATGTTGTGGACCACTATGCTGGGGTCAATACAAGGCATTTCTTCATAAGACCAAGTGAAATCCAATGAGGATAGGGACAATGTTAGAAATCCAATGAGGATAATCAATGGGTAATATGAAGGAAATATAAAGAAGGCACTGAAGTTCTTCTTTGATGAGAAGGGAAATGTGAGGGTGCATTTTCCTTAGCTTTTGTTTGATGGGTTTTGCATCGGGATGGTTACAATTTTGTGGACCACTATGGTGGGGTCAATACTAGGCATGTCTACGTAAGACTAAACGAATGTGTGGTTATGATCTTTGAGAAAAGAAGAGATGGCTTCCTGTTCAGTAGCATCCAAAGATTGACCGATCTTTAGGATGTGCAGGTTGTCCTGAGTATGAATGTTGATTTAAATATTCAATTCATTCAACATGGTTTGTGTCACAGAGGGTAATGACCGATGAATATATGAGTCTTCTACACCAAGGTAGGTGAGTATAGATTCATCATCCTGACATTGAACTACGTTAGTTGAAGGTGTTTCATCCTCAATCATTTCAAGATACAGGAAGGTAAGAGAGGAAGGAGCCTCACCCTCACATTGATAAGTCAAAGGCCCCAATGAAATGGTGTTTATGAAATTTTTTTTAGGAGGGATAGATTTTGGATCCAACGACTCTATCGCCAAAGGAGGTGATGAAGGTGGAGTGGGTGAAGAAGGTGGAGAAGGGTTGATAGTCTCGATGAGTTCAATGTGGGCCTATTTGGAAGGTGGTTTAGGAAATCCGATACCACTACGGTCATTATATTTACGGTTGGTAGATGGGATAACGGTATGGAGGCCTTTCTCATAAAATCCAAAACCAAAACCCTTCCACACACATCAGTGTCAGAAGGTGTGGGCAAAATAGTGATTGGTGAGAGACTGGAAGTTAGCAGAAAATGGGTGGGTTTGTGAAGGTGGTTCAGGTGTATAAGTGGTAGTATCAAGTCTCCCATAGGTGATAATAGTATGAAGATGAGGAGGAACATAAAGGAGGTATTCTCCTATGTAGTGATCATAGCGAGGGTGTTGGTGAAGACTTCCATACTCTTGTGGAGTAAGGAATGTGTTGAAACTATATAGGCGGTATTCCCCTAGAGTGAGGCATTGAAAAACACCTTCAAAGGGATTGGTGGTTGGTATGTCAGTAGTGGGAATAGATGATGTGTTGGAGGTTGATGCAAAGGTGGAGATAACAAATTGGGAGACTGATGGGTTTTTCGTGGAGGTTGTGGTGGCGATAGGAGTAGAAGAGGCATGTGTGGTGAAGGTGGCAACTGTACTGGTAAGTGGGAGTGTAGGTGAAGCAGTAGTGGTTGTGGAGGTAGATTCCTTAATGGGTATGAGCACATCATTAGGTTGGTAAAGCATGCTGCATGTTTTAAAAGGTGATGGATCAGTTGGAATGGTATAGGTGTGTCTTTCATGTTCAAACTTTACACAATGATGTAACGTGGAAGGAACGCAACCCATGACACAAATCCAAGGTCTTCCAAGAAATAGGTTATATTGAAATTCACCCTCCAAGATGTAGAATAGCTATGGAATAGTTTGGGGGCCCACACGAATATGGAGAATGACAGTACCTAATGTAGAGGTGATATTGTCATTGAATGAATGCAACAAGACATGATGTTTATGTATGCAATTGTGAGGTATACGCATTTGAGCGAATGCGTGGGATGAAATAATATTGATACTAGCACCCCCATCAATCATTACAAATCATACATGTATATCATTGATGTGGAAAAAGATTAAGAGGGTTGCGTCTGGGTCATCCATTTGGTGTGGTGTGATCTCTTCATCTGAGAAGCTAAGGGAGGCTATTTGGTGAGTAGGGTGAGGTGTGGATAAAGGTGGAAATTTGGTGAGAGAGGCTACATGATGGGGTGTGATAATATAGGTTACATGTGTAAGGTCATTGGGTAGACGTCAATAGATTGATGAACCTCCATGAGAGCTTGAAGATGGGATTCCGAGGTTTAGATGGGGTCATATAGGGACATTTTGAGGGGAGATTGGTGTAATTTTTTGAGCATGGTGTGATGTGTGACCACATTAGAAATAGGGTATGTGGGTCCACAGATAGTAATCTTAGGTGTGGGTGTAGATGGTATGTTGGGTATAAGATTGTTCAGTGAGTCAGTTGCCCTTTCTTTGCCTTTGTCCTTCTGAGCACGGGTAGTA
Organism: Taxus chinensis; assembly: GCA_019776745.2. NCBI lineage: Eukaryota > Viridiplantae > Streptophyta > Pinopsida > Cupressales > Taxaceae > Taxus > Taxus chinensis. The sequence continues at coordinate 390,941,716 of CM034157.1, forward strand.
ACGTGGATCATGTTTATCTGAGGGGAGTTAGCAAACAAAGAAGGTGTAGGATGAGTTTTATAATGACATGATGGGAAAAAACCTACTGGAGGAGAAAATCCTTGTGAGGTGAGCTGAGTGTAATGACATTTAAGTGATGGCATGACAAGTTATCTGATGTAAACCATGTTAATTTCAAATCTTGGAGATGGATCTAGGAGACGTGTGGGTGGAGGTCATGGTTGTTGAGTGGGACGTGAAGGAAGGACTATGGGAATGGGAGTCGGTGAAGCAAGGTCTTCATTGAGAGGGTCGTCATCATCAAACTTGGCTTCCAGTTCTCCACATCATGCCTTAGCACATGATGGTAGGCACAAATTTTAGTGTCATCAAACCCTTTTAGCTTGGGTTTGAGGGGGTCATAAGGTTTGAGAGGTGGTAATGTGATGACCGAAGTCTCAAGGAGGTTGGTTAAGATTTTTGCATAGGACCCTCCTAGTGGGTCGTAATGGGAAGTGAAAGTGGGTTTGGGTGTAGGTGCGGATGATTGTTGATTAACAGTCCTTGCAGGAGGGGGGCTAGATCGAGTTATGGTTTCAAGTGCTGGCATGGTCTTGGTTGTTGGTCATGTTTGCTTGGTTAGGGGTATGGTAGACAAACGAGTAGAAAGGTGTATGGTTCTTTTGACTACCTTATTGGAGGGTAGCAAATGTTTGTCTTTGGGTTGAACTTTCTTGGGTAAAGGTGATATAGGTGTACGAGATCTAGAAGTAAAAGTGGATGGGGGAAGAGGGTGAGTTATCCTCGGGGATATCCGAGGTGTTGTGAAGGTAGATGATGTAGGTCATGCAGGGGGTGTGAAGGATAGAGACTGAAGTGTAGTGGGTAGTGAAGAAGTTACTGAGGGTATTAGAGGTATGGGTGGTAGAGATGTTGTAGGTGTGGGTGTAAGATGTGTTAGATTCTTGTGTATGTTAGAGATTTGTGAGGAAGGAGTGGGCTGGTGTGTTTTTAGTTTACCAACGGGTGGAAGTTTCTTGACCGTGTTGGGGGGTTGAGGCCCTAAAATGGATAGAAAGGGTGTAGGTGACATAGGTGTGATAGGTGCAGCTAGAGTATGAGTTATATGGGCTTGGTTATCCTATTTGGGTGATGGAGTAGGTGTGGTGTTGAATTTGAGCAATGTAGCTAAATCTAGTTTGATAGGTGGATGAGTAAGGCTGGTGGTTGGGGTGACCCCTAAGGTAGTAATAGGTTTAGTCGAGGAAGATGTTGTAGGTGTGGGTTCGAGTTTAGATGTAGGTTGGGTTATGGATAAGTGTGTCATGGATGAAGTTTTGATAGAGGTGGTTGTGTTTGGTTTGATTGGTTGAAATATTTTTAGGTATATAGTGGAGGTATTATCAAGTGACACTTACATTTGCATTGAGACCGGAAGTAGAAGACGCCCCCACAATAAAGCTTTATCCACATAATCTAGGTGATTGGCCAAACGTGAGAATGACACGTCTGTAGGTGATGTTGATGAGGACCTAATGGAAATTCATGTAAGATGTGTCTTAGAGATGGGGAATTGGCTAGCCTCAGCTTCTGTGGGTAAGAGATCTGAAAGTAGGTCTACAATATCTTGGGTAGCCGATGGAGAATGCTCACCTAAAGGAAAAGGTATCTCTACTGGATCCTTGATAGGTGGAGGAGAAAATGGGTGCCCCTCTATAGGTGGAGGATATGATGGGTGGTCCTCTATAGGTGGAGGAGATGATAGGTGCTCCTCTGTGGGTGGAGGAGGTAAATAAGTATCCTCCATGGAGTGAAGAAGTATTGTGGGTGTTGGTTCTCTAGGTGGAGAAGCCAAAGGTGAAATGGTATCGATGTTATTGGAAGGCTCCTCCATAGGTGAGGAAGGATATGAATGGCGTTCTTCTATGGGTGGAGGAATGGGTGAGGTAGGTTTCAATGCAGAATGAGGATTTCAAGCTAGAATTTCCTCTATGGAAGGATATTGGGGTAATTGGGAGGCAACAGTTGCATCACTAAAAATAGCGTGGACCTCGCGGGTATGGCTATCATGAGTTGAGGTCTCACCGGTTTGATCAGATAAAGGAGCATGATTAGGAAAGGGTTTCTTGAATATGTGTACATTTTGATTAGCAGGTGCATTAGGATTGTCCACAGTTAACTCACCTTTCTCGAGCATTTCTTGGACAATGTTTTTGAAAGTGATGCAATTGTTGTCACTATGACCCTTAACTCGATGATAGTTACAAAAGTTGTGCTCTTTATACCATGCAGGTGTGGGGAGATAAGGGTAAAAACTAGTGTGTGGTTTTATAGGCAGAAGAGTGACAGCCCCAAATTTGATGAGCTTTTCTAAAATAGAAGAGTAAGGCTCCCCAATTGGGGTGTATTTTCATTATTCTTGTCTGAATTGAAAAGTTTGAATGGGTAATAGATTAGATGAGGGGCTAGCTTGATTTGAGAGATGAGTTGGGATGGCCTTGAGTACCACTACGTTAGTGATGCCCTTGGCATTTGAATAATTGTTCTATGGTTTTGAAGAAGAAGAGATATCATTCAATTTGAATGTCAAATTCTTATTGCGTAATTAGATTTTCTTCACTTCAATGGCCTGAATCTCTATCTTTTGTGCCATGGTGAATGTTTCATCGAATGTTTGGAAGGTTTGGACCTGAAGGGTTAGTGATATATGTCTAGAAAAATCCCCCATGAAGAGATCAATGAGTTCTATTTGTGGTAATTGGAAGGTGAGTTGATTAATCAAGCTACGCCAATGAGCAAAAAAATCTACGATAGATTCATCATCATACTGATGCATGGAGTATAGGTCAGTCATGGTAACCTTCTTGATGACATTGATGGAGAAGTGATCCAAGAAGGCTTCGGCTACCTAATTAAATGAAAATATAGAGTGTCTAGGTAACCCACTATACCAATCTAACACAGGTCCAATCAGAGACATGGGAAAGGTCCTTAAGAGCAAAGCATCATATTGGGTGATTAGGTAGCACCCATGTTTGAACGACTACAAATGCTGTTGCGGGTCTTCCTTGCTATTGAAATGGTTTAATTTAGGCATCTCCCAATACACGGGATATGGATGGATAGGAATGGATTGGTTGATAGGCTCATTACAAATTTCATCATAGATGAGGGTGTTATGAGAGCTAGAAACCAATGCCTCCAATTTCTACAACTTTTCCATCGTTAATTTGATTAGGTCATTGGTAGGTTATGATTATTAGGATCCTCCTGTAGCATAAGAGGGATGGTGTTGGGCATATGATGAGGGTGGCATTCCAGTATATGGTGTTTCCGTGTAGGTAGATTGAGAAAGAGCTAGTGAAATACAGGGTACGTACCTGGAATGAATAATAAATGAAACAGGAGGTTGTTGATAGTACGTATATGGAGGTGAAAGGGTTGTGGTGACCCTAGTAGCAATGGGGGCTAATGAATGTGGAATAGAAAGGAAAATGTTTTGAAAAGGGGTAGGAGTAACTGACACAGGAGGTGGTTATGTAGCTATGGGTATATGTAAGACAATGGGGGTGGATGAGGTTGTGCTTTGAGTGGTTGTCAAAGGTATGGTGGATGTGGCAGGTGCAGCAGAGGTAGCAGACGTTGCAGTCATAAAAGGAATAAGACCTAGCTACAAAATGACTGGGGGTAAGGTAGATGTAGGAAACACAGAGCTATATGGGGCTAACACAGAAGTGGGAGAGAGAGTCAAGGGGATAGATATAGGCATGTCATATATCAACTGACCTGAGGCATATCAAGTGGACGAGTGGGAAAGATAAAACTACAAGGCAGCAGGGTTTTGGTCAAGGAGTCATGTGAACTCTTCATCTCTGATAGTAATAGTGATAGGTTTGTTGGTGCAATTTATGGGTTTGCACACTTTACTCTAATTCTCCATGTTCCATTTTTACTCCAAAACGTCCTTGTGGCTCGAGCTGAAGATCTGTAACTCATTTTATCTAGTTGAATGTTTTCAAACTACCCTCAATGTTGTTATTCTGCCCCTTTTTGAAACAAAATCCAAGTTTCCCCTTTATTTGTGCCCTAGTTTTTCATGTTGCACGGGCTGTGTTATTTTTCCTTGGCCAAAGAGTGAAAGAAACCCGTGTTTGATCGAATTCCATTTTTATGAGGGTGAAATCTCACTCCCCAAGCTTAAATCATCCCCACATCATGTTTCAGTTGGATTCAAAACCAAAAAATCCATCTTCTTTGTGAAAAAATTTGATTTCAGAAGCATCCCCTACATTTTTTCATTTTGACGGGCATACGGGCATGTTCTACCCGTCAAATTTATCAAGGCAAAGTTTATGCTGACATGGCAGGCTCTCATTGGCCGGGTGTGGTCGGAAGAAATGTTATAACTTGTCAAATTTTCAATTTTTGGTGAAGGGAGAATTTTCTCCGTGGCCCCGCATTTGCCTACTGTGCCTACGTGGCATGATTTGATTGGAAAGATGGAGCATCGAGTGGTGGAGGTCACTTAAAAATTGTTTGCCTTCATTTTTTGCAAATTTCTCAAAATCAAGTTTTTTCCCGAAGGCCCACGCCCAATGGGAGGGTGACACGTGGCACAGGGAGGTCAAATAGACAGCGTGGGAGTTGGGAAAATTTTATTGTTTTTTGCTCAAGGATGTCGGAAGAAATTTTTTCCCCGCAGCCCCAACGGTTCCACAGGGATGTGCTTACGTGGCCTGATGTGATTGGTCAGATGGGATTGGTGGGTGGAAGTAACTTAGGAAATTTTTTTTCCATTTTGGAAAAATTTCTCAAAATTAAAATTTTGCTTGAAGGCCCGTGCCCAATGGGATGGTGACACGTGTCCAGGAGGGCCAGGCGGATGATCAAGGACTTGGAAAAATTTTGGTGTTTTTTGGCTCGGGGTGTCAGGGGAAAAATTTGGCCCAGGAGCCTACGCAACCATTGGAAAGGTGACACGTGTCCAAGGAGATCGAAAGGAATAGAGGGAACTTGGAAAATTTGACGTTTTTGGCTTCAAAATTTTAAGGAAAAATTTGGTCCGCACCCAATGGCCCTGCACCAATGAGAAGGTGACACGTGGCACAGGGATGGCCCAATGGAGAGGGAGGCTGTGAAGAGTTGAATTTTTGCTCAAAACCTCAAAGAAAATTTTTTGGCCCGCACCAAAGACTGTCAAAGGGTGAAAAGGGGTGGAAAAATTTGAATTTTTTTAAACTTCAAAATGGTAAATGGAAAATTTTGGCCCGCCACCAATGACAAGTGGACACGTGTCCTTGGTGTAAAAGGTAAAAAATTTTGATGGAAATTTGGAGGTTTGGAGGAAAATGGAAAAGTTTTTTCCAAATTTTAGCGAAAAATCTCAAAGAGAAAAATAAACCCGCAGAAAAATTTGGAGTTTCAGCTCCGCATCCAATATAAAGTGACACGTGGCATTTTTCAAATGTCAAAAGAGAGATGTCGGGCCCGCATGGAGTTTTGATGCTTGCGGAGGAATGAAGGAAAATGTGATGAGTCGGCTCCGCCTCCAATGGGAGATCGACACGTGGCAGAGAAACAACGGGTGTTCGGGCCCGTGGGGAATTTTGAGAAAATTTTCCTTTTTGTGAAAAAGTGGTGAAATGCATCAAATCAGCCTGCGGCTTTGGTAAAGGCCCATAGGAGGACACGTGGAGCATCCAGGGGCAAGCGGGGAAAATTTTCAAAATTTTCCAAAATTCAAAAGGAGTTCAAAATGCATTTTAAAGGATTGGGGGCCCGCCCCAATCATTTGGACACGTGTCCCACCTCATGTAAAGGAAAAAAGGTAATTTGGGTGCTTTTGAAGAGGATTTGGATCTGCCACGTGGAGGGCTGGCATTTAAAGTTGATTTTAATCAATGGCAGCTGTGCATTTTCATTTTTTGGGCGCCATTGGAGCTCCAAGAAGTGTGGAATCATCATTTTTGCACCAAAACACATGAAATTTTATATGAATCTGCATCCCTTCAGCCTTCTGAACACAATGGCATCATTTATTTGAGCTAATTTGGTGCCCTATAGTGTTTTTTGTGAGATATTTTTCTCAGCCCGTGAAAAACACGTGAAATGTAAAAATGAAAAGTTGCAGAGTTAAAAATGATGAGGGAAAAAGGTGAAAAATGATTGCAAATGCATGCTGGCATGGTGGAATGCCAAAAATGTGACCCTGGGATGGATAAGGATCTGAGTTCATGCAATATTTTAAAATATTTGTGCATCTCTGGCATTTGGCGAGCTATTTCACAGTTTTATATCATTTTTCATCAAATGGATAGGGTTTTGTAACAAATTTGATCCCTTTGGCATATTCTTTGCTTGGGATGCAAGGATCCAAGTTGGCATAGGGTATATGATGTAGTTTTGGAAACATTTTAGAGGTCTGTTGAGAATTTTGGAGAAAAGAGAGAAGAAATTTCACAGGAAAAACTGGAAGAAGTCCATTTCCTTTTTGAGAAACTGCCTGAGAGCCATTTTGATTCCAGTTTGCATCAAATGTTCATCATGTTGAGTTGGTTTCAGCTGTAAAGCCATCAACAAGCTTTGAGATTGTCTAAATAACTTTCCCTTGCTGATATATTTGATCAAATTCTTGGATTAACTGGTTTTATCTCTTGGAAAAGCTTGCATGCACTTGTATTTCAGTATGTTTTCAATTTGTGTTTCATGCTCATGTTGCAATCTTGTGTTTGGGATCTTTATTGGTCATACATGGTCTCATTTCTTGTAGAGGGTTTGAAGGCATCTGCAATCTTCCATTCAGAAGAGCATTCATTTGAGTGGAGATAAACAGATTTAAATCCATCTTACCTTCCTTGTAAATTGAGGGTATTTACAAACCTTTGGGTGTACCTTAGGACATGATCTAACAAGGGGTTCTGAATGCTTTATTGATATTTTGCTTCAAGCCTTTGTGGCAGGCTATCAAATTTTGTATGGAATAGTGCAGATTTGGGCATCCATTGTGCACACATCCTGGTTGAAAGAGCACTTCAAATTCATTGAAACATTTCTGTTGTTTAGGTGTTGTAATTCTTTTGCAAGGTTTCCCAAAGAAGGTGATGATTTCTAGCTACTCTTGTTCCAAGGTCTCTCATCAGAATTTCATTTTAAACTAACTCATCCTACCTACAATACCCCTGCATCTGCATTGTGTGTCCACAAAAGAATTCAATCCTTTCACAAAAATGCACAAGGTTGATCAGGGTTTTATCATGTCTTTAGCAGCTCTAGCTTTGTTTTGAGAACATTTCCATCATTTAGTAGTGACAGCTCTTTTGAGTTTGGATAATGGATATTTGATCATGTTTTCACAAAGCCTCCTCCACACCATATGCAAAACACAAGGATATCTTCATCTCCTTACCATATAGGGGCTGCAATATAGGTTCTCTTACCTTGGTTGATAGGCACAACCTAAAATAGTGAGGGTTAGATCAAAACCCTTATGAAGGTGCTATCCACTCCCTCAATTCTTGAATGCAAACAAGTAGATAGGTGTGATCCCCAGCTACAAATGACATACAAAACATCTATCTATCCTTGAGTGTCCTGTGCAGATTCATGATGTTGTTCAAGTTGTGAAGGAGATTAAATCTAGATACCAAGACCCGAGTGGCACCGTTGCCGGGGACTTCTTGCAATTTCTTGGTGGTTTTGAAGTACTTGAAAGGTTTGAGCATTTGTGTGATCAAGTATTTGAGCTGTTATATTATTGAGATATCATTTCATACTTCAGATCTGGATGTTTTGGGTAAGAAAGACTTCAAACTCAGCCTGCTCTCCTCATCTACCAGCAGTTTATGTGATTTGGATGCACTATTTTTGGTTGAATTAAGAAGAAGAAAATCTGATTTGTAAATCCCTGCAAGTTTTCAGTATAGCATGCATTTGACAGAATATTTTTTTTAGTGCTTTCTTGCACAACTAAGGTGAAAATCCTTGGTGGCGACTCCATGCTGTTGGGATCTTGAAATACCAGTTGTCTAATACATTTTAATCAGTTGAAACTTGTTGTTTAAATCTGTCAAACTAGAGGGAAGGAGATCCCTCTTCATCAAGGACTCTTCTAAGAAGTTGTTCACCGAATCAAGAAGCTCAGAACTAGAAGGAAGAAAAGTGTGGAAAGTGGTTGGTGATTTGGTTGCAAGGAAAGGAGTCCCCATAGTTGAATTTGAAGGAGAACAACCTGTCATTGAAGATTATAATTCCTCTTCAAGTAGATCTGATTCAGGCAATCTTCTTGCTGATTTTCATTCTCCATCAGGTGAGGGACCTTCTTGTGTATTTAAAAAACTTGCTCCTAAATCTGCTCCTGTAGTTTCTAAGTTTGCTAAAGTCTATCAAGAGAGAGAGCCTTTGGGGGGTTGTCATTTTAGAGATCATTCATCTATTCCAATCAGACCCATTACTACTCCTCATCAGCTTGTTTCACCTCCAAGATCACCCCCACCAAACAATATGGCTCAACCTAGACCTCCATTTGTTGTAAACACATTTGGTCCTATAAATTTTGGAGGAATGGATGGTTATCCAAATGCTGTCCCACAGGATGTGAGAAATAGATTACCAAAATTCCAAGGTAACAATGCCATAACTGGAGATCAACACCTCAAACTCTTTGTTAACATGATGGAAGACTTTGAAATAGAATTTGAGGATGTGTATATCAAGTTGTTTATCCATACACTTGAGGAAGATGCAAGAGATTGGTATAAAGCTCTGCCTGATAACTCTATTGATTTGTGGACTGAGATGAGTAATGCATTCAGATTACAATATGGAGACAAAACAGATCCAAGGTTCCTTCTATCCGAGTTTGAGAACATCAAGAAGAACCCTAATGAGACCGTTCATGATTTCAATACAAGGTTTAATAAGACATTGAGAAGGCTACCTATAATTTTGAGGCCTTGTGATGAATCTTGCTTGATCAAATATGCAGATGCATTTGATAAAAAGGTAGCCTATTACTTGAGAGACAAAAATCCTACAAACTTGAGGCAAGCTTTCACCATGGCACTTCAAATTGAAAATAATATTAAAGTTGTTGGTAAACCACTTAAGAGGGATGGTGTGAAGTTGATAAACCCTGAGAAGCCACAAACTAGCAAGGGTGCTGATTTGGAGGATGTTGTCAAGACTTTGGCAGGGGCTGTCAAAGAAATTTCCTACAAATTAGCCCGGGCTGAGAAAGGAATTGGGAAAAGTTCACAAGGACAGCAAAGAACTCAAAACCATGATAGATTTGGCAATCATCCTAGGGGTGATCAAAGACAAGATGATAGAGGTAAAGGGCTTATTGGATCTGCAAATAGACAACCCCAAGCACGTGAAAATAGAGTGGTGCCTGACCCTCTGACTGCAAGAGTTGCTGTTGTTCAAGAAGTGGCTGATATGGATTGGTGTGATAGATGTTTTCTTCCTCATCCTCGATGTGAAATGGACCAGCAAGATATAGATGATGATAATGAGAATGAAATGGATGATGACATTTGTATGATGGGCAGCTCTTCAGGCTCACAGCAAGCAGCAACATCAACAGATGTGATAAGTGCAAGGACTGCTACAACCTTTTGGGATTGCATAAAGAGGGTACCATTTCTTTCTCTTCCTCAAACTCATGATGTAGATGTAGTTCAGGCCTTTGAAATTCCTAATAATGACTTTGAATACCTAAGGGCTTTAATGATCAAGAAGTATGATGGTGGTATTCCTTCGGAGGAAGATAGACAATTGTTAATGAATGTTGTGGTTGGTCAAGAAAAGGAGTACAATACTAGAAGTAAAGTTATTAGAGGAGCTGGTCCTCAAGCCAAGCCAAAGACACCCTTGCTCACAAGCATTCCCAAAGATAATCCTAGAAGAGAAACAGTTGCTAAGAACCCTGTTGTCCCATGCAAAAATATCAGTCCTCTTCATGCCCAGGCTGCCAAGAATACTTCTCCATCTGATGAACCTTCTTGTTTCCCTTCCAATGTTGTTTTGCCAAAGAATGTTCCATATGATATAGCCCAGGTATTGAGCCAAATTAAAGTGAGTGTTCCCATTATTGAATTGCTCAGAATTCCTGAACACAAGAAAAGAGCTTTTGAATACTTGGGATTAAAAGAAGAAAAGATTATACCAAGCAGAAATGTCAATGTTGTTGAGAGTCCTCTTCAAAGCGTTGCTGGCCCTGAAACACCACCACCAATGGAAGATCTTGGAGAGGCACCTGAAGTGTATTTGGGGACATCCTTGGTTGATTCCCAATTGAATGTTGATCCATTCTTCACAACTTTTCTCATCAAAGGTAGGTTGCTTCACAATTGCATGTTTGATTCCGGTGCATCATGTAATGTTATGCCTCTAGAAGTTATGAATGAATTGGATATCAAGGTGACAACAGCATATGGAAAGTGTACAGCCATGGATTCAAGGGAAGTGCCGGTTGTTGGATGTGTGAAGGGTTTAGTAGTGCAACTTGCAGCCTATCCGGGTAAGAATTTAAAACTTGATGTTGTAATTGTTGACTGCCCTGCCAAATGGGGTATGCTTTTGTCAAGAAAGTGGGCTGCAAGTGTTGGTGGTAGTGTTCAAATGGACATGTCCTATGCCACCATTCCCATTGAGGGCAGCCTTGTCAAACTCTATGGTGAAAAGAAGATGTTACACTTGATTGAAGATCCCAACAATGCTTCTTATGAAGTGTTGTTTGCTGACGTAGATGTTGACAATTTCATTGGTTTTGCTGATGGAAAAGAGAATAAGATGGACAAATCAGAGTGTCTTGGTATGGTAGGTTCTCCATGGACATTACTGTTTGATGGAGCTTGCTCCAAAGTTGGAAATGGTGCTGGTATAGTGTTGGTTTCCCCTAGTTTAGAGGAGTTTCCTTTTTCCTTCAAGCTCAATTTTGAATGTACTAACAACATTGCTGAGTATGAGGCATTATTATTGGGATTAAGGATTGCATGGAAGTATGGAGTAAAGGATATTGTTGCTAAAGGAGATTCAGAGCTGGTTGTCAAGCAAGTAAGAAAGTTGTATGCTACAAAAAATCAGCGTATGAAGCAATATAAGCATGTTGTTTGGGACTTGATTGAAATGTTTGATTCCTTTAACATTGTTTACCATGATAGAAGTCTTAATGCTGCTGCTGATCAGCTGGCTGTTCTTGGTTCTAAGTTTGATAATTGCACCGTTTCACCTTTTTGTGAATATGATGTTGAAGTGCTAACAAGGCCAGCTGTCCCAGATAATGTGAAACATTGGCAGATTTTTGATGATGATGCACAAGTGTTGAGATTCTTACAATGCCAAGGAGAGTTTTCTGGTCAGAATATTGATTGGGAACCAATGGTGTGCATGAATGAAGGTAGAGAAACTTTGTTTGACAAGGATATTATACAATTGAAAACAAATACCATTCCCAAAGGACTTGTTGCACTTGAATCCAATTTTAGCAATGCTGATTGCATCATTAATAGAAAGATGTCTGCTTCAAGGGATGTGGAAGAGCATAATTTGGGAACTAAAGACAAACCAAGGAAGATCTGGTTGGGTAGTCATCTCAGCAAAGAAGAAAAATAGTCCTATGCCCAACTTTTAAAGAAATATCAAGACTGCCTTGCTTGGTCTTATTCAGAGTTGAAGGCATATAGAGAAGATTTGTTTCAGCATGAGATCCCTCTTGAGGCTAAAGCCAAACCATTTAGACAAAAACAAAGGCCTATTAACCCACTACTTTCCATGAAAATGCAAGAAGAGTTGAAGAAATTGAGAGATGGTGGCATCATTCAGCCTACTAGATACTCTTCTTGGGTTGCCAACCTTGTGCCAGTTAGAAAGAAGAACGGAGATATCAGACTTTGTGTGGATTTTAGGAATCTAAACAAAGCATCTATGAAGGACAACTATCCTTTGCCAAATATGGAGAATATGCTGCAGCTTGTGACAGGGTCAGAAATGCTTTCTACTTTGGATGGTTTCTCTGGATACAATCAAGTAGTTGTCAAAGAATCAGAAAGACTTAAGACAACCTTCACTACTCCTTGGGGAACTTATGTTTTTGTAAGGATGCCTTTTGGATTGATGAATGCTGGGGCTACTTTTCAAAGGGCAATGGATGTTGCCTTTGCTGGTTATATCAATGAGTTTATTGCAGTTTACCAAGATGATGTGACTATTTTTTCAAGACAGCGAGCAAACCATTTGCAACACCTAGAGAAGATGCTGATCAGATGTAGGGAGTATGGCATTTCACTTAATCCAAAGAAGTGTCATTTTGGTGTGCCAAAAGCCAAGATGTTGGGGCATATTGTATCTAAATAAGGTGTTATGATAGATCCTGAGAGAGTGGAAGCAATCAGCAAGGTGCCTATGCCAAGAACCAAGAAGGGTATTCAATCTTTCTTTGGCCAAATCAATTTCATTAGAAGGTTTGTCTCCAATTTTGCTGAGTTGACTCTTCCAATCACAAGCATGCTAAGAAAGGATCAAGTTATTAAGTGGGAGGAGGCTGCCATCCTAGCTTTTGAAGGAATAAAGGATGCACTCAAGCATGCACCTGTTTTGGCAGCTCCAAACTATAAGATGCCTTTCCAAATTTTCTCTTTTGCATCAGAATTTACTATTGCTTCAGTTTTGCTACAAAAGGATGAAAATGGAGCTGAGAGGCCTATTGCTTTCTTTAGCAAGGCTTTACAAGCAGCTGAATTGAGGTACACAATTATGGAGAAACAAGCATTTGCATTAGTAAAAGCAACAAAGATTTTCAGGCCCTATATTTTGAGTTCAAAGGTTGTTGCTTATGTTCCCCACACCATGGTTAAAGACATCTTATCTGACATGGAGATATCAAGCAAGAGATGTAGATGGGTTAACAAATTACAAGAGTATGATATGGATATCCAAACAACAAAGCTGGTAAGAGGTTTAGGTCTTGCCAAACTCATGGCTGAGAGTAATTTGCAGAATGTAGAAGTGAATCAGCTAGGGGAAGAAAGGGCAGATCTCCTTGACAAATTGATGAATTCTGAGTGGTACAAGGATGTGGTCTATTACCTCAAGCACTTATGCTGTCCCAGTCACTTAAATAAAAATCAGAAAAGAGCCCTCAAGCTGGCTTCTCAGAAATATGTCATAACAGACCTTGGGCTGGCTTGGAAGAACCCTGAAGGTGTCCTCTTGAAATGCATAACTGAAGATGAAGCTCCCAAGTTGATTGCTGATTTCCATGGGGGAGTTTGTGGAGGACATTTTGATGGGAGAGTGACAACACATAAGATTTTAAGAGCTGGTTATTGGTGGCCAACTCTTTTCAAAGATGCAAACCGGCTGGTTAGAAGGTGTGATAGTTGCCAACATTTTTCAGGAAGATTGAAGGCTTCAGGCTCCCTTCCTTTGCAGCCTGTATCAGTTGAAGCTCCTTTCAAACAATGGGGAATGGATTTTATTGGTGAGATTTCAGATCCTTCTAGTGCTGGTTACAAGTGGATCCTTGTAGCAACTGATTATTTTACAAAATGGGTTGAGGCAATTCCATCTAGAAAGGCAACACACCAAGTGGTAATGGATTTCTTGCTGAATCATATCATATGTAGATTTGGGGTTCTAGTTAAGATTGTGTCTGATAATGCTATGTGTTTTAGAGCCAAGCCTTTGATGGCAATGTGCAATGAATATGGGATAAATCTGACCTATTCTTCAAACTATAACCCACAAGGGAATGGGCAAGCTGAATCAAGTAACAAAAACTTTCTCAAGATCATTAGAAGAACCTTGGAAATCAACAAGAAGAAGTGGGGAGAACAGTTGAAATTTGTAGTTTGGGCTGATAGGATAACTCCAAAAAGAGCAACTGGTAAAAGCCCATTTGAACTGGTGTATGGAACTCAGGCTTTGCTGCCATTACACCTGCAATTATCCACTTTTCAGTTTTCCCAGCAGTTGGAAGATCAAGAACATGGCCCATATGAATCAAGAATCAATCAGATCATTGAGTTGGATGAAGAAAGGAGAGCTTCTCATCAAAGGCATGTCAGGTTTAGGGAGAAATTGAAGAAGTTGTTTGATAAGAAGGTCACCCCTAGAGCTTTCAGTGTTGGAGATCTGGTTTTGCTGTGGGATAGTAGGCATGAAGACAAGGGTAAGCATGGAAAATTTGATGCTCTATGGATGGGCCCTTATGCCATTGATATCAGGATTGGAGAAAATACATTTTTTCTCAAGGATTTGGATGGGGATTTGTTGGAGCTGCCTGTTAATGGCAGACATTTAAAACACTTTTTGGATTAAATCCCCAAAGGAGGTATGCACAAGTTGTACATTTTGTATAGCCCTTGTTTTTGTTTTGTCTTTTCCTTGTTCTTGCTGTTGTTGGCTCGTGGTTTGCCCTTTTGTCCTTGGCAACCATTGTTGGTGTGGTTTTCTCGCTCTGTTTTTGGTGAAAGTTCTGTTTTTTGGGCTGCTATGAATGTTTTGACTCCTTGCCCAATGGATTTTTGGCACTTGGTCTACGTTGTGATCTTGTGGCACTCACTGGGAGTGCCCATCCCCAAGCAGGAGCCAATGTTGGTGCAATTTATGGGTTTGCACACTTTACTCTAATTCTCCATGTTCCATTTTTACTCCAAAATGTCCTTGTGGCTCGAGCTGAAGATCTGTAACTCATTTTTATCAGTTGAATGTTTTCAAACTGCCCTCAATGTTGTTATTCTGCCCCTTTTTGAAACAAAATCCAAGTTTCCCCTTTATTTGTGCCCTAGTTTTTCATGTTGCACGGGCTGCGTTATTTTTCCTTGGCCAAAGAGTGAAAGAAACCCGTGTTTGATCGAATTCCATTTTTATGAGGGTGAAATCTCACTCCCCAGGCTTAAATCATCCCCACATCATGTTTCAGTTGGATTCAAAACCAAAAAAATCCATCTTCTTTGTGAAAAAATTTGATTTCAGAAGCATCCCCTGCATTTTTTCATTTTGACAGGCATATGGGCATGTTCTACCCATCAAATTTATCATTGCAAAGTTTATGCTGACATGGCAGGCTCTCATTGGCCTGGGTGTGGTCGGAAGAAATGTTATAACTTGTCAAATTTTCAATTTTTGGCGAAGGGAGAATTTTCTCCGCGGCCCCGCATTTGCCTACTGTGCCTACGTGGCATGATTTGATTGGACAGATGGAGCATCAAGTGGCGAAGGTCACTTAAGAATTGTTTGCCTTCATTTTTCTAAAATTTCTCAAAATCAAAGGCCCACGCCCAATAGGAGGGCCACACGTAGTAAAGGGAGGTCAAATAGACAGCGTGGGAGTTGGGAAAAATTTATTGTTTTTTGCTCAAGGATGTCGGAAGAAAATTTTTCCCCGCGGTTCCCAGGGATGTGCTTACGTGGCCTGATGTGATTGGTCGAGGATTGGCGGGTGGTAGAGGGAACTTAGGAAATTTTTCTTCCATTTTGGAAAAAAATCTCAAAATTAAATTTTTGCCCGAAAGCCCGTGCCCAATGGGATGGTGACACGTGTCCAAGGAGGGCCAGGCGGATGATCAAGGACTTGGAAAATTTTTGGTGTTTTTTGGCTCGGGGTGTTCCAAGGGAAAAATTTGGCCCGCGAGCCCTGCGCCCAATGGAAAGGTGACACATGATGGGCATTTATGGGAGATTCAAGGTTACAATTTGGGAACCCGCGCCCAATGGAAGGGGAACTTAGAATCAATTTGAAATTTTTTGGCTCAAACCTCAAAGAAAAATTTGGACCCGATGGCCCGCACCAATGAGAATGTGACACGTATGCACAGGGATGAAATGGAGAGGCGGAGGCTTGGAGGAATTTGAAGTTTTTTAAACTTCAAAGGGTAAAAGGAAAAACTTTTCGGTTCAAGGTCCCGCCACCAATGAACAACGGACACGTGTCCTGAATTTTGATGGAAATTCAGAGCGCGGAGGAAAGATGGAAAATTTTCCAAATTTTAGCAAAAAATCTCAAAGAGAAAAATAAACCCGCGGAAAAATTTGGAGTTTCAGCTCCACATCCAATAGGACAGTGACACGTGGCATTTTTCAAATGTCAAAAGAGAGAGGTCGGGCCCACATGGAGTTTTGATGCTTGCGGAGGAATGAAGGCAAATGTGATGAGTCGGCTCCACCTCCAATGGGAGATCGACACGTGGCAGAGAAACAGTGGGTGTTCGGGCCCGCGAGGAATTTTGAGAAAATTTTCCTTTTTGTGAAAAAGGAGAAAAGTCATCATTTTGGCCCATGGTTTTCAGTAGGGCCCATAGGAGGACACGTGGCACATTCAGGGGGCAAGCGGGGAAAAATTTCAAAATTTTCTCGAGGTCAAAAGGAGTCGCAAATGCAAATTTTAAAAAAGAAGGCCCGGTCCAATGGTATTTGGACACGTGTCCCACCTCATCTAAAAGGAAAAAAGGTAATTTGGGTGCTTTTGAAGAGGATTTGGATCTGCCACATGGAGGGCTGGCATTTAAAGTTGATTTTAATCAACGACAGCTGTGCATTTTCATTTTTTGGGCGCCATTGGAGCTCCAAGAAGTGTGGAATTGTCATTTTTGCACCAAAACACATGAAATTTTATATGAATCTGCATCCCTTCGGCCTTCTGAACACAATGGCATCATTTATTTGAGCTAATTTGGTGCCCTATAGTGTTTTTGTGAGATATTTTTCTCAGCCCGTGAAAAACACGTGAAATGTAAAAATGAAAAGTTGCAGAGTTAAAAATGATGAGGGAAAAAGGTGAAAAATGATTGCAAATGCATGCTGGCATGGTGGAATGCCAAAAACATGACCCTGGGATGGATAAGGATCCAAGTTCATGCAATATTTTAAAATATTTGTGCATCTCTGGCATTTGGCGAGTTGTTTCACAGTTTTATATCATTTTTCATCAAATGGATAGGGTTTTGTAACAAATTTGATCCCTTTGGCATATTATTTGCTTGGGATGCAAGGATCCAAGATGGCATAGGGTATATGATGTAGTTTTGGAAACATTTTAGAGGTCTGTTGAGAATTTTGGAGAAAGAGAGAAAAAATTTCACAGGAAAAGACTGGAAGAAGTCCATTTCCCTTTTGAGAAACTGCCTGAGAGCCATTTTGATTCCAGTTTGCATCAAATGTTCATCATGTTGAGTTGGTTTCAGCTGTAAAGCCATCAACAAGCTTTGAGATTGTCTAAATAACTTTCCCTTGCTGATATATTTGATCAAATTCTTGGATTAACTGGTTTTATCTCTTGGAAAAGCTTGCATGCACTTGTATTTCAGTATGTTTTCAATTTGTGTTTCATGCTCATGTTGCAATCTTGTGTTTGGGATCTTTATTGGTCATACATGGTCTCATTTCTTGTAGAGGGTTTGAAGGCATCTGCAATCTTCCATTTAGAAGAGCATTCATTTGAGTGGAGATAAACAGATTTAAATCCATCTTACCTTCCTTGTAAATTGAGGGTATTTACAAACCTTTGGGTGTACCTTAGGACATGATCTAACAAGGGGTTCTGAATGCTTTATTGATATTTTTCTTCAAGCCTTTGTGGTAGGCTATCAAATTTTGTATGGAATAGTGCAGATTTGGGCATCCATTGTGCACACATCCTGGTTGAAAGAGCACTTTAAATTCATTGAAACATTTCTGTTGTTTAGGTGTTGTAATTCTTTTGCAAGGTTTCCCAAAGAAGGTGATGATTTCTAGCTACTCTTGTTCCAAGGTCTCTCATCAGAATTTCATTTTAAATTAACTCATCCTACCTACAATACCCCTGCATCTGCATTGTGTGTCCACAAAAGAATTCAATCCTTTCACAAAAATGCACAAGGTTGATCAGGGTTTTATCATGTCTTTAGCAGCTCTAGCTTTGTTTTGAGAACATTTCCATCATTTAGTAGTGACAACTCTTTTGAGTTTGGATAATGGATATTTGATCATGTTTTCACAAAGCCTCCTCCACACCATATGCAAAACACAAGGATATCTTCATCTCCTTACCATATAGGGGCTGCAATACAGGTTCTCTTGCCTTGGTTGATAGGCACAACCTAAAATAGTGAGGGTTAGATCAAAACCCTTATGAAGGTGCTATCCACTCCCTCAATTCTTGAATGCAAACAAGCAGATAGGTGTGATCCCTGGCTACAAATGACATACAAAACATCTATCTATCCTTGAGTGTCTTGTGCAGATTCATGATGTTGTTCAAGTTGTGAAGGAGATTAAAGGTCAATGGGAATGAAGTAGTGACAGGGACTCTAAATAGTTGAAGAAGGTGAATAAAATGTCCCTTTGGGTAGGTTAACCAAAATAATAGTGAACCGACGCCGATTGTGTATAACAGACAATGGTCAGGGGGTAACCGATGATGCTTGTTGGAATGACACTGGTCACTGTTAAATTGAAATAGTGATGAAAGAAAAGTGGTTATGAATTAAAATCTAATGTGGAATCAAACCCAGAATTCTGAGAATGATGAGACTGTGGTCCAAGCACACTCAGAAGAAGCCAGAATACACCAAATATGATGAGGATCATGCAAGGAGAAACAAGAAAAATGAAGAACATGACCTCTCACCTCAAAATGCAAGCCAAGCAAAAAAACTAAAGAAAAATGTGATCCTAAGAGTGCCTTTTCTATTATGTATGTTTAGCTTATGCAAAGTAAGGACTAACACATGAAATGTAAAATAGAGTTTTTTGGTGAGGATGGCTTCCTATAAAGAATGAGATCTAAAATGTGAGGTTTTGGGTATGTTATGGTGGGGGCGGGCTTAGCACTAAAGTATGACTTAATAGAGTAGTGAGCTAGGGAGTACCTACTAATTCTCATATCAGCGCGGTCATTGACAAGAATTCCCAAGAAAGATTTTGTTTAAGAATATGTATTTGTTTTTAATTTGTGTAATTTGGAAAGAATCAGAGAGAGAGATGTGCTTTCTACGATTTGTTTGTCAAGCATCAGCTGAGAATGACTTCCATTGTATAGGTTTCCCTCAATTAATGTGAACTAATGCTAATGAAATGCAATGATTTTTAAGCCCAAATCGAAATATGAAGTTCGATGACACAAATGGATGAATAGGAAGATAGATTCTCTTTCACTAAAATGTAGAAAACAAGAATAAATGATTATTTTTAAGTACACCAAAAGAAAGGTTTCTTTTAGAGCAAATAGAAAAAAAAATGAAGTTACCAAGGAAGAAAATTAATGTGTATGCTTTTCAGAAGGGAAACAAACACAACTTTTCCTATGAATGAATAAAATACAAGGAACCCCTGATTCTTAGACGTTTGTTTGAAAGTGACAAAATAGATAGGGTAATGGTCATAGGAGGAATACCTATTAGAATGTTGGTTAATGGGTTATTGCACGTGTGTTGACTTTTGAATCCATAACTTATCATGAGAGCTTTATTTTGGCTAGGAGGAACTACCTATAATGGAAATCAAAACCACCAAAAAGAGTTAAACAATATCGGTAGTGAACTGCCTAGCATGGGATAGATCTGGGAAGTGTGATACTTCCTAGATGGCTATCATTCCACTTCTTGAAACAATTTAATATGGGTAAAAAAATAAATCCTATTATAATAAAAATGATTTGGGTATCTCATTTAAAACACAATAAGAAATATCTAATCTAACAGGCTAGGTTAAAATAAGATCCAAAGGTTAAGTAATTGGTTCTGGGTCTCTGTTGGTCTAACAGAGGTCTTAGGCAGGTCACAGGTGAGTAAGGGTGATGTGGAAATAGGTGGGTAAGTCATTTTTTTGGGCTGTATTGGTGAATATAGAGACCGATGCCGATTAAGGGTGACCAATGATGGTTGGAGAAAATTGGTGCCAGTTACTGTGGAAAACTGTGAATGTGATAGAATGAGCTTTTGATCTCCCTTCTGATTTCAAAAATGACTTGGTTTGTTGGAATGAGGTATTAGGTGGTTTGGGTGGGATTTGGAAAAGTTTTAATGGGGATATAGAGGGGTGATTATGAAAGGAGGTCAATGCATGACTAGGAGAATGAAGGATAAATATACAATAATTAAATGAATGAACCAGAGGAGTAAACTATTCTACTTACTTGAAATCTGGTTTAGGGTGCTTGTGAGTGATGGATGAAGGTGTTGGTAAGAGGTTGAATGTTTTTGAGGATCACTAAATGTAGAAAAACTCCTGCATGGGCTGCATGTGCATTCCTATTTACTTGGTTAGATCAAATATGTGCTGGATGGTCGTTAGATGTTACCGGGTGAATGTTGGATGCCTGTGCAAGAGAAAATGCTTGATATCCTTATTTGCATGCGTGTTCTCATGGAAACATGTTCTGAAAAGATGTGTTATCTCTTAGGAATCTGCCAACCTTTTTCCAACCTCAAAAATAACGTTGTTTTGGGGATTAAATGGTGATCAACGGTGGTTCTGGCTTAACCAGTGTCAGTCAAGGTGGGATTTCCTAAATTTACTAAACTAGGTAGATCCCCTTGATTTCTAGGGATCTTGTGTTGTTAACCTGAGGATCAGACTGGAAGCTTCTTGTAAACATGCGGGAATGTGATTAGAGGGAATGTAGGCATTGATTTTTAGGGTTTGGGTAAGTCTTAGTTAGTTATGGAAACTTACTAAGAATAGGTCTTAGGGTGAGTTGGCTTGATGAGGTGTCTAGCTGAGGTGTAAGTGTGGGCAATATCTAAATTAAGATATTTAAATAATAAATATGGTGAGGATAATGAATTAATTAAATTTAATTAATTAAATTAATATTAGTGGGGTGAAGGAGGCCATGGCTAGGTGAATGTGATGAAGGTATTTATTTGTCGAGGGACCAAAGGGGAGTGTGACCTAATTTTAGTGTCTACACCATTAACCAGATATTCAAAGTAGAGCCATATAGTCATATTGATCACAATATCAGTAACCACATTACATTCAAAAGTGGTCATTATAGACCATACATATCAAAATAATTCAGACATATCTCTTACAGATATTCCCTTGTGTGAGATTTTAATTGTGCCATCCTAGTTCATACATTATTATAGATTATAACACCATACAAAGGACTATTAAATTCATCAGAACCCTCAACACTAAGTGCTCTAAAATCCTAATATTACTACATCATCATACTCTCAATGCATTCCCTCATGATCTTGCACCTGCTGGTTGTCATATTTTTCTCCATTTAGGTGTGTTCCTTACTATAGAGAATCTCTATAAATAGGTTTAGTACCCACCACCATACCTCTCTCTAAGAGCAGATCACATGCTAAGTGTCTAGGTGGTCCTGCAATGGAGCATTCTTATTCTATTCTGAGATCTCCACTTTCTGTAATTATTTCTTTCAGGAACCTTCCATACATGGAATATTATTTTCTTGACCACAAAGTCTCCAGGTTGACACCTTATTTACTCATCACGCCTAGTCAGGTTGCGGTTTTCGTCAAGTTCCTCTTGAAATGCTAAAAAATGTCTAAGTCCTTATATCCTTTGTCCTACCTTACACGCATGCCTTGGTTCCTAATAAACCCTTCTTAAACCCTTGTCTTATGCTTTTTTCCCTACGCACCCTTCTTCTTCCTGGCCTCACACATGCACACGGCTTTTGGAAATTAGTCAATATTTTGAGGCCCAACATCACCCCACA
This sequence comes from Taxus chinensis, assembly GCA_019776745.2. Taxonomy (NCBI): domain Eukaryota; kingdom Viridiplantae; phylum Streptophyta; class Pinopsida; order Cupressales; family Taxaceae; genus Taxus; species Taxus chinensis. The sequence continues at coordinate 390,963,371 of CM034157.1, forward strand.
CTAAGCTTGATTTCCATCCTTGGAAACATATTGCTCCTTTAAAAAATAATGAATGGTGGAACCTAGATAAATTGAACAAAGGAGTGAAGAATGGAAGAATGAAGAATAGAAAAATTGAAGAATTGAAAGAATCGAAGATCTTTCTACTCCTATAAGAGTGGGAACTCCTTCCTTATTATCACCTTGATCTTTTCCGAAGCATCTAATTCACCCTATGCCTACTGAATTAGGTCATCTGCTAGATATCTTACCTCATCAAGACTTATTTCATCACCCCTAGCATTCAACATGTCTACAATCCCTTCTAGCTGCTTGTTAAGGTTGTCTGGCATGTCCATTATGTGGGTGATCTAGGGATACAGTTCCTTAAGCTGGTTCTTGATTGAACCTCACAAGGTTTCAATTTACTCCATCTTCTTTTAAACCTTAGATATAATCTTATCCCACTCTGCCATGTTCCCCTTATTTTTCTCTTGGTATTCCTTCAGATCCACCTTATGTGTAACAACTACTATGCTTGCTACCCTGTCTCTGTTAGTGCAGTTATCAGTTATCATACATGGCCTCAGCCATCCATGTGGTAGTCTGCATAGTCACAAAGATATCAAAATACCATGTTACTATCTCCTTGAGCTTAAGCTTCTCTTCTTCCTTTTGGCACGCCAATGCCTCTTCTATTGATTCTAGTGTGAGAATCCATCTCTCCATAGTAAGGATGTGGGTTAAGTCTTCCAAACATTGTAAGGTTGACTCATATTTCTAATCAAGTGGTGTTATGTTTGGGTGTTTCAAATTTATGATGTTTGTGATCATTTAAATCTTCTTATACACCTCAATTGCCTTCACCTTATCCTACCTTAGTTCACATCTTAACTATGTGTTTATTGAATCTTCCTACTCTAGATCCTTGCTCTTCTCAATGAGTTACTTCATCTTCTTCTCTAGTTATTCCTTTGGGAACCTTACCATGTCATTCCTTCCAAATATTCTCGCCTCAACCTCAACCTAAAGTTGTTTCAGGGTGTTTCATACTTTCTCTTCAAATAATTGTTGATCATTTATTAGGTGGTTCACTCCCTTGGTCTGTGGCACCTTCATCTACACCCCTTTGCTGACTTCGAACTTGGGCTCATGAACATGGGACTCAAATAAAAAAGATAGCATCTTCTTTGTATGAGGATATATGCCTTCTTCTTCAAATGAAGACCATGCAAGGAGTTTGTCTATAGGTATGGTAATCTGGAAGCACACACGTAACACCTTATTTGGATCATTGACATAAATTATTACCTACCCCTGCACTGATACCACAATATTTCCTCATATGTGTGCTACCTTTGGAAAACTTACCCCTAATCTAGGATCTCCACCCATTCTCCCATACTCCTTTGTTATACTCTCCTCTATCTCCTTGATCACTTCATCATCGTTGCACTCCACCTCCTACTCTATCATATCCTTTATTATGCCCGATACTTATTTTTCCACAGAATCTTCTATTTACTCCTTGGTGAGGCTTGTGGTCCTTTGATCCTTAGTATTCACTTCCTCACTCTCCCCTTTGCATTGAGCTGATTCTTCTTCTCCATCCTTTTCTTCAATTCCCTCATCCTCAGATTCATGCACATAATCCACAGGATGGTCCTTATCTCTTCATGCTCATCATTGTTTATCATTCCTTTATAAGCCTCCAGGCTCTCCATTTATTCTAATTCCTCCTTCTCCACTGCCTTCTACTTCTTCCTAACTGGTGATTCCAGTATGGGAGACTCTTTCTTCTCCTCTTCTTCAGTAGGAGACTCATTCCTTAGTGATTCTTCTTGTGTAGGAGGATTTTATTTCTCCATTGCCTCCTCTTGAGGTGTCTTTTATTTTTCCTTAACAAGGGCCTTATTCCTCTGTCCACATGTGCTTGGCTTGGTACCTAACTCTGGTGCACCCACAAATTGTTTTTTCTGCACACTTGGTGCCTTCTTCTTTGGTGCCTCTTCTCTCTCTCTTTCTTGGCGTGACCTTATTTCTTCCAGTAGGGTCCTCTAGGATGGAGACATAATTATCCAAGTAGGCACCCTTCTCATACTTGGACCTGATCTGTAGGTATACCCTTGTTGTGGTCCTTCCAGCAATTGACAGCATCATAGGTTTTGTCATGCGCACCTCATGGGAGATATACTTCTCCACATAAGCATGCTTCTTAGGCTATACCAGATTCCTTTTTAGGTTTCAGTTATCTGATCTACCTCATTAAGGTTGAACCTTAGTATTTTGGCCTCCTTGAAGCGATTGACTCCTGCTTGGATATATTGTGGGGTGAACGAGAAAGGTAGTTTACACCATGGGCTATTGGTCCCATCTTTCAACATGAATTAGAAAATGTAGAAATATTGGTATACAACAAACTTGGTTTCTCCCTGCACTATCACCAATAATTTTTCAGGTATCCTCCATTCAACCCCAAACGCATCTCACATTCTCTTGTACAATTTCTCTAGGCGCACCTTATGGGCAGACGTCATGGTGTCACAAGTGTAATTTTCAAAATCTCTTTGCGGGGGAAGGGTCTTAATCTGGATATTCCCATACAAACTTCTCTATCCCATTGGGCACTCCAATCTCTGAGAAGACGATGGTGAGGAGGACATTTCCAAACATAATCTTCTATCCTTCATAATCATTGTTGATGATTTATTCTGCAATGAAGGAAGATGGGTTATAGATGGTTCCTTTTGAAATGTTTTGGCACACATTCAACCAATCCTTATTTATTTATGTCCACCTCTCATGCCCATTCAGCTTGAATACCAAGCATGCAACCATCCTCATTACTAGGTTAGAGATATCTGAGATACCAAAGTAGCACGAGCCCTTTTTATAATCATAATAAATGATTGTCTCCTTAATGGCTTCCTTATCCTCCAAGTCATCATCTAACGGCTCCCCTTCATAGAAAAGGCTATTAAAGTTAGAGATTGGTTGACGGGTTATGCACATTTTGTGGCCCACAAAGTAGAAATGGTCCTCGTGTATGTGTGACATCAACCATTGGTATAGTCATTTGGGTTTTACAAAGTAGGGCAACTCATAAAGTTATAACTACCTAGTCTTCTCCAATTTTACCTTCACCTCATCATCATAGATTAGCATCCCTTTTGGTGTCCTTTTTTACATCAGGTGAACTAGTTCTAATTCCATATCCTTCTCTATGGTACTTCTACAATGGTTATAATAACCCACTTCCATATTTCTTACATGGGATACCCATTCCTTTCTAAGAAACACTCCATCTGGTTATTTCATCTCCACATACCATTCTTCATTGAAACTGGTCGTGGTATTTTTTTCCCTTTTCCCTTTCCCTTCTTAGGTGAGACGGTTTCCTTCTTTGGTGCCTTTTTCTTGCTGGGTTTAAAAATAAACTCTTCCTTTCTCCTCTTCCTTACTCTGCTCAAATCTCTAGCTCAAATTTGTGAAGAATTCCTTTACTCTCATGCCCTAGATGTAGAACCCTAACCCTAGAAAAATCCTTCCTTCCACAAGATGGAGTACCCTACTAAAACCTTCTTCCCTATGCCCATGTACTCTTGCTAATATGGTTCACAAATCATACTAGTCACACACTCAAATTTTCACATTTCCTGCTTCGCAAAAATATTTCTTCATGGATGCCCTAGTTCGATAGAGCTCTTCAATATCATAATAGCAAGGTAAACAATAATGTGCCTAGCCTTATACTTATAGCATTTTTCTCATCTCTCTTAATAAATTCCATGCCAACTACCAACGTACTTAGCATTAAATGCAAATTTTTCTGCTAAAGCCAATCTTAAGTACTATTAGCCACACGCCCAATCCTATATGAAAAATATCTAGAACCTTATGGCATGTAAAAATCCTTACTGACCGAAGACTCTTTCGCACACGTTCGTAGCGTCGAAGGAACTTCGTTTTTCCTTGACCTAATTTTTTCCCTCACCTACCTCATTTTGTTCCTACACTTCTCATCCTTTTTACATAGTCTTTATAAAGCTACCCTGACACCAGAATTACTTGTCTACCTTTTTCACGCATGCTCTCCTACCTTACATGTTTTTATCCTTCAATCTAGGCCATTAAAACACAACTTCCACTATTAGCTTCTAATTCACTTCACACTACTCCACCCCACATTAAAACACATGCATGGTCCTTTGTGCATACAATTTTTTTTGAAGATCATAAGTGGTTACCAACGCACAAGGAGCATAACACAAAAAAAAAATAAAAGGAACAAGTGACGAGAAGGGGAAACATAGGAAAATAAATGCATTAAGGGAAATCCTAGGCTAGATGGCAATACTACCTTATTTATAAATAAAAGGAAGACTTATTTATAGGAGGGCTTCAGCCTACTCCCATTGAAATGGCATGGTAACCTCATCCCATCCAGTACTTATAACTAGAATGTAGCTAAATCAAGGATGTACAAGATGATGTATGGTCCCAACAAATGGACTTTTAGCTTCACAGGATGGCGTAGAAATTTAGAGTCATATAAAAAAAACTTCTGCCCAACCTCAAATAATTTTCTTTTGATATGAAAATCACGCCATGCCTTTTGTATTTCCTTCTCATTCTTCTGAATCCATCTAGCAAGTGATTGCATTTTGTCTAGCTGCATTAACTTCTCCATGCAATCTTGAATTGTTTGTTCATCAACAAACCCTCCTATGTGCATAATACACAACAATTGTAACATAAATTCAACTGGAAAAATAGCCTCTGCACTAAACATCAACTAAAATGGTGTGGCTTTGTTTAATCTCTTGTAGGTGTATTATATTACCATAGGATGACTGATACCTTGTCATCCTAATCTTGTCTTCCCACATCACAAATTTTTTTCAGCATGTGACTAAGAATTTTGTTAAATGACTCAGCAGTTCCATTAACTTGTGGGTGGTATGGGGTAGTCTTATGATGGGCCACCATGAACTCTGCCAATAGAATCCTGACTATTTCATTCAAAAAATTGGTAGCCCTGTCACTAGTCAAGCTTAAAAGGCATACATACCTGCTGATTATGTTCACCCATAAGAATCTAGTAGTTTTCGTCACTGTGTAATCCCTTGTAGGAATTGCCTCTGCCCTCCTTGTTAATTAATCAATGTAAGTGATGATATAGCATGAACTAGTCCTTTATGTGGCAGGTGAAATTGGTCCTACAAAATTAATTTCCCATTTTTTAAATGGTTTTGCGGTGGCTATCGTACTTAAGGGAATTTCATTCCTTCTTCCTAGTTTTCCATGACACTGGAAATGGTAACAGGCCTTGTAAAACTCAATGTAATCCTGGTATATAATTTCCCACCAAATCCCTGCTAAGAGATTCTTTCGTGTTGTGGAGTTCCCTACATAGTTACCTCTTGCAATCCCACTATATGTTTCCTCCATGATAGCAACGCACTCATGTTCTAACACACATCGGCACAGAACCTCATCATGACCTAGCTTGTATAAGTCTCCACTAATTAGCATGCAGGGCACGATGCATATAGCTAATTTTTTCCTTTCTAAATTTTTCATTCCTTCTAGTACCACACCCATTTTTGAGAAACACAACAATATCTTCTAATTCAGAGGGGTGCGCGCCTGTAATCTAAATAGTTTTTCATGTCTGGCATTAGCGTCCTTAATGATCTGTACACGTCCTCTGTTAAATCTATTCTTGACAAATGGTCAGGCCCTGAGTTACTCTTTCCTATGGTTTGACAACAACTATGTAAACTCAAACTCCTAGAAACAACAAGACCCACTGGCATATGCACCCTTGCAAAATGGGCTTGTTCACCAAGTAATTCTACGCCATATGGTCTGTGTAGAATATGAAAGGTTGTTTGCTAGCAAATACTACCTAAACTTGTGTAACGTTCGTAGATCATTGATAGTGCTTCGTGCTCAGTAGTGTGGTATAGTTTTGTTCTGCTAGTGTTGAACTTCCAACTTGCAAAGACAAAGGAGGGTGATCAACAATCCCTTCATCTAGGTTGTGCTTGCACTGCTCTAATGGATTGTCCCCAAGGCATCAACATACACATGGAAAGGTTTATCCTAAGAGGGAAACCATAATATGGGTGTAGCGACAAGTATATCCTTCAAAGTGTCAAACATTGTCTACTGCACCTCTCCCCAATGAAAGCAACTCTTGTGTTTTAGTAACATCTCCAATGGAAGTGGAAATGTTAGCATATCCCTTGATAAAACTTCAAGTAGTATCCATGTATACCTAAGGAATCTGCGCACTGCATGCTTTGACTGGTAAGCTCCCCCAACCCCATAATAACAACAACTTTGGTGAGGATCCTCTAGTAAACCTCCCTTGCATATGATATGCCTCAGTAGGGTCCCAAATGGGGTAGCAAAAGCACACTTCTTAATGTTCAGGGATATCCTCAACTACTGACATCTTTCAAACATCAGCCTCAAATTTTCTCAATGGTCTTTCACTAGTCCATACACTGTCCATTCATCAATGTTGGCTCCTCCAGACGTAACTTATGGATAAAATATTGAAATGCCTAGACCACTATGCGCAAAAATACAGTGGGCACAATCTTTAGTCCAAAAGGCATGACCGTATAGGCAAAAATTCCCCATTTAGTGGAGAAAGTTGTCTTTTTTTGGTCTTTTTTATCAATTATAAATTGATGGTATCCTAAGAATCCATTCGTGAAGGAATAGATTTCGCACCTGGCCACTCCTTCTAGGATCTCCTTGGTAAAAGGGATATGAAAAAGATCAATTACAAATATCATATTTAAGTCCCTGTAGTCAAAATAGATCCTTATCCTTCCATCCCTTTTAATACTCATGACCATGGGGCTTATCCATTCTAATTCATCCACAGCGTCAATGATGCTTGAAGTGATCATTTTGTTTATCGCCTCCTTGAAGTTAACATAAAGACTCAAATTCATTCGATAAGGCCTATTCTAAATAGGGAACACACCTTCTTTCAACTTGATTTTAATCTCTCCTAATGAGTGTTAAACACCTTTAAGCTCATGATATCCACATAGAAATAAATCTTGAAACTCGCACAATAGATCAATGATCTTCAAGACTTCCTTCTCTAACCAATAGTCTCTAATAATGGCCTCCTTAGGTTCATCCACCGAACCAATGTTAACCTTATTTTTTTTTAGGGGTTCATGGTATGCGCATGCTTTCTCATCAGGAATATCAACAACTTTGCACATACCATTAGTATGGTTAGCATCCAAAATCTCCATCTCTTCCCCATATATCATGTAGACTATATTTCCTTTCTCTTTCTCCATGCATGCACACTCAAGTTGTATATTTTTTGACTCTTCTTCATTAAAGCATGGTTCCAAACCATGTTCACCCAATAAATCTAGTATTTTATATTCTATCATGGAACTATCTCCCATCGTTAAGCACTTAACAACCTACAACGCCCTATACACCGATGGTTTAGTACTATGATACTCAAAATCTTAAAGGAGGCAAGTCTTTAAATCCTACCAATTTCCAATCTAATGGCACATCTCAAAGTGAATATACCATAAACATGCATAACCTTGTAAGGTGGAATATAACTTATACACCCATAAAGAAGGTGGCAAGGCCTCCGAGCCTTCCATCCATGCTTTCTCACATGCTTAAATGTGAGATGAGGTGGGTTCCTTCCCACGGTAGCCTTGTATTTCAATGGGTGCATTGATATGAGAGAACCTAATAAAGAACATGATTCTTACCTCACACCACTCTAGAAGGCTATCATGGTGTGTCGCCCAACAACACAGTGTAGTCCTAAGCAAGTTATAAATGATCATCCCTCTTATTTCGATATCATTTTTCCATTGAGCCTCCATTTGCCATAAGAAATCATCAGGGTTCACTCATCTAGAGTAACTTGGCCACTTCTTCCCTCCCAAACACTTGACTGAGCATGTCATCGTTACCCTTATCACGGAGCCTCTGAATTAGAACCCAATTAACTCATATGTACCATGTTCCCGATTATCACATGCCACAAAATTTATATCACTCATGGACACACCCAATTAAGTCAAGGATATTTAATTCAGCTAAGAAGGTATTCTGCAGTGTGGTGTAATATACCACTATCTAATAGGGGTCATACTTCTGGTACCAACTATGTACGTTCCCTTTCAACATTATTGCAAACTAAATTTCCTTCCACTTTGGGGTAGTGGTCCCCTTCACGTACCATATTAGTTCACACTTGTGTACATGATTTACATCATCCTCAACACCTTTGTAGTCTGGTAGGTGCAAAGACATCTTGAAAAATACTTGTTGAGGTAGTTGAGATCCTTGTCCACCTGACCCAGAACCTTGATTCCCTCCAATGTTTCCTCTACCACTAGATCCACTAGATCCACAAGGTCCTATCCCTCCTAACCCACCAAATCATATATATTCTCTAGTTCCACCCAGTCTTACTACTCTTATACCACCAGATCCACCTCCTGTAGCTAGTAAAGGGTCTGAAGTGGTCGCGCCTAACGTTCCCAAGGTCCCAGTGAACTATGCACCACTAGTTTGTGATATTGAACTACTACCAGATGTTTGTCCCATGCCACTCCCATATGTGATACCTAAGCTTTGTGTACTTGCACTTTTCCCAAATTTCATTCCATACAATATTCCCACAACATAGGAAATGATTGTGTAGTCATAGATGTACCAAATGAGAAATTATATCTCCTAGGTGCATATCAGTAACTCCCACTGATACCAACTATGTTAGCAATACTTATCTCTTGATTTGGAAGATGAAGCATCAGGGGTTGGTCACCAGGTAGATTTAGATGCACTTCAATGGCTCTCCTTTCTCCAAGTGACAAACTCTCATTAGAAACTAAAGAGATTTCTCTTCTACACTTTTCGAGATGGGGTAGCACAGACTACTCAGGATCCACATCCTCGTCGTTAACCTTAATTATTTCCCACAACATTTACCTCCATAAATCCATCACTATTGCAACCTCATGTTGTCTAGACAACTCCCTTTCATGTACTTTTCTATATTTGAGTTTTCTCTCCTCTTTCTCATTTTCAGCCGTAATGTCTGCCATCTTCCTCCACCCTAGATTCCTTACCCATCTCTCAGAGAAAATTAGCATGCCATAGGGAATGCTTCCAAACTTAGTATAATGATCAATATTTTCGTAGCCCATGCAATATCCTACAAAAATGATCCTTTAGGATCCTCAAGAACTCAAACTCAGTAACGTCTAGACAAGAATACATAGAAATAGCGTATTCTAGGGTATAACTGGCCAATACTCTCTTCCTTCAATGATCAACAACATGCGTCCAAGTCAGATAAGTATCCTACAACCTCTAATATTCATCTTGGATCCACACATGAGATATATAGTACTAGCTTGATCTAGATGCATATGCTGAAAGCCATTCATACAACTCTACTAGAAAAAAACAAAAGAAGGTATCATATAGCTCATGATACAGATGTTTTTCTACCCATTTACATGCATCAAATTTAGGTCCAGTACTAAATATCTAAGGAAACTCATCCTCCATGTTCTTAATCCATGCTTCGAAACTATCTAAGGTCAAGTATTATGTCATCATGCATCATTCTCACAAAAACTTTGAAAGAAGTCCCAGAAATGGAAGCAAGATGTATTCATTTTTATGTACTCTTAATACAACATTCTTATCCCATGCGCACTGGCCTATCACCCTACGGGTACTGGGTGTTCACCTGAGGAATGTTCAAGTGCTAAGACCCTCCTTTATGTGAGCATTATAAGAAGATATTTCCATTGATAGAATATTAGATGCAGAAAATTAAATGTTGATGCACTCATTCTGAAAGAATTGGATGAGTTATTACATCTATATATCCATGGAAATAAAAAGAGAAAAATCATATAAAGAACAGATCTGATTCATAACATGAAGAAGATACACTATGATTTACACCCATGAACCAAATATTTAGAATATAGCCATATAATCATATTGATCGAAGTATCAGTAACCACATTACATTGAAAAGTGGTCATTACAGACCATACATATCAAAAGACTTCAAACTTATCTTTTACAGATCTTCTCTGATGTTCCATTTTAACTATGCCCTCCCATTTCATACCTTATTATAGATTATAATTCCATATAAAGGCCTATTACATCCATCAAAACCCTCATCACTAAGTGCTCTAAAATCCTAATATTACTATAGTATCATACTCTTGATGCATTCCCTCATGATCTTGCACCTGCTTTCTGTCGGCTTTTTCTACATTCAAGTTTGTTCCTTAATCTAGATCATCTATATAAATAGGTTTATCACCTACCACCATGCCTTCCTCCAGGAGTATATTACATGCAAAGTTTCTTGGTGGTCCTTTAATGGAGCGTGCTTATTCTGTTCCGAGATCTCCACTTTCTGCAATGATGTCTTTGGGAACCTTCCATGCATGAAATATTCTTTTCTTAACCACCAAGTCTTCATGTTGGCACCTTATCAACTTAGCATGCCTAGTTGGGTCATGATTTTCCTCAAGTGCCTCTTGTAATGCTAAAAATGGCTAAGTCCTCGGATCCTTTGTCCTTCCTTGCACATGCACCCTAGTTCCTCATAAACCCATCTTAAACCGTTGTCATGTGCAATTTTCCCCACGCACCCTTATTTTTCTTGGCCTCGCATGCATACACAGCCTTTCATACTTAGCCAATATTTTAATGCCCAACACCCACCAACTAACTCCTCACTTGATTTTCTTTTGATGAAGACAGTGAATACCCACACACGAGGAAAATGCTATCCTAGGATTTTTAGTCCCACATTTATGAACCTGAGTTTGAGGTAAAATGAGATGAACTGATGAAGATACCACATTCCAAGGGAGTGAACCCTCTGGTAAATTCCCAACAAATATCTAATGAGAAATTTTTCAACGTGCTAAAAAAAGTCTCAATGGAGGTGGAAGCAAGACTCTTCGGTAGAAACGAAAGAATAAGGATCTTGGAGGAAGAGCTTGAGAAAATAATGAGGAGATCCTACAGTGGGAAAAAGAGATAAAATAGAAGGAATTGATTAGTGCACAATTAAGGAATGAACTTAGGGATGAAAATATGAAGGAATGTGAATTCCACAAAAATATAGAGGCCATTTCAAAGACCATTATCTTGAAATTCCTGGACCTAGCCCCATCTGAGGAAAAATACAAGTCAACCATGCACTGCTTGGAAGAGTTGACCTGTATCCTCACCATGGAAAAGTGGCCACTCATATTAGAGTCAACAGAAGAGGTGATGGAATGCCATAAGGAGGAAGAAAATATGAAGATGTGGGAGATAGTTACTCGGTACTCTGAGCTCCTTACTACAGTAAATATCACCGCACAAATGGTTGAAGCCATGTATAATAGCTATGCCTCCACAGAAGGGGTTACAATCATATTAGTTGTTACACATGAGGTAGATCTAAAATATTTTTAGGTAAAGAACAAAGGAAATAGGGCGGAGCATGATAATATCTTGGTTGAAGTTGATAAGAAGTTGAAAATAATAGAAACCTTGTGGGGTTTGAAAAAGAATAGGCTGAATGAACTATACCCCCAAGTTACTCACAAGATGGATGCGCTAGGTGATCTTAGCATGCAACTGGAAAGCATTGTAGATATGCTGAAAGCTAAGAGTGATGAACTAAGTTTTGATAAATTAAGTGTATTGGTAGGTGACTTACTTCAACAGGCACAGGGAGAAGTAGATGCTTGGGAAATGATCGAGGCATCCATAAAGGACTTCCCACTCCTCATGTAGTAGTAGCATATTCTTCCATTATTTATTTTTCTATTATTTATTCTTTTAAGAATTGGAATGTTTCCAAGGAAGAAAACACACATAGAGTGGGGTGATGTTGGACCCTAAATATTAGCTAAGTACCAAGAGGCACACACGCAGAGGATCATTAAAAAGAAGGGCGCTCATGAAAAAGCATGTAATAAAAAGGGTTTAGGTGAAACCAAGGCACACATGGGAGGTAGAACAAGGGTTTAAAGGACTTAGCCATATTTGGCATCATGAAGTCTCTTGAGGAAAAATGTGAGAACCCAACTAGGCATGATAAGTGGATAAGGTGCCACCTTAGAACCTTAGAGGCCAAGAAAAGGATATTCCATATAAGGAATATTACCAGATACATCATTACAGCTAGTGGAAGGTTTTGTAAAGAGGATAAGCATTCACTAATGAAGGAACACATTGACACTTGGAACATGATTTTCTCATGAGAGAAGTCATGGTGGTGGACATTGATCCTATTTAAAGAAGTTTTTGGGATAAGAACGAGTGTGTAGAGATATAGAAGGGAGAAGGGGAGAAGGAAGAGGTTATGTGAAGGTGCTAGAAGGTATGGAAGTGATGAGAGAAGGAGGGTAACAAGGTTCTACATAAATGTTAGGAAACACCAAGGGTTTGGAGCTCATGATGCTAGGGTTTGGATTTCTTAGTGCTAGGGGTTGTAATGAATATCACCAAGCAGATGTATGGGTATGGGGGTCTATAACAAGGGTTATAATGGGGAAAGTATTGTTAGGATATCTTATCAGATAGGTTTACAGAAGTTGGAGTTTTGTCCCTTGATGTATATGGTTTGATATGACCCTTATAAATGTAGCATGGCTACCAAAAATTCTTTTAAATCAATATACATGGGTCCATTCTATAAAAATTTCTTATGAGTGTAAACCCTTATGTTATTTAGGTTTTCATGACTAAAATTTGGTTTCTTTTGCTTCATACAATGTTTATTTAGCTTCTGTGATGTATTGATGTGTAGATCTATGTAGTCATTTTTACCCCTATCACAAAAGAAAGGAACCCCATGCGCATCAACCTATCACCTAGTAGATGTTGGGTGCTTACCCGAGGCACGTGTGGGTACCGAGTCTCTCTTTTATGTGAGTTAAGTGGGAAACATCATCTATGATTTTTGTTTAAAATATTTAAAGAGGATTTATGACATACAAGAACCATAGAGCTCAGAACAGCCTCTAGATCCTTTCAGCCATTCTAGATAGATAGTAGTTAATAGACTTTATGAATTATATCATAATAGAAAGAAGTATACAAACATCCATACCTAGTATAAACATAAATGAAGAGAACTTATGAAAAATATGTATGCATCAGAATCATTGATATTCATATATATATATAAATTGGTAACCTCATTACATCCATGAAGCCATTACAGAATGTCACAGAGAAGTAGACCGTAGTCATGCATTACAACTAGACTAAGGAACTAGCTAGGCCAAAAAAAAGAAAAATTACAATCCCCTCGCCCCAATACATCCTTTCCCAAATGTAATTACCCACTAACAGAGTTCTTGTAGTATTTATGCAGAGCTCCGCCCACTCTCTTGTTCCTTTTTCTCCTTTTTTTTACTCTACAGGTGCTTATATTTATAGCATTTTTGGATTACCAACTCATCCTCTAGCGCCCTTAGATCAAATGCCAAGTGTTTGAATTTGGTCCTCCATGTGAGGATGCTCCTCTAGGCCTGAGCTTTCTACTTTACACCATGACGTGCTTTTAGAAGCTTCTACCATATGCATGGTCCTTCCTAGGCCAACCTGTCACTAGGACGGAACATTATCCACACAACATGCATAGTCGGGTCATGATTTTCACATGTTCTATCCCAAACACCCAATTTGACTAAGTCATGAACCCTTAGTTCTGTCTATGTGCATCATACATGCCACAGACTTCCTTAAACCCTTATCTTAAACTCTACCCTACACGCTCTATCCTCGCATGCCTCTCTTCAACTAGGATCTGTACGTATATGAACCTTTTGTACTTAGTCAATATTCTAGGGGCCCAACATCACCCCACACTACACTTGTTCTCTATCTACATGAACAATTTCCTTAGTGAAAGAAAGAATGCAATAGGCTTACGCCTACGAGAAAGAATAAGGGGATGCAAGAATGGGGAAAGAAGAAAGAATGGGAGAGTGAAAGAATCATTGCAACAAACTAGGAAAATCCTTTTGAAAGTCGGCCTCCAATTTATTCCAGGCATCGACTTCATCTTGCGATCTCTGACAGATGTTACCAACCAGGGTGCTCACCTCCCCAAAATTTGGTCCATCTCCTTACGTGCTCATAGTATCAGTGATCTTCTCCAATTCCTTGCATATATCCTCCTGTGTCCATTGTTTGTGTAATTTGTGGATATAGTTCCTTCAACCAGTTTTTTATTGAACCCCTTAAGGTTTCAATGGCTTCCGATTTCCTTTCAACCTCAACAAGGATTTTATCCCTTTATACCTTATTTCCCTTGTTTTTCTCATGGAACTCCTTGAGTTTTACTTCATGAGTGGCAACCAAGGTGCCTCCCACTTTGACTTTATCTATGTAATTGTCTTATGTGGCCATAGCGGTCTGAGAAGCATCCCTTACATCAACAAGAACTTTGTTGTATTCTGCAACAAGCGCTATGATATTAAACTTATCTTCCTTTTCCATGCATGTGGCCACTTCCTCTGTAGACTCCAAGGCTAGTAGTTGTCTCTCCATGGTGATCACCCTTGTTAAATCCTCCAGGCATCCCAAGGAAGATCCATACTTCTACGCGGGCAATGCTAGGTCTGGATATTTTAATAGTATAGCCTAATTGATGGATTCTACCTTTTGTACACAACACTCACCTTGGCCTTTTCATCCTTAAATCCACACTACCACTGGGCGTTGATCAACCTATCCTAGCTTAGATACTTTATCAAAGCAGTGAGCTCTTCCTCTTTCTTCGTTATCTCCCCTTCCAAGTCTCTGACCCTATCATTCCCCTTGAAGAGTCTAGCCTCTATCTCAACAGAGACTTTGTTGAGCGCATTGCATAGTTTCTCATCTGAAAGCTGTTGGGTATCCACCAATGGGTTGTCTTCTCTTGGTCCTGGCAATGTTATTATTTCCCCATGGCTTACCTCAAACTCTGGCTCATCAAGGTGGGACTTTATAGTGCATGAGATCATCTTCCTTGTCTGTGGATATGCAACATCCTTGTCAAAATATGACATTTCTACAAGCTCCTCTACCAAAATGGTACTTTGAAACCACATGCAGAAAAATTTCTTTGGGTCATCAATATAACCCATCTCCAGCCTCTCCCCCTCTACGCACCTTCCTCCCATGTGCATACCCTTGGGTATACTTATAGTTAAAACCAGGACGTTAGTGCTACCACATTCCTCTTCTGTGCTCTTGTCCTTCTCCTTGTTTAATACTAGCTCAGAATTGTGTTCCACTTTGTCCTTCACCAGGGTCTCCATGTCCATTATCACTTCTTCTTCTGCCACCTTGGCTATCAACTCCTACATAGAGCTTGGAGCCTCTTGCCTCTACACACTTTCCTCCCCATCTTTTCCCATGTCCTGGGTGCTTCCTCCTACTTGGCTATCCTTGTGCTATACAAAAAGGAACCCTTTTTCTTCTTCTCCACCTTCCTCCTCTGAATCATTTACATTGAAAATAAGTGGCCCTTGATCTTTCCCATGGTCCTCTTCCCCACTTACTCCTTCACTATCATCATTTTCTCCTATGCACTTGTCAAAATTTTGAACTTCTTCTGAGGTAATCTCCTCTTGTACCCTCTACTTCTTCCTAACCAGAGATTTCAGTGTAGGTGATTTTGTAGCTTCCTCTTGTGATGACTCCTTATCTGATGGATTTTCTGGCTCTGGAGTCTTCTCTTTCACTATGGTATTTTTATTTCCCGCATACATACTAGTTCTGGTGCTTATTTTGGGGGAACCTATTGTCTGTGTCTCCACCACACTTAGTATTTCATTCTCTCGCTCTTTATCCTCCCATATGGGCACATGTTTTTCCCTCCCAGTTGGATCCTAAGGCATAGATACCTTGTTCTCCATATATGTGCCCTTCTCTGACTTAGGTCTTATGTGAATGTACACGCGCACCATGGATCCTTCTGTAATAGGTAGAGTTATGGGCATTTTCATTTATACCTCATGTGATACATACTACTCCACATAAGCACACTTATTAGGGTACACCAACCCTTTGTGCATTTCCCTGTGGTCCTGGTCTAGATTACCAAGGTCCAATTAAAATATTTGGTCTCCTTGAACTTGTTTACTCTCGCTTGGAAGTATTGAGCTATGAAAGAAAAGGGGAGCTTGCACCATGGGCTCTATATCCCATCTTATAGTTTGAATCTACCCAAATAGAAATTTTAGTACACAGAAAATGCCACTTCTCCCCTGGTGGCTACTGGAATTTGTTTGGGAATTCTCCATTCTACCCCAAACGTGTTCCTTAGATGCATGTACCACTTTTCCAAATGCACCTTATGCAGTATTGTCATAGTTTCACAAGTGTATTTCTCAAACCTTTTGGTGGATGAGGGGTCTTTAGTAGGGTACTCCCATACAAACTTATCGGATGCATCCGGTACCTCTATTTCTAAGAACAAGATGGTTAACAGCACATTTCCAAAGAGGATCCTATCACCTTCCTTTGTGCAGTTAATAATTTCATCTATGATGAATGCAGACAAGTTGTAGATGGTACCCTCTGAAATCTTTCTACAGACATTCAACTATGGCTTATTGACTTGGGTCCATCTCTCTTGGCCATTTAGCTTTGACACCAGGTGCACAGTAATCTTCACCACCAGATCCTCAATGTCTGCAACATCATAATACCTTGACCCCTTATTTCATGTGAAAGCGGCGATAGTTTCCTTAATCACTTCTTTGTCAATCAAATCATCTTCCAAACCATATCCTTCATAGATGAGGCCTGTGAAATGTGAAATAAGATGAGGATTTATGTGCATCTTGCACCCTACGAAGTGGAAATAGTCATCATGTACACGTGGCATCATCCATTGATATAAGCACTCAGGTATCCCAAAGTAGGGCAACTCAAAGAGTTGTAATAATCATGTCTTCTCCAATTTGAACTTCATGTCATCATTATATATGGGCAAACCCTCTTGTGTCTTTTTGTTTTTTGGGTGCACTAACTCCAATGCCATTTCCTTCTCGATTGTGTTTGTCTGATGATTATAATAATTTACAGACATGTCCCTAAGATGGGACTCCCACTCCTTCCCTAACAACACTCCATCTGGGTACTACATTTCTGCATACCACTCCTCATTTGTGTGTGCTTCAATTTATTATTGCTTACCCTTGCCCTTTCCCTTTCCCCTCTTGGGTGTACTAGCTGGTTTCTTGGGTGCCATTCTATAGGTCTTCTTCCCACTTCAATCACTCCATGTTACTCTGTTCTAGTCTCTCCAACCTTCGATCTCAAACTTGTGAAGAAAATTACTTAAACCCGTGACCTAGTTCTTCAAACCCTAACTGAGATACTTTCTTCACAAGATGACACCTTCTCACAATTTATCCTATGCCATAAAATCCCTTCCTCTTGGTTTTCAAACCCAAACTAGTTACCCACTCTTCAATCTCTCCTAATTTTTCTTCACACATATCAGTTTTTTGGAAGCTCTAGTTTGCAAAGGTGCAAAAAGTTCTTCATTCTCCTTATACACAAAGTGAAAAAATGAAGTCCCTTGACCACTTTATTTATAACTTTTTTTCCTTTTTAAACATTAAGTGTTAGTTCACCTACCATCATAATTTTTACATTTAATGCATATTTTTCAAAAAAATCCCATCTTCAGCACTTTCACTCATGTGCCCCAACCTGTGTAGACAAACCTCTAACCTTCTAGCATGCAACCAATCCAACCTAATAGGAGACTCCTACGTGCACGTACCCAGCATAAAAGGCACTTCTTCTTTCATAATTTTTACTCTCACCTACCTCATGATGCTTAATGTACTTTTTCCTCCTTTGTACATGGGATCTAAAAGTAGCTGTGTCTTGACACCAATCATCCTTTTTCCATCTTTTATTTCCAAGCACCTCTTTTAACAAGTTCATTTAACTAGTATTTTTAACACAGCATCCTTGGTACTTTAACCATGCACTCCTTCACATTACTCCACCCCACACTAAAACTATGTGTGGTCCTCTGCACACTCACAGATTCTCAAAAAGTAGTAATAAGGTTATGGGTGCCCAAGACGCAAAACAAATCAACACAAAAGGGAAACACAAGAAAAGAAATGCATAAAGGAAAATTCTAAACTAACTAGAAAAACTACCTTATTTACAAACATGAAGAAGACTTATTTATAGTAGGGCTTCAACTATTCCCATTGAAGTGTCCAGGAAACTTCGTCCCATCCAGCACTTGTAACTAGCACGCACCCGAATCAAGGATGTACGAGATTGTGTAAGGACCCAACCAATGGAATTTCAACTTCCCAGGATGGTGTAGAAATTTAGAATCATAAAGTAAGACCATCTACCCAACCTAAAACTTCTTGTTTTTTATGTGGTGATCATGCCAAGCCTTCTGCTTTGCTTTCTCTAATGTTTGGCTCCACCTGGTGAGTGATCATATCTCATCCACCTTCATTAACATATCAATTCACTCTTCTAGTGCTTTCTCATCAGCTAACCCTCTTGTGCGTGCTATTCATAAGGTAACATGAATTCAGTAGAAAGAATGGCTTCTATACCAAACACCAATTAAAAAGGTGTGACTTTATTCAACCTTTTATAAGTCATCATGTAAGCCCATAAAACTGTTAATACTTTTTCATCCCAATCTTATCTTCCGACATCAAAAATATTAGTCAGGGTATGACTCAGTATTTTCTTGAATGCTTCCATGGTTCCATTTGCTTATGGGTGTTAGGGTGTAGTCTTTTGATAAGCCACCATGAATTTTTCTAATAGGATCCTCATGGTCTCATTCAAGAAATACATACCCCTATCATTGGTTAAACTCAAAGGACATCCATACCTCATGATAATGTTCTCCCACAAGAATCTTACTGTTGTGGCTGTTGTGTAGTCTTTAGTTGGGGCTGCCTCCGCCCACCTTGTCATATAATCCATGCAAGTGATGACATAGCGTGACCTAGTCCTATGCATCGCTGGTGCAATATGGCCTACAAATTATATTGCCCACTTTTCAAAAGGCTCTGCACTAGGGATAGGGCACAAAGGCATTTCACCTCTCTTTCCTGGCTTGCCAATGTGCTAACAATGGTCACACAATTTACAATAACCTTTATAATCCTTATACAAGTTTTCCCACCACAAACCTACCATTAATATCTTACATGCGGTGGCGTCACCTGCATAATGTCCACCCGCAATTCCTCCATGTGCTTCCTCCATGATGGTGAGGTGCTCATGCTCTAATACACACTAGCACAACACCTCATCACGTCCCAACTTGTACAAGTCTCCACTGATCAACATGCAGGGAACAATGTGTATGGATAGTTTCTTCTTTTCTAATGCCTTCATTCCTCTTGACACCACACTTTCCTTTAAAAATACCATAATTTCCTCCAAATATGGGGGCACGTGCCACAACCTAAATAGTTGCGCATCTGACATTGTCTCCTCAATACTCCACGTGTCCTCCCCTGAATCAATTCTTGATAGATGATCAGATCCACTATTTCTCTTCCCAGGATTCACTACTATGATGAACTCAAACTCTTGAAATAACAATATCCACTGACATATGCACCCTTATAGAATGGGCTTGTTCACCAAATACTTTAATGACATGTGGTTGGTGTAAAATACAAAGGGTGTTGCTCGTAGATACTACCTGAATTTGAAAAGCGTGTAGATCATTGGCAATGCTTTGCACTCAGTCGTTGTGTAATTCTTCTCTGCTGGTGTCAACTTCCTACTTACAAAACATAAAGGGTGATCAACAATACCTTCACCTGGATGTGTAAGTACTACTCCAATAGTGGTTCATGAGGCATCTACATAGACATGGAAGGGCTTGTCCCAAGAGGGAAAACATAATATAGGTGCCCTTTGTTGCACCTCTCCCTAATGGAAGGAAATTTTATGTTTGAGCAGCTCCTTTAAAGGCACAGTGATCTTGGCATACCCCCTAATGAATTTCATATAATAACCCGTATGCCCAAGGAATCCACGTACTGCACTCTAGCTACTAGGATCCACTAACCCCACAATAACTGTAGCTTTAGCGGGATCTACCAGCAAACCCTCCTTACTTATGATATGCCCCAATAACATGCCAAAGGGTGTATTAAATACACATTTCTTAATATTGATGGATATCCTCAACTATCTACACCTCTCAAACATTAACCTCAAATTGTCACAATGGTCTTTTACTAGACCATACACTATCTAATCATCCAAATAGACCTGAAAAAACTTATGAATGAAGTTCTGGAACACTTGCACCACTATGCTCAAAAAAATAGTAGGCACATTCTTCAACCGAAAGGGCATGACTATATATATACAACTTCCCCACTCAGTGGTGAAATTTGTCTTCTCCTAGTATTCCTTTGCAATCCTGACTTGGTGATACCTTGAAAATCCATCCATAAAGGAATAGATTTCACACCTAGTGACTCCTTCCAAAATTTCTTCAGTGAAGGGGTTTGGAAAAGGATCAATCTTACAAAATGCATTCAACTCCCTATAATCCATGCAGATCCTAATCTGCCCATCCTTCTTGATGTTGATTACCATCAGACTTATCCATTCTAATTCCTCCATTACTTCAATGATCCCAGAAGCTATCGTTTTATCTATCTCCTCCTTAAACTTTACGCATAAATTGGGATTCATCTGTTAGGGTCTCTTCTTGACCAGGTGCACACCATCCTTTAGCTTTATATTCATCTACCCAAGGAATGGTGAATGCCTTTGAGCTCATGGTACCCACATGCGAATAAATCCTCAAATTCACATAATAGATCAATGATCTTAGAGACTTCCTTCTCTAACTAGTAATCTCCAATAATAGCTTCCTTAGGTTCTTCTCCTGAACTAAATTTAACCTTCTTTTTTCAAGGGCTCATGGTAGGTGTACACATGAGTATCAGTATTATCCACCACCTCGTGCATCCCTACAAAATGGATAACATCCAAGCTTTATGCTTCCTTTCCATCAATCACATATACCAACTTCCCTTTCTCCTTTTCCAAACCCGCGTGCTCAGGCTGTAACTCTTTTGTTTCCTCTACTTCTTCTTCAAAGCGTGCTTCCAAACCTAGTCCACCTAGTAAATCCAATAACCTATCCTCCATCATGGCACTATCCCCCATGGTAAGGAATTTGATGCCCTATAAGGCCTTATCAACTGATGTCTTAGTACTCTGATACTCAAAGGTTTGAATGAGGTCAGCCGCAAGCTCTTGTTAATTCCCTGTCTGATGGCATGTCTTTGAATGAATGTACCATGCACGTGCACAACCTTGTACTGTAGAATACAACTTGTGCACCCAGAGGGATGGTGTAAAAGCTTCCACACCTTATCTATAGATCCTTTTACACTCCTGGATATGCAAAGAGGTGGGATCTTTCCCATGGTAGTCCTTGATGGTGGTGGGCATGTTTCTCCAAGAGAATTTGACAGAGAGAAATTATTACCTTACGCCATTCCAAAAGGCTCTCCTGATGGGTATCCCACCACCATGCCATTGTATCGAGTAGGACATAGCTTAAAACCCCCTTCATTCCTTCTCATTCTTCCACTAAGCTTCCATCTTCTCTAATAATATCTTAGGGAAGGATCCTTCTGAATACATAGGCAGCTCCTTTCCTCCTAGGCGTCAGACTGTGCATGCCTTTTTCACCTTGGTTACTAACCTCTCAACTGCCATCCCATCAATTCATAAGTTCCATGTGCCCAATTGTATCACTTTCTAACTGAGCATATTCAAACTGGATAAATCCATTCGTAGGATGTATTATCTCTGGGTCCCTGATTGAGCACACATATATCCTATCTAGAAATTCTTCTCCTAGGAGTTCAAGATAGGGTGTCGACTTGCCATCATCCAGGGGTATAATGAATTGCTCCTCCTTATTTTTAAAGATGATGTACCCTTTTTTGAACCAAAGCTCCCTATTTTTCTTATAACACCATGGGCACCCAAGGAGTGCTCGAATATTGTCTACCTCAGTGAGTGCCAAGAATTTCAAGTCTCTAGTAAACTTAGCTCCCTGGATAGTGAGAGATGCATCCTTTAAGACATCGATGGGAATTTACTTATGTCTTGTTTTCCATATACATCACATTCAAAGATGGCTATAATGCAGGTCTTCCCATCTGATGCCATGCATCCAAAGTTAGAACATTGACCTTCTGCGCTTGTGTCAATGAGGATATTACTAAGGAGCCATCCATCTACAACTGCATTCAATGTGATCTCCTTGTCATAGTCAAGGCTATGAGGGGGAAGGTTTGCATGTAAGACCTACCTCTCGCACTCTCTCCTCCAGTGCATGTGCTACCTTCTCTTTCAACCATGATCCTAAGAAATGGAATGATATTCTCTTGCCTTAGTATTTTACAAACCTCCTTGACCTCATCTAGGTCATCCTTTTGGCACCTTGACTCTACTTCCTTGTTCCTCCCTCTTATACTACTCCTTTAGACACTAGATTTACCCTTGTAAACTCTGAATAATGTCCATGGTGTCTTGGTATACCTCCTTTTGACGTACATGGTATGGGTACTTTCCATGAACTACTTCCTCCCTCGAAACTAGGTTCTTCTACCTTGGTATCTCTCTGTGTGCGCACATGGACTTCTACTCTTGTTGTTACCAAGATAGGTTCCAAACCTACATCCCGTGTTACCCAAGGCATCCACCGTGTGTCTTCCTTCTTAATACTGACCAGTGCAGTGCCCTTTTCTTTCCATTATTGTTGATTCATGTGCTCAAACAACTCCGAGCACTCCTTGTACTTGTGCTTCTTTCCGCACCATGAGCATTGTAATAGGTCCGAGAATTATTGTTTGTAATGATCTGTAGACCCACAATTGAAATGGGTTCCTCATGCGGGAACTCAATCCTTCCTCCTCCATGGTTACGATGACCATGAAATCCTCTGTGAAAACCCTTTCTACGCGTGCCTCCATTTGCGAGCTCCTCATAATGGTGATCATCACCCTTGGAACTACTGGCAATACTGGTCTAGCACACCCCATTATCAATGGCCTCATGGATTTGATCAATGAGCCTATAGTCCTTAGTATCATGGGTTGTAAAGGTGTAGATCTTACAATAGCAAGACACATTCTTTTGGATTGCACGCTGTAATAAGGGGCATCTACTTGCATCATGATCCCCATGAAAAATTTCATAGTCTATAGCCATGACCCGTACTGTCCTTCGGGGGAAATTATCCTTAACATGCCCCTCTACTTCACAGTCTATGCACCATAAACCACTACGAGTTTCATGGGTTGAGTTTGCAGACAACGTTTCTAGCTACTTGGCCATAACAGCAATTTGAGCCTCCAGGAACGGGTTAACGCTAGTATCAACAATACCAACAACCTCAATGTGCACGTAGCAGTAGCTTCCAATGCCTTGCGTGGATCTGTAAAAGTTTTATGAGATAAGACCCTTCTAAAGGGTGTGATCAATCCTCCAACAAACCACTGAGCATGTTGTGAAGGGTGAATATCATATGAAAACTTAGACAGGAGAGGTTTAAAGTGCACGCATCATACTCCCGCACACTCTCTACCATTCTTTGCTAAATCTCCTTCAAAGCGCTGATGCTCTTCTGTTCAAACTTAGTAATGTGGAATTCTACTAAGAATGCATTCTTTAAAGCAATATAGTCCACCACTATTTGATGAGGGTCATATTTACTATACCAGCTATGTGCACGTGCCCTTACAACATGGTTGCAAACTGATTAGCCTTCCATTCTAGGGTTTGTGATACCCTTTGTGTGCCATAGCAGTTCACACTTGTGAACATGTTCTGCAACATCTTCAATACCTCTATAATCAGGCAAATGTAGATACATTTCAAAGTAAAACTTATGGGGGTGGTTAGGGCCTGAATCCACCTGAGATCCATCCTTGGTTTCCACATATGTTTCCTGAACCATCCAGATCCACCAGGTCCACCAAGCCCTGAACCACCAAAGCCACTAGCTCATATTCCTCCTGAACCACTAGATCCACCAGACCCACTAGGTCCTAAATCACCGGAGCCACTAGACCCATTAGGTCCTAAATTGGTCATGCCAAGGGTCCCCATAGTTCCACTGAGCTACGCACCTATGGTCTGTGACAATTCCCCACTACCAATAGTATACCCCACACCACTCCCAGACATGAGACCAAAAGCTTATGTATCTATACCTTTCCTAAAAATTCCTAACATTGGGTTGGTGTTTACAGCCATAGAAGGCCCGACTAAGAAATTATACCTCCTGGGTGTAGACCGATCACCTCCAATGTAACCAACAGGACTAGTAATATTTTCCCCCTAATATGGAAAAACAAGCACTAGGGTTCAGTCACTAGGTGGGTTCAGATGTGCACCAATGGTTCATCTTTCTCTATGTGACAAACTCTCATCAAAATCTGAAGGGGTCTCTCTTTCACACTTGCCAAGATGGGGTCACACAGATTGCTCAGGTTCCACATCCTTTGCGTGAACCTTAAATCCATCTCACAACATCTACCACCATACATCCATCACACCTACAACCTTGCATTATCTAGCAATCTCCCTTTCATATACTTCACCATACTTAAGTCGTCTCTCCTCCCTTTCTTTCTCCATCACAACATCTGTCATCTTCCTCCACTCTAGATTCCTCACCCAGTGCTCATAATGGTTTAGCCGGTCATTGGGAATGCCTCTAAACTCATGGTAACCATCAATATTTTCATAGTTAGAGGGAAAACACGTAAAAATGATCCTATGTACTCCCTCAGAAACTCAAATTCAGCAACCTCTAGACAACAATATCTGGAAATGGCATATTTCAGAGTGTAGCTAGCTAATACTCCTTTCCACCAATGATCCATAGCACAATTCCACATCAAATATACATCCTACAGCCTCTGGTATTCTTCTTGGGTCCACACACGCAATCCACAAGGCCAAATTAATCTAGACGCATAGGCTAAGAGCCATTCATACAGTTCCACTAGGAAGCAGCAGAAAAAAAATTCATATAGATCATTGTAGAGGTTCTCTTCTACCCCTCTATGTGCATCAAACTCAGGTCCAGTGCTAAATATCTAAGAAAATTCATTCTCCATGCTCTTGAATCATGATTCAACACTTTTCAATGTTAACTGCTTTGTCACTACTCACTAGACAAATCATGATGTATGTTATTTCCCACTACAACTTTGAAAAGAGGTCTCAGAAATGAAACTAATATGCAATCATTTTTACCCCTATCATAAAAGAAAGGAACCCCATGCACACCGGCCTATCAACTAGTGGATGTTGGGCACTTACCTAAGGCACACGTGGGTACTGAGTCTCCCTTTTATGTGAGTTAAGTGGGAAACATCATCTATGATATGTGTTAGAGAGATTTAAAGAGGATTTAAGACATACAAGAACCATAGAGCTCAGAATGGCTTCTAGATATTTGAAACCATTCCAGATAGATAGTACTTAACAGACTATATGACTTATATCATAACAGAAAGAAGTATACAAACATCCATACCTAGTATAAACATAAATGAAGAGAATATATGAAAAAGATGTATGCATCAGAATCATTGATATTCATATATATATATTCATAACCTCATTACATCCATGGAGACATTTATAGAATGTCATAGAGAAGCAGACCGCAGTCATGCATTACAATTGGACTAAGGAACTATGGTACCAAAAAAAGAAAAATTACAATCCCCTTTCCCTAATACATCCTTTCTGAAATGCAATTACCCACTAATAAAGGTCTTGTAGTATTTCTGCAGAGTTCTACCCACTCTCTTGTTCCCTTTTCTCCTCCTTTTTTTTACTTTATAGGCACTTGTATTTATAACCTTTTTGGACAACCAACTCATCATCGAGCACCCTCATATCTGATGCCAAGTGTCTGAATGTGGTCCTTCATGTGAGCATGCTCCTCTAGGCCCAAATTTTCCACTCTATATCATGATTTGCTTCTAGAATCTTCTATCTTAGGGATGCTCGTTCTTAGGCCAACCTATCACCAAGCTTGCACCTTATCTACATAACATGCACAGTCAAGTCATGCTTTCGACATGTTCTATCCTGATCATCCAATTTGACTAAGTCTCGAACCCTTAGTTTTGTCTACATGCATCGTGTGCGCCACGGGCTTCGTTAAACCATTCTCTTAAACCCTGCCCTATGTGCTCTGTCCTCACATTCCTCTCTTCAACTAGGACCTACGCACATACCCGCCTTTTGTACTTAGTCAATATTCTAGGGGCCCAACAATCTATTAGTTAAATCTTCTACCTTTTTGAGAAGATGTATGCACTTTTTTTTCTGTGATTAATCCTCCAATAATGGCAGAAATCTCTTGCAAATATCACATAAAGGAGAGGCTTGGTACACAGACATGCCTCAAGTGAGTGCCCAACATATGTTGGGTTATAGGCATGCACACTTGGGGTTAGAAAGAGGTATTAAGGATAAATAATGACTACATGTCTTTAGCTCGTGCCATTGTGGTTATGTAAAAAATGTCTATATGATGGAGTGGGGATTTACTAGAAGAAGTGCTAATGTTGCTAGATGTGGATGTGGTGTTTGATGATGGTTCATAAGAGTTATATTTAAGGAATTGATGGGTTTGTTTGATTTGAAGGCTAGGTTTGGTTAGTTATGGATAATTTGTATTTTCAGGAATTTTTTCTTTGCTAGAAATGCTTCAAATTTTGGTCTGGAGGGATTAATAGTCCTCATTGGAGTGTCCTAGTGTGTGATAATATGAAGAAAATTATTAATAATTGTACCAAGAGGATTTCCAGCCTTGGGATTCAAATAAATTAACAAGAGGTAAAGTTATGATAGATGATTGAATGATATTTTCAAGGGTGTTAGTATAGTACTCTGTCATAGCTATTTGGGATGATGGTGAAGTTAAAGGATATGTACTTCATTTAATGATTTTTATGTTTAAGCTAATAAGGTTATATTTTGTGTGATACATTTAGGTGTCAGTCAAGGAAATACCATAAATTCTGCAACAATGATTGTGAATTTAGATGAGGGATGAGGCCCTAAGATGGAAGGAAAGGGATTTTTTTTATAAGGTTATTTGACAATTACATGGTGTGTTTTCTTTTTTTCTAGATGAATGGTTTGTGTATTTATTAGTGGAATTATTGAGATTATGTATGTGGTTTCGAGTAACAGAGTCTTAGAAATATATTTTTGTGATTTCTATGACGGGTTTATTTTCTAGGAATTTTTAAGAGGTAATATATGGGTTTGAAGAGGATGTGATACATGTATGAGGGTTCATGATTGTAGTAGTGACAATACTAGGAGATTCAAATGGTTAAGATGTCACTTTTGTGGAATAAAAAGTAGGTGTTGAAGGTGTAAGTAAGATATCTTTGACGGTATTGATAATGTGGTGAGAGTCAACAACATTAGATTGGGGTTGACTGGTAGGTTGGGGATGATTCAAAAAAGGTTTTTTAAATTCATTCAAGTTCTTATTTGGAGGCACATTTAGATTGTCAAGTTGCATGTCACCTTGGTCGATAAGATCCTGAAGGATGTTCTTAGATGAATGACACTTTTCAATGTTGTGGTCTTGGACTTGATGGTATTTACAATAGTCATTGTCTCGATACCGTGAGGGTTTAGAAATTGTGGTCTCAATAGGGTAGATAGGGGGAATCTTAATCATGCATGTGGATAGAATTTTTTTGAATACCACAATCTAAAACTCCGCAATGGGTCTGTAATTACATTGAGGTTGGGTTCATTTAGAGTCTGAATGACCTTTGGATGTATTTTTTACAACTATATTTGTTGAGCCTTTTGATTTATTATTGCTGAAAGAGGTTTTAAATGTGGACTCTAGTTTGCATGTTTCTATTTGATTTTAACTTTACCATATTCAAGGGTGTGAAGTTCTAGTTTGCGAGACATGGTAAAGGATTCATCAAATTTCTAGAATGATTGGAATTGAAGTGTTGAAGATATATGCTTGGAATAGAATGAAGAAAATAACTCAATTAACTTGGTTTGTGGGAGAGAGAAGGATATTTGATTGATAGTCCCCGACCATATAGTGATGAAATATGCAATAGACTCATCTCTAATTTTTTTAATAGAATAGAGATCAGTGATGGAGATTTTGTGAGAAATGTTAATGGATAAATTCTCTTAGAATAACTACGTGAGTTGTGTGAAAGAGAAGAGAGAATATTGTGGGATTTTTTTATATCAGTCAAGGGTGGGTCCTACTAAGGACATGGAAAATGTCCTTAACATCAAATCCTAGTCATGGGAAATTAGATATTATGCATAGAGGAAATCTTCGATGTGTTGTTTTGGTTCCTCCTTACCATAGAATTTGATCAATTTTGGGAGTTCCCGGTGTGGGGGATAATCTTTGAAATGTACTAATGGGTGGATAGGTTTGTTGGAAAGATGTTAGTAGGAAAGGGTTCTTGTAGGACCCATAGTAGCATATTAAAGGATTGCAATCCTATTCATGAGTTCTTGTAAGGGATTTTTTTGAGGTGGTTGTTGAAGTCTTGAGGATAATGAGCTAGGTTGATTATATGCATGTGGATTTGATTGCTGATATAAATGATACGGTAAAGGAATATTATGATAAAGAGGGGTGTTTTTTGGGATATTATAGGCATGCTGAGAGACTAAGGGTTGTGACGGTTGAATGTATTTGTAAGGAATAAGAATGGAATATTTGATACGATGTCAGGATGGATGTGGTATATATTTATAATGGATGGTGTTATATTGTGAGACAAAGGAAATGGATGCCAATTGTGAAAATGGGTGAGTTTTAGTGATGGAACTCATATTGGTAGGGGGTGTAGATGTCGGGATAGATAATACCAAAACCTTCATTAAGTATTTATGCTGTTGTGATGGTGTAGACACAAAACCATGCACTTGGGTACATTTATAGGTCCTAAAACCATGTTAGCATTTAAATGATTCTTAAGAAAGAAAACTAGTAATTGACAACTCATTTTGGCCTTTTTCTTTATCTTCTACGCTTTATTGAATTTATACATCTATTATTCCTATTGGAACTTAAATGTTTTCATTTTCTATAGTTTCATACATTAGTGCCTAGTTTAGACACTAGCACCAAGCACTCCTATCCTCCTAGGTGCTCATGTCCATCTTTATATTTTTCCTACCACTTTGGGGCCCCTTTCACTTCTCGATTACTTTTATTGTTAGGGGTCCACCTTTCAGTTATCAATTAAAAAAATAAAATAAGGTAATCATATAAATACATAGTTATGTTTTAAAAATTAGCTACCAAGCATTAATAATTACTATCATCACCTAAGATTACATCTAAAATACATTAACCACTTAAAAGGTATCCATCTAGCATCCATAAAAGGGACAAGGGTTACATTATTTATGCATAAACTACATAGGAGGGTGAAGTCTATTCTATTCCATCCAAACATACTACTACATTTCCACATTCTTGCTACAATTGGCTATCATTTGTGAAACTTGAACAAGGGCATATTAGGGAATCCTTTCTACACACACAAACACAAGAACTACATGGGTTTTGAGATGTAGTGACGTGCTCAGTAGTAAGTTCACTCTTCGGGTGAGTGTCAGGGTCAGTCTGACTCAAAATTTTGAATATTTTTTAATTTAGTTTTATGTGGTTTGTGGATGCGTGTAATTAATAATTATATTATGTAAGATATAGGTACCCTCACTGATCATAGTAAAAATATCAAGTTACAAATATTATCCAACAACAAAACCATAACAACACAGATGAAATAATTTCCTAGGCATTTGTATGCCCACCAGTGGTCAATGCTCAAATACCTATGCCCTCCTGTGTTTTCCCTTATCCAGATCTATTCCTAAATTCCATAGTTTATAGTGAGTAGTAATGATGTTATCTATAGCTTTTTCAACACTTTCACCTACCTAGATCACTTCATGTTCATTTGGAAATTAGCTAAGTCCTCTTATCTCTTCTTCTTGCTTAGGGTTCCATACTTTAATTTTTTTTGTGTCTTCTTATATATTTTCCATTTATATATCACACATTACATTAGTTACTCTGTAATTATATTAATTTAAATTAAATTAAATTAAATCATTTGGTGAACCCCACTTGTGATCATACACTTGGATCCTTATTTTTTATTCTTTCATGGATCTTAAAATTCCTCAAATCTCTTTACATGACTTACTTCAAATGAACCCCCTTGTAAATATGTTCTCTAAAAATACCTATACACAATGTTTCTTCCTTGTAATATACAACCTACACAAATAATTTCTATCTTTGATCATCTCTCTAATTACCCTAGTGATCCTGATACCACAACCAATAATTACCTTTGCAAGTTAATTCAAGCATTACATGGTTTATTTCAAGACAAATTTCAATCTATGGAAGCCACAATTATATTTCTTAAGGCTTAAATCCAATATCTCAAGGATGATTCCCAGGCCCATGTTATTTCTTCTTCTACATCTCAACTTATTCTTATGTCTTCTACATGTGCTAATTTAAGCGAACCCTAAGTCTTACCATTACTAGAACCTCACAATTTTGAGCTAAATGTTAAACAACATGATATTATTCTTGATCTCCCCATTCATCAGTTGATCAATTTTCCAACTACTCATTGTTACCGTCCTTATCATCTTGTTAAATACCATGGTATTCTATTTTTCAATTATCACAGACTTAATGGACATCATGACAATTATTTCTATGCTTTAAAACAAATAATTAAACACCTTGAACATTAAGGTTATTTTTTATTTACTTCACAACATTCACCTAATTTCTCATCTTAAATAATTACATCCCAAATCCAATCCACATATGTCCAATGAGTATCATTCCATAGTCACTAATGTTCCTTCTTTAGTTAGTCGAGATCATCCTATCAAACCCATTCCAACTAAGAAACCACCTCTCAAAACCCATCCTCCATCCCATCCTCTTTTCAAATCTTTTGCAGCATTAACCATTCCAGCTAAGTAACCTCCTCTTAAAGTTTTTCATCCATCTCCTCCTCCTCTCAAGCAACCTCCTCTAAAAATCATTCCTCTATCCCCTACTCCTACCAAATCCTCTACAATGTTACCAATTCTAAATTAGCAACCACCAACCAAGAAAGACCAACCAATTCACCCTATGATAGATAACCTCTTTTAATTTCCGTTGATCACCCCAAAATCCAACCCTGGTCCTACTCTTACTCCTACTCACCACCATTGTAACGCCTTGATTTTTGTAAGTTATCATGGTAATTACTTTTCACAATGTTGTAATTGCTGAAATGAAGATAAATATGTTAAGACACATCTTTTGATCTTAGAGTAATGTGTTGCTGATCTGGACCCTTGTTTGCTGTAACTTGATACTTGGGACAGAAGTTATTATTACTTGTGTGACTACTAATGAGACAACAAACTTGTCATATGCTTGATGAACTCTATTCACTGATTGACAGCACACCCTGAATCAATTCCATTGATCCAAGGTATGTTGTGGCCTTCTTATGATCGCTTGTCGATTTACTTTTAAACCAGATTGAAGGTTGATATAAATGTTGCAGCACCTGATTTCTGGTATGAATATCTGGTACGTAGATGCCAACGAAAAAGGTTTGATTCTCTAACCACACACCATTGTAACGTTAGACCGCTTAAGGCGATAAGGGCCTGGATGCAAGTGGCACAGGTATGTGGAACTTAGGACTAAATGTCTTGCTTAGTGTTGAATATGACTATCAGGTGGAAAGACTTGATATGGAAACTAGTTAATTAAATATTAGGGGATTAAACACTAACCTACCCCTAAGTTTTATCTTATACCCTAACTACTATCCTATATGGATTTTATATTTCATAAGGGAGAAAATAGATATAAATTCAATTAACCTATGAACTAGGCGAATGACCTAGATATGGACTATTAAAATCCTAAACTAATCCTAACCTAAGAAAGGGGACGCATGGACCCATGTGGAAGGAAAGGATAAGGAGGGAAGGTTGGAAATTTATTAGGACAATGAATGGTGTCCTTACAAGTTGCAGTGCCAAGTTTGGCGGTAACATGGGGAAAGTTGGAGGCATCCAACTAGTTGTGAAACTAAACCATGATTACATGCAAAAAATTTGAAATTAGAAACTCGCCAACTTGAGTCGGTGGTGGTGTGAGGAAAAAGGAAAAAGGAATGCATTCAATGCATTCAATGGCATTGATCTTAGCGACCAGCTCGCCTTGGAAAGAGGATAGAGGAAAAAAAAGGAAATTTGTTCGTTATTGTGTGCAATCAGATTTTAGTTTCTCTGCATTTTGTTCTTCCATGGTTCTGTCGAACCTGCTGTTATTTTTGGTTATTATCTTTGTTCTTGGAGAAGCTAGGCTATTTTTGGAGCCTGTGGAAGTTAGGGGACTGTTTGGAAAGCTTTACTACTGTCGCCGTAGAGAAGAATAGCTCCTGTGGGCATGGTTTTCTTCAAGCCACAAGAAAAATTAACAGGCATGTTAAGCCCTTCTCCTTAAACCGCTTGCTTTTGTTTAATCATCCCATTAAAACAACCCTGCTCTTATGATGGGGGTTTTGGTTATTTGATTTGGCTGTTATGCTGAGATGATTTTGAGATTGAGTCATTTTCTTTTGTTGTATGCGGTTTGAGCATTCTTTGCATAATGATTGAGTCGAATATACTACCCATGCTGAGTGGATTCGTTTCGACAGTATTGGGGATTCATTATTTATTTTATGAGTTTGTGCTTATGAATACTTTAGCTGTGCGTGTAGCAATTCTGAGTTCTGCGCATCCTTGTGAAAATAAGAGGATGAGATGATTTTTTTGTATGTTTGGTTGAACATTCATTATATGGGTGAATACGACTTGAGTATTCTTGTGCATTTTGAAGAAAATGAGTGTTTTTCTTACTACAACTATTAAGGAACTAGTTTCTCTTTTGCTATTGGAAATCTGAAGCTAATGGTAAGTGGATTTTATTGTGTATTATGGATTTGGTCTTATGTAAACAATACTGATAAGGAGATTGTTTTTCTGAATGCTGTACGTGAATGGTTTTTGTAGAACCGTGAGAATAATAGATGGAACTATTGGGTGAGTTATTTTCTTGAGAGTATACAATGCATAGAATATAAATACTTGGAACAGTGGGCTTGTTTCATCGTTTTACTCTCACTTCCTTTTTAAAACGATTAAAAAGCATCCGTGTTTGGTTGAATTCCATGAAAGACTTTGTTTAAAAGAATTAATTCTTGATTCTGGAACTGAGTATCTGGATATTTACCAGATAGATTAGAGTTCACTATTTTAGTCTTCTTTGGATTGGATGATGAATTATTTACATAAATATGTGAATGTTTACCTATACGAACTGTCCTTTAGATTTCTTGTTGTTTCATCAAGGCTGAACTGAAGTGGAATTCTTACTTTGAATGTTTGGAAAGTGATTTTTTTTTTTATTATGAGGAAGCTCATAATTTTGTAGCTGGTTGTACATTCATGTTGTTCAGGTCTAGCTGAAATGCTGGTTTTGATGAAACGATAGCTGATAAAACTAGATGTGCATTCTTGCTTGTCTATATCTAGACGTGAATGTCTGTAGAGTGAAATGTTTAAAGGGAAATGATTGCAGTTATAGGTTCTTTTGGTACTAATGTTTATAGACCAGTTGCAATGAACTCTGGTCAACTTTTTGGAAAGGTAATAGTAGTTTTCAATTACTGAATATACTACTCTGAATGAATTATACTA
This sequence comes from Taxus chinensis, assembly GCA_019776745.2. NCBI lineage: Eukaryota > Viridiplantae > Streptophyta > Pinopsida > Cupressales > Taxaceae > Taxus > Taxus chinensis. The sequence goes on from CM034157.1 coordinate 390,997,292, forward strand.
TTGGAGTATGTCTGCTCTAAATAAGAGGTATTTGGATAGACAGTAAGAAGACGTGATATGATCTTTCTCCCTTTTATTCAATTATTGATTTTCATTCATTTCTCCTTGGACTGTTATCATTGATTGATATCACGTTTGAATTAAAATTTCTAGTACAGTTATGAGGAAAGGAAAGAGAGTGTGAATGAATAATTGAATTAATGATCATTTTCTCTCATACAGTTAAAAATCTATAATTGTTATGGAATGAATTTCGTACTGATTTGGTTAAGAATTTGTATTTAAATTGTTGTTTACTTTTCTCTTCAGCGTTTGATTGTTTGAGATTAGACAAGTTGTATGAAAGGAAAGGAAAATGGTTCTATTGGAAGTTTTATTTAAAATATAATTGTGAGTCTTCCTCTAACTAATGTAGGGGAAAGGAATTGATAGCATTATGTTAGAACATCAGTTGCAGAACTATATTTTTATTTCTTACGGATGTTTGTAATCTGGAAATGTTTGAAGGAAATTACTTCTTGTCATAAGTATTCGGAAAGAGGACAGTAATCCTTTGACCGATTGGGATGGTAATTGGATGATTAAGTTGATATGTTGTTCATCCTTTTTGGTATTTAATTCTGGAATGATGTTCATATTAACGTTTCATAAAAGCAGGGTTCTTTTATTGAGACAGTTAATTAAAAGCACCTCATTTTAAAGACAAGTGCTTAATATGCCAAGTTCAATGAACTGACCCGTGCAAGTAATTTTTCAGATGAAACTTGATTACAAATGAAGACATGGTTATTTTCTGATACTTCTTTTGATTAACTGAAGATGGATTGTATTGATAGCTATTACTCCTCTATGAGGAAATGAGAAAGGAAGAAATTACATTCTTCTATCTTTATGAGTTGTAATGTTGTTTGATATAAACAAGTCCAGTCGTTTGGACTGGCAAATGTATAGATTGTAAATCTGATGGATGAATACAAGTAAAAGTGTGATATTTTCAATAACTGTATCAGTTTGATATTGTTGAATAAGTTTGAGAATATAACATTATTCCTTGACTTGGAATTATTCAAATGTTAATGGATGAATTTAAAAGGAAATAACATCTATTCTTTACCTGAATGCAACTTTTACGTTGAAATGTGCAATTAGTTCATACTTGGGTTAAGATGAATTTTGAATTGACATTAAAAAGATTTAGATAAACATGAAATCCTAATTGGAAGGTATTCGAGATTAGTTCGAAAGCTAGGGATATCAAATAACTTAGGGGCAGCCAAACCTTGTATTTGGACTCGGTTAATAGCCTCGAATATTTAAATTCAGAAAATAAAGATATGGGAAATCATATCTATTGTTAACAGACCTTAACTAAGTAAGGTTAAGGAGGATAAATGAATAAATTCATTTAGAATTAGACCTCATTTAAATGGCGTCTAATAAGATGGAATTCTGAATTTGTTTACAGTTGTGGAAAAACTTGGTTAAGTTTAATAGGTTAAACTTATTAGGTTTATCGATAATGGACTGATTAGTCTGAAGATTAAGAAAAGAACCAAGAATAGAATATGCAACCCTTCGGTATGAAGGAGGAGATGCGTATTAAGCTAGAAGATAGATTAAGTCTCTCTTAGCTGCATACAACTGTAACGAGAATGAGGTTTAAGGATCAGCATGGCTGCTGAAGGTAGATCTTAAATATTAAGATTACAACCAAATCACACTTGAGCTGGATGTGTACTCTCGATGAGAGGATTCCGTAGAACATTGACATACGCCAGCTACAATATGGTGTCTTCATGAAGGTGGGACCTTCATGATGACACAATGTTATAGCTGACATATTACAATGCCCTCCCGAATTAATTCATCAAGTTTACATAAGTTGAATAATAAGTTCTTGGCTGGGGATAGGAATGTGATCACGTATATGGAGTGACTCCGGAGGACTAAAGGTAACTAGACACACGGAGTCATCTAGGGATGACATTGTATGTCTGCGTATCTTTAGTTACCATGAGCAACTTCCTATACTTGTTCATATTGCTAGTTGGGGATTAGAGTTTGACCTTAAACGGAAGGACTGGAAGAGACCAGGAAAGACCATTCTAGATAATAGATGAAGTGAGGTGAAGGACGTATTCCAATGATGTGTACCACATCTAGGAATATGATCATGCAAAGCATGTGAAAATCTTTGGCCAAAGTATCGCAAGTGCTGGTTGCGTTGTCCTAATCACCTAGTTTAAGATGCAGGATGTCAGATGAATATCAGTAACAGATATTCAGATAGGCTTCTTAAATGGATCACTTCGATAACCAGAAATGGTAAGAGAACCCTGTATATTCATTATACAATGCATGGATTAACATGAAGGATCGGTAAGTCACCGAGTCATGAAATGAGAGATCGCTGAAACTCCGAGCCATAAAATGGGAGATCGGTAGTTCTTCGAGTCATTTACAACAGCATATGGTAACTGTTATATGATTGAATGGCATTGAATGTGTGTTCCATATTGCAAATATGTGAACAGAGAACATTGGTTTTAAAAGGAAATTGTGTGATCCAAACTGCATTAGTTGGACAGAGAACAATTATTAAAACTTGAACGTGTGTTTGAATTATATAATTCATAACAGGGAACGTTGTATAAAAAAATTAAAAATTTCCCTTGTTCTAGTATCTTAAAATGGGGATGTTACATCTTGGTATCAGAGCTGAAGGTTGCAGCTCTTGGACCTAATGAGTCCACAATTTAATAAGGTTTACATTTTCTTATTGAACAGAAAATGGTCAGAACAAGAAGAAATGCTGCAAACAACCCGTTACCGGGTGGAGAAGCAGCTACTGCTCAAAAGCTGGATGAAATCCTTGCTGCCCTACTAGACACGAGAGATCGTTTGACTATTTTGGAACAGCAGTCAATGGGCAATGAAGAGGAGGAAGAAGAAGCTGATATAAATGATCAGCCACCTCCTGTGGACAACACCAATGGAGGGAATCCGGGTGTTGATAATAGTAATGTGAATGCTCCTAATCATCCTGGAACTAAAAGGGCAAGATTAGTAGCTGAACTTACAAATGACATAAAGAGAATAAGTCCTCCAAAGTTTGATGGAACAACCCTTGGGGACGGAGCTGAGAATTGGCTCAGTGAAATGGAGAAGTACTTTACAATAAGAAACTTCTCGAGGAGACCAAAGCGATATGGGGAGCATATCAGCTTTCTCATGAAGCATCATCATGGTGGGACAACCGTAAGGTTGAGTTGAATATTGTCGAATCAGACATAACTTGGGATCAATTTAAGGGTTACTTTAGGCAACGGTGGCTGCCTCAACTCTATTTTGATAGGAAAATGACTGAATTTCAGAACTGGTCGCAAGGAAGGCTGACGGTGACAGAATACTGGGAAGGGTTTACTAAACTCCTTAAGTATGTGCCGCAGTACCAAGCTGATGAGAAGTTCAGAATACGAAAGTTCATAATGGGACTAAATCCCATCATTGGTGGCGAAGTGGATGTCCACGGTCCAACCACCATGGAAGGAGTTGTCGAAAAGGCAATAAGACAGGAACAGAAATTGAGAGCAATTTCTGCTCATAGGGAAGAGATAAGGAAGAAGATTCCCAATTCTTCTTCATCTCTCGCACCCAAAAGGGGGCCTTGGAAAAGGTTTGGTGTGAAAAAAAAATGTTGTAGATAACAAGAAGAAATCTGTAATGAACAAACCTGTAAATAGTGTGCAGAGCAGCTTCGCAAAAGTTAGTGGCAATGGACAAAAGTCCTATGGGAGCCAGAATGATAACTTCAAAGCTGGTAACAAATTTGAGCCTAGGAAAGGGCCAGTTGGAGGATGCTTCAACTATGGAAAGGACCATTACGTGAGTCACTGTCCTCTGAAAAAGGATGATCGCGATCAGCAGCATAGGATACACGCTGCGGTGGCTAACAGACAAGCTGAAAAGCAAGTTACGCCTATAGAAGTTCCGGGTAAGTTATTCGGTACACCTGTAGTCATACTTTTTGATACTGGAGCCACTGAATGCTTTATTTCTACTAAACTTGCAATGAAATTAAAAAGAAAGGATAAAGGAATGGATAAGACATGGACAGTGCATTATGGGAATAATGTTGTCCATACAGTCGAAATGTGCCTTTTTGGGGCAATTCTTGACTTGCCCAGTTTCTCCACCGAAGTTGACCTGTATGTCACTCCTTTAGGATCATATGATATCATTATTGGAGTTAACTGGTTGGCAGAACATAAGGTAAAGGTCGACTGTTATGAAAAACAAATTTGTTGTTTTGACGACCTGCAGAAAGCAGCAGTCATTCAAGGTGTAAAGCGTGAAGTTGCAGTTAGAAAACTAACAGCTATGCAACTAAAAAGGGCTAAAAATAGAGGTTGCACCTTGTATGCAGTAAAAATGGCAGAAAATGCTGAGGAGGATAATGATTTCATGGAAAGATATTCATTATTAAGGGATTTCAGTGATGTATTTCTGGAGGAATTACCAGTCTTCCACCCAAACGAGAGTTTGACTTTGCAATAGAAATCAAGCCAGGAACTGAACCCATATCTAAGGCACCTTATAGAATGACCACCCTCGAGTTGGTAGAGTTAAAGGCTCAATTACAGGAACTTTTGACTAAGGGGCTGATAAGACCAAGCGTCTCACCATGGGGAGCACCAGTAATTTTTGTAAAGAAAATGGATGGCACATTGAGACTGTGCATTGATTATAGAATGTTGAACAAGGCAACTATTAAGAATCGATACCCACTTCCTAGGATTGATGATCTGTTCGACCAAATGTGTGGAGCATCAGTCTATTCAAAAATAGATCTTCGATCTAGGTATCATCAGCTGAGAATAAAGAAAGAAGATATTCATAAAACAACTTTTAGAACAAGGTACGGGCATTATGAATTCACGGTGTTACCTTTTGGGTTGACAAATGCACCTGCCGCCTTCATGAATCTGATGAACAATATTTTTCAAGAATACCTAGACAAGTTTGTGCTTGTATTCTTAGAAGACATTCTTATATACTCTAAAAATGTCGAAGAGCACCAAGAACATTTAAGGGTAGTGCTGGAAGTTTTAAGAAAGAGGAAGTTGTATGGTAAACTGTCTAAATGTTCCTTTTATGATGCAGAGGTGCATTATTTGGGACACATTATAAGCAAGAATGGAATAGCTGTAGACCCTTCAAAGATCGCAGCTATAACCGAGTGGCCTGCGCCTAAGAACGTGCATGAAGTAAGAAGCTTCATGGGCTTGGCAGGATATTATAGAAAGTTTGTTAAGGATTTTTCAAAAATTGCTGCCCCAATCACTTCACTGCAAAAGAAGGATAAGAAATTTGTCTGGACTGACAAATGTGAATCTTCCTTTAAAAATTTAAAGGAACAGTTAACTACAACACCTATTTTAACTGTACCAGATCCAAATGGAAATTTTATGGTTGTAACGGATGCATCGGGAGAAGGCCTTGGAGGTATTCTGTTACAGAATGACCATGTTATAGCTTATGAAAGTTGAAAGCTTAAGTTACATGAACAGAATTATGCTCCACATGACCTAGAGCTCACTGCCATTGTACATGCACTTCAAATGTGGAGGCATTACCTTTTAGGAAAACCTTTTGAGTTAAAAACTGACCATCTGGGGTTGAAGTATATTTTTACTCAGCCAAATTTGAATGCAAGACAACGAAGATGGTTAGAATTTCTGTCTCAGTATGATTTTGATATAAGCTACATCAAAGGCAAGGAAAATAGAGTGGCAGATGCTCTGAGTCGAAGGAAGCACATCTCTGCTCTTATAACGTTAAGAACTCAGTTTAAGGATGAGGTGAAAGATGCCTTGGAATCAGATCCTTATTTCCAGCAAGTTAAAATAGCACTTGCTGCAGATCCAAAGGATGTGAAGTATAAAGGATTTCACTTTGATAGCGAAGGAATTCTGAGATTTGAAAACAGGGTCTATATACCCTTGGCAAATGATTTAAGAAGGAAATTGTTAACTGAATTTCATAATTCACCTTTTTCTGGACACCCTGGCATTACGAAAATGCTTGCTGATCTTAAGAAGCAATACTTCTAGAAGGGAATGAAAAAGGATGTGGTGGAATTTGTAACACACTGCTTGGAATGTCAGCGTGTTAAGGTGGAACATATGCATCCCGCTGGATTATTGTATCCCCACAGCGTTCCACAGTACAAATGGTAAGTGATAATGATGGATTTCATTCAAGGATTACCTATGTCAAGGAACAAGCATGATATCATCCTGGTTGTCATCGACAAATTAACCAAAGTGGCACACTTCATTGCTAGTAATTTGAAAGACGATGCACCAGTGTTAGCAAGAAGATTTGTACATGAAATTTTCAGATTGCATGGAATACCCGAATTGATCATATCGGACAGAGATCCGAGGATGACATCAAGGTTTTGGCAAACGCTTAATGCGGCCTTGGGAACTAAATTAAACTTCAGCTCTGCATATCATCCGGAGACAGATGGACAGACCGAGAGAGTCAATCAAGTTTTAGAGGACATGTTAAGAATGTATTGCATGGACCAGTAGTATAAATGGGAGGAATACCTTCCGCTGGTTGAATTTTCCTACAATAATACATATCACGCCTCTTTAAAAATGGTGCCCTTTGAAGCATTGTATGGAAGAAAATGTAGAACCCCTGTTAGCTGGGACAACGTAGAGGACAGAGAGGTAATTGGGGTAGAAATCCTCAAGGAAATGGAACAACAAATCAAAATGATTCGGGAACATCTAAAGGAGGCTGCCAATAGGCAGAAGAGTTATGCAGACTTAAAGTGGGTTGATAGGAATTATAAACTTGGTGAGAAGGTATTTCTTCGGGTTAAGCCGAAAAAGAGCTCAATAACTTTTGGCAAGGCTACCAAGTTGTCACCACGTTACGTGGGACCTTTTGAAATTGTTGAAATAATCAACCCTATAGCTTATCGTCTAGCATTACCTCCTGCTTTATCACAAATGCATGATGTTTTTCATATTTCTTTGCTTAAGAAATACATAACAGATTTATCACATGTGCTGAATTGGAATTCCTTACAGGTCCAAGACCCAGGAATAATCGTGATTAAGCCCATTCGAGTGCTGGGAACTCGCCAGTTGTGCTTAAGAAATCATGAAGTGAATCAATGTAAGGTCCAGTGGGACCAATTTAGTGAAGAAAGTGCAACTTGGGAAAATCTCGAAGAAATGAGATCTACTTTTCCATACTTGTTTGATCGAAATTGAAATTTGAAAAACTGATAATTCTACCAAATTTAGACAATTATTGGTCTATTTTACAGTTATCTTAAAACATTGTTTTAAAGAGTGAATCTGTTTTTGGTATGAACTTATGAATGGAAGGACAATAACTGAATTTTGTCCTAGAAACTCCTTGAATTGGTTAATTTGATCATCGGAACGATGATTCTTTAAGAAGGGAGGAATGTAACACCTTGATTTTTGTAAGTTATCATGGTAATTAATTTTCATAATGTTGTAACTGCTGAAATGAAGATAAATATGTTAAGACACATCTTTTGATCTTAGAGGAATGTGTTGCTAATCTGGACCCTTGTTTGCTGTAACTTGATACTTGGGACAGAAGTTATTATTGCTTGTGTGATTGCTAATGAGACAACAGACTTGTCGTATGCTTGATGAACTCTATTCACTGATTGACAGCACACCCTGAATCAATTCCATTGATCCAAGGTATGTTGTGGCCTTCTTATGATCGCTTGTCGATTTACTTTTAAACCAGATTGAAGGTTGCTATAAATGTTGCAGCACCTGATTTCTGGTATGAATATCTGGTACGTAGATGCCAACAAAAAAGGTTTGATTCTCTAACCACACACCGTTGTAACGTTAGACCGCTTAAGGCGATAAGGGCCTGGATGCAAGTGGCACAGGTATGTGGAACTTAGGACTAAATGTCCTGCTTAATGTTGAATATGACTGTCAGGCGGAAAGACTTGATATGGAAACTAGTTAATTAAATATTAGGGGATTAAACCCTAACCTACCCCTAAGTTTTATCTTATACCCTAAATACTATCCTATATGGATTTTAGATTTCATAAGGGAGAAAATAGATATAAATTCCATTAACCTATGAACTAGGCGAATGACCTAGATATGGACTATTAAAATCCTAAACTAATCCTAACCTAAGAAAGGGAACGCATGGACCCATGTGGAAGGAAAGGATAAGGAGGGAAGGTTGGAAATTTATTAGGACAATGAATGGCGTCCTTACAGGTTGCAGCGCCAATTTTTGCGGTAACATGGGGAAAGTTGGAGGTGTCCAACTAGTTGTGAAACTAAACCATGATTGCATACAAAATATTTGAAATTAGAAACTCACCAACTTGAGTCGGGGGTGGCATGAGGAAAAAGGAAAAAGGAATGCATTCAATGCATTCAATGGCATTGATCTTAGCGACGAGCTCGCCTTGGAAAGAGGATAGAGGGAAAAAAAGAAAATTTGTTCGTTATTGTGTGCAATAAGATTTTAGTTGCTCTGCATTTTGTTATTCCATGGTTCTGTCGAACCTGCTATTATTTTTGGTTATTATCTCTATTCTTGGAGAAGCTAGGCTATTTTTGGAGCATGTGGAAGTTAGGGGACTATTTGGAAAGCTTTACTGTTGTCACCGAAGAGAAGAATAGCTCCTGTGGGTGTGGTTTTCTTCAAGCCACAAGAAAAATTAACAGGCATGTTAAGCCCTTCGTCTTAAACCGCTTGCTTTTGTTTAATCGTCTCATTAAAACAACCCTACTCTTATGATGGGGGTTTTGGTTATTTGATTTGGCTATTATGCTGAGATGATTTTGAGATTGAGTCGTTTTCTTTTGTTGTATGTGGTTTGAGCATTCTTTGCATAATGATTGAGTCGAATATACTGCCCATGCTGAGTGGATTCGTTTCGACAATATTGGGGATTCATTCTTTATTTTATGAGTTTGTGCTTATGAATACTTTAGTTGTGCATGTAGCAATTCTGAGTTCTTTGCATCCTTGTGAAAATAAGAGGATGAGATGTTTTTTTTTGTATGTCTAGTTGAACAGTCATTATATGGGTGAATACGACTTGAGTATCCTTGTGCGTTTTGAAGAAAATGAGTGTTTTTCTTACTACAACTATTAAGGAACTAGTTTCTCTTTTGCTATTGGAAATCTGAAGCTAATGGTAAGTGGATTTTATTGTGTATTATGGATTTGGTCTTATGTAAACAATACTGATAAGGAGATTGTTTTTCTGAATGTTGTACGTGAATGGTTTTTGTAGAACCGTGAGAATAATAGATGGAACTATTGGGTGAGTTATTTTCTTGAGAGTATACAGTGCATAGAATATAAATACTTGGAACAGTGGGCTTGTTTCATCGTTTTACTCTCACTTCCTTTTTAAAACGATTAAAAAGCATCCGTGTTTGGTTGAATTCCATGAAAGACTTTGTTTAAAAGAATTAATTCTTGATTCTGGAACTGAGTATCTGGATATTTACAGATAGATTAGAGTTCACTATTTTAGTCTTCTTTGGATTGGATGATGAATTATTTGCATAAATATGTGAATGTTTACCTATACGAACTGCCCTTTAGATTTCTTGTTGTTTCATCAAGACTAAACTGAAGTGGAATTATTACTTTGAATGTTTGGAAAGCGATTATTATTTTTTATTATGAGGAAGCTTATAATTTTGTAGTTGGCTGTACATTCATGTTGTTTAGGTCTAGCTGAAATGCTAGTTTTGATGAAATGATAGCTGATAAAACTAGATGTGCATTCTTGCTTGTCTATATCTAGACGTGAATGTCTATAGAGTGAAATGTTTAAAGGGAAATGATTGTGGTTATAGGTTCTTTTGGTACTAATGTTTATAGACCAGTTGCAATGAACTCTGGTCAACTTTTTGGAAAGGTAATAGTAGTTTTCAATTACTGAATATACTACTCTGAATGAATTATACTATTGGAGTATGTCTGCTCTAAATAAGAGGTATTTGGATAGACAGTAAGAAGAGGTGATATGATCTTTCTCCCTTTTATTTGATTATTGATTTTCGTTCATTTCTCCTTGGACTTTTATCATTGATTGATATCACGTTTGAATTAAAAAAATTAGTATAGTTATGAGGAAAGGAAAGAGAATGTGAATGAATAATTGAATTAATGATCATTTTCTCTCATATAGTTGGAAATCTATAATTGTTATGGAACGAATTTCATACTGCTTTGGTTAAGCATTTGTATTTAAATTGCTGTTTACTTTTCTCTTCAGCGTTTGATTGTTTGAGATTAGACAAGTTGTATGAAAGGAAAGGAAAATGGTTCTGTTGGAAGTTTTATTTAAAATCTAATTGTGAATCTTCCTCTAACTAATGTAGGGGAAAGGAATTGATAGCATTATGTTAGAACAGCAGTTGCATAATTGTATTTTTAGTTCTTACGGATGTTTGTAATCTGGAAATGTTTGAAGGAAATTACTTCTTGTTATAAGTATTCTTAAAGAGGACAAAAATCCTTTGACTGATTGGGATGGTAATTGGATGATTAAGTTGATATGCTGTTCATCCTTTTTGTTGTTTAATTATGGAATGATGTTCATATTAACATTTCATAAAAGCAGGGTTCTTTTATTGAGACAGTTAATTAAAAACACCTCATTTTAAAGACAAGTGCTTAATATGCTCAGTTCAATGAACTGACCCGTGTAAGTAATTTTGCAGATGAAACTTGATTACAAATGAAGACATGGTTGTTTTCTGATACTTCTTTTGATTAACTGAAGATGGATTGTATTGATAGCTATTACTCCTCTACAAGGAAATGAGAAAGGAAGAAATTGCATTCTTCTATCTTTATGAGTTGTAATGTTGTTTGATATAAACAAGTCCAGTCGTTTGGACTGGCAAATGTATAGATTGTAAATCTGATGGATGAATACAAGTAAAAGTGTGATATTTTCAATAACTGTATCAGTTTGATATTGTTGAATAATTTTGAGAATATAACATTATTCCTTGACTTGGAATTATTCAAATGTTAATGGATGAATTTAAAAGGAAATAACATCTATTCTTTACCTGAATGCAACTTTTACGTTGAAATGTGCAATTAGTTCATACTTGGGTTAAGATGAATTTTGAATTGACATTAAAAAGATTTAGATAAACATGAAACCCTAATTGGAAGGTATTTGAGATTAGTTCGAAAGCTAAGGGATATTAAATAACTTAGGGGCAGCCAAACCTTGTATTCGAACTCCGTTAATAGCCTCGAATGTTTAAATTCAGAAAATAAAGATATGGGAAATCATATCTATTGTTAACAGACCTTAACTAAGTAAGGTTAAGGAGGATAAATGAATAAATTCATTTAGAATTAGACCTCATTTAAATGACGTCTAATAAGATGGAATTATGAATTTGTTTACAGTTGTGGAAAAACTTGGTTAAGTTTAATAGGTTAAACTTATTAGGTTTATCGATAATGGACTGATTAGTCCAAAGATTAAGAAAAGAACCAAGAATAGAATATGCAACCCTTCTGTATGAAGGAGGAGATGTGTATTAAGCTAGAAGACAGATTAAGTCTCTCTTAGCTACATACAACTGTAACAAGAATGAGGTTTAAGGATCAGCATGGCTGCTGAAGGTAGATCTTAAATATTAAGATTACAACCAAATCACACTTGAGTTGGATGTGTACTCTCAATGAGAGGATTCTGTAGAACATTGACATACACCAGCTACAATATGGTGTCTGCATGAAGGTGGGACCTTCATGACGACACAATGTTATAGCTAACATATTACAATGCCCTCCTGAATTAATTCATCAAGTTTACATAAGCTGAATACTAAGTTCTTGGCTAGGGATAGGAATGTGATCACGTATACGGAGTGACTCCAGAGGACTAAAGGTAACTAGACACACAGAGTCATCTAGGGATGACGTCGTATGTCTGCTTATCTTTAGTTACCATGAGTAACTTCCTATACTCGTTCATATTGCTAGTTGGGGATTAGAGCTTGACCTTAAACGGAAGGACTGAAAGAGACCATTCTAGATAACAGACGAAGTGAGGTGAAGGACATATTCCAATGATGTGTACCACATCTAGGAGTATGATCATGCAAAGCATGTGAAAGTATTTGGCCAAAGTATCGCAAGCGTTGGTTGTGTTGTCCTAATCACCTAGTTTAAGATGCAGGATGTCAGATGAAAATCAGTAACAGATATTCAGATAGGCTTCTTAAATGGATCACTTCGATAACCGGAAATGGTAAGAGAACCATGTATATTCATTATACAATGCACGGATTAACATGAAGGATCGGTAAGTCACCGAGTCATGAAATGAGAGATCGCTGAAACTCTGAGCCATAAAATGGGAGATCAGTAGTTCTTCGAGTCATTTACAGTAGCATATGGTAACTGTTATATGATTGAATGGCATTGAATGTGTGTTCCATATTACAAGTATATGAATAGAGAATATTGGTTTTAAAAAGGAAATTGTGTGATCCAAACTGCATTAGTTGGACAGAGAACAATTATTAAATCTTGAACATGTGTTTGAATTATATAATTCATAACAGGGAACGTTGTATAAAAAAAAATTCCCTTCTTCTAGTATCTTAAAATGGGGATATTACAACCATGATGAATCTATATATTCTCATGAAACATTTTAAAATCTCCCACAATGGAATGGTATCACTCATGATATCATGTAAATATCCATCACTTACACACTTGGGGGCATCATGATTCCTTGCCCCCTTCTCATCACTACCAATTTTCTCTAATGTCTACTACCACACTATGTGCTTCATGCATCATAGCTAATACTTTTACACTCTCATACCTTTTGATACACACATTGTATCATCATCACTCTATAACACACTCTAGTTCCATGGTTCATACTTGACTATTGAGGGTATAATTTTGAGATGAAACTCATTAACCACACTTCAGACTTCGTGTTTTATGATACATATTTATACAATATATTTTTACACAACACATTACCCAATGACACACTCTTGTTTTATGGTTCATTCTTGATTGTTGAGGGTTTCTATAAATGAACTTCATCTCATGCATATCTATTAGGGGAACGTTGCTCCTATCATATTCACATTTTACATACCATACCATCAAACTCATACATTACATTTTCATATCTTGGTTACATTTACTCTTTCTATATTATTTTATTTACATGTTATGCTTTTTTTTCCATACTAGATGTATTCTTAGTATGTTAGTATGTTTCTAAATATGCGCATGTTCATTCAATTGTTATTTTGAGGTGAATGCATATCTCTTATAGGTTCTTACAAAATGTATTGATACTTGGTATTATACCTTTTACCAGGCCCAACGAGGCTCATAGGGACATATAATTTTACTACTAACATGTACTGTTGGGCCCTTGAAATATTTTCTAAGTACAAAAGGGCACATAGGTGCGCAAGGCCTAGTTGAAGAAAGGCATGCAAGGAGAAGGCACACAAGAAAGGGTTTAAGGAAACCTGTGGCATGCACGTGGACAAAGCCAAGTTTCCAGGACTTAGCCATATTGGGAATTTTGGGAAGGATACAAGAAAAACATGACCCAACTGCACATGCAAAGTGGATAAGGTGCCATCCTAGTGACAGGTTGGCCCAGGAAGGAATATACCTTGCGATAAAGGATTCTAGAATGACATCATGTCACGGAGTGGTGAGCTTAGGCCTGGAGGATCATGTGCTCCTAGAGGACCACATTCAGACACTTGGTAATGGATCTGAGGCTACAAGAGAATGAGTTGGTAGATCAAAGAGGCTATATTTACAAGTGCCTGATGAAGTAAACAGAACATACAGAGAAAGGGTGGAGCTCTATAGAAATACTACAAGGACTCTTCTGCTTTGGGAAAATAAGGGTAGGAAAGGATGTCTCAAGGGTTGGGAATTATAAATTTTCTTATGTGGACCTAGTTATATGAGTCCAATTATAATGCATGACTATAGTCTGTCTTTCTGTGACATTCTGTAATGGCCTGATGAATGTAATAAGGTTACCAAGTTGAGATGAATATGAACATCAATGGTTCTGATACATACATCCTTCTTCATAGTTCTTTCTCATTTATGTTTATGAACTAGTATGAATTCTTGTATGATTTCCTTTCTGTATTGGTGTAATTTCTTTAATCTGTTAAGAAATTTATGTCTAGAATAACTACAAGGATCTAGAAGTCATTCTAAGCTCTATGGTGCTTGTATGTTCTATTTCCTTTCCAAACTCTTAAACTCATATCATAGATGATGTTTACCACTAAACTCACACAAAAGAGAAACTCAATGCATGCGCGTGCCCTGGGTGAGTGCCCAGCACCCGCTAGGTGATAGATCAACATGCATGGGAGTTCTTTCCTTTTTGATTGGGGTAAAAATGACTACATCTTGGTTCCATTTGTGGGGACTCTTTTCAAAGTTGTAGTGGGAAATGACATACATCATGATCTGTGTAATGAGTAATGATAGAATGTTTAACTCTAGAAAGTGTTGAATCAAGGTTCAAGAGCACGGAGGATGAATTTTCTTAAAGATTTAGTACTAGACCTAAGTTTGATGCATGTAGGTGGGTAGAAGAGAACCTATACCATGATTTATATGAAACATTTTTCTGTTTCTTCCTAGTAGAATTGTATGAATGGCTCTCAGCATATGCATCTAGATCAATATGGTATTATAGATCACTGGTGTGGACCCAAGAAGAATACTAGAGGCTACAGGATGTAGATATGATGAGGACTCATGTTGTGGATCATTGGTGGAAGGGTGTGTTGGCTAGCTACACTTTGAAGTACGTTATTTCCACATATTCTTTTCCGGAAGTTTCTGAGTTTGAATTTCTGTGGGAACCTAGAGGATCCTTTCTATGTGTTATCCCTCTAGAAATGAAGATCTTGATTGTTACTTTGAGTTTAGAGGCATTTCTAATGGCCGGATAAACCATTCTAAGCATTGGGCAAGGAAATTAGGGTGGAGGAATATGGGAGATATTACAAAGGAGAAATAAAGAGAGGAGAGATGGATCAAGTATAGTGAAGCATGTGAAAGGGAGATTTCTAGATGATGAGAGGCTACAAGTGTGATGGATCTATGGAGGTAGACATTGTGGGAAGGAGTTGAGGTTCATGCAAAGGATGTGGAACCTGAGTAGTTTGTGCTACCCCATATTGGTAAGTGCATAAGAGAGACCCCTTCGGCTTCTGATGAGAGTTCATCACGCGAGAGAGAAGAGTCA
This sequence comes from Taxus chinensis, assembly GCA_019776745.2. Lineage (NCBI taxonomy): Eukaryota > Viridiplantae > Streptophyta > Pinopsida > Cupressales > Taxaceae > Taxus > Taxus chinensis. The sequence goes on from CM034157.1 coordinate 391,012,659, forward strand.
TTGGCACATATCTAAACCCACCCAATGACCAAACCCTGGAACTTTGTTTTATAGATCAAAGGAGTATTGTTGACCCAGTTGGTATCAGTGGAAGTGATAGATCTACACCTAGAAGATACAATTTTTCAATTCTCACTTTTATGTCTATGTATATTCCAGTATTTGGAGGAGTCTTTTGGAAAGGAGCAAGTACACAAGCCTTTGGTATCACATATGGGAGTGGCATGGGGTGAATTAGTGGTAGTGGGGCATGGGGTACATTAGTGGTAGTGGTAGTGGTAGTGGGTACATAGTTCAGTGGAACCTTGGGAACACTTGGCATTACTACTAAAAGACCTAGTGGTTCTGGTGGATTTGGTGGGTCGGTAGGAATAGGATCTGGTGGACTTAGTGGTTATAGTGGATCTAGTATCTTAGGAGGCACCAGACTTTGTGGATACGGTGGTAGAGGAAACATCGGAAGGAACCAAGGATTTGGCTCAGCAAGACAAGGGTCGTAGCCAACCCCTCAATTCTTCTTTGAGATGTCTTTACATTTTCTATTTTACAGAGTATTGAAGATGTTGCAGAACATGTTCACAAGTGTGACCTCCTATGGCATGCAAAGGGGATCACAACCTCAAAGTGGAAGGATAATCATTTTGTGACTACATTACAGGGGCATGCACATAGCTAGTATAGGAAATATGACAATCATCAAAGAGTGGTGTATTATACCACTATAAAGAAAACCCTCTTGGTAGTATTCCACATCCCTGAGTTTGAATAGAATAGCATCAATTCTTTGAAGGAGATTTAATAGGGAATGGTAGAGAGTGTGAGGGAGTATGATGCGCACTTTAAAACTCTCTTGTCTAAATTATCATATGATATTCACCCTTCACAGCATGCTCAGTGGTTTGTTGGAGGGTTGATCACACCTTTTAGAAGGGAATTATCTCATAAAAATTTAACATACCCGTGTGAGGCGTTAGAAGCTACTTTGTATGTTGAGGTTATTGGAAGTGTTGATACTAGTATTAGCCCATTTTTAGAGGCTCATATTGTTGTTATGGCTAAGTAGCTGGAAAAATTGTCTATGAACTCAGCCCATGAGACTCACAGTGATTTATGGTGTACATATTGGTAGGTAGAGGTTCATGTCAAGGATAGTTGCCCCCGGAGGACAATACGCACTGTGAAAATAGACTGTGAAAGTTTTCATGGGGATCATGATGCAAGTAGATGCCCCTTGTTAAAGTGCACAATTCAAAATAATGTGTCTTGCTACTTTAAGATCTGCACCTCTACAACCCATGATACTAAGGATTATAGGATTATTGATCAAATCCATGAGGCCATTGATCATGGGGTGTGTCAGAAAAGCATTGGAAGTAGTTCTAAGGGTGATGATCACCATTATGAGGAGCGCACAGATGGAGGCACACATAGAAGGGGATTTCGTAGAGGATTTTGTGGTCATGGTAACTGCGGAGGAAGAAGTGAGTTCCCACATGGAACCTATTTTAATTGTGGTTTTACAAAGCATTACAAATGAGCGTGCTCAGACCTATTACACTTCTTATGATGTGGGAAGAAACATAAGTGTGAGGAGATCCCTGAGTTATTTGAGCACATAAATCAGTAGTAACGGAAAGAAAAGGGCGCTGCAATGGTAAGCATTAAGAAGATAGACACACAATGGATGCCATGGGTAACACGTGATTCAAGCTTAAAACCTGTTTTAGTAACAAGAAGAGTAGAGGCCACATACGCAAAGGAAATACCAAGGTAGAGGACTCTATTTTTAAGAGAAGAAGTGGTACATGGAAATTACCAAGATCCTACTTATCATAAGGAGGTATATCAAGATACCATGGATGTCATTTAGAGTTTACAAGGAGAAATATAGTGTCTAAAGGATCATTTCAGGAGGTAAGAGCAAAGAAGGAAGGTTGAGGCACCAAGATATGACTTGGATGAGGTCTAGGAAGTATGTAAGATGTTAAGGCAAGAGAATGTTATTCCCTTGTTAGGAGCATGGTTGAGGGAGAAGATACCACATGCCAGAGAAGAGTGCAAGAGGCAAGTACTGCATGTGAACATTCCCCCTCACATCCATGACTATGACAGGGAGATCATGTTAATTTTAGTATTGGAAGGATGATTATTGAGTAATATCCTCATTTACACATGCATGGACGTCAATGTTCTCAGATTGGATGCTTGACATTAGATGGGAAGGCTTGCATTACAGCCATCTTCGAATGTGTTGTATATGGCAAAAAAAATAAAGGTAATGCCCATTGGTATCTTAAAAGATGTGGCTATCACCATTCAAGGAGCTAAGTTTATTGGGGACTTCGAATTATTGGCGCTTGCCGAGGCAGAAAATTTCCTAGCACTACTTGGGTGCCCATGGTTTTACAGGAACAATGCGGATCTTTCGTTCAACAAAGGGTGCATCAGCTTTGAAAATGAGGAGGAGTGAGTCATCATACCCCTATCTGATGGGAAATCAACACCCTATATAAAACCTTTGGGAGAAGAGGTCCTGGATAGAATATATGTGCGCTCAATCAAAGATCCAGAGATAATCCATCCTATCGATGGAGTTATCCAGTTTGAAAATGCACAGTCAGTAAGTGACACCACCATTCTAGAATGCGATAATTGGGTGCATGGGACCTATAAATTAATTAGATGATATTTAAGAGGATCAATGACAAAGGTCACAAAGGCATGCACATTTAGGTGCCTAGGAGGAAAAGAGCTACCTATGTACTCAAGAGGGGCCTCCCCTGAGGCCTTTTTGTAGAAAATGGAAGCTTAGTGGAAGGAATAAAATGAAAGAAGGGGGATGTTAAGTTACATCCTACTAGGAACTACTGCACAAAGTTGGGTAACACATCAGGATAATCTATTGGAATGGCACAAAATGAGAATTTCCTTCTCTATTTATTTCTCTAGAAGCAATGCACCTACCTCCATCAAGGAGTACCATAGTAAGGATCCCAAATCTTTCCACATCCAAGCCTATGAAAGAACCTGAAGGGAAGTCACAAAAGCATTGTTGTTGTCCCTCTGAGTGCATAAACTATATTCTACACTACAGGGTTACATGCACACATGGGACATACATTTTGAGACATGCCACCAAATAGGGAATTAGAAAGAATTAGTGGCTGACCTAGTTCAAACATTCCAATATTGAAGTACCAACCCATCATTTGATAAAGCATTGCAGGTTGTCAAGAGCCTTACCATGTGGGATAGTGCCATGGTAGAAGATAGGCTACTGGACTTGCTTGGTGAACCAGGTTTGGGGGAGCACTTTAAAGAAGAGGAAATAGAGGAGGATCAGTTTGAGTGCACATGTGTGAAAAAGGAGAAAGGAAATATTGTATATGTGATTGATGGGGAGGAAGTAGAAAGCTTCAATTTTAACCATTCTATAGGGATGCGCAACATAGTGGATAGTGTTGATACTCATGTGCATGCCTACCATGAACCTTTAAAAAATAAAAAAGGTTAACATCAGCTCAAGAGAAGAACCTAAGGAAGCTATCATTGGAGATTACTGGTTGGAGAAGGAAGTCTCTAAGATCATTGATATTTTGCATGAGTTTTAGGATTTATTTCTGCGCAGGTACCATGAGCTTAAAGGCATATACCATTCCTTGGGAGAAATGAGGATAAAGCTAAAGGACGGTGTGCACCTGGTCAGGAAGAGACCCTACTAGATGAATCCTAATTTTCACACAAAGGTAAAGGATGAGATCGAAAAAATGATAGCATCTGGGATCATTAAAGTTGTGGAAGAATCAGAATGGATAAGTCTGATGGTAATTAGTATCAAGAAGGATCGGTGGATTAGGATCTAAGTGGATTATAGGGATATGAACGTAGTTTGTGTCATCGATCCTTTTCCAACCCCCTTCACTAAATAAATTTTGGAGGGAGTCACTGGGCACGAAATCTATTCCTTTACAAATGGATTTTCAGGGTACCACCAAGTCCGGATTGCAAAGGAAGCCCAGGAGAAGACAACTTTCACCACTTAATGGGGAATTTTTACATACACGATCATGCATTTTAGGTTGAAGAATGTGCCTGTTGTCTTCTCACACATAGTGTTACAAGCATTCCTTGACTTCCATCCACAAATTCCTTTAGGTCTATCTAGATGATTGGATGGTGTATGTGCTAGTAAGAGACCATTATGATAATTTGAGGTTGATGTTTGAGAGGTGTCGCTAGTTGAGGATATCCCTCAACATTAAAAAGTGTATATTTTCTACCCCCTTTAGAACGTCATTGGGGCATATCGTATGTAAGGAGGGCTTGCTAGTAGATCCTACCAAGGTTGTAGTGATTGTGGGGTTAGGGGATCCTACTAACCAAAGTGCAATGCATGGGTTTCTTAAAAATGTTGGCTACTATCAGAAGTTCATGGAGGGGTATGACAAGATCGCCGCACCTTTAGAAGAATTTCTCAGACATAAAATTTCCTTCCATTAGGGAGAGGAACAAAAAAATGCGTTTGATACATTGAAGGATAGACTTGTCACCACGCCTATATTATGTTTTCCCTCTTAGGATAATCCCTTCTATGTTCATGTAGATTCCTCTAGAATGGCCATTGGGGTAGTGCTTGCATGACTTGGTGAGGGAATTTTTTATCATCCCCTATGTTTTGCAAGAAGGAATTTGACACCAGTAGAGAAAAATTATACTATGACCGAGCGCGAAGAATTGTCAATGATCTACGCACTTCACAAGTTCAGACAGTATCTGTTGGCAACTCCCTTTGTGTTTTACACTAACCACATGGCGTTAAAGTACTTGGTGAACAAGCCCATTCTACAAGGGCATATATGCCAGTGGGTGTTGTTATTTCAAGAATTTGAGTTTTCGTAGTTGTGAAGCTGGGTAAGAGTAACTGTGGACATGACCATTTATCAAGGATTAATTCTGGGGAGGACATATAGAGAATTGAAGATACAATGCCAGATGTGCAACTATTTAGGTCTCAACATGCACCCTCGGATTTAGAGGATATTGTAGTATTTCTAAAGGAAGGTGTGGTGTAGGAAGGGATGAAGACATTAGAGAAGAAGAAACTAAGCATACGTGTCACACCCTACATGTTGATTAGTGGGGACTTATATAAATTAGGGCATGATAAATTTTTGCACATGTGTGTGCTAGAGCATGAGCACCTCGTCATCATAGGGGAAGCACATGGAGGAAGTTCAGGTGGGCATTATGTAGGCAACGCCACCGTATGAAAAATATTAATGGCAGGCTTGTGGTGGGAAACTCGGTATAAGGATTGCAAGGACTATTGTAAAGTGTGTGACAACTATTAGTCTATTGGCAAGCCAGAAAGAAGAGATGAAATGCCTTTGTTCCCTATCCCTAGCACTGAACCTTTTGAGAAATGGGAAATAGACTTTGTAGGCCCTATTGCACCAGCAACGTGTAGGACTAGATCATGCTACATAATCACTTACATGCACTATTTGACAAGGTGGGAAGAGGCTTCCCTAACTAAAGACTGTACAGTAGCTATAGTAGCAAGGATTTTATGGGAAAACATTATCACAAGGTATGGATTTCCATTAAGTTTAACCAGTGATAGGGGTACGCATTTCTTGAATGAGACCGTGAAGATCCTTTTAGTAAAGTTCATGGTGGCTCATCACAAGACTACACCTTATCACCCACAAGCAAATGGAACCACAGAAGCGTTTAACAAAATACTGAGTCATACCTTAAAAAAAAATTGTAATGTCAAAAGACAAGTTTGGCATGACAAGGTATCAAGCATATTATGGGCTTATAGGACAACTTATAAAAGGATGAACAAAGTCACACTGTTTCAATTGGTGTTTGGTGTGGAAGTTGTTTTACCAGTTGATTTCATGATACCTTCTCTGTGAATAGTGTGTGTAGGAGGGCTAGTTGATGAGAAAGCATTAGAAGAGAGAATTGAAGAATTGATGAAGTTGGATGAAAGATGATCACTTGCCAAGTGAAGCCAAATAGCAAAAAAAGTAAAGAAAAAAGTATGGCATGATTGCCACATTAAGAACAAGAAATTTGAGATTGGGTAGATGGTCTTACTATATGATTCTAAGTTTGTGTGCCATCTTGGGAAGTTGAAATTCCATTAGTTGGGTCCCTACACAATCTTGTACATCCTTGATTTAGGCACATGTTAGTTACAAAGTACTGGATGGAACAAAATTACCTGGACACTTCAATGGAAGTAGGCTGAAGCCCTACTATAAACAAGGCTCTTGATGTTTGTAAATAAGGTAGTTTTGCCAGATAATTTATAATTTCCTTTATGTATTTTTCCTTTCTTGTATTTTCCCTTCCACGTTGTTGTTTTGTTTCGTGCCTTGGGCGCTAGTAAACTTATTACTTTTTGAAGTTTTTTGAATGTGCAGAGGGCCACGCATCATTTAAGTGTGGGGTGGATTTGTGTGAAGGAAAGCATGGGTAAAGTGCCAAGGAATAATCTATTGAGAAGCCCAGTTAAATGGCCGTGTTGAAAGAGGTGCATAAAAGAAAAGGTGGAAAAGGATGGTTGGTGTCAAGATAAGGATAATTTTAGATCCCACATACATAGAAGGAAGAAGTGCATAAACAACACGAGGTAGGTGAGATAAAAAATCATGACATAAGAAATTCCTTTGGCATAGGTGACACATGTACAAGAGTCTCCTGTCAAGATGGATTGGTTGCACACCAGAAGGTTGGGGATTATCTGCATAGGTTTGGCATGTAAGTTAGGGTGCAGAAGTCAGGATTTGTTTGAAAAAGTTACTTTAAATGTTAAAATTATAGTGGAAGGTGAAGTATAATTTAATTCTTAAAAGTAGGAAAAACTATAAATAAAGGCTTGTGCATTTCATTATTCACTTTTTGTATAAGGAGAAAGAAGCACTTGTGCATCTTTACGAACTAGGGCTTCCAAAATTGATCCGTGTGAAAAAAATTTTGATAGGTGTGAGTGTGAGTCACTAGTTTGGATTTTCAAACAAGAGAGAAGGGATTTCATGGGTGTAAGAGAAAAAGTGAGAAGGTGTCGTTTGTGAAGGAATTATCCCAGTTAGGGTTTGAAGAACTAGGGCATGGGTTTAAGGGGTTTTCTTCACAAGTTCGAGATCTAAGGTTAGAGGGAGTGGAAGAACAAAATAACAGGAAGTGATTCAAGTGATAAGAGAACCTAAAAAATGGCACCTAAGAAACCAGTTGGCACACCTAAGAAAGGAAAGGGAAAGGGAAAGAAAAAAGAAACTGTCGTGCATAAAAATGAAGAGTGGTACATAGAAATGTAGTACCCAAATGGAGTATTGTTGGGGAAGAAGTGGGAGTCCAATTTGAGAAACATGTCTGTAAATGATTACAATCATCATTCGAGAAAAATCAAGTAGGAGATGGTATTGTAGTTAGTGTTCCCAACAAATAAAAGGACACCAAAGGGTTTTCCCATATATGATGATGATGTAAAGGTCAAGTTGGAGAAGTCAGGGTTATTGCAAATCTTTGATTTTCCCTACTTCAGGAAGCCTGAGTGCCTATATCAATGGTTGATGGCATGTGTTCACAAAGATTACTTCCACTTCATAGGGCACAAGATATGCCTTACCCCTCAACTCATTTTGCATTTCACAGGCCTCATCTGTGAAGGAGATAGTTTGGAGGACAAATTAAGCGACCAAGAGACAACTAAGGAGATTGTCTTTGCCTATGCATACAAAAATGGGTCAAGGTACTATGATATCATGGACATCAAGGACCAATTGATGAAGATGGTTGCACACCTTGTAACAAAGATAAATGGCATGGAGAGATGGACCCAGGTTAACAAGTCACCAATTTTGTACGATAGAAAAGTGACATGTGAGCATGGGAATCTACAAGTGACTCTTCCCCGTACCTGACCTCTCGAGGTCGTGCCAAGACAGCCAGTGGGGATGGAATACACGCAGGATGTAGATAAGCTAGTTAGGTAATCTTATGTCTTCAACACGCAATAATGGGATCTGTGAATCTAAGGCAAAGAAGGCCCTCCTAACCTGAACCGGTGTGATAGATCATTTGGCGAGGATAGCTGCTCGAAGGCTCCAATCAATATCGAGCTCTACCATGATCTGATCTATGGGTTATGGAATACGTGGAAGATAACCTATGGGTGCTTCGTATATGTCTCCCGACAAGGTCATGAAAATGGAATGGCTAAATATGTAGTGGATCTTTTGGTGTTTTATGGATGATTCTCTGGTCTAGTCCAGAAATCTTTAGCTTGATTAGCTGCTATGTTTAATAATGATAGTTGTGTGATAATGTCTGGTGGGAGTGGAGAGGATCTAAACACTAATGTTCGCAAACTAGCGTCAACGTTGGATTGATTTGTAGGCCCGTTGGGTTGTGGGACCTGTGGATCACAACCGTAAGTTCATGGTTGTTGTGGACCTCCTATGGTCATGTGAAGAATCAATCCCTTCTTCTGATCCTGAGTATCCAATAATCGTATGCCTTTTCGGCCTCTACGTTTAGAACTAAAAGTTACATGATTTTCTCAGAGTACCTAACAGGTGTTCTGGCAACTTGGATACGTAAGCTAGTGTCTATATCAACAAGGAGGTCTCCTGCATCTGGCTGTGGGACTAGTGGATCACAACCAAATGTTTGTTCCCTTTCAGGTCCTTCTATAGTCATATGGATGTCTATCAAGGCAATCTATAATTTGGCTGATTTGACTAGAACATGTGCGCTTTGTCATCTTCTATATTTAATCCTCTTAACTGTGTGATGATTTCTAGTAGGTCTGTTGTTGTTTGGAAGACCTGTATTCTGATATTTTGGTCTATGTCAGTTATTGCTACAACAGTTTTTGGTTGAGGCACAATTGGCTCAAAAACGTATTCCCTAGGCTCTCTAGGTCCCATGATTGTCATACAAGGTTAATATAAACCTAACTGAAACAAAATAAATTAACTATGCAAGATATATCTACAACATATATGTATTCCTCTATTTTTGTATTTTTGATAATATTTTGAATGGAAATGAAAGCGCAACTAATCTAATATATTTAGAAAATGACAACTAATCTAATAACAAAATTAAAACAAACAATGTAGCCCGGTGTAGCTACTTGCCTGTGCAGTTGTGAGTTTATCCTAAATAACTAGATAGCTGATTAACTTAATTGAAAGATTCTCGATCCTACCTCAGAAGTGAGGAATGAATCATAGTTTCTCAGAAACTATCAATCCCCACAGCTTCCCTGGTAATATCGAGAATGAAATTTAACTGAAATGAAATGTTTCACTACTCTATTTGATATATTTTAACTAGAACTTTGACAGATAAAACCTGGAATTTGTAGAACAGTGGCGAATCTAGTAGTGTATGACTTTGTCCCCTCAGAATGATCTCCTTGTTCCTTCGTGTTCACGTGAATCCAGAAGAGCGTGTATATGCTAGCATCAACAGAAAAGGTATTTGAACAATGGCAGTTTGGATATAGACCGAATATAATGTGAGTAGGAGAGGGACAACGCAAGAGACAGAGCTTGGCATATGTAATTCCTAGCGGGATTTATTGTGGGAATACAACACAAGAGTACTGAGAGATTCTAGAATCCACCTTCTATGAAGAACACAACTTGCAACTCTAAAGGATGTAATCTATAACTGACACTACTCCGCTCTAAACTAATTTGTATGAATAGCTATGAACAATTCTGAAGCAAGAATATTGAATGGATTCTAAAAGAAAAGGAAAAACTAGCATGGATGCAAACATGAAAATAAAATGAACTCTAAGCAAGAATTGAGAGACTAAACAATGGAAAATGAGAAATTGAGAGGCAGTTTTGAGGGGCCATTTGCTTGAAAACAAGCTGGCTATTTATAGATTTCACATTCACCCAAAGGTGATTCCCATTAGAACTCTTTTACCATTAAACAATGGAGAAACACTATTCCAGGGGACATAAAACATTAATACGAGCTAAGGCGGTGGAGAAAAGCTGGTAAAAGTTGAAAATTTACGCAAGTTGTGATCAGAAGAACGTGCTGGAAAACACGTGAAGCACTGCCGCGCTGAGCATGATGGTGGTTACGGGACTATCACCCTGAGTAGGGTGGTAGTTACAAGATCGTTTCCTTGCCATGGAAGTGGTTTCATCACTAAAGGGAAAAAATCTAAGAAATGAAGGGTAGAGGAATAAAACAAAGCACAAGGAACATGAATAAAGCATTTGGGATGCTAACATATACTTTGCGAGCTTTTCTGGATCCGAACACCTTGCGAGGTGACCTGTATCATCATTGGGGCATGTGTAACATCATTCTGGTGGTACAGTACCCTACAATTTTGGGTACGTACATATTACCCCCTCGGAGAAGAATTTTTTCCATGAAGAGGTGTAAAATGGTGGGTCTGAGTATGGTGATCCCAAAATGGGAAGTTAGAAATTATACCTGATATTCACGTTTGTGGAAATGTCGTCATCCAAGTTCCCACTACCTATAAAATGGAAAGAAGACTCAAGTATAGATAGACAAAAAAAATCAAAAAATAAATACTAAATTAGTATGAGATGAGGACTTACCATTTGTGCGGGGATGAGAACTTACCTTCGTTGGCACTCTAAACTTACAAAAGGGGCACTCGAAAATGCGTCAAAACACTATATATATATATATACATAATGGGACCATTTTCCTATTCATTTACACATGTTGATTTGATTTTTTTTATCTCTGGGAAGCATGGTGATAGTTTTCAATGAGAATATAGTCGAAACATTTGCATCGAGATAGCGATCATGCCTCCATGAGTAGAACCTCGACCCACGAAATCCCAAGTTAGTTCTTTTTTATTATTCATTTTTGCACCCTAAATGTAAAAATGGTGAAAACTTTGTCAGGGGGGTATTTTTAGAAATGTTAGTTTCAAATGTATCTCTTAGGGGGGACACTTAATGGGTAGGCTTTTGTCTTAGCAAAAATGGTTGTTTTGTTAGCATGTTTGAGCATTTTTAGGGTATGCGACCTGTTGAAACGCGGGACAGGACCGCCACCCTGAGCAGGGTGGCAGTTACAAGACCATTGCCTTCCAAGGTGGTGGTTACAGAACCACTGCCTTGCTCAGGGCGGTGGTTCTCTCCAAAATGCCAAAACAATACTTGTTTGAATTCATTTTTGCATTTCTAGAATTCTTACGTACTTTAATGATTTTTTTCAATGCAATCTTGATACTAACTTGCTCCTACTTGCATGTTTTTGTGTGTTTTGTAGAAGAAGGAAGAGTACATCAGATGGAGCCAAGATAGAGAGAGTGATTGGCTTCTAGCAGTGCTAGATGCACTCTCTCAGGATGAGTAGGATACTCTTCAGAGGGCAGGAATATTGAGGATAATGCGGGTCCCCCACGTTACACCTACCAGTCACATACTATGTGACTTATTTTCTTACTGGGATGTAGATCGGAACACTTTCCAATTTCCAGGTGTCAGGGGTGCATGGACTATTACCTTAGAGGATGTCTAGTACATTTTGGGAGTCCTAATTATTGAGAGGATACTTTCATTTGATACAACAGTATCCAGAGCTTAGGTAACACAGTGGGCCACCTATATGGGAGATGTAGTTGTCTCCACTGGTTCAAAGAAGGGGGTGAAGGTCCATTCTATTCCTGGCTTTTCCATCCCTCTAATCCATCAGGCCATCATGGGCATCCTTTATTTAAGATTGATCGAGGACAAGGGAGGGGATAATTTACTCTATTTTTGGGCCCCAATCATCACACATATTGAGGCACATGGTCAGATTTACACCCGGGGAGTTGATATACTTAGGACTACCTATCACGAATTGTACAGGGTGGTTCATTTATAGGGATAGTTATTGAGCCATCCAACCTTGGTTATGAGCTGGGTCTATGAGTGTATCATCCCTTATGGGAGAGGTATAGAGGTGGTAGATCCCAAAGCCATGAGGGTAGCTAGATGGACAGAGATGACGGTGCTTAGAGCACCCCACCAGCCAGTTGCTTCCTTGATTACTGAGGATATGGAGGCCACACCTTATCAGGCCATGGAAGGGTTGTGGGGCAAGGATACCTTCACTTTGATTTCCTGCTCTATTATAGGGTAGCTTTTGGACAGGATGGGGAAGGTAGAGACACACCCCTTTGATCGAGTGCCTCAACAGTTTGGTCTTGATTACGCTGATATGCTTCCCCTAGTGGTGCCAGTGTTCAGATCATTTCGGGAGGCTAGGAGCAGTTCTAGGGGCTGGGTTTGGATAGTTATTTCTCCTAGCATCCTTATTACAGCTAGGAGGGTGGTACACACCAGAGTGAGAGTCGGTGCTCCTTAGGCACCTTTACTTCAGATTGTCACCAGCCCTGCCCACAGCAGTGATGACCCTATTGATATAGACTCTGAGTCTGAGGAGTTCATAGGGGGAGATATGGAGGAGGAGACTGAGTACATGGATGTTAGCGAGTCAGGTGAGGGAGAGGATAGTGATCCCGAGTGGCATGACACTCAGGATATTTTAAAGGCCAAGAGGGTATAGCAGAGCGTAGAGAGGGTGACTCTAGTCTCAAAGGATTTACTTTCTCAAGACTTAGGTGGAGAGGATGAGTCTATGGTAGGACACTATGTTGCCCCAAACATAGGAGGAGGACATCAGTCAATGGTGGCATCTGTGGTAGGCATTGATCCTAGTGATCCCTCTTGGAGGCCTAGAGATCCGAGTGAGTTGTCACTCTTCTTTTAATATTTGTTTTTAGCTAGGATTTCCTTAGTTACTATCTCTCTTTTTTTTTGTCCTTGGTTTCATCTTTTGATTATTTTCTAACATTTTTTTATCCTTTGCTTGCAGAGACTATTGATGAGTGGTGAGACTTGATTCACCGGGTATGCACTGATACCCTGATGCTTCCTATGGAGAAGACTCATGCCAAGCTATCCATGGATGCAGGGGAGTCTTCGGAAACCGGTAGGCATAGTAATGTTTTTTCCCCTATTTGGCATGTGGCCAAGATGGGGACTTCCCTCCATACCAAGTTAGCCCATTATAGGACTATAGAGTGCCTGATAAGGATCTTCTCTCATAGCGAGGCTATAGCTACCATTCAGAACCGTGAGCCCTCAGTGCACTCAGAGTGTTGGTGTAGCCGGAGTCCTAGACATGGTGATGTGCCTTTTAAGGGATCCCATAGGGATTGAGATGCCACTTGGCTCTTTTTGTAGTGACTCTTGCTAGATTTTTTATACGATCATTTTGTATTTTCTGGGCTCATTGAGCATTTTGACCATGCCTAGCACATGGTGGCATTATACATAAAACCTGATTATATATATATATATATATATACATATACACATCTCTTTTTGGATCTAGATCTCTTTGTACCTAGAGTTTTATGATTCATTTTCACATGTATACTAGATGTTTATAAAATTTTGTTTTTATATGCTTTTCAGAATGTATGCAATGGAGAACAAATATCACAAATGTTTTCTTATTTGTATTTCATGATGCTGATGTATGATGACACAAATGAGATTTGTGATCTTGAACTTTAGTTTTCATAAGTAATTTTCTGGTACTTCATATTGTTTTGACAAAAATGTGATGATGAATTGGTATGATGAGCAGATGTACTTGCCCCACTCCTAACTCCACACAACTAGTAAGATGCGAGGGCTCACCACCGAGAGCTAGAAAGGGCACAAGCTATGAGGTGTGTTGAAATGGTAATGATGGGAGATAGAAAAAGGGTTGGTGGAACCAAACTAGGATGCTACAAACCTATCTTACTCAAGTGACTCCATAGTTTAGAACGTGACTTGCTTTACAGTTTATCCAGACTTAGATCCGTAGATGGCCACCTGGTTGAAAAAATCTGGCTTTCAGGGTTTTGAAGTCTCTTGGAATTTTGGACATCTAATTCATTTGTTTTTGAATCAATATTTCAAAGGTTTTTTTGAACTATTTTCTTATTACTTTCAACATTTATTGTCAAGAGGACCCCGTACACCTTGCCCCATGCTACTAGTAAGAAGCATGGGCTTATCACCACGGACAAGGAACATGCGAGTAAAGGCATTCCCATCTTTTCCCAACCCCACGTCACTAGTAAGAGACACAAGCTCATCACCGAAGGTTGGTAGGGCAAGGAAATGTGTAAAAGTAAAATTTTCTATTTGATCTATATTCGACTTACTTATTTGAGAAAAATGTCAGTATGTTCTTATTTCCAAAGAGATATATATATATATATATATATATATATATATACGGGATAGATGTGACACCATGAAGCTTCTAGAACAGACCATAGGCAAGACACCTATCCTAGGAAGAAACCAAAAGTGAGAACAAGCATGCAGGCCTTGGTATGGCTACCATTAAGACTTTTTCATATCTAGCTTTAATTGATGAAATGATTCTGAAACAGTTGATGATGTTATGAAAATGAAGAAGTATGATTTGAATGCTCCTGTCAATAACATCAAAAATTTGTAATGAATTACTTAAGAGCAAGTCCATTGATCACCAAGTTTTATGAAATGAGTGAACAAAATGAACCTATCTAAATGAATATGTAATGTAGATATAATTATACAAATAGTGTCGATGCTCCATGCGTAAAACCATTTAAGATGTAAGGAATTGACTGATTCATTGAATTTCTCACCCTCTAGTGTGCACAAGAGATACACACCATTTTTGTAGTCTTTCATGACTCGATATGGGCCCAACCATTTGGGCCAGAACATTCTTCCTTTGCTGGTTTTCTTATTGATCTGGCTGTCTAGTCTTAAAACTAGATCTCCTTCATATATTTCTTGCTCATAGACCTTTTTGTTATTCTACCGGCACATCTGGTCAGCATAGGCTCTATGTTGCTATTTGGCGTTTAACCTAGCCTCGTCTAGGCTTTCTATTTGGGAGAGGCATGCCTCCTTATAAGCTTCTTCATCTAGAATCCCTTGTAGCGAGATGCAAAGACTGGGTATTTCAACCTCAAGTGGGAGAACTGCTTCTACCCTGAATACCAGTGAGAAAGGAGTTACTCCTGTTGGTATTATTATTGAGGTTCAGTGGGCCCACAAGGCCGGGTATAATTTTAAATGCCAATCTCGTTTGTTTTCTTTTACTGTTTTGAAGAGAATAGCTTTCAACGTTTTGTTTTTCACTTCAGCCTGCCCGTTGGCTTGAGGGTATTAAAGAGAGGCCATGTGATGGTTTATTTTGAACTTGCTACATAGCTCATGAACCCCATCATTCTTAAAGGATGTTCCATTATTAGAGATAATGACTTGTGGGACACCATACCTATAGATAATTTGGTTCAAAATGAATTTGGTGATCACCAAACTTGGTACGGTGGTGAGAGACATGGCCTCTACCCATTTGGTGAAATATTATGTGGCTGTGATTATAAAATTATGGCCATTGGTTGATGAGGGAGAGAATTTCCCTATCAATTCCAGACCCCACGTGGAGAAGGGCCACAGAGTTTCTATTGGTTGCACGAATTATGCTGGCATGTGAATCTTGTGAGAGAATTCTTGACATTTGTGGCATTTGTGTACAAATTCCACCATGTCATGCTTGAGAGTGGGCCAAAAATAGCCCATTCGATGAATTTTGTGAGTGGTGGCATGACCACTGAAGTGGCCCCCACATATCCCACTATGGGATTCATGAAGGGTCCTCTTGGATTCTTCGATATCAATGCATCTTAAAATCATGTTGTTGAAGGCTCTATGATAGAGTACTTGGTCTAAAAAAACATATTTAGTGGTAATAATGCATAACCACCTTCTGTGTTGTGGCTTGGCACTTTTTGGGTATGTATTGTCCATGATAAAATTGATGATATCAGTATACCAGGGACATGTAGAGCTGGGGGGGTCTGGTTTTAACAAAGAATACACATTCATTAGGAAAATATAGATCTACAAGTTCACCTCCATCTAGTGGATTGTTAGCTAACCAGTCTGCAATGATATTTCCTTTGATGGTTTTTTGGTTTACAAATGTTAACTTAAATTCTCCCATTAGGGTTATGAAATGGCTAGCTTTTTTAGACAAGGACCCTTGCGTGAGAAATGTCTGTAAATGGTCTATCTTCACAATGACCCTTGTTTCCTGGTTTAACATGTAATGTCTCAAGTGTTTTGTTACAAAAATTATGGCAAGGCATTCTCTCTCTACCTATGTGTAATGTGTTTCATAATCGAGAAATGTTCAGCTAATGAAATAGATCACATGTTCTCATTTGTCATCATCTTCTTGAGCCAGCATGCAGGCCAGCGAGCCATGAATGGCTCATGAGTATAGGATTAAAGGGCGATCGGTCTGGCTTGGAAGGCATTAGAATGGGTGATGACAACAAGAAGTGTTTAACTGCTTCAAAATCCTCATTACAGTCTTTAGTCCAATTGATACTATAATATTTCTTGAGTAGATTGTTGATTGGATGAATGACAAAGCTTAAATCTGGGATGACCCTTCAGATTGCACTAAGTTTCCCAAGAAATGTCCTGATTCCAGATTCATTCAAAGGTGGGATCATTTCACGAACAACTCGTACTTTGGCTGGATCAACATCAATACCTCGTGAAGATATAATGTATCCTAGAATTTTACCTCTTGTTACACCGAAAATGCACTTCTCTGGGTTTAATGTGACACCATACTCAATTAGTCATGAGAGGATGATACGGAGCACCTCCGGATGATCACAACATTTCTTGGCCTTGGCCAACAAGTCATCCACATATGATTCTAAAATTTTATGGATAAGATTGTGGAATATATAAGTCATTTCCCACTGATACATAGCGTCGGCATTCTTAAGACCGAATGGCATGACAGCATAACAATAAGTTCCCCAGGTTGTTATAAATGTGGTTTTGGCTTGATCTTGTTTGGATATTTTTATTTGATTATATCCCGAGAACCCATCCATGAGAGAAAAAATCTCAAATCCAATTGTTGCGTCAACGATGACGTTAATGGATGGTAATGGTAAATCATCCTTGGGACAAACTTTGTTAATATCCTGAAAATCTATGCAGATGCATATCTTCCCACTCTTTTTTAGAACAGGGATGATATTAGACACCCATTTTGAATAATCAACTGGTTTGATGAATCCTACTTAAAGAATTTTTATTACTTCCTCTTTTACCATGAGAGCCACTTTTGGCTTCATTGGTCTTGACTTTTGTTTAATTGGCTTCACATCTGGTTTAGTGACAAGATTGTGTACCATAACCTATGGTGCGATACATGTCATTTCTTTATAATTAAATGCAAAATCCTTTTGATTTTCTTTGAGGATTTGAGTGTGTATTTCTATTTCTTCCAGAGTTAATAAGGATCCCAACTTTAAAATTCTTGGTTCTTCCTCCATTCCAATGTCTATATCAATGGTTTCTTCTATCAAAGAAGTGTTACCTTCTTCAAACTTAGGTGGGGCTAGAGGTAGTTCCAAGCTTTCTCCGTTTTCTATCTTGTAGATATCAAGATCTTTCTATAGAGGAGACTCTACCATGGGATTTCTAAGTAGGAAGAGGAATGTGGTATTAAGGAAAGATCAACTATACTATGAGAAAGGTGTAGCTCCACATAGGTGTTAAGATATTTGAGAGTGATTTTATCACTATCAACATGATGTAAGATATGAGATTCATTTTCAGCTGTATGTGTTAGCAGAGGGTTTGTTGACATTTTCTTCACCAATGGTTCAATATGAAGTGATACTTTGAAACTTGTATCTTCCAACTCATTACTTGGGGTAAAACGAAAAGTTGAGGTTGTTATTGAATCTACGAGAAGGTTCTGTTCTCACGGGATTGCCTCAATGGATATGAAGTCAAATATTTTGCTTAGATCTAATACCACTATTTTATAGGGTTGTAAGTGCTCAGCTCTAGTCTCATATACTTCAGAGATCTGGTTTGCAACTAACTGTGAGTCTCCTAACACTCTGATGTCACTAACACCAATCATTTTTCCTATGATGAGGCTAAGGAGGAGGGCTTCGTACTCAGCGTTGTTGTTTGTACATTCAAAGTTCAACTTAAAAGTAAAAGGTAGGATCTTTCCCTTAGGAGAATTATATATTGTGCCTGCCCTAGCTCCATAGCGGCATCTAGCTCCATTGAAATGGAGATTCCAATATTTACTAGGAAAGATGGATGCTGGGACATTCTTCACGTCTGTTTCTTCTGTTTCGGTTACTTCTACCATGAAAATTTCCTCAGCTGGAAGAGAACCAACTCCTAGGGTGCATCCCATACCTGCGGAGTCAAATGGTATGGTAGATCTTGTTCTAGTAATTGAACAATTTTTGTAGTAGTTCCTAATGACACTGTTTCTACAACGTTAGCTTCATCCTTGAAGGCTCAAATGCTCTTAACTAGGTTCGTAATTTCTAGTTCTGTTGTACGTATTATTTTTTCTTCTAGTTTCGATTCAATTGGTTTGTTAAGTTGGTTTGTTGGAAATTCAAACTCAGAGTGAACGCCTGGTCTTTTCTTTAGGTCTACTAGGTGTATATCAAATGGTTATGGGTCACCTTTTACTATGAATATCTTTCCTAAGTGTAAGAATCTTATTTCCTGGAATAACATAAAGGGAATTGCTTTCATGCGATGTATCCATGGTTGACCGAGGATCATATTATAGTTGGTTTCCCAATTTATGATATAAAACTCAGTGAGGATTGTCTTGGGTCTTAAGGTGACTGGTAATATTATAGTCCCAATTGAAGTAGCTTTAACGCTATCATAACCTCTTAGTGTATTTCTTGTTGTGGAACAATTTGTTTCTCCACATCCTAGATTTTATAGGAAAGAGAAGGGGACAATGTTAACTGCTGCCCCATCATCCACCATTGCGCATTTAACGTAATTATTGTAAACCCACACCTATAAATGCAAGGACAGATTTCCTCTACGTGTAATTTCAGCATCTGTTGGCATTTTTTTATGTCGATTATAAACTCGGTATCCCTATTTGGCTGCCCTGGAGGATGGATATCGAAGTCTATATGGTTTAATTGTGTTTCAGGAGGTGGAGTGATGTTAATTAAATGACCTAGACGTAGCGCTTCTAATAGAGCAGCCCTATGGATAGGAGAGTTTTTTAACAAGTCCAAAAAGGAGATGTGAGAGAAGGTCTTTGTTAAGTCATTAATTAAATCATAAGCACCCACAAGTTTTACCATTGTTTGTTAAATGTTATCTGGTTCTAGTGGATAGATTGGATTTGGTTGAGAAGAATATTCTTGTGTTCTTGTTATGGCTTCTATGTGTAACTTAGTATCTAACTCCACTAGACCAACTATCTTGGTTTGCGGTTGATTTCCTAATTGTGGTGCAACAAGTGGATTTAGCGAAGTTGAGGCTTTTTTATCACTATTTCCTGTCATTACACCTTTATTTGTCCCATTTGGATTTAATTTATTATTTTTATTATGATTTGGAATTGGATCATTGAAGATATTAAGAGGTGCATTTTGGGGGGAGACTACCTTGTGAAAGTTTTTGGCATAGGTGTCACAGAATCTATTAAGAACATTTCTATGAAGAGTTGTCTTTGTTCTTCTGGCAGACGTTGCATGAACTTATTCTAATCACGGTAAGTCCTAGTGTCATGGACTCAAATTTTGTGGAAACCACAATGCCAGTTATGATTATAACTCCTAGGTTGTTGGTTTGGCACATGTTGTGGTCCAAAATTCTGATTGAACTATTGACTATTAGGATTAAAGTTTTGCATTTGTTGTCTTTGGTTTTGGTTTTGATACCTAGTTGAGTTTTGACTTGGATCCTGTGTTTGGATCTACCATTGTTGTTGTTGTTGTTGGGGATGATTAAAATCCACCATGTTGATTGTTGGGGTAAAATTATTGTTTCGTTGATTGTTAACTGGTGGTGGAACATTTACAACGTTTTCTTTTTTTGCTTGGTTAGTCACTCCATCTGTTGTCACCCCGTGGTTTTTGTTAAGGATTTTAGGTCCTTGATTGGAATTTTTGGTAGTAGGATAATTCATAGTGTTTTGGTTGGGGATGATTAACCTCCCATTTGTTTTATATGTCTTGTGACCACTATCTATCGTAGCTTGATCTATTCAGAGAGTGCTCTTGAGCACTTCATCATAAGCTCTTAGTGGGAAATTTTGGACTTCTTATTTTATCTCTCTGCTAAGAGAATGAAGGAATAAATTGCATAGTTCCATCTGATCCATGTTTGGAGCACTTGCTAAAGAATAGAGGACTGCATGCCATCTTTGGATGAAATGAGCAATAGATTCATTGTGTTCTTGCTTAATATGCAAGAATTCCCTGATTCCTGTTCTCAAAAATTTGTTCATGTCAAACACCTTGATGAACTCTAAAATGAGTTGTTTAAATGAATGTATTAAGGCTTCATGTATTCTGTAATACCAATCGAGGGAAATACCCTCTAATGTTTTGGGTAATATTTTAACAACAACTCCATCCCAAGGGAGTAGTTCTCGAATGGCTATGGCGTAGGCCCTAATATGTGAATTTGGGTCTCCCTCTCCTTTGTACTTGGGTAGATCAAGGAGAGGTCTTGGAAGCATGATGCTTCATATAGTGAAGTCTAAAGGTTCTTTGAAATATTCTAAATAAGTCCCTATCTCATAGGTTTTGACCATTGATGGTGCTTGCTGAGGGGGGGGAGGTGGAATGGGTTGTTGATGTGCCATAACATATATATTTATAGGGGCATAAGGAAATACCTATGGTTGAGTGAACATGTCAGGAGAAGAGAACATATCTCCCTGTGGTGATTTGGAATACATGTTTAAGTATGGAGGAGCATTCCTTAGGAATGGATTGTTTTGTACTAAACCAGGAGGTATCATATTTTCCACTGGAGCAACATTAGAAAACATGTTTCTAGTTGGTGTTTTCTATGAATACTAAGGAGGCATGCCCAACGTGCCTGTTCCTGTGTGGAGGTCTAATTAGCTAGGATGATGTGGAGGATTAGAAGTTCTTGCCTACATGAATTGTGAATTTTGACTTGCCTGAAAAAGTTCCAACCCTCTAACCTTCTCGACTAAGGCTGAGATGACCTCATTTGGTGAAGATATAGTATTTTTCCTTAGTGGTGTTTGTTGTATACCTTGAGGTTGTATAGGCATATGGTACCATGCTATGAACTGATTGTTTCCCTGCCAAGTATCACCGAGGGAATTTCCTATAGGTGGAGGAATGGGGTTGTTTTCTTAGAATGAGACCTCAGGTTATATTTTCAAACCTCCTATAGGTGGGTACATACTTTGAGAGTGTTGTTCACTCCTAGCATAATGTGCTAAGTATTCATCATCTAAAAATAGATATGGATCTGATTTTCTATTAATTTGTGGTTTAAGAAACACCTAAGGAGATGAACAAGATTCTCTAGTTAACATCATGTTGTTCGAGCCTAAAGGCTCGTGTTGTTGCATTTGAGTGAGCTTATCCAACTCCTCTATTTGGTAAGAATAAATATATCTAGTCCTTTGAGGTGGAGTTTGTGTTGAAAACCAGTTAGTTGAATAGTTGTCACCCCATGCTGAGAGCGAGGGTGATGGTTGTCTATTCAGTTGATCGTAGTATGTTTCAAGACCTAGGAGAGGTCTGCCATATGCATCAAATCTTGACATATTTGGGAGGTATATGAATACCCACATAATAATGGGAAGAAGCGAAGATGGATAAAACTAAAAGAAGAGTGTGAAAGTGAAGAAATTGTTCCGTTAATATCAGGTTCACCAATTTTGTTAGTGAAGCTGATGTGAAGGCTAATGAGGTGGAAAAGACGAAAATTAAACTAATTGGAAGAACAAGTAGAAATAAGACTTTGAACCAGAAGGTAGGAAGTTTCAAGTTGGGTTCACCAATTTTGTACCATAGAAAAAGTGACATGTGAGGATGATAATCAACAAGTGACTTTCCCCATACCCGACCTCTCGGGGTTGTACCGAGACATCCAGTGGTCTGGAATACATGCAGGATGTAGATAAACTAGTTAGGTAATCTTATGTCTTCAACACGTAATAATGGGATTTGTGAATCTAAGGAAAAGAAGGCCCTCCTAACCTAAACCAGTGTGATAGATCATTCGGTGAGGATAGTTGTTCATAGGCTCCAATCAATATCAATCTCTGCTGTGATCTGATCTATGGGCTGCAGAATACGTGGAATATAACTTGTGGGTGCTTCATATATGTCTCCCGACAAGGTCATGAAAATGGAATGGCTAAATATGTAGTGGATATTTTGGTGTTTTATGGATGATTCTCTGGTCTAGTCAAGAAATATTTAGCTTGATTAATTGCTACATTTAATAATGATAGTTGTGTGATAATGTCTGGTGGGAGTGGAGAAGACCTAAATACTAATGTGCAAAAACTAGCGTCAATGTTGGGTTGATTTGTAGGCCCGCTGGGTTTTTGTAACACCTTGGACTGTAGTTACTTCCTCTTGAGCATACAAGTGTTGATATGTGATTTCTTTTGTAAACAGGATGTGTTCCTTTGATTGAGAAGTCATGCTTGATATGGACTGTATATTCTTTAATATTACAGATCTTGACTGAGTCAGAATATGATTGGACTCTTTTATTTCTTTCATTTTACACCTGAGTTTAATCTGATCTTGGAATGAATTATGGAGTTATCCATCTATAAGACCAAGCCTTGGATCAGTGGTATTGATCCAAGTGGTGCTTTAAGCTTATTCGTGATGAATTAAAATTATAGACGTTAAGCAGGTTGCAAGGTCTGGATGCATTGAATAAGCTAGTCCAGAGTATAACTCAGGCTGATCGTATTAGATGGATTGGTTCCCGATATTGTAATATATTTGGAAGGTCTTGATCATGGACCAGGTGATAATTCAGTTACATAAAATTCTATAGCCTATTGGCAGTACAGGAGTGAAGCCTGTTCGTGAATGTATGTTGAAGGTTCTTTATCTAAGCATTTGAAATATTAGACCTAACTGGATTTGTTAAGGTTAGTAACCTAAAACTAAACCTAACCTAGGGGTTAGATTAGTGTTAATCTAACCTAGACCTAGGCTAAGAGCTAATATTCTAAGTTAGTATCTATGTGCTAAGAGGTTAGACTAGGTGTTATCTTAAATTCTAACCTCAGTTACTAACCTAACTATTGAACAAGGAAGAAGGGGACATATGTAAGGGTGCGAACCATGGGCGGCAGTTTCTATGTTATTAAATGCATGGATAAGCATGAGGGACAGGTAATTTGGTGGAGGTTTTTAAAACGGCTAACTAGAGCCGACGTGGCAGGTCACCAAAGTTGGAAATGGTCTTTGATGTGCATTTGTCCATTGCCAACTATGGCAGTCGGCGGCAGTGGAGATTGAGCAGGAAATTGAGAGTAAATGCAATTAATGAACTCGGTAGTCGAGCTTAGATTTCACGGGAAGGCATGCAAATGGAAAGTTAATGGTTTGTTTGGTTTTTCTTGAGCTCCATTTTTCCCTCTGTCTGTTCACTGGTTCATCGCACTAGTCTTCTTGGAGTTGCATGGCAAGTATGAGCGTAACTAGCTCTTTTCTCTGGCAAGGAAAATTTATAAGTCATGGAAATAGCAAAATTTTGTTGGTGGATCTAACTTGGAAAAGAAGGAGAAGGTTCAAGCTCTTTCAGTGGTCTGCTTCGAAATCTTAAGCAAATAACCAGGCATGTTAGGCCCTAACCTTTAAAAATCTTGCTCTCTTTCAAATGATTTCATTAGAACAACTTTGTTCAAATGAATTTTGGAATTAGATGATTTATATGGTAGCCTTGTGTGATTTTGTCACTGTATCTTCTTGCTGGTTTGATTTTTCAATTTAAACCTTGATGGGTGCATTTTATTTTTTGAACTGTTGCTATATTTCTTGGTGTTTTGCATTCTGGCTTTAATTGGCAAAATATATGCAAGAATGCATACTAGGCCTGCTCTGTGAGAGCCCATGAATTGTTCTCTTGATGGGTACATGCCTACTGTTGGAACTTGTTGATAATGCTTACTGTTGATGATTGTTGTTGATACTCGATGGAAAGGATACTGATCGACTTTTTGTTCAGTTGTTTGGACTTCTTTGTAAGTTCTATTGAGATTATTAAGGTAGTGGTTATTGAATCTTGTTCGGGTTCCGCTATGATATTTAGGTTTTATTGAATGAAAAACTGGCCGTGTTTCAGTATTTATTGCGATCCTGTGGAAGTTGTTTCTCCCTCCCTTGTGTTACAATTGCAGGATTTAACTCGATGATAGTTTGCATTATATTTATTATATTCAAAACAACTCTGTGGAGTACATTGAATGGTTTGTATATTATGGTCCACAGTTGAGGCTATATATCTTTGAATACTGGTAATTTGATTTTGTTGGAGTCCTGAAGGAGTAACAGGTATACAACCTCTGTTATTTTGTAATGAATTTTTGGTATAGACTCTTTTGTGTACTTTTACGTTTCCTTTCTGTGTAAGCTTGAGTGAAAAATATGGAAGAGGCTCAGTTGGATTCCTTGTTACGAATTCAGTATTTAGGTTTTGAATAAGCCTGATTTTGAATGTTTACCATTGTTGGCACAGTTTGAATCATTAACTATTATTTATCTTGTATACTGTTGTTCGGATTCAGTTGAATCTTTGATAGGTAACCAGTGTATCTGCCTCTATTTAAGTCTGTTTGGTACACTGTTGTTTTTGACACTTTTGGGATTCCTTGAGTATTGAATGATATCAAGTATCGTGGCTCTGTACAAATGGGTCATGAATAGCATACTTCAAACTCTGAATACGTTCAGATGTGAATATAGAATGTTATGTTTCCTTTCTGATTATCCCAGTTTGATGAGGCTGTTCATGTTACGGGGATTTTGTATGATTATCTCTGCATAAGTCTTAGTGAAACATCAATTTCAAGGAGTCTATTGTTGATTGCGATAAAATAGAAGTTCCTTGATTTTGACCTTGGGTTTAGAAGTCTTACAGTGTTTATTAGGGACTAGAAGGGGGCTGTAGGTTGATGTGAGGGATTATAGTCGTGTTTATGTATTTTGTAGTATGACTATCCTGCCTTGAGCTTGACTGAACTAAGAAGTCGTCGACTGCACCTCGACAGGCGATGTGGTGAATATTTTCTTGTTTTCCGCTTCATGTGGAAGGTCTTGTGGAGTCTGTTTGGTAGATGGTCATCACTGTTTGGCGTGAGAGCTACTGTACTGCTGGATAACTACAGTAGTTTGTTTTATTTAATCTTTAACAAATCTGTGGTGCTTATGGTGGTCTCGTCTGTTACATCCGCATGTGTTTAAGTGAATGATTGTCTCTTGGAAAGATGGTATAGTCATGAGCCAGTTCTGAGGGAAATATGTATGATTCATTTATTTCTCTTCTGTTGTAAATTATATGTTGATATATATATTTTTATCTAACTGTGGGAACTGTTTTAACTACTACTGGAATCATGGGTTGTTATGGTATTCATTTTACTATGATGAATGTAATGATCTATCTGATGTTTGTTGTCCTGGGGATTCAGATGGATAGTTGTCTCAGATACTTTCATTCTTCTTGATCCCTAATATTATGATGAAATATGTTTACTTGTTGGGTGAATTGATCTCATTTAAACATGGTGTTTAATGAAAACAATTGATGGATTGCAATTGTTTTAAGAATTAGTGCTTATCATGCTCAGTTCACCGAACTGACCCGTGTTGACACTTTTTGCAGATGGTTGCCGTAAGTGGTAAAGGCACGCAGATCTGATACGATGTTCAGATTGTTTAATTTGGTTTTACGATGAACTTACAATTTGATTATCTAAATGTACTACTATGAAGAAAGATGTTCTTCTTGTTGTTGATTATTATATCAAATATGCTGAATGCATAAAATGTATTTGATTAGCTTTGAAAGGAATGGAAATAAATATTTGTTACTTATGTGTTTGTATTATTATATGATAGTTTGACTTTCTTCGGTTCAAAAACCTGGAGGGCATTGTTATCATTGTAAAATTTGGAGACTTTTGTGATTATCAATGTAAGCTTGCAAGAATATGTGACTGAATACTTATGATTGTTTAGAAATTCTATTATGTTCTATCTAAAGCTAAATTGAAATACAGATCACTGTCTTTCTGAAAGATAGGGTTAAAATAAACCTAAGCAGAACTCTAAACAAGCTGAATTAAATTATTAATCCCTAGTCTTGATTATGCCAGGACAACATTTAATTGGATTCTTAATCATTATATCTTGATACTAATAAGTACGATATAAATTCAGTTATGAGAACTGATATAAACCTAAATGGGGTTCAGATGGCAATCTCATGTGAAGTTTATGAGTTATTGTCCAATTTCGTTGATTTAGAATTATGTATATTCTATGAACTCCTTGATGAGACCTTGGCCTTAATAACTTCTCTATGTAGTGAGTTTTATTGAGAAAGGTCATTCTATGATGAGGAATCCAGGGATCGGGAAAGGCTAACCTTAGGGGAACGTCTTTTAATATAATTTAAACTCAATGTGCATAACGCTTATTAATAAGTAGACCTTTTCGAGGCGGATTTAAAGGTTGACGGCACAAGTCAACTGCAGGGTTGTACCTTCGAGAAGATTAGGATCTTCTCGAAGATACAACAATGTAGGTGACTTATGGCGACACCCTTTGCATTGATCGTTAAGATTTACACCTTTAACTCGAACAAGTTTTACTCTAGGACTGATTAGGAGCATGTGGTCACATTATATGGCTAACCCCCTAGGAGACTCGAGGTACCTTGACACACAGGGTTCAACTAGGGTTGACCCAGTATGTCATCTTATCCCTAGTCCTCGAGAGCATCCATATAACATTGTCACCTTACTAATCCGTTTCTAGGAGTGAATAACTTGGGATAAGGAGGACTGACAGAAGTCAGTATAAGACATTTTATATAACATTAGAATGGGGTGAAGGACATATTCTAGATTGACGAGTATGTCGTCAAGGAATACGAGACATAAGCAGTATGTTTCAAATCTTTGGCCAAAGTATCGCAAGCTGCTGATTGTGTTGTCCTATGTCACCTGGTCTAAGGGATGAGATGCCGATGAATAATGGTAACAATTATTCAGTTAGGTTCCATGGACAGAGCATTCTGAATCCCAGAATAGGGAAGAGAACCGCAAGAGTGATGTGTTAAATAAAAACGCTCAACTCTTATTACTCATGAATAGATCGGTAGATTACCGAGTCATGGAATGAATAGATCGGAGGTACTCCGAGTCATTACAGCTGCATATGGTTATCTATTATAAGAATGGTTATTTGATTTGTGAGTTCTAAATTATGTATTTAGAACTAGGAAGCATTTATCAAAAAAAAAAAAAATTGACTTGTTTCTAATGTATAAAATGAGGATGTTACACATCCACACCTGTGGGTCAAAACCGTAAGTCTTCCGTGATGTTTTGTACCTCTATGGTCAAAATCAACATCATATCCCTTGAACTTCCTAATCCTGATGCTATCTACCAATCAGTATGCCTTTCTTGGACTAAATGTTTAGGAACTAAAAGTTGCATGATTATTCCCATCCCAGTAAGGAACATGTAACGTTCTAAGGACACTTGTGATCTGTAATCTCAGGAGTCCTACGTATAACGAGGTTCCACATGGTAACTCACCTATATCTATGCACCACGGATTTAGCTTCTGAATCCACAATTGTGATACCTCTTGAAACATTTCCCTGACACAATTCCTCCCTAAAGCAACCTATCATGTCTATCATTAGCGCCCTAATCATAGTAAATTTGACCTTGAACATGTGTGCTTTTCCATCAACCATATTTAAATCCCTTAACTGAGTGATGATTTCCAGTAACTCCATTAAATGTTTGAAACACCAAATATCAATGAGCATCCTGGATCTCATCAATCATCTACTACTACAATATTTAGTATCATCCAATTGTGGACCAAAAAGATATTCCTCTAGTAGCTAACAAGGGTTAATGGCTTGTCATCATAAGGTTGAATATGACTATACCTCACAATGAAGCAATATGAATTACACTAGTCTATAAGGACATATCTATCGACATCAGTGTGCCCTTCTACTTCACAATTTGTTGACCAAGATTATTGAATCGGACCAATAGTAAGTGCACCTAATGATAATTTCAAAACTCGCTTTTCCACTACTTACAATAAGATTCCAAGAATGGGCTCACTTAGTCTATCACACCGTATGTGACTCCTTAGCGACTAAACAACCTCATAGCATGTATAACTTAATTCAAAGATTCTTGACTACCTCTATATATGTCTTATGAATGAGAGCATATTTCCTCACTAAAATATCACATCCCCACAGCTTAGGGGGTAATTTATGATAACTGAATTTTAATTGAAATGACATGTTTCAATAATCTATTTGATAAATTTAGACAAAGGTATCTTTGAAATAAACATCATACCCGACGACACTCTTAGAACAGTGTAAAACCCACTTGTGTATGACTTTGATGTCACTCTTGAATGATTCCTCATTCCTGATCATGTTCAGGTGAATCTATAGAAGATTCTTTGAGGAATATCATCTAGCATCACTTAAAGAACTGTGGTACTTCAATCCACTGGCAGTTCTGGATAAATGACACGAACATCCTATGCCATCTTCATAGGGAAAGTGTCCCATGAAACAGAGCTTTGTATATTACCATTCCTAGGTTGATGCTTATTACAGATATACCAACTCCCTAAGTATTGATGAGTCACAGTATCCACACATCTGCAGCCTAAGAACAAACCTACAATTCTAATGTCGATTGTACTCTATAACTGAACACTGACTCTGCATGTAAACTATTTCTTATGAATTGCTATCAAGTATCTATGCTCCACCAGCATCCTAGAAGCATCTGAATCAAACAACTCTGCCTCCAAAGCCAAGGTTTCAATACTGAGCCATTGCACCACCCTCATGACCCACCCCAATACAAAATTGAACTTTACAGGATATATTTCCTTAGTCTACAACAATGATGATAAATCAGAAATTCCCACAGGTATTGGAGTTTGGTGGATACATCTCCAATTTGACAAACAAGTTCTAGCATGTTGATCAAATTTCTGACGATTCACCTAAAGGTGATACCCACCAGAACTCCTTACCATCTAAATAATGGACAAAACTATGCCTAGCGGGACCATAAAACATCCATATGCATATCATTCAATTACGGTCCTGAGAACTTTCTGGTCATTTAAGCTTGAAGAATGCTTTACCACTCTTGCTATCTACTACCCAGAACTATTTTTTTGAAAATGCAATGAATAGTCCACCACCCTAAGAAGGGTCAAGTGGTTAATGGGGGACAACGCATCAACTATAGTAGGGTATGGTTATTTCAGATGCACCACCTTGCTATTGTCTCATGTTTCTCTGACTAGTCAAACTCTCATAATATATTGAGGAATAAAGGTTAGCCTAGGAAATGACATATCGAACCTAAATAGGTTGAGTTCCATATACTTAGCTCCTACGTCACTTAAAGTTTGCATCCAAAATCCTTACATGATCCACTCTTCTATAACATCATTGGTGCATTGTGTAACATCATGTTTCTTGTGGTAGGACTCCCCTAGATACACACTCATTTGTGTGTAAGCCTCAATGCTTCATCGGTTTTTCAATGCTACCTCTGAAGTTTGTCAAACCTTCACCAACTTTCTCCTACACTTCCACGCGTGGTGAGTGCCAAATAGGTTAGATCATATCATCCAAAGTTAAAGGTTGGACCTTCAGGTAATCTTGATCGGGACCATCAGAGAATCATCTAATGCAGAATTTACTAGATCCCCTTGGTCTACCCTTCAATCCAAAATACTAGATGGAGAGATACCTCCTTTGATGACATGAGTACAGTCACCTTAAATGGTGAGTATCCATGACTTCTTATGCTCAATTCAGGAACATCCCACGACAAGAATTATGGGTATACCTCAATGCATAATCAACCCAAATCCTGACGTAGGATCATGTTATCTGGATTACTGAAATATCTTCTTACTTAGAACAAACCTTGTTTATGGGTGACTTAAATACCTCTCATCTCATTCAGGAGGAAAAAGAATCAGATAAGAAAGCAACCAGTGTCCTTACACAGGTAATAGGTTCAAATGTGCCAAGATAAACTAGAATGTTCTCATATAAGCATACCTTTACCATCTGCTCAACCCAGACAAGCGTTTAGAGCCTCAAATCTAGTGTTATGAATATAGGATATTCTTCATCTAGATATAAGATTATCCAGATAGGCTCCCTTACACTTTATAATGTCAAATCCCTGGCTTAGGTCATCCAAGAAAAACAATAGAGAGAAGAGGACCCATCGGAAGAACCACTGAGATTTGCCTAGAATATCAGGTGAAAAGAACAATCATCATTGGCAATCACTGATAGCCTATGGACATAGATGCAACCCCTGAAAGATATCAAAGGAACCATGTCCCATCTTTAAGTTATAGCCATCAATAGAAAAAGGTTATAGTCAATGTTAGGGTTTCCATATTTGTGTTATCAATTCAACCAGATCAGTAAAAAGGCATCCACAGGACATAAGAAGATCTAGGTCTAAGAGTATTTAGAAGCTATAGATATCCTTCAATGACTATAGATAACCAAGGTTACTAATGAAAGCAAAAAATATCACCCTTAGACCTTTTTTGACATGTGTGTACGTTGGAACATCAGCATTATCTGGTGTTAATATGAGGATCCAAGTTGTGGTCAAATGAGCATAATTGAAAAGAACCACTGTAGAAGGCAATCTTCATACTTTATCTATAGTTATTCGCTAACTCATGCATGCACGACATAACAAAGGCTAACATAAACTCTACCAAAGAACTAGCAGATAGGACTATGTAAATCAAGGGAAAACACCCAAGCTAATAGGGGTGGTGATAGTTCCCTTCACCACCCAGCACTAGTTCTCAAAAGGATGCTCATGCCAATAATTGTCATCTTTTGACAAGAAGGATACAAGTATTCTAGAAACAGGAGAAGATGCTCTCATGGGCATGTCCCATCAAATCAGCCAAAATTATGATTAGACAATGGGGCAAACTATTGCATGTGACAACACGTGAACATGATGACTTGTTCCCAAGAGGGACCCGTGTATGAACCATACATGCTCTCACGATGAACAAAAATAAAAGATGTAATGTGCTCAACAAGGTAACTCCAATAATATCCTTCACAACAAAAACATACTTAGTCCTTGAATGATAGGCAATTAAAACCTTCATGGCAGGAGGTGATGCTACATTCTCGAGACCATACAGTCATGCAGGTCCGATACATAGGAAGTTGATCCACCCATTTTGAGCATTGGTGTCATGACAACAAATGGATTTATCCATTGGTAATGGCATAGATCTACAGATTTACTCCAGGGAAGAATAAGGGAGAATGAGTGAAGTCTAATAAGAGGAGGAAAACTCAAATTAAAGATTTAATACCAAAAAGCATACTGTACCTAGCATTCCTAATATTTACACCCTATGCATCTTCCCATGTAGAATGCATGTAGAGGATATTCACAAGAGGCCTCACCTTGGAAGATATGCCAATAGGTTTAGAGTCTATACTTAGATGTGACCTCGCATTAGGGAGATCCAGGAAATAAGTTTCCATCGTGGTAACTCATACTAGAGATCCTACCAAAATCCCTTGCTAACTCTTCAAAATTCTGAGGATGTATGCCCACGCTGCACCTTGGATTTCATCCCTTGCATGGACTAGGCATATGTGTGTCGAGCATAAGCTTCCCGTATGCTCAATGATAAAGTGTCAAAATAAATAGTTCCAGGAGAAAACAAGTGAACACAAAGCGTCGTGCGATGAAAAGCATCTCTAGCCGATGTGAACTCATCGGTAATCCGAGGCCATTGTTCCTACCTAAGAACTTCATTTTCCTCTACTTTCTTTAGGTGAACTATACCCATAGTTATCATGAAAGATTTGGTACAGGATATTGGCCAAGCTTTGACCGTTATCCACATATTACTTCACACTTAATGAGCTTGCAAAATAAGGTGATGATGCTAGATATTTTCCTAAGTAGCTGAGCAGCCTGGAAGCGGGTGAGGCACTTTCTTGCAGAGGGCGTGAGACTGCAATTAGGCAAGCCTAGCACAAGTTGGAGTCTTCGAAGCACAAAAACTATTTTCCTAGTTTTGTAACATCCTCAATTTAAAACACCAGAACAAGGGAAATTATTTTTATTTTTTATTTTTATATAACGTTCTCTGTTATGAATTATAAAATTCAAACACACGTTCAAGATTTAATAATTGTTCTCTGCCCAAACAACACAGTTTGGATCATACAATTTCTTTTTAAAACGAATGTTCCCTGTTCACATATTTACAATATGGAACACACATTCAATGCCATTCAATCTTATAACAGATTCTATATGCTGCTGTAAATGACTCGATGAACTACCGATCCTTCCATTTTCATGGCTCGGAGTTTCAACGATCCTTCATTTCATGACTCGGCAACAACCGATCCTTCATGTTCATGACTCGGCAACAACCGATCCTTCATGTTTGTTTATGCATAGTATATTTTATATACTTGTTCTCATAACCTTCCCCGGTTATCGAAGTGATCCATTTAAGAAGCCTATCTGAATATCTGTTACTGATATTCATCTGACATCCTGCATCTTAAATTAAGTGATAAGGACAACGCAACCAGCAATTGCGATACTTTGGCCAAAGATTTTCACATGCTTTGCATGATCATATTCCTGGATGTGATACACATCTACGGAATACGTCCTTCACTTCACTTCACCTGTTATCTAGAATGGTCTTTCCTGGTTCCTACCAGTCCTCATCGTTTAAGTTCAGTTTAAACTTTCAATTCCAGTTAGTAATATGAACGGGTATAGGAAGGCACTCCTGGTAACTAAAGATACGCAGACATACGGTGTCGTTACCCCATGACTCCGTGTGTCTGATTATCTTTAGTATTCCGGAGTCACTCCGTATACCAGATCATACCCTATCCCCACCCCAGCTAAGATCTACACATTCAGCCTATGTATTCTAAATGTTTTAATTCGGGAGGGCATTGCTATATGTCAGCTGCAACATTGTGTCGTCATGAAGACCCCGTCTTCATGAAGACACCTTGCTGTAGCTGGCGTATGCCAATGTCCTGCAGAATCCTCCCATCGAGAATACACATCCTGCCCAAGTGACTTAGCCACGAGTTAATAGTTTAAGCAATTTTCAGCATCCACGCTGATCCCTTGATCCTCGTTTCCGTTGCAGTTGTATATAACTAAGAGGGACTAAACTGTCCATTAGTTTGCTATGTATCGTCTCCTTCGTATCGAAGGGCTACATTTCCTTACTTGGTTCATTTCTTAATCATTGGATTAAGCAGTCCGTACCGACGGACGTAATAAGTTTAACCTATTAAACTTAGCCAAGATGTTTCCAACTGCAACTAATTTCAGAATATTAACTTATTAGACGTCATCCAAACGAGGTCTAATCTTCGAGAAATGAATTCATTTGTTCCCCTTAACGTTATATAGTTAAGGATCATTAGTTATGGATATATTTATCCTATATCCTTTATTCTGAATTTTATCAAACGGGATCATTAATGGGGTTCGAAAACGAAGTTCGAATACTCCCAATTTAAATTGATATTCCTTAGCTCCTAAGCTAATCCTGAATACCTTCTGATTATGAAATCATATTCTTCTTAATCCTTTTAATGTCAATTAAAAATTCATCTTTACCCAAGTATGAACTAATTGCATTGTTCAACTTAAAAGTTGTATTTAAGTAAGAATAGATATCAGTTTCAATTCAACATCCATCCAAGGATAATGAAACAATTCCAACTCAGGAAATAACATCATATTTCCAATTTAAACAACAATATCAACTGATATAATTATTGAAAATATCACACTTGTAACTGTATTCAATATTGTAAGTCATAATTTGTACATTTGCCAATCCAGCTGATTGGGTATAGCTTTTACAAAGCATCCATACAGCTCATGGACAGAAGAATACATTTTCTTCATTCACAATTCCTCAAAGAGGAATGAAAGCAACAATTACAAGTTATTTTACATCTAATCAAGAGGCATCAGAAGACAGCCAAGTCTTCATTCTAATCAAATTCCATCTGCAAAATGAATTGCACGGGTCAGTTCAATGAACTGAGCACATTAAGCACTTATCCTTAAAATAAGATGCTTCAACAAATTGTTTCAATAAAAGAACCCTGCTTTTATGAAACAACAGCAAAACATCAATCTCGAAAGGCACAAAAGAAAGATCAGCATAACACTGAACTATCAAAAAAATATCATCACAATCAGCCAAGGGACTGCTGTCCCGTTTCCACATAATCAATGCAAATATCAATTTACAATATTTGTCAAGTTAGGAATACAAGTAGTTTGCTGCCTATATAGCATACAGTTATCCTTTCCACGCCTTTCATTAATAACCAATGCAAAGGATGAAACTAACTGAATATAAATCCATTACTTTCCCTTCCGTTCATGAAGCATGTTAAATTTAAAGCATTCAAGTCCAAACAAGAAAGCGAACAACAATGCATATAGTAGCTCCCATCTAAACACTATAAAATTCATCATTCATGAATTCCAGATTTCCAACTGAATGGAAGAAGAAAGATCATTTTTCTAAAACATTCATTCATATCTCTATTTCTTTCCACATGACTGTCCTAACAGTGAAATCCATACGAAAGACAAATCAAAATAACAGTTCAGAGTGAAACTTACAAAATCCACTCGGAATTCACTTTCCGGGAGCATGCAATAATCAGCTTTAAACGAAGACAGGAAAGAATTCACCATTCATATCCATACTTCATTGGGATCAGACTCCTTTAAGGATCCAAAACATATTAGTACAACATTAGGTATTCATCCGAGATCAAACAATATAAGGTTACATACCATATAATTGCCATAATAAAGAAAATCCCTATTTCTTACGCTGTATACTTAAACAGAAACAATATTTCAATCATGCAGTCAATTATTTACATAATGATCTAATTCTAGTGACGTTAGTCCGTTCAGAATAACATTTATTCATCACTGTTACCTACAACAATCCATTATTCTCATGACGATGAATTTCATCAGATCCCAAACAGCAGCAAAGAAAAGAATTCATTCCCTTTTCTATGATTTCATTAAGAAACTAATCATTGTTCATCTCAGAATGAAGTAAAAACATTCAAATCATGTCGTATTAAAAACAACTTCAAGCCTGTATCTTAGCATGACAACTCAACTGTAGTTCAATCCAATACCACAAACAACTCATATTCAACTGTCCATACCTCTATAAGAGCAAACCAGAACCAGGTGTTAATTGTATGAGCTCGGTACAGCCAGATGCAACATTCAAAAGCCAAATTAGATTCCCAATTTTTTTTTTTCCATATGTTTCCACAAAAATCAATTCAAGTTAGAAGGTCAGATAGTTCCAGCAGACAGGCATCAACCATATGGACGCAATGAAATCCATTTTTTTTTTTTTTCATTACAGTATAGAAGAAATTACAATCATTTTTTTTTTGCATAGAATTCAAATCAAGTTGGAAACTGTGTCAACAGTCCGTATAAGAAGACCGAACAGCATTCATATAATCACAGTGAAACCACCTTATTCTTTCAACAAGTAGAAACGAAATCCATATCATAACCTTTAAGAAGGAAAAACAGTTATCTTATTCCCTATTTCACGAATACCCAATACGTATTCGCTTAGTTCCTACTCAAGAAAAGGTACAACAATGAAATATGCTATTGCCTTCATTCCTATGGTCCGAGTTCAATTACTCAAGAAAACCCGAATGCCATTTCCATCCAAAATCCCAAAACTGTACAAGGAAGAAGGGTCTACTTTCCTTAAAGAAAATTTCAATAAGAACTACTTTCATCAACCATTACTTCTTTCCTTCAAGTTTATTAACAATAAACGGTGATAGTTTCATTAGTGGAAACAACTCATAAAAATTAAAGTGTACAGTCACAAGATATATATATACAATTTTTCCCAAGGGATTTAAACAATACAGTCAAACGTCCAGCACACAGGAAAGATACATCATTCAAAATTTACAAGGACAATAAAACTCAACAGACAAGACAATATATTTTGTATTGTTTTCAAAATGACAGCAAGATCCAATGAAACCCATTTCATAGAAATATACACGACTGTATCTTCATTTTTCCCTTTTGTTTACATGCAAGGACAATTCCCCATACACAGTAAAGAAAAGATTGCACTTAAGGGAGACAATTTACGCCATAAGGAACGATTGCACAGCCTATTCCAATTTCGAACAACACGAACAGTGAAAGGAATATCCACATTCCAACCACATTTATACAGTCAACAATCAAGACAGTGAAAATCATTTCCAACATGATTCGAGCAAGAACAAATCAAGGCAGAGCAACCAGAATCAAATCTCATTAACATTTCCCAAAGAAAAGAAGCAAGAACCAATAAAATCCATTTCCAAATCAACTCAACAGCAATCATTCAATCCCAACCCAAGAGCAGGGTTGTTTTAATGAAACACTTAATCAAAGCAAAGATTTTTAAAGAGAAGGGCTTAACGTGCCTGAAACCTCTTTTCCAGAGCTCGAAGAAAACGTTGTTTGCCGTGTTTTTCCTTCCACAGCAACAGCACAAACTCTCCAACACTTCCTTCCTTCTTCAGGCTTAACAACAGCCTCCAAATCTCCACAAAAATGTCAAATGCCAAGAGCTGATTCGACCAAACCAGACCAAGAAACCAAATGCAGAGCAACTTCACAAAAGGCTCGAACCAACAAAAATGAAAATCAATTTTTTCCTCATGCTGTTTCCAAGGCGAGCTGGTCGCGAGGACCAAAAACCATTAATGCAATAAAGGCTTGGCCTTTTTCCTTATTTTCCACGCCACCGCCACTTGGGTTGGCGAGTTTTAAATTTCAAAATTTTCCATGCAAACTGAATTTAGCCATAACTCCAAATAGATACCTCTATTTCCTACCTGCCCCGCCAAAACTGGCGCCGTCCACGAAGGGACAGTTCATTTAATACCAATGAATGCCTCCTTCCCATCCTTATCCCTTTTCTTCCCAAGGGTCTGCGTACCCCTTAGTTTAGGATTAGTTTAGGTTACATAAATCATTCGACCTAGGTCTTAGTTCAACCTTAGGTTTTAGAACTTAGGTTTATTTTTCCCTCTTTTTTTTTGTAATTTAAAAATCCACTTAGGATAGTAGTGTAGGATGTATGTTAGGTCTTAGGGTTAGTTTAGGTTTAATTCACACTAACCATTAACACTAACAACTTCCTTCCAGCCCCTTACTAACATTCGCGTTAACGCAGAGCAGGACGTTCCGTCCTTTAGATTACATGCCAAGGTCACCCGTGTCCAGGCGTTTCTCACCCCACGAGGTCCCAAATTCGACAGTACAGGGTTCAAGAATCGAACCCCTGTCGTTGGCATTTTCGTGCTAGCTATTCACACCGGTAATCAGGCGCTGCACGCTCATAACAATTTCAGTCCAGTTCAAGTGTGAATTAACATAGAAAACACAAGAGGACCTCAGCATACTTGAATCAATGGAATTGATTCAGGGTATGCTGTCAATCAGCACAAGAGCAAACAATTATACGACAATCTGTCGTCACATCAGCAAACACACAAGTACAATATTTGTTGTCCCATGCAATAAATCACAGTATGCAAGAATCCAAATTAGCAACACATTCTCTTAAGATCAAAACATATCTTAACATGTTTGCTTTCATTCCAAGAGCTATAACAGTATGTAAAACATTCACCAAGTTAACATACAAAATCAGAGTGTTACATTCTTCCCTCCTTAAAGAATCATCGTCCCGATGATCAGATTTACAAATCAAGGAGTTCATAGGACAAAATTCAGTTATTGTCCTTTCATTCATAAGTTCATACCAAAAACAGATTCTCTCTTAAAAATAACGTTTTAAGACAACTGTACAATAGACTAATAATTGTCTAAATTTGGTAGAATTTTTCAGTTCTCTGAATTTCATATTCAGTTAAACAGGTGTGGAAAAGTAGATCTCATTTCTTCGAGATTCTCCCAAGTTGCACTTTCTTCGCTAAACTGGTCCCACTGGACCTTACATTGGTTCACTTCACGATTTCTCAAGTACAACTGGCGAGTTCCCAACACTCGAATGGGCTTAACCACGATTATTCCTGGGTCTTGGACCTGCAAGGAATTCCAATTTAGCACATGGGATAAATCTGTCACGTATTTCTTAAGCAAAGAAATATGAAAAACATCATGCATTTGAGACAAAGCAGGAGGTAATGCTAGACGATAAGCTACAGGGTTGATTATTTCAATAATTTCAAAAGGTCCCACGTAACGTGGCGACAACTTGGCAGCCTTGCCAAAAGTTATGGAGCTCTTTTTCGGCTTCACCCGAAGAAAGACCTTCTCTCCAAGTTTATAATGCCTGTCAACCCGCTTCAAGTCTGCATAGCTCTTCTGCCTATTGGCAGCCTCCTTTAGATGTTCCCGAATCATTTTGATTTGCTGTTCCATTTCCATAAGGATTTCTGGCCCAATTACCTCTCTGTCCTCAACGCTGTCCCAGCTGACAGGGGTTCTGCATTTTCTTCCATACAATGCTTCAAAGGGCGCCATTTTTAAAGAGGCATGATAGGTGTTATTGTAAGCAAATTCTACCAGCGGAAGGTATTCCTCCCATTTATACTGCTGGTCCATGCAATACATCCTTAGCATGTCCTCTAAAACTTGATTAACTCTCTCAGTCTGTCCATCCGTTTCTGGATGATATGCAGAACTGAAGTTTAATTTAGTTCCCAAGGCTGCATTAAGCGTTTGCCAAAACCTTGATGTCATCCTCGGATCTCTGTCCGATATGATTAATTCCGGTATTCCATGCAACCTGAAGATTTCATGCACGAATCTTCTTGCTAAAACTGGTGCATCGTCCTTCAAATTACCAGCAATGAAGTGTGCCACTTTGGTCAATTTGTCGACTACAACCAGGATAATGTCATGTTTATTTCTTGACATAGGCAATCCTTGAACGAAATCCATCGTTATCACTTGCCACTTATACTGCGGAATGCTGTGGGGATACAATAATCCAGAAGGGTGCATATGTTCCGCTTTAACACGCTGACATTCCAAGCAGTGTGTTACAAACTCTACCACATCCTTTTTCATTCCCTTCCAAAAATATTGCTGCTTAAGATCAGCAAGCATTTTTGTAATGCCAGGGTGCCCAGAAAAAGGTGAATTATGGAATTCAGTTAGCAATTTCCCTCTTAAGTCATTTGCCACAGGTACATATACCCTGTTTTCGAACCTCAGAACTCCTTCGTTATCAAAACGAAATCCTTTGTACCTGCTGTCCTGCGGGTCTGCAGCAAGTGCTGATTTGACTTGCTGAAAATAAGGATCTGATTCCAAGGCATCTTTTACCTCATCCTTAAACTGAGTTCTTAACGTTATAAGAGCAGAGATATGCTTCCTTCGACTCAGAGCATCTGCTACTCTATTTTCCTTGCCCTTAATGTAGCTTATATCAAAATCATACTGAGACAGAAATTCTAACCATCTTCGTTGCCTTGCATTCAGATTTGGCTGAGTAAAAATATACTTCAGCCCCAGATGGTCCGTTTTTAATTCAAAGGGCTTGCCAAGAAGGTAATGCCTCCATATTTGAAGCGCATGAACAATGGCAGCGAGCTCAAGATCGTGTGGAGCATAGTTCTGTTCATGTAACTTAAGCTTTCTGCTTTCATAAGCGATAACATGGTTATTCTGTAACAGAATACCTCCAAGGCCTTCTCCTGAGGCGTCCGTTACAACCATAAAATCTCCATTTGGATCAGGTACAGTCAAAATAGGTGCTGTAGTTAACTGCTCCTTTAACTTTTTAAAGGCAGATTCACATTTGTCTGTCCAGACAAATTTCTTTTCTTTCTTTTGCAACGAAGTGATTGGGGCAGCAATTTTTGAAAAGTCCTTAACGAACTTTCTATAATATCCAGCCAAGCCCATGAAGCTCCTCACTTCGTGCACGTTCTTAGGCGCAGGCCACTCAGTTATAGCTGTGATCTTTGAAGGGTCAACAGCTATCCCATCTTTGCTTATAACGTGTCCCAAATAATGCACCTCTGCATCATAAAAGGAACATTTGGACAGTTTTCCATACAACTTCCTCTTCCTTAAGATTTCTAGCACTATCCTGAGATGTTCTTGGTGCTCTTCGACATTTTTAGAGTATATAAGAATGTCGTCTAAGAATACAAGCACAAACTTGTCTAAGTATTCTTGAAAAATGTTATTCATTAGATTCATGAAGGCGGCAGGTGCATTAGTCAGCCCAAAAGGCAACACCGTGAACTCATAATGCCCATACCTCGTTCTAAAAGCTGTTTTATGAATATCTTCCTCTTTTATTCTCAGCTGATGGTACCCTGACCGCAGATCTATTTTTGAATAGACTGATGCTCCTCGCATCTGATCAAACAGATCATCGATCCTTGGAAGTGGGTATCGATTTTTAATGGTTGCCTTGTTCAGCATTCTGTAATCAATGCACAACCTCAAAGTGCCATCCTTTTTCTTTACGAAGATTACCGGTGCTCCCCAAGGTGAGACGCTCGGTCTGATCAGCCCCTTAGTCAGAAGTTCTTGTAACTGAGCCTTCAGTTCTACCAGCTCAATGGTAGTCATTCTATAAGGTGCCTTAGATATGGGTTCCGTTCCTGGTTTGATCTCTATAGCGAAGTCAAACTCACGTTTGGGCGGAAGACCCGGCAATTCCTCCGGAAACACATCACGGAAATCCCTCAACAATGGATATCTTTCCATGAAATCATTATCTTCCTCTTCATTTTCTGTCATTTTTACTGCATACAAAGTGCAGCCTCTGTTTTTAGCCCTCTTAAGTTGCATAGCCGTCAGTTTCCTAACTGCAACTTCCCGTTTTACACCTTGAATGATTGCTGCTTTCTGCAGGTCATCAAGGCAACTGATTTGTTTTTCATAACAGTCAACCCTTGCCTTATGTTCAGCTAACCAATTAACTCCAATAATGATATCATATGATCCTAGAGGAGTGACATACAAGTCAACTTCGGTGGAGAACCCAGGCAGGTCAAGAATTGCCCCAAAAAGGCACATTTCGACTGTATGGATAGCATTATTCCCATAATGCACTGTCCATGTTTTATCCATTCTCGCAGCCTTTCTTTTTAATTTCATAGCAAGTTCAGTAGAAATAAAACATTCTGTAGCTCCAGTATCAAAAAGTACAACTACAGGTTTACCGAATAACTTACCCGTAACTTCTATGGGCGTCACTTGCTTTTCAGCTTGTCTGTTAGACACTGCAGCATGTATCCTATGCTGCTGTCCGCGATCATCCTTCTTCAGAGGACAGTGATTCGCATAGTGGTCCTTTCCACAGTTGAAGCATCCTCCAGCTGGCCCTTTTCTAGGTTCAAATTTATTACCAGCCTTAAAGTTATCGTTCTGGCTTCCATAGGACTTCTGTCCAATGCCATTAACTTTTGGAAAGCTGTTCCGCACACTATTTACAGGTCTGTTCATCACAGGTTTCTTGTTGTTATCAACAACAATTTTATTTTTCACACCAAACCTTTTCCAAGGTCCCCTTTTTGGTGCAAGAGACGAAGAAGGATTGGGAATCTTCTTCCTTATCTCTTCCCTGTGAGCAGATATTGCTCTCAATTTCTGTTCCTGTCTGATTGCCTTTTCGACAACTCCATCCATGGTGGTTGGGCCGTGGACATCCACTTCGCCACCAATGATGGGATTTAGTCCCATTATGAATTTCCGTATTCTGAACTTCTCGTCAGCTTGGTACTGCGGCACATACTTAAGGAGTTTAGTAAATCCTTCCCAGTATTCTGTCACCGACAGCCTTCCTTGCGACCAGTTCTGAAATTCAGTCATTTTCCTATCAAAATAGAGTTGAGGCAGCCATCTTTGCCTAAAATAACCCTTAAATTGATCCCAAGTTATGTCTGATTCGACAATATTCAGCTCAACCTTACGGTTGTCCCACCAGGATGATGCTTCATGAGAAAGCTGATATGCTCCCCATATCGCTTTAGTCTCTTCGGAGAAGTTTCTTATTGCAAAGTATTTCTCCATTTCACTGAGCCAGTTCTCAGCTCCATCCCCAAGAGTTGTTCCATCAAACTTTGGAGGACTTATTCTCTTTATATCATTTGTAAGTTCAGCTGCTAATCTTGCCCTTTTATTTTCAGGGGGATTAGGAGCAATTACATTATTATCATCAACACCCGGATTCCCTCCGTTGATGTTGTCCACAGGAGGCAGCTGATCATTTATTTCAGCTTCATTCCCCTCCTCTTCATTGCCCATTGACTGTTGTTCCAGTACAGTCAAACGATCCCTCGTATCAAGTAGGGCAGCAAGGATTTCATCCAGCTTTTGGGCAGTTGCTGCTTCTCCACCCTGCAACGGGTTATTCGCAGCATTCCCTCTTGTCCTGACCATTTTCTGTTCAATAAGAAAATGTAAAATTTATTAATAACGTGGACTCATTAGGTCCAAGAGCTGCAACCTTCAGCTCTGATACCAAGATGTAACATCCTCAATTTAAAACACCAAAACAAGGGAAATTTTTTTTTTATTATTATATAACGTTCTCTGTTATGAATTATAAAATTCAAACACACGTTCAAGATTTAATAATTGTTCTCTGCCCAAACAACACAGTTTGGATCATACAATTTCTTTTTAAAACGAATGTTCCCTATTCACATATTTACAATATGGAACACACATTCAATGCCATTCAATCTTATAACAGATTCTATATGCTGCTGTAAATGACTCGATGAACTGCCGATCCTTCCATTTTCATGGCTCGGAGTTTCAACGATCCTTCATTTCATGACTCGGCAACAACCGATCCTTCATGTACATGACTCGGCAACAACCGATCCTTCATGTTTGTTTATGCATAGTATATTTTATATACTTGTTCTCATAACCTTCCCCGGTTATCGAAGTGATCCATTTAAGAAGCCTATCTGAATATCTGTTACTGATATTC
This sequence comes from Taxus chinensis, assembly GCA_019776745.2. Taxonomy (NCBI): domain Eukaryota; kingdom Viridiplantae; phylum Streptophyta; class Pinopsida; order Cupressales; family Taxaceae; genus Taxus; species Taxus chinensis. The sequence goes on from CM034157.1 coordinate 391,055,980, forward strand.
ATCTGACATCCTGCATCTTAAATTAAGTGATAAGGACAACGCAACCAGCAATTGCGATACTTTGGCCAAAGATTTTCACATGCTTTGCATGATCATATTCCTGGATGTGATACACATCTACGGAATACGTCCTTCACTTCACTTCACCTGTTATCTAGAATGGTCTTTCCTGGTTCCTACCAGTCCTCAACGTTTAAGTTCAGTTTTAAACTTCGATTCCAGTTAGTAATATGAACGGGTATAGGAAGGCACTCCTGGTAACTAAAGATACGCAGACATACGGTGTCGTTACCCCACGACTCCGTGTGTCTGATTATCTTTAGTATTCCGGAGTCACTCCGTATACCAGATCATACCCTATCCCCACCCCAGCTAAGATCTACACATTCAGCCTATGTATTCTAAATGTTTTAATTCGGGAGGGCATTGCTATATGTCAGCTGCAACATTGTGTCGTCATGAAGACCCCGTCTTCATGAAGACACCTTGCTGTAGCTGGCGTATGCCAATGTCCTGCAGAATCCACCCATCGAGAATACACATCCTGCTCAAGTGACTTAGCCACGAGTAATAGTTAAAGCAATTTTCAGCATCCACGCTGATCCCTTGATCCTCGTTTCCGTTGCAGTTGTATATAACTAAGAGGGACTAAACTGTCCATTAGTTTGCTATGTATCGTCTCCTTCGTATCGAAGGGCTACATTTCCTTACTTGGTTTATTTCTTAATCATTGGATTAAGCAGTCCGTACCGACGGACGTAATAAGTTTAACCTATTAAACTTAGCCAAGATGTTTCCAACTGCAACTAATTTCAGAATATTAACTTATTAGACGTCATCCAAACGAGGTCTAATCTTCGAGAAATGAATTCATTTGTTCCCCTTAACGTTATATAGTTAAGGATCATTAGTTATGGATATATTTATCCTATATCCTTTATTCTGAATTTTATCAAACGGGATCATTAATGGGGTTCGAAAACGAAGTTCGAATACTCCCAATTTAAATTGATATTCCTTAGCTCCTAAGCTAATCCTGAATACCTTCTGATTATGAAATCATATTCTTCTTAATCCTTTTAATGTCAATTAAAAATTCATCTTTACCCAAGTATGAACTAATTGCATTGTTCAACTTAAAAGTTGTATTTAAGTAAGAATAGATATCAGTTTCAATTCAACATCCATCCAAGGATAATGAAACAATTCCAACTCAGGAAATAACATCATATTTCCAATTTAAACAACAATATCAACTGATATAATTATTGAAAATATCACACTTGTAACTGTATTCAATATTGTAAGTCATAATTTGTACATTTGCCAATCCAGCTGATTGGGTATAGCTTTTACAAAGCATCCATACAGCTCATGGACAGAAGAATACATTTTCTTCATTCACAATTCCTCAAAGAGGAATGAAAGCAACAATTACAAGTTATTTTACATCTAATCAAGAGGCATCAGAAGACAGCCAAGTCTTCATTCTAATCAAATTCCATCTGCAAAATGAATTGCACGGGTCAGTTCAATGAACTGAGCACATTAAGCACTTATCCTTAAAATAAGATGCTTCAACTAACTGTTTCAATAAAAGAACCCTGCTTTTATGAAACGACAGCAAAACATCAATCTCGAAAGGCACAAAAGAGAGATCAGCATAACAACTGAACTATCAAAAAAATATCATCACACTCAGCCAAGGAACTGCTGTCCCGTTTCCACGTAATCATTGCAAGTATCAATTTACAATATTTGTAAGTTAGGAATACAAGTAGTTTGCTGCCTATATAGCATACAGTTATCCTTTCCACGCCTTTCATTAATAACAAATGCAAAGGATGAAACTAACTGAATATAAATCCATTACTTTCCTTTCCGTTCATGAAGCATGTTAAATTTAAAGCATTCAAGTACAAACAAGAAAGCGAACAGCAATGCATATAGTAGCTCCCATCTAAGCACTATAAAATTCATCATTCACGAATTCCAGATTTCCAACTGAATGAAAGAAGAAAGATCATTTTTCTAAAACATTCATTCATATCTCTATTTCCTTCCACATGACTGTCCTAACAGTGGAATCCAAACGAAAATCAATTCAAGATAGCAGTTCAGAGTGAAACTTACAAAATCCACTCGGAATTCACTTTCCGGCAGCAAGAATAATTTCATAAATATTCCAGTTCATTTGAATACCAAACAGGTTAGTAAGACATTATATTCATCGTTGAGCAAGCCATATCATCAATATGCATGCTAGGTATTTGCTATACTAGAAGATTCCCTACTTCTTACACTGTATAACTAACCAAAAACAATCATGCAACCACGCAAGTATATATTCATATGATCTTTTATACCTCTGAACTAATTCATATAGTCCCCTTAATAACATTTATGGTACATCACTGTTACCTACAGCAATCCATTAGTCATATGCACTATAATTCCAATGTCACTTTCAGAGTCCCAAATAGCAAAAAGAGAAGAATTCATTCTCTTATGATTTCATTAAGAAACATCATTGTATTCAGAATGAAGTAAAAACATTCAAATCATGTTTTTCTTAGCATGACAACTCAACTTAGAAAGATAACAGAATAAACGTCGTTCATTGATAAGCATCTCATCCAATACCACAAACAACTCATATTCAACTGCAACCTCCATAAGAGCAAACCCGAACCAATGTTAATTGTATGAGCTCGGTACAGCCAGAGCAACTCAAAAGACATTAGATCCCAAGATAGTCCACAAAAATCAATTCAAGTTCGAATTCTCCAGAAGTTCAAACCACGACAGGCTAAACGCATATGGGCAATGAAACCATTTTTTTTTTTTCATTACAGTAAGAAGAAATTATAATCATTCATTGCATAGAATACAAAATCAAGTTGTAATTGTGTCAACAGTCCGTATAAGAAGACCGAACAACATTCATAAACACAATGAAACCACCTTATTCTTTCAACAAGCAAGAAACGACAATCCATAGATAACTTTAAGAAGGAAAAACAGTTATCTATTCCCTATTTCACGAATACCCAATACGTATTCGCTTAGTTCCTACTCAAGAAAAGGTACAACAATGATATTATTGCCTAAACTTCCTATGGTCGAGTTCAATTACTCAACAAAACCCGAATGCCACTTCCATCCAAAATCCCAAAACAGTACAAGGAAGAAGGATCTACTTTCCTTAAAGAAAATTTCAATAAGAACTACTTTCATCAACCATTATTCCCTTCCTTTCAGTTTATCAGCAAAAAACGGTGATAGTTTCATTAGTGGAAACAACTCATAAAAAGTACAGTGTACCAGTCACAAGATACATATATACAATTATATTTCCCAAGGGATTTCCCAATACTGTCAAACGTCCAGCACACAGGAAGATACATCATTCAAAATTTACAAGACAATAAAAGCTCAACAGTCAAGACAATATTTCCATATTGTTTTCAAAATGACAGCAAGATTCAATGAAACCCAATTCATAGAAATATACACGGCTGTATCTTCCATTTTTCCTTTTTGTTTACATGCAAGGACAATTCCCCATATACAGTAGAAAAGATTGCACTTAAAGAGACAATTTCACCATAAGGGCGATTGCACAGCCTATTCCAATTCCGAACAACACGAACAGTGAAAGGAATATCCATTTCCAACCCATTTATACAGTCAACAATCAAGACTGTAAATCATTTCCAACATGATTCGAGCAAGAACAAATCAAGGCCGAGCAACCAGAAGCAAATCTCTTATCATTTTCCAAAGAAAAGAAGCAAGAACCAATAAAATCCATTTCCAAATCAACTCAACAGCAATCATGCAATCCCAACCCAAGAGCAGGGTTGTTTTAATGAAACATTTAATCAAAGCAAAGATTTTTAAAGAGAAGGGCTTAACATGCCTGAAACCTCTTTTCCAGAGCTCGAAGAAAACGTTGTTTGCCGTGTTTTTCCTTCCACAGCGACAACACAAACTCTCCAACACTTCCTTCCTTCTTCAGGCTTAACAACAGCCTCCAAATCTCCACAAAAATGTCAAATGCCAAGAGCTGATTCGACCAAACCAGACCAAGAAACCAAATGCAGAGCAACTTCACAAAAGGCTCGAACCAACAAAAATGAAAATCAATTTTTTCCTCATGCTGTTTCCAAGGCGAGCTGGTCGCGAGGACCAAAAACCATTAATGCAATAAAGGCTTGGCCTTTTTCCTTATTTTCCACGCCACCGCCACTTGGGTTGGCGAGTTTTAAATTTCAAAATTTCCATGCAAACTGAATTTAGCCATAACTCCAAATAGATACCTCTATTTCCTACCTGCCCCGCCAAAACTGGCGCCGTCCACGAAGGGACAGTTCATTTAATACCAATGAATGCCTCCTTCCCATCCTTATCCCTTTCTTCCCAAGGGTCTGCGTACCCCTTAGTTTAGGATTAGTTTAGGTTACATAAATCATTCGACCTAGGTCTTAGTTCAACCTTAGGTTTTAGAACTTAGGTTTATTTTCCCTCTTTTTTTTTTGTAATTTAAAAATCCACTTAGGATAGTAGTGTAGGATGTATGTTAGGTCTTAGGGTTAGTTTAGGTTTAATTCACACTAACCATTAACACTAACAACTTCCTTCCAGCCCCTTACTAACATTCGCGTTAACGCAGAGCAGGACGTTCCGTCCTTTAGATTACATGCCAAGGTCACCCGTGTCCAGGCGTTTCTCACCCCACGAGGTCCCAAATTCGACAGTACAGGGTTCAAGAATCGAACCCCTGTCGTTGGCATTTTCGTGCTAGCTATTCACACCGGTAATCAGGCGCTGCACGCTCATAACAATTTCAGTCCAGTTCAAGTGTGAATTAACATAGAAAACACAAGAGGACCTCAGCATACTTGAATCAATGGAATTGATTCAGGGTATGCTGTCAATCAGCACAAGAGCAAACAATTATACGACAATCTGTCGTCACATCAGCAAACACACAAGTACAATATTTGCTGTCCCATGCAATAAATCACAGTATGCAAGAATCCAAATTAGCAACACATTCTCTTAAGATCAAAACATATCTTAACATGTTTGCTTTCATTCCAAGAGCTATAACAGTATGTAAAACATTCACCAAGTTAACATACAAAATCAGAGTGTTACAAAAAAAAGGTGCGCAAGGAGAAGGCACATAGGAAAGGGTTTAAGGAAACCCGTAGTTCACATGAAAAAATCCAAGGTTCTAGGACTTAGCCATATTGGGCATTTTGGGTAGGATATGAGAAAAACATGACCTGACTATGCATGCTGGGTGGATAAGGTGCCAGCCTGGTGCCAGGTTGGCCCAAGAAGTAATATACCCTGTGATAGAGGATTCTAGAAGGAAATAATGGCATGGAGTGTCAATCTCAGGCCTAGAGGACAACATTTAGACACTTAAGAATAGATTTAAGGCTACAGGAGAGTGAGTTGATAGATCAAAGAGTCTATATATACAAGTGCCTATTGAAGTAAACAAAACATATAGAGAAAGGGTAGAGCTCTGCAGAAATACGGCCAGGACTCTGCTAATCTGGGAAAATAAGGGTAGGAAAGGATGTATAAAGGGTTAAGAATTATAAATTTTCTATTGTGGGCCTAGTTATATGAGTCCAGTTATAATGCATGACTATGTTCCACCTTTCTGTGACATTCTGTAATGGCTTAATAAATGTAATAAGTTTACAAAGTTGATATGAATATGAGAATTAATGGTTCTGATACATACATCCTTCTTCATAGTTCTTTCTCATTTATGATTATGAACTAGTATGAATTCTTGTATGATTTCCTTTCTATATTTGTGTAAGTTCTTTAATCCGTTAAGCACTTTATGTCTAGAATAACTACAAGGATCTAGAAGCCGTTCTAAGATCTATGGTGCTTGTATGTTCTATTTCCTTTCCAAACTCTTAAACTCATATCATAGATGATGTTTCCCACTAAGCTCACATAAAAGAGAGACTTGGCACCCATGTGTGCCTTGGGTGAGCACCCGCTGGGTGATAAGCTGGTGCACATGGGAGTTCTTTCCTTTGTGATGGGGGTAAAAATTACTACATGTACTACAAATGTTACATTTTTTGTTGATAGGATTCTCGAATCGGTGGTTCCTATTTAGGAGAGAATCGAAGTAATAGCTTGTGGCATAGGAATAGATCTAGGTGAAGTTTATGGGAAAAATTGATGTGTTTCCATGATCTTCCTTTGTCTCAAACCCTAAACCCCTATAATAATAGGAGAGTAAGGGATATCCCCATATCCGCCAAGAAATTATATTCAAGGATCAGGAGAAAGAAATAGATCGGGAGGAACTGACTATCACTCCATATTTCTTAATATAGATAAATACGGGGGCCTTATCCCTATCTATGTATGGCGATGGGGGCAATAGAATAGATCTATATAGGGGGAGCATGAGGATCCCTATAGTTCTATCAGTCATTTATACGTAATCCCCCCTCTCTATACATAGGGTTCAGGAAAAGTAATTTAAGGAGGTCGAGGGCCCCTATCTAAATGGAATCACCATCACTAATTCAGTCATAATATCAATCGAGTGCATACAGTATGTATGTCATCCCCACCATGACGAATTAATAAATGTGCCCCCTCCCCTCTATATCTATATGGTCTATATGGAGGTATACCTAACCTATATATCTATGCTATGAGGGGCAGATTTCTACATTGGCTAGATAGATATAGATGGCATTCAATTCATGTAATTGATCACTATTTTACTAACATTCATGTATATAGATTGTAGGCATAGGTGATAGAATTTGATGGATCATTCATGCCCATAGCTATAGATATATTCTACAATCTATCCCCCAACCCCAAATCTAATGGACAAATATCCCCAACCCCATAGATATACATAAAAATAAAGTGCCCCCATGACCCCTATCTATATATCTATCTATCTAATCTATATATGGGTGTAGGTCATGCCCACGTAGTTCGCTGATGAAACCAAAAATTATTCACTCTAATATTATCAATGAAAGAACCTGAGAGAAGGACACGAGAGGTCAAGGATAGGACTCGACCAATGGGTCACCTATTCTATATAGTCTATAGTTTATAGCCACCCTCTCCTGATCGCTAGGCTATATATAGTTGGCATGGATTATAATCTAGAACAAATAAGGATAATGTATTGGAAAGACTGTTGGAGCATAAGGAAGCTATAATATCTCATTTCAGTTGGGCTAGTTTATACCTAGATTTTCATACCTTGGGACTTTATGTTCATAACGATGTTATGCTTGCTTTTAGTACTCTAGAAAAATATATCTTGATCGAACCTATATTGTCACATTATTCACTAATTTCTATTGTATTTACTTTACTATTAGATATTATATACACTCTCATCACATACTACTTGTCTTTCTAATATGGTAATGGGTGCTTCATGTGTAGAATTTACTTTATAAGATTACATGCCTCCATGTTTACCTGACACATTTTACTTGCTATAGTTTTCCATTACATGTTATTGTTTGTGGGCTATGTCCTATGTCTTTTATGATCATTCTATTATTTTGGACACTTCAGGCCTGATTATCTTTTGACATTGTGAGTGATGTCCCATGTATGGAACCCACTTTTCATAGTCTATCCTATTTACATACTTTCTTGTTACATTGTTTTCTATTACATGCCTTGTTTTTACCAACATATATTTCTAGCCTACTTTTTTTACTTGTTCCTTTGTTTCTACCATGCATATCCCCTACCCCCTATAGGTATTCACTTCATTTCAACATCAGGTACTTTCCTTTAGGAAGAATTCTCCTACATTTTTCACATGCACCCCAAATGAGGGATGCATACATTGGGTTAATAAATCGCCCCTACTTCAACTCAGAGCTATAGTTCATAATAACACAACACAAAAACAATAGAGGTTACATTCATAGAATGGCCTAGAATCATACTTGGGTTAGAATCACAAAGCACACACCAGTGCCCAAAATTAGGCCATAGTGTCTGAGGGATTGTGTTCTCCCATGGGAACTAATGTCTTGGGGAAAGATATAGTTAGTTTCTTAGTTTAAAAAAGTCTACATCAGTTTATAGATTGGTTCTATAGTTATAGGATTAGATTTTTAGATACAGAATACATGTTATCTTTTATAATAAGTTATAATTAGTATCATCACGAACTAATCGAGAAAAGATCAACAAATTAGGATGTACCATCCATAGTGGTGTTTATTAGGAAAAGTCATGGAAGGAGAGTAAAACTATAAATCTCTCCCCAACACTTGTTCTTAGTGTGAGATTACCTAAAAAACTCACGCTTGGCATGAGATCACAGAAAAAACTCATTATTGGAGTGAAATTTCCACAATACTTGCTCTTGGTGTGATATCGCCAAAAAAACCTCATCTTCAACATTCGGATTAGCAACTTCAAACATAATGACACTTTTCTATCTCTTACTATTTCACATATCAGGGGCACACTTTTATTTTTACACACTTTTACATATTTATACACATGTTTCTTGGATATATCATAGAAAAAAATTTGACTACCTTCTTTCTCTTCTTTTTCAGGTTCTTCCTTATAAAAAGTAGCTCACACAAGCTATAACAACACATTACAACACACATGATTCACCCCTAGGGTTCACTTCCCTTTTCTAGTATCTATGCTTCACTTTGTAATCACTCCATACTGTAGACACAAAATCACACACTTGGGTACATTTCTAGGTCTTAAAAGTGTACTTACATTCATATGATTCCTAATTGATAAAACTAGTAATTCATAGCTATCTTTGGCCTCTTTTTTGCCTTTCTTATTTTCTACCTGGTTTTACACACCCTACAACCCATTCAGTAATTTACTTATTTATATTTTATCACTTCGAACACTAGAAGCTAGTCAGGATGCTAGGGTGCCCTTGAACCTTCTCCATCTTACTCACTTCTTTTGGGTCTTTTTTATATTTTGGAAATCTTATTTTATTATGTATCGGAATTCTAATTGTCAATTATGAAATTCAACCAAGGTAATCATATAAATACATATCTATGTGACCAAAATAAGGGACCAAGATCTAAGCATTTATTATCATCACCTAATATTACATCCAAAGGCATCTAAGAGCATCAAATGCATCCATGTAGCATCCATGCAAGGGAAAAGGGACTGCATTTTCTGCATACACTGCATAAGAAGGGGAATATCTTTATTCCATCCACACATCTATTTGTATTGGTACATCTAATTATCACCTGTTATCAAGTGTGTTTGCACAAGGGCTTCCTAGGGAATGATTATTTAACATACTCATAAGAACCATATAGATTTTGAGATGTAGTGAAGTGTTTAGTCATATGTTCACTTAGTCGCATGACCGTTAGGGTCAATCTGACTCCCCATATTGTATCTTTATTTTTTGGATTTAATGTGGTATTGTGGGTTTTATAGGTGAAGCTTTGTTTTCTAGGTTACATGTACACTTAGCAATCATATTAAGATCAGGGTTCATTTAAATACCCCCCTCTGAAAAATTAGTTTAGAATTGGTGGAGAATCTTTGAAAAACTGATTCGTGGAAAAGATGACTAGGTGGGATAGTAATCCATTGTCTTCCATACAACCTAGGTTGGACACCATCCATCCTAGGTTATAAGTCATACGATGGATGGCCATCCAACCTAGGTTAGACAGAAATCCATTATTTGATGTATAACCTTGGTTGGATGGCATCCAACCTAGGTTGTACGATAGACAATGGATGGTCATCTGATCTGGGTTGGATGGTTGTCCAACTTGGGTTGGAAGACTCTCTAACATCTGTCATCCAACCTAACCATCCAACCTGGCTTGGACAATTGTCCAACATTTGGCATCCAACCTAGCCATCTAACTTGGGTTATATGATCATACATTATCAACCATCCAACCCAGTTGTCCAACCTATGTTGGATGGTCATACATTATCTCTCATCCAATCCAATTTTCCAACCTAGATTAGATGACCGTACATTATTTTCCATCCAACCTAGCCATATAACCTAGGTTGTATAATTTTCCATATTTAGCCATCCAACTTGGGTTGGACTACCATACATTATTTGTTTTCTAACCCAATCATCTAACTTGGGTTGGATGTCCATAAATTATTTGTAATCCAACCTAATTTGGATGGCTAGCTTAGACGATAAATAATGGATGACTGTAGGTTAGATGGTCATCCCTCATTAGTCCTCTAACCTAGGTTGGACGGAAAACAATGGGCATCCATCAAATATAAGTTGGATGGACATGCGCTCTTTGTTGGATGTCTTTATTAAATGAGTACCCCCTACAACCCCCTAGGCTATGTATTATACCTTGATGAATACATGCATAAGTTAATTTTTACATATAAATACTAGTTGAACTGACCCATACAAATGATGAAATTTTTGGTGAACTTGGTGGTAGCCAACTTCTTAAAATTCACCATTTCAAATTTTAAAATTCCTAATATTCACGAGTTTACAAAAAATTTCCACTAAAATTTTCCCTAATTGCAATATACAAGTGACCAACAATGACTATCAATAACATTTTTGTGACACTAAAAAATCATATTTTGACCACTTTCACAATCATGGGTGCTCAATAGAAGACTCTAGTGCACAAGTGCTCATGATCCATTCTAGGTGCTCTGGTCCATATCTCTTTGAAGTTCCAATATTTACCCTGAGAAATTGCAACATATATCCCTTCTTGCTCATCATTTTTCCAATTCATATTAGTTACAAGATCATGTGCAAATCAACTAAATCCTTCACTCTCTCTCTCTTACACTTAGGGTTTTATATTTATTATCTAATTTCTTGTGAAAAATCTATATTATAACATTTTTTATCATTTTTGAATCTAAAATTATGGTTTAGAAAATAAAATTTTATTTTTGTTAAATCATTTAGTGAACCCATAGCTTGAATCTCACATTCTTTATAGGGTTTTCTTCTTATTCATGTTACTTGTAGTGGTCATTTTAGTTTGTTTAACCATATAGAGCTCCCTCCATTTACCCATAGGGTTTCTAAATCAATGGTTGAATCTGATAATCCCTTTTCCAACTCAAGTAATCTTTGCCTCAAATACATTAAGACATCTAATAGTGAACAATATTATGATGAAGATACCAATGTTGATCAAGAACAACTAGAAAAGATTCATAAATTTTTTAGGATTTACACTACAATCCTACACATATTTCACATATTCTCCATGTTTTTCTTATTGTAGACAAAAAATCACACACTTGGGTACATTACTAGGTCCTAATCACATATTACTATTCATACGCTTCTTACAGGAGAAAAGTGCTAGTTGATCACTATACTTGTCCTCTTAGGTTCCCTTCTAGTCTCCATTCTGACCTTATGGATGTCACTTCCTAGTCTATACCTTCACATTTCACCTTTTTTGGCTCTGGAAACTAGCACCTAGCTAGTACACTAGTTCCCCGGTTCCCTCATCCCCTCTGGGAACTATAGACCTCTATGTATTTATCTTGTTCCATTTTGGGTCATTTTTAGTTGTTGGGCATCCTTTTCTCTTAGGGTTCATCCTTTTAGTGATCAATTACAAAATTTAAACAAGAGAAGCATGTACAAACGAAGTTATGTGACCAAATTAAGGAACCAAGCTCTAAGCATCTATATTATCACCTAAGGTTACATATCACAAGCATCTAAGAGCATCATTGTATCCATCTAGCACCATTAAAAGAGAGAAGGGCCATTTTTTTAATCACACACATAAGAGGGAAGTTCATTTTATTCCACACAGACATATATTACATCTTTTTTACATCTAGCTACCTTATTCGCTATCAATTTGACACACACAAGAGCCACATGGGGCGTGATTCTACACACACACACACATAAATATACATTTGGTTTGAGATGAAGTGCAATGCTCAGTCATAAGATTACTTGTTTGATAGCTAAGGATAGTTTGAACCCTCATTTTTCATCTTTATTTTTTAGGATTTGATGTTATTTTGAGGGTTTTATACGTGATATCTTTATTATATGTTATCGATGAAATCTACAAGAGTTATGTGACAACCTAGCGATAAGAAGCAAGGGTTTTAGCTCAACCAATGACCCTGTAAAATTCATCCTTTGATCCCCTCTATAGACCTTGGTGACTAGGAAGGGATCCTAACACCCAGGCACCCCAGTACCAATCTAGGTGCCCTAGTCCTTGCTCCTACAACATTCCTACACTTTTTTGGGTTCAGTTTTGAGGTCATGTATTTCCATTATTCCAATATTCCACTTTTGCATATTACCAGAATATTTGCAAAATCAGCTAAGTGTTCTAACTCTTCATTACACTTAAGGTTTTTGTTACTTTTCTTATCTAATTGAGTAATTTTTGTACTTTATTGTCATATTTACTTGATGTAACATATCTTAGTATTTAACATAAGTAACACTATCTATAGTTTATTTTTTAAAATCATTTGTGAACTTGTTCTTTTGAACCCTCCTTTTTATGCCCATCACTCGTATTGGTTGGTTTGGATCCTTTGAGAATTTAAATCTTCCTCTCTCTACTTGTAGGATTTCTAACCATGGATGAAATTCCAAAATCAATCATTAAACTTGAAAATCCTTTTTCCAACTCTCAAAGAGTTCCTCTTCATGATATTGAAGCATCTGATAGTGATAACTCATATGATGAGGACACTACTATTGATTAAGTACAATTAGAAAATCTTACTAACTTTACCAATCTATGCATGAAAATATTGACCATCTTCCACATATACTTCATAATCCAATAAAGGTTAAAAATTCTCACGACATTATGTCAAACTTTCAAGATGTTTCTCCGGCACCTCCTTTAGGGTCTTCTTTAGTCTCCATGGTCTCCACACAGCCTTTGTATGTTCCCACTTCCATACCCTCTACTACCACTCTAATCACTCAAACCAATTTTGTTATAGAAAAACCTAGCTTCTCTTCTAATACCCTAATTTAACCTCATTATATCAGGATTTGCAAAGTCAAATTCTCCAACTTCAAATTTCCACTTCTAGCATAGCTCTATCTCTTGATTCCACCTTAATCCTTCATACTCCTTTTGCACCCACTATTTCCACATATACACTCCCTCCCAATTTCATAGCTCCTAATATTCCAATATTCAAAGGCCATGGTAACCCTTAAGAGCATATTCATGCATTTCATGTGGCATGTTTAGATTATGTGGATGATCACACTTTATTAGCAAAGATATTTCCTTACAATCTCCATAATTATTTTATACATTGGTTTTATGATCTACATGTTCATTCGGTAACATATTTCACACATTTAGTTGATGCCTTCCTTGCTCACTTATCCATAAACATTAGTTAAAATATTCATATGCACAACTAGTACAAGTAAATAAACAATCTAATGAGCATACCTAGTAGATTATGTCCTTACGCTATAAGAACAACCTAGCTAGAATGACTAATGTGCTAGTTGAACTCAGAATTACAAGATCTATTCATGAAAAGTCTCTTACCACCACTATAGGAAAGTTTAATCTTTGAGACCTCTCCTTCATTTGATCACCTTTTTCACACTCTTAAGCTTCATGAAAGCAAGGTTTTCACTATGGGTAAAATTACATATCAAGATCAGTTACCTCATCTTCTAGTAATATTCCAAGAAAATATTCTTTCAAACCATCTACTAAGAAAAATGAAACAAAAGGTCACTATTAACGTTGTATATCCTCCTAAAAATCTTCAATTATAACCTCAACGGTCTACATTTATAAAATTAACATGTGATCCATATATTTTTTTACCACAACTTATTGATAACGACCTAATTATCCACCCTCCTCCACTTATTATAGATCCATATCACCCTAAGGGATGCAACTACAAGGAAAATGCCAGATGTGAATATTACCAATGAATTATAAATCCACTGGTTGTTGTTTCAAATTGCACCATCTCATTCAAGATCTCATATACAAAAATCCAATTGAGCTTCCTAAGCCATCAAATTCTCCACGAGTCTAATAAAGAAAAAATCTCAAAATATTCAACAATCCTCTTAAAAATAACAAAATGAAAGCTTTTGAATCTTTATTAAATCATGCATATCATGTTGTCCCTCCTCCTTCATCAGGACCTCTTGATTTTTTAGTCACTCACATTGATTCATCTTCACCTATCATTGAATTTTTTGATTTGATCATCATGCTACATTCTCCAATGATTACTTGCACATCATTTATTCTATTTGGATATACTACTATCAATAATACTATGATTGATCCATCATTCCAACAAAACATATTTTCTATTACACTACTTTCTTCTACTGGATATCCACTATCACAGATCTCATATCCATTACCTTGTTCTTATGGCTATGTTAAGCTTCCATTCACCTTTGGTCTTTTCACCATGTTTATGTATTTCATTGTGGAACCAAGTGTCAAATATTGTGACATTATCTTAGGTTCTCCATTGGTCATGGTCGCTCAAGCTATTATTTCCATGCCTCATTTGTGTCTTAAGTTCTTTAAAAACAACTAGGTTTTCACTATTCAAGGTATCCCTCTATGTACACCTTGGCCCCAACCTACTTTTGAGGTGGCCCTCACACTTCTTAGAGAATCTAGGCATCTTGGACCTCTAAAACAAAAATCACAATCTTCTCCTAACTCTCCTACTCATGTGCGACACGCATCATTCTCATAATTCTATGCTAGTATCATCACACCACTCTTAGGTCTATTATTCAGATAATCCTTCACCTTGATATACATCACCTTTATGTTCTGTTTCACATTGGTGTCTATCACCTCCACATTCTATCCTTCACTATATGTGTTCATCACCTCCATGCATTCTAATTTACATACATCTGTCCACCACCTCTTTCTTATACTCATAATTAACGTGCATATAGGCTTTATTCACCTACACAACATATATCTCATATACCACCACTCTTAGAGCATGTTCACACATCTCTATCTCCTCATACATCAGGTGGAGGACCCACTCAGTCTTCACTTTTATTGATGTCTTACACATACTCATATACTTAGGGGAGAATCATGCTCATGCCCCCCATCCTACTCTTGTATCACTATAATTCTATCATTTCTATAAATCTTTCATTATATACATCATCCTATGCATCTATATCCATTCATCACATACACTCTGATACACCAATTGTATCGTCATTACCCTATGACACACTCTTGTGCTAAGGTTCACACTTGACTGTTGAGGGCATACTATACACATGAACCTCACACACTACACATTTCACATTTAAGAACATTTTCTACACATTGTTACACATCCTACACATCACATTTTCTTCTTTCTATATATTTTATTCACATTTATACTACTCTACAACATTACACATTTACGCCTCTTCTACATCTACTTCATTCTACACATTCTATAGTAACATATTTATACATCATTCTTTACTTCTACTATCCACACTTATGTGCTACACACTATCTTTCCTTCGACATCATATTTTTACATATACATTATATACATTGTGTTTGAACTCTTTTACACACCTTCACATCTAGCACATTCAACTACACATCTTCACTAGTGTCCTCAATCTAAACATAATTAAATTTTCAATCTACATCTTTCTAGCACATTCTACTTAGCACATTCACTAATTTATTCTACTTTAGGATAACCCTTCATGCATCACATCTTATAGTGCACAATGCACATGATGACATACTCTAGTCTCTTGGTTCATACTTGAGTGTTGAGGGTATAAATCTGAATTGAACCTCACCTCATCACACTTACATCATTTTACACTTGGACTTCAGAATCAATCAATCTTTCTAGTTATCACATCACGTGACACTATTTTTCAATCACGCTCTAAGCTACACTTCCTAGTATCTTATTCACACAATCTATCATGTATGCTTTATGCAACATCATCAATCATTCTAACATCTCATATAAATATTCTTGACCAAACCCTTTAATGTTGCTTTCAATCTTATGCATCACATCAATCACTTTATCATATCCTTCTTGTTCACACCTTCCTACCTCTAATTTAGCTCTTGCTCACATTCAATATGAACATCATAATCAGTCTAAAATCTATATTTCAATGCTCTATTCATCAATATTTCTCACAAACACATCATCATGAAGTCATTTCTTGATGACGCACTCTTGTTGTACATGGTTCATTCTTGACTATTGATGGGTCTTGTATAAATGAACCTAATTTCACCTCATCCATACATATCCATACTTGGGGGCACACGATTCCCCTATCACACTCACACTGCATTCCATTCCATCTCATCTATAACATATTGCATATCTTAGACGCATTTACTCTTGCTTTCTTATGCTTATACGTACGATTTATTACACATGATAGATAGATATATTTTATGATGTCATTATCATTATATATACACACATGCCATTCACTTTCCTTCTAGTTTTGATCACAAATATCGTCATATTGATACATGTATTATGGATGTTTGCCGCAATACCTCATGCCAGTCCCGTAGTGGCTCCTAAGGGCATCTACATTTGCACACATTTCTAGGTACTATTGTTTCATTTTTCAATAGCAAACTACTTTATTGGAGTATAAATGATTTCACATGCTTTATATCTTTTAATAACATTCTAACAGGTTGCTCCATGTACATACATTTGATTTGTAGGTATATTTTCCTCCATGGTTATCTGATGTTTTTTAATCTTGTTTTCCATTGTTTGCGGGATTTACCCTATGCCTTCTATCTTGTATGCACATTGTATGCTTTTGGTAATTGTGGCCTGGATTGTCTTGTGACATCATGAGTGATGTCCCATGTTTACAACCCGCTTTTTATGGCCTACTTATTCTTCTTACTTGGTAGTTTACACTAATGTTTTCTATATGTGTGCTTATTTTTTTTTTCACCAACACTTATCTTCTATTCATTATTTTCATGTGCCTTAGTTGCTACCAACCACATTTCCCTCCTAAATATTGGTATCATTTTGGAATGGGGTTCTTGTTTTGGTTTTCATCCTCTTAGAAATGTCACATGTACCCTAAACAAGAGGGGGGGATTTATTGGGAGAATCAGTCAACCCAATTCAGTTGTTACATTCAAATTTCATCAGTCTACAATCATAGTTCAATATAGTACAACACAAAGTCAACACATTCAAGAGACTCAGAATAGGGCTTAGAATCATACTTGGGTCCTTACTTCAGCATAGACATTAGTGCCTAGAATCATACTTAGATGCTCTAGAAACTTATATCCCTTCTGTGGTTTCCCAAGACCATGAGGATAGATACACAAAATTTTGTCAGTTCAATATAGTTTTCAGCATTGTCACGATAAGATTTTTACATGGACAGGTAGTCCTTCAGCAATTGTCAATCACATTTGGCATGTGCACACATACTTTCACATTGGATCGATATTTTTACACACTATTTGCAATGGTGTTTTTACTTTGAGAAGCATTAAGTCAAGCTTTGGAGAATAACATTAGAAATTTTTCCCTACACTACTTCGATTGTGACGTAAGATCACACAAAAAATTGACATTCTAGCGTGCTTGGCGTGAGATCACCCAAAAAAATCAGCTCTTCATCAACATATTTAGGATCCTCTTTACACTCTTTCACTCATCATAGCATCAGGTGCACATGTTCATTTTTCTACATTTTCATCCTTTTACACACTTTATATATGCATTTCCTACATTTGGATTGACACTTTTCTATGCTACACATATTTTACTACTTGTTCATTCTTTTTTTTGTAGGTCCATCCTTATGGGAAGCAGTAGTCAACATCAACACACAATAAGCATCATCATCAATAACAGGTACAATATTAACAATATACACATGTATTTCCACCCTAGGGTCATTATCATAACTTTTCTTTTTATTTCATCTTCTTTAACATCCACGATTCACATTTTTTATCATTCCACACTCTCTTTGTCTTGGTACACTCTTCTACATCACTCAACATGATTATCAAGTAAGCATCTCTATCGAATTTATGTTACTGAGCTTTCCACTCACCAACATAAAGTGGGGAAAAATGTAGACACAAAATAACGCACTTGGGTGCATTACTAGGTCCTAATCGCATACTAGTATTCATATGCTTCTTACAAGATAAAATTAATAGTTGATCACTATATCTGACCTCTTAGGTTCCCTTCTAGTCTCCCTTTTGACCTTATGGACCTCACTTCCCAGTCTGACCCTTACATTTCACATTTCCCAACTCTAGACACTAGCACCCATCCAGGATGTAAGCGTCAAGGAATCTTTGTCCCCTCTAGGTGCCTGTACGCCAGAAAAGTGACAGGCGAGTGTGAGAATCTAAAAGTGACTCTTCCACGTACCCGACCTCTCGAGGTCGTCCTGAGATAGCTGGTGGGGGTAGAATATGCATTGGATCCAGACAAACTAGTTAGGCAGTCTAATGTCTTTGACACGCACTAATGGAATTTGCAAATCTAAGGCAAAGAAGGCCCTTCTAACTTGGACTGGTGTGATAGATCGATCGAACAAGGATGACTGCTCAAAGGCTCCAATCAATATCGATCTCTGGCATGATTTCGATCTATGGGTTGTGGAATATGTGGAAAATGACCTGGGATAGTTTCGTGTATGTCTCCAGATAAGGTCATACGGTGGATGGTGAAAACAATTGACTTTACGGATGATTTTCTGGCCTAGTCCTAGAATTCTCTAGCTTCGTTAGCCGCTATATCCAGTAAGGACAATTGTTCGATTATGATGGGTGGAATTGGAGTGGATTGGAATACCAAGTGTGCGTAGGCTAGTGTCTATAGCTGATTGACTTGTGGACTCGTTGGGCTGTGGGATCTGTGGATCACAACCATAGACTCTTGGTTTGTTGCAGTCCTGTTATGGTCATACGCGAAATCAAGTTCTAATCCCTAGTATCTAGCACTTGTATGCTTTTTCAGCTTCTATGTTTAGGACAAATAACTATGTGATTTTCTCAGAATATCTCACAGGCATTCATGCAACTTGGATCCTTAAACTGGTATCTATGTCTGTGAGAGTGTCTCCTGCAACTGGCTGTGGGACCAAAGGATCACAGCTAAAGGTTTGTTCTCTTTCGAACCCTTCTACAGTCATGTGAATGTTTGTCTAGGGTAATTCATAGTTTGGTTGGTTTGACCAAAATGTGTGTGCTTGGTCGTCTTCTATGTTTAACCCTCTTAATTGAGAACTGATCAGTTGTAAATCTGTGGTTGTTTGGAATACTTGTATTCTGAGATTTTGGTCTATGTCAACTATTGTTGTGAGGAGGTTTGGTTGAGGCATGATTGGCTCAAATATATATTCTCTAGGCTCCTGAGGTCCCGTGATTGTCATACAAAATAAAATGTAAATCTAACTGTAACGAAGCAAATTCTAACTACGTGGAATAAATCTAAAACATATATATATATATATATATATATAACTTCTATTCTTCTAAGAAATCTTTCAAGAATTTTAAGGAAAGCAAACTATTTTAAGCGTATCTAGGAATAACAACTAAACAATAATTTAAAACAGACAAAATAACTGAGTGTAGTTATCAGCCTGTGCAATTTGTAGATTTATTCTAAATAAATAAAATAGCTCGTCTAATCTATCTGCAAGATTCTCAATCCTACCTCAGAAGTGAGGAGTGAATCATAGTTTCTCAGAAACTATCAATCCTCACAGCTTCCCTGGCAATATCGAGAATAAAATTCACTAAAATGAAGCAATTATCTACTCTATTTGATATGATTCTAACTAGAACTTTGAAAGCTAGAACCTGGATTCCGCAAAATAGTGGCGAATCTGATGGCGCGTGCGATCTTGTCACCTCAATGTGATCTCCTCGTTCTTTCATGTTCACGTGGATCCAGAAAAGTGTGTAATGCTAGCATTGGCAGGAGTAGATATTGGGACAAGGACAGCTCAGAATGCAGACCGAAAATGCGAGTAGGAGAGGGATAGCGCAAGAGTACAGAGCTTGGCTTATGCGATTCCTAGCGGGATTTTACTGTGAGTCATGCAATATGAAGTGACCAGAACCTGAAACTTTCCTATTTGAAGAGAAAAACCTGCAACTTTAATGGCTTCCTAAGCTATTCTATTCCAATGGATTGGATAAAACAACAACACTGTTTGCACAAGCTGGATATGTGGCTTACCAACAGCTGGACAATGCTAATGAGCATGCAAATGAACTAAAACAAGTATTCTAAGCAAAATAATAGCTAAATCTAATGCAAAGAGAAATTCAGAGACAAACTTCAGACCAGATTGGGTGAAATAACAGCACTGCCTGCACAAGATGGGTATGTGGCTTACCAACAGCTGAGCAATCTAACTAAAGATGCAAGTGAATTGAAACTATGGCTTCTAAACAAGATAACAAGCTAAAATACTAAAATGAGGAGATGAGAGAAAAGATCAGTCTTCAAAATCAGGCCATTTGTTTGAGCACAAGCCATGCATTTATAGGAATTCAATCACCCAAAAATCAAAACCAAACTGAACTCCTAAACAATAAACAAAGGAAAAACACTATTCCAGGGGACCAAAAACATAAATGCATGCTCAAGTCGGAAAGGAAAGCTGGTGAAACGTGATATTTCACGTGAGTCGCGTCAAAAGAACGTTCTGGAAAACATGCACAGAACCGACCGCTCTGAGCAAGGTGGCGGTTACAGGACCGCTCGCCCTAATCAGGGTGGCGGTCACGAGACCGCCGCCCTGCAGGGCGGCGGTTTCGTCACTGAAGATCAAAAGGCCAAGGAAAGAAGAAAAAAGGGGAAAATAAAGGGCACGGGGGCTAGGCGGGGCATGTGGGATGTTAATGCATACTCCGAGAGCTTTTCCGGATCCCGAACACCTTGCGAGGAGACCTGTATCATCATTGGGGCACTTGTTACACTGTTCCGGCAGTACAGTACCTTACAATTTTGGGTACGTACATATTGCCCCCTCGGAGAAGCGTTTTAACAATGAAGAGGCATAAAATGGTGGGTCCAAGTATGGCAGTCCTGAAATGGGGAGCTAGAAGTTATACCTTACACGTCCGTGTGTTGAAATTACGCCATCCAAAATTCCCGCTACCTGCAAAATGAAAAGAGGATTCAAGTGCAGATAGATACAATAACTTTGGAAAACAAATGCTAAAAAGACAGGGAATGAGAACGTACCATTTGTGCGGGGATAGGAACTTACCTCCGTCGGTGCTCCAAAACCTGTGAAAAAGTCTTTTAAAACGAATCATGGCGCTCTATATATGAAAGTGGGCCCATTTTCCTATTCATTTGAGCAAGTTGATTTGATTGGTTTTGAGATCTAGGACCCACAGTGACGGTTTCTTGTGTGAGTAGAGTCAAAACGTCTGGAGCGAGATCGTGATCATGCCTCCACATGCGGAACACCGATCCTCAGCTAGATCACATGTTGGTTTTCTTCAATTTTGTGTTTTTCCCCCTTTAAATTTGAAATGCTAAATTTGTCGTAATGGGGGGGTTATTTTCGAAAATATTAGGTTCAAAAGTCCACCTAGGGGGGGCGCCTACTGGGTAGGCTCCATTTTTAGGTCAAATGGTCATTTTTTGCTAGTTTTAGGCTTTTTAAGATTAAAAACCCGCATGGGTTTTTGGACCATGACCGCCACCCTGGCCAAGGCGGCGGTTACACGACCACCTCCCCTGTTTAGAGTGGCGGTTACACGACCACCACCCTTAAGGTGCAGCGGTTACAAAACCGCCTCCCTGCTCAGGGCGGTGGTTCTACACAGAATGCAAAAGACCTTATATTTGAGATGGTGTTTGTATTTTTTTGCACTTCTACATGTTTTTATGACTTTCTTGGTATTGTTCAAATATTAACTTGCTCTGTTTTGTGTGTTTTTGGGTGTATACAGGCAAGAGAGGAGTATATCAGATGGAGCAGAGAGAGAGAGTGTGTGATTGGCTCTCAGGGGTACTGGATGCCCTTTCATAGGATGAGGAGGACACACTACAGAGAGATGACATACTGCGTATATCACGTGTGCGTCATGTTGCTCCATCTAGTCACATCCTTTGTGACTTATTCTCTTATTGGGATGCAGATCGGAACACCTTCCGACTGCCAGGGGTCCGTGGTGAGTGGACCCATCACACTTGAGGATGTCTACCCTATTTTGGGGGTCCCGATCATCGGGAGGAAACTTACTTTGGAGATAGTAGGCTCACAGGCACAGATTGCACAGTGGGTAGCATATATGGGAGATGCAGTTATCTCTACGGGGGTTGAAGAGGGGAGTGAGAGTTCGATCCATTCCTTCTTTGCCTATCCCCTTACTTTGATAAGCCATCATGGGGGATCCTTGCCTCAAGACTGATCGGTGACAAGGGAGGGGATACATTGTTATACTGCTAGGCCCCTATCATTGTGCAGATAGAGAGGCATGGCCGGATATACACCTGGGGTGCAGATATCCTGGGGACCACCTATCATGATCTATATAGGGTGGTCCATTTACAGGGACATTCATTGAGCCACCCAACTCTAGTCATGAGTTGGGTGTATGAGAATTTTATCCCTTATGACAGGGGTGTGGAGGTAGCAGATCCTGGGGCTATGAGGGCAGCTAGATGGACAGATATGTCAGTGCTTAGAGCACCTCACCAGCCAGTTTCCTCCCTTACTACTGCAAACATGGAGGCAACACCATACTAGCTTATGGCCGACATATGGGGAGAGGAGACTCTTACCTTGATCTCTTGCTCCACCACAGGGCAGCTCATTGATCGAGTGGGGCGAGTGGAGGTGCATCCTTTTGGCAGAGTTCCTCAGCAGTTTGGCCTACCGTATTTGGGCATGCTTCTCCCAGTGGCGCCAGTTTATAGATCAGTTTGCGAGGCGAGAGGGGGGCCTAGAGGCCGTGGTTGGACAGTGATCACTCCTGGCATTCCTATTATAGCCAGGAGGATAGTTTGCACTAGAGGGAGATCCGGTGCGCCTCAGGCACCTTTACTTCAGATTGCTGCAGGTCCTGCTCATAGCAGCGAATGACCCTATAGATATTGACTCTGACTCTGAGGAGCTCACAGAGGGAGGGACAGAGGAGGAGACCGAGGACAACGATCCTGAGTGGCATGACACTTAGGATATTATACAAGCAGAGAGGGTTGAGTAGAGCACAAAGAAGGACACTCTAGTCTCAGAGGAGCCACTCTCTCAGGGCCATGGTAGAGAGGATGAGTGAGTTGCAGGGTGACATGTTTCCCCTGCCACAGGAGCAACCCCTCAGTCGGCAGCAGCATCCGCAGCGGGTGCTGGCCCAAGCGATCCATCTTGGAGGCCCAGGGATCCGCGTAAGTTATCCCTTCTTCCCTCTTTCATGTTTATTTAATTTAGGATTTTTTTTAATTGCTATCTCTCCTTGTGTTTTTATCTTGTATCGTTTAGCCTCTTGCTTGGTTTCTGATTCATTTTTCTCCTTTGTTTGTAGAGACTGTTGACGAGTGGCAGGATCTGATCCGCAGGGTATGTACCGATTCCCTGATGATCCCCAAGGATAGGACTCACGCGCGGAGTTATCCGTAGATGTCAGGGAGCCCTCAGTAGCCGGTAGGCATACTAATGTCTTCGCTCCTATTTGGCACATGGCCAGGATGGTATCGACCCTTCGCACCGAGCTAGCGGGCTACATGACAGCTGAGCGCCTTATGAGAAGCCATTCTCATGGTGAGACTGCAGTTTCCTCTCGGGGACCCTGAGCGTTCCGTACACTTAGAGCGCCAGCGTAGCTGGAGTCCTAGGCGAGGGCATGCACCTTCGGAGGGGTCGTGTAGGGGTTGAGAGGCCATTTGGCCCTTGTGTATTTTGTGCTATATATTTTTTGTATATCACGGGCTCTTTGAGCGTTTTGACCATGCCTAGTGCATGATGGCATTGTATATAAACATTGATTATTTACATATATGCATTCATCTTTGGATCAAAAGCTTGTCACTCATGGCTTCTTTTCTATTTCTAGCCTATTTGTATATACTACGATGTATTTTTGTGTGCTTTTTAGAATGTATGCAATGGATAACAGATGGTGTAAATGTTTACTTTCTTTTTGTGTTTCATGATGCTGATATATGATATTACAGATATATTGTGATTTCGAATCCTAGCTTCTATGAGCAATTTGGATACCTCATGCTTGTTTTGGCAAAGTGATGAATATAACTAGTATGATGAATAGGTTAACTTGCCACACTCCTAACTCCACGCAACTAGTAAGATGCGAGGGCTCATCACCAAGAGCCAAGAAGGGCACAAGTTATGAAATGTGGTGAAATGATAGTGTTGAAAGACAGACAAAGCTTTGGCGGAACCAAATTGGAAGCTACAAGCTTACTCTACCGGAATGACTTCATAGTTTAGAATGTACTTGCTTTGCAGTTTATCTAGACTTAGACCCGTAAATGGCCATATAGTAGACAAGATCTGGGTTTTTAGGATTTTAACTCTCTTGGAATTTTGAACATCTGATTCATTCATTTTTGACTCAAAGTTTGGATTGTTTGTTTATGACCTTTTAACGTTTGCTGTGTCAAGAGGACCCCCTATACTTTGCCCCATGCTACTAGTAAGAAGCGTGGGTTTATCACCGTGGGCAAGGCATAGGTGAGTAAGGGCAATTCCATCCTTTCCCAACCCTACGTCACTAGTAAGAGATGCAAGCTCATCACCGAAGGTTGGTGGGGCAAGGAAATGTGTAAAAATAAAATTTTCTATTTAATCACTTTTTGACTTGCTTATTTGAGTAAAATGTCAATATATGCTTATTTCCAAAGATATGTATATATGGGATAGATGTGACACCATGAATCTTCTAGAACAGACCATAGGCAAGAAACCTATCCTCAGAAGAAATAAAAGTGAGAACAAACTTGCAAATCTTGGTATGGTTACCGTTAAGACTTTGTCATGTTTGAGTTATTTGATAAAAGATTCCGAGATGATTCGATGGTACACGAATATGGAGAGATATGATTAAAGAGATTAATGCCAACAACATCATGAGTTTGAAATGAATTTCTTTGAGAATAGGTTCCTTGAACACAATTTATGTAAGAAACAAGTGGAAAAAATGATCTAAATCTATATGAAGATGCAATGTAGATAATTATACAAGTAGTGCTAGTTGCTTATGCATAGAATCGCTTGAGGTGCAGGGAATTCACCGTTTCACTAAATTTCTCACCTTCTAGCGTACATAAGAGGTAAGCACCATTTCCGTAGTCCTTTATGACTCGATATGGGCCCAACCATTTGGGCCGGAATTTTCTTCCTTCACCAATCTTCTTGTCAATCCAGCTGTCTAGTCTTAGAACTAGATCACCTTCGTATATATCGTGTTCATAGACCTTTTTGTTATACTGCTGGCACGGTCGGTCAGCATAAGCTCTATGCCGCTGCTCAGCATCTAACCTAGTTTCATCTAGGCTTTCTAGTTGTGAAAGACGTGCTTCTTTGTATCAGTGTCTTCATCTAGAATCCCTTGTAATGAAATGCAGAGCCTGGGTATTTTGACCTCAAGTGGGAGAACTACTTCTGCCCCAAATACTAGCAAGAAAGGAGTTTCTCCCATCGGTGTTCTTATTGAGGTTCGGTGGGCCCACAAGGCCGGATATAACTTCAAATTCCAATCTCCTTTGTTTTCTTTCACCGTTTTAAGGAGAATGGATTTCAGTGTCTTGTTTGTCGCTTCAGCCTGTCCGTTGGCTTGGGGATAATACAAGGAAGCCGTATGATGGCTTATCTTAAATTTACTGCACAGTTTGTGAACTTCTTCATTTTTAAAAGAAGTTCCATTATCATGGAGATAATGATTTGTGGGATACCGTACCTACAAATGATTTGGTTCAAAATGAACTTGGTGATTACAGACCCAGGTACAGTAGTAAGAGGCATGGCCTCCACCCATTTGGTAAAATATTCAGTGGCCGTGATTATAAAATTATGGCCGTCTGTGGATGAGGGAGAGAATTTCCCTATTAAGTCTAGACCCCATGTAGAAAAGGGCCATGGAGTTGCGATTGGTTGTAGAGCTTGTGCTAGCATGTGGATCTCGTGGGAGAATTCTTGGCACTTATGACACCTACGTACAAACTCTATCACGTCATGTTCTAGAGTGGGCCAGAAATAGCCCATTCGATGTATTTTTCGAGTGGTGGCATGGCCACCGAAGTGGCCTCCACATATACCGCTGTGAGATTCATGGAGAATCTTCTTGGATTCCTCTATGTCGACACACCTTAGGATCATTCCATCAAAACACCTTTCGATAGAGAACCTTCTCTATAATGACGTACTTAGCTACGATTATGTGTAACCGTCTTCTTTGTTGCGGTGTAACTAGCCCCCTTATGGGTACGTACGATCCATGATATAGTTAATGATGTCAATGTACCAGGGACACTCAGAGATAGCGGGTCAGGTTTCGATGTAAGTATAAACGCATTCATCTGGAAAGTCTAAATCTACTAGATCACCTCCATCTAATGGGTTGTCAGCTAACCAATCCACAATGATTTTCCCTTTAACTGACTTTTGATTTACAAATGTTAATTCGAATTCTCCCATTAAGGTTATAAAATGTCCAGCATTTTTAGACAATGACCCTTGTGTGAGGAAAGTCCGTAGATGGTCTGCTTTTACCATGACCTTCGTTTCTTGATTCAGCATATAATATCTTAGGTGTTTAGTAGCAAAGACTATGGTGAGACATTCTTGTTCTGCCTGTGTATAGCCTGTTTCATAGTCGAGAAGGATTCGGCTGATGAAATAAATTACACGTTCTCTCTTATTATCGTCTTCTTGTAGGCCAACATACAGGCCAGCGAGACATTGGTAGCTCATGAATATAGAATCAACGGGTGATCTAGCTTAGGTGGTATTAGCGTAGGTGGTGATAATAGAAAATGCTTAACTGCTTCAAAGGCTTCATTGCAATCTTCAGTCCAATCAATGTTGTAGTCTTTCTTGAGTAAATTGTTGATTGGATGAACGGCGAAGCTTAAGTCCAGGATAAATCTTCGGATTGCACCCAGTTTTCCGAGAAATGATCTGATTCCAGATTCATTTGAAGGTGGAACCATTTCGAGGACAGCCCAAATTTTGGTTGGGTCAACATCTATCCCTCGTGACGATATGATATAACCTAAGAGCTTCCCTCCCGTTACACCAAAGATGCATTTCTCTGGGTTTAGTGTGACTCCATATTCTATTAGACGTGAAAGAATGACGCAGAGTACTTTGGGATGGTCACAACACTTCTTGCCTTTAGCCAATAAGTCATCTACGTAAGATTCCATGATTTTATGAATTAGATCGTGAAATATGTATGTCATGGCCCGCTGGTATGTAACACCAGCGTTATTGAGACCGAATGGCATAACAGCGTAGCAATAGGTTCCCCAAGGAGTTATAAACGTGGTTTTAGCTTGATCTTGCTCAGATATTCTGATTTGATTGTATCCCAAGAATCCATCCATGAGAGACAAAAGTTCAAAACCAGCTGTTGCATCAACAATAACGTCTATGGATGGTAATGGGAAGTCGTCCTTAGGACATGCTTTGTTGATATCTCGGAAATCTATGCAGATGCGTATCTTTCCATTCTTCTTGAGAACGGGGATGATATTAGATACCCATTGGGAGTAGTCGACTGGTTTGATGAACCCTACCTGGAGGAGTTTTATTACCTCCTCTTTTACCATGAGAGCTACTTTGGGCTTCATGGGTCTTGATTTTTGTTTAATTGGCTTTGCATCTGATTTAGTGACAAGGTTGTGCACCGCAATGTGGGGTGCGACTCCTGTCATCTCCTTATAATTAAATGCAAAAGCCTTCTGATGTTCTTTGAGAATCTGAGTATGTATTTCCACTTCTTCTGGGGTTAAGGATGATCCTAATTTCAATATTCTCGGTTCATCTTCTGTCCCGATGTTGACATCGATTGTTTCTTCGATCAAAGAGGCATTACCCTCTTCGAACTCAGGTGGTGCTGGAGGTAAATCCAAACCCTCCCCATTATCTACTGCGTATATGCTAGGTTCCATTTGTGAGGGGAAATCCATCATGGGATTCCCGAAATAGGAAGACGAATGTGGAATTAAGGATAAATCTAGCATATGATAGGAGAGATGTAATGCCGCATAGGCGTTTAAGTATTCCAAAGTGGCCATATTATTATCGACATGGCCTGGGGTGGTAGATTCACTTCCACTTGAAAGGGGATTTGTCATTATTTTTATCAATGGCTCATCACGAATGGACACCGTGAACTGGGTATCTTCTAACTCATTACTTGGAGTGAAACGTGATGCTGAAGTTGCTATTGAATCGGTGAGAAGATTTTTCTCTCGCGGGATTGCTTCAATGGATATGAAGTTAAATGCCTTGCTTAAATTTAATACGGATTCTTTGTAAAGCTGCAAGTGTTCGGCTTTGGTTTCATATACTTCAGAAACTTGATTTGCCACTAATTGTGAGTCTCCTAAGACTCTGATGTTATCAACACCAATTCTCTTGGCTAAAGTGAGGCCAAGGAGGAGGGCTTCGTACTTAGCACCGTTGTTTGTGCATTCAAAGTTTAACTTAAAAGTGAATGGGAGGAATTTATCCTTGGGTGAAGTAAGAATTATACCTGCCCCCACTCCATAACAGCATTTAGCTCCATCGAAATGGAGAGTCCAATACTTAGTCGGGAGTATAGATGTTGGGGCATTTGCTGCGTTTGTGCACTCTACTTCTACCATACAGAGGTCCTCTGCTGGAAGGGAACCAACACCTAGGGAATATCCTATGCCTACTGAATCAAATGGTAAGAACATTGGTGAATCTTGTTCTATTAACTCGATGATTTTCGCAGTAGTCCCTAATGATACTGTTTCTTTAGTTTTATCTTTGGGGGTTGGAATTGTTTTGGCTATGCTGATAGTTTCAAGATCCGTCGTAGGTACCAAATTTTCCTCTGGTTTTGGGTCAGTGGGTTTATTAAGTTGGTTTGTTGGAAGTTCAAATTCTGAGTGCACCCCTGGTCTTTTCTTTAAATCAGCTAGGTGCAAATCGAAAGGTTTTGGATCACCTTTGGCTACAAATACCTTCCCTAGATGCAAGAATCTTACTTCTTGAAATAATGTAGAAGGGATTGCCTTCATTCGGTGTATCCATGGTTGGCTGAGTATCATATTATAATTAGTTTCCCAATCTATAATATAAAACTCAGTCAGGATTGTTTTGGGCCCTAAGGTGACCGGCAGTATTATAGTTCCTATCGAAGTGGCTTTAAGGCTATCATAGCCTCTCAATGTATTTCGAGTAGTGGAATAGTTTGTTTCCCCATATCCAAGTTTTTGGAGGAAAGAGAAAGGGACTATGTTAACTGCGGCCCCATCGTCAATCATTTCCCGTTTTACGTAGTTATTATAAACCCATACTTGTAAGTGTAAGGCTGGGTCACCTCGACGTGTGATCTCAGCATCTATGGGAATTTTAATTATTTCGAATATGAATTTGACATCCTTGTCCGGCTGCCCCGGAGGGTGGATATCAAAATCTATGTGATTTACTTGTGTTTCAAGAGGTGGAGTGATGTTAATTAGATGACCTAGACCTAATGCTTCTAAAAGAGCAGCTCTGTGAGGAGGAGAGTTCTTTAGTAAATCTAAAAATGAGATGTGCGAGAAGGTCTTTGTTAGGTCATTAATTAAATCATAGGCACCTACGGGTTTTTCTACTATTTGCTGACTCTTATCTGTTTCTGGCAGATGACTTGAGCTCGGTTGAGAGAAATATTCTCGCGTTCTTGTTATAGCTTCGATAGGTAGTTCAGCATCTAATTCTACCAAACTGACTATCTTGGGTCTCGGTTGACTTCCTAACTGTGGTGCAACTGATGGATTTAATGAAGTCGAGGCTTTGTGATCATTGTTTCCTGTCATTGCACTTTTGTTTGTTCCAGTTGGATTCAGCCTATTGCTATCATGATTTGGGAGCGGATCGTTAAAGATCTTGAGGGGAGCATTCTGAGGGGAAACTGCCCCTGCGAGCGTATTTGGTGATGATGAGATGGGATCTGCCAAAAACAAATCTGTGAAGAACTGTCTTTGTTCTTCTGGCAAGCGTTGCATAAATTTATTGTAGTCACGACACGTTCTAGTATCGTGACCCCGAATTTTGTGGAAACCACAATAAGAATTGGGATTGTAATTCCTATTTTTGTTGGTTAGGTGTGTATTGTGGCCTAAAATTCTGATCAAACTGTTGCCTATTAGGATTAAAGTTTTGGAATTGTTGTTTCTAGTTTTGACTTTGGTTTTGATAACCAAATGAGTTTTGGCTTGGCCCTTGTATGGGATTTCACCGTTGTTGTTGTTGTTGTGGATGGTTAAAATCCACTGTATTGATCGTCGGGGTAAAGTTGTTGTTTCGTTGGTTGTTTGTTTGTGATGGAGTATTAACAACATTTACCCTTTTGGGCTGGTCGGTTACTCCATCCGTTGTTACCCCACGATTTTTGTTAAGGATTTTGGGTCCTTGATTGATATTTGTGATAGTTGTAGTGTTCTGAGTGGAGGTGATTAACCTCCCGTTTGTTCCATATGTCTTACGACCACTATCTATCGCTGCTTGGTCTATTCGAAGAGTGCTCTCAAGTACTTCATCGTAAGTTCTTAGTGGGAACTTCTGGACTTCTTCCTTCACCTCCTTGCTGAGAGAATGAAGGAATAAATCACATAGTTCCATCTGATCCATGTTTGGAGCACTTGCTCGAGGAATAAAGGACTGTACGCCACCTCTGGATGAAATGGGCGACAGACTCGTTGTGTTCTTGTTTGATGTGCAAGAATTCCCTAATTCCTGTTCTCAAAAATTTGTTCATGTCGAATGCCTTGATGAACTCTAACACGAATTGTTTAAATGAATGGATGGAGGCTTCAGGTACTCTATAATACCAGTCAAGAGCAATGCCTTCCAAGGTTTTGGGAAATATTTTAGCAACAACCTCATCCCAAGGGATTAATTCTCGTATGGCTGTAGCGTAAGCTTTGATATGTGCGTTTGGATCTCCCTCACCCTTGAACTTGGGTAAATCAGGAAGAGGTCTTGGAAGCATGACGCTTCGTATGGTGAAGTCTAAGGGTTCCTTTATATATTCTGAATAAGTCCCTATCACATAGCTTTCGACCATTGATGGTGGTTACTGAGGGAGTAGTGGTGGGATAGGTTGTTGATACGGTGCAGAGTATGCGTTAGCAGGGGCATAAGGAAGTCCCTGTGTTTGAGCAAACATGCCGAGAGAGGAGAACATATCTCCTTATGGTGATTTGGAGTACATGTTTAAGTATGATGGGGTATTGTCAAGGAATGGATTGTTTGATACTAGACCAGGAGGAATAGTGTTAGAGATGACAGGCCTTGTTGGTGTTTGTTGTGGATAGTGAGGCGGCATGCCTAACGTGCCTACTCCTATGAGGAGATCTACTTAGCTAGAGTGGTATGGAGGATTGGAACTTCCTACTTGTATGAACAGAGAATTTTGACTTGCTTGAGCAAGTTCTAACCCTCTCACTTTTTCTACTAACGTTGAAATGACTTCATTTGGTGAAGTCACGGTGCTTTTCCTGAGCGGCGTTTGTTGTATACCCTGGTGTTGTATAGGCATGTGATATCCTGTCATGAACTGATTGCTATCTTGCCAAGTTTCTCCGAGAGTATTTCCTATATGCAGTGGCATAGAGGTATTTTCTTGAAAAGAGATCTCTGGTTGTATTTGTAAACCTCTTATAGGTGGGTACATACCCCGAGAATGCATTGTTCACTCCTAGGATAACGTATTGACTGTCCATCATCTAAGACCAGGTATGGGTCTGATTTCCTACTAATTTGTGGTCTAAGTAGCATTTGAGGAGACGAACCAGATTCTCCGGTAAATGTCATATTGTTTGAACCTGAAGGCTCTGTTTGTTGCGTTTGAGGGGGTTGATCTAACTCCCCCGTTTGAAAAGATGAATTATATCTGATTCTTGGGGTTTGTGTTGACAACTGATTAGTTGAATAGTTGTCGCCCCATACTGAGAGTGAGGGTGATGATTACCTATTCTGTTGGGCGTAGTATGCCTCAAGAGTGAAGGGGGGTCTACCATATTCATCGAATCCTGACATATTCGGGGGGTATATGAATACCCGTAGAATAATGGGAAGGAACGAAGGTGATTTGTGAAAGAACACATGATACTATGACTCCGAACGAGAAATTAGGAAGTTTTACGTCAGCTTCACTAATTTCATTTGTTTCACGTCAGGTTCACCAGTTTTGTACGCCGAAAAAGTGACAGGTGAGCGTGAGAATCTACAAGTGACTCTTCCACGTACCTGACCTCTCGAGGTCGTGCCGAGATAGCCGGTGGGGGTAGAATATGCGTTGGATTCAGAAAAACTAGTTAGGCAGTCTAATGTCTTCGACACACACTAGTGGAATTTGTGAATCTAAGGAAAAGAAGGCCCTTCTAACTTGGACTGGTGTGATAGATCGATCAGCAAGGATGACTGCTCGAAGGCTCCAATCAATATCGAGCTCTGGCGTGATTCGATCTATGGGTTGTGGAATACGTGGAAAATGACCTGGGATAGTTTCGTGTATGTCTCCAGATAAGGTCATAGGGTGGATGGTGAAAACAATTGACTCTATGGACGATTCTCTGGCCTAGTCCAGAATTCTCTAGCTTCGTTAGCTGCTATATCTAGTAAGGACAATTGTTCTATGATGATGGGTGGAAGTGCAGTGGACTGGAATACTAGTGTGCATAAGCCAGCATCTATATCTGATTGACTTGTGGATTCGTTGGGCTGTGGGATCTGTGGGTCACAACCATGGACTCTTGGATGTTGCGGTCCTGTTATGGTCATGCGCGAAATCAAGTTCTAATCCCTAGTATCCAGTAATCGTATGCTTTCTCAGCTTCTATGTTTAGGACCAACAACTGTGTGATTTTCTCAGAATATCTCACAGGTGTTCGTGCAACCTGGATCCTTAGACTGGTATCTATATCTATGAGAGTGTCTCCTGCACCTGGCTGTGGGACCAAAGGATCACAACCAAAGGTTTGTTCTCTTTCGAACCCTTCTACAGTCATGTGAATGTTTACCTAGGGTAATCTGTAGTTTGGTTGGTTTGACCAAAATGTGTGTGCTTGGTCGTCTTCTATGTTTAACCCTCTTAATTGAGAACTGATCAGTTGTAAATCTGTTGTTGTTCGGAATACTTGTATTCTGAGATTTTGGTCTATGTCAACTATTGCTGTGACGAGGTTTGGTTGAGGCATGATTGGCTCAAATATATATTCCCTGGGCTCCTGAGGTCCCGTGATTGTCATACAAAATAAAATGTAAATCTAACTGTAACTGAAGCAAACTCTAACTACATGGAATAAATCTAAAACATATATATAACTTCTATTCTTCTAAGAAATCTTTTAAGAATTTTAAGGAAAGCAAACTATTTTAAGCGTATCTAGAAATAACAACTAAAAAATAATTTAAAACAGACAAAATAACCGAGTGTAGTTATCAGCCTGTGCAATTTGTAGATTTATTCTAAATAAATAAAATAGCTCGTCTAATCTATCTGCAAGATTCTCGATCCTACCTCAGAAGTGAGGAGTGAATCATAGTTTCTCAGAAACTATCAATCCTCACAGCTTCCCTAGCAATATCGAGAATAGAATTCACTGAAATGAAGCAATTATCTACTCTATTTGATATGATTCTAACTAAAACTTTGAAAGTTAAAACCTGGATTCTGCAGAATAGTGGCGAATCCGATGGCGTGTGCGATCTTGTCCCCTCAGTGTGATCTCCTCATTCTTTCATGTTCACGTGGATCCAGAAAAGCGTGTAATGCTAGCATCGGAAGGAGTAGATATTGGGACAAGGACAGCTCAGAATGCAAACCGAAAATTTGAGTAGGAGAGGGATAGCGCAAGAGTACAGAGCTTGGCTTATGCGATTCCTAGTGGGATTTTACTGTGAGTCATGCAATATGAAGTGACCAGAACCTGAAACTTTCCTGTTTGAAGAGAAAAACCTGCAACTTTAATGGCTTCCTAAGCTATTCTATTCCAATGGATTGGATAAAACAACAACACTGTTTGCACAAGCTGGATATGTGGCTTACCAACAGCTGGAAAATGCTAAATGAGCATGCAAATGAACTAAAAAAAGTAATCTAAGAAAAAAAATAGCTAAATCTAATGCAAAGAGAAATTCAGAGACAAACTTCAGACCAGATTGGGTGAAATAATAGCACTGCCTACACAAGATGGGTATGTGGCTTACCAACTGCTGAGAAATCTACCTAAAGATGCAAGTGAATTGAAACTATGGCTTCTAAACAAGATAACAAGCTAAAATACTAAAATGAGGAGATGAGAGCAAAGATCAATCTTCAAAATCAGGCCATTTGTTTGAGCACAAGCCATGCATTTATAGGAATTCAATCACCCAAAAATCAAAACCAAACTGAACTCCTAAACAATAAACAAAGGAAAAACACTATTCCAGGGGACCAAAAACATAAATGCATGCTCTAGTTGGAAAGGAAACCTGGTGAAACGTGATATTTCACGTGATTTGTGTCAAAATAACATTCTGGAAAATGCACACAGGACCGCCGCTCTGAGCAGGGTGGCGGTTATAGGACCGCCGCCCTGATCAGGGTGGCGGTCACGAGACCGCCGCCCTGCAGGGTGGCGGTTTCGTCACTGAAGATCAAAAGGCCAAGGAAAGAAGAAAAAAGGGGAAAAAAAAGGGTGCGGGGGCTAGGCGGGGCATGCGGGATGTTAACGCATACTCTGAGGGATTTTCCGGATCCCGAACACCTTGCGAGGAGCCCTGTATCATCATTGGTGTGCTTGTTACACTGTTCCGTAGTACCGTACCTTACAATTTTGGGTACGTACAGTGCCCTAAACCTATTTTTATTTATCTCGTTCCTTTTTTGGTCCTTTTTATCCATTGGGCATCCTTATCTCTTAGGGTTCAGGATTTTAGTGATCAATTACTAAATTTGAACAAGAGAATCATATAAATACAAATTTATGTGACCAAATTGTAACACCTTAGACTGTAGTTACTTCCTCCTGAGCATACAAGTGTTGATATGTGATTTCTTTTGAAAGGATGTGTTCCCTTGATTGAGAATTCATGCTTGATATGTATTGTATCTTCTTTGCAAATTACAGATCTTTGACTGAGTTGGAATATGATTGGAATCTTTTATTTCTTTCATTTTACACCTGAGTTTAATCAAATCTCGGAATGAATTATGGAGTTATCCATCTATAAGACCTAGCCTTGGATCAGTGGTATTGATCCAAGTGGTGCTTTAAGTTTATTCGTGATGAATTAAAATTATAGACCTTAAGCAGGTTGCAAGGTTTGGATGCATTGAATAAGCTAGTTTGGAGCATAACTCAGGCTGATCATGTTAAATGAACTGGTGCCCGATATCGTGATATATCTGGAAGGTCTTGATCGCGGACCAGGTAATAAATCAGTTACATAAAATTCAATATCCTATTGGCATTGCAGGAGTGAACCCTATTTGTGAATGTATGTTGTAGGTTATTTTTCTGAGCATTTGAAATATTAGACCTAAATAGGATTTATTAAGGTTAGTAACCTAAAACTAAAATTTAACCTAGGGGATTAGATTAGTGTTAATCTAACCTAGACCTAAGCTATAAGCTAATGTTCTAAGTTAGTATCTATGTGTGAAGAGGTTAGACTAAGTGTTATCCTAAATCCTAACCTAAAGTTACTAGCATAACTATGAACAAGGAAGAAAGGGGACATATGGAAAGGTGCGAACCATGGGCGGAAGTTTCGATGGCATTAAATACATGGATAAGCATGAGGGATAGGTAATTTGGTAGAAGTTTTTAAAACGGCTAACTAGAGCCGACATGGCAGGTCGCCAAAGTTAGAAATGGTCTTTGATGTGCATTTGTCCATTGCCAACTATGCGGTCGGTGGCAATGGAAATTTAGCGGAAAATTTGGAGTAAATGTCATTTATGAACTCGGTCTTCGAGCTCGGGTTTCACGGGAAGGCATGCAAAATGGAAAGTTAGTAGTTTGTTTGGTTTTTCATGCGCTCCGGTTTTCCCTCTATCTGATCACTGGTTCTTCGCACCAGTCTTCTTGGAGTTGCATGGAAAATATGAGTGTAACTCGCTCTTTCCTCTGGCAAGGAAAATTTATAAGTCATGGTAATAGTAATTTTTTGTTGGTGGATCTAACTTGGAAAAGGAGGAGAAGGTTGAGCTCTTTCAGTGGTCTGCTTCGAAATTTTAAGCAAATAACCAGGCATGTTAGGCCCTAACCTTTAAAAATCTTGCTTTCTTTCAAGTGATTTCATTAGAACAACTCTGTTCAGATGATTTTTGGATTCAGTTGGTTTTTATGATAAGCTGTGCGTGATTTTGTTGCTATATCTTCTTACTGGTTTGATTTTTCAATAAAACCCTTAACGGGTGTGTGTTGTGTTTCGAACTATTGCACTATCTTGTTGGGTTTAGCATTTTAGTTAGAATTAAAGAAATGCTTGTAAGGAAAAATACACGAATCCGGCTTGTGGGAGTCATGCATTGTTTTCTTGTTTGATTCAGTCGATACCTTGTTGTTTTCACTTGTTGAGAAGGATACTGTTGAAACTCTTAAAGGTGCATGATATATCAACTTCTGTATATGATATGTTGTGGGTAATATATTGTTATTGATGCTGTTGAACTTCATTAAACAAAATTACGTCTTGATTTTCTGAGGAAGTATAGTTGTGAAGGCATCTTGTTATTGAATACTTAAGTTGATAGTATTTTGACTTCTGAAGGAGTTTTTGATGGAGAATATTACTTGGGTTCGACTTATTTTAAACCATCGATGCGTATGTTATGTTTTCCTCTCTGTGTAACTTAGAGCGGATATTGTTTTTTTTTTGGCTCAGTTGGAATCCTTGTTACTTAACCAATATTTGCTTCTATATAGGCCTGAACAGTGAATATTATCATGTTGTAAAATGCATTCATCTTGTATAGTGGCTTCTGTAGAAGTTTATTTGTAAAATACCACATGGGTAAGACCTCTTTTTTATCCTGGAGGCGTATATTATGTTTTCCTTCTAAATTTTCTCAGTTGTGAATACTGTTGTGAAATTCTTGAGTCATGGTCTCATGAAATCAATTTCAGTATAAACCTGTTTAGAGCATTAGTGGTATGGATACAGTTAGAGAATTGAAATGATGCGAAGTGGCTTGATTTTTGATTTAACCTTCACTATACATGTATAACGTTTGGACTCTTATTTTAATTTCCCATGTTCCTTCTGTCTGTCGTTGTGGAAAGTAAAGGAAGAGTTTTCTTTTCATAACTTACTTGGTTGAGACCTTGTTGAAATTGTTTCCTGAAAAGTCCACGACTCCTTGTTAGTCATGGCTGTGTTATTTTAAATTTTGTTCTAGTTATTGAGGCTGTGCGTGTTGTGTAGATTCAATTCGAATATCTCTACATAAGCATAGGGAAAACATCATTTGTTTTAATGTTGTTGAGCCTCTTGGTTGACTGTGATAAAAAGGTTGTTTTTTTTTATTACGGCCTTGGAAACTAAGTCCTCGCAGAGTTTTAGTGGGGATGAGATTGAGTTGTACGTTGCTAGGTGGAATTGTAGTCGTGCTTGTGCATAGTTACGTCTTCTAATAGTATGAATATCCAGTCTTGAGCTTGACTGAACTCAAGAGCTGATTTTGTACCTTGACAAGCGATGACATTGGAAATACTCTTCTCATTTGTTGATTGTATGGAAGGTTATGTGGGTCTGTTAATAGATTCTCATTACTGTCTTGGCGCGAAATCTACTGTATTTCTTGGAGGCTACAGGAATTTGTTATCATCCAATTCTAACAAAACGGTGGTTCTTCTTATGGTCTCGTTTGACTTATTCGCATGCGTATAAGGTGAGTGCTTACTCTTAAGGAGATGGTACAGTCATGAGCATGATTGGAAGGGAAATATGAATGACTCGTTTTCTTTCTCTTCTGTTGTAAAGTATATGTTGATATATTTTTATCTAACTGTTGGAACTGTTTTAACTACTATTGGAATCATGGGTTGTTATGATATTCATTTTACTATGATGAATGTAATGATCTGTCTGATGTTTGTTGTCCTGGGGATTCAGATGGATAGTTGTCTCAGATACTTTCATTCTTCTTGATCCCTAATATTTTGATGAAATATGTTTACTTGTTGGGTGAATTGATCTCATTTAAACAGGGTGTTTAATGAAAACAATTGATGGATTGCAATTGTTTTAAGAGTTAGTGCTTATCATGCTCAGTTCATCGAACTGACCCATGTTGACAATTTTTGCAGATGGATGTCGTAAGTGGTAAAAGCACGCAGATCTGATAAGATGATCAGATTGTTTAATTTGATTTTCTGTTGAATTACAGCTTGATTTTCTAAATGTACTATATGAGGAAAGATGTTCTTTTTCCGTTGAGTATTGTATCAAGTATGCTGAATGCATAAAATGTATTTGATTAGTTCTGAAAGGAATGGAAATTGATATTTGTTACTTATGTGTTTGTATTCTTATCTTGATAGTTTGACCTTCTTCGGTTCAAATATCTTGAGAGCATTGTTATTATTGTATAATTTGGAGACTTTTGTGATTGTCAATGTAAGCTTGCAAGAATATGAGACTGAATTCTTATGATTGTTTAGCAGTTCTAGTATGTTCTATCTGAAGCTAAATTGAAATTTAGATCACTGTCTTTCTGAAAGATAGGGTTAAAATAAACCTAAGCAGAACGCTAAACAAGCTGAATTAAATTATTAATCCCTAGTCTTGATTAAGCCAGGACAACATTTAATTGGATTCTTAATCATTATATCTTGATACTTATAAGTACGATATAAATTCAGTTATGAGAACTGAAATAAACCTAAATGGGGTTCAGTTGGCAATCTCATGTGAATTTTATGGGTTATTGTCCAATTTCGTTGATTTAGAATTATGTATATTCTATGAACTCCTTGATGGACCATAGCCTTAATAACTTCTCTGTGTAATGGGTTTTATTAAGAAAGGTCATTCTAAGGTGAGGAACCTAGGGATCGGGAAAGGCTAACCTTAGGGGAACGTCTTTTAATATAATTTAAACTTAATGTGTGTAACGCTTATTAATAAGTAGATCTTTTCGAGGCAGATTTAAAGGTTGATGGCACAAGTCAACTACAGGGTTATACCTTCGAGAAGATTAGGATCTTCTCGAAGATACAACAATGCAGGTGACTTATGATGACACCCTTTGCATTGATCGTTAAGATTTACACCTTAACTCGAACAAGTTACTCTGGGACCGATTAGGAATGTGGTCACGTTATAAGGCTGCCTAGGAGACTCGGGGTATCTTGACACACTGGTTTAACTAGGGTTGACCCAGTATGTCATCGTATCCCTAGTCCTCGGGAGCGTCCATATAACGTTGTCACCTTACTAATCCGTTTCCGAGTGAATAACTTGGGATAGGAGGGACTGACAGAAGTCGGTATAAGACATTCCATATAACATAAGAATGGGGTGAAGGACATATTCCAGATTGACGAGTATGTCGTTAAGGAATACGAGACATAAGCAGTATGTTTCAAATATTTGGCCAAAGTATCGCAAGCTGCTGATTGCGTTGTCCTGAGTCACCTGGTCTAAGGGATGAGATGCCGATGAATAATGGTAACAATTATTCAGTTAGGTTCCTTGGACAGAGCATTCTGAATCCCAGAATAGGGAAGAGAACCACGAGAGTGAAGTGTTAAATGAAAACTCCAACTCTTATTACTCATGAATAGATCGGTAGATTACCGAGTCATGGAATGAATAGATCGGAGGTACTCCGAGTCATTACAACTACATATGGTTATCTGTTATAAGAATGGTTATTTGATTTGTGAGTTCTAAATTATGTAGTTAGAACCTGGAAGCATTTATCAACAAAAACTTTTTGACTTGTTCTAATGTATAAAATGAGGATGTTACACAAATTAAGGGACCAAGATCTAAGAATCTATACTATCATTTAAGGTTATATCTCACAAGAATCTAAGAGCATAATTGCATCCATCTAGCACCATTAAAAGGGACAATGGCTAGTTTTATACACCACACGTATAGGAGGGGATTTCATTTTATTCCATGCACATATCTATGACATATCTTTACATCTAGCTATTTTTCTCGCTATTAAGTGCAACTCGCACAAGAGCCACCAAAGGCACGATTCCACATACACATAAATAGAACTATATTGGATCTGAGATGTAGTGTACCACTTAGTCGTAATTTCATGTGTTTGGAATTTGAGGACAGTATGACCCCTCATTTTGAATTTTTTAGGATGTGATGTTATTTTAATGGTTTTATAGGTGATCTCTTTATTACAGGTTATTGACAACATATACGAGAGTTGTGTGAAAGGCTAGTGATAATCAATGAGGGTTTCAGACCAACCAGGGACCTTGTAAAATTTATCTTCCCAGCTCATGTGCAGACCCTGGCATCTAAGAAGGGATTCTAATGCATAAGCACCCTAGTACCATTCGAGGTGCCCTGGTCCTTGCTCCACCTACATTCCTATACTTTTTTGGGTTTGGTTTTAAGGTCATGTGCTACCATTCTAACAGTATTCCACCTTCATATATTACCAGGATATTTAAAAAATTAGCTAAAGGTTCTAAATTTTCATTATACTTAGGGTTTTTCTTACTTTGATTTTTTTTTTAGTCATTTATGTACTTTACTATCATATTTACTTGTTGTAACATATCTTAGTATTTAACATAAGTAATACTATCCATAGTTTTTTTAAATCACTTACAACTAAACACTCTTGAGATGATACTTCTTCACCTCTTGTAGTTTATTCGTTGGCTGTCATGGCCTCCACCCAACCTCTTAACATTCCTACTTCCATCTGTACTTCCATCCCTACTTCTATTCCTACTTCCATTCCTACGTCCACCATTCCACTACTTCATCTCAATGTTTCTAATACACAACTTGGTTCCTCTTTCTCTGGCACTCAAGATTAAAACTCTCTCTATCAAGATCTCTAAGTTAAAATATGTCAACTTCAGCGAGCTACTTCTCATGCATCTCCATATATTGATTCCACCCTACTCATTCACACTCCTTTCACAGCCACTATTTCAAATTATGCACTTCCTCCAAACTTCATCAATCGTAAGCTACCCACCCACCTTCAATGGCCATTATGACCATAAAGAGCATCTCAAATATTTTTATGTGACATGTCTCAATTATATGGATGATCATACTTTACTAGCAAATCTCTTTCCTATAATTCTCCAAGATTATGTTATGATTTAGTTTTATGATCTACCTGTTCATTTGGTAACATCATTTACACATTTATTTGATGTTTTTATTGCAAATTTTTAAATTAATATCGTTTCTAGGATATCCTATGTTCAATTTGTAAAAATCAAACAAGGATAAAATTTGCATCTAGCTAACTATGTATTACACTATAAGAACAA
The DNA here is from genome assembly GCA_019776745.2 of Taxus chinensis. Taxonomy (NCBI): domain Eukaryota; kingdom Viridiplantae; phylum Streptophyta; class Pinopsida; order Cupressales; family Taxaceae; genus Taxus; species Taxus chinensis. Next base: position 391,097,764 of record CM034157.1, read on the forward strand.
TTTATCGAAGATGACCAATGTACTTGAGGACTCGAAATTGCAAGATATTATTGTACAAAGTATTTTATCTTTTTTAAAAGAGAGTGTCATCTTTGAAACCTCTCCCTCATTTAATCAATTATGCCATACGCTTAAGTTACATGAAATAAAAATATTATCTATGGGAAAGATAAAGTATCACAATCATGCTTCATCTTCTAATCAGTTTAAGAAAAAATATAATTTAAATCCATCTCCTAAGCCCACTGAAGAAAAATCTATTGTTAACGTTGTTTCTACTCCTAAAAATCTTCAATGGAAACCTCTAAAGCATGCATTCACAAAATTTCCTTATGCTCTGCACCTTCTATTTCCATAACCTATCAAAACAACTATTATTATGCTTCCATCACCACTAGATCTTGAACCATATCTCCCTAAAGGCTGCAATTATGATGTAAATTCTAGATGTGACTGTCATCAATGTGTCGGGAATTCAACTAATCGATGTTTCAAACTCAGGCATATTATTCAATATCTCATCGATAACAATGCAATCGATCTCCCTAACCCCACAAAATCTACACCAATCAATGAAAATAAAAAACTAAAAATATTTAAATACCAATTACCTAAACATTACAAGTAAGTTTTTTATTCTTCATCTAATCATAAGTTTCATGTTGTTCCTCCTCCTTTATCGGGGCCTCTTGATTTTATAGTTTCTAATAATGGTGCATCTCCACCACTCATCACATTCTTTGATCACGATTATCATGATACATTTTCTTTAATACATGTTGCACATCAATGTTGCTATCGGATCTCATACTGTCAATAACACCATGATCAATCCATCATCTCCTATTGGTGTATGCTCTATCTTGCACTCTTCATCACTATCAACTATCCACTCTCTAAAATTTCATATCTAATTCCTAAATTTTATGCTACATACTTCTAGTTATAGTTATGCCTCTCGCCATGATTTTCCATTCCTTATGGCACCTTCAATCAAAGGTTGTGACATGCTCTTAGGTCTTCCTTGGCTCCGTGCCACACAAGCTATCTTTTCCATGAACCACTTGTGTCTCAAATTCATTCACAATAAGAAAGTTGTCACTCTCAAAGGTGTTCCACCATCCACACCATTGCCTCTTCCTCCTCCTGAGTATTTTCTCTCACTAGCTAGATAATCTAATCCCTTTGGGCCTCTCAAATCTATTCCATATTATGTACCTATCTCTCTTATTCACATAATACCTTGTTCTCATTAGTTCACTAGTCCATCTTCTTAGCCTAAGTCCCCTAATCAAACAGTCCCTTTACATAGTATTTCACCACCTCCTTCACCTCCTAGGTATCATTCACACATTTCCTCATCACCTCCTTTATCTACTTTACATAGGTACTCATCACCTCCTTGGTCTCCCTCACATATGTGTTCACCACCTAGGCTTCCTTCACATACACATCATCAGTATCATACACCATCGATCTCAAAACATGGTCACATGCCTTTATCTCCTCAGACATCAGATGAAGGACCCTTTCCCTTCACTTTCATCAGATAACTTACTCATCATCATACACTTGGGGGACATCATGATTATTCTCCCCCCTATTAACATCATCAGGTGTCTACCATCTCTACTATTACTCTTTATGCTTCATAATTCATATTTCTAAGCATCATTACATAACTTTATACACATATTACATTGTCACTACCCTATAATGCACTCTTGTACTAAGGTTCACACTTCACTATTGAGAGCATACTACATCCATGAACCTCACACACTACACATTTCATGCTCCATGCTTTACGACACATATTTCTAGCATTTAATTCTCACACATCATATTACCCTATGACACACTTTTGTTCCATGGTTCATACTCAACTACAGAGGGTATAAATATGAAATGAACTTCATATTTTTTACACTTTACGCTCTACACTTCATGACCTATATTTCTAACGTCTATTTTTAGACCACTTCTTGATGATACACTCTTGTTTTATGGTTCATTCTTGATTATTAGAGGGTTTTTTTTAAATGAACCTCATTTAATATACATTCATAAGAATTTTTTGGAGGTTAGACCGCCCCTATCACACTTATATTATATATCATTCTATCACACTGCATCCTAAATATCTTCTTTTTACTTACTCTTGCTTGCTTATACTTATATGTTGCGCTTTTCTTACTATGCTAGTCAAATATTCAGTATGTCATTATCTTTACTTGTGAATGAAAACTTCCTACAAATCTTTACATGCATCAATGATGCTTAGCATTATACCTCTTACCAGTCCCACCAAGGCTCCTGGGGGCATCTATATTCACTTCTCTTACACATCACATGTGCTATTTTTTCAGTATTTACTACTCCCTATTCTTACTAACACACTAATTTATATTGATACATGCATGCTTTGACATATTCTTTATCTTTTTAACATGTTAACAGGTGCTTCATGTGCAGCATTTTCTTTATAGGACTACTTTCCACCATGGTTGTATGTTACACTTTACTTGTCATTGTTTTCATTGTATGTTATTTTTTGTCGGCTATGCCCTTTGTCTTGTATGTACACTATATGCTTTTGGCCATTTTGGCCCTAATTTTCTTATGATATTATGAGTGATGTACCATATTTGAAACCCACTTTTTATATTCTATCTTGTCTTCTTGCTTGATTGATTACACATTGTATTCTACTTTTATGTTATCTATGATTTCACTAACACATGTTTCGATCCACTTTATTTTCATGTGCCTCGGTTTTTACCATGCACACTCCCCTCACCTTGCAGGGATACATTTCAAATCAACATCAGGTCCTCTTTTTAGGACACATTCTCCTAGTGACATCACATGCACCCCAACTGAGGGGGGGCATACATTGGGTGTATCATTCACCTCATAAAGCATCTCATAGCTTCAGTTTAAATATACACATTATAGGATCATAACAGTATCCAGTTATAGAAATAGCCCAAAATCTAGCTTAGGTCCTCAATTTAGCATAGACTCTAGCACCCAAATATAGATAGTATTGCCTAGGAGCTCCTTATCTCCCTTGGGTGACTATGTTCTTGGGGTAGATATAGTTACCTTCTCAGATCAACACAATTTACAATAGTTCATATATTATTTTTCATAGTACACGCACAGTCCTCTAGTAGAAGGAATGTATTCTTTCTCCATTTCAACTCATAACTAATATGGTACAACTAAAAATAAAATAGGATCACACCATCTTCATTAGTGTATAATCAGAAATAAATCATGGAAGGAGAGTAAAACTATACTTCTCTCACTAACACTCTTTTTCCGTGGTATGAGATCACCCAAAACACTAGAGTTTATGTGTTTGGACATGAGATCACCTAAAAACTCATTCTTGGCATGAGATCACCCAAAAACTCACTCTTGGCATGATATCACCCAAAAACTTCACTCTTCTACAACATTTCAGGATAATTTATATCCTTTTACACTCATTTTCATCTAGTGCACACTTTCCTTTTACTAATTTTTATCTACTTTTACAGAGTTTTCATAATGCATGACTTTGAGTACACTTTCACTCTTCTTTTGTAGTTCCTTCCTTAATACACAATAATAATTAGCTAAAAATCAAGAAAAACAACAAGTATAACATGATACAACACAATATACTTCACCCCTTAGGTCACTTCCTCTTTTTCAGATTCCACACTTCATTTTTATCACTTCACACTTTCACTTGTCTCTTTATCACATTATCGCCATCATACTCTACATGGTTATCATGGATGCATATCTTATCTACTTTAGGTTATCAGGTATTCACTAAGAAATATAAATTGGGGGAAAATGTAGACAAAAAATCATGCACTTGCGTACATTTCTAGGTCCTAAATGCATACTTGAATTCATATTATTCCTAAGAAAGAAAACTAGTAATTAGCAGCTATCTTTGGCCCCTTTTCTATATTTGTTGTTTTCTACTTGGTCTTAGACATCCTACATCCCAGTAAATACTTTACTTGCTTATATTTTATTATTTTAGACATCAACACCCATCAAAGACACCAACACTCAAGTGCCCTCATCCCCTGTGGGTGCCCTGACCCTTTTCTATCTTACTCACTTATTTTGGGTCTCTTTTATCTTTAGGGCATCTTATTTTACTATGGTTCGACCTTTCAATTATCAATTAATAACCAAGAGGACCATATAAATACAAAGATATAATACTAAAATAAGGGACTAATCTCTAAGCATCTATTATCATTACCTAATCTTGAATCTAAATGCATCTAAGAGCATCAAAGGCATCCATATAGCATCCATTCAAGGGACAATGGACTACATTTTCTACATACACTGCATAGGAAGGGGAAGTTCATTATTCCATCCACATATCTATTTATATTGGTACATATAGTTATTTCCCATTATAAAGTATGTTTGTACATGGGCTTCCTAAGGCATGATTCTTTCACACACTCATAAGAACTACATGGAGTCTAAGATGTAGTGCAACACTTGGTCATGATTTTACTCAGATTGGTGACCACCAAGGTCATTCTGACTCCCCATATTGTATCTTTATTTTTTGAATTTTATGTGGTATTTTGGGTTTTACATGTTACAATCACACTCAGTGATTGTATTACATAGAGGTGAACAAAAATGACTATTAGCGGCATTTGCGTGACACCATAAAAATCATATTCTGGCCACTTTCGTAGTTACGGGAACCCAGTAGCTGACTTTGACACCCAAGCACCCTAAAAAAACTATGTCCAACAGTTCTAGAATTTACTTTGAGTAATTTCACCACATACCCATTCTTGTTCATAATTTTTCTAGTCCATATCAGTTCCAGGATCAAGTGCAAATCAGCTAAATCCTTCACTCTCTCTCTCTCTCTCTCACTCTTACACTTAGGGTTTTATATTTATTAGATTATTTCTTGTTTCAAATCTATATTCAACTTTTATTTATCATATGTGAATATGCAATTATGGTTTATTATTATTTTTAAATCACATGCTTCACTTGTCTACTTGACATGTTATTTTCCACACTCTCTACAGGATTACAAGGTACACATCTTCTATCTACTTTATGTTATCAAGTATTCACTCAACAACATAAAGTGGGGGAATATTTAGACACAAAATCATGCACTTGGGTACATTTCTAGGTCCTAAAATCATACTAGCATTTACATGATTCCTAAGTGACAAAAAATATTAATTGACAACTATCTTTGGCCTCTTTTCTTTGTCTTCTACACTTCTTTATTGGCTTGTATACTATTTCATACTCCAATTGGAATTTTACTTGTTTATTTTTATATGACTTCAGATACCAATAACACCAAATTTAGACAGTTAGCGGCCTATGCTCATCCCCTCTAGGTGCACTCATGTCCCTCTTTCTATATTAATTGTGATTCTTTTGGGTCTACCTTTTATCCTTTTCAATTACTTCTTTATCTCTATGGGTCGAGCCTTCTCAGTTGTCAATTATGAAATTTAACCAAGGGAATCATATAAATACAAAGTTATGTGACCAAAATAAGGGACCAATTTCTTAAGCATATTATCATCACCTAATCTTACATCTAAAATGCACTAATCACTTCATAGGCATCCATCTAGCATCCATAAAATGGACAAGGGCTTATTTTCGCTATACACTGCATAGGAAGAGTGAAGTTCATTTTATTCTATTATCCACACATACTATTTACATTGCTACATCTAGCTATATTTTGTTATCATTAACTGAAACTTACACAAGCGCATCCTAGGGCATCATTTATACACATACACATAAGAAATACATGGGATTTGAGATGTAGTCCAATGATTGGTAGTAAGTCCACTCTTTAGGTGACTAACAGGGTCAAAAATGCTTACATTCTACATCCCCCATATTAGATCTTGGTAATTTATGGACAACTTTGTTGTGGTTTGTGGTTTATTTAACTACAAAAATATCTTACAAAATATCTAAAAGTCATTTGTTGACTTTTGACAACTTTGTGGATGAGATCATCCCATGGCGCAACATGGATGATGTCATCATTTGTGTCAACATACTTTGGATATTTACAAGGAGAAGGTCAGGAAGAAAGAGATTATTCATCGTCATCTCGCGACTGAAAGGGGGTATCCTGCTTTTGCTGCTGCTCAGGTGATGAGATGTGGAACTGGGCACGGTATTCCATAAACTTGGTGATCATGGGTTGAAGTTGATCTTGGGAAGGATCCTTGTGTCGACCACTGATAGCTTCGCAAGTTTCCCAGGTATACCGTCATGTGATTTTTGGGGAGTTTGGAATATTCATTTTCCGCGTCCCAAGGTACCCAATGAAGTCTTCGACAGGCCAGCAGGTTATTGATGGAATTCATTAACGTTGAAAGTCCGGGACCTCTGGTCCTAGCCTTTGTGAAATGATCTCCTTGAAGACACACCTTAGTTTAGCGGGCTCTACCATCATAACTGATTGTTAAGGAGTGCAAGCCCGGAGACATTCTCAGGACAAAATGCTCCATTTGCCTATAGTATTCCATCTAGGGCTTCCTCCTTGATTTTGTCGATCTTGGCTCCAGGACAAACTCCTAGCATATCGACCCGGTAATCCAGAGTTAGAAAGGATTTATGTTGTCACACTCTGGGATGTCCAAAGACTCTGAACTTGTACTTCAGATCTTCCTCTGAACAGCTCGAGCATTTCCCTTAGACTTGAAAGGTCTCATGCTTGATGTAGACATATGTAGTTCTGAACTTAGTTGTTGATCTGCAAGAAGAAGAAGCGAAACCCAACGCAGGAGAGTCATGTTAGCTGATTGATCTCCCATTAAAGTATTGACAGAAGGAAGAATTAGCAATTTTAAGGCATCAGGGTGCAGGGTGCATGAACACTGCAGGCTGCAGGGCTAAATAGAGTGGCACATAGAAAAATAATGTTACAAGGGACAAATCAGCGCCAAAGGGTGCAAGGTGCATGGATACTGCGGGCTGCATTTTTGTTGTTGCAATCAGAAGTAGCGCCTGCGCCACTTATGCATGTTTTATACCGGGCGCATGGATTTTTCATGTTGCACGGGGACAGGATGCGTCATAGGTGCATATATTTTTCATGTTACAAGGGGATTTGGTGCACCAAAGGCATGCAAGTTTAGCTTGTGTAACATAGACTTCAGGTGTGAAAAAGGGGAACTTGGCGCGGCGCATGGGAGGTCTACATGACATGATATTGATGTAATAGGGGATGCGCCCGTGCCTTTGAACACTGTTTTACACTCGACGCAAGTAATTCCGGTGTTGCATGGGTGTAGGGTGTGCCTATGGCGCAGGTTTTTGATATGCGACATGGGAGTTCGGTGCACCCAAGGGTGTAGATTTATTACGTGCAGCATATGACATTTTTGTTGTAGCGATAAGGAAAGTGCCTGTGTCCATACGGAGACTAGTTTTCACAAGGCGCAGAGAGCTCATGTGCTATAATTAAAGCTAGTGCACCATAGGCACGATTGCGCTTCTTGTTGTAAGGGTTGCGTGTGTGCCAAGGGAAAAAGCAGCTTTTGGAAAACAATTCTTCCCTCTCTGACAGATCACGATTTTTAGGATTACTTCACATTGCTTCAAGTGGTGAATATAAAGGAAGGAGATTTTCAATTCTTTTTTTGCTTTCGGGGCAGAGTTATCCTAACAAGTAGATCTGGAAAAAGGATGGGAACGGATTTGGGAGGGAAAAATAGGAAAGCAGGAGGAGCTTCATGGTTCTCAAATCTATTTTATCCTACCATTCAATCAGACAAACAACAGCAAAACCAAAACATGAGAAAAATGAGGACCACTTACTCAGAATATATATAATGCGAGAGGTGAAATGGGGTCCACAAATGTGACACAAGGACGACAGGCGTGCTGACAGGTGCAGAGGAAAAAGACCAATCACGTGTTTTCTGACTGGTGATAATGACAGGGCGGATGCACCTATATATAGGCAAAGGCATAATAAATGCGCCAACCAATTTTTGAAGTGGCACATCAAAACACCTATCGATATTACAAAACTTGCGCCTTGTGGTGCACCAAGATGTGTGTTAACACATTGTTATGTGTGCCTTTGGTGCACCAAAAGTGTTGTCAACATTGCAATATGTGCACCCATGGTGCTCCAAAATGTAGCACAACAAAAATATTGTTGACACGAAGGTGTGTGCACCTTGGCGCATGCAAGAAAGTCGCAACATGGTGAGGTGTAATAAAATGTGTATCGACACAAAGGGTGCACCAAAGGATATGAAGGGGGCACAGATTTACCCTGTGTTACATAAACAATAGGTGCGCCCAACCCAAAAAGACCAAAAATGGCTAAGTCCGGAAAACCAGATTTCCTGGGAAAGGGTTTTTGCAACGTTCCGAATGTAAAGGGGTCCCTGACGAGGGACCAAAACAAAATTTTGGTATGGTTACCCGTAAAATTACCCTTGCCAATTTTACGGGATAACAGCTGGATCTTTCTGGGGACTATCTCTGAACGGAAATCAGGGGTAGAGAATCCCAGATCCACACGTGCCTATCCATTGGGTACAGAGTCAAAAATAAGGGCAACCGTAAAAGGAAACACACAACCAACAAAAGCAAACACACAACAAAAACAAACACACAACTGAAGCAAACTGTACAAAGAAGAGAGCAAGCTCTACTTCCTGAAGATTTTCAGATGCTGCCCACTATAGGGAAGCAGGAGTCCAGTTCCATTTGGATACGAGAGATAAAAGTTGTTCTCTCCATTGAGCTGTTTGATCTTGAAAGGTCCCCTCCATAGGGAATCAAATTTTCCGTGCATGCCCTTTGGCTCTCTTCGTTTGTCCCACAAAAGGATGAGGTCTCCTACCTGGTACTCTCTTTGCTTATCTTTTTTATCAAACAATCTCTTGACCTGATTTTGATGTTCGGTGATCCTGTCGACCACTCTTACTCTCTTTTCTTCGAGCTCTACTAGATACATGATCCTCTTTTCAAGGGAATTTTGGAAAGTCTCATTTTCGATTACTCGTGCCAAGTGCAGAGCAGGGAGTTCCATAGAAATGGGAAGCTTAGCATCGGTGCCATATAACACTTGAAAATGCGACATGCCGAGAGACCTCTTGGGAGTGATGCGGTCTGCCCATAAAGCATCGCATAATTACTTGTGCCACATTCGTTAATTTTCATCCACTAGCTTTCGTATGATGGTTACTAAGTTTTTATTACTGGATTCTGCCTGACCATTTCCCTGAGGGTAATAATCTGAGGTGTGAGCCAAAGTTATTCTGTATTCATAGTAAAAGCCAACAACTTCTCGTGAGGAGAATTTGGAAACGTTATCAACAACAATCTTGTTTGGAACACCAAACCTGACAATGATATTTTCTTTGATGAAACCGCAAACAACCTCGGAAGTGGCGTGTTTGACAGGTATGGCTTCTACCCTTTTTGTGAAATAATCTGTTGCTGTCAGGACATAACTATGTCTGACACTCGATTGGGGATTGAGTGCACCAATAAAATCCATTCCCCACTGCTTGAATGGTTCGTTGACAATGACCGGCCTGAGGGGAAAAACAACCAACTTGGGCTTGCCGACAAACTGCTGGCAAGGTTCACACTTTGCTACCCAGGTGGCTGTGTCTTGGAAAAGCGTCGGCCAATAGTACCTAGCCCAGATGATCTTGTGTGCCATCACGGAAGAGGATAAATGGCCCCCACAGGCCGAATTATGAAAACTCTCAAGTAACTTCACTTGTTGTGGCTTGTCAACACATCGCAAGAAGATGCCATCTATTCCGTGTTTGTATAAACCGTCATCGCAGATGATATATCTGGTTGCTCTGAGCTTTATAGCGTGCGTCTCCTTTGTGGTTAGATGGGCTGGGCATTTGCCATAGGTGAGAAAGAAAGCAATATCAGAATACCACTCATCGCTCGTTGTGACAAATAGGACCATAGGCAGTAAATCAGGTTTCTCCAGCTGGCTTTGTGCTCCATGGGTGTAATCATCTTTTCTTCCGGAAACTTCTGAATCTTGGTTTTCAGCTATAAGTTGACATAGGCCTTTGCCTCTTACTAACTTGGTTGGTTTTATATCCAGATCGTACTCCTGGAATTTTGCAATCCAATTCCCCCGCAAGCTCCCTAACTCCTGTTGAGTTAATATTGACTTGACTGCCGTGTCAGGGACCAGCACTACTGTATGAGAGTTTAGAATGTAATACCTGAAGTTCTTGACTACTTTGACCATGGCGAAGGCATGTTTTTCTAACTGAGACATCTTTAATTCGTGAGGCTTGAGAGGAGAGCTCATAAACGCAATGGGGGATTCAACATTTTGAGAATTCTTTTGCATTAAGATGGCCGACACAGTGTGCTTGGATGCATAGCTATACATAATAAAATCTTTGGAGAAATCGGGACATACCAGGACTGGCGCGTGAGCGACGGAGGATTTTATTTCCACAAACGAATTCTTCCCTTCTTCACTCCATCAGAAAGTTGGTGACCCTTTCATCATGTTTAGTATATGACAAGTCTTTTCAGCAAAATCAGGAACAAAGCGCCTAAGAAAATTCACTTTTGTGAAGATAGAGTGAACGTCGGTCTTACTTGTAGGTAAAGTAAGACTCTGAAAAGCCTTAACTCTTTTGGTATCTATCTTTATCCCTTCTTTGCTAACAACATGTCCCAGCAATTTTCCTTCTGTGACTCCGAAAATAGACTTTTTCAGATTCAGGGAGATCCCGTGCTCTCGGCATCTAATCAGTACTTGCTCCAAATGATCACAATGATCATTTCACTATTTGGAGAACACAATTAAGTTGAATCTCAGTAGACTATGATGACCTTCCCCATTATACCTTTGAACGTGAAGTCCATCGCTCACTGGAAAGTGGCACCAACATTGGTCAGGCCAAAAGGCATCCTGCTGTAAGCAAACGTACCCCAAGGAGTAGTGAATGCTGTTTTAAATTGGTCTTCAGGTGAGACTTCAATCTGATTGTAGCCTGAAAAACCATCAAGCATGGATAACATTTCTGATCCAGTTACTGCCTGCAGAACCTGATCCACTATGGGAAGCGGGTAGTTGTCCTTTAGGGACGCCTGATTCAGGTTGCGAAAAATCTACACATATGCGTATCTTGCCATTCTTCTTGCACACTGGCACAATGTTTACCACCCAAGTACTATGATGGATAGGAAAAATGATCCGTGTGTCCAGCATTTTCTAAATTTCAGCCTGGATAGTACCTGAGATCTTAGGGTTATAGTGTCTTTACTTCTGGAGAAAAGGTTTGACGTCTTCTTTCAACGGGATATCATGCTTGACGTCCTTTGGCTTAAAATACTTTAGATCGGTGTAGGACCATCCCAATACATCCATGTATTTCTTCAGCAGTTTGACAAACTTCTACTTCTCTTCAGGTGTGCAACATTTTCTAATGTTCACAAACTGCGGATGTTCTACCGAACCTAAATTGACCGGTTCGGTTTCTGGGGAGGAGTTAGGATCATCTTGCATTTTATTTTTAACAAAGCGATCATGCCTGTCGAACAACCGCTCTAAGGAGACCAGGCCTTTTGGGATTTTATTTCCTTTGAGCTGGCATACATCGTCGCTTCCTTTTGATTCTTCATTTTGATCGGTAACTGGTTCGCGGCATGTAGAAGTGGATCCTTCAAAATGAAGTTCACTAAAATTTTCCGCCTTTTCTAGAAAGGCAATGAGTTGATTGTCATTGTTGAATACTTGCCAATGCTAAGAATTGTCTGGCACGCTTGGGCGGAAAACCACCTCAATGGTATATTTGTCTGTTTTCAAACCTGGGTGAGGGAGCATGAGGGATGCTGAAACGGCCAATGAATCGGCCATGTCACTCTGAGCTCTTGGGATGGCTTTTATTGAAAAAGCATCAAACTCCTCGATGTTGTCCCACACCACATTGCGGTAATGTCTGAGCCTTTCATTCTTCACTTAGTATATCCTCTTAACTTGATTTAACACTAGCTCTACATCACCTTGTACCTTAAAATTCTTGATTCCTCTTTCCTTCGTGGCTTGCACGCCAAGTAGCATGGATTCATACTTAGTAGTGTTTTTTGTGTTGAAAAATTGTAGCTTGAAAGAGAGAGGAATAATCTCTTCTTCGGGAGATATAAGCACGACACCAGTGCCACACCCACTAGTCGTGCAGCTGCCATCAAACTGCAAAGTCCAGATCTTGTTAAGATCCTCTTCTTAGATGAGGACATCCATTTTTTCAGACTCGGTAGATGAGAAATAGTTTCCCATCCCTAATGATTCGAAGAGAATTTGGGCTTTAGGGTCATCAGAGTTAGTAACCAGGTACTTTTTTTGTGATTTAGGCTCCAAAGTTTGCATCACACCTTTGATGGGGATCCTAGCTTTAGACCAGTCCATATGAATCTCCCCCCAACTTCACTGTAAAAACTCCTTCCCAACAGAATTCCATAGGCTGCTGGAATATCGGAAACAAGGATGGTCATTTTTACCCTTTTCTTTTGGAATGCTGCAAATGCAAATTGCGCGTCCTTGATTTGACTGATCAGCGGAACTTTCTTGGTTTCTAAGGAATAACATCGGCCAAAAGGCTTGGTAAGGGTGAGACCCAGAGCATAGGTGACTTTTGCTGGCATGACATTGTCGGAAGCTCCAGAATCAATTATGCAGTTGCTTAGTTTGTGGCCATTGATTAGGAGGGAGAGGTAGAAAGGTTCTATCTTGCCTGATGTGGAAGTCGAGGCAACATTTATGCGGGATGAAGGAGGGGTGGATAGGAATCCTTTTGGGGAAACCTGATTAGTTATTACAACCTGACTTTGGATGTATTCAGTCAACCTCACAAGCTGTTCGGGGTTTGACTGAAGGTACTCAGCTTTAAACATTTGGATCTTGGTCTTTTTAGCGTGGTGAATTATGTCAAACGCGGCCAAGGGTTGCGTTGATGGAGGAATGAGTCCTTCATTTCGCGATGGTAGGGTAAAGTTACTAGTCTTCATGGGAATAGAAGAAGGCTGATTTGGAAGAGAGATGGGAGGAAAAGATTTCTTTGTAAAAGACTTAACAGGGGGTTGAGCAGGAAGATGATTACCTCTTTTAGCAATAGTTGGGGGCATGGGTGACGTAGCCTTCTCTTTCTGACACATTGGCAGTGACCTCTACTTCTTTTCCTTGCGAGCGGGTAAAAACAACATATGATTGTCCGCTTGCATATCCTTGGGTACCCACTTCTTCGTCAGATTCTTCCTCATCAAATTCCATATACCTGATAGTAGAGTCCAGTCGGTTCACTGACATCTTGATCATCTTTGCCTTGAGATGAAGGTTCTTCATAATTTTTCTCTTCTTCTTCGATCTCGGCTGAAGCGTTGACCGAAGGAGCCTTAAGCGCCAACCGCTGAGTAGTTGTAGGCAGACGCGGCCTATGCGGGACACTGTTGGGAGTGAAAGTTCTTCATGGAATATCCTAGTATGAGGAACTGGGGGAAGCTTGGGCCAACTGCTTCTTTAATGCGAGCAAGTCATTCGCCATATTTTGAAATGCCGGATCAGACGAAGTAGTGGGAGAAGGGCTCGAAGCTCTAAGCTTGGATGATTCCCTTTTTAATTCACTAGATATTAGCAAGTTATCTCGATTCGGATGGCAGCAGCCTAGGTGAGAATCAAGGTAGCTACTTTTTCTTGCAGGAGTAAGAAACTTACTTTAGAGCTCATAGCATTTATGAAGAATCACTTCTGATTCTCCAGTGTTGGAAGCATGGTAGGTAGAACATGGTTGATCAGTGAATTGAAACGGGTGATGAAGTCACGCATAGTCTCATGGGCCTCCTTCTTTAGGTGAGTGATCTTTGACAGTAACGTGAATACATCTTCGGAAGGCTTATACTTGTCTTCGAAAGCAGCCCGCAAGGTGGCCCAACTAGTAATAGATCCAGTTGACAAATGCTGAAACCATTCTGCTGCAGGCCCTTGCAAAGTTTCCAGAAAAAGGATGAACTGACACATCTTCATGGGTCACATCTAGGATACTGCATGACATGATGAATACAGATATGTGTGAATTCGTGCTTTGGTTTCCACTCCCATCAAATTTGGGAAAATTCTTTCGGTTTCCATGTGGGAGCGCGTGAACAGGATGCGGCAAAGCCAGAGGGCCCATAGCATTTCCCCATGGTACTGCCATTTGGACGGCCGGAAAAATAACGCGGGCTGGAAGCACAGTTCCGCTGAGCAGCAAGGCACTACAAAGTGATGTAGACGTTCCTGATGAGAGATGCTTCCTTCATGGAGGTGAGACACTCCTGGATGACCGGTCAGCTGAACTCAGTGACAAGAAGTGAGCGGGTGTTATACTGAAGTTGTGCCTTTGAAGCAGGTCGAAGGTAAGATTGACTTCTCTGCGAGCTCTCCTGCTACGAGTAAATGGTTCACCTTCCAGTGTACCTTCCAGATCTACAATTTTTGGAATGGATTTAAGAACTCTTTTTGGCTGTACCTGCTGATTTTCTGATTATTCTGACAAAAATCAGCAGCATGTACTTTTCTGAATATTTAAATTTTATCCTCCTCTTAAAAACCGATTGTGGTTTATTTGTTTGATTAACAAGGATAAAATGATGGTAAAGCTTAGTAAGCTGATTTTTAGATCTAGAGTTGACTTCTCAAAGAGTTTGAAAATTTTGGTAAACTGTCAGAAACTCAGATCTAGGAAAAATACAGATTTTTGTAAAAACTCAGTGAACTAAAGATCCCTATCTAGCCCAGATCTATGGATCTCTGAAGAAAATTTTCAGTTTAGGTCACTTTTGCAAAAATTTTAGGTTTTAAGCAAAAGTTCAGATTTGTAATAGGTAATGATTTTTCTAATTTTCACTGATTTTTTAAACACACCACCATCATAGATCTGATAGATCTATTCGATCCCCAGTAGAGTCGCCAAAAACTGTTGGTTTGAAAAAATGTCGAGTGGATAGATCTATGGATAAATGATCCAACAGTGTGCAGGGCATAGCCCCTCTTTGAGTCAGCAAAGCGAAACTGGTTTATTACTATTCTACCAGCAGGAATATTGTGCAATTCTCACAATATTCTGTGTTCAGAGGTTGGGATCTCATCCCAGTAGATGTATTTCCAACTACAAAAGAAAGGAAAGAAACGGAGTGGGGAGCTAGAAAAGATCTGAAGGGAGAAAAGAAATGAATTCCAAAGCAGAAAGGTTTGAAGGTCTATGATTTGGGTTGGTAGTACACAGAGCCGAACCTACTTTGCATAGACAAATAAAGAAATACTGATGAATAAATGACAACAAAGTAGAAGTAGATTCAACAAAACGATCACACAGATCTAACATAAGAAAGGTCTGATGTAAAACACATGTATTCAGCACAAAGTCTAAATATTGTATTAATATTCGTTTCTGTTACAAAAAGTTCAAAATCTTTTCTTCCTACTCCTATTTCTTATCTGAAAAATATCCACACTTGAATACAAGAAGTATTCAAGTGTTTTATAAAAGAAGAGAAGAAGAGAAGGCAAAAACGAACCAACCACTTAATTACAAAAATATCTTGCAAAATATCTCAAAGTTATTTGTTGACTTTTGACAACTTTGTGGATGACATCATCCCATGGTGCAACATGGATGATGTCATCATTTATGTCAACATACTTTGGATATTTACAAGGAGAAGGTCGGGAAGAAAGAGATTATTCATCATCGTCCCGCGGCTGAAAGGGGGTTATCCTACTTTTGCTACTGCTCAGGTGACGAGATGTGGAACTGGGCACGGTATTCCATGACCTTGGTGATCATGGGTTGAAGTTGATCTTGGGAAGGATCCTTGTGTCGATCACTGATAGCTTTGCAAGTCTCCCACTCATCTATGAGCTTTTCTAGGATTTTGGAATATTCATTTTCCACGTCTATCAGGTACCCAATGAAGTCACGACAGGCCAGCAGTTTATTGATGGATTCACCGTCGAAAGTGAACTCTAGTCCTAGCCCTTGTGAAATGATCTCCTTGAAGATCCGAATAGTTTCCTCTACCTTTCTTAAGGTGAAAGAAGGAGTGAGCAAGCCGGAGACATTCTCCGGACAATTTGCTCCATTTGATGTATTGCATCCAGGGCTTCCTCCTTGATTTTTATCGATCTTCTCCAGGACAAACTTCAGCTGATCGATAGTAATCCAGAGTAGAAAGGATTTTGTTGAGCACTCTGGGGTGTCCAAAGACGCCTGATACTTGACCAGATCTTCGACTGAATAGTCAAGCATTTTCTGAAAGGTCTCATGCTTGATGTAGACATATGTAGTTTTAAACTTAGTTGTTGATCTACAAGAAGAAGAAGCTGAAACCCAATGCAGGAGAGTCATGTTAGCTAATTGATCTCCCATTAAAGTATTGACAGAAGGAAGAATTAGAAATTTTAAGGCATCAGGGTGCAGGATGCATGAACACTTTAGGCTACAGGGCTAAATAGAGTGGCGTAAAGAAAAATGTTGTTATAAGGGACAAATTAGCGCCAAAGGGTGTAAGGGACATGGCTACTACAGGCTGCATTTTTGTTGTTGCAATCAGAAGTGCGCCTGCGCCACTTATGCATGTTTTATACCGGGACCGCATGGATTTTTCATGTTGCATGGGGACAGGATGCGTCATAGGCGCATATAATTTTCATGTTACATGGGGATTTGGTGTGCCAAAGGCGCGCAAGTTTAGCATGTGTAACATAGACTTCAGGTGCGAAAAAGGGGAACTTGGCGCGGTGCATGGGAGGTCTGCATGACATGATGTTGATGTAATAGGGGATGCACTCGCGCCTTTGAACACAGTTTTACACTTGGCGCAAGTAATGCCGGTGTTGCATGGGTGCAGGGTGTGCCTATATCGCAGGTTTTTGATATGCTACATGGGAGTTGGGTGTGCCCA
The DNA here is from genome assembly GCA_019776745.2 of Taxus chinensis. NCBI lineage: Eukaryota > Viridiplantae > Streptophyta > Pinopsida > Cupressales > Taxaceae > Taxus > Taxus chinensis. Next base: position 391,114,759 of record CM034157.1, read on the forward strand.
AGGGTGCAGATTTATTACGTGCAGCATATGACATATTTTTTGCAGCGATAAGGAAAGCGCCTACGTCCATACAGAGACTAGTTTTCACAAGGCGCAGAGAGCTCATGTGCTATAATTAAAGTTGGTGTACCACAGGTGTGATTGTGCTTCTTGTTACAAGAGTTGCGTGTGTGCCAAGGGAAAACGTAGCTTCTGGAAAATAATTCTTCCCTCTCTGACAGATCACGATTTTTAGGCTTACTTCACATTGCTTCAAGTGGTGAAGGAGGGGGGAGGAAGGAGATTTTGGCTTTTTTTGCTTTCAGGGTAGAGTTATCCTAACCAATAGATCTGGAAAAAGGATGGGAATGGCTTTGGGAGGGAAAAATAGGAAAGCAGTAGGAGCTTCATGGTTCTCAGATCTATTTTATCCTACCACTCAATCAGAAAAACAATAGCAAAACCAAAACATGAGAAAAATGAGGACCACTTACCCGGAATATATAGAATGCGAGAGGTGAAACGGGGTCCATGAATGTGACATGAGGACGACAGGCATGGTGACAGGTGCAGAGGAAAAAGACCAATCACGTGTTTTCTGACTGGTGATAATGACAGGGCAGATGCACCTATATATAGGCAAAGGTGTAATAAATGCACCTACCACTTTTTGAAGTGGTGCATCAAAACACCTGTCGACATTACAAAACTTGCGCCCTGTGGCGCACCAAGATGTGTGTTAACACGTTGTTATGTGTGCCTTTGGTGCACCAAAAGTGTTTTCAACATGTCAATACGTGCACCCAGTGCGCACAAAAATGTGGTGCAACAAAAATATTATTGACACGAAGGCACATGTGCCTTGGCACATGCAAGAAAGGCGCAACATGGTGAGGCGTAGTAAAATGTGTGTCGAAACGCTAAAGGGTGCTCCAAAGGATATGAAGGGGGCACAAATTTACCTTGTGTTGCATAAATAATAGGTGCGCCCAACCCAAAAAGACCAAAAATGGCTAAGTCCAGAAAACCAGATTTCCCGGGAAAGGGTTTTGCAACATCCCGAATGCAGAGGGGTCCCTGACGAGGGACCATAACAAAACTTTTGTATGGTTACTCGTAAAATTTCCCTTGCCAATTTTATTAGATAAGAGGTCTAGAGGACATAGTGGACCTAGCAGGTCTAGAGGATCTAGTGGGTCTGTAAGGAAAGGACCCAGTGGGTTTAGTGGATCTGGTGGTGAAGGAAACATAGGAGGAAGCATTGGTTATGCATTAGGTAGACAAGGGCCTCATCCACCCCCGTAAGTATTTTTTAAGATGTCTTTGCACCTACTAGACTACAAAGGTATTGAGGATTTTAGAGAGCATGTGCACAAGTCTGAGTTGTTATGGCATGTGAAGGGGATCACTACCCCGGAGTGAATGGAAAGTCAGTTTGCAACAATGTTGTAGGGGCACACACATAGTTGGTACCACAAGTATGACCCCCATCAGAAATTCATGGATTACACTGTGTTGAAAAAAACATTTCTAGCAAAGTTACATATCTATGGGTTCAAGAAAAAGAGCATCAATGCTTTAAAGGATATCCTACAAGGAATGGTAGAGAGTGTGCATGAGTATGACATAGGGTTCAAAACTATCCTATAACATACACCTTTCTCAGCATGATCAATGGTTTGTTGGGGGATTGATAACACTGTTTAAAAGGGAACTGTCACATAAGACTTTCACAGTCTTGTGCAAGGACCTAGAAGCTTCCCTATGTGCTGAGGATATTGGGAGCTTAGATACCAATGTGAGCCCTTCCTTGGAGGCTCAAATTGTTGTAATGGCCAAGTAATTAGAGAAACTATCTGTGTACTCATAGCATGAGATCTGTAGTGGTCTTTGGTGCATAGATTATGAATTGCAAGGGCATACAAAGGAAATTTTCCCCTAGAAAGTGGTACATGTCATGATAGCAGGATGTGAAATCTTCCATGGGGATCATGAGATAAGTAGGTGTCCTCTATTACAGTATGTGATCTATAAGAATGTGTCTTACTATTACAATATTTGTACCTCTACGACCTTTGATACCAAGGATTGTAGGCTCGTTGACAAAATTCATGATGCCATTAATCATGGTGTATGCCAAACTATCCTTATAGGTAGTTCCAAGGATGGCGGTCGTTGCTATGAAGGGCACGCAGATGGTGGGCTACATGGAAGAGGTTTTCTTAGAGATTTTTGTGGTCACAGTAAACCCGACGGAAGAATAAGTGTGTTGCTGCATGGAACCTGTTATAATTTCATATCGACAGAGCATTATAAATGTGAGTTTCCTAATCTGTTATAATTATCATGGTGTAGAAAGAAGCATAAGTACGAGGAGTGTCCTGAGCTGTTTGAACACATGAGGAAACAACACTGAAAGGTTAAAGGAATTGGGATGGTAAGCATAAAAAAGGATGACCCAAAGTGGATGCCAAGAGTGGTGCATGAGTCAAGATTAGAACCTTTACTAGTGACAACGTGAGTAGAGGATGCATGCACAAGGGATATGCCAAGATAGGATCTGGTTGTTAGGGAAGAAGGGGTACATGGTAAGTATCAAGACCCTACTCATTAGAAATAGGTATACAAAGAGAATATGGATGTGATTCGGAGTTTATAAGGAGGGATCCATTGTTTGAAGGAGAATTCAAAGAAGTTAGAACAAAGGAAGAGTGTTGAGGCTCCGCAGAAATATCTAGATGAGGTCAGGGAAGTATGAAATATGTTAAGGAAAAAGTATATCATTCCATTTCTTAGAGAGTGGTTGTGGGAGAAGTTACCGTGTGCTGGAGGAGAGTGCAAAAGGTAAGTGTTACATGCTAATATTCCTCCCCATATACTTGACTATGACAAAGAAATAACCTTGAATGTTGTTGTAGATGGATGGCTTCTAGGCAATATTTTGATCAACACGGGTGCGGAAGTTAATGTTCTCACTTTGGATGCATGGTATCAAATAGGAAGGCCCACACTACAGCCATACTTGAATGTGTTGTATATGGAAAAAAAGGAAAAATTAATTCCCATTGGTGTCTTGAAGAATACATTTATCACTATTCAAGGGGCCAAGTTCACTAGAGACTTTGAAGTCTTGGCACTAGCCAAGGCAGATAACTTTCAAGCATTACTTGGGTTCCTCTGGTGTTACAAAAATAATGCTGACCTATGATTTAACAAGGGGTATATTAGTTTTGACAAAAAGGAAGAATGGGTCATCATCCCTTTAATAGATGGGAAATCAACACCCTATATTAAGCCCTTGGGATAATAAGTCCTTGATAGAGTGTATGTGTGCTCCATTAGAGACCCCGAGATAATTCATCCTACAGAAAGATTTATCCAATTTGAATGTACTCGGTCGATGAGTGATACAATTAACATAGCATGTGACAATTGATAAAATATGACTTATGAGTTAATTGGATGACAATTGAGAGGATCTGTAACAAGGGTGATAAAGGCATGCTAGTTAGGTGCCTGGGAAAGAAGAAGATACCAAGTTACTCTAGAGGAGGAAGCCCTAATAATTTCTTGCGAGAGATGGAGGATCACTAAAGAAATGAGGATGAAAGGATAAATATTCTTAGTTATAAATTTCTTGAGATTATAGCGCATTGGTAGGAAACACATCATGAGATTATTTTAGAGTTTCTCAAGGTAAGAGTCGCACTGTTTGTAAGGTTCTGTAGAAACAAAACACACACTATTATCCAAGACTACCATGGTAAAGAACTCGCCTCTTCCCATATCCAAGCATGTGAGAAGACCTGGATGGAAGGCACAGAAGCTTTACCACCTTCATTATGGGTGCATAAGTTAAATTCCACCTTACAAGGTTGTGCATGTGCATGGTAAATTCAATCAAAGATGTACCATAAGACAAGGAATTGACAAGAGTTAATGGCTGATCTCATTCAAGATTTTAAGTATTGAATTACCAAGCCATCAATTGATAAGGCATTTTAAGTTGTCAAGTGCCTTACTATGGGAGATAGTTTCATGGAAAAATACAAGTTGCTATAGTTTCTAGGTGAACCTTGTTTGGAGACGTGTTTCAATGTAAAGGAATAAGAAGAGATACATCTTGAGCAAGTGTGTATTGAAAAGGAAAAAGGAATAATGGTCTATGTAATAGATGGTGAAGAAATGGAAAGTCTTGATGTTAACCATTTTGAGGGTACACGTGAAGACATAGATAGCACCGATGAGTGAGCACGTGCCTACCATGATCCCTTAAAAATGAAGAAGGTCAAAATTGTGTGAGAGGTAGAACCTAAGGAAGCTATCGTTGGGGATTATTGTTTAGAGAAAGAAGTTTCAAATATCATTGATATATTGCACAAATTTCAAGACGTATTCTCATGTGGGTACCATGAGATCAAAGGCATTCAATATTCCTTGGGGGATATGAGGATAAATTTTAAGGAAGGTACATGCCTGATTCAGAAGAGACCCTATCAGATGAATCCAAACTTATGCATATGGGTTAAGGAAGAGATAGACGAGATGATCCCTTCAGGAATCATTGAAGCTGTGGAGGAATTAGATTGGGTAATCCCAAATGTCATCAATATCAAGGATGGAAGGATAAGAATTTTTGTTGACTATAACAACTTGAATGTAGTGTGTGTCATTTAATATTTTCCAACCCCATTCACTAAAGTAATTCTGGAAGGAGTAGCAAGGTACGAGGTTTATTCCTTCACATATGGGTTCTCAGGGTATCGCCAAGTCAGGATTATAAAGGAAGACCAAAGAAAGACAAATTTTTCCACTGGGTGGGGAAGATTTTCCTACAGGGTCTTACATTTTGAATTGAATAATGCACCTTTCGTGTTCATGTGCATCGTGTTACAAGCCTTTCAGGACTTCATCTATAAATTTCTTCAAGTCTACCTAGATGACTGGACTATGTATGGGATGGTAAAAGACCATTGTGAAAATTTGAGGCTGATGTTTGAAATATGTTGGCAATTGAGGATATCCCTAAAGATTAAGAAGTGTGTCTTTGCTACTCCATTTAGAACCCTATCAGGACATATTATATGTAAGGAAGGCTTGTTAGTAGATCCTGCCAAAGTTGCAATTATTGTGGAATTGAAGGAGCCTACTATTCAGAGTGTAATCCATGGATTTCTTTGGCATACGAGGTACTATAGGAATTTCATCAAACGATGTGAAGATTGTCACACCCTTGGAAGAATTTCTTAAGAAAAATAATGTCTTTTACTAGGGAGAGACATAACAGAAGGCATTTGACACTATGAAGGATAGTCTTATCAATGCACCCATACTATGCTTTCCTTTTTGGGATAAGCCCTTCCATCTACATGTTGATGCCTTGGGGACAACCATTGGAGTAGTACCAGCCCGACCAAGTGAGGGGATTGTTGATCACCCCCTTTGTTTTGCATGCCAGAAGTTGACACCAGTAGAATATAATTACACAACTATTGAGTACGAGGCACTTTCAATGATCTATGTGTTGCATATGTTGAGGTAGTATCTGCTGGAAACACATTTTATATTGAACACAGATCTCATGACACTCAAGTATTTGTTCAATAAGGTTTTTTTTAAATGGAACATATGTCATTGGGTCCTATTATTTCAATAATTTGATTTTTCATTTGTGGTACAATTGAGAATATGTAATTCAGGACCTAACCAATTACCAAGGATTGAATTGGGAGAGGACACATAGAGAATTGAGGATACCATGCCAGATGTGCAACTATTTAGGTTATGGCATGCACCCTTAAAATTGGAAGATATTGTACGGTGTTCTTAAAAATAGGTGTGGAACCGGAAAGGGGATGAAGGCTCTAGAGAGAAAGCAGTTAGCAATACACACCATACCCTACATAGTAATTAGTGGAGACCTGTATAAGTTTGGTCGTAATGAGGTTATGTACGCTGATGTGTATTTGATCATGAGTCACGTGGAAATTATGGAGGAAGCACATGGTGGGGTTGCATGAGGACACTATGTAGGAAATGATACCACTGCACAGAAGATTTTAATCAGTAGGGATTTGGTGGTAAACCATCTACTAGGATTGTATTGAATTTTTGAAAGGCCTGTGACCATCATGCAACAGTGCCTTGGAAAACCTAGTAAAAAGAGATGAAATTCCCTTGCAATGCCAATAGCCAGTGCTAGAACCATTTGAAAAATGGGCAATAAACTTTGTAGGGCCATTGATTTCACCAGCCACGTGAAGGACTGATTCATGGTATATCATTACTTACACTTATTACTTAACATGCTAGGCATATGCAGTGCCTACGAATGATTGCACCATAGAGACAACTACTATATATTTTATGGGGAGAACATAATCAACAGGTATGGTTGTTCATTTAAGTTTGACAATTGATATGAGGTACACACTATCTCAAATGAAATGGTTAGGATTATGTTAGTAGAATTTATGGTAGCCCATCACAAGACTACCCCTTATCACCCTCAAGAAAATGGAACTAGTTGAGGCATTTGAATAAGATACTAAGTCACACACTGTTTAATAATATCTATGATGTTAGAAGAAAATATTGGGATGACACAGGTCATCAGTCAGTTTTATGGGCATACAAAACAACCTAGAAGAGGTTGAACAAGGACACACCGTTTTAATTGGTTTTTGGTGTGAGAGGCTAGTTTTACCAGTTGATATTCATGTTACCAACACTATGTATAACACATGTAGGAGGGTTAGTTGTTGAGACAAGCATTGGAAGGAAAGTAACTTGATAAGTTGATGTAATTAGCACGAAAGGTGATCACTTGCTAGATGGATTAAGAAGACAAAAAAGTATAGATAAAAGGGCATGGCATGTTTTTGAAATATCAAGAAGTAAAATTTTGAGGTTGGGAAGATGGTGTCTGTTGTATGATTCCAAGTTATCTGGGCCATCTTGGGAAATTGAAGTTCCATTGGCTGGGACTTTACACCATCTTGTACATCCTTGATTCAAGTGCTTGTTAGTTACAAGTGCATTAGAAGAGACATGAGATTACCAGGTTATTTCAATGGGAGTACAGCTAAAGCCCTAATATAAATAATTCTTCCTTGGTGTTCATAAATAAGGAAGTATTTCCAAATAGTCTTATAATTTCCCTTTATGCTTTTTATTTTCTTGTGTTTCCCTTTCTCGTTGATTGCTACTTTCTTTTTGTTTCTGTTTTGTGCCTTGTGTGCCATGGTAACCACATTATTTTTTTTTCAAAACATTTGTGTATGCGTAGAGGACTATGCACATATATTTTAGTGTGGGGTGGAGGTAAGTGCAGTAAAGAAAGGACCAGCTAGGACTAGTGGAAGTACACGTCAAGTGGCCCACTAGAAGGATAAAAAGCACGTAAGGTTGAGAAATTGCGTGCATGGTAATGGTGGATGATAAATTATAGTGTCAAAAAGGTTATAACAAATACCATGTACAAAGGATGAAAGAGCACAAGAAGAAGATGAGGTAGGTGAGAGAAAAAACATCAAGAAAAAGGACATAAGAAGTGCCCTCAACATTATTGAACTGCACGTAAGAGTCTTCAGTCTATTTGGATTTGTGCATGCTAGAAGGTTATCGAGTTCTTCGCACTAGGATTAGGCATGTAGGTAAAAGAGTTTGAGGTTGGTTTTAAGGAAAAATCCACATTTAGTGTCAAGTACAGTGGTAGCCGTGGTATAGCATTTAATGCTAAAAAGAAGGAAAAGCTATAAATATGAAGTCGGGAACATCATTATTTTACCTTGCGATTACAAAGTGAAAGAAGCACTTGCAAACTAGGGCATCCAGTAGAGAAATTTGTGATAAGGAAGAAAAATCCAATAAATTTGAGTGTGTAACTAGTGTAGATATGTGAACCAGAAGGAAGGAGTACACAGGCATAAGGAAAGGTTGTGTCGAAGAGCATCATCTTGTGGAAGGTTTTCCTAGTTAGTCATTTGACAGCTAAGGCATTAGGAGAAATAAGGATTCATTTGAGGAGTTGAAGCTTTGGAGTTGAATTTAGAGGGTAGAAAAGTAACAGAGAAGAGTTAGATAGTCTGTAGTTAATCCTGACAGAAAATATGGCACCCAAGAAACCAACCATTTCACTAAACCATAATAAAGGGAAAGGGAAAGTAAACTGGCTACCATCACGAGCACCAACGAAGAATGGTACATAGAAATGCAATACCAAAATGGGGTATTTATAGGAAGAATAATGGGATTCACACTTACGAAATATGGCTGTGATTGATTATAACCATCGCACATAGCACAATTGAGAAATAGAATGGCATTAGAGTTGATCCATCCAGCTAACAAGAAGACACCAGATGGGATGCCTATTTACAGCGATGAGGTGAAGGTCAAGATTAGAGAAGGTAGGATTGTTATGAACTATGCAAGTTGCCTTACTTGTGCAAGCCTGAGTGCCTTTATCAATGGTTGATGTCGTGTGTCACATGAGGATCACTTTTATTTTACAGGGCACAAGATGCACATAACACCACAACTGATATCCAAGTTCATAGGCCTCAGTTTGTGAATGAAGAGTAGTATAGTAGAAATGATCTGAGTGACAAGGAGGCCATCAAGGAGACTGTAGCCACATATGTCTACAAAGAATAGGATGCAATACTTTGACATTTCCAAGATTCTAGACCATGTTATAAGGATGTCCACATGCTTGGTGTTTCACCTTATTCTTAGAGGATTTCTTTGAATATTGATGAAATAGATAAGGATAAATGGGCTAGGAGGAATGCCTGTAAAAGTTGGTTGAAGGTTGTTGTATGCATATGACTTCTTGATCCACAGCTGACAGTGAGAGCTTCCTTTTGGCTAGGAGGAACTACCTGAAATGGACAACAAGACCACCAAATGGAAGTTAAACATTATATGACAGTGGACTGCCTAGCGTATGCTAGATTTGGGAAGTTGTGATACTCCCTAGAAGGCTGTCAATCCACTGTTTAAAACAATTCAATGTCAACAATAAATGAAATCCTATTGTAGTTAAAATGATTTAGGTATCTCATTCAACTACAATAAGAAAAATTCATTCACAATAGGCTAGGCTATGATTGAATCTGAAGGTCAAGGTTAATGTCAAATTGCTGGAGCTTGTATGGGTCTTGTTTTAGGATGTTTTGGGGTATTTGGTGGGGATTTTAGGCTCTGTTCTTGGTCTGAGGGGGTAAAACAAAGAGAGACAGGACGTCAGTCAAGGGTATGACCGATGTCGGTTTAAGTGAACTGAGTGAGGATGGTTGATGGGTAACCGAGCAGTCGGTATGGTCTAGTGGGGTAGAGGAAAATTATTAAAATCTCGGGTGTGAGGATAGATCGGGAGGCCAAATGGAAATGGACCGAGGGCAATGAAAAGGTCTATGGAGATCTTGGATGCACTGAGAGATCTTTAAAAGTCAAGATATGGGCAATTTAATGGTGTGGGTGAAGGAATGATCAAGTTTGACTGCATGAAGGTGAATGATGGAGAATGGGAATGCAAGTAGAAATTGGTAATAGAGGTAATATGGACCTACTAAAACAAAATCTTAGATGAATGATGGTTAATAAAACACTTACAAAATTGTATGAGCTTGATGGATGGATGGAAATGGCAGTTGATCAGCTGGATGGAGTTTGATGTGGTGATGGAGCTTCCCTTGGATGAATTTCCCGGTGAATGCAAATGGCTCTGTGATCACTTCTTATGCAGGATATGAATGCTTTGATGCATGTATGAATGCTAGTTCTACTTGCATGTAGCTCTGGTTTTGTCTCTTGCTCTCATAAATGTGCCAACCTCGAAATAAGGTTGTTTTGGGGAATAAATGGTAACCGACGATGGTTCTGGGTTGATCGGCAGGTGGTTTAGGGTGACCGACATCAGTTAGGGTGGGATTTCCTAGGTTTACTAAAATGGGTAGATCCCCTTGATTTCTTGGATCTTGTTCATTTTTCTCCCTGAATTATAATGGAAGCTCCTTTTCTAATGGGCAGGAATGTGGTTAGAGGGAATGTAGGCTTTGATTTTTAGGGTTTAGGTAGGTCTTAGTTAGTTATGGAAACATACTAAGAATAGGTCTTAGGGTGAGGTGGCTAGGTGAGGTGTATAGGTGAGGTGGTGGTGTGGGAATTATCCCAATTAGGATATTTAAATAATAAATATTATGAGATCATGAATTAATTCAATTAAATTAATATTAGAGTGGGGTGTAAGGGGCCATGGTTAGGTGAGTGTGTTCGAGGTGATTATTTGACGAGGGATAAAGGGGAGTGTGACCCAATTTTGGTGTCTACATTTTGCTACTTTTTATTGCATAGCTTGTATTGGTAAGCGACGCTGAAAAAAATAAGATGTGGTTGCCCCATGTGTGGGTGAAGGTGATACCCCTCAAACCAGCAACTGATGATAGGTACCCTAAGGCAACAATTAGTGAGTGGTTTGATAAAAGGTGAATGTGATGTCAAGAGGAAGGTGGGCAACGGGGGTAAAGGGGTAAAAGGTCCAATTGGAGTAATCTAGGTAATGGGTTAGGGTCAAAGGTAGTAACAGTCAAATGTCATGCACACATATAAACTATGTTTTCTTCCATTGCGTACCAAGTTGAATAGTAGTGAAAAATCTACATATGTCTAACCTTCAATAGGTTTATCCAAATAAGGTTAAGGTGATTATGGTATCCAAGCTATAGGATATGGTTGGGAAACACAATGCAGGCATATGCAGGCATGTTTAGGAATGTTCCAGCTATACCAAATGTTGGGTCAGGATAAACGAGTCACTGCACTAATCTTAGAGGCAAGGTAAGGTCATTAGGTCAAACAACATGAGTAATAGTGTTGCAAGTGTATAACTTGCACATGAGGTCACACTTTGTCACTAGCAATGTTCCAGGTAACTAGAGTAGCTAGGTCACGGCATAAGGTAGGGCCAAGGTATGGGTAAAATAATAAGTCCCCAAATGATGAAGAGGTTAGGTGGTAAATGATGAGCTCAGTGAGGGTATAGGAGAATGTCCAAGTCAGGTGTGGGTGGGGCAAAAAAGGATTTAGGTCAGCAAAGTAGGGGTAGTGGGTAGTAATGTTTAGACTAAGTAGGCTAACCAACAATAGTTATACATTAATGGTTGTCAATTGCTATAGACTGACCATGGTAGGCTAGGGCATAAGAACGATGTCAGTTGAGGTCAAACCGTCCATGGTAGGTGAGGGCACAGGATTGATGTTAGTCAAGGTAAAACCATCACTAATGAAGTTGGGTAGGCTATAAAAAGAAAAAGTGCCACATTTTTAAAATCATTTATCATTTACCAAATTGGGGAAGATGAAAAGAGAGGATAGAATGAGGTGGAAAGTGACCAAATGACATGGGGAGATTGAGTTAGTGAGCTACAAAGTGAGTGATCGTTGGTTGATAAGAGGGTCTATGAGTGTGGTGATTTGATTGGGTGATTGATTGGATTGGATTGAGCTAGTAGATGATTAGGGATAACAGAGGTAGGAGAGGTATTAGGTAGACCTGCACAACAGCTCGAGGTGCCACCACGTAGACAACATCATGATGAGGTAAGAGGAAATTTTTATTCTTTTGGTTGTTGTGAGTAGGTGGAGGGTAGGAATTGGGTAGGAGAGAAAATGGGGTTTGTTTCTAGCCTTTTCGGGGTCGAACTTTTAAAATTTGAATGTGCGGGGTTGTAATGAGACAAGGGGGATAAGGGAGAGTAGATTTAGGTAAATGAGTGGTGGGAATGGGTATTAGGTATGTATTGGTAGGGTAAAATGGGTAGAAAGGAGGATTATGGTAGAAAAAGGGTAGGACATCACGGGTTTTTCATCACAACAGTGACACAACGTTGGTTTACTCTTAGCCATACGTCGGTGGGTAAAGATTCATTATCGGTCATAGATGCAGTGACATCAATACTACATTATTGTGGGACCATGGTCTGTCAATGCTGACCGATGCCGGTCAGCAAAAAAGAGGCAAGCCCACAAAGAGATGAGAATAGATGGGTTATGAGTAGATAGGTAAGGGTAGGGAGAGTTAGATAGGGGGTAGAGTTATGGGTATGGGTAGGTGAGTGAATAAGGAAGATTAGTGAGAGGAGAAAAATGGAAATAGTTGAGGGTCCATGAGGCATGGGTAGATAGGTAGATAGGTAGTGTTTTAGGGCATAGATATAGGTGAAAGTGTGATTTAGTTAGGGTAAGAGAGTGTAGTAAGGGGGATAGCAAGGTTGCATGCATAGGTGTGGTCAAGTTTGATTAATATGATTGGTTGTATGGAGGCCATGGACTAGCTGCAGATGAGGGATAGGGTACCTCCCTTGCTCGTGGAGATACAAGGAAGATGACACGTGAGGAGTGGATCCATGTTGTAGATGTGGGTCTGCATTAGTGTCAGACACTACCGACACGTAGTCTAGGAGGCAAGCTTGATGGTTTCACCTCATCGATAGATGGGATTCAGTAACCAATACATTTCATTTTCCGTAGATAGGTGAGATCACGATCACCTTATAGGATATTTATAGGATCCTACAACTACCTACAATAGGTACACAGGTTTACTCAATATTCTAATAGGCATCCGAGGATTTACTGTTACAGTGTTTGGAAAGGGGATGGTAGTATTAGGATTCCATAGTGCCAGTATGAGCTATAGGGTGATGTATCTAGCCTACCCCAAGGAGATGAGGATGGTAGTACTTATGATGGAGGCAGTCTATTTTTTTGCACTGCCATATGTAGAGGGTGGGAGATTCCCATGGTCATTGATGGGGGTTCTACATGACATGGTGGAGAGAAGGACTTCAGTTTTCATGGGTAGCCTTTGCGTTCTTGGTACAACTATATACGAAGTTGTGGGATTATGGGTGACTATGGAATTTCAACCTATGCTGCTACATATTCTTGTTACATTGTTGGGCCTATGAGCACATTTGTGTGTGTGCACCCAGTTGGTATGCCCTAGGTTGATACATTCAAGCCAAGTTTTGTTTGGGTGGGCTATAGGCGATGGGTGTCAGTTATGGGAGAGTGCACTCAAGTGGCTAGAGTGACACATGATGTAGCCTATTACAGGAGATTATTGGAGGGGTTGTCTAAGTGTGGACATTATTTGGAGGCCATATGTAGGCTATCCCTTCATACCAGGTAGATGGCAGTGGAGCTGGATGGACTACAGATTTATCTAGGTGGATAGAGAGGCAATGCCATGGGCGAGGAGCATGAAATGATACATGTAGACTGGGTCAGATGGTAGTTTGGTTTGTCACAGGATACACCTCTACCCTTCCCTCAATATAGGAGAGATGATGTGGAGAGGCCTATGAATCCACCATGACCTACAGTGCCGAAGGGGGTAGGAGGAGCAGGCCGGTCGAACTGATAAATAGATGATGTATAAGGGTGACAGATAGGTATAGGCAGTGGTAGGCTACATAGCTACGAGTAGTACCTCCAAGGATGGGGTAGACCGATTTGGCTACCATCACAGTATAGAGAGATGCCTTATAGGGCAGGTGGTTACCCAGGTGACCTAGTTGGGCATAGTATAGGGGCATTTATTAGGGGTCGAGGCACAATTTGCGACCCTATAGGCATAGGTGGCTTCTTTGTAGTCCCAGGGAGTACAGAGACAAGCACCCACACTGAAGGGAGAGGGAGAGGGTGGAGATGGAGATGGGTTGCAGGTAGTTTCCCTACAAGCACATGAGACATGTTTATAGGTCTATTTTTCCACGATGCAGGGACATGTTACAAATTTGTAGGGCTAGTTGGCCACTGCACAGGCATAGATAGTGGCCCTTCATGGCCCATGTACAAGCACAAAGGCTTTGGGGTGGATAGTCACCATACATAGGGGCAATGAACAGGGTCAAAGGATGATGGAACCACCATAGATAGTACCTACAACTAGATTAAGAGATTCCATGGGATAAGGTGAGATACTACCAGGATCATTTGATGGCAATGGGTATATATGTCTTATCATATGCCGAGCACAAAGCATAATAGGCCTCGAATGAGAGGATGTCAGATCACACACACATAGTGTTGAGAGTACAAGGGGCCAACAGTTATCCCAGGGGATGAGGTTCGAGGTGAGGACACAAAGTGCATGAAGGCCTAATGCTAGAGGATTGAGGACCACATAGGAGCTCAGACTGAAGGTGGAGGTGGAGCAGAGGTTATGGCTTCAACGCCATTTGGTGTAGAGAAGCAGTGAGGAGGATTATAGATGAGACTAGGTCTTGGATATTAGATGGGGATATTATTGCAGCTCTATGTATGATTAGTTCATTTTGACTTCATATTTTTGGCCATATATACCGGCCTACCTATGCCAGAGAGTGAGGATGTACATGATGAGCATTTGCATATTTTGTTATATACACCACGCCTACGTGTCACAAAGATATTTAAGAGTTATGTATATGGATACACATGTTTAGATGTTTTTATTTATGCGAGACCACTGAGGATTATGGCATCATGTATACTTCCTTAATGGTTGTTGAATTTCATAACTCGTAAGGCTACCGTAAGTGAATACCATCAAAGTTGTGTATATGTGATGGAAACCCATAAGTAGTGTAGGCATGATAGATCCAGGTCATAGGCATGGATCGAGTTAGGTTTTTGGTTTAGGCATGGATGGAGAGGGAAAGATATTCTGATTATTGTTTATAGCAAAGGTCACTTGGGTTGGGAGCAGCGGTTCTGATAGAGTAAAATTTGCGAGGTAAATAAGAGGGTGATTGGAGTCTTTGTATGGTGACAAACATTTTAGAGTCAGCGCAAGCGAAGCGGGTATCTGAGAAGCTAAGCTAGGCCATGGTATCTGCAAATTTGTTGGTAGAACATGGGATGGTTTGAAAGGCGTAATGGTCGAAGGTGGTCAAAAGTATGTCCACATGATGCTTATACTTTTGAAGTATCTCATTACAACACTGGTATATACCATTGACTTGGTTTATGACCAATTGAGAATCACCAAAGATGTTGATTGACTTGACATCTAAGGCATAAGTAGCCTAGAGACCCAATACGAGTGCTTCGTATTTAGCAATATTGTTTGTACAATCAAAATCAAGTTTGAAAGACAAAGGCATGGGTTCACCATCAAGTGAAATGAGGATAACACCAGCCCCACCCCCACGCTGACACTTGGAACCATCAAAGAAGAGTGTCATTTGGTAAGTGGGTTCATCCAAGGAAAGGGTAGCAATAGACTCATCTGGAAAGTCAAAGTTAGAGGGTTGATCCCCAGAAATAGGTGTGTCAGCCAATTGGTCAGTGATAGCTTGGCCCTTGATGGACTTTTGATGGATAAATTTGAGGTTGAGGTCAGCTAGAAGCAATAAGCCAGTGTGCAACCCGTTGATTTTGGTAAGGTTTGGCATACATGAAGTGTAAGGGGTCGGTGTTGGTCACAACATAGGTTTTTTGGTTAAGTAGATAATGGTAGAGTTTGGTAGCAACAAAAACTAAGGCTAAGAAAAAAAATTCTGCATGGGTGTATTGGGTTTCGTAGTCCAAAAGAGTATGGCTTATGTAATAAACCTCCTGCTCCCTGTGTTGTTCATCACGATGACCAAGCATGGCCCCTAAGGAGTGATCGGTAGCTAGAGATGTGTAGGTAGAAGGGTTGATTGTCTTTAGGTGGAATGAGTACAGGTGGTTGGAGAAGGTATTGTTTTAAGGCATCAAAAGCTTTGTGGTAGTCCTCATCCCATTTAAAGGAAATATCCTTTTTGAGAAGGTGATGAAATGGTTGACACCAATCAGAAAGTTGTGAAATGAAATGGTGAATAGACTGCAACTTACCTTGCAGGCTACGGAGCTACCACAGATTAGTGGGTGGAGGCATTTCGAGAATGGCCTTGACTTTAGCAGGGTCAACCTCTATACCATGTAAGGAGACAATAAATCCCAGGAGCTTTCTGAGAGAACCGTGAAGACGTATTTCTTAGGCTGAAGGTGAACACAATACTTAATGAGGCAGTCAAAGATGGTTTTTAGGAAAGCAAGGTGCTCAGTGCGACATTTATATTTGGCTAGGAAATCATCTACATAATCTTCCAATATATGGTACATGATATCATGAAAAATATGTAAGTCATAGCCCGTTGATATGTGGCACCAGCATTTTTAAGGCCAAAAGGCATGACTCGATAGCATAAGGTCCCCCAATGGGTGATGAATGTGGTTTTGTGTTGATCCTCTGGGGCAAGCAAGATTTGGTTATAACCCGAGAAACCATCCATGAGGGATAGCATCTCGTGACTAGTGGTAAGGTCAACCAGTTGGTCAATACTAGGAAGAGGAAAGTAACCTTTTGGGTAAGCTAGGTTGAGGTCATGGAAATCTGTGCAAATGTGGAGTCCCCCTATCACCTTAGTGATAGGGACAATGTTAGAAATCCATCAGAGGATAATCAATGGGTAAGATGAAGGAAATGGAAAGAAGGTGTTGAAGTTCTTCTTTGACCAGAAGAGTAATGCGAGGGTGCATTTTCCTCAGCTTTTGTTTTATGGGTTTGGCATTGGGAATGGTTATGATATTGTGGACCACTATGGTGGGGTCAATACCGGGCATGTTAGTGTAAGACCAAGCAAAAGCATGGCTATGATCTTTGAGAAAAGAAGTGATGGCTTCCTGTTCAGCAGTATCTAAAGATTGGCCAATCTTTAGAATGTGTGGGTCATCATGAGTATGGATGTTGATTTCGATAGTCAATTCATTCAACATGGTTTTCATCTCAGATGGTAATGAACGATGAATATATGAGTCTTCTACACCAAGGTAGGTGAGTATAGATTCATCATCCTGACATTGAATGACATTAATAGAAGGTGTATCATCATCGATCATTTCAGGATATAGGAAGGGAAGAGAAGAGGGAGCCTTGCCCTCACGTTGATAAGTCAGAGGCCCCAAGGAAATGGTGTTTATGAAAAAAAAAGTTAGGAGGGATGGATTCTGGATCCATCGATTCTATTGGTGAAGGTGGTGAAGAAGGTGGAGCAGGTGAAGTCTCGATATCCTCAATGAGTTCAATGTGAGCCTTCTTGGTAGGTAGTTCAGCAAATTTGATACCACTAAGGTCATTATGTTTGTGGGTAGTACATGGAATAACAATGTGATGACCTTGCTCATAAAATCCAAAACCAAAACCCTTCCATGCACATCGGTGTAGGAAGGTGTGGGTGAAATGGTGATTGGTGAGTGACTAGAGGTTGACAGAAAATGGGTGGGTTTGTGATGGTGGTTCAGGTGTATAAGTGGTAGTATTAAGTCCCCCATAGGTGAGATTGGTGCAAAGGTGGGGAGGACCATAAAGGAGATGCTCTCCTATGCAGTGATCATAATGAGGGTGTTGGTGAAGGCTTCCATACTCTTGTGGAGTAAGGAATGTGTTGACATTATATAGGTGATACTCCCAGAGTGAGGCGTTAAAAAACACCTTCCAAGGGATCAGTGGTCGATATGTGGGTAGCTAGGATAGATGATGTGTTAGAGATTGGATTAGAGGTGGAGCTAGCTGATTGGGAGGCTGATGGGTTGGAAGTGGAAGTTGTGGTGGTGGTAGGGATGAAGGAGTTAGATGTGGTTGAGGTAGCGGCAACATTGGTGGGCGGAGGTGTAGGTGAGGAGGAAGTGGTCATGGATGAAGATGTTTTAATGGGTATAAGCACGTCATTGGGTCGGTAAAGCATGTTACAGGTTTTGAAAGGTGATGGGTCAGCCAAAATGGTATAGGTGTTCCCTTCATGCTCAAACTTCACACAACGATGCAAAGTGGAAGGAGCGCAATTCATAACATGAATCTAGGGTCTACCAAGCAACAAGTTATATTGAAATTCCCTGTCTAAGACGTAAAACAACTCTGGAATAGTTCAGGGGCCCATGTGAACATGGAGGATGATGGTGCCAAGTGTAGAGGTGATAGCATCATTAAATGAATGCAACATGACAGGATGTTTATGCATGTAATTGTTAGGTATGCGCATTTGGTTGAACACATGGGAGGAGATGATGTTAATGCTAGCACCCCCATTGATCATAACATGTCGTACACATATATTATTGATGTGGATAGAGATGAAAAGGGTTGGATCTGGGTCATCAGTTTGGTGTGGTGTGATCTCTTCATCTGAAAAGCTGAGGGTGGCTACTTGGTGAGTGGGTGGAGGTGTAAAAAGAAGATGGTAATTTGGTAACAGAGGCTACAGGTGTAGGTTCATTAGGTAAGACCTCAATAGACTGAAGAACCTCCATGAGAGCTTGGTGATGGGATTCAAAGGTTTGGATGAGGTCATATAAGGACATTTTAGGGAGGATTGGTGTAATTTTTTGAGCATCGTGTGATGTGTAACCCTATTAGAAATAGGATATATTGGGGCTAACGCGGATAGTGACTTTTAGGTATGGGTCAGATGATATGTTGGGTATAGGGGTGGTTAGGTGGGTCATGAGTAAAGCCTTTTCTTTCCTTTTTCCTTCTGTGAAAGGTAAAAATGTGGATCATGTTGATTTGAGGTGGGGAGGTAGGTGGATTAGGTGAGCCAAAAAGGTATAGACAGGCAAGAAGGGAATGAAATGCGCCAAGTGGTGGAAAGGAACCTTGTGAGATGTAAGTATGGGCACAAAATTTGCCAAGAGGTTTGGAGTTCTCTAATGGTTAAAGGTGGCTCTAAGAGTTTTGGCCCATAGACCTGTAGAGGTGGCTCTAAGTAGTTATGGGGGTGGAGGTCTTGGTCACTGAGTAGGCAATGAGGGAAGAAAAATCAAAATTGTGCTGGTGAAATGGGGTCCTCATCGGAAGAAGGTCAGTCAAAGTTTTCTTCAAAGGACACAACTGGCAATAAGAATGTTTTCAAATCATGTACAGTCAGTCTACATCAGTGTCCTAGACAGGATGGTAAAAAAAATTTTGGTTTGGTCAAAACCCCTTTGGTTTGGGTAGAAGTGGGTCATAAGGTCTAAGAGGTGGTAATGTGATGACTGAGAGTTTCAAGGAGGTTGGTTAAGATTTTGGCATAGGATCCCGCTAGTGGATCAAATGGGAAGTGAATGTGGGTTTGGGCCCGCAAGTGTGGCTGAAGATATAGGAAGTGACATTTGCAAGAGGGGGAGTTGGGGGAGTTTGGTGTTAGGTTTTCCCAAATGGTCAAAATAGGGGGCATTGGTAAATGTGTCGCCCCGGGCAAGGGTTGTTTATGGTCCCTAACTAGAATACCAGTGTGTGGTTGACCTGACTATCTTATCAGAGGGCCATATTTTTGATCCTTTAGGTTACACCTTCTTGGGTAAAGGTGATCATGGTTCATGAGATCTAGAGGGAAAGCTGGTGGAAAGGGAAAGTTACCCATGGGGATAACTGAGGTGTTGTGGAGTTAGATGGTGCGGGTATGTGCAGGAGGTGGGAGGAAAAGAGAATGAAACATATCATGGGCAGTGTAAAAAATACAAGTTGACATTCAACCACCAAAATTAATGAGGTATGGGTCATTTTTTGGATAAGAGCAATGTACTTTGGCATATGGGTTTTTCCATGAATCTCATCACTTGTAGGTGAAATTGAAGGGATTTTATTCGTAGTTGAACTCATAAATCATTTTTCCATGTTTTTTGCTTTCTCTTCTTCTATTTCGACATTAAAAGCCATTTTTGGCTCATTTGTAAAGGGTTGGATTCTAATTTTGTTCTCTACAGACTCCAAGGGATGACCCCTTAGCACATGAATTCAAGGATTTTTCAGACCTTCCATGGAACTTGTGACACATTTTTTGCCTTTCTGCTAGTGTAATGCATTGTATCAAATTTAGGAATAGTAATGCATTTTTTGTGAATTATTTTTTCAATCCTCTCATGCGTATATTGTTATTTTCTGAAAGATCATTAGGATTCTAGAAATGCTATGCATGCTTGGTGTCACATCTCTATGTAGTTTGTTTATTTTCAAGACAAAATTTCATACCCCTTTGGTGTCACCATTTTACAATTACATTTGTTTCTTTTAAACATCCTTCAAATATTTGTCCTTGGAATTGTAGGAGGATCTAGTATGAAATGCTTGAATATTCATGCATACACCTTAGACAGAGGAGCCAAGAACTAGATTTTTATAGCATAATTTTCTCAAGAAAAGGTAAACACCTTGGAGAAAATAAATTTGTGCAGCTTCAACACTGAATGACCCAATTGGGAGGTTACAGATGGATGGAGGTCATTCCACAAAATGCTGTGAATTTGCACTAATAGTAACCCCATTAGAAATAGGATATGTAGCGTTGTGGATAGTGACTTTAGGTGTGGGTGCAGATGGTATGTTGGGTATAGGGGTGGTTTGTGGGTTGGATTCCTTTTCCTTACCTTTATCCTTCTGTGCATGGGTAGCAACATGGATCATGTTGATTTAAGGTGGGGAGCTAGGTGAAGTAGGTGATCCATGAAAGATATAGTGACAAGAAGGGAAAAATCCAAGTGGCAGGAAGGAACCTTGCGAGATGGGTTGGGCACATTGATGTTTGGGTGGAGGTTTGCAAAGTTCTTTGATATGCACCATGTTAATTTCAAATCTCAGAGGTGGCTCTAAGAGTTGTGGGGGTGGAGGTCTTGGTCGCTGAGTAGGAAATGAGAGAAGAACTATGGAAACTGGTGCTGGCGAAATGGGTTCCTCATTGAGAATGTCATCATATTCAAAGTTTTATTCAGGAGGACACAACTGGATAAGAACAATTTTCAAAGCCTTACAGTTCTCTACATCGTGTCCTGAGACACGATGGTAGATGCAAATTTTGATTTCATCAAATCCCTTTGGTTTGGGTTTGAGTGGATCATAAGGTCTAAGAGGTGGTAATGTGATGAAAAAAGTCTCAAGGAGGTTGGTTAATATTTTGGCATCGGTTCCTGCTAGTGGATCACAATGAAAGGTGAATGTGGGTTTGGGTATAGGTGTGGCTGATTGTATAGGCAGGGTATTTGCAAGAGTGGGAGTGGGTCGAGCTATGACTTTAGGTGTTGGCATGGTCGTAGGTGTTATTAGTGTCTGCTTGGGTAGGGGCATGGTATATGGACTGAAAATAGAGTGTGTGGTTGGCTGGACTACCTTATTGGACGGTAGCATATTTTTTCCTTTAGGTTATACCTTCTTCGGTAAAGGTGATACAGGAACATGAGATTTAGAGGGAAAGGCAGATGGTAGAAGAGGGTCAGTTACCCTTTGGGATAAGTAAGGTGCTATGGAGGTAGATGACATGGGTCATGTAGGAGGTGTGAGGGAAAGATAAAGAAGTTTTGTGGGAAGAGAAGAAGTTATTGATGGTATGGGAGGTATGGGTGGTAAAAATTTTGCAGCTGTGGGTAGAAGTTGTGTCAAGAAATTGGGTATATTATAAGTCTGTGAGGGAGGAATGGGCTGGTGCATTTTTAGTTTACCAGTGGGTGGAGGTTTCTTAGCTAGGATTGAGGGGTGAGGTCCTAAGACAGATGGAAGGGGTGAAGGTGATGAAGGTGTGATCAACGAGGTTGGGGTATGAGATCTAGGGGATTGGTTCTTCTATTTGGGGGCCAGATTATGTTTGTTGTTAGTTTTGGAGGATGTAGCTATTCGGATGAACCCTAAGGTAGTAATAGGTTTAGGAAAGGAAGATGATGTTGGTGTAGGTTTGGATGTAGAAGCATGTTGAGTTATGGGTAGAGGTGTGAGTTGATCCATGAGTGGTATCGTGGGAGAATTTTTTATAGTTGTGGTTGTGTTTGGTTCGATTGGAAATAATATTTTTGGATAGATAGTGGAAGTGTCAGCGAGTGACAACTGCATTTGTGATGAGACATGAAGTAGAAGATGCCCCCAAAGTAAGGATCTATCCACATAAACTAGGTGGTCGGGTAAGCATGAGAATAGACACTGCAGTGGGTGAGGTTGATGTGGATCCAATGGTGATTCCCATAAAATGTGTCTTAGAAATGGGGAATTCACTAGCTTTAGCCTCTGTGGGTAAGAGAGCTGAAAGTAAGTTTGCAGGATCTTGGGTGGCTGATGGAGAATGGTCACCTAGAGGCAACAACATTTCTACTATATCTTTGATATGTGGAAGGGATGATGGGTGCTCCTCTATGGGTGGAGGAAATAAAACAACATCTTCCATGGGTCAGAGAGGTATTGCTGGTGATGGATCTCTAGGTGGAGAAGCCAAAGGTGAAATGGTCTTGATGTTAACATAAGACTCCTTCACAAGTGAGGGAGGAGACGAAGGGTGTTCCTCTGTGGGTGGAGGAATAGGTGAAGTGGGTTCATGTGTAGGTGGAGGAATTCGGGCCAAGATTTCCTCTATGGAAGGAATATGAGGTAATTGGGAAGCAACTGGTGTGTCACTGAAAATAGCATGGACCTCACGGGTATGGCTATCATTAGTTGAGGTCTCTCCAGTTTGATCAGAAGAAGGAGCGTAATTAGGAAATGGTTTCTTGAAGATGTGTAAGTTTTTATTGGCATGTGCATTAGGATTATCCAAGATTAACTCATTTTTCTTGAGCATTTCCTAGACAATGTTCTTGAAAGTGATGTAATTGTCATCACTATGACCTTTTACCAGATGATAGTTGTAGAATTATGCTCTTTGTAGCACGTGGGTGTGGTGCGAGCAGGATCAAAACCAACATGTGGTTTTATGGGAGGAAGAGTGATAGACCCAACTTAAATGAGATTTTCTAAGACAAAATAATAAGGCTCCCCAATTGGGGTGTATTTCCATTGTTCTTATCTGAATTGAAAGGTCTAGAAAGGAGAAAGATTAGATGAGGGGTTAGCCTGATTTGATGGATGAGCTGGGCCGGCCTTGAGTACCACTGCGTTAGCGGTTCCCTTGGATTTTGAATAATTATTCTATGGTTTTGAAGAAGAAGAGGTATCATTTGACTTAAATGTAAAGTTCTTATTGCATAGTTGAATTTTCTTTTCTTCGATGGCCCGAATCTCTAGCTTTCATGCCATGGTGAATGCCTCATCGAAGGTTAGGAAAGTCTGGACCTATAGGGTTGGTGAGATATGTCTAGCACAATCCTGAGTGAAGAGCTCTATGAGCTCAGTTTGTGGTAATTGGAATGTGAGTTAATTGATTAGGCTATGCAAACAAGCGATAAAATCCATGATAGACTCGTCATCATATTGACACATAGAGTAGAGGTCAGTCATGGTAACCTTCTTAACAATGTTGATGGAGAAGTGATCCAAGAAGGCTTGGGCTACCTAATTAAATGAGAAGATAGAATGTCTAGGTAACCCACTATACCAATCTAATGTGGGCCCGGTCAGAGACATGGGAAAGTTCCTCAAAAGAAAATCATCATTATGGGTGATCAGATAACAACCGTGTTTGAAAGACCACAAGTGTTGTTGTGGGTTTACTTTGCTATTGAAGTGGTTAAATTTAGGCATTTCCCAATGTACGGGATATGGATGAATAGGAATAGATGGGTGTATGGGCTCATTACAAATTTCATCGTAGGTGAGAGAGTTACATGAGCCAGAAACTGATGCCTCTAGTGTCTACATCTTGTCCATCATTAACATGATTAGGTCATTGATAGGTGGCAATGGGTGGCTACCTCCTGTAGCATAAGAGGGTTAGTGTTGGACATATGATGGAGGTGGCATTCTAGTAAATGGCGATGCCGCATAGGTAGGTTGCGAATGAGGAAGTGAGATAGGGGGTACATACCCCAAAGGAATGATGGATGAAATGGGAGGCTGCTGATAGTATGTATATGGAGGTGGAAGGGTCGAGGTGACTCTAGTAGTGATGGGGGCTAAGGACTATCAGAATAGAAAGGAAAATATTTTGAAATGGGGTAGGGGTCATCGACACCAGGGGTGGTTGTGTTGCTATGGGTATATGTGAGACAATAGGCATAGATGAGGTTATGTTCTGGGTGGTCGATGAAGGTATAGTGGAAGTTGCGGGTGTAATAGACATGGAAGATGTGGCGGTCATAGAAGGTATAGGACCTAGCTATGAAATGACTGGGAGCAAGGAAAATGCAGGTAATGTGGAGCTAGAAGGAGCTGATGCATAAGTAATAATGAGAGTCGGGGGGATAGATACGAGTATGCCATATATCAACTAACTCGAGGCATCTCAAGTGGATGAGTGGGAAAGATAAAACTGTAAGGTGGTAGGGTTCTAGTCAAGGAGTCATGTGAACACCTCTTGTTACCTGTGGCGATAGTGATAGGTTGGGTAGGATCCATGGGTGATAAAATAGAAGGTGGTGAAGGACTAGGTGGGAGTGGTTGACAACTAGTGTGGAATATGAGGGCATTTTCTTGGCTACGCATCAGCACCATGTGAACAAGTACTGACGTGGTAGGAATGCTTTCTGTAAATGACATAGAAATACAACAAAGATAGGAAAAATAGGTGGTGGTAGGTGGATTAGGTACAAAATGTCAGCTAGAAATTTGAACAGGCTAACCGATTCTGGTTAGGGTAAACTGACATCAGTCACAGGTAACCGCGGTCCGTCACTTTGAAAAATAGATAGTTTTTCAAAACTAGGAAAAAGGCTAATAATTTTTCAAGTAGATAAGATGCTGATGGAATTTATCATAATAGAGAAGATGATGAGAGTTATAAAGACTCTGAACAGCAAAGAAGGTGAAGCAGGTGTCCTTTTGGGGAGGTTAACCAAAAGAACAGTAAACTGATGCCGGTTGGGTAAAACCAATGACGGTCAGAGGGTAACCGATGATGGTCGCTTGACCAACACCAGTTACTGTGAAATTGAAATAGAGATGAAGAAAAGGTGGTTGTGAGTTAAAATCAAATGTGGAATCAAACCCAGAATTCTGAGAATGATGAAAATAGGGTCCAGGCACACTCAGATGAAGCTAGAATACACCAACTAGGATGAGGAGCGTGAAAGGAGAAATAAAAAAAGATGAAGAATGTGTCCTCTCACCTCAAAATGCAAGCCAAGCACAAACACTAAGAAAAATATGATCCTAAGAGTGATATTTTCTTTATGTTTTTCCATCTTATGCTATTTAGAAGACTGACTCATGAACTTTAGAATAGAGTTTTTGGTGAGGAAGGCTTCCTACTAAGAAGGAGATCTACAAGGAGAGGTTTCAGGTATGTTATGGTGGGGGTGGGCCATCCTCTGAGATAATGACTCGACAAAAGTAACGAGTTGGGTGCCCACTGTGTCGTGATCATGTGATCACCTACAACTTCTTCTGGGTAAGATGTTGTTTAAGAATGTGTATATTTTTCAATTTTGTGATGTTTGGATAAGACTCAGAGAGAGAAGAAGAGAAAGGAAGTGCTTTTCTATGATTTGTTTGTCAACCATCAGCTGGGCATGACTTCCAGCGTATAGGTTGCCCTCATTTAATGTGAGCTAATGCAGTAAAGCAGAATGAAATGTAGTTAATTTTAAGCCCAAATCGAAATATTGAATTTGATGACACAAAGAAAATGAACAGGAGAAGGAATGCTCTTTCACTAATGCGATACTAATGAAAGGAAAGAAGTGTTCATTTTAAAGCACCAAAACACGATTGCTTTTAGACAATAGAAGAATAGAAAGATTCCAGGGAAGAATTTTAATGTGAGAACCTATTTCAAAAAGGAAACAAACATACAACTTTTCACCTAGAAATGAAGAAATGCAAGGAACCCTGAATGGGTCCCACCGGGCATGCCAAAATGTTTCACCTGATTCTTAGAGTGTTTCTTTGAATATTGACGAAATAGATAAGGGTAAATGGGCTAGGAGGAATACCTGTTAAAGTTGGTTGAAGGTTGTTGTGCACACGTATGACTTCTTGATCCACAGCTGATCGTGAGAGCTTCCTTTTGGCTAGGAGGAACTACCTGAAATAGAAAACAAGACCACCAAATGGAAGTTAAATAGTATATGCAGTGGACTGCCTAGCGTATGCTAGATCCAGGAAGTGTGATACTCCCTAGAAGGTTGTCAATCCACTGTTTAAAACAATTCAATGTTAACAATAAATGAAATCCTAATGTAGTTAAAATGATTTAGGTATCTCATTCGACTACAATAAGAAAATTTGTTCACAACAGGCTAGGCTATGATTGAATCTGAAGGTCAAGGTCACTGTCAGAGTACTTGGAACTGGTCTGGGTCTAGTTTTGGGCTGTTTTGGGGTATTTGGTGGGGATTTTAGGCTTTGTTCTTAGTCTGAGGGTAAAACACAGAGACCAACGTCGGTCTGGTATGACCGATGTCAGTTTAAGTGAACTGGTGATGGTTGTGGGTAACCGGTGTCGGTATGGTTAGGGTAGAGGAAAATTATTAAAATCTTGGTGTGAGGACAGATCTGAGGCTAAATGGAAATGGAGAGGGCAATGGCAAGGTCTATGGAGATCTTGGATGTACTCAGAGATCTTTAAAAGTTAGATATGGGAAATTTAATGGTGTGGGTGAAGGAATGATCAAGTTTGCATGAAGGTGAATGATGGGATAATGGGAATGTATGTAGAAATAGGTAACAAAGGTAACAAGACCTACTAAAATGAAATTAGATGAATGTTGGTTAATAAAACACTTACTATTGTATGAGCTTGATGGCTGGATGGAAATGGTAGTTGATCAGATGGATGGAGTTTGATGTGGTGATGGCACTTCCCTAGATGCTTCTGTGAATGCAAATGGCTCTGTGATCACTTCTGATGTTGGCTGTGAATGCTCTGATGCATGTACGAATGCTAGTTCTGCTTGCATGCAGCTCTGGTTTCGTCCCTTGCTCTCATAAATGTGCCAACCTTGAAATAAGGTTGTTTTGGGGAATAAATGGTAACCGACGATGGTTCTGGGTTGACGGGAATCGGTTTAGGGTGACTGGCATTGGTTAGGGTGGGATTTCCTAGGTTTACTAAAATGGGCAGATCCCCTTGATTTCTTGGATCTTGTTCATTTTTCTCCATGGATTAGAATGGAAGCTTCCTTTCTAACGGGTGGGAATGTGGTTAGAGGGAATGTAGGCTTTGATTTTTAGGGTTTAGGTAGGTCTTAGTTAGTTATGGCAACATACTAAGAATAGGTCTTAGGGTGAGGTGGCTAGGTGAGGTGTATAGGTGAGGTAATGGTGTGGGCATTATCTCAATTAGGATATTTAAATAATAAATATTATGAGATCATGAATTAATTTAATTAAATTAATATTAGAGTGGGGTGAAAGGGGCCATGGTTAGGTGAGTATGTTCAAGGTGATTATTTGATGAGGGACCAAGGGGAGTGTGACCCAATTTTGGTGTCTAAGAAGGAAATGGCATTAGAACTAATTCGTCCAACTTATGTGAGGAAACCAGAAGGAATTTCAATCTACAACAATGAGTTGAAAGTTAATTTGGGTAAGGCTGAGTTTCTACAACTATATGAGTTTCCCTATTTTTCTAAGCCCGAGTAGTTATACCAGTGGTTGATATCACACGTGCACGAAGACTACTTCTATTTTACAGGCTAAAAAATGCACATAAGCCCTCAACTCATATAAAAGTTTATTGGTCTGGTCTGCGAAGGGGACTCCATAAATAATGAATTGGAGGATAAGGAGGCCATTAAGGTGAATGTGGAATCCTATGAATACAAAATGGGTTTGTGCTACTTTGACATCACAAATATCTCCAACCCTATAATGAGAAGGGCCGTGTGCTTGGTTACCAAGCTGAATGGTCAAGAATGGTGGACACAAGTAAACAAGGTGTGGTTGAATGTATTCCAAAATATTTCAGAAGGGAGCATCTAAAACTTGCCTTCCTTTATTGCAAACAAAATCATTAGCAGCATGTAGGAGAGGGACAAGATAATGTTCATAAATGTTTTCTTCACCATTGTCTTCTAAGAGATTGGAGTGCCTGATGGGCCACAAAATTTTGTATGGGATTATCAAGATGATGATCCCTCACCCATGAAAACATTTGAGAAGTATACTTGTCATACCATGACGGCCTCCCACAAGGTGCACTTGGAGAAATGGTACAAGCTAATACGTGATGCATTCAGGGTAGAGTGGAGGATCCCTGAGTAATTTCCAATGCTTTTGGATGAAGAGGTTGAGTTTGTTGTATTCCAGCACTTCTTCATTGATAGATTCACTATAATGAATGATACCAAATGTCCATGGTTTAAACTACCATTCCCCTTCACCATGTAGTATTTCTAGATAGGGGTTAACCATATCGAGGAGGCTAAAATTCTAAGGTTACACCTGAGTGAAGTGGACCACGACCACCGTGATTTGTGCATAAATCTCGTATACCCAAAGAGGCATGCATATGTGGAGAAGTATGTCTCCCACAAAGTATAGATGATGAAGCCATTGACATTGCTACCAATTTCCAGAAGGACTACAGCAATGAGGGTATACTTACGCATCATGCCAAATTTTGAGAAGGGACACCTACCTAGAGATTGATGTCTCCATCCCAGAAGACCCCACATGAAAGGAAGAAGGTTACACCAAAGAAGAGGGGAGAGAGAAGAAGTGCAGGAGAAGAAGACACCAACTATATAAAAAAAATAATCTATGGTGCACACTAGGAAACAAGTGCTAAGCTAAGACACTTATGTGTGAAGGAATAAATCCCTAGTTAGAGTAGAAGACCCTAGAAGAAGAATCACCAGAGTGAGAGGATCCTCCCCACATGAGAAGAATCTCCAAGAAAGGAGTCGCCTACTGAAGAGGAAGAAAAGGAAGAATATCCTATGCTAGAATCACAAGTTCGGAAGAAGAAAAAGGTGGAAGAGAAGGTAGAATCAGAGGAGACGGAGATCTTGGAGCCCTACATGGGTGAGAAGGATGATGATGAGGATGAATAGTTATAGAATCATCCCATGTGTATGATAGACATAATTCATAGGAAGAACCGGGAAAATGAAGAGAAGAATAGTGAGGAGGAAGTAGATGCTCAAGGAAAAGGGGTCATCACGGAGGTGAACACAATTAATAAAAGGACCCATGGCCTCATCAAGGATAAAATGGAAGAGGCTGTGGAGAGAGAAGTGGTAGGCATTATCAAAAATTTAGTAGAACATGAGTTAGAGCGCAACGCGGATGAAGTAATCAAGGAGATAGAAGAGGAAAGCATTGGAATAGAGTATGGCAACATGGGAAGAGACCCCGGACTAGCAGTAAGATTTCCAAAGGCTACACGAACAGGTGGGAAGAACGTAGTGGCAGCACAAGGGCAAGGAATGGGTTATATCAATGATCTAAGGTGATATGAGTGTGCTTCCATATCATCGTACCAATAGAATAACTCGTTTCCATGTCTTCATTTGATGAAGAAGACGCAATACCCATGGACCAGGAAAATGATATCTTGGGCATTCAAGTCCCACATTGATGAGCCTAATTTCGAAGACATCCAAAGGGAACTGATGAAGATGCCAGAGGAATAAAGGAATCAACCCCTTGGTGAATGCTCAATAGTTTTCTGATGAGAAAGTATTTAATGCACTCAACAAGGTTTCAAGTTGAGGTTGAGGCTAGTATTTTTAGGAGGAATGAGAGGGTGATATTCCTAGAAAGGGAATTGGAGAAGGAGGAGGATGATCTCCTCAGAGAATAGCAAGGACCTTAAGCAATAAGATGCTAATCAGTGCATAATTAAGGCCTGAACTGAAAGAGGAAAATGCAAGGGTACGTGAAAAGTATATAATAAAATTGAGATGATTACGAGATTTTATTGTCTTAAACCATCCCGACCTAGCACCACCCGAGCAAAAGTATGAATCAGCCTTGTAGTTTCTAGAGGATTTGAATCGCATCCACAAAATGGAAAGGTGGCCACTCTCCTTAGAGTCTACAAAGGAGGCACTGGTGTGCCAAGAAAAAGAGGAGAAGATGAAGGTTGTAGATATTGTCGCTTGGTATACCAAACTTCTTGCCGATGTAAAGGTTGCCTCTGCGTACAACTTATCTGAAGTTGTACTTATGATAATTGTGTTGATAGATATAGGGTATGTAAGCATTCTAGTTGCTACACATGAAGCAGAGATCAATGAAGTTTTAGGATAAGAATAAGGGGAAAATAGAAGAGCGATGATAAGATTCCTGCCATGAGGTGGAGAATAAATAAGAAGCCATCGAGACCTTACAGGGCTCGATCAAAAACTGGCTGAAGGAATTATACCCCAAGATCACCTAAAGGATGGATGTACTTGATGATTTTGGCAAACAACTGGAGAGTATTTATGATATGATGAGTGCCTAAAGGGGATGAATATAATTTTTGATGAGGGTGAGCGCCCTAGTAGGTGACCTCTGTATAGCAAGCGCATTAGGTGAGGTAGAATGCCTGGGAGAAAGCTTGAGGTGGATATAAAGAAGGATTTCCCACTCCTTCCTTCAACTAATAAACAAATTCTTCTGTCATTCCCCCCATTATTTAAATCATTCATTCCTCATTCTTTATTATTTATTATAACCTTTCAGATTCCATCCATTCTTTATTCTTCGAAGAAGAATTGTTCCCGGGGACTGGAGAACAAGCTTAGTGTGGGGTGATGTTGGGCCTCAGAATATTAAATAAGTACAAAAAGGCATGTGGGCATGCAGGAATAATATGAAGAAGGTTGCACGTGGGGTAAAGGTACACATAGGATAAGGTTTTTATAAGGGTTTAGTAGAACCCACAGTATGCGCATGTAAGGCAAAGAAAAGGGCTTCAGAACTTAGCCATATTCGGCGTTCCAGGGAGCACACGAGAAAAACGTGACCTGACTAAGCATGCGGAGTGGATAAGGTGCCTATCCTAGACAACTTGGTGGTCAAGAAATGAATATTCCATACAATGGAAGGATACAGAAAGACATCATTGCAAAGAGTAGAGATAGCTTAGATGGGAATAAGCATGCTCTCATTAGAGGACCACCTTGACACTTGGCAACTGATTTGCTACTTCATGAAAGGCATGACGGTAGGAAATAAAGCTATATAGATATGCTCAGGTAGAAGAAGGAGACACATCAACTGAAGAGAAATTATCAAGAAAGAGAGTGCAAATGGAGAGAATGAAAGGCGAAGCTCTACAAGAATAATAAGAAATTTCCAAAGAGTTGAGGGTTCTCATTTAGAGGATTGTATGAGTAATAACTTGCCTAGTGGGATGGGTCTATGAAAATCATTTTTGTACTATGGGATAGCATAGTTAGGAATTCCGATCCATGAGTCTTATATGCATTGATACATTGGCCTGGTATGGCCTTGGTTAATATAATATGATTGCTAAACTATGATCAATATGAAATATATGGTTCTGTTCAAAATATGTATTATTCATGGGTGTAAACCCTAGTGCATTTCCTTTATGGTATGAATCATGATATGTTATTTGTTTTATGTTTCTCCCATTATCGAACTAGGTAAAATGATATAATAACTCATCTTAAAGCTCTCTGAAATGAATGCATATTTCTTTACCTTTTTACATCTAATTTTTTGTCAATAAGCAATGTATTCTCACAAGACTCACATAAAGAAGGGTCTTAGCACCTGTGCATGCCTCAGGTGAGCACCCAGTCCCACTAGGTGATAGGCCAATGCCTATGGAATTAGATTGTTGTTCTAAGGGCATAAAAATGACTTTAATTTGATATATGTGTATTGTGTAATGTTGATTATTTGATTTATGATGATGATGTGAATATTTATGTATAGCTACTTCAGATCTATATGTGTGTGTGTGTGTGTGTGTGTGTGTGTGTGTATTATTGATGATGTGGATTTGTTATATGGTCAATGAGGATTAGGATTACATGCTCACTTTGAATTTTATCATGGTAATGAGATCAATCTATAAAATGTAACGTGGATGTAAAAATTAATGTGGATGCAATTATCAATTAATGTAAGTAAATCTTAATGTGTTTAGGATAGGTAGATAGATTGATAGGTGATTGAGATAATGAAATATGCATTTTGCATATCTTGTATTAGAGATCAGTTTCTCAAACATTATTAATCATAGAATGCATCCTTATGATGGTAACCTATAGGTACTAAATAACATTGTGTCATGTGTCACTTAGGAATGCATGAAGAGAATATTCCAATCGATTAATATGGAGTGCTATCACCACCCCTTTTAGCTTAGGATCTGAATAATTTTAGGCATCATGCTTCCAAAACATCTCTCTATAATGGTAAGCAATTGTATTTTTTCAGTGTAGGCTATCCATAGGAGTAGTTTTAACATTGGATTAGTTGTGTTAACTCATGGACCTATCATAATGACATGACAATAGAGTTTTGAGATGTCAAGCTTGTACATGGGAAGAAGGTCCTGTATCTAGTTGCAAGTTCCCTAATACTATGGATACAGCTCTCGTGTTGGCCCAAAGAGTAATGGTTGAAGAAATTCATGATCAAATCTGGGGAAGCCATCAATGCCATAGCTCCAATAGTTTTGGCATCGCCTCAGTGGGACAAGTTTCATGAACTTTGGATACATATATTTTATGTGATTGATAAATGTGATACTATATGATAGTTTCGGCCTTCAAGGGATTGGTTTCCTTCAACACATCTAGCAACTCCTAAATGTTGATTTATTATTCATGGTTTCAAGCAATTCAGTCTTGCCCATTTCATGAGAAGCAGTGTAGCATTTGAGTGCTTTAAGCATATCCATAGGTGTATCCATTCCACTACCTATAGCTCTCCCTGCAAATGGAAAAGAAAAGGAAAAAATCCACAGTAGATCACTTAGCAGGGGACCCCCAATGTACAAGAGATTTCTTCTAAATCCTATGGAAGTTGATCTGAATAGGAGTTGCAGAAATATCACAGGAAGTAACAATAATTTACAAACAATAAACCATACTCAAAATATTCTCTTTCATTCTCGTTAATTACATATTTACAATACAAGCCATATATATAGGAATATGATTCCTATATTTTAGGATGTAGTTCAAACTACTCCTTCCGCATTTTTCTCCCAACTCTATTAACATGAGTTGTTGAAACTCACTCAACAAATATATTTATTATAGCTATTTTATAAAACAACTTATAATGAATTACTAACATATATATAAATAATAATTACACTAGTAATTATTATTTACTATTTCACTAACTTGCATAACCTTAATAATAATTACTTCATGTAATTATTATTCACCCATACATACCAATGGAGCACGTCTAGAGTAGTGATGTTCTGATTTTCTTTGAGAACAAGGTAGCTAAAATTAAATTTGTGTTCTTTGATGTGCTTGTTGTAAGCCCATTTGATGCTCTCTTGATAACCATGATGGTGTACAAGAGTGAGAAGGTGATTTTCATATAACAACTCAAGTTGAGATAGATGTGTTTTTTGATAGTCTTCATAAAAAATGAGGTCACAAAGGGACACACACAAAGATTGAATTTGAACTTCAAGAGGAACAATGGCTTCAAAACCATATATAATTAAAAAGGGTGTAGCCCCCGTAGAAGCGCGTATGTTAGTATTATAAGCCCATAGAGTGAAGGGAAGATGAAGATGTAAGTTACATCCTGACTAATCAATATTCCTTGTGTTAATGTTTCAAAGATTTTTATTAGTGGCTTTGGATTTTTCGGTAGCTTGAGGATAATTTGGATAAGAGAAACTGAGTTGGATACTAAGTGAGTCACAAATATTCTTAGGATTTTTTAAAGGAATTTCCATTGTCCATGATGAGTTTTTTAGGAATGCCAAAGTGACAAATGATTTGTTGGTAGATAAAGTTAATGATTGGACTAGATTTAGTTGAAGTAAGGGTAATTACCTCCACCCACTTAGTGAAATATTCAGTTGTAGTGATGTTGTTGTGAAGATGGAAGATTAATAAGATTGATGATATCAAGACCCGATTGTGAGAAGGGCCAAAGGCCTTTAACCGGATGTAAAGCTTGACTAGGAATGTGAATAAGATTGAAATGTTGCTGACATTTTTCACATTTTTTAACATATTCTCAGCATTTGTGATTTAGAGAAGGCTAGTAATATCCAAGATTAATAGCATTCTTAGTGATGGCTAAACCACTAAAGTGTCCACCAAAAATGCCATCATGGAATTCTTGGATAACAATGAAGAGATTCATGGGATTTAAGCCATTGAAAAATAATACAATCAAATATGCATTTTTAAAGAATGCTTCCTAGAATAATGTAGTGATTAGTGCACTAGGGAAATTATCTCCTAGTGTTCTTGGATAGATTAGGGGTAATGATAGATTTTCATAAATAATCAAATATTTGGGAGTACCATAGATCTAATGAACAAGATTCAACAATATTAACTTTGGGTAACTGATGAAATGGTCGATCACTATGATGAATGAAAACAGAAAGCTTGGATTCCTCCATTCTCCAAGGAATAAGAGTTGCAAGAGACACCATCGTATCGACAAAATGATTGGACAATCGAGGGAAAAACTAGATAATGTAGGAATCAAAGGCTTCAAGGATAAGATGAAGATTGTGATGATATTTTTTAAGAGTCATTTTTTATGTTGATACTCACCTGTGAATTGTTTGATGATAATCTCGAAGTCTCCATATATATCAAGGACTTGAACACTTAGAAAAAGAGAGTGGTTTTTGTAATTCCCTCTCCATGGTTGATATCCTTCCTTGGTTATGAAAATCAAGTTGAAAAAATGTATAAATTATTCTTTTCTGAAGATGGTGTACTCTTTTGAACTGAGTTATCATGTTTTTTATAGATGATATGTTTTATATTCTAGAATTACATACAATCATGCCATGACAATTCTGAATTAATATTGAAGTATTTCATGTACTCTTTATGCTGAAATTTTTAATGCATTATGTATGTTGATGAATGAAATAAATTCAGTCTTATTCTTTCATTCCCTATTTTTCAATATTGAACTTGTTCTTCAGTTTATTTGATTGTTAAATGCAGAAATAACCATGCCTTGCATCAATTGTAGTGATCCAAGAAAAGTCTATGATTCTATGATGTGTTGATCAATTTGATTAAGCCACTCAACATGTTTGATTTTTGAACTTAGGATTGCATTTAGGGATCACATGGACATCATGTAGCATCATGAGGATACACCCTTCTATTTGATCTAGTTATGTTGTTTTGATAAAAATTGCAAAAGGTAATTTCCTTTGATTAATATTTGGGACCTAATTAATCGAAATGACTTTTATTATTAATATTATCCTTAACCTAAGTTAAGGTGATTATATATTTAGTGATTATTAATTCCTAATAATATTTATCCTAATTCATTGATACTAATTTATCCTAAGCTATGGCTAGAACTATTCCTAAGGAACCTAGCCTAGGTGGCATCAAACTAACCCAAGGGGAACCCATGATTGGCTTACATGGAAAGTTAGGTAATGGAAGTGGCACCATTCCAAACGTGAAAAGAAGATTCAAATGGTTCATTAAATGTTTTTTTGCCACAAATTTTGGCTGAGGAATTATTGTGGTGGAATATGATGAGTTGACAACTCCACTAAAAATTAGTTAAATGAAGTTTTAATTGTTAGTTGTAACTAACACAAGGGATGGCATGGAGGGAATTTTTTGGGATCACTAGTAGTCCTACTATCATTAATGAGCCTCAACCCTTTATCGAAAACCTCATGGGGAGTAGAAAAATTAGTTTGGGGAAAAGGAATGGTTTTTTTAACTATTCATTCAGATTTTTCAAGCTCCTCGGATCTACATTTGGAATTTTCATTTTTCAAACTATCAATTCAATTCTATTGAAAACTAAAAAATTCCATTACACAGTGGAAATAATGCAAAAATTTCTCATGGAAACTATTATGTTGTGGAGCTAGATTAATTCACAGTTACAATGCAATGGAAAGTGATTGGAAATACAATGACCCGTCATTAGTCAAGGGGGGAACCGACACGGTCACCTAGAACCGTCATCAGTCAAACAAGCCTAACTTTAGTTAGAGCAAGTGGGAACCATCTGTAGTTAGATCTAACTGGCACTGGTTACTTGTGATATGTGTTTTATTTTAAGTCACAGGCTTTAAATATGGATTTTGTTTTTAAGCAAACCTATTGGATGTAATTACATAGCTAAGGTGACCTAAGTTTATATGTTTTATATATAAGCATGAAAGTTAGGGATTAGGTGGAATAATGAGAAGGATTAGATTAGATACTTAATTCTGTTGTTACTTCCTCCTGAGCATTCAAGTGTTGATATATGATTTCTTCTGTAAAAGGATATGTTCCTTTGATTGTGAAGTCATGCTTGATATGGACTGTATCTTCTTTGCAATTGAAGATCTTTGACTGAGTCGGAATATGATTGGACTCTTTTATTTCTTTCTTTTTGCACCTGAGTTTAATCTGATCTCGGAATGAATTGTGGATTTATCCATCTATAAGACCCAGCCTTGGATCAGTGGCATTGATCCAAGAGATGCTTTAAGTTTATTCGGGATGAACAAAAATTATAGACCTTACGCAGGTTGCAAGGTCTGAATGCGTTGAATAAGCTATTCCAGAGTCTAACTCAGACTGATCGTGTTAAATGAATTGGTTCCCGATATCGTAATATCAGGAAGGTCTTGATCGTGGGCCAGGTAATAAATTTAGATACATTTATTCAACTAGCCTATTGGCAGTGCAGGAGTGAATCCTTTTCGTGAATGTATGTCTGTAGGTTCTTATTCTGAACATTCTAAATGTTAGACCTAAACTGGATTTATTAAGGTTAATAACCTAAACCTAAACTATAACCTATGGGTTAGATTAGTGTTAATCTAACCTAGGCCTAAGCTATAAGCTAAATGTTCTAAGTTAGCAACCTAGTGCTAAGGAGGTTAGACTAAGTATCATCTTAAATCCTAACCTATGTTTCTAACCTAACAAATGTTAGTGAAGGAAGGGGACCTATGAGGGGGTGCGAGCCATGGGCGGTAGTTTCTATGGCATTAAATAAAGGAGATAAGCATGAAGGACAAGGAGTTAGCGGAGGTTTCAACAGCTAGTGAAAGCCGACGTGGCAGAGTCGCCAAAACTAGAAATGGTCTTTCATTTGTTTTTGTCCATCGCCAACTATGGCGGTCGGTGGCAATGGAGATTGAGTGGGAATTTTAGAGTTAATACAATTAATGAACTCGGTCTTCGAGCTCGGATTTCTCGGGAAGACATGCAAAATGGAAAACTGGTAGTTTGTTTGGTTTTTCACGCGCTCCGGTTTTCTCTCTGTTTGATCACTGGTTCTTCGCACCAGTATACTTGGTGTTGCATGGAAAATATGAGTGTAACTAGCTCTTTTCTTTGTCAAGGAAAGTTTATAAGGCATGGAAATAACAAATTATTGTTGTTGAATCTAACGTCAAAAAAGAGGAGAAGGCTCAAGCTCTTTCAGTGGTCTTCTTCGGATTTTTAAGCAACATTACCAGGCATGTTAGGCCCTAACTTTTAAAAATATTGCTTTCTTTCAAATGATTTCATTAGAACAACTCTGTTCAGATGATTTTTGGGTTCAGTTGGTTTTTATGGTAGCTTTGTGTGAATTGGTTGCTGTATCTTCTTACTGGCTCGATTTTTCAAGTGAACCCTTGATGGGTGTGCATTGTATTTCGAACGGTTGTTCTACCTTGCTGTGTTTTGCATTCCGGTTAGATTTTGTAGAAATGCTTGCAAGGGTAATGTGTGAAACAGGCACTGTTGGACTCCATGAAAAGTTTTCTTGGTAGATATCGACTTCTATAGAAGCCTTGTTGTTCATACTTCTTGAAATTATAGTATGTTTGGCTTCTGTAGAAGCTTTGTCGTGAATACTGTATGATTTTGGATATTGTGGGAATCCTTGAATAGATAGAGTTTTTAACTGTTGTAGAAGCTTTGTCGTGAATACTGTATGATTTTGGATATTGTGGGAATCCTTGAATAGATAGTTTTTATCTGTTGTAGAAGTTTAATCGAGAATACTTACGGGTTCGATTCCTTTTTGAGTCCTGGAAAGGTAACATATGTTTCTACCTTTGTAGAAGTACAGTCGTGAATACTGTATGTTATTGGTATAGTTAGAATACTTGAATTTAATATTAATCTTGTATCTTTCTACTTCTGTAGAAGTTAGTCGTGAATGCCATACGTTTCTACTTCTGAAGGAGTTCAGATGTGAACACGATATGTTATTGTTTTGGTTGGAATTCTTGAATTTGATATGTATCTTGTATCTTTCTACTTCTGTAGAAGTTTATTTGAAGAATACCACATGGGTAAGACTCCTTTTTAATCCTGGAGGCATATATTATGTTTTCCTTTCTGAATAATCTCAGTTGTGAATACTGTTGTGATTCTTGAGTTGTGGTCGCGTGAAATCAACTTCAATCTAAACCTTGTTTTGAGCATTAGTGGTATGGATACTGTTGGAGATTTGAAATGTTGCGAGTTGGCTTGATTTTCGATTTAAACCCTCGCTGTGCGTGCATAACGTTCAGACTCCTTTTTAATATTCTTGTGTCCTTTTCTGTCCGCTTCTGTGGAAAGTAAAGGAAGGGCTTTCTTTTCAAACTTTACTTGGTTTGAGACTTTGTTGTAATCCGTAGTAGCTTGGCATAGGAGGAAACTCTGAGGAAAATACTGTTATGGAATTTCTAGCTTCTATGATGACCTTGTCGAGATTGTTTTCTGGAAAACGACTTCTAATATAAGTCATGGCTGTATTATTATAAGAATTTGTTCCAGTTAAATGAGGCTGTGCATGTTGTGTTAGATTCAGTAGGAATATCACTATATATGCATAAGGAAACATCATTTGTTTAATGTTATTGAGCCTCTTGTTTGACTGTGATAAAAAAAAAAGGTTGATCTTTTGATTTCGGCCTTGGGATCTAAGTCCTTGCAGTGTTTTAGTAGGGACTAGATTGAGCTGTATGTTGCTGAGTGGGATTGTTGTCGTGTTTGTGCATGATTACGTCTTTTGTTATTGAGGTTATCTAGTCTTGTGCTTGACTGAGATAAAGAGTTAACAGCTGTGCCTTGACAAGCGATTGCGCTGGTTATTTTCTCGTTTGTTGAATAATATGAAAGGTTATGTGGGGTCTATTTGATGGATTATTCTTCACTGCCTTGTCACGAGAGCTACTGTGTTGTTCAGTAAGTTACAGGAAATTTTTATATGTGTATTTTGACGGACTGTAATTCTACCTGTGGTCTCGACTGGCTTAGTCGCAGGCGTATAATGTGATTGCATTACTCTTAAGTGGATGGTACAGTCATGAGCATGTTTGGAAGGGACATCTGAATGTCTCGGTTTCTTTCTCTCCTGCTGCAAAGTATATGTTGATATATTTTTATCTAACTGTTGGAATTGTTTTAACATACTGATGGATTCATGAATTGTTATGATATTCATTTTATTATGTTGAATGTAATGGTCTGTCTGATGTTTGTTGTCCTTGGGATTCAGATGGATAGTTGTTTTGGATACATTTGTTCTCCTTGGTCACTTACATTTATGATGAAATATCTGAAAAGTATCTAGGACTATTTAGTAACTATAATATGAGTTACACGTTTATAGTCATGTTTGAATTACAAAAGAGCATAGTCTGAATATGTTTACATGTTTGGTGAAATGATTTCATTTAAACAGGTTGTTTAATGAAAACAATTGGTGGATTGCGATTGTTTTAAGAATTAGTGCTTATCATGCTCAGTTCATCGAACTGACCTGTGTTGACAATTTTTGCAGATGGTTGCCGTAAGTGGTAAAAGCACGCAGATCTGATAGGATGTTCAGATTGTTTAATTTGGTTTTATGATGAATTACAGCATGATTCTCTGAATGTACTACTTGAAGAAAGATGTTCTTTTTCTGTTGAGTATTGTATCAAGTATGTTGAATGCATAAAATGTATTTGATTAGCTTGAAAGGAATGGAAAGAGATATTTGTTACTTATGTGTTTGTATTCGTATCTTGATGGTTTGACCTTCTTCGGTTCGAATGATCTTGAGAGCATTATTATTATTGTATAATTTGGAGACTTTTGTGATTATCTAAGTATACTTGCAAGATTATGTAACTGAATACTTATGATTGTTTAGTAGTTCTAGTATGTTCTATCTAAAGCTAAATTGGAATTTAGATCACTGTCTTTCTGGAAGCTAGGGTTAAAATAAACCTGAGCAGGAAGCTAAACAAGCTGAATAAATTATTACTTCCTAGTCTTAATCTAAGTCAGGACAACGTTTAATTGGATTCTTAATCACTATATCTCGATACTATTAAGTAAGATATAAATTCAGTTATGAGAACTGATATAAACCTAAAAAGGGTTTGGTTAGCAATCTCATGTGAAGGATGAGAGTTATTGTCCAATTTCGTTGATATAGAATTATGTATATTCTATGAACTCCTTGAAGGGACCTCAAGTCTTAATAACTTCTCTTGTGTAATGGGTTTTACTATGAAAGGTCATTCTAAGGTGAGGAACCCAGGGATTGGGAAAGACTAACCTTAAGGGAGCGTCTTTTAGTATAATTTTAACTCAACGTGTGTAACACTTATTAATAAGTAGATCTTTCGAGGTGGATTTAAAGGTTGACGGCATAAGGCAACTGCAGGGTTGTACCTTCGAGAAGATTAGGATCTTCTCGAAGATACAACAATGCAGGTGACTTATGACGACACCAAGGTTGTACTTTGCATTGATCGTTAAGATTTACACCTTAAACTCGAACAAGTTACTCTGGGACTGATTAGGAATGTGGTCACGTTATAAGGCTGCCCTAGGAGACTCGGGGTATCTTGACACACTGGATTAACTAGGGTTGACCCAGTATGTCAGCGTATCCCTAGTCCTCGGGAGCATCCCTATAACGTTGTCATCTTACTAATCCGTTCCTGAGTGAATAACTTGGGACAGGAGAGTCTGACAGAAGTCAGTATAAGACATTCTACATAACATAGGAATGGGGTGAAGGACGTATTCCAGATTGACGAGTATGCTGTCAAGGAATACGAGACATAAGCAGTATGTTTCAAATCTTTGGCCAAAGTATCGCAAGCTGCTGATTGCGTTGTCCTAAGTCACCTAGTCTAAGGGATGAGATGCCGATGAATAATGGTAACAATTATTCAGATAGGTTCCTTGGACAGAGCATTCTAAATCCCAGATTAGGGAAGAGAACCGCAAGAGTATTGTGTTAAAATAAAAACGCCAACTCTTTGATACTCATGAATAGATCGGTAGATTACCGAGTCATGGAATGAATAGATCGGAAGTACTCCGATTCATTACAGCTGCATATGGTTATCTGTTATGAGAATGGTTGTTTTTGATTTGTGAGTTCTAAATTATGTATTTAGAACCAGGAAGCATTTATCAAAAAAAAAAAATTTACTTGTTCTAATGTATAAAAATGAGGATGTTACATCTTGGTATCAGAGCTGAAGGTTGCAGCTCTTGGACCTATTGTGTCCATAATCTGATAAAAACCTGAATTTTCTTGTAACAGAAAATGGTTAGAACAAGGGGGAATGTTGCGAATAATGCTCCACCTGAAGGAGGGGCGGCAACAACCCAAAAACTTGATGAGATCCTTGCTGCCCTGTTGGACACAAGAGATCGTTTAGCTGTACTTGAACAGCAGGTGATGGGAAATGAGGAGGATGAAGAAGCTGGTAATAACAATCAGCAACCTCCTGAGGACAACCCCGATTTGGGTGTTGATATTAATGCTGGGAATGCACCTGTTCAACCAGAAAACAAAAAGGCCAGGTTGGCAGCAGAACTCACTAATGATATAAAAAGGATAAGCCCACCTAAGTATGATGGCACCACATTAGGTGATGGAGCTGAGAACTGGCTCAGTGAAATGGAGAAGTACTTTGCAATAAGAAACTTCTCAGAGGAAACCAAAGCTATTTGGGGAGCCTATCAGCTTTCCCATGAAGCATCTTCATGGTGGGATAGCCGTAAAGCTGAGCTAAATATTGATGAGACCAATGTTACTTGGGATCAATTTAAAGGCTATTTTAGGCAACGATGGCTGCCACAACTTTTCTATGATCAGAAAATGACAGAATTCCAGAACTTAGCTCAAGGGAAGCTAACGGTAACTGAATACTGGGAGCGGTTTACAAAACTCCTCAAGTATGTACCGCAGTATCAAACTGACGAGAAGTTCAGAATACGGAAATTCATCATGGGATTGAATCCCGTGATAGGGGGAGAGGTCGATGTTCACAGTCCAACCACTATGGAAGGAGTTGTTGAAAAGGCCATAAGACAAGAACAGAAATTAAAGGCTATTTCTGCTCATAAAGAGGAAGTGCGGAAGAAGATTGCAAACCCTTCTTCAACCTCTCTTGCACCCAAAAAGGGACCATGGAAAAAGTTTGGAAACAAAAGTAAGTTTCCAGGGGATAATAGTAAGAAAGCAGTAGCAAATAAGCCTGCTGGAAATGTAAGGGATAATTTTGCCAAAAATTATAACAATGGGCAGAAGCCCTATGGAGGACAACGTGATAATTACAAGACTGGAGGCAATTTTGAGCCTAAAAAGGGACCTGTAGGAGGCTGCTACAATTGTGGCAAAGACCACTACGCAAATCAGTGCCCTTTGAAGAAGGATGATCGTAATCAGCAGCATAAGATACATGCTGCAGTAGCAGACAAGCAAGCTGAAAAGCAAGTGACACCTATAGAAGTTTCTGGGTAAGTTATTTGGCATACCTGTCACTATTCTTTTTGATACAGGAGCTACTGAATGTTTCATTTCTAATAAACTTGCTTCTAAACTTAAGAGAAAAGCTGGAAAAATGGATAAATCTTGGACTGTACAGTATGGTAATAACTCTGTTCATATAGTGAGTATGTGTCTTTTTGGGGCAGTCCTTGACTTACCTAATTTCTCCACGGAAGTTGACCTCTATGTTACACCTTTGGGATCTATGACATTGTCATCGGTGTCAATTGGTTAGCTGACCATAAAGCAAAAGTAGACTGCTATGAAAAGAATATAAGATGTTTAGATGATCAGCTGGAAACAACAGAGATTCAAGGGGTTAAACGGGAAATTTCAGTTAGAAAACTGTCAGCTATGCAGCTGAAAAAGGCTAAAAACAAAGGATGTACCCTTTATGCAGTAAAGATATCTGAATTTTCAGAAGAAGATGGTGATTCCATGAAATGATTTCCTCTGCTACAAAGTTTCAGGGATGTTTTTCCTGAGGAATTACCAGGGTTACCACCTAAGAGGGAATTTGACTTCACCATCGAAATCAAACCAGGAACGGAACCTATTTCCAAAGCACCTTATCGGATGACTACTACAGAGTTAGTCGAGCTTAAGGCACAATTGCAAGAACTTTTGTCTAAAGGTTTGATTAGACCAAGTGTTTCACCTTGGGGAGCACCTGTAATATTTGTGAAAAAGAAGGATGGAACACTTAGGCTATGTATTGATTATCGGATGTTGAATAAAGCAACAATCAAGAATAGATACCCACTTCCAAGGATCGATGATCTATTTGATCAGATGCGTGGGGCAGCGGTCTATTCTAAGATAGATCTTCGATCTGGTTATCATCAGTTAAGGATTAGAGAAGAAGATATTCATAAAACAACTTTCCGAACAAGGTACGGACATTATGAATTCACGGTTCTACCCTTTGGATTAACTAATGCACCCGCAGCTTTTATGAACTTAATGAATAATATTTTTCAAGAATATTTGGACAAGTTTGTACTTGTATTCTTGGACGATATTCTCATTTATTCTAAAAGCGTTGAGGAGCACAATGAGCATTTGAAGATAGTTTTTGGAATTTTGAGAAAAAGAAAGTTGTATGGTAAGTTATCCAAATGTTCTTTCTTTGATTCAGAAGTTCACTATTTGGGTCATGTCATTAGCAAGGAAGGAATTGCTGTAGATCCTTCAAAAATAGTGGCAATAACTGAGTGGCCTGCACCAAAGAATGTGCACGAAGTAAGAAGCTTTATGGGTCTTGCTGGTTATTATAAAAAATTTGTTAAGGATTTTTATAAAG
Organism: Taxus chinensis; assembly: GCA_019776745.2. Classification (NCBI taxonomy): domain Eukaryota; kingdom Viridiplantae; phylum Streptophyta; class Pinopsida; order Cupressales; family Taxaceae; genus Taxus; species Taxus chinensis. The sequence goes on from CM034157.1 coordinate 391,158,819, forward strand.
TAGCTGCATCGATAACTTCATTGCAGAAGAAGGATAAGAAATTTATTTGGAATGATAAGTGCGAAGTGGCTTTCAAAAGTCTGAAAAGCCAGTTGACTTCTGCACCTATATTAGCTGTACCAGACCCTAATGGGAGCTTTACTGTTGTAACGGATGCTTCTGGGGAAGGCCTTGGAGGTGTTTTGTTACAAAATGATCAAGTCATAGCATATGAAAGTAGAAAACTTAAGTTACATGAGCTGAATTATGCTCCTCATGATTTGGAGCTTGCTGCCATTGTTCATGCGCTTCAAGTCTGGAGACACTATTTACTTGGGAAACCTTTTGAGTTGAAAACTGATCACTTAGGACTGAAATATATTTTCACTCAGCCTAATCTAAATGCCAGACAGAGAAGGTGGTTAGAATTTTTATCACAATATGATTTTGATATTAGCTACATCAAAGGGAAGGAGAATAGAGTAGCAGATGCTCTAAGTCGTAGGAGGCACATTTCTGCTCTTATAACATTAAGAACTCAGTTTAAGGATGAGGTAAAAAGTGCCTCAGAATCTGATATTTACTTTCAGCAAGTAAAAGCAGCGCTTGCTGCAGAACCTAATGATGAAAGGTATAAAGGTTTTCATTTTGATAATGAAGGAATCTTGCGTTATGAAAACAGGGTATACGTACCTATGCTGAATGATTTGAGGAAGAAGTTGTTAGTTGAATTTCATAATTCACCTTTCTCTGGACACCCGGGTATTACAAAAATGCTTGCTGATCTGAAACAACAATACTTTTGGAAAGGTATGAAAAAGGATGTCAGTGAATTTGTAACTCATTGTCTGGAATGTCAGCGGGTTAAGGCAGAACATATGCACCCTGCTGGACTGTTATATCCTCATAGCATACCGCAGTACAAATGGCAAGTAATAAGCATGGACTTTGTACAAGGGTTACCCATGTCCAGGAATAAACATGATGTTATCCTGGTAGTTGTAGATAAACTAACTAAGGTAGCTCATTTCATCGCTGGAAATCTAAAGGATGATTCACCAGTGCTGGCCAAAAGATTCATACATGAAATTTTCAGATTACATGGTGTACCAGAATTGATTATATCTGACAGGGATCCTAGAATGACGTCAAGGTTTTGGCAAACGCTTAATACAGCTCTTGGAACGAAACTAAACTTCAGTTCTGCATATCATCCGGAAATGGATGGACAAACTGAGAGGGTAAATCAAGTGTTGGAAGACATGTTGCGAATGTATTGCATGGATCAACAGTATAAATGGGAAGAGTATCTTCCATTAGTTGAATTCGCATACAACAACACTTATCACTCATCTCTTAAAATGGCACCATTTGAAGCACTTTATGGAAGAAAGTGCAGAACCCCTGTTAGTTGGGATAGTGTTGAGGATAGAGTGGTAATTGGACCAGAGATCCTCACTGAAATGGAACAGCAAGTTAAGCTGATTCGTGAATGATTAAAGGAAGCAGCGGATAGGCAGAAGAGCTATGCTGACCTTAAGCGGGTTGATCGAAGGTTTGAGCTTGGTGAGAAGGTTTTTCTTCGTGTTAAACCCAGAAAGAGTTCTATAACTTTTGGCAAGGCTGCCAAGTTGTCACCTCGTTACGTGGGACCTTTCGAAATTGTCGAAATAATCAATCCTGTAGCTTATCGATTAGCATTACCACCTACTTTATCTCGCATGCATGATGTTTTCCATATTTCTTTGCTTAAGAAATACGTTTCAGATTTGTCACATGTCTTAAATTGGAATTCCTTGCAGGTCCAAGACCCAGGAATAATCATGGTTAAACCCACACGAGTGCTGGAAACTCGCCAATTGCATTTGAGAAATCGTGAAATACAGCAATGTAAGGTCCAGTGGGACCAGTTTAATGAAGAAAGTGCAACTTGGGAAAATCTGGAAGAGATGAAAATTGCTTTTCCTTTTCTTTTTCAACAGAATGAAATCTGTTGACAAAACATTTCTTTTATGAACTTATCTTTTTCAAGTTTATATAAAAGCCAGATGGAGGCAAACATTATTCAGGCTGAATAAAATGTGTTGTGACATTGATTTCTGGAACTATTCAAGTTGGAAATAGTCGCATTGTTTTGTGAACTAATAAATTGGTTGACCTGAAGGTTAATCGAATATGTAATCATCGGGACGATGAATCTTTTAGGAGGGAAGCATGTAACACTCTGAACTGTTGTTACTTCCTCCTGAGCATTCAAGTGTTGATATATGATTTCTTCTGTAAAAGGATATGTTCCTTTGATTGTGAAGTCATGCTTGATATGGACTGTATCTTCTTTGCAATTGAAGATCTTTGACTGAGTCGGAATATGATTGGACTCTTTTATTTCTTTCATTTTGCACCTGAGTTTAATCTGATCTCGGAATGAATTGTGGATTTATCCATCTATAAGACCCAGCCTTGGATCAGTGGCATTGATCCAAGAGATGCTTTAAGTTTATTCGGGATGAACAAAAATTATAGACCTTACGCAGGTTGCAAGGTCTGAATGCGTTGAATAAGCTATTCCAGAGTCTAACTCAGACTGATCATGTTAAATGAATTGGTTCCCGATATCGTAATATCAGGAAGGTCTTGATCGTGGGCCAGGTAATAAATTCAGATACATTTATTCAACTAGCCTATTGGCAGTGCAGGAGTGAATCCTTTTCGTGAATGTATGTCTGTAGGTTCTTATTCTGAACATTCTAAATGTTAGACCTAAACTGGATTTATTAAGGTTAATAACCTAAACCTAAACTATAACCTATGGGTTAGATTAGTGTTAATCTAACCTAGGCCTAAGCTATAAGCTAAATGTTCTAAGTTAGCAACCTAGCGCTAAGGAGGTTAGACTAAGTATCATCTTAAATCCTAACCTATGTTTCTAACCTAACAAATGTTAGTGAAGGAAGGGGACCTATGAAGGGGTGCGAGCCATGGGCGGTAGTTTCTATGGCATTAAATAAAGGAGATAAGCATGAAGGACAAGGAGTTAGCGGAGGTTTCAACGGCTAGTGAAAGCCGACGTGGCAGAGTCGCCAAAACTAGAAATGGTCTTTCATTTGTTTTTGTCCATCGCCAACTATGGCGGTCGGTGGCAATGGAGATTGAGTGGGAATTTTGGAGTTAATACAATTAATGAACTCAGTCTTCGAGCTCGGATTTCTCGGGAAGACATGCAAAATGGAAAACTGGTAGTTTGTTTGGTTTTTCATGCGCTCCGGTTTTCTCTCTGTTTGATCACTGGTTCTTCGCACCAGTCTACTTGGTGTTGCATGGAAAATATGAGTGTAACTCGCTCTTTTCTCTGTCAAGGAAAGTTTATAAGGCATGGAAATAACAAATTATTGTTGTTGAATCTAACGTGGAAAAAGAGGAGAAGGCTCGAGCTCTTTCAGTGGTCTTCTTTGGATTTTTAAGCGGCATTACCAGGCATGTTAGGCCCTAACTTTTAAAAATATTTCTTTCTTTCAAATGATTTCATTAGAACAACTCTGTTCAGATGATTTTTGGGTTCAGTTGGTTTTTATGGTAGCTTTGTGTGAATTGGTTGCTGTATCTTCTTACTGGCTCGATTTTTCAAGTGAACCCTTGATGGGTGTGCATTGTATTTCGAACGGTTGTTCTACCTTGCTGTGTTTTGCATTCCGGTTAGATTTTGTAGAAATGCTTGCAAGGGTAATGTGTGAAACAGGCACTGTTGGACTCCATGAAAAGTTTTCTTGGTAGATATCGACTTCTATAGAAGCCTTGTTGTTTATACTTCTTGAAATTATAGTATGTTTGGCTTCTGTAGAAGCTTTGTCATGAATACTGTATGATTTTGGATATTGTGGGAATCCTTGAATAGATAGAGTTTTTAACTGTTGTAGAAGTTTAATCGAGAATACTATACGGGTTCGATTCCTTTTTGAGTCCTAGAAAGGTAACATACGTTTCTACCTTTGTAGAAGTACAGTCGTGAATACTGTATGTTATTGGTATAGTTAGAATACTTGAATTTAATATTAATCTTGTATCTTTCTACTTCTGTCAAAGTTAGTCGTGAATGCCATACGTTTCTACTTCTGAAGGAGTTCAGATGTGAACACGATATGTTATTGTTTTGGTTGGAATTCTTGAATTTGATATGTATCTTGTATCTTTCTACTTCTGTAGAAGTTTATTTGAAGAATACCACATGGGTAAGACTCCTTTTTAATCCTGGAGGCATATATTATGTTTTCCTTTCTGAATAATCTCAGTTGTGAATACTGTTGTGATTCTTGAGTTGTGGTCGCATGAAATCAACTTCAATCTAAACCTTGTTTTGAGCATTAGTGGTATGGATACTGTTGGAGATTTGAAATGTTGCGAGTTGGCTTGATTTTCGATTTAAACCCTCGCTGTGCGTGTTTAACGTTCAGACTCCTTTTTAATATTCTTGTGTCCTTTTCTATCCGCTTCTGTGGAAAGTAAAGGAAGGGCTTTCTTTTCAAACTTTACTTGGTTTGAGACTTTGTTGTAATCCGTAGTAGCTTGGCATAGGAGGAAACTCTGAGGAAAATACTGTTATGGAATTTCAGCTTCTGAGAAGACCTTGTTGAGTTTTTTTTTTTTGGAAAATGACTTCTAATATAAGTCATGGTTGTATTATTATAAGAATTTGTTCCAGTTAAATGCGGCTGTGCATGTTGTGTTAGATTCAGTAGGAATATCACTATATATGCATAAGGAAACATCATTTGTTTAATGTTATTGAGCCTCTTGTTTGACTGTGATAAAAAAAAAAGGTTGATCTTTTGATTTCGGCCTTGGGATCTAAGTCCTTGCAGTGTTTTAGTAGGGACTAGATTGAGCTGTATGTTGCTGAGTGGGATTGTTGTCGTGTTTGTGCATGATTACGTCTTTTGTTATTGAGGTTATCTAGTCTTGTGCTTGACTGAGATAAAGAGTTAATAGCTGTGCCTTGACAAGTGATTGCGCTGGTTATTTTCTCGTTTGTTGAAAAATATGAAAGGTTATGTGGGGTCTATTTGATGGATTATTCTTCACTGCCTTGTCACGAGAGCTACTGTGTTGTTCAGTAAGTTACAGGCAATTTTTATATGTGTATTTTGACGGACTGTAATTCTACCTGTGGTCTCGACTGGCTTAGTCGCAGGTGTATAATGTGATTGCATTACTCTTAAGTGGACGGTACAGTCATGAGCATGTTTGGAAGGGACATCTGAATGTCTCGGTTTCTTTCTCTCCTGCTGCAAAGTATATGTTGATATAAATATATTTGATTGTTGGAATTGTTAGTACATACTGTTGGATTCATGAATTGTTAGGATATTCATTTTGTTGAATATAATGGCCTGTTGGATGTTTGTTGTACTTGGGATTCAGATGGATAGTTGTTTTGGATACATTTGTTCTTCTTGGTCACTAATATTTATGATGAAATATCTGAAAAGTATCTAGGACTATTTAGTAACTATAATATGAGTTACGCGTTTATAGTCATGTTTGAATTACAAAAGAGCATAGTCTGAATATGTTTACATGTTTGGTGAAATGATTTCATTTAAACAGGTTGTTTAATGAAAACAATTGGTGGATTGCGATTGTTTTAAGAATTAGTGCTTATCATGCTCAGTTCATCGAACTGACCCGTGTTGACAATTTTTGCAGATGGTTGCCGTAAGTGGTAAAAGCACGCAGATCTGATAGGATGTTCAGATTGTTTAATTTGGTTTTATGATGAATTACAACATGATTCTCTGAATGTACTACTTGAAGAAAGATGTTCTTTTTCTGTTGAGTATTGTATCAAGTATGTTGAATGCATAAAATGTATTTGATTAGCTTGAAAGGAATGAAAGAGGTATTTTTTACTTATGTGTTTGCATTTGTATCTTGATGGTTTGACCTTCTTCGGTTCGAAGGATCTTGAGAGCATTATTATTATTTTATAAAATGGAGACTTTTGTGATTATCTAAGTAAACTTGCAAGATTATGTGACTGAATACTTATGATTGTTTAGTAGTTCTAGTATGTTCTATCTAAAGCTAAATTGGAATTTAGATCACTGTCTTTCTGGAAGCTAGGGTTAAAATAAACCTGAGCAGGAAGCTAAACAAGCTGAATAAATTATTACTTCCTAGTCTTAATCTAAGTCAGGACAACGTTTAATTGGATTCTTAATCACTATATCTCGATACTAATAAGTAAGATATAAATTCAGTTATGAGAACTGATATAAACCTAAAAAGGGTTTGGTTAGCAATCTCATGTGAAGGATGAGAGTTATTGTCCAATTTCGTTGATATAGAATTATGTATATTCTATGAACTCCTTGAAGGGACCTCAAGTCTTAATAACTTCTCTTGTGTAATGGGTTTTACTATGAAAGGTCATTCTAAGGTGAGGAACCCAGGGATTGGGAAAGACTAACCTTAAGGGAGATTTTAGTATAATTTTAACTCAACGTGTGTAACACTTATTAATAAGTAGATCTTTCGAGGTGGATTTAAAGGTTGACGGCACAAGTCAACTGCAGGGTTGTACCTTCGAGAAGATTAGGATCTTCTCGAAGATACAACAATGCAGGTGACTTATGACGACACCCTTTGCATTGATCGTTAAGATTTACACCTTAAACTCGAACAAGTTACTCTGGGACTGATTAGGAATGTGGTCACGTTATAAGGCTGCCCTAGGAGACTCGGGGTATCTTGACACACTGGATTAACTAGGGTTGACCCAGTATGTCAGCGTATCCCTAGTCCTTGGGAGCATCCCTATAACGTTGTCATCTTACTAATATGTTCCTGAGTGAATAACTAGGGACAGGAGAGTCTGACAGAAGTCAGTATAAGACATTCTACATAACATAGGAATGGGGTGAAGGACGTATTCCAGATTGACGAGTATGCCGTCAAGGAATACGAGACATAAGCAGTATGTTTCAAATCTTTGGCCAAAGTATCGCAAGCTGCTGATTGCGTTGTCCTAAGTCACCTAGTCTAAGGGATGAGATGCCGATGAATAATGGTAACAATTATTCAGATAGGTTCCTTGGACAGAGCATTCTAATCCCAAATTAGGGAAGAGAACCGCAAGAGTATTGTGTTAAAATAAAAATGCCAACTCTTTGATACTCATGAATAGATCGGTAGATTACCGAGTCATGGAATGAATAGATCGGAGGTACTCCGAGTCATTACAGCTTCATATGGTTATCTGTTATGAGAATGGTTGTTTTTTATTTGTGAGTTCTAAATTATGTATTTAGAACCAGGAAGCATTTATCAAAAAAAAAATTTACTTGTTCTAATGTATAAAAATGAGGATGTTACAAACTCCATGGAGAGGAGATAGATAGAAGGAAATATTAGGCTACTGTATTTCCTTTGTATATTCATTGTCTCATTGTAATGGCTTGCACAGTATGAAAAGCATATATCATTTCTTCTTATAGATCCACATGTTGGTGAGATCTTGTATTATAGATCTATGTAGATCTAGTCTTGCATTGTAGATCCATGAGATCTTGTATTATTGATCCATGTAGATATAGATATTGTAGAGGTCTCATTTGTAGATTCACAATACAGTGAGAGCTTGGCTGCACATTGGTAGATGTAGGGTAGCTTTGGGTATGTAATATCTGGTTATGTTTGAGAGGCACGATTGTAGTGCACTCAGGTAGATCTGGTTAGAGATATGGAGGAGACACAAGTGGTGGTATGGAGCCATGGTTTAGTGTACTCAAGTAGATCTGGTTAGGAGATCTAGGAGGAGGAGATACTCTTGTAGAGATACATGTACTCTTTGTGTGGATGTAGCCCACATTTGGTGAACCACGGTATTATGTTATGTATATGAGATGTGTATTTTTGTGTGATTTGGATTCTAGTTTATCTTCCACATTGCTGTGACCATAGTGGGGACATTGTTTAGATTATGTGTGTGTATTTTGTTTGTTATTAAAGCATAGCATTATTCTGCAGTTTTATTCCCTACCACTGGTATAGATTTAGTGATGGCTTTAGTTTTCAGAGCAAGGGGTTTCTTCATGATTTTGTTAGTGTTTTAACTGACATGTATGAGAGCAGGGTTTATTTTGCCTGCCCCTGAAAATCGCAGGAAGAGATTGAATATCAAATGGGAGTTGGAAGAGTTTGTTTTGCTAGAAATACAGTGACCGGCGTCTATTAAGAAATGATTTAATCTCAAGTGGGAGCTAGAAGAATAAGGTTGTTGGAAGTTACAGGGTTACTATGGCTGGTTACTGGGCAGCTTGGTTATAAACAAAAAATCACAGATCTAAAGAAATGGAAGATACATAGAATGTATCTTGTTTGTTGAGGTGTCCCCAGTTCTTGGAGGCACAAGCATGTTGGTCAGATTGCAGATCCAGTTATTGAGGTATGGTTTTATCTTGGTATTATAGTGCTTATATTATTTTGGTTGCACATGCATGTTTGGGATTGCATATCTAGATTTGAGAATGAGATAGAGGAGTAGTTATGCATCCTTTGGTTAGTTAGATGCACAGGCTTTGGTAGAGAGGTAGTAGCACAGAATGAAGACGAGGCTTCCATCAGAGAAGCATGTACTTCAGTTGAAGATGCGGTTGAGTATCTTGGTGCTGGTAAGGTGATGTATTTCATCTTGATGCAATTTATTGCATGGATTTGTTGTATTGTTTCTGTACAAGATTTGGATGCTTCTTGAAATGGTACTGGCTCAACTCAACTATTGACTTTGGTCGAAGTAGGCACCTGGTGTGGTGTGCTATGCCAAATTGTGTGGCATTGGGTTCGTTCTAGTAGCATTGACATCAGTCTAAGAACCGAGGTCGGTCACAGAGGAACCAATACTGGTCAGCTAACCATGGTTGGTTAGGGGATGACCATGGTTGGTCTTTGTGGCAACTTATCTATACAAGGTTTTGTGTAGGAAGAGAGGGTAGATGGTTCAGTGTCCTGTTTTGGAGGATCATGTTTCTAGCACAATGTGTACAGGTAGAAACTAGTGTTGATCACTTCAATGTTTGGATCAGAAAGAGGATGGAGTTGGCTCGATTAGTCCATTGAGACTTTGATTCAAGTATCTCTATATGGTTCATGTTTTATATCTTTCGTTTGAAGCAACTGATATTATGCTTGGATTGTGTGCACAAATTTACACCATGGTTTCTTGGTGTTGTTTGACTTTTATTTCCCGGTTGTGTGGAATCTTGAGGACAAGGGTTTCTAGTCTAAGGATGAGATCCTCAATGAAAATTCATGGTTAGACACAATTGCAGGTAACGAGAGATGTTGAGTACATATGGATGGAAAGAAGGTGATTCACCTACTTCACAAGAAGTCCAAACTTCTGTGATGTAGAAGTATTCTCAGAGAAGAAAGGGAATCAATTTTATAGTTCTTTCATCTGGTTTTATTTCTCACTGACATATTAACTTTTGAGCTTAGTGTTAGAGGCAGTGCAGGGGATTTCATGTTAAGTGGGAGCAAGTCATGGTTGTTGGCATTGCAGGATTGGATACATGATGCACATGCAAAGTGAGAGAAGTTTACTACTATTTAGAGTGGTAGAAGGCACAAGTTGGTTTTGGAGGACAGTCATGGTTTATAGGTATATTGAGTTTATTGCTTTGTGATGTCACTTCTAGTTTATTTTGTGGTGCCTGGATATCCCTATAGGATTACAGTTGATGGTTAGATTCAGCTGGGTGAAGATGATAGAGTAATTTTTCAAAGTTTTAAGGGTTAAAAGAGAAAATCTGACTGTTTTAGAGACCGGTGTCAGTTAGGATTAATCGTGGTCAGTCATCTGGTAATTGTGGTTGATTAGGAAATGACCATGGTCAGTTAGGAAACCATGGTCAGTTTAGTCATAGGTTTAACAACAGTGTTTATTTACCATTTTTAGATGGTGCCCTTATTTTTCTTTCATCTTGGTTGGTTTGTGCAGTATGTTGATGACATGTTTGTTGATATTTGCACTTGGTATTAGTGGCATGGTTCAACATGGATGTTTTTTATTGACATTAATGAGAACAAGATTCATATTCATCTTTGGAGTTAGTCAGTAGCACACTTGGAGCTTCTAGAGAGCTGGTGATATGGATGGATGTACATGGTGAGTTTGTACATGTTGGATAGATTCATTTTTATGAGTCTATGATGATGTAGATGTTCAATTTGCACATGGATGCCTTGAGCATGAGTAGGGGATGTTTGTATTTTCTCTTGTTACTATGTTACTCCTTGAGATATGTTATCAACAGATGGTTATCTTGGACATGGTAGTTGTTTATGCAGATTTGGATTTGCATATTGTAGTGTTTGGATTTTATTGAGTTATGTAGGTTTATGGATTGATCACCCACTGTTGAAGGTAGAACTCATGTGGGTTGTCTTTACCCAGGATCTTGTTTTTCTTTCACATATTCTAGTTTGACCTGTCTTGGTCAGTTGCATTGGTGGTTGCATGGAGACATGGATAGATGGATGGAGAACATGGTTGGTTTTATAGGTATGGCTACGGATGCGATTGAGGCTCAGAAATTCAATTTGAGTGGGATATCTTGTAGGTGTGTTAGTCATGATGGCTTGTTGCATGAGGAGCTAGGTTGGCTTGTTTTTCTGATACGAACAATTGGTATGGTGTTATGATTCAGTGGGAGCTTGAGGCTTGGTGTCACATATCAGTTGTAGCTTCGTGCAGGTTTGGTAAGTCATGGTTTCATCTTCTTGGTTTGATAAGATGTTTTAATCTTCCTCATTTTATTTTTTGAGATAATTGTTGAAGGAAAGAATATATGGTCTTCACAATGTGTAGAGGATGGTGATGTACAGGTACAGGTATAGAGATTCAACAATTTATCTCCAAGTGGGAGATTGTTAGGTTGTGGAGCTAGATTGCTTCACAGTTATCATGTAATGCAAAGTGACTTGAAATACAGTGACCCATCATAGGTCAAGGGGGGAACTGGCATGGTCACCCAAAACCATCATTGGTCAGACAGGCTCAACTTTGGTCAGAGCAAGTGGGAACCGTCTATGGTTAGGTCTAACTGGTGCCAGTTACCTGTGTGATGTGTTTTATTTTAAGTCACATGCTTTAAATATAGATTTTGTTTTAAAGCAAATCTATTGGATGTAATTACATAGCTAAGGTGCCCTAAGTTTATATATTTTATATATAAGCGTGAAAGTTAACGCTTAGGTGGAATAATGAGACGGATCGGATTAGATCCTTGATTCTCTGAGACCGGGTGGATGAAGAAGAAGAAGAAGAAGAAGAGAAAAAAAGGAACATGTTACATGAAGACATAGACTCCATAGAGAGGAGTTGGATAAAAGGAAATAACAGGCTACTATATTTCCTTTGTATATTTATTGTCTCATTGTAATGGAATGTACAATATGCAAAGCACATATCATTTCTTATTATAGATCAACATGTTGGTGAGATATTGTATTATAGATATATGTAGATCTAGTCTTGCATTGTAGATCCGTGAGATCTTGCATTATTAATCCATGTAGATCTATATATTATAGATATCTTGTTTGTAGATTTAAAATACAGTGAGAGCTTGGCTGCACAGTTGTAGATGTAGGGTAGCTTCTGGTATGTGAGATTTGGTTATGTTTGAGAGGCACGGTTGTAGTGCACTTAGGTAGATCTGGTTAGAGATCTAGAGGAGACACAAATGGTGGTATGGAGGCATGATTTAGTGTACTTAGGAAGATCTGGTTGGGGATATGGGAGGAGGAGATACTCTTGTAGAGATACATGTACTCTTGTGCAAAAGAGTGGGTTTATAATCTCTTGTTTTATATTATATATATATATATATATATATATATATGAGATCTCTATCTTTGGTAGACGTAGCCCATATTGGGTGAAATTTTATGCTTGTTATGTGTGTGTACTTTTATGTGATTTAGATTATTTTAGTTTATCCTCCCACTGCTATAGATTTTGTGGGGAATTGTTTAGATCCGGTGTGCATGATTTTTTTTGTTATTAAATCATCGCATTTTTCCGCTACCCCTAAATCCCAACAAAAATAATAAGAAGAAAATGGGGGAATTTACAAAGGCTTTGTTTTGCATTTTCATTGGAAATATTTCACTTGAAGCTGCATAGAGAGACTTTAAGTGTGGAAGAGAAACAAGGAGCACTACCAGGCATGATAGGATCTATCTCTTTAAGATTTCTTTCTTTTATTTAAACGTTTTCATAAAAATAATTTTCTCTTCAATGAAAATGTCTCTGGGACTGGTTTTTTTGTTTTTGTGTTATTTTATTTTTCATGATTCTGTGAATTTCATGAAGGTTATGGTCTCTTGTGGATGGAAATGACTCTATGGTATGAAGTATGTAATAATGATTTTTGGTTTTGGAAAAAGTTGGAAAAATGAATGTGTTGTCATTATAATTAAACTATGAATGATTGATAAGGGGATATTGTGTTATATTTATATTTGATAAATGTAACACAATATATTTGTAATTTGTTGGTGTGAAACTAATTTTCAGGGTTCTAGAGAATGTCTTTTGTATTTTTGTAATTCCAAGATGTCAATAAACTAGGGGATATCAATATTAAGAGTTTACCTTTTATAATGATGTCTCTGAGTTTAAGTTTTTTAGTTATTCATGTATGGATTTGATTTGGATCTTATAGTTTTGGTTTTTGTTGTCTGAGTCAAGCCTCAACCCATATGGTGTACTATCGATGGAGGTAATACAATCTCTACGTGTGCTTAAAGAGAAGGACTAATAGATTTTTTGTCTTGGTCCTTTTAGTTTCGTTTGTTTCTTAGTGACCCTTAACGGGTCAGTTTGTTTTCGACACAAGGACTAGAAAAGTATCCTATCTTGATCTTGTTGGTTTTTGTTTTCTTTGTAAGATCATCCTTCTTACGTAGGCTTGAGTTTTAAACTGTGTTGATTATTGATCACTCTAGGTCATCATATTATACTTTGAATTAAGTTTTTATTTTATTTTGTTACTTGTTCCTTCAAAGATCTTTTAGTCTTCAAGTGTCATCAGTTGGACATCAAGGTTTTGTATTTGTGCTTGTTTAACCTATGCGATTATTGTGGTTATCGGGGCATCAGTGTTATTGGGAAAGTATCCCTTGGTGACTGAGGCATGTTATTTATTGAATGGTATTCTCTTGTGAAATGTCTCTTTAGGTACTGAACTTGTAATTTGGTTGGTTATAAACATATTAATGATGATTATTACTTGTATTTCAAATTAGTCATTAAGGAATTTATTAAACCTTAAATCTCATATCTTGATCTTTTTAGGTAAAGTTTGTACTCTGTGCATTTGTTCTTTATGTTGATCATTTTTAAATATTCTGTAAGTTTTTTTGTAAAAGTATTTTTGTGATTTCAATCATGTTATTGATCATTTGAAGATGTCAGTTGGTTAGAAATATTCATGGGTTCTCATGGAATTGTGTTAACCAGATATGATTTTGATCTCTGTTACGGTTATGATCTCAATTAGACTTTTATAAGGGTTATTTCCTTGAGTTTTGTATCTTTTTGTTTTGATATGGATCTTGAAATGCTATAGGTATTTATTGTAGGAATATACAGTTCAGTACATTGGTTCTTAGTCCAATTTTTAGATCAATCATCTTTTGGTTGGAGATCTTTTATTGGAATAACAAGGAAATTTGGTTAGAAGGAAATAAGTTGATACATTTGAGGAATGAAGTGCAATCATGTATTTTTATCAATTCCTTTTAGATTGTTGATAGGGAATTGATTGTAATATAGTGGAAACTTATGGCTTGGTGAATTATATTGATATTAACAAGGATTGATCATGGATTTTGATTAATTTTCCTCTTTAATAGTTGGTTTCACTTTTAAAATTTATCATGTTTGAATGATTATCATGACTGTGACATGGTGGAATTAATTTGTTGGATTAATTAACTTTTTTTGGGTAAATTGTAACCTAAAGGGATTTAGTGACTTCTTCTCTTTTTCTAACGTTATGGATTTTTGGGTAGTCTATTTAATTGATCTTTTTTTTAGTACTTGGAACAATTTCATAAATAGTAGTGTTCCTTTTAAAAAACTATTAGATAAAAGCATATTGTTTTAATGTTATAGCACTTATCATGCTCAGTTCTTGTGAACTGACTCATGCTAACAAATTTTTAGATGGATTTCATGAGAAGTGAAAGGAGAAAGACTATTAAAACGATAAATTTGTTTTATTAATGAAGTCGTTGTCTTCATTTAGATGCTTTATGTATTTAATTTCTCTTGAAAGGAACTTGTTGGAAAAACTATGAGGATGTATAAAACTAGTTTTTGTACTACTGAAAAAATTTTCTTATAAATTATGGAATATTTATTAAGTTTGGAGTGAAGTGAACTCTCTTTTTGATAAATAAATTGTTGTGTAATGGTTGGTGATTACTGATTTATGGATAAGGTCATATAAGACTTAATTTGATTAATATTCTTAAATATTAACATGCACTTAGATTTGCTTAATATTCTTAAATATTAACATGCATGGATTAATAGAATCTAAAGTATAGATTGATGCTTGGATAAGGAACTATATATATATTTGAATCATTTAATCATTTTGGGGTAATGGTATAACTATGATGATTATGATTTATAGATCCTTATTCAGAAAAGGGAATAAGCATAGTTACTATAAAGTTGATGTGGCATTCTTATTAAATATATACTCCTTATGTTTTTGATTTCATGAATAGGACAAAGTCCTTAATTAGGAAGAAGAGGATACTTCCTTTTTATCATTAAATCAGAACTAAGTATGTTATCCTTATTTAAGTGATAAAGTATAATCATTATTGATGATTGGTTGTATACTCTTCTTTATGAAAATGATAAATGGTAATCGGAAAGCTTTAAAGAATTAGTAAGATGGTTTTAAATATTATGAAATCACTAAGTCTAAATAACAAGTTTTCAATCAAGATTGTTTACATTGTTAAACTATAGTAAAGAAACTTAACGATCTTACTTAATTGATATTGGAATAAGATTTATCGATAAAAGATTGAAATAATGGTTAAGAATTAGAAGAGTTCATATGCATGAACACATATTTTATTTGCATACCTTCAACTGGTGTAAAAGTACATTTTGAATCCTTTCTTTGGATCAATCGTACTTAGTGGACCCTTAGGTGCGATGTTTAATGATAATTAAACAAGATAATAAATTGAAGGTTAATAATATAATGTTTCTTTAAGTATGTTAGTTGCGTTAAAAGAACCTAGTAGGTTGTTGTAATATAGGGGCTGCCACAGAGTACCCTCTTAATGATGGGAGTCATTACGAGGATACTGTGATGTAGCCAACTATGCTTCAACACCCCACTTAGTTCAATTAACTCAATTGACATAAGTGGAAATTCAGTTCATAGTTCTACTCTAAATAGAGATAGACACATGGACTAGTGTAGTGGTCAACTCATGTTGACTTAGGGTAACTAAACACACCCAATCGACAAAATTCAATTTGAGTATGTCTACTTATCCTTAGTCACCATGAGTAGACTGCAACACTAGTGTATGTGAGTTTTCCCTATTTAGTGTGAAACTTTGACTCGGGTTTGGTTGATAAAAGTCAAGGAAGACCAATCTAGATAATAGTTCAAGTGGGGTGAAAGACATATTCCTTTTGATGAGTATGTCATCTTGGAATGTAAACATGGTAAACATGTTTCAAAATTTAGCCAAAGTATCACAAACTGCTGGTTGCATTGTCTTATGTCACCTAGTCTAAGATTGTGGGATTTCAGATGAATATCAGTAACATATATTCATATAGGATTCTTAGACAGAACACTTGAGTGACCCATAATGGGTAAAAGAACCAAAGTATACATAGTATACACAGGAACAAGTTAAACATGAGAGATTGGTTTAATACCGAGTCATGAAATGAGAGATCAGTGTTACACCGAGTCATTACAGTTGCATATGGTTTTTTGTTATGAGATGGACTGATAATGGAATGTGTGTTCTAAATTATATGAATTTAGAATAGAGAACATTATGTTAAAAAAATAAAAAAATTCCCTTGTTTCTAAGTCATAAAAAGTGGATGTTACATTTTGGTATCAGAGCTGAAGGTTGCAGCTCTTGGACCTATTGAGTCCATATCTGATAAAAACTTAATTTCTTGTTAATAGAAAATGGTTAGAACAAGGGGAGGTGCTACAAATAATCCACCTCTAGGTGGAGAGGTAGCTACCACACAAAAAATTGATGAGATTCTTGTTTCCCTGTTGGACACAAGAGATTGTCTTGTTGTACTTGAACAACAAGTAATGGGCAATGAAGAGGAGGAAGATGATGCTGATAATAAAAATCAGCCACCTCCAAGAAACAATGCCAATGCTGGAAATATAGGCATTGATAATAATAATGCAACAAATAACAATGTTGCAAATGCCAATAATAATGTTGCAAATACAAATGCAAATGTACCTAATCCACCTGAAAATAAAAAGGAAAGATTAGTAGCTGAACTTACTAATGACATAAAAAGGATAAGTCCACCAAATTTTGATGGCACTACACTAGGGGATGGGGCTGAGAATTGGCTCAGTGAAATGGAGAAGTACTTTGCAATAAGGAACTTCTCAGAAGAAACAAAGGCAGTATGGGGAGCTTACCAGATTTCCCATGAGGCATCCTCCTGGTGGGACAGCCGTAAGGATGAACTGAACATTGATGAAAAAAGCATTACATGGGATCAATTTAAGGGATACTTTAGGCAATGTTGGCTGCCACAACTCTATTATGATAAAAAAAATGAAATAATTTCATAATTTAGTTCAAGGAAAGTTAACTGTAACTGAGTACTGGGAGAGGTTTACCAAACTTCTTAAGTACGTTCCATAGTATCAAACTGATGAAAAATTTTAGGATACAAAAGTTTATTATGGGGTTGAATCCTGTCATAGGAGGAGAGGTAGATGTACACAACCCAACCACTATGGAAGGGGTTGTAGAAAAATCCATAAGGCAAGAACAAAAATTGAAGGTAATTTCTGCACATAAAGAAGAGAATCGAAAGAGAATTACCAACTCTTCTTCGTCACTTGCACCTAAAAAGGTGGCATGGAAAAATTTTGGAGTTAAAAACAAGTTTTTGACTGATAACAATAAGAAAACATAAGCAAATAAACCTATTGTGAACATTAGAAACAATTTTGTGAAGAATAACAATAATGGGCAGAAATCTTATGGAGGTCAAAATAGTAATTTCAAGACTGGAAATAAGTTTGAACCAAAAAGGGGACCTGTAGGGGGTTGTTTTAACTGTGGTAAGGATCACTATGCAAATCAGTGCCCTCTAAAGAAAGATGACAACAACCAACAACATAAGATACATGTTGCAGTAGTTGATAAACAAGCTGAAAAACAAGTTACACCCATAGAAGTGCCAGGTAAATTATTTGGTACACCTATTACTATACTTTTTTATACTGGTGCTACATAATGTTTTATTTCTAGTAAATTAGCTACAAAATTAAAAATAAAATAAGGAATAATGGAAAAATATTGGACTGTACATTATGGTAATAATGTTGTCCATATTGTTAGTAAATGTCTTTTTGGAGCAGTTTTAGAGTTACCAAGTTTTTCTACTGAAGTAGATCTTTATGTTGCTCCTTTGGGGTCATATGATGTCATAATTGGTGTTAACTGGCTTGTTGATCATAAAGAAAAAGTTGATTGTTTTGAAAAACACATTAGATGCCTTGATGATCTGTAGAAAACAACAAGACATTCAAGGGGTAAAAAGAGAAATTTTAGTTAGGAAATTGTTAGCTATGTAACTTAAGAAGGCCAAAAACAAAGGCTACATGTTACATGTAGTAAAAAATTCTGAAACAACAGAAGAAGGTAGTAATTTCTTGGAAAAGTATCTGTTGTTAAGAGATTTCAGTGATGTGTTTCTAGAAGAACTACCTGGTCTTCTGCCTAAATGAGAATTTGACTTTACAATAGAAATCAAACCTGGAACTGAACCTATTTCCAAGGCACCTTATCGCATGACTACAATTGAACTGGTAGAACTTAAGGCATAGTTACAAGAACTATTGTCTAAAGGCTTGATAAGATTGAGTGTCTCACCTTGGGGAGCACTGATAAGTTTTGTGAAAAATAAGGATGAAACACTTAGGCTTTGTATTGATTACATAATTTTAAACAAAAAAACAATAAAAAATAGATACCCACTTCGCATAATTGATGATCTATTTGATCAGATGCATGGTGCATCAGTTTATTCAAAGATATATCTTCATTCTGGATATCATCAATTGAGAATTAAGGATGAGATATTCATAAAACAACTTTTAGAACAAGGTATGAACATTATGAATTCACTGTTTTACCTTTTGGTTTGACAAATGCACCTGCAACTTTTATGAATCTGATGAATAATATCTTTCAAGAATACTTGGACAAGTTTTTACTTGTATTCTTGGATGATATTCTTATCTATTCTAAGAGCATTGATGAGCACAAGAGCATTTGAAAATTGTACTTGAAATTTTGAGAAAGAGAAAATTGTATGGTAAGTTGTCCAAATGTTCTTTTTATGAAACAAAAGTGCACTATTTAGGACATGTCATAAGAAAAGATGGAATAGCAGTTGATCCATCAAATATTGATTCCATAACTGAATGGCCTGCACCTAAAAATGTACATGAAGTCAAAAGCTTCATGGGGCTTTCCGGTTATTACAAAAAATTGTTAAGGACTTTTCAAAAGTCATTGCCCCGATTACTTCATTACAAAAGAAAGACAAAAAGTTTGTGTGGAGTGATAAATGTGAATCAACATTTAAAACTCTAAAGGAACAACTAACTTTTACACCTATTTTGACTGTGCCGGATCCAAATGGAAGCTTTACGGTAGTTACAGATGCTTCCGGAGAAGGACTAGGAGGTATATTGTTGCAAGATGATCATGTTATAGCTTATGAGAGTAGGAAACTCAAGTTACATGAGTTGAATTATGCTCCCCATGACCTAGAGCTTGCTTCCATAGTTCATGCACTTCAAGTATGGAGACATTATCTCTTAGGAAGACCTTTTGAGTTAAAAACTGACCACCTTGGGCTGAAGTATATTTTCACTCAGCCAAATCTGAATGCAAGACAACGAAGATGGTTAGATTTTTTGTCACAATATGATTTTGACATAAGTTACATTAAAGGTAAATAAAATAGAGTGGTAGATGCACTAAGTCGTAGGAAACATATTTCTACACTTGTAACTTTGAGAACTCAGTTTAAGGATGAAGTAAAGAGTATCATGGATTCTGATTTGTATTTTCAGCAAGTAAAAACAACACTTGCTGCAGATCCTAATGATGCAAGATACAAAGGTTTTAACTTTGATAATGAAGGAATTTTAAGATATGAGAAGTGAGTGTATGTACCTTCGGAAAATGAGTTAAGGAAAAATTTAATGATGGAATTTCATAATTCACCTTACTCAGGACATCCCAGTGTTACAAAAATGCTTGTTGATGTAAAACAACAATATTTTTGGAAAGGGATGAAGAAAGACATAACTGATTTTGTTTCACATTGCCTTGAATGTCAGCAAGTTAAGGCTGAGCATATGCACCCATATTTTTTAATGTATCCTCATAGCATACCACAATATAAGTGGTAAGTAATAAGTATGGATTTTTTTCAGGGGATGCCTATGTCTAAAAATAAGCATGATGTTATTTTAGTTGTGGTTGAAAAATTAACAAAGGTAGCACATTTTATTGTTGGTAATCTTAAAGATGATTCACCTATTTTAGCAAAAATATTTGTGCATGAAATTTTTAGATTACATGGAGTACCTGAATTGATTATATCTGATAGAGACCCTAGAATGACATCCCGTTTCTGGAAAACACTAAATGCAGCCTTAGGAACAAAACTAAATTTTAGTTCCGCATACCATCTGGAAACAGATGGTCAAACAAAGAGAGTAAATCAAGTTTTGGAGGATATGTTAAGAATGTATTGTATGGATCAGCAGTACAAATGGGAAGAATACCTTCCTTTAGTTGAATTTTCTTACAATAATACTTATCATTCCTCTTTAAAAATGGCACCTTTTCGAAGCATTATATGGAAGGAAATGCAGAACTCCAGTTAGTTGGGATAACATTGAAGATAGAGAGGTAATTGGACCTGAAATGCTTACTAAAATGGAACATCAAGTGAAAGTAATTCGTGAATGATTAAAAGAAGCTGCTGATAGGCAAAAAAGTTATGCAGATCTGAAAAGGGTCGATAAGAAATTTGAACTTGGTGAAAAAGTATTTTTACGTGTTAAGCCTAAAAAGAGCTCTATTACCTTTGGCAAGGCAGCCAAATTATCACCTCATTTTGTGGGACCTTTTGAGATTGTAGAAGTGATTAGCCTTGTAGCTTATCACTTAGCATTACCTCCCACCTTGTCACGAATGCATGATGTTTTCCATATTTCTTTGCTTAAGAAATACATTTCAGATTTATCACATGTATTAAATTGGGATTCCTTGTAGGTCCAAGACCCAAGAATAATCATGGTTGAACCCATAAGAGTGTTGGAAACTCACCAGTTGCACTTGTGAAATCATGAAATCAGTCAATGCAAGGTCTAGTGGGACCAGTTTAATGAAGAAAGTGCAACATGGGAAAACCTTGAGGATATGAAAACTAATTTTCCTCATCTATTTGAACAGAATTAATTCTGATTTTTGAGATAATTAAAGACTTTGATTGAAAACTATCTTTAATTTCTACCAGTTTTGGGTAGGTACTATAATTTTTTAGTACTGGGACAACAATTTTGATGTTGTAATAAGTTATGAAAAACTTGAATTTCTGCAAATCTGTTTCTGTTTGAAAATTTTGTGGATAGAAGAATTATAATTATGATTATTTTTCTTGAATATGAATATGGATTAAGTTAATCATCGGGATGATGATGCTTTTTAGAGGGGAGGTATGTAATGCCTCTGCCATGGTTGTTATCCTTTCTTACTTCTGAAACTGAAGTTGCAAACATTGATAAATGATTCTTGTTTGAAGATGGTGTACTCTTTTGAACTGAGTGATCATGTTTGTTGTAAATGATATGTTTTATCTTCTAGAATTGGATACAATCATGCCATAACAATTCTAAAATAATATTAAAGTATTTCATATACTCTGTATGTTGAACTTTGAAATACATTCTTACATTGGTGAAGGAAATAAATTCAGCCCAATAAGAATATGATGTACTATTTTACAATATTTGTGAACTTGTTTCTTTCCTATTTCATAAATGCATAGGAATAACCATACCTTGGATCAATTGCAGTGATCCAAGGCATGTCTATGATTTTACGATGTTTTGATCATTTTGATTAAGCTGGTCAGTATGTTTGATTTTGAACTCAGGCTTGCATTTAGGGATCACAGGGGCATCCTGTAGCATCTTATGGATGCACCATTCTATGTGATCTAATAATGTTGTTTTGATAAAATTTGCAAAAGGTAATGTCCTTTGATTAATATTTGGGACCTAAATAATCTAAGTGCCTTTGATTATTATCTTATCCTTAACCTAAGTTAAGGTGATTATATATTTAGATGATTATTAAGGGACTATCCTAAGTCTTTGATACTAATTATCCTAAGCTATAATATGAACTATTCCTAGGTCCTAAGCTATGGTTTAAAACTATTACTAAGGAAACCTAGCCTAAGTGGCATCAAACTAACCTAAGGGGAAACTATGGTTGGCTTGGATGGAAAGTTGTTGGAATGGTGGTGGCACCATTCCAAAGGTGTAAGGAAGATTTAAATGGTTCATTAAATTTTTTGTTGTCACCAATTTTGGCGGAGGCATGGTTGTGGTGGAATGTGCTGAGTTGGCAACTCTGCTAAGAATTCGTTAAATGAAGTTTTAATTGTTAGTTGTAACTAACAAAAGGGATGGCATGGTGGGAATTTTGGGGATCACTGGCAGTCCTGTTATCATTAATGAGCCTCGACCCTTAAGAAAAAGCTGCCTGTTAAATAGTAAGATGGGTTTGGGGAAAAAGGAATGGTTTGGTTTTATTGTGCATTCAGATTTTTTGAGGTCTTTGGCTCTGCATGTAGTATTTTCATTATTCAAACTATCAGTTTGATCCTGTTGCAAATTAAAAATCATCATTGCATGGCAGAAATAATGGAAAAAAAAAATTTTGGAAACTATAAGAAGAAAATGGGGGAAGTTTCAAAGGCTTTGTTTGGAATTTTCATTGGAAATATTTCAGTTGAAGCTTCACAGAGAGAATTGAAGTGTGGAAGAGAAACCAGGAGCACTACCAGGCATGATAGGCTCTATCTCTTTAAGATTTCTTTCTTTTATTTAAACATTTTCATAAAAATAAATTTGTTCTTGTTGAAAATGTCTCTAAGAATGGTTTTCTTGTTGTGTGTTGTTTAATTTTTCTTGCTTCTGTGGATTTCATGAAAGTTATGGTTTCTTGTGGATAGAAATGACTCTATGGTATGAAGTTTGTTATAATGATTCTGGGTTTTGGAAAAAGTTGGAAAAATGAATGTGTTTGCATTATATTAAACTGTGAATGATTGATAAGGGGATACTGTGTTATATTTATCTCTGATAAATAAATCTTCTTGTATTTGTAATTTGTTGATGAAACAAATTCTCAGGGTTCTGGAGAAATTCTTTCAGATTTTGGTGATGACCCAGGTTGTCGTTAAACTAGGTATTAACAATATTATTTGTGTTCAAACTTTTTATATCTGAACTCGGCTCTGGTTTCAGTTTTTTGAGTCATTCATGTTTGGTTTAATTTGTAACTGCTCTTTTTTGTTGTTGTTATGTGATTCGAGCCTCAACCCATACTGGGTACTCTCGATGGAGTTAATTTGAGCTTTGCATGTGCAACAAAAGGAGGACTGATAGAGTTTTTATCTCTATCCTTTTAGTTACGTTTTTTTGTTTATTTACCCTTCTCAGGTTAGTCTATTTTCGAAACAAGGACTGGTAAAGTATCTTGTCTTGCTCTTGTTGGTTGTGTTTTACTTTGCAAGATCATCCTTCTCAGGTTGGCTTGAGTTTTGAACTCCGTTGATTATTGATCACTCTAGGTCATCGTATTATACTTTGAATTGGGTTCTCTTTTTTTTTGTTAATCATTCCTTCGAAGATCTTTTAGTCTTCGAGCGTCATGAGTTGGACATCAAGGTTTTTTATCTGTTCTTATTCAACCTTGGTGATTGTTGTGGTTATCAGGTCATCGGTGTTACAGGGAAAGTATCCCTTGGTGATAGAGGCATGTTATTTATTGAATGTTATTATCCTGTGAAATGTCTCTTTAGGGACTAAGCTTGTAATTTGGTCAGTTAGAAATGTATTAGTGATGACTATTGCTTGTATTTCGAATCAGTTGTTAAGGAAGTTATCAAAAATTAAATCTGGGATCTTGATATTTTTAGGTAAAGGTCATAATCTGTGCATTTGTTCTTTAGGTTGATCATTTTTAAATATTCTGTAAGTTTTGTTGTGAGAATATTTTTTTGATTTCAACTGTAGCTTGATCATTTAAACCTTGGTACTCGCATGGTCTGGTTCTCTCTTTTGTCAATTGGGTAAAAAGGAATTATGTTTGACCAATTTTTATTTTGATCTCTGTTACGATTATGATTAATGTAGACTTTTATTGGGGTTATTTCCTTGCATTCTGATTCATTTTGGTTTATGAATAGAGTAAACCCTCCTGTAGGGATTTATTGTGACAATATTTTGTCAATATTGAGATTTCTTTGTTTATAGATTAACTCCTTTTGGATTGGAAACAGGGAATTTGATTGGCAATAACTAGGAAATCATGGTTTGAAGAAATAATTCGATACATTTGAGGAATGAATGAAATCATGTATTTATATATTAATTCCCTTTTTAATTGTTGATAGGGAATTGATTGTAATGTAGTGGAAACTTAAGGCTTGGTGATTTATTTTTTGTTAATGAGGATTGATCATGAATTTTTATTAATTTTCCTCTTTAATAGTTGGTTTCAGTTTTAAAAGTTATCATGTTTGAATGATTATCATGACTGTGACACTGTTGGAATTGATTTTGTTGGAATACTTAACTTCTTTCTTGGGAAATTGGAACCTAAAGAGATTTAGTGACTTCTTCTCTTTTTCTGACATTATGGCTTTTTGGGCAGTCTATTTAATTGATCTTATTTTGAGTACTTGGAACATTTTCATAAACAACAATGTTCCTTTTATGAAACTATTAGATAAAATCATATTATTTTAATGTTATAGCACTTATCATGCTCAGTTCTTGTGAACTGACTCATGCTAACAATTTTGCAGATGGACTTTGTGAAAAGTGAAAAGATATAGACTATTAAAGTTACATTTGTTTTATTAATGAAGTCATTTTCTTCATTCAGATGCTTTATGTATTGAATTTCTCTTGAAAGGAACTTGTTGGAAAAACTATGAGGATGTATCAAATTAGTTTTGTACTGCTGAAAAATGTTTTCTTATAATATTATGGAATATTTATTAAGCTTGGAATGAAGTGAACTCTCTCTCTGATAAATGAATTGTTGTATATTGGTTGGTGATTACTGATTTATTTAAGGGTCATATATGACTTAGATTTGATTAATATTCTTAAATATTAACATGCATGGCTTAATAGAATCTAAAGTATAGAATGATGTTGGGATAAGGAACTATATATATTTCCAAATCATTTAATCTTGGGGTAATGGTATAACTATGATGATTATGATTTATAGATCCTTATTCGGAAAAGGAAATAAGAATAGTTACTATAAAGTTGGATGTGACATTCTTATTAAATATATACTCCTTATGTTTTCAGTTTTCATGTTTAGGACAATAGTCCTTAATTAGGAAGAAGAGGATACTTCCTTTTTGTCATTAAATTAGAACCAAGTATGTTATCCTTATTTAAGTGATAAAGTATATCATTATTGTTGATTGGTTGTATGCTCTACTATATGAAAACAATAAATGGTAATTGGAAAGCTTAAAAGAATTAGTAAGATGGTTTTAAATATTATGATATCACTAAGTCTAATTAACAAGCTTTCAACCAAGATTTCTTACATAGTTAAACTAAAGTAAATATATTTAATGATCTTACTTACTTGATATTGGAATAAGATTTATCTATAAATTGAATGATGGTTAGGAAATAAGAGTTCACAATAATGAATGCAGAATTTATCTACATACCTTCAACTGGTGTAAAAGTACATTTTGAATCCCTTTCTTTGGATCAATCGTACTTAGTGGACCCTTAGGTGTGATGTTTAACGATAATTAAACAAGATAATAAATTGAAGGTTAATAATCTAATGTTTCTTTAAGTATGTCAATTGTGTTAAAAGAACCTAGTGGGTTGTTGTAATATAGGGGCTTCCGTAGAGTACCCTCTTAATGACAGGAGTCATTACGAGGATACTTTGATGCAGCCAACTATGCTTCAACACCCCACTTAGTTCAATTAACTCATTTTTCATAAGAGGAACTTTGGTTCATAGTTTTACTCTAAACTGAGATAGACACATGGACCAGTGTAGTTGTCAACTCATGTTGACTTAGGGTAACTAAACACACCCAAATTGAAAAAAATTCAATTTGAGTATGTCTACTTATCCTTAGTCACCATGAGTAGACTGCAACACTAGTGTATGTGAGCTACCCCTATTTAGTGTGAAACTTTGACTCGGGTTTGGTTGACAGAAGTCAAGGAAGACCAATCTAGATAACAGTTTGAGTGGGGTGAAATACATATTCCTTTTGACGAGTATGTCATCTTGGAATGTAAACATGGTAAACATGTTTAAAACTTTGGCCAAAGTATCACAAACTGTTGGTTGCATTGTCTTATGTCACCTAGTCTAAGATTGTGGGATTTCAGATGAATATCAATAACAGATATTCAGATAGGCTTCTTAGACAGAACACTTGAGTGACCCATAATGGGTAAAAGAACCAAATTACCAATAGTATACATAAGAACAAGTTAAACATGAGAGATTGGTTTAATACCGAGTCATGAAATGAGAGATCAGTGTTACACCGAGTCATTACAGTTGCATATGGTTTTCTGTTATGAGATGGACTGGAAATGGAATGTGTGTTCTGAATTGTATGAATTTAGAACAAAGAACATTATAAAAAAATTTCCGTTGTTTCTAAGTCATAAACTTAGAACTATCGAAGAAGAGGTTCATCTTAAGGATTTCATACTCGTGATGAAATTCATTGATTGATTCATCTCATAATTTCTCATGAGGAATATGTGAACTAGGAAGAGGGGATTCTACTAATTAGTCTATGATAGCTTGTCTGTTAATGGATTTATGAGGAATAAAATCAAGGTCAAACTCTATCATGAGCATGATCTATCGAGTAATGTGATCATTATGATAAGGTTTAGAATGCATTTTTTTAAGAAGATGAAAGCTAGTAATGACATAAGTCTTGTGATTGAGAAGATAGTGTTGAACTTTATAAATGGTGAAGAAGAGAGTGCAATATAACTTTTTAACTTCAGTGTAGTATGAATGATGTAATAAATATCCTGATCCTGACCTTGGTCATCATGATTTGCTAACATAGCCCCTAGAGCATGACCAATAGAAGCAATGTATAGATAAAATGGATACCCTTTACGGGGAGGTATACACACTTGCAGAGACAGATAATATTTTTTAGGTCATCGAAGCCCTTTTAGTAATCCTGATTGCATTTAAAGTCTATGTATTTTTTAAGGAGGTGATGAAAGGGTTGGCATTGATCTGAAAGTTGTGAGATGAAATGGTGACATGATTGAAGTTGTCCTTAAATACTACAAAGTTTCTTAAGGTCTGAAGGAGGTGTCATTTTAATGATTGATTTGATTTTTGTAGGGTCAAATTTAATGCTCCTAATGAAATTGATAAATCCAAGCAGTATTCCTAACATCACTCCAAACATACATTTGGATGGATTAAGGTGAAGGAAAAAATAGATATGGCATTCTAAAATAACTTCAAGGAAAAAAATATGGTCATGTCTATGTTTATATTTACCCAAAATATCATTGACATAGTCTTCTATTGTTTTATGGATGATATCATGAAAGATATACATCATGTACCACTAATAGGTGGCTATGACATTCTTTAGACCAAAAGGCATAACATGGTAGCAAAAGGTTCCCTAAGGGATGATGAAGGAAGTCTTATGTTGATATTATGGTGTGATAAGGATTTTATTATAACTAGAAAACCAATCCATAAGGTAAAACATATCATGGCATGTGGTAAGATCCACAAGATGATTGATGTTGGGAAGAGGGAAGTTGTCTTTAGGGAAAAAGAGATTGAGATCTCAAAATTCGGTACATATGTAAAGATTTCCTAACGCTTTATAGATGAGAATTGTGTTGGAAACCCATTAGGCATAGTCAATGGGTATGATGAAATTGTTATAAATAATATGTTACAATTCTCTTTAATAAGGAGGGAAAATCACGGATGTATATGGTGAAGCTTCTACTTAACTAGTTTTGCATTAGGAATGGTGACGATATTGTGAACAATGATAGAATGGTAAAGACGAGGCATGTATAAAAATGATCATATGAAATCATGGCTATGATGAGGGAGAAATTATATTAAATATTTAATCTCATTTGAATCAATATATTGACCTACCTTGAGGATGCGAGGCTCTTGAGGATTCCCGATATTGATGTAAATATTGGCTTTGTTGAGAAGAGTGGATGTGTCAAATGCTAAGGTATTGTGAAGGTAAGAATCCTCTGCCCCCATATGGGAAAGAATGGTTTTTTTTTCATTGCATGGAATAACATAAATGGTAGAAGAGTATTCTTCTATTATCTCTGGATGGTAAAGGGGAAAGGACCTATTCATATTCTAAAACTGATAGGTAACCTGTCCCAAATTTATGGTGGAGACTAAAACCACAATTCAGGAACAATAGATATGATGTCATCCATATCCATGGACTCATGAGATGGAGAAGATGTAGAAGGCATATCCATACACATCTCAAATGGTGGAATGGGATCAACAGGTTGCTCTTGATATCCTTACCCAAACCTTTTATGAGGTTTGCCACACTGATCAATAAATAGGTGATGCGACCTCTACTCATAGCGTCACATGCCAGATCCTTTCCATGCATAATGATAGAGGTAATCATGGGTAAAGGATGGTTTATTAAGGAATCTAAAACCACAAGTATAAGATTTGGTGTGTGGAATATCAGTGACATGTGAAGAATTGGTGTCAAAACTGCCATAGATGAGGTTGGTTCGAAGATACGGTGCACCGAAAGGAATGATATCCTTGACATTGGGTTTGTACATAGGAGCTTTATCATTTCTACCAAGACGGTGAGGAGTGGGAATTGTTTTGAGTTTAAGAGGGCGTTAATCTCCTACCATAAGCTTATCCATTACCTTATCTAGGGAATCTTCATTGGGAAGTTTGGAAGAAGGGATAAATTAAATAGTGGATGGATCTTCCTTGAGGAGAAGGACATCGATAGGTTGATAAGTCATGTTGCACATCCGAAAGGGAGGAGGGTCCTTGGAAAATGTGAAAACCTTCCCCTCATGCTCATATTTAAAGGAACAATGGATTGTAGAAGGGACACAACATATAACATGGATCCAAGGTCATCCAAGGAGAAAATTATATTGTAATTCCTATTGTATGATGTAGAAAACCTCATGGAGGAGCTTCTCAACAACTCAAGTAGGAAGAATGGTCATTCCTATGTTGGAAATGACAACATCGTTAAAAGTGCAAAGGACCATGGGTGTTTGGGAAATAAAGGACTTAGGTATCTTAAGTTGATCAAAATTATGTGATGGGAGGATATTGATGCTCACTACACTATCAATCATGGACCGTCAGATGAGCATGTCATTATGATTAACTAAAATTAGGATTATTAAGGAATATAGTAATCTTATTCAATCTAAATAGGAGGACACCAATTTTTTCTAGCTGTAGTAAATAAAGTAAAGTAATATGAAATAAATAGAAATAAACTATCCTCAGTGAAATAGAAACCCTAATGTGTAAAATGAAAAAGGGAAACTACTTAGCTAATCACGGTAGAATGTCTCGGGTTGTCGCAAGCTTGAAACTAGAATCTGATTATGCAGACAACCACTCAAGGACCCTGCGAAGGCTAGATATGGTTTGTTTGAAGTGACACATGCACCTAGGAGTGTACTGGGGTGCCTTGGTCTAGATTTTAGGCATTGGGAATTTTGAAAAATGTTAGGATGTGTGATTGACAGTATCACAAGGAGATACAAAACACTATCTTTCTATCGCATTGGATTCACTAGATGAACTAGATGACACCCTTCACAAGAAGAAGAAGAATAGGTCGGATTGACCTCATCTGCCAAAATGGTGGAATTATCACTAAGTGTTGCATGAAATTTCAAACCTGGATGTAGTTATTGTAAGTTTTTTCATGTCATTCCCTAAGTGCTCTCATTTCATTCACACTTTGTGAAATAGTGAGCTATAATAGCTATAGAATATGTAGATAGTAGAATTAAATGAATAGAATCCCTCCTCCTCTAAGAATATGTGTGATGAATACTTTCTAGCTTGAATGCCTGGTCAAATTTGGATGCAAGTGATGCAATATATGCAACCCTAGATGGAGTGATAGTAGTGATAGGATGCAAAGATCTAGGACCCTGTTTATAGTCTTATAAGCTTTATATTTATAGGGGTCTCAAGTTTAATTTTGTAATTAATCCTGACTGAGGAAAATATAAAGATGACCAATGGATAAAATTGACCCAAAAAGGATCAAAATGGTATTTTCATAGATCAGGGCACCCATAATGGGACCGAGGTTCCCCAGTATAGGTTGGGGAACCAAAAATTAGGGATAGAATCTTGGGGATGTTCAAAAATGGGTAGATAGGTAATAGGAAAGACCCAGGAAAGACAAAAGAAAATATAAAATAAATTTGAAAAAATGTGGGGGATTAGTTGCTACTTTGTACACTTGAGAACATTTTAAATAGTAGTATAAGAATGGGATAAATATTTTCTAAAGTGCAAGATTTTATGTCTACATTTTTCCCCCACTCTATGTTGGTGAGCGAGCAACTCGGTAATATAAAGTAGATAGAGAAGCATACCTGATGTTTGTACAAAGTGTAGAAGAAAATGTGTTGATGGAATAAAAGTGCAAAATGAGAAAAAAAGGTGGAGGAGTGTGGATTCTAAAGATGAAAAATGTGTAAAAATTTATGAGAGTTAACCTAGGGTGGAATGCGTGTGTATTTGTTGTACTGTAAAGGAAAATTCTTGTAGCATTGTGTTGTCGTTGTCATTATAATTTTTCGCTATCACTATTTGTTGTTGTTGTCCTCAATTTGACTATTTGTTTTTCATACGGTGGACCTATAAGAAGAAAATTCTCAAGTAGTCAAATATGTATGTATGTAAAATGTTATGTAAAAAAATGTAAATGTAAAGTAGGTAAATGTATTTAATATACTAAAAATGTGTAAATATAACATGTGCACCTAATCCATGTCGAGAAGAAGGGTGTAAAAGGATATCATGGTCTTTCATAAGTTTTTTTCGGTGATCTCATGCCACCCTAGATGAAGAATTGTAGGGAGGAAATTATTTATGTCATCCAACTCTAACCACTTGTACTGAAATTTGTTGAAGATATATTTGTATTATACTGGTGTTTGTGTGATATTACGCCACTAAACAGAGAAGTGTATAGAGGCCACCCACTATAAACCCCAAGTTTGTAATCGCTCCACAGAATTGTTACAGGACACCATGCATTATTATGGTAGCTATGTATGGATTTTGTAGATTGGTTTGAAATCACTCGTTGTGTCTAAAATGGTGTAAATTTGTTGTTTTAGTAGAAAACCAGTAATTATGCCCTCCTCTTTTGGGGTGAATGTGATGACCCTGAAAGGATAAGGAAACCCCAAAATATTACCAACTGTACTTTGACCTTGTAACCAACTCATCCTTATAAGGGGAAAATTGAAATCACTTGGTAGATACCAAAGCTCACACAAAAGGGGATGGCTAGCCAAAACAAGTGTTAGTCTGCAAGCACATGCATGAAATCAGTGAAACAATGTAACATGTAGAAAAAATACCAAGCACGGTAGTGTAAACACGTAATAAACAACAAGAAGACTATGCAAAGTGGGCTACAAACAAGGGACATCACTCATGATTTCGTAAGACACTTAAGGCCATCATGGCCACAAAAATTTAACAAGTCTGAACACAATAAAATGGCAAGGCCCACATATAAGAGAAGAGAAAACAAACAAGTAGAAACAAAAAATGGAGTCATGGAAACATGTAATCCTGTAAAACAAGTGTTACACATGGAACACCCATTTGCATGTGAGAGTGATAACTGATATATCAAAACATGTATGAACAAGTAGTATAATATGCTAAGTATAAAATGAAACAATAACACCTTTATGAGACTAATTTGGATGCCCCCAGTGACCAGTATAGGAATGGTAGAAGGTGGGCATACATGTCTTATGTAGAGTTCTAATTCCATGATCGTACTAATCAAAGAGGTGAATGCGCATGTTTATATGATGATGACATATAAGAAACAAATCTAACATGTGTAGTAAAGTGAACATACAAAAAATCTATTCTAAATAATCATAATTTAGAACACACATTCCATGCCAATCAATCTCATAATAGATAACCATATGCACTGTAATGACTCGGTGAAACACCGATCTCTCATTTCATGACTCGGTATCATACCGATCTCTCATGTTAACTCATTGAATTGTATACTAGGTATACTTGGTTCTCTTACCCTTTTCTGGGTATTAAGTGTTCTGTTTAAGAGGCCTATCTAAATATTTGTTACCAATATTCATCTGAAATCTCACTTCTTAAACTAGGTGACATAGGACAATGCAACCAACAACTTGCGATACTTTGGCCAAATATTTCCAACATACTATTCATATTACTATTCCTAGATGACATACTCATCAAACAGAATATGTCCTTCACCCCACTTCATCTGTTATCTAGAATGGTCTTTACTGACTCCTTTCAGTCCACTTGTTCCAGGTTTTACCCTAACCAAGGGTAGCAACATCGTTTAGTGTAGAGGACTACTCGCGAGGACTAAGGATACATAGGCATACTCGATCGACCTAAGTCAATCACGTGTGTCTAGTTATCCTAAGTCATCGAGATGTCCCCAACACTAAATCATGCTTCTAACCTAACCTAGGGTATAACTAAGGACAAGTCTAAGTTATGTAAAATCCAGGTGATTTAACCCTGAAGGGTGTTGTAACATGTCAATTGCAACACAATATCCTCATGAAGACCCAAGTCTTCATGAAGGTACTGTACTGTAGTTGGCATGTGCCAACATCCATCTGAGTCATCCCATCTGGATGTACATATCCATGAAGAAGTTAATTACTTAATTATTTTCTATAATTAAGGTCTAATTACAACAACCCTGCTGAATCCCTAGTTTCATTAACCCCTAATATTGCCAACTATCATTGAGTTATAATTTCTTTGCAGAAACTTCAAGATTGCCCTTTTTTATCATTAACTTCCTACTTTAGGATTCAGTTTAATAAAATAGAAGCAACAATCAAATAATATGGTTCACTCAATTTACTCATCCATTCTTAGCTTGTTTAAGTTCTGAATTAGATCCCTTTATATTAGACTTCATTGAGATGAAGTCTACTTGTTAAATGTTCATGTTTACCTTTCAATTTATCTTATACCTTTTAAAGGTATTGGTTAAGAGGTAGTTCATATTCCTCTTTCTTATTAAGAATTAGGGTTCATTGCAACCCCTTACATTATTCAAGATATCATAATGAATTTGCACTAACACCATTTTATTAAACCATATTGATTTAGTTAAATGATCAGCCATGAATGCCAACTTGTTAAGTTGCATTTTAATAAAGGGATAGTGTATCTAATTCCCTTACCACCTAATTCATTTTAAGTCAACTAAAAGGATTCCATACAGATATGAATATGAGAGAATAAAGATAATCTTACAATTCCCTTCACATAATGTACAAAGAGAATGTCACATCAAGTACAAATAAACCCACAATATTTTCCATTCATCTAAGTGGAATACATACTTTACAAGTCCAAACATTTCAGACATCTTTAATGTCAAACAACATCAATAAGCTCAATTAAGAAATACAACTTTTCCTCTTACAAATACATTTCAATAATGAATCATATTTCCTCATAAAATTTCAGTCTTTAGGTAAACAAAAGTAACATCATAAAATAACTTGTCTCCTTTTATCACTTATGAAGTCCATCTACAAAAATTGCTAGCATGGGTCAGTTCATTGAACTGAGCATGATAAGCACTAAGCATTAAAATGATGTGCTTTCAACTAACTGTTTCATAAAAAGAACTCTACTTTTAAGAAACAGTTAAAGCATTACAGAAAGATACATCATAAAGAAATAACAGTCATGAAAGGAAGAACAAAGTGTTAAACCATATTATCATTAAGTAGAGATCTTGGTGTAATTAAAACAATTTTCAGCCAATGATTTCATAAAGATTTATATCAGATAAGTAATATCCATCCAAATTACTTACCACATTCTACTATAGATATTTATAGTTCATCTCTTGATTCATTCTATCTAAATCAAAGAAAGATACTAACTCTAATAATTCATAAAAATAGAATTATTTTTAAGAAGCAAATGATCCACAATACTCAACATTAACTTACTCCATCCTAGAATATCTAAGGCCAAGCTCATTCAATCTTTATGAAAAATTTAGGATGAACCATCAACACCTTAAAGTAAGAGTTTCATATTAAGAAACTAAATCCAAATTTAAGGCCAAACTCTAGCCTAAGTTTGGGAATATCATCAACAAGTTTGATAAAGGATATACATTCAATTTACATGCTCTTGGAATTGGTCACACGTAACAATAATTACATCCTTATCAAATCATTAGTCAAGGAGAAGAAAGTAAGATTTATCCTCCAACCACCCACTCTGCAATTCCTTCAATCTAATGAAACCAAACAGGTCAGCTCCTTACACAGGAGTAAAATAGATGAAAGAATGAACAAAAAGAGAGAGAGAGAGACAACTTCTATCTTCCTTCAGAGTTCAAAGAGAACAGAATGGAATACCTTAACTCATAATAGAGAGAAGGAATGGCAACAAATAAAGGATGAGATAAGATCTCATTATTCCTTCCTAAAAAGAGGAATACATATTGGGATTAAAAGAACTGAGACAGATCCGATCAAGAGATCATTCCACTCTAGCAACCATTGAAAACACACAGTAACTATTCGATACAGAATAGAGATATATGACTACAACATGAAGATTAGAAACCGATGATAAAGTTCTCTCAACATACAAACAAGAATTGCTATAGTAGTACATAAGCTACTACTAAAAAGAGTTATTCAAATGATTTCAGTTAGTAATAGTACTTGAAGCAACAAACAACTACTAGACATTATAATTCATCCCAATGTTAATAACATCAATCTATACATTTCTCTAATTTTCCCAAACAAAGAGAGATAGAGTAGCATTAAATAATTATTCTTATGTGACCACAATTTTTTCAAGTGTCATCACACATAAAGCTTACCCATCCTTTGATGGTAAAATGAAGAAAATGAATACAAGATTTAACAGTCACAAATTATAGTCAAGCCAACCCAGATCCCCAACTTCACAAGAATCAAAGGAATAGTCTACAGGTTCAAGAAGGAAAGAACCCAACCCAGATTCGACCACAAGGAAGAACAAAAAAAGTGACATGACCCCAAGTCAGGTGCTCAAGGTTGAGTTCAAAAGAAGAATAAAACCAAAAATGTTCCAACCCATTTCCTTAAGATAGTCAAGACTGAACTAGTCCATAATTCAACTTAAATATCCCATTCCCATAGTATCATCTATATATCAAATTTAAATGTAAGGATCCAGTAAATCTAACAAGATGAACAGATAAGGTAACTCCTAAAGCATGAAACCTTACATAAAAAAGGATACATAAAAATTCAATAAGCCTTTCCACAAACACGATAGTAGGATAACTATCAACCTTTCTATCAGAAGATTAAGTATCAACAAGGGGATGATTTCAGACCCAAAATCATAGGTAAGTCATTATCAAATCTTCTCATAACATACAGTGTACTAGAAAAAAATGATGTCATATAAGTTCAATACAGAAGCTAAACATGTTTTATCAAATTTCAAGAAAGGGAAAACCAAAACGTAATCCTTTATAACAGTGACTTCTACTAACTTCTTCAGAACAGTCCAACAGGGTTCTCAAATCAAACATCTCAGCTCAGCAAAGGTAAAACATGATTCCTATTTTTTTTCCAACAAGAAACTCCCAAACATTGAATCAGACTCTCCTAGTTTAACATAGTTCAAATCAAACAAGATTTGAACCTCTCTATTCCATTTCACCCAATAAAAGAAACAAACAACACTCTTCAAATAGTGAATCCCTCTAAAGTTTTTGCACAGTCAACAAGATTTCAACATTTTCCAACATTCCAGTTCAAACAATGGTTAAAGCATGATTCACTCATTTATCCAACAAGGAACAAACCTAGATCTTATTTCCTCAAACAATGAATTCAAGCAGGAGTATTCAGTTAAAAATACAAGCATGAAAGCAAGATAAACATCACATAAAACCCATTGTTCTCCAAGAGTAGAGTTGTTTTAATGAAAACACTTAGTAAAAAGTAGAACAACTTAATGGGTAGAGCCTATCATGCCTGATAGAGCTTCTTATCGATTTGTAGAAGATTTCCAGCCGAGCCTCCATAGTCTCTCTTTTTTCCAAGTGACGTCAACAACTCCAATATTCCTACTTCCTCTTATACCTCCACAGGATCCAAAAATAGCTCAAGAATGCCAAGAATATCGATGGATCAAAAATAGAACTGCTGGTTTGAAGAACCAAAAACTCCATGCAGAGAAAAAATTGAAATGAACCAAAGATCAAACAACCTTCCAAAAATCTACCTTGCATCTCTCCTAGGCGGTTTCTATGCCATTACCAAAGCTAATTAATGCAAGGACTGTCAGTTTTCCCTCTTATCTCTCCTTGCCACTGCCATCCAAGTTTGGTGAGTTTCTTAATTCAAAAATGCATGCAATTTCCATTTAGTGGTGATGCCAACTAGGCATCCCCTAACTCCCCATGCCTCCACCAAAACTGGCAGTTCAAAGGGTATTAAAACCAAAATCAAATCTCATTAATGCCTTGAAAACTGATGCCACCACCCTTACCACTTGCCAAGTAGTCCTTAAGTACCCCTTAGATTAGTATTAGTTTAGGTTAGATTATCAACATTAGGTTAGGTAACCTTAGTCCTTAGGTTAATTTTATTTGCCTTAGGTTGTTTCAAAACTTCCACAACCATAAAACATACCAACTTAGGTTAGGGTGTAACCTTAATAGTTTAGTAATAGGTCCTAGGTAGGTCTTAACTACCTTAGGTTAAAATCATAGTATATTACAACTTTTAAGGTGTTTATAATAACTTAGTAATAGGTCATTGGTCCTATTATGGTATTTAGTGATATAAAATATTTAACAAGAAGGCCCAGGCTTACCAATTATAGCATGATGCAAAGCAAGGACACCTGAAGCTGGGTCCTTTAAATTTATAAACAAAAACAACTCAGTCCCACTTCACCTTCCATTTTAGAATGCCAAGTCAACCAGATGAATCAGGTAAGGAGAACTGAAGCATACCTTGGATCAATGGAATTGATCCAAGGTTTTGTTGTCAACACTCAATAGTTAAGACAACAACAATACAAGCTCATAATCTTTTTTTAAAAAATGAATTAAAGTTGTACAAAAAGATGAATGGCCTCATTTTCAAGTAAGCAGAAATCACAACAAAGTGAACCTCTTCATAGTAATAATTTATCCATTGCAAACATGATTTCCAAAAGTCATAAGAGTACACCTTCCTAAGAAAAATCACATGTCAACGTTTGCAATGTCAAGAGGGAAAGTAATCACAGTAATAGTTTTGTCAAAGATGTTACATACTTCCCTCCTAAAAAGAATCATCATCCCAATGATTAACTTAGTCAAACAATTTGCATTTAGGACAAATCAAATTATTATACTTCCATTCATATGTTCATAACATAACTGGATTTTCAAATTCCATAATCAACATTAAAGTAGTTGTCCTTTTTTAATAGAGTAGTATCTGTCTGAGATTGGCAGATTTATTGACATAACATGAATAAAATATTAAAATTTTATCAATCAACAGAATCAATTCTGTTCAAACAAGTATGGAAAAGTAGTTTTCATATCTTCAAGATTTTCCCAGGTTGCACTTTCTTCATTAAACTGATCCCACTGGACCTTACATTGGCTTACTTCATGATTTCTTAAGTGCAACTAGTGAGTTTCCAGCACTTGAATGGGTTTAACCATGATTATTCCTGGGTCTTGGACCTGCAAGGAATTCCAATTTAACACATGTGATAAATCTGAAACGTATTTCTTAAGTAGAGAAATATGGAAAACATCATGCATTCATGATAAAGTAGGAGGTAAAGCTAAATGATAAGCTACAGGGTTGATTACTTCAACAATTTCAAAGGGTCCCACATAATGAGGTGATAACTTGGCAGCCTTGCCAAAAGTTATAGAGCTCTTTTTTGGTTTAACCCGAAGAAAGACCTTCTCACCAAGTTCAAACTTCTTATCAACCCACTTTAAGTCTGCATAACTCTTTTTCCTATCTACTACTTCTTTCAAGCATTCACGAATCATTTTAACTTGTTGTTCCATTTCCGTAAGGATTTCAGGTCCAATCACCTCTCTATCCTCAATGTTGTCCCAACTAACAGGAGTTCTGCATTTCCTTCCGTATAATGCTTCGAAAGGTGCCATTTTCAGAGAGGCGTGATACATGTTATTATAAGAAAACTCAACTAATGGAAGGTAATCTTCCCATTTATACTACTGATCCATGCAATACATTTGTAACATATCTTCTAAAACCTGATTAACTCTTTCAGTCTATCCATCCATTTCTGGGTGGTAAGCAGAACTGAAATTCAGCTTAGTTCCTAGGGCTGCATTAAGTGTTTTCCAAAATCTAGATGTCATTCTTGGGTCTCTATCAGATATGATCAACTCAGGTACTCCATGTAATCTAAAAATTTCATGCATGAATCTTTTTGCTAAAACAGGTGAATCATCCTTAAGATTACCAACAATAAAATGAGCTACCTTTGTTAGTTTATCAACAACCACTAGAATAACATCATGTTTATTTCTTGACATAGGAAACCCTTGAACAAAATCCATGCTTATTACTTTCCATTTATACTGTGGTATGTTGTGAGGATACAGTAACCCAGCTGGATGCATATGCTCAACTTTAACATGTTGACACTCTAAGCAGTGTGTCACAAATTCTATCACATCCTTCTTCATCCCTTTCCAGAAATATTGTTGTTTTAAATCAGCAAGCATTTTCGTAATGCCAGGGTGTCCAGAAAAAGGTGAATTATGAAATTCAGCTAACAATTTCTTTCTTAACTCATTTGACAAGGGTATGTATACCCTATTTTCAAACCGCATGATTCCTTCATTGTCAAAGTGAAAACCTTTATATCTCACATCATTTGGATCTGCAACAAGTGTTGTCTTTACTTGCTGAAAATAAGAATCAGATTCCATGACACTTTTTACTTCATCTTTAAATTGAGTTCTCAACATTATAAGAGCAAAAATGTGTTTCCTACGACTTAGAGCATCTGCAAATCTATTTTCTTTCCTTTAATATAACTTATGTCAAAATCATACTGAGATAGAAATTGTAACCATCTTCATTGTCTTGCATTCAGATTTGGCTGAGTAAAAATATACTTTAACCCAAGATGATCAGTTTTTAGTCCAAAAGGTCTACCAAGAAGATAATGCCTCCATACCTGGAGTGCATGAACAATGACAACAAGCTCTAGGTCATGTGGAGCATAATTCAGTTCATGTAACTTGAGTTTTCTACTTTCATAAGCTATAACATGATCATTTTGTAACAAAATACCTCTGAGACCTTCCCTGGATGCATCTGTTACAACAGTGAAGTCTCCATTAGGATCAGGTACAACCAAAATAGGTGCTGAAGTTAACTGATCCTTCAGAGTCTTAAATGTAGATTCACATTTTTCATTCCATACAAATTTCTTATCCTTCTTCTGCAATGAAGTTATTGGTGCAACAACCTTAGAGAAGTCTTTAACAAACTTCCTATAGTAACCAACAAGACCCATGAAGCTTCTAACTTCATGTACATTCTTTGGTGCAGGCCACTCAGTTATTGCAACAATTTTTGAGGGATCTACCGCTATTCCATCTTTTCTTATAACATGACCCAAATAGTGCACTTCTGTATCATAGAAAGAACATTTGGACAACTTACCATACAACCTTCTCTTTCTCAAGATTTCCAGAACTACTTTCAAATGCTCATGATGTTCTTCGATGCTTTTAGAGTATATGAGAATATCATCCAAGAATACAAGCACAAACTTGTCCAAGTATTCTTGAAAAATATTATTCATTAAATTCATAAAAGTTGCAGGTGCATTCGTTAATCCAAATGGTAAAACTGTGAATTCATAATGTCCATACCTTGTTCTAAAAGTTGTTTTATGAATATCCTCATCCTTTATTCGTAACTGATGATATCCAGATCGAAGATCTATTTTAGAGTATACTGATGCACCACGTATCTGATCAAACAGATCATCAATTCTAGGAAGTATATATATGTTCTTAATTATTACTTTATTTAACATCCTATAATCGATGCACAATCTAAGTGTTCCATCTTTCTTTTTCACAAAAATTATCGGTGCTCCCCAAGGTGAGACACTCGGTCTTATTAAACCCTTAGAAAAAAGTTCTTGTAACAGTGCCTTAAGCTCTATCAACTCAATGGTAGTCATTCTATAAGGTGCCTTGGAAATAGGTTTGGTTCTCAGTTTGATCTCAATTGTGAATTCAAACTCCCGTTTGGGTGGAAGACCAGGTAACTCTTCCAGAAACACATCACTGAAATTTCGTAACAGTGGATACCTTTCCAAGAAGTCACTACTTTCTTCTATTGTTTCAGAAATTTTTACTGCATACAAAGTGCAACCTTTGTTTTTGGCCTTTTTAAGTTGCATAGCTGACAATTTCCTAACTGAAATCTCACGTTTTACACCCTGAATGTCTGTTGTTTTCTACAGATCATCCAAACAACTAATATGTTTTTCAAAATAGTCAACCTTTTCCTTATGCTCAGCTAGCCAATTAACACCTATGATTACATCATAAGACCCCAAAGGAGCAATATAAAGGTCAACCTCAGTGGAAAAACTAGGCAAGTCAAGGACTGCTCCAAAAAGACACATACTAACTGTGTGAACAACATTATTTCCATAATGTACAACCCATGATTTATCCATTTTTCCAGCTTTTCTTTTTAATTTCGATGCTAATTTAGTAGAAATAAAACATTCAGTAGCTCCAGTATCAAAAAGTATAGTTACAGGTATGCCAAATAACTTACCTGGAACCTCTATGGGTGTGACTTGCTTTTCAGCCTGTTTGTCAGCTACTGCAGCATGTATCTTGTGCTGCTGATTATGGTCATCCTTCTTCAAAGGACATTGATTTGTGTAATGATCCTTTCCACAATTGTAACAGCCTCCTACAGGTCCCTTTTTAGGCTCAAATTTATTTCCAGCCTTAAAGTTATCATTCTGACCCCCATAGGACTTTTTTCCGTTATTATTGCTCTTGACAAAGTTATTTCACACATTAGCAGTAGGTTTATTTTCTACTATCTTCTTGTTGTTTTCAGTTACAAATTTATTTTTCATACCAAACTTCTTCCATGGCCCCTTTTTAGGTGCAAGAGATGATGAAGAGTTTGGAATTTTCTTTCTAATTTCCTCCTTATGGGCAGAGATTGCTTTCAATTTATGTTCCTGCCTTATGGATTTTTCAACTACCCCTTCCATAGTGGTTGGGTTGTGAACATCCACTTCACCACCTATAATGGGATTTAATCCCATG
The DNA here is from genome assembly GCA_019776745.2 of Taxus chinensis. Taxonomy (NCBI): domain Eukaryota; kingdom Viridiplantae; phylum Streptophyta; class Pinopsida; order Cupressales; family Taxaceae; genus Taxus; species Taxus chinensis. The sequence goes on from CM034157.1 coordinate 391,200,130, forward strand.
ATAAATTTTTGTATCCTGAACTTCTCATCAGTTTGATACTGAGGTACGTACTTAAGGAGTTTAGTAAACCACTCCCAGTACTCTGTTACAGTTAATTTTCCCTGGGATAAGTTCTGAAATTCAGTCATTTTCTGATCATAATAAAGTTGTGGCAGCCATCGTTGCCTAAAATAACTTTTAAATTGATCCCAAGTAATATTTGTTTCATCAATGTTTAGCTCAGCCTTGTAGCTGTCCCACCATGAAGATGCTTCATGGGAAAGCTGATAAGCTCCCCATATTGCCTTTGTTTCCTCTGAGAAGTTCCTTATTGCAAAGTACTTCTCCATTTCACTGAGCCAATTCTCAGCTCCATCTCCTAATGTAGTGCCATCAAACTTGGGTGGACTTATCCTTTTTATATCATTAGTGAGTTCATTTGCCAGCCTTGCCTTTTTATTTTCAGTCTGTTCAGGTGCATTAGCATTAGCATTGGCTGCATTATTGTTATCAATGCCTAAATTTCCAATATTAGTGTTGTCCACAGGAGGTGGCTGATTGTTATTACCAACATCTTCTTCCTCCTCCTCATTTCCCATTACTTGTTGTTCAAGTACAGCCAAATGATCTCTTGTGTCCAACAAGGCAGCAAGGATCTCATCAAGTTTTTGGGTAGTAGCTACTTCTCCACCTGGTGGTGGGTTGTTTGCAGCATTTCCTCTTGTTCTAACCATTTTCTGTTAACAAGAAAATTTAAGTTTTATCAGATTATGGACACAATAGGTCCAAGAGCTGCAACCTTCAGCTCTGATACCAAGATGTAACATTCTCATTTTAAGAGTTTAGAAACAAGGAAAATTTTTTTTTTATAATGAATGTACTCTATTCTAAATAATCATAATTTAGAACACACATTCCATGCCAATCAATCTCATAACAGATAACCATATGCAACTGTAATGACTCGGTGAAACACCGATCTCTCATTTCATGACTCGGTATCATACCGATCTCTCATGTTAACTCATTGAATTGTATACTAGGTATACTTGGTTCTCTTACCCTTTTCTGGGTATTAAGTGTTCTATTTAAGAGGCCTATCTGAATATTTGTTACCAATATTCATCTGAAATTTCACTTCTTAAACTAGGTGACATAGGACAACGCAACCAGTGGCTTGCGATACTTTGGCCAAATATTTCCAACATACTGTTCATATTACTATTCCTAGATGACATACTCGTCAAATGGAATACGTCCTTCACCCCACTTCATCTGTTATCTAGAATGGTCTTTACTGACTCCTGTCAGTCCACTTGTTCCAGGTTTTACCCTAACCAAGGGTAGCAACATCGTTTAGTGTAGAGGACTACTCGCGAGGACTAAGGATACATAGGCATACTCGATCGACCTAAGTCAATCATGTGTGTCTAGTTATCCTAAGTCATCGAGATGTCCTCAACACTAAATCATGCTTCTAACCTAACCTAGGGTATAACTAAGGACAAGTCCGAGTTATGTAAATCTAGGTGATTTAACCCTGAAGGGTGTTGCAACATGTCAATTGCAGCACAGTATCCTCGCGAAGACCCAAGTCTTCACAAAGGTACTGTACTGTAGTTGGCGTGTGCCAACATCCGTCTGAGTCATCCCATCTGGATGTACATATCTATGAAAGAAGTTAATTACTTAATTATTTTCTATAATTAAGGTTTAATTACATAACCCTGTTGAATCCCTAGTTTCATTAACCCCTAAGATTGTCAACTATCATTGAGTTGTAATTGCTTTGCAAAAACATCAAGATTTCTCCCTTTTTTCATTAAATTCCTACTTTAGGATTCAGTTTAATAAACATAAAGCAACAATCAAATAATATGGTTCACTCAATTTACTCATCCATTCTTAGCTTGTTTAAGTTCTGAATTAGATCCCTTTATATTAGACTTCATTGAGATGAAGTCTACTTGTTAAATGTTCATGTTTACCTTTCAATTGTCTTATACCTTTAAAGGTATTGGTCAAGAGGTAGTTCATCTTCCTCTTTCTTATTAAGAATTAGGGTTCATTGCAACCCCTTACATTATTCAAGATATCATAATGAATTTGCACTAACACCATTTTATTAAACCATATTGATTTAGTTAAATGATCAGCCATGAATGCCAACTTGTTAAGTTGCATTTTAATAAAGGGATAGTGTATCTAATTCCCTTACCACCTAATTCATTTTAAGTCAACTGAAAGGATTCCATAAGATATGAATATGAGAGAATAAAGATAATCTTACAATTCCCTTCACATAATGTACAAAGAGAATGGCACATCAAGTACAAATAAACCCACAATATTTTCCATTCATCTAAGTGGAATACATACTTTACAAGTCCAAACATTTCAGACATCTTTAATGTCAAACAACATCAATAAGCTCAATTAAGAAATACAACTTTTCCTCTTACAAATACATTTCAATAATGAATCATATTTCCTCATAAAATTTCCAGTCTTTAGGTAAACAAAAGTAACATCATAAAATAACTTGTCTCCTTTTATCACTTACGAAGTCCATCTGCAAAAATTGCTAGCATGGGTCAGTTCATTGAACTGAGCATGATAAGCACTAAGCATTAAAATGATGTGCTTTCAACTAACTGTTTCATAAAAGAACTCTACTTTTAAGAAACAGTTAAAGCATTACAGAAAGATACATCATAAAGAAATAATAGTCATGAAAGGAAAACAAAGTGTTAAACCATATTATCATTAAGTAGAGATCATGATGTAAAAAAAAACAATGTTCAACCAATGATTTCATAAAGATTTATATCAGATAAGTAATATTCAACCAAACTACTTACCACATTCTACTATAGATATTTATAGTTCATCTCTTGATTCATTCTATCTAAATCAAAGAAAGATACTAACTCTAATAATTCATAAAAATAGAATTATTTTTAAGAAGCAAATGATCCACAATACTCAGCATTAACTTACTCCATCCTAAAATATCTAAGGCCAAGCTCATTCAATATTTAAGAAAATTTAGGATGAACCATCAACATCTTAAAGTAAGATCTTACTATTTAAGATACTAGATCCAAATTTAAGGCCAAACTCTAGCCTAAGTTTTAGGAATATCATCAACAAGTTTGATAAAGGATATACATTCAATTTACATGCTCTTGGAATTGGTCACACATCACCATAATTACATCCCTATCAAAAATTAGTCAAGGAGAAGAAAGTAAGATTTATCCTCCAACTACCCACTCTGTAATTCCTTCAAACTAATGTAACCGATCAGGTCAGATCCTTACACAGGAGTAATATAGATGAAAGAATGAAGAAAGAGAGAGAGAAGAGAGAACAACCTATATCTTCCTTCAGAGTTTGAAGAGAATAGAATGGAATACCTTAACTCAGAATAGAGAGAAGGAATGACTCAAATAAGGATGAGATAAGATCTCATTATTCCTTACTAAAAAGAGGAATACATATCGGGATTAAAAGAACTGAGACAGGTCTGACCAAGAGATCATTCCACTCTAACAACCATTAAAAACACACAATAACTTATTCGATACAGAATAGAGATATATGACTGCAACATGAAAGATCAGAAACTGATGATAAAGTTCTCTCAACATACAAACAAGAACTACTACAGTAGTACATAAGCTACTATTAAAAAGAGTTATTCAAATGATCTTAGTTAGCAGCAGTACTCGAAGCAACAAACAACTACTGAACATTTTAATTCATCCCAAACGTTAATAACATCAATCTATACATTTCTCTAATTTTCCCAAACAAGAGAGAGAGAGAGAGAGAGAGAGAGAATAGCAATAAATCATTATTCTTATGTGACCACAATTTTTTTCAAGTGTCATCGCACATAAAGCTTACCCATCCTTTGATGGTAAAAATGAAGAAAAGAATAAAAGATTTACAGTCACAAATTATAGTCAAGCCAACCTAGATCCCCAACTTCACAAGAATCAAAGGAATAGGCTATAGGTTCAAGAAGGAAAGAACCCAACCCAAATTTGACCACAAGCGAGAAACAATAAAAAGCGACATGACCCTAAGTCAGGTGCTCAAGGTTGAGTTCAAAATAAGAATAAAACCGAAAACATTCCAACCCATTTCCTTAAGATAGTCAAGACTGAACTAATCCATAATTCAACTTAAATATCCCATTCCTACAAGTATCATCATATATATATCAAAATTTAAATGTAAGGATCTAGTAAATCCAACAAGATGAACCGATAAGGTAACTCCTGAAGCATGAAACCTTATTTCTAAGAAAGGATACATAAAAATTTGATAAGCCTTTCCAAAAACATGACACAGGATAACTATCAACCCTACTATCAGAAAGATTGCAACAAGGAGGATTCGTTCAAACCCAGAATCAGGTAAGTCTTTATCAAATCTTCTCATAACAATACAGGTGCAAGCAAAAATTGACGTCATATAAGTTCAATAGAAGCTAACATGACTTTAATCAAATATCAAACAAGGGAGAACCAAAACCTGAAACAATCCTTCCATAGCATGACTCAGAATCAAAATATCTCAAGCTAACTAACTTTACAATTGTCCAACCAAAAATGACTCCCAAAACATTCTCAGACTATCTAAAGCATAGTTCAAACAGATGTATAAATTTGAAATCATCTCAAGCTCAATAGAATTAACATTTCAAAATTTCACCCAATAAAAGAAACAAACCTCTCCTATCTTTAACATTGAACCCTCTATCCATCTTTTTAGCATAGTCAAAAAAGATCACAAGATTTGAAACATTCGAGCTCAAACAATGGTGAAAGCACTGATTTATTCACCCCTTTATCACAAAATTTTTTAAAGCCAATACAAGGAAACAAACAATGGTTAAAGATGATTCACTAATTTCCTCAAACAGTGAATTCAAGCAGGAGTATACAGTGAAAAATACAAGCATGAAAGCAAGATAAACATCACATAAAACCCATTGTTCTCCAAGAGCAGAGTTGTTTTAATGAAAACACTTAGTAAAAATAGAACAACTTAATGGGTAGAGCCTATCATGCCTGATAGATCTTCTTATCGATTTGCAGAAGATTTCCAAGCCAAGCCTCCACAAGTCTCTCTTCTTTTTCCAAGTGATGTCAACAACTCCAATATTCCTACTTCCTCTTATACCTCCACAGGATCCAAAAATAGCTCAAGAATGCCAAGAATATCGATGGATCAAAAATAGAACTACTTGGTTCGAAGAACCAAAAACCCCATGCAGAGAAAAAATTGAAATGAACCAAAGATCAAACAACCTTTCAAAAATCCACCTTGCATCTCTCCTAGGTGGTTTCTTCACCATTACCGAAGCTAATTAATGCAAGGACTATCAGTTTTCCCTCTTATCTCTCCTCACCACCGCCATCCAAATTTGGCAAGTTTCTTAATTCAAAAATGCATGCAATTTCCATTTAGTGGTGATGCCAACTAGGCATCCCCTAACTCCCCATGCCTCCGCCAAAACTGGCAGTTCAAAAGTCATTAAAACCAAAAATAAATTCTCATTAATGCCTTGAAAACCGATGCCACCACCCTTACCACTTGCCAAGTAGTCCATAGGTACCCCTTAGGTTAGTATTAGTTTAGGTTAGATTATCAACCTTAGTTCTTAGAAATAGGTCTTATTACCTTAGGTTAATTTTATTTGCCTTAGGTTGTTTCAAAACTCCACAACCATAAAACATACCAACTTAGGTTAGGGTGTCAACCTTAGTAGTTTAGTAATAGGTCTTAGGTTTCTAGTATAGAACCCTATCATGCTTATTAAGTATTTTAAAGTATTTAATAAGAAGGCCCACGCTACTTACTAATTACCAAGGCTTAATTTCATGATGCAAAGCAAGGACACCTGAAGTCAGGTCCTTCAATTTAATAAAGAAAATAAGACTCGGTCCCACTTCACCTTCCATTTCAGAATGCCCAGTCAACTAGACGAATCAGGTAAGGATAACTAAAGCATACCTTGGATCAATGGAATTGATCCAAGGTTTTGTTGTCAACACTTAATAGTTAAGACAACAACAATACAAGCTCGTAATCCCTTTTTTAAATGAATTAAAGTTTTTAAAAAAAAAGATGAATGGCCTCATTTTCAAGTAAGTAGAAATAAAAAAAAGTGAACCTCTTCAGAGTAATAATTTATCCATTGTAAACATGATTTCAAAAAGCCCTAAGTGAATATCAATACATGATGGTAGAAGAAGGTGACAATTTATCCTATGACATATGTCACTATGAGATAGGTGATGAGGTTTTATTAAGATATAGGAGTATACGGTGGATAGCGGATGGTGGTGATTTAGAACTAAGCATAGACCACTGTGATGAATGAGGTAAGGGTGGTGATTTAGCCCAAAGCATATACTATTAAGTGATGAGTAGTATAAATGTTGATGTGATAGAATGTCTTAGAATAGGATAATATTATAATTGGTGATAGGATGTACGATGATAATGATAATTGGATGAAGGGAGTTTTGATTTAACCTAAGGTGTATACCACTACGGGATGATTGAAGGTATGATAGAGTACTAGAATAAGTTTGGAAATGAGAAATGTGGTAGAATGATACGATTGGAGTGGATAGAATGTAATAGAATGATGTAGGAGTAATTGAAAATAGTAGTGTTTTAACCTACAATGTATAAAAATATGTGATTATGGGTGATGGCTGTCATTATTTCCTTCATTTAATCAACTTTTTATTCATGTCATATTGAAAACAGGGGTGTGTCTAAAGCTATATGCAACAAGAGTAATCTTATTGATCTAGTAGTTTACTGTAGTTATTTTTGTATTTTCTCGGGGATTTTTCAATGTCTTAAGGACTTCTTGGTAACCACCTTATTTAAATCATACTATGAAAATTTTGCTAAAAGGAAACACACTGAAAGCTTTGCTAAAAAGAAACAAACTTTCTAGAATGGAAATAAACACACTTGCTTGTGGAAGTAAACACACTTGATTTCGGAAATAAACCCACACAACTTAGAGTGATTAAAAACCATTGTAAGAAAAATAAGAATCTATCTAGACACCTGTAGGAATGAGTATACAATAACATTTAACTAGAAGAATAAAAAGTGATACAAAATTAATAGATCTAAACTATTTCCTTAAGAAATATAAATACCAAATAGATGAATATCTTGGTCCTTGGGGGAGTGGTCCCTTGCACCTCCTTGAATCAAGATTTAACAAATTAGAATTTTTTTAAAAAAGAATGGCTATTTATTGATAAAACATTTGGTATTACAAAACGTACTAGATCTATGTACTTATTCTATATCTATCTTCTCTGTTCTATCCCTATATTTTATATATTTATATACTACAGGTCTACTTATATATACATTTACAATCATAGTTGTCTCTACGATTCTGATGAAATTGAATCATACCCAGAATAGATGTTGACTTAGATTGTGGCTGATCAAACAGTTGTAAGATAACTATCCCTAGATCTACGTTCAGAAATCTTCTCATCCTTTCTTGATTGAAAGGGTTGTTGATGCTAAATATTTGGATGTGGTTAGAATAGATAAAATTCCATCAGTTTCAGAACTTCAGAGAAGTTCCATAACCATATGAAATCATTAAGGATTAAAACTATGAGAGTTTCGGAGCTATACCCATGAGTTCCAGAACTAATTCCAAAAATTCCATAACTAAATACTAGAGTTTCGAAACTAATTATGAAATTTCCAGAACTAGATGATTATTGTTTAATGGAGTTATGGAACTAGCTTGGACATTAACTCTTCTTCTTCATGTGACAATGTTAATGGTTCAACTAATTCTTGAAAATATTACTCCTCAATTCTCTCATCTCCTTTGTCCATATCACCTTAGCTTGGTTCAGGAGGATTCATGGTCATGCTACCCAAAATATCAACAACTTATTTTTCCATATTTTCTTATTCACTCCTTCCCTATGGGGTTTCCATTGACATTTTATGAATTTTCCTTCTTTGGGGAATTTCAACATGCCCAAGGGTGGATTTACTTCTAGAGATTCTTCTTACTTTTGTTTCTTGCTCTTGTACGGGTGAGCTATCATCATCAAAGACAAATATTAGATCCCCTGTAGCTGCTGTAGAAGAAGGAATTTCCTTCAAAGGCACAAAAGGCTCTATTGTTTTGATCTTTCTCACAGATCTTCTTATTTTTGGTATGTTCTCCCTTCCCACTTCCTTTTGTTCTTCTGCAGGGACATCAATTTCTAAATTAGTTGAAGGAGAAAATGGAGCTGGTATTTTCCTTCTGATAATATCAGGGTTTTTTTGAACTTGCCAAGAAACTTTTCCCAAATTTCTTCTCCATTTTTCTTTGACAGAAAATGGTGCTAGCATACTAAATGAATTAACCCATGATGCCTAATTGTCCCAACACCCCAGAAATACCTCTGGGCCATGGTCTTGATAAAATCAAAAATAAACCTTGGAAGGTTGATTACGTACTTTGGTTTTATGGCTCCATATTTTAGATATATGAGCATCTTCAGGACTTCTTTCCCTACGAACCTAAATTGACCATCACAGGTTAAATACTTCACTATCCAAAATGCTACGCTATCAAAGTGTTTGGGAAAACTGGCCCTTCTGACCCCTTTTATGATTTTTTTGTATTGTAAATGTATTGAGGTTTAGTTTCCCCTTCTTGTAGTAGGGTTTCAACCAGTTCTTTAAAGATCACTTTGGCAGGATGTGGGATATGCACAATTGGCACTCCTAACACATTAATTATTGTATTTACAGAAAAAGGAATAAAAATATTTCTCACCTTTGTCCTGTATTTCTCTAGGTTTATGATGAATTCTCTTACTAATTCATTGTTATACTTTGAAAACTTCTTCAGTAACTCTAGCCATCCTGGATGCTCAAAGATAGATGCCACTTCTTTTTCCGCAAGTAGTTGAGAATCATCCTCTAGTTTTGATTTCTTTTTAATCCCCATAGTGAATCTAGTTCTTTTTCCTTTGATTATATGCAAATCAGCTGCATGCATTCTTGCTTAGCTGTGGAACTGATGATTTTATCTGCGGAACCTCTATTATTAGCTACGGAACCTCTATTCTTAGCTACGAAACTCTGTTCTTTTCTACAGAATACAAGCTTAATTCACTGCTTCTCCCTCAAAATCTCTCTGTAACTTATTTGACTTGATTTTTCACTAATCATTACTCATGATAAAATTGCCTCCACTTATTCCATCCAAATCATCTTCATGATTACTCACTTGTAATCATAATGTATAAATAGATGAATCATAATACCAACTTTTAAATCAAGTCAAATCACACATGGAAACTTTTAATTTAACCATAAATAAGTTAAAAGACATAATTAACATCTTTGATGATGCAATCCTTTTGTTATGATGATTCATCATTCCTATAAGTGGAACAAAACATGGTTAGATAAGACAGCTGGAATTCCAAAGAATTCCCTTTTATTTGAATTGGCCATAAGAGGAGGTCAACCGCCATTGCTGGTTTTCAATCGACCTTTGAGAGAAATTTTTTTAATATATTTTTTTTAATTTTTTGGGGAAGAAAATGTCATTTACTAGTTTTCATTTTCTTCCCTTTATTCTAGATCTATCATATGGTTATTTGATAATTTTGGAAGAACTAGGTTCTTCCATATGATCAAATTCTTTGTCTGCTTCAATCTTCCTCAAGAATTCATCCTTAGTGGGAGGATTCCTATATATTTTTAGCTTATGTCCATTGACCAAGAGTGTTCTCTTGCTGCCATCAATGGGAAGTAAATAAATAGAACCATTGTCAAATATCTTCTCAATCTGATAGGGTCCTAACCATCTGGTTCTAAATTTACCCTTGAATTATTGGTGCTTAGAATCAAACAACAATTCCCAGTCTCCTACTTTAAATTTCCTTTTCTTGATATGTGTGTCATGACATTACTTCCTTTGATCTTGGATTATTTGTTTCTACTGAAGTGCTTCCATCCTCAATTCATCCAATTCATTGAGTTGGAGGATTCTTTCTTTTTGAGTTGCATCCAACTCAATACCCACCTTCATTGTTGTTCTTAATGTTTGAAGTTCAAACTCAATGGACCATAAGGTATTTTCCCATAGACTAACTCATATGGTAAAAACATTGTTGTAGTTTTCCATGTTGTATTATAATCGTGGACAGCTTCAGGTAGTCTTTTTACCCAATCTTTTCTCCTAGCTTCAATTGTTTTGGTAAGGATGTTTTTTAATTCTATGTTTGTTACTTCAGCTTGTCCATTTGACTATGGGTGATAAGGAGATGTCTTCCTATGATTGATTTGGTAATACATTGTGATATCTTGGATCATATTAGACATAAATTTTGGTCCCTAATCTGAAAATATGCTCCTTGGTGCTTTAAACTTTACCATAATTTTATGCCAAAGGAAATCAGCAACTGCTTCTTCAATGGTATTTGTCAATGCCTGCGCTTCTTCCCACTTTGTCACATAGTCAGTACACACAAGAATATATTCCTTTCCTTGTGAAGGAGGATTAAAGAGACCAAAAAAATTCAATCCCCATTTCTCAAATGTTTTAATCACTACTTGAGGTTGAAGAGGAATTTCATTGGTGACAATTGGTTGTCCCATCCTTTGACAAGGATCACACCACTTGATATATCTCTTTATATCCTTGTATAGAGATGGCCAATAATAACCAGTGCCAAGTCTATTATGAGTTGTTATTTTCACTAAATAGTGTCCTCCACTTGGTTCATCATGACATGCTATGATGATGTCAAAGATTTCATCTTCTCTTACACACCCAAACAAAACAAAATCAAGACCACATTTAAATAGAATTCCATTGAACCATTTAAATTGTGCACTAGTTTTGATTAACTTCTTTATTTGTTTCTTAGTGAAAGAAGGAGGAAACTTCCCTGTTGTAAGATAATTTTCCATATCAGTAAACCATGGTGTACTTGTTGAGGTAGTAAAAAGTTGTTCATATGGAAATTTATCCTTGACTGGATTTTGCTCCCCTAAAGTGGTTAGTCTTGGAAAAAAAATCAGATACCACATTAGATTTACCTGGATTATCCACAATGGTAATATCAAATTCTTGTAAAAGTAATAACCATCTAATTATTCTTCCTCCAACCACTTGTTTGTTCATTAAATATTTAATTGTTGAATGATCTATGTGTATAAATATCTTGTACCATGTAATGTAATGTTTGAATTTATTGATTGCATAAATCACAACAAGAAATTATTTTTCAGTGGTGGTGTAATTCTTTTCAGTGGGAGTAATATTTTTACTAAGATAATAAATAGCATACATGTTTCCTTCTTCATCTTTCTATCCCAAAACTTAACTAATGGAATTATTTGAAGCATATGTTTGGATATGAAATGGATTTTCCCAATTAGGTCCTCTTAATATTGGGGCAACGATTAATTTTTCTTTAATTTCATCAAAAGCATGTTGACACTTTTCATCCCAAAGAAATTTACAGTCCTTGGTTAACAAATTAAATATGGCGGTAGTAATTTGATTGAAATATTTTATAAAGCATCTATAGCACCCAGTATGTCTTAGAAATGACTTGATATTTGTGGGGGTCTGAGGAATAGGTAAATCTGAAATGATCCTAAATTTTTTTTATCAACCTGAATTTCTCTTTTTGAAATATGGTTTCCTAATGCAATCCCCTCATCAACCATCATTAAGCACTTTTCATCGCTAAGAGACAGATTGTGTTATTCACATCTTCTTAACACTCTTTCTATATTTCTCAAAGTTTCATCAAATTTATCTCCATGTATAGTGAAGTCATCCATATATACCTCAACACAATCATTTGTTAGATCAAAAAAGATTGCAAGTACATCTTTCTGGAAAGTTACAGGAGCATTGCATAAGCCAAATGGTAACACCCTATAGGAAAAGGTACCCCATGGAAATGTAAATCTAGTTTTTTCCTGATCTTCAATAACAACTCTGATTTGATTGTATCCACTAAATCCATCCAAGAAGGAAAAGTACTATTTACTTGAAAGGTTGTCTAGGACTTGATCTGTGAATGGTAAGGGAAAAAAATCTCTCAATGTGGCTTTGTTCAGTTCCCTATCGTCAACACATATTCTCCATATTCCGTTCCTTTTAGGAATAATCATGAGAGGAGATACCCATTGACTATCTAAGATAGGGTAGATAAAACCTACTTCTAATAGTTTTTCAATTTCTTGTTTGACTATATCCCTTAAGGCTTGGTTAATCCTTCTCTGAGGTTGTCTAACAGGTTTAAAATTTTTAGTATAGATGTGATGAGTGTAGATACTTCGGTGAACTCCTTTCATGTCTTTGTAATCCTAAGTAAAAGATTTAGTATGATTTTTTAAAACATCAAATAATTTAGCTTTTTCATCATCCTTCAACCAGCTGTTAATGTTCAAAGTTTTACCCAGTTGAATCTCAATATGCTTGGTTCCAATGTGTGATGAACTAATTTGTTGAAAAGGTTCCATTAAAGTATTTAGTGGAAATGTATGTGGTAATAACATATGATATGTAGCAATATCTCCAAAATTTCCTTTAGAAAAAATTCTGGAAAAAGGACAATAATGAGGATTATGATACTTATCTCTTTGTAGGTCAAAATCTTCATCACTGCTACTTTCTAGAAATTCTTCACTACTCCCCAATGTATTTGAAACTAAAAATACTAATTCTTCCTCTCCCCATGAGAAATATCATTCCTTTAGAGTGAAATTATTTCCAATCATAGAGAACTGCTACTCTCATGATTCTTGAACTAAATATGGTGTTTTTGGAACTTCATGTGGTGGTTCTGGAACTAAATTCGCAAGTTCCATAACTAAGTTCTCAAGTTCCAAAACTAAATTTGTAGGTTCCAGAACTATATTCTCAAGTTATAGAACTAAAGTCACAGGTTCTCGAACTATTTCTGATTACTGCGAGGACAGCTGGTGCTCATCCAGTGATGGATTAATCATCTCTTCTACTTTTCTCACATGATCCTACAATGTGATCATAGATAAAGAAGACAAATGTTTTTTATTACTATTAGGAGAACCAACCCAAAAAATTTCTTGATTGTCAATAAAAGTTCATGTAGATGGATATAAGGAAATTTTCTTAGATTTCTTACCATTCGATATTTTCATATCACCTAACTTGTAAATAATTAAGGCAACAACTATAGCTAACCATGGTCTACCCAAAATAATGGGATAACCCAATGTTTTACCTTTTGGCTGTAGTATAAGGAAGTCAACTGGATATTCCCATGACTCCACCATAACCACCACATCTTCAATAATCCCTTCTAGTTTTCCTATAGACTAGTCTTCCATCTATAATATGGTATTAGTAGGTTGTATACCCGTTAATGGTAATGTTTTCGAAGTGTCCACTATCATTACATTTATAGTTTCTCCCAAATCTACCAGAAAGTTATGTATATCCTTATTTCCTATAGAGATAGAAATAATTGGACTTTCAGGATCTCAATATTTGGGATGTAAAAGTTTTCGTTCTAATAAATCAGCAAGTTTCCCATCTACTTTGATAGTCTTGGGGTACTATTTCTTCTTTCTAGGATTTTTCAAACATAACATTTTGATTAATTTTTTCAATTCTGGAATGTCCTTAATTTCTTGTAACAGTGGTATTTCAATATTCAATTTCTTTAGTTCATGTACCAATTCAGACTCCTTGGTTTCTATAGATTCTTTGAATCTCTCTCGAAATGGAGTCTCAGTAGTGTCATTATCTATCTTCTTTTCTTTTCTTTTCATATCCTCTTTTCGAACAACAGTACTAGAGGTTTCATTTTCTTCTATTATTTTAGTGATTATAATAGGTAGACTACTAATTATTTTTCTAGATCTAGTTTAAATATCCTTACAATCCATGGTATTTCGATCAACTAATTTTTCTAGTTCTGTTGCATAAATAGGAGTTATTTATTTGCTTCTTGGGTTTGCTACTGGTTGTGATGGTATTTGCATTTAGACTATATTATCAGTTTGTGAATTTTGTGTAGAGGATCCCATGATGGCCTATTGATTCTGATTTGGATATGTTCTTCCTTGAGCATAATTACTAGGGTTCCATCTAGGTTGTGACCAAGCATAAGGATTTCCTTAACCAACCCATGGTTGTTGATGTCCTGAGCATACCAAGCTTGATTTGCCCAATCTTGAGGGTTCCATGTTGGTTGAGGTACCCAAGGTGGTTCTCCCCAATTTTGTGGTACTGTCTGAGAAGCCCATGGAATCGTCCAGGGATTAGGAACTGATCTTGGAATAAACTTCCCTTGGTGATGTTGTCTCTAAACAAAATTCAATTATTCTATTATGGATGATGTACTGGTTTGTTTAAAATTATTCGTTATGACTTGGAGTAGAGAAAAATCATCCATATCATGTTCTTTAGATTCACATATAAAACACATTTTTGTTTTATCCAAAGGATAGTCTCTTATTGCATGCTTCTTCCTGCATCTAGGACAATACATAGCCAATGGTTCAGTTTTTACATTTGCTTTAACTTGTAATCCATCTATAATAGAGGTTAATTGAACTAAAATGTTTGTTTTAGAGTTTTCTAACTCCTCCATTAGTTTTTTCATATCTAGATTCATACTTTTCACTAATTTTTCTTTTCTAGGTCCACCCCTTGTTCTGGAATAGCTTCTACAAATCTCCTTAATTTCATTCATCCTTAATTGATCAATGTCTCCACCTCCTATCAAGTTAAGTTCTTCCCTAGATTCGTCATCCTAACATTTAAGAAAAGTGGTTTTACTTAACTACTCTTGAAGTACAAATCCACATGTTTTTCTCACAAAGAGGAATTTGTCTAAATAGTCTTCTATATTTTCATCTTCCTCCTACTTGATTTTGAAGAATTTTGCCTTCCTATTTCTCCTTCTACAATAATATTGGTATTTTTCTAGGAAGGTAGTCTCCATTTGTGCCCAAGTGGTAATATATTTGGATGGTAATCCCATGAACCACCTCATTGTTGCATCCTTCAGAGTGCATGGAAACAACTTGAGTTTTTGATTATCTATTTCGTATTCATAGGCTTGGCATAGTACCTTGAACTCAAACAAAAAATAGTCAGGGTCTTTAGATGACATCCCTCTAAATGTGGATAAATGTGCAGGTGAGTTATTTTTCATTGGTGTATCATCATTACCCAATTGGATTGGATAAGTAAAGGTCCTATTAGGTTCTCTTTTAGCTTCTTGTGTCATTTTTAAAACATTTTCCAAATTTTCCTCCCAATCAATGTGGTATGTGGTATGCCTTGGGGAAGGTGAAAAATCAAGAGTAGGAGTTTGACTACTCAATTGAAAATCAAAACTTTCCCTAAATGGATCTTGAGAAATAATGCTTCTCCTAAAAGTTCTACTTCCTTCAGGTGATTGATCTAAGAATTCAAAATGTGGTAATTTTGTTTCTTGTATAACAGGGGACGATGGTGCTTCCAATTCTTGATCAATTTCCTTATTTGGACTAGAGGATGTTATGAACTATTTTGAAGATGTTCTTAGGATGAATCTACCCTTTTTGTCCCTTGTTCTACTCATAAATTTTATGATATAATAGGGAAGATCCTTCAACTACTAGATGTATGATTGTTGCTCTTGTTGACACCTAATTAGAAAATTCCAACTAGTGAATCCCTGGCAACAGTGCCAAAAATTATGGGTGTTGCTATTCCCTTCATTTTATCAACTACTTGTTGATGTCATATTCAAAACAAGGGTGTGTCTAAAGCTATATGCAACAAGAGTAATATTATTGATCTAGTAGTTGATTGTAGTTATTTTTGTATTTTTTGGGGGATATTTTCAATGTCTTAAGGACTTCTTCGTAAAAACCTTATTTAAATCATACTATGAATATTTTGCTAAAAGGAGACACACTAAAAGCTTTGTTGAAAGGAAACACACTTTGCAGAATGGAAATAAACACACTTGCTTTTGGAAATAAACACACTTACTTGTGGAAGTAAACACACTTTCTTTTGGAAATAAACACACATAATTTAGAGTGCTTAAAAATGGTTATAAGAAAAATAAGAATATACCTAGACACCTACAGGAATGAGTATACAACAGAGTTTAACTAGAATTAAAAGCGTTACATAATTAACAGATCTAAACTATTTTCTTAAGAAATATAAATACCAAATAGATGAATATCCTGGTCCTTGGGAAAGTGGGCCCTTACTCCTCCTTGAATTAGGATTTAACAACTTAGAATTCTCTCAAACAGGAATGGCTATTTATTGATAAAACATTAGGTATTACACAATGTACTAGATCTGTGTAATTACTCTATATCTATCTTCTCTATTCTATATCTATCTTTTATATATTTATCTAATGTATGTATGCTTATATATACATTTGTAATCTTAGATGTCCCTACGATTCTAATGAAATTGAATCATGCCCAGAATAGATGATGAATTGGATTGTGGTTGATCAAACAACTATAAGATAACTATCCCTGGATCTACGTTTAGAAATATTCTCATCCTTTCTTGATTAAAAGGGTCGTTGATGCTAAATCTTAGGATGTGGTTAGAATAAATAAACTTCCATCAGTTCTGGAACTTCAAAGAAGTTCCAGAAACATAGGAAATTTTTAAGGATCAAAACCGTGAGAGTTATAGAGCTATACCCAGGAGTTCTAGAACTAAGTCAGAAAATTATGGAACTAAATACTGGAGTTCCGGAACTAGGTCTGAAAGTTCCAAAACTAGATGATGACTGTCTAATGGAGTTCCGGAACTAGCTTGAAAGTTCTGAAACTAAGCTGTATTGGAATAGATGCTACCGAAATCATGTTGAATGCTACATACTTCATTTCTTTGATTCATTAGATCTACTTTATTATAAAACTTAATTTCAAGCACACACTTCGTTAGGAATTTTAGAGCTTTTAAATGTTAGAATAAAAATAAATCAAAAGACAAACAATTACATCCTAACTCATATCAGATCAAATAAAAGTCACAAAATGTAATCAAACTTAATAAAAAGGAGAGTAAGATGAGATCATATATTATACATTAATTGGGCATATTATGGCCTCATCAATGGATGTGGGTGAAGATATAGCCTAGCGCACTGGTCACTAGTATGATGAATGAGGTATGATGACATATCACATGTAGGTAAGGTCCATTTGATTTTGAAACCCTCAAACTCGAGTATGGACTAAGGAACTACAGTGCATCATAGGGTAGTGAATGTAGCGCATATAAAAATGTATTTTTGGTGACCAAATGATGAATAGGATGTGTAAGTGCATTGTAAAATTTAGAAATTATGATGATAGAAGTAGATATAATAGGTTATGTTGATAGGTAAAGCTAGACCCATGGTTAATGTGACCTAGCGTAGAGATAGAATGTATGAGTGAAATATAAAACTAGCCTCATATATGATGATGACTAGTGTGGCATGTATGAAAGAGATGATGTAGATGAGGTATGTGTAATATGATGTAGGAGTAGGATATACATATAAATGATAACGTAGGATGTATACTATGTTTATAAATGATGATATAGGATGTGTGGTGTGTGGGGTTCAGTGTAATGAAAATCCCTCAACATTCCAGTGTGAACCGAAGCACAAGAGTGTGTCATCAGGTAACGAGGTGAAAATACTATATCAGAATTACATAAATTAAATTCAAAATATTACTCTATTATTCTTGTTAGTACATCCATTTAAATAGGAGATGTTGTTCCTATATTTAAGGGGATATAATATCCATAAATATCTCCACACATAACTCCTAAAACAACTCCATGTTATTTTACGTGACATTTTGTTTTCTCACAAAAATAATATTGTTAATGAGTTGTTTACTCAACAACTCGTAACAATATTTACTCACCCACTCGTAATTACATTTACAATAATGTAATTAATTATTACAACACATATTATATTATCTTAGATAATATAATCACTCACATAATATTTTATGTTCAAACTACTACATAGATATTCGTAACATTCACCCCCTTATTGTAAACATGGGGTAAGAGCTCTTGGAAACATCGAACTTGTTAGAGTAGCCGTTTCTACTAGATGTTTCTGCTAATGATCATCCTTATCATATGAACATCTTCATCGACTGATCACCTTCCCATCCACAGAAGTATGACAGTCAGAGGACCATATGACAGTCATAGGATCATATGTAGATGCTTTTCCCCTATAAGGTGAGTCAAGAAGTTTTCTTCTTCCACACCAAATAGACACCCAGGAACTGTTGTTAGTCTATGTGAGCACATTAAAATCAAAACATGAATATAGTTTCACCCCCTTGTGTACAAACACACCACACAATTGAAATAAAACATCACCACATTTGTTTGTGACCCTGTCATTGGTGAATGATAAGAGGATGTTGATTTTCCTCCTTCCTCCATTGCCTCCTTCCTCCAACAAGTGAACTATTTACCATAATAATTCCTCATCACTAGGACAAGAAAGTTCCTCATCTTTAGAGTATTCATCCCAATCAATTTCTTCTTCAACCAAAAGAGCTTTTTGATCTATTTTTTCATCAAGTAGATCTTTTGCCCTCTTTTTATAGTTCAAGGCTACATATCCCGATTCATTACAGTAATAAAATTTCATTTTACCTTTAAAAGGGAAAAGTTTTGGTTTGAACATTCCTTTCTTAGATGAAGTACTTAATTTATTCAGTACATACATTACTTCTTCATATTCGTCATAATTAATCTGATCAAGTAATGTGGAGATTACTCCTTCTACTATATAGAATACATAATTGAATTAGGTAATTTAAAAAAATTATAGAAAATACCTTTAAACCTCTAAGAAACCGAAGACTTTGTATTAACAATTAAGCATTATTGGAAATTGGAGAAAAGTTCAGTAGAAGAATTACTATGCTGAATTTGATAGTTGCGTAGTGAAATACGTATTTATTACAAAATAAAAACTGGGTCCTTATGAAATTTCTAATGTCGTTTCTTGAAATAAACTTGGTTTTGCGTAAAAAATTATAGAAAAACTCAAATCTCGAAAATAAACATAGAATCTATTCTTTGAGATGGATTTGATCAAGAAAACACTGAAATTTCCCACATCAGACCTGTTATGGTACCAAATAAAAATACTATATCAGAATTGCATAAATTAAATTTGAAATCTTACTCTATTATGCTTGTTATTACATCCATTTAAATAGGATATTTTTTTTCTATATTTAAGGAGATATAATCTGCATAAATATATCCACACATAACTCCTAAAACAACTCCATGTTATTTTACGTGACATTTTGTTTTCTCACAAAAATAATATTGTTAATGAGTTGTTTACTCAACAACTCATAACAATATTTACTCACCCACTCATAATTACATTTACAATAATGTAATTAATTATTACAACACATATTATATTATCCTAGATAGTATAATCACTCACATAATATTGTATGTTCACACTACAACATAGATATTCCTAGCACAAGGGAGCTAGAATGTGTGAGATTAAATGCAATATGGATATAAGATGATACAAGAATGCTACAAGATAGAAGGGGATGGGGGTTAATTATGTGATAGGATATCCCCCCTAGTGGTAGTGTGAATTAAACTAGGTGAACTCATCAAGTAGATTGTCAGCCTCTAGGTCAAAGTCAAATGGGTCAGAAGTTGCAACTTGGTAGGCTAAGTATGAGGTTGATCAAGTAATGAACTAGTGAGAGATAAATGATACATGCCCATAGCATTCTCTTTATCAGTAAAATAAGGATGTGTACAACCATTTTTGTATCATCGAGTAAGGTTGGTTGAATGGGAATGAAAGGAACTATTGTAGATGAAAGTGTGGCCAAAAGGCATTGGAAAGGAGATATTAGTGTGACTAGGTTCTTTTGTACCTCCAATATAAGTAAGCCAAGAGTCTCTTAATGTGAGTGGAGAATAACAAGGGGTACATGATAGATAGACGAGGAGATCAAAGACACACAAGCCATAAGTGGAAGTGATAGTGACAAAATTGTGATAGAGATGAGAAGCCTGAGTAGACGGCTGAAGGTCATAAAAGGTAAATCCAACACAGGATAGATGAGTAGGAGAATATATGGTTTCATCATAGGAAGATTCAAACAAAACATATTCCCAATAAGAGTCATGAATGAAAAGTTTACATGTAAATATAGTGGGAGGCAATTGATGTGGAATAAGAGTTGTAATATGATATAACGTTGGATGGATAGAATCTAATAAGTAGATAACACCGTTAAGTGGTGGTAAGCGAGGTTGATCATCGACAGGTTATGGCTATCGATAGTTTTAATGTGAGGCATAGGGTTGCTAGTATTTATGATCATGGATATGATATTGGAATGGTTCATGATCACGTTAGGTTCATGAAAATGATGAACTAAAATTATGTCTATTGGGGAATATAGTAATCCTAGTTAATCTAAATGGGAGGGAAAGAATGGTGTATAAACGTAGTAAATTAATATGTAATAAATAGAAATAAACTATCCTAAGTGAATAGAAATTCTAATGTGTAATAGGAAAACAGGAAATGACTTATTTGATCATGATAGACTATCTTAGGTTTTCATAGACCTGAAACTTGAATCTCGTTATGTAGACGACCACTTAAGGATCCTCCGAATAGTATATCTCGACTTTCTGAAGAGACATAAGTGTTTGGGAGTGTACCGATACACCGTGGGGCACCATGGTCTAGATTCTAGGCAGTGGGAACTGTGAAAAATGTATAAATCTATGTTTGGAAAAGTGGTAAGGAGATTTAAAACCATGTATATATGTCTTTCAAACTAGATTCGTCAGATGAACTACATGACACCCTACACAAGAAGAAGAAGAATGGGTTGGACTAAACTCATCCACAAAACTGGTGGAATTATTGTTGAGATTTGCACTACATTTTAGATGTGGATATAGTTATGGTGAGTGTGTGAATGTCATTCCCTAGGTGTTATCATGTCAGTTGAACTTTGTGAAGTGGTGAGCTATAATATTTATAGAAGATGTAGATAGTAGAATAGAATGAATAGAATCCCTCCTCCTCTAAGAATGTGTGTGATGGAGACTTTGTAGCTTGAATGTATGGTTCTATGTGGATGAAAATAATGCAATAGATGCAGCCCTATATGGAGTGATAGTAGTGATAAGATGCAAATACCTAAGACCCTCATTATGGTCTTATAAGCTTTATATTTATAGGGCTCCCAAGTTTAATTTTGTAATTAATCCTGAAAATGCCGACAGAGAAAAATATAAAGATGACCAACGGTTAGAAGTGACCCAAATAGGAGTAACATATTATTTACATAGATCAGGGTGTCCAGAGTGGGACACTGGTGCCCCAGGATGCCCCAGTATAGGTTGGGGTACCTGGAATTAGGGATATAATCTCAGGGAAGTTGTGAAATGGATAGATAGGTAATAAGGAGTACGTGGGAAAGACAAAACAAAATATAAAAGAATGGAAAAATGAGGGGATTAATTGGTAATTTTTACACTTGAGAACCTTTTGAATAGTAGTATAAGACCAAGCTAAATATTGTTTAAAGTGTGTGATTTCATGTCTACACACTAATCTTGACAATGTTAAAGAGGGGAAGATCATGCTCTTCTAGTGGGATATCTAGAATCTTGGCATTATCAAATGAGATGGTAGTTAAAGCTATGAGTACTCCTATAAGGGATGTGAAGGCTTGAGCCTTGTCACTGGATGTTGGAATATACTTTAAGGATTCAATGAGAGACTTTTTATGGTTTGGTGAGATTTGGATGAGATCGTAGAGAGACATATTGACTGGGGCCTAGTGGAGTTGTTTGACTATACTTTGTTCAATAGGCCTAGGTGTTGCTAAGATGGAAACCTTAAGTGCTAAGGACGTGGTTAACTCCTTAGGAGCATGAATGGAAATGAAGGTTTTAGCTTTTGGTTGGGATGTTGATTACGGATCATGTTTTCTAGACTGAGTTGTTACCCAAAAAACATCGATAAATAATGGGGGAATATCCTCATAAGAATAGTCATCTAGAGGTGGGATGGGTGCAAAAGTTTTGGGAAAAACAGAGGACTTTTTCATTTTTGTGGATGAGGTCAAAGGCATAAATTTGGGGGTGAAAGGGAGAGGTTGATTTGGTTTGCGGAGAAAGTATCCTTTGTTAATGAAGCCATGAATAATGGATTGGAATGTTCTATAATGATTAGTGTTATGTCTAGGGGCATGGTGATATGTAGAGATGAGGTTTGGATAAAAAAACAATACTTTATTTCTATTTGGGTCAAAGGCCCTAATAGGTGGAAACATGATCATGGAAATTCATAATAATTATTGGAAAATGTTGGCATATGATTCACCCAAAGCCTTCGGAGGTTCTTTTTCATTGCAAAATGTCTTAGTTTTTGAAGAGGAAGTAGATGTCTGAGATGATAAAGTTTGAGTATGTTTATGTATTGATGGTCTAAGTTCATTTTTGGTTTAGGTTAATGTCTTATTGTTTGATGGTTTTATGTTGGGTTGATAAAATGTTCTTAAGGAAGAGTTTGTTGTGTTGGATGGTTTAGGGATGGGAATGTCAACTTTCTTATAGGAATGTACAAGATATTTTTGAGCTAATGTACTAATGGTTGTGGATATTGTTTATAAGGGCACATCCTTAGGAGTAGTGACAACAATTTCCACTAGAGGATCTGGAGGTGGTGTAACATTTGGTATAGGCTTACGGATCAGCATTCGTTTGATATAATGTTAGGAAAAGTGAATATTAATTTTATTGCATGGTTGAGGTAGAAGAATCATTTAAAGTTGTTGAAAGTTGAAGTTTTTTCAAATCCTATTCAAATAGTAACGATGGTGTTGAGGAATAAGGTTGTATGGATGTGTAGACACCTATAATATTATCTACATGATCTTATTACTAAAATAATACTGATTATCCTAGTATCATGTTAATTTACTACACTACGCTAGTAAAATACCCTTTCTAACCTCTTTTAAACCTTCTAAACCCGTTAATCCCTCTCTAACCAGCTTCTATAAGCTTATTTCCCTTTAATTAACCTTATTTAGGTTAATTAACCCTCTTATTGAATTTCTAGGAAGGATTTGACATTTTTAACAAATATCTTACCTTTCCAAATAACCATTTAGCTTCCTAAAATCCTGTTCATGCCTCCAAATATGTTTTTCTAATAATTAACTTTTTGGCTCCTTTTTAGTCCCACATGCATCCAAAATATCCTTTTCTCAAATCATTAAAACTATAGATAGATGGATACCGCTCCCACCTTTTCTCAAGAACTCTCTCTCTCTCATTTATTATTTAGGTCATTCTTAGGTATTTTAGAGTCATTTCATAGTTTATTTGAGATATTTACTTGTTATTTTCTAATCCTCTCATTGCTTTATGTAAATGGGAGAATCCATTAATGGCGAGCTTCCATTCTTAAGCTTTTGAAACATCATTAAACACAAAACTAATTGCTAGAGCTATAATAGGTTTAGTTATAGATAGCTTTCATGGATTAGAGAACTAATATAGTCATATTTAGAGGTTGATTGTTTGTTTCAAACTTTATAATATGTATGCAAATTAGTAGCTCTTGTTTATCTCTATTTGATGGTCATTGAGTTGTTTGTTCAAAGCTTTTGGGGCCTCTTTTGTGTTCTTACCCCATTTTATAAGATTTTTTAAACTTTTCATTACACACATTTGGCACACCTAGAGGGAGTACCCCATAGTCCTTTTTAAAAAAATTCTAATATTTTTATGTCCATTTTCAATTAGTGTAGAGATATCTAGGGTGTAAAAGCTTGTATTTTGATGGATTTCATGTTTTAAACAAGCTAAATCTCCCTTTTGGTTAAACATTGAATGGGTTTTGTTGGTATCCAAATTGATTCTCCTTTGACAACCGAGCAACATCACAAATTTAGCAATACATTGAGAGACAAAAAGATCTTATTATGATTCATTTGTATCTGGGGAGGGGATTCTTCTGACTCTTTGTCACTCAGGCATCGGAGAAATGGATAGCACCTTCATTAAGTATTTGATATATCCTCACTACTTTAGGCCATGCCTTTCAACCAGGGTGAGAGGACCAATTTTGTAACCTCTATCAGTGAAGGAGAATGAAGATATCCTTATTTACAAAAATTTGAAAGGAGACCCTGAGAAAATATGATGAATGCACCAAAATTTAACTCTCACAAGTTGTCACTTCTAAAGAATGGTGATATTTCCTAAACAGGCTTGAAAGTTACTAGAGAAATTATTGAATCTTGATTGCTTTTACATATTTTTGATAGTGAGAATCTAACTACATTTATGGACATACATTGGAAAATAGGGGTAGTTCAGGTAGGATTCATTGTTATTGAATCGAATTTTTTGGTGGCCAAGATTAATCAAGATAAATTTGATTTTGCCAGATCTTTGAGGACCTTTGACAACAATTGCTTGGAATACTAAATGATAGAAGGCTTCACCCCTTAAATAGCTAAAATATTCCTTCAACTAGAAGGTGTGCATCAATGGAGGCCCAAATTTGCACGGTTTCACACATTCTCCAAGAATTTAATACAAAGGCTTGAGCTAAAGACTCAATTAAACATCAAATATCCCTGGTTCCTCACGCCTAAGATACACTCAAAGGCTTACAGATAATCTCTATCAACAAATGATAGTAAAGTGATTTTAAATTGTTTATCTCATTATAGGGTGAAGGATCTTCTTGAAATAAATTTACAAATTCCACTAAAATGTCACAGGGATGAGATCGTATGTGTATCGGAGGGACTTCCACACAATATTGCAAGAGGAATAAGAAAATCTACTTTCAGACATTTTGAAATAAAGAAGACACAAATTGGTCCAACCCCTTTGACATTTTTAAATTAATTTGAAATTGATGAGATTCATCAGTAGGGGAAAGTTTCTTTGAACAGTCTTAGAGCTTTACAATGGTTATACACTTATAACCAACTTGACGTGATTAAAATCTAAAACACAGGAAATTAACAGGTTTCTTGGATTGGTCTCTCAGGAAGATGAGCTCTCTCAAATTTTCTCTTAGGAATTCAACCGCCGACCCTTTGCAAGAGTATAATCATTCCACGGGCCTTTATCATATCATTTCACTTGCTCACTCATCCCAAATCCCGATCTCCCCCAAACTCCGATTAGTAATATTTGAGGAACCTCAACCTTCTCTAGAAACTGGTGACACTGTCTGGTGAAAGTGATTTTTGGTTTCGGCCCCTTCGCACTATTTACACCTGCAGCTTCCCAGG
Source organism: Taxus chinensis (assembly GCA_019776745.2). NCBI lineage: Eukaryota > Viridiplantae > Streptophyta > Pinopsida > Cupressales > Taxaceae > Taxus > Taxus chinensis. Next base: position 391,225,546 of record CM034157.1, read on the forward strand.
TGGACCAATGCATAAATTGGTCACATTTCTCAGGCCCTAGAATATCTTTGAAGTGGGATTCTGTATGTCACAAATTTAGGTGATAGTCCTAATAATTATTATTTTTTCATGTGAGAAATCCCCATTTTAATCATTTTCTGATGGCTCTGTATAGCTGGATCTGACAAGCAATCCTTTTCTCCGTCGAGGTAACACCTTGAGAAATGAATGCCCCCGTGTGGATGCTTACATTTATGCCTCTAAAAATTGAGTGTCCGTGCATGGATTATTCCACATACCTACACTGTGATCCTAATTTATAAGAAAAACAATGTGTATTCACACCTTCTAGAGTCTTGGAACAAAAAAGGTGACAAAATTAGAAGCAATGCACAACAACCATCAATTTTTCCCCTTCTCAACTTAAGATTAGAGTCATCCATGTGTTTCCTTGATGCAACTATAAAGGAAAATTACAAGGGAAAGTTTCCAAAAAATCACAGGACTTCCATGTTCCCTGGTCCCATGAAAATTGCCTTTTGGCCTTTGAAAAGCCTCAATATAAAAGGAGCTAGTGGAAGCCTCCATGTGTATTCCTGGCACAACTTTGAGATGGTTCCCAAAAGTGGAGACCCCAAACAAGCATGAGCTCACCACATGTCTCATTCTAGTAGTGTTGTTGAAATAATTCTAGGGATCAATGGAAGGAGCCATGTGTCTAGGTTCCAAGATAGTTTTCCTTGGCTGTTGAAAAGTCCAAACAAGGGTAGAGTGAGCGGAAACTTCCACGTGTCTTCATGGCGCTCTTTTAATAATACAATTTATGGGCAGGTCCCTAAAAAAACATGGGCCCTCCACATGTCCTAGGCCTTATAAATTCATTTGAAAAGTTTAAGTACAGAGAGGAGATAATGGAAGCCTCCACGTGTATCCCTGGTGTAACTTTGAGATGGTGCCGAAAAGTGGAGACCCCAAACAAGCACAGGCTCACCACGTGTCTCCTTGGTAGAACTTCTAAGGTAGGAATGAGAGGCAGATCCTAAAATTAGTTTCGGCACTCCACATGTCCATGGTCCGCCAAAGATACACTTTTTCCCATGAAAAATATGATCATAAGTCTGAGCGAAACTTATGCGGAAACATCCACGTGTCTCCTTGGCTTAACTCCAAAGGTCAAACCAAGAGGTGACTTTTCAAATGAGTGCAGGCCCTCCACATGAACAAGACTTGAGTTGAAGTGGGCCTTAAGAGATAATAACTTCCCCACTGAGTTACATTGAATCAGAATGGGCCACATTTCCATATATGTTGAGATATAAATTGGCTATACAGGGAATGTTTGCTTTTTGTTCAAATTGTCAAAAATTAAGGGAAATATCCATTTGCGCCTACAAATGAATCTTTCTACAAGGACATAGAATTTGGAAATAATATAAGGCCCAAATGTGATCCACTAAGCCACATCCAATCAAAAAGGACCACGTTTCCATAGATATTGGGACAAAAATTGATTTGGAAAACAAAACGTGACCTGTGGAAAAATTGAAGGACTCTTGAAATGTTTCAAATCTTGCACCCAAGTTCCCTGGCAAATTATTCCTCATTTGTGAAAAAGGAATGGAAAATTACTAACCATTTACATATAAAACAAAAAAATATTTTTAAAGAAAGGAGTTGTAAAAACAAAATCCACTAATGAATTTTTTCATATAGGTTGCCAAATGGTGTGCTACTTAAAACCACATTAAGTTAAGCAAGATAAAAAACACACTTTGATAACAATTTATCACAGGTTTCAGAAAAGGGTGTGTCCCTATCCACTCAACTAGAAAATATATCCTTTGACATAATGCCTCAAGATACAACAATGACGGTGGTTCTAGGACCCCTAAAGTAATCCACCACAGAGTAACCTCATGTATGAAATATGAAACATTTCACTTACCCACTTGATTAGTTTTTGCATTGTGAGTTAGAGTCAAATTTTTCTGTATCGTGATCCTGGTGATGATACAATTGAATGCACTAGTTGCTCATTATATCAGAAGGGGGTAAAGTAAATTTGAGATACTTTGAAACTAGTCATTGTGAATATTTGGGTAAATCAAGCTTGCATTTCTATAAAATGTTGACACCTAGTTTAGTGATCTTATTAGGAAAGCCATTTCTTCTTGGAGCCCACTTTACTAGTCCATTGTCTGGTCTTGTCGAGCCATCACAAAGTGATGACTTACTTGGAGTTTGAACCTTGTTTTTTGAACAAGGAAAAGAGTCCACTTGAGTTAGATCTAAGTGTCTTTCATCACAAAATTAAATGATGTATCACTTAGCTTGGTTTCTTTCTCACCTTTAGATGAGGTGAAACTCTACCCAAGTGGAACTTAGTTTATTTTAATCTTTTGATCTATACCCTTGCATTCTCATTTCCCACTTGGGAAGAGAAGGAGAGATACGTCGCGAGTCTTATCAAAGACAATATTATCCAGTATTTTGTATGTTTACGCCCATCTATGTTTAGGGCTAGCTTGTTCAACATATAATGTGTGTAAGTACATTTGTACATCTTTGATAGTCCTTTGATCTTGATTTCAAGATCATCTTCATTGTTGTGATTTTGGTTCATCGTAATTTCTCCTTAATTTTTTATTTTTATTTACATTCTAGATATATAATTATGGTACTTACATCATGTTTTCATGTTTGTGAGAACTTGGTATAAGTCCCTTTATTCTACTATTACGCTTCTCACACAACTAGAGAAATTATTGTTATACTTGTACCTAGTTTCGGTTCCAACATCATCTAAGTCTTTTAAGAGTGTCAATATTTCCTTGTGTATACTACGATAACATCATCTTGATACTAACACCTTGCTTGCTAGGTTAACATGTCAACATAGTGTTGTTATGTTACACTCTCCACATTCGCAACTTCTTTTTTTCATAAACGTAGGTTTTTTTGACATTTGAACTAGTCTTAGTATATCTCATGGAGAGATCACATCAAAAACACTTTGGTACTTAGGCCATGTCATTGTTATAACTCGACCTATATATTGATTTGGTATTGTCACTATCTTCCTTAATCCCTTCATTGGAATCATAGTTTAGGTTATAGTATTGCTAAATGACATTTTGAGTGATTTTTTGATTTGCTAGAGTGTTCATATTGTTATTCTTTGAATGATAATGGATACATAACATTACATCCAGAACACACTAGGATATTTTTGTTTTTAGATGACTTACACAACATACACCTAGGTTTCATATAAATTTTAAAGCATATAGAAAAAATCTAGTATAACTTTGACTAGTAATGCCAAGAATCAGGAAAATGGCATCTAATCCAAATGAGCGTGACTTAGAAGAAAATTCTTTTGCATCATTCCCATTCAGTGGTAATAACTTAGCACCTCTATTTTCACAAGTAAAAGATGCTTAAAATTTGGTTGATCATAGCGGAGAAGAATCTAATTCTTATTATGAACAACATAAGTTAGACCTAGTTCGATTTGATGAGATCCTTTATTATAACAAATATCGAGTACTTACAAGATTCTTAGAGTTAGAAGCTAAACTTCCACAGGAACATGAAACGGATGCTAAAATCATTAATTGTAAAATGGAAGATCGATCATCCCTCTTAGACATGGATAATCCCTTTGACGTAGGGTATGCTTCTATTTCTGTACAATATCACAAAAACATTGAAGAAGACCCATCAAAACCAATTGAAGATTTGTGAAAACCTTATTATAAGGCTTCACGTAAAGTAAAATTTGAGCATGAACACAAAGGCTCGCCGCCTCCTAATTTAGATGAGGAAGATGATCCCTTAGTTGAAGAAGAGATTATTCAAAAAAAAATATTGAAGCTATGTTAAAATTCAGCAAGCTTAGGCTCTTCAAGTAGTAACATGCATAAAGATAAACAAAAAAAGAAATCTAGTGAGTTTCACTTTGATCTATATGATGACACAACTTTTAAAGTTGCTAAGATAAATAGACCGAAATCACCTACAAAGGAAAAAATAATTCAATAGGAGTTGCAATCAATAAATAACACACTTACTATGCTACAAAAAAGTAACATAGGGAATAGTAGGAATTACTTATATGAAGAACTATGTCCTTACCCCTTTCATAAGGACATGTTGCGATAACCATTTCCAAAACATTTTTCCATTCCTAATTTCAATAAATATAAGAGAAAAGGTGATCCTTGTGATCAAATCAAGGAATTTTACATGGATTTTCAAGAGGTCACGTATAATGATAATTTATTAATACGACTATTCCTTCGCAAACTAGGAGTACTTACGTTAAAATGGTTTTTTAGTATACCCAAGGGATCCATTACAACATGGCCCACACTAGCAGAAAACTGTGTGTGACATTATTCATTCAATATGGATAATTATATCATGATGAACAACCTTTTCAATGAAAAATAGAAACCTAATGATACCTTTGCGGGTTTCTCACAACAATTTCATGGATTGGCAAGTCGTTTCCCTTTTTCCCTTCTGGAAAAACATTAGTAAGAATATCCATTCCTAACCTAAAACTAGAGATAACCTTTCACTTACAAATGCATTGTGGCTCTAACTTCGAAGAATTTATAGAGAATGGTATTCAAATCGAAAAGGCTCTTATCGTGAAGGGTACACTTAAACTGGTCATCAAGGAAAAACATGAAACAAAACCCTCAAATAAAGAAAAATTCTTCAAAAAAAAAAACATGTCATTGACGATGGAATTACGGACTCCAAAAGAGTCCAAACCATATATAATGGTCCACTTATAAATATTTCACAAGGACCTATCCCAAAGGTACCTACAAAATGTATGTTTACACCACTAGTAGAATCACTATCATCCATACTTAAACAATTAGATGCGGTAAACATGGTGCGGTACCCAACCTTGACAGTACCGTATCCAGAGGATGATCCAAAACCCAGTTGGCTCAAATAGCATGAGTACTATGATTTATATCATGTTAAAGAACACAAAAAAGATAGGTGCTTGATACTATGAAATTATATACAAGACTTCATCAAAGAGGGAAAAATCATCGTAGATTCACCCCCTGACTCAAGACAGGATCCCAATCAGAAAATGGGTATCTTCAAAGAGCCCTTTCCTAAACATGTAGATAAGAAGAACAAGAAGCCAGATCGTGGACAAAATTCCAATGACTATAGGACTATTGCTTATTTCTATCCAACTAATGATAGCCCCTTTGATTCCCTTATAGGTTGTATCTGTTCATCTGATGAACATGTTAATACTATTAGGATCTTAGAAAAAGGTTGTGTTGGAGGTACGCAACATGCTTGTTTGATCATACTGGATCCCCTACTTGTCCCTCAAGAAGGTCAATACAATTTAATAGAACAATTAGAAAAGACACATGCTAGGATATTGATTTTAGATCTCCTCAAAATCTCTACTGCCCACAAAAATATATTTTTATAAAACACTGCAGATTTTGGGAGTCTCCATAGATGTAGATCCCGTGCACCTTCAAGCGATGATTTCACACCTTGATTCCAATGATCACACCACTTTTGATCACACTACAATCCCATGTAATTACCCAAAGCACCACCAACCCTTATACCTATAAGTATTGGTTACTTTTCGTAAGATCAAGAGAGTACTTGTAGATGGTGGATCCACTTTAAATATTTGCACTTTGAAGCAGGTTAAACAGTTGGGACATTTAGAAAAAAATCTAGGGGATAAGACTATTAAAATCATAGCTTATGATAATTAGGTATGTGAGTTAGTAGGTACAATAGTAGTTCCTATGGAAGTGGGGCCGACATGTCATGATACGACTTTCCATGTCCTTGACCTAGATATTCCTTATATCATGCTCTTGGGACACCCATAATTAGTAATGTAGTAGATGTGCATCCAATGTAAACTATATAAGTATGTGGGAATGGTTGTTTCATAAATACTTATACGGGAAAGAATGATATGTTCGTGAATGGGGTCCTAGTAGTAGGAATGGATTCCAAGGTGGATGTAGATATAATTGGTGTGGTTGTAGGGATAAATTTTAATGGGTTAGTAGATTTAGGAATAATATCAAAATGGATTGATTTGATTGGTGATGAAAGAGGGGAAGTTTTAGATTCTTGATCAATGATGATTAAAGTGTTTATAGTATGGACATTAGGTGAATGGGTTGTGGATGCAGTGGAGATTTGGCTTGTTGGTGTATGATTTGGAAAATTTTGCTTTAAGATGTCAAGTAGTTAATTAGGTGAAGCATTAGAATTTTTGACCCAAATATCACCCTCATCAATGAGCCTTTGAACAAAATCCTTAAAACTCTAACATTTCTATATGTCGTGGCCTTAGGTTTTTTGGTATTTGTAGTAATAGTCTTCATGATCCCACATGAGTTTCGGTCTTGACTCATAAACTAGTCAGATAGGCGGTAGTGTGATTAAATTCTCTACTATCAACTTGTCAAATATAGATGCATATGGTTCCCCGAGGGGAGTGTGTTGGGTGTCAGTTGTGGAGCTTGTTGCTGAGTCCATGTGTTAGATATTGGTGTAGTAGAAGATTTGATGACCACAACACTGGTCACAACCTTAGATTTCTTGTTAGGTGCATATTTTTTAGTTAATTCATATTAAGGTTTGTTTAATTTGAGATTTAATTGGCCCTTCTTGACGGTGCTTTTTTCAATCTTGCGAGCCATTGTGAAGTCTTCGTTGAAGGTTTGGAAGGATTAAAATTATAAGGTAAGATATATGTTTTGCGCATGAACGTGAGAAGAGCTCAATGAGTTAATTTTGTGGAAAGGTAAATAATATTTGATTTACAATTACATGCCATCATGTGACCAAGTCTGCAATGGAATCATCTTCAAATTTTCAGATGGTGTATATATCATTGATAGTTAATTTACACACAATGTTGATAAAAAAAATTCTAGAAACAATTGCAAGAGCTGGGTGAAAAAAATATCAAATATTGAGGGATGTTATTATACCATTCTAATGTTGGACCAGCCAAAGACTTGTGGAAAGTGTGGAGCATCAAGTCCTGATCATATGGATAAGGTAGTACATATGTCTAAATGCATGAAGGTGTTTCTATGGATCCTCTTTGTTGTTAAACTTAGAAAATTTTGGCAATTTCCAACGTGGAGGATACTACTTAGTTAGTACGAATGACTAAATTGTCTCATTATATATTTGTTTATATGGTAATGTAACTTTTGGCCCTAAGGTGTCACCCTCAAGGTTGGATAAGATATTCATGAGAGCATGCATATGATCATTTGATGAAGTGATAACGGGTTGTGGTTGTGACTGTGGTTGTACCACTTGCAAGGTAGGTGGATAAAAAAAATTAAGATTGAATGTGTGTTTAGGGAATTGCTTGATGAATGTGATTTAAAGGTTTATTTTGGAATGTTTTTTGTTGTGTCATAGGGATGTTGTATTGTTGTTGAGACTGGGTAGGAAAATAATCAGTATAGGTGGGCTGATTTTTTTTAAAAAGGGGTTAGACACCAAATAAGGCAGAGCACCCATAAGAGGAGGTAGGGAAGTGATTATAAAAAACATGCGATGTGAGGGGATAATTTTTTACAAATAAGGGATCTGATATTGTGTTATAAGAGGAAATTTCAAGGGTAGTGGTGATGGTTGTATTGAGTGGTTGAAGATTGGGTGGAATGAACATGACCAACTGAGCATTTTTTTGTGGTGGGGGGTTGTTAGAAGATGAGGCAAGCTCATTTACTATTTTTTTTATTGGCATAGAGATTAGTCTGATAGGGGTAAATATTTTGAAGAAGTGTAACATTTGGGAAAATTTGGGTTGATTTCCTAAGGCGATAGTCTTGTAGATCCACTGGATTGGCATCAAGCAGATCCTAGAAATCCAAGTCACCGTGAGGGATGACTAGGGGCCCAGAAGGTTTAGATACAGAAAGAGGGGTGGTTGTTCTAGATGGATGGAATGAAGATAGAAGAAGGGATTAGTTTATCCTTAGGTAGTGGTTTGAACAGAGGATTATAGATGAGAGGCACTAAAGAGAGGATTAATACTCATGAAATAAGTAATCAAGGGTATGGATGAAGTAGTTGTAGTAGAATACGTTTTTTGATTTGAGGCAGAACTGTTTAAGGGGAAGTTTTGTTCCATCCTTTTGGGTACTGAACAAGTAACTATGGGAATGAAACAAGAATAATTATTTTTGCTAACTAAACCAAGAAATTCAAGCAAATAGTATATTTTACTAATATTTTTTTAATTAGATAGGGTAAAATCAGGGATCGGCTCCCAGAGGCGAGTATAAGAAAGATAACAACGTGAAATATCACATACATAACCAAAAAGAGGAAAAAGACCAAAAAGGATTAAAAAATATTAACCACAAGACAAAAAGGTTTGGAAATGTAACCAATGAGAGAAACAGGGACAGAAAAAGTGAAAAACAAAAAAGGAGATGTATAATAGAGTACCTAAGAGAAGGTAGTCTATTTCTAGTTTTAGGGTATTTTTTTATTGGGAGAGTCATAGGTGGTTTCTTATTGTGTGATGAAATATCAATTAGTCTACCATGTAGGATTTTGTTTAGATGTGTTGATTGGTTTGTAATTTTTAGGTTGTGTGTGAGGATTGTGAAATGCAATAAGTTAACCTCATAATTAAACTATGTGAGCAAGAAGGATCCAGAAAAGAAAGGTTCTTTTTTAAAACCAAATCTAAGTTTGATATTTCGATGAGGACACAAATTGAAATGGAAATACGATGTAGAAAGGAGAAAATATGAAAAAAATAGGAATACCTAGATAAATATTTTACTTTTTATCTGAATTTTAGCGAAGATCAATCTAGCAGCCGAACCAACACAAGTAAACAAGAAGAAGGGCCTTGCACTATAGTGTTAGTAGAAGATAGAAGAAGGAAGAAAATAGAAAAGAAATGAAAATAGATCATCAAAGGGTGGTCACATCAAGCATGCCAATAAATGTTGATGTAATTTTTCATTCAATTCAAGTTAATGAACTAGATACCAAAGAAAGTACACAACTCAAAACATGGAGGGTTTATAGTACCTCAAAAGTGTGATGTGGATGAACAGGCACCAAGTAGCTGATCCTTGTTATATCTAATGACGTGTAAATAAGATAGACGTAAAATGAGATTGATTAGATAGGATGTGTGGGGGTTTCCCAAAAAATGTTGATTCTAAGAAGTGTGACCTTCCTTTCATATATGTTAACCCCCATTTTAAATAAGAAGTGAAATAAAGGATGAAATAACAAATAGCATGAAGAACATAGATACTATTGAATCTAATAAATGAATGAAATTGATCTAAAATATAATTTGACAAAAAGAAACGTAAATTAAATGTTACATGTTCTATGTCGGCGAAGACCCAGATTGTGCAGAAGTAGGTTAACGATGACTTGGGAGAGAATATCTTAATAACAAAAGAAATATGTAGGCCTGAAAAGTTTTGAGTGTAAATTGGAAGGTATCAGAGACCTGTGGATACTAGGAGATGACCTTCTCATTGATCTCTAAGATAGAAAGGTAGATTAAAGGATAGAAAACAGTGATTTTGTTGAGATATTTGACAAACAAGACCCTAGTCGACGTCAACCAGGGTGCGTTGACTGGGATTATAGTAGAGTTGGACAAGGTCAAAGGTATATGGATCAAAAAGGAAACCTGAAATTTAAGATGCTAGAAAAGAAGGTCGACAACAGAACTTTGAGTGTTGTAGAAGCTAATCTTAACCTAAAAAATGTTATATTGAATAAGATAGAAATATAAATGATATATATGGTATAAAAATCAATTCAAAACCTCCCTTAGTTAAGATGATGATTAAATAAAGAATCTAATGGCCACAAGAGGATTTCTGGCATGCTCTACTTCGATGGTTGATTTACAGAGTGCGAGAAAATCAGAGATGAGTGACACCTATTAATTTTTCTGTTTTTTTTTAAAGAAAAAAATCAGTCTTATAGGGTCGACAATGAATGGGTTGGGTCATTGTAAACGAAGGGGAAAATTTCTCCAATGGGGTGGATTTTTTTTCTTTGAGTCAAAATTTCATGTTTTTAAGAACTGGAAAAGTTGCTTTAAAGATTATGTATGGGATTGGGTGGAAAAATCATAGTAGTTATATTTAGGATAAAAGCATCTTAAATAACAAGTTAATTAGCACAATTCCAGATTAATTAATTAATAGGAATTAATTAATGTGAATTATATGATGATAGGATAATAAGTGGTCATTCTATTAAATATTAAAGGGGGACCTAGATATTACCATAGACAAATATGTACACACATGAAGAAAAGGGAAGAGATACTAAATTTAGGTGTCTAGAACAATAAGTTTAGTACCACTTATTGACTAAATCATAACAACTATATCACTATTTAATTCATGCAACTAGTAAAAAAATGCATGTTCAGCTGATGCTTCAACTGCTTGAGGTATTATTTCCTAAGTTCTTGTAAATTTCAAGTTAAATTTTTTCATGAATTATTGAGGTTCTCTGTTGATGAATGTAAGCTTCTCAATGAGTGATAAATGGTATAATTTTTCCTCAAACTATTTACACAAGGATTTTCCTAACTAATCCGAACTAGCAATTGATCCTATTGAAAAATAATTATACCATTAGAGGGCTTAGACTTTAAAAGATGTATAAAATAATCACAAAGAAACATTTTCATGAGTTACAATATGGGCAGAACATAGGAAGTGATATATCTAATATGTTTAATGGGATTGGTTTGATCTTCACCACTGAAAAAGGGAAGGCTTTTCAAGGAAGTGTTTCCTATGTCATTAAACATGGCAAGTTGTAAAGGAGTACCACTCATGAAGGTAAAAAGATGCTAATTTCTATCCATTTGAAAGATAGGAATTTTAATGACAAATATCTAAGGTGGATTGGAAATATTAGGCCTATTATAAGGTGTAGTATTCCCCCTTCTTCTTCTAGAAGAATTAAGAGGTAATTAAACAAATTTAAAAGGAATACCTCTCGATGATGACCTTGTTTTCCATTTTATTTTAATGGTGTCATTGATGTACATTCCATTAATGGAAAATGGTTTTATGTGGTCATGTGAGTCTCCATTATGTGTTATTCAAGTGGTAAGCATGAATATTGAGTGTTTTGGTGAGTTCTATGTAGTCCTTGTGCGTGGTCTAGGGTGCTGAGTTATGGCTTGATTCCTCCCAAGTGAGTTAGAGTGTGTCATGATTTCATAATTTTTCTTTTATTTTTTCTACAATTTTCATCGTTCTGCATGAGGTCATCATGGTTATTTCATGATTTTTCATGGTTGAGTCAGGTCACTCCATGCTTTTTTCTATCTTTGGAGCATAGAAAATGGTAAGGAGGTATGATAAATGCATCCAATTATTATTTTTAATGTATGTTAGAATAAAATTGATGGTACATATGGCATGTATGGTGAATTTCATGGATGCATTCAATGGTTTGGTTCTTTAATGAGGTTCTTGGGAAGCAACTGGTGAGAAACAAACATGTTAAAAAAAATGATATCGGATGGAGAGTTTGAGATGCATTTGGGATTTTTTGTGACTGTAGATAGTTACATAAGGCTTTCATGATGCTTCATGACAAATTTTAGGTCATTTTGAAGAGGATTTTGTAATATATGTTAGTTTTGGTGAAACTAGGTAAGTGACAATGTGTTTTTAGAGAAAATGTTAATCTTTTGATGCTTGTTGTAAACTATATGATTTTCACGGGGACCTTATCTCTTTGTAATAGCTTCTTAGCTAAATTATTAAGGTTTTAAAAAAATAATTAGGTGGTTTGATTATCATATTTTTATGAACAATTATTCAGAAGCTAAAGTGGTTTAAACCCCTTATTATACCCTAAATAGGTGCAACTTGTAGAAAAGAGTATTATATTGTGCCTTTTTTATTGATACTGAAATATTTAAGACTTAATTTTGTAGAGGAATCTTATAAATTTCCACAAAGGTAAGTTAGAGCATGTGACAGTAAGTGGGCCCTTCCTAAAAAGGTTTATTTCTGAAGAGTTCTAGTTTGTGGAAAAGTTCTCCAAAGAAGGTAATGGATAAATTATAATTTATGATTTCTCATGAGTTTTTTTATGTCCATGAAGGTTTTAGGTCATCATTGAGGTGAAAAATTACTAAGTATGAAATTTTTAAAGATTGTTTTTCTGGATGTTTTGGAGCAATCTGTGGTAAATTGGACACTAAAAGAGATACATGATGATTTAAGAGCTGATTCAATTTTTTTGTGAATCTAGTTCAGATAGATTTCCAATGGTGTATCAAAATTGAATATTGGATAAGGTATAAAAAATATATGACTTGTTCTTTGACAGTCATACCTAGATGGTGCTCATTCTAGCAAGATGTAAATGGCTAAATGAGGTAAAGTGATGAATCAACATTCTTAAATCTTGATGAAGGTTTTTTTTATGGATCATATATCATGTATAATTATATTTCATGATTTTTTTAGTGTGTAAGTGTGTATTGGTTTGATGGAGCATGTTGGGCTCATAGTCTATTCTTGAGTCTGAGAAGAGATAAAAAGAATTTTGTGGAGATTAGATTGGTTGAAGGCCTTCCACTTCGAGTTGGAAGGAGTTCCATTATATGTAATGGAAATTTAATTCATATATATTTCCAATGAGGTATGGATTGTCTCATGATGAGGTGTTTGGGTAAGTCATTTAAGGCCATTTTGTGAAGAATTTTGTAGTGGCATTTTCTAGACAAGGTTGTTCTTGGTGAAAGATTGAGTTGGCCAAATCATAATATGGTTGATTTCATGATTTATATCACCTAGAAAGTAAATAGGTATGAATTTTTAATCTATTTTATACATTTTTAGGTATTAAAAGTATCATAAAAGGTGTGAACTAGCTAAGTTTGCAAAACAAGTTTTTTGGCAACTTGATTTGGTGAAGGTAAAAGTAGTTATGGTTTTGAACATGTGGATGTTTCATGAGATATAACTTTATAGGAGTGAGATATAGGTTTTTTATTTCCATTAGTTTTCACATGCCATATTTGAGTTCATCTTGATAGATCTTGAGGCCCAAAGTCAGATTCAGGTTGTTGGAAACAGTTGTTTTGTGAAGGTAATGATCTAGTGGGCCCATTAAATGAATTAATCGGATTGGTTCATGTAAATTATGAGTATGTTTGATTTTTAAATGATATATTACTCATTTTTGGTGAATATGTGAGATTTAATAATCATATTTTTTGTATGAGTGGATTTTTCTCATTCTAATAGTAGGGTTTTGAGTATTTTGGTGGATGGATGAAAATTTTTGGAATGTCCAACCTATATGGGTCATATGTGACCATTATAATGAATTTGATTGAATTTTATAATATTTTATGGTTCAAATTTATCATGAGTGATTTACATCCCTTTGGTTTTAGATAATAATTGCATATAAAACTAAAGTTTGAGCTCCATTTGAGAGCTAGTCTTGCATGGGTGAATAATGCAACCCATAGGTGAGTGAATTACAAGTATAAGGGTAGGTTTTGAGTGTTGATCATATGAGTTACATCTTGAATAATTGTATGTGTCATATTTTAGAAAAAATACAAGTTCAAGATCTAGAGAGAGTGAGTTTAAAAGGTGTGCCTGAGAGAGGGTTTGAAGAAATTTGGAGATGAACTTTAGGATCACTATTAGTTGTGGTATTAACACATTTTTTAGTGGTCACACTTCTTCAAAATATCTTATGATAATTAATATTCATAGGATTCTCTCATTTTGAGTCATATCAGAAAGGGTTTAGGGGTTGGTGTTCCTTGTGGGGTAGGTGCCTCACTACAGAAATCTCTTTTGATGTGTAATATTCACTTGAGTCCTTTGTTGTGTGTAATATCAGTAAATTTTTAGAATTTTGTGCCCCTTATGCTGTTTGTTCCTCACTAAAAAATATTGTAGGATGTGTAATATTATTGCAAGTCCTTACTTTGAGTAATATAAGAAATATTTTTTAGTGGGTTTTCTTCCCCATGAGGGTTTCCAACTTACATTCAATATCTATGTGTTCTCTCTATTATTGCATTCTCTTGTGAATGGTTAATCTTACATATAATATGTCTCACATGTGGGTATGGATGATGAATGATTAAATGAATGTTGAAGGAGTTCCTATATGAAGCATTGGTATGGAGTTAAATTTTGTAGGTCAAACTGAAGATAATCCATTGGTCAAGAATGAGTACAAGATAGTTAAAAAAGAAAGTTTTATACTTGGAATGAGTCACTATTCTGTTTTAACTCATTTTTCCAATCTAAGTTGAAGTAATCAAATTAGGTCATAATTGAAGTCAAGTTTGAAAACTTGTAGGAGATTCTTGAAGCATCTATTAATTTTATTGACAAGTCTCAACTCTGAAGACCTAATATTAGATGATGAGAGCATGTTTGAAACCCTTAGGGTTTAAAATTTTATGATGTTTTTTCATTTCATAAAACTTAGTTCAAAGAGTAATGAAGGACCTGTCAAAGTAGAATTTTTGACATAGAAACCCTAAGTGATGGTAATATCTATGAAGATAGGATATCCAAGAAATGACCTTAATTTTTGAAGAGTTTTATCCTACAAGAGATGAATCATGATGATCCTGTTAGAGGAAGAATAAAAGGGAATTTGAAACTAGGCTATGAAATCCAAGAAGTGAGTTGAAAAGATCCAAAGAAAAATATTTTTGAGATGAATCCATGATCAAGGTGAATTAAATGAAGTATTTCATTTAAGGTAATGATATTTATCATGAGTATTAGTCAATGGTTGTGCTTGAATATCAACTAAAGGAAGTAGAGAAATAATCATCAACATCTACATGTGAAAAATGTGTGATATTCAAATACTCTTTAGGAAGGTATAGGAAAGGTTGATCATATTGTAAAACTCATTAGTTAGTGAGAAAGAGAAGCATCATACAAGTTTCTTGTAGCTCAAAAATTAGTTCTCTATCCAATGTATGTAACTATGTACATCTTTTCAATTTGGGAAAATGGTACTAAGAATATCATAGTCATGTTGTCATTAATAGATCATGTCAAGGGTTTAGATCAAAGATTTGGATAGGTTGAGATTCGAGTTTATGGATCATGAGTTAATATGTGATGAGTCTTCAATTCTTGTTTCATGATCTTGTAAAGATGATGTATATAATTTTCATAGATGTCTTAAGGTTGAATTATTCTCTATTGCAAGAGTCATTTGAATACTGAGATTTTAGATGATGAGTGTCATGTAAGGATAATGTTAATGGTCTCCTTATCAATATTTTTCTAATGTCAAGAAGTCCTCTTAAATGATAGTTTGTCAGATTGGTCATGTCCCATGTTTATGAGCCATGATTTCATTTTTTTGATAAGGTCTATGTTAGGTCTTCAAAGTGTGTGAAATATTGAAAAGCATGTCCTTGTGTTTCCAATTCATAGTGTCAAGCCAGTCTTATGTCAAAAATTAAGGTCTAAGTCTAAGTTTGAATGTGATAAATAATTTGGTCTAAGTAAAAGGTCTAATTTTGTTATAAGAATTTGCATCTTGAGATATGTCAAGTATGTTTTGTCTCAAAAGTCTATGACTGTTGATTCAAGTCAGTATCAAAGTTTGAAATCTACTTTTATTAGATTTGTACTATGAAATATTATGAAGTATATCTTGTTTTCTAATTTTGTAAAGGTTCTTAATGTTATTAGGTTATGTAAGGTATGAATTAGTCTCATGAAGTTATGTCATGAAGATTTCTTCTGAGTTTGTATTTGTATGCTAGTCTCTACAGTGTAAGTCTCATAAATTTGTCTTCAATTGATTGATCAATTTTATTGATCCAGTCTTGAATGTCAAATTTCTTAGAGCAGTTTATTTTTTATAAGTCAGGATTGTCAATGGTAGTCTAAAGGAAGTTTTGTTATTTATGAAAATTGCATTAGTCTCTTTGATTTTCATGTGATGGTTTGTGAATGAATCAAAAGCCCATTTTTTCATAATGGCTCATGCTGTAAAGAGGACTCAAGTTATGTTTCTCTGATGCAAAGTTGGTGTCATGGGACAACCTGTAAAAGTGAAATGGATGTGTAAATATCTTTTGTATTCCTGTGGAAAAGGGTATGAACCATGTTTGGTTCATTAAATGAATAAAAGTATGCATGAAATGTTTACAAGGTTTAGTGTGTCAAAATGATATGGAAATTAGAAGTTATTGTGTGCAAAATTCAAGGATAATAAATTGAGTCAAAATATTAAGAAGTTGTAATACGGAAAGTTTCTAGATCATTGTATTCACCATTTCTTGCAATATTGAAATTTGAAATTGTACAGAATATAAGGATTTCAAAGGTCTAGGATGTATGGTATGATGTAGCCAATGTGTGAATAAATGAGGTTAAATATGGTTGAACCTTATGTCCTATTAATTTGTGAAATGACTTCAACTTGAGAGGTATTATAGGTTATTATGAGTTCATCAACTGCAGTTTGAATTGTAGTTTTGAGAAAAATGTTTCTTATAGTGAAATGTGTGAAAGAAGTAGAATTGGATCATCTTTCTCTATGAAGGGAAGATGTTGCAAGGTATAGGTCTCATAAAATGTTGAGAGTATTGGTTTTGGTTAAGATCTGCAATGGAGTCTTATAAGTTTATAATTTCACTATGAATCTATGTAAGGTTTATGAAATGATTTCTTAGATAGAGGTCTATCTGTGATTATAATTTTGACAATGGATTGTGAATTTGATACATTTCAAATTACAAGGTTCAATGGATGACAGGTTTTTACCATCCTAAGAAGTGTATAAAATTATGATCTACTTCTAGATTTGTTTAGATAAGCAATGTTAAAATGACTATTGAAAATGATTGAATATGAAGATGAAGATAGGTTTGACAGAAGTTTAATGAATGTGTTAGCCAAAAGAATATCTAATGTCTGATGATGTTTTAGGATGGGGAGCTCATATTGCTTGATTGATGCTTAAGGGAAGAGTTGATGTTTGCTATTATGTTCTAAATCAAGATTATTGTCAGTCCTAAAATATTTTATGGATAACTGAAACATACACTAATATATGTTGTGAGTTAATTAAGAATATTTAGTCATGCTAACCAACAGGTAGACAATAAGTACTTAAGGTATTACATTCAGTGAGATATTGACAATATTTTGTTGTCATCTAAAGGTATGACATGACAAGGTAAGTACTACCATTATTTCATTCATAGTGAGAATGGAAATGTAGAAACTAGGGGAGTCATAATGAGTTGAATCATGTTTTACAAACCTGCTCTACAAGCATGAAAATGTGGTCAATTTTTTTGAAAAATCATTGAAAATTCTATTTTAGGGGAAATTCATCCCTAAAGTCCGTCATGATGGAATTTAGAGGTAAATTGTGTTTTGATCTAATAATACCTGGTAAAATAGGTATTTCATAATAAAGAAAAATTGGCTATGCCAATTCAAGGGGACCTAGGTTTACATGATTTATAGGTCCATAAGATCTTAATTTGCTAAAAGTTGAATTCAGAAAAGAGAAATTACAGACCAAGGGGGAGTCTTTTGAGAAAGTAAGTTGAGTTTGTACATTGTTTAATTGTGTCATATTGTGTGTTACAATTTTCCATGTCTGTGTTATCATTGTAAAAGAATAGATGTGAAAGGGGGAGATAAGCATCAGAAACATGGAAGAGAGTCATGTAAATGTGTTGGTCTTGTTGGTTGCCATTAATGTTTTTAAGACAAAGTTGTATATTAATGAAAAAGGGGATATTGTTGGCCATTGTGTGACAAATGTTGTCATTTATGTAAATTTTATTGATGAAAAAGGGTGCTTTACAGGTAGTATGAGTCTCCATGAGGTGTTAGTTTGATCTCAAACATGAATATTGATACAGTGTTTAGTGAGTTTATAGTATGTAGTTCAGGGTATACTTAGGGTTGAGTGAGATAAGGTTTGATATCTCTAGAAAGTTATTTGGAGGTCAGTCATGATGTAATATATGGTTTATGAAGTGTGAGCATGTTTCTGGGTGTCCATGAGGTAATTTTAGCATTGCTAGTTCATGAGATTTGTATGCGTGAGCCAAGGTCATTGAAGGCTTGTTTATAGCCCTAGATCCTGCAGGATGAGGTTTAAAAATGTGATATTAAGGGAAAAAAACAGATTATGTAGCATTAGTGCTTACATCAAGAATGGTAGTGTACCTGATAGCATGTATGGTGAGTTTTCATGTACTTGCTAGTGGTTTGACCATGATTCACTATTTATGAGGTCCATTGGGAAGTAAACATGTGAGAATTCATACATGTTAGCATGGGTAAATATTGTGGATGGAGTAGTTTGAGATGCATTTGAAAAGGATATGGTGAAGGAAGTTATAGGCAATTGACAGAGGTTTTTATGGTGATTCATGACAAGTTCATAGGTTAATTCAAAAAGATAATTTGAAGATATGTAAGTTAAGGTAAGGAAATTGGGTAAGTTGTCGTGTGATTTTAAAGCAAATGTTGGACCTTCTGATTTCATTGTGAATTAGTATGATTTGCATGGGGACGTTATATATTTGGAATATATTATTATTTCAATTATGAATCTTTAACAAAAATAATGAGGTGGTTTGATCATCACATTTTTATGAACAATCGTTAAGAAGGTAAAGTGGTTTGACAAAACCCTAACTAGGAGCAGCTCGTAGAAAAGTAAGTATATAGAGCCTATTTTTATTATTTTGAAAAAGTGATGATTTTAATTTTGTAGAGGAATCTTCATCTATTTCCATAAAGGTATGTTAGAGCATGTGATGAGTATGTGGGCCCCACCCAAAAGGATTATTTCTGAATAAGTTCCAGTTTAAAGAAATGTTCTCCAAATAAGGTAGTGAATAAATTGCCATTTATGATATCCCTGGGAGTTTTTATTGATTTCCATGAAGGTTTTAAGTCATTTTGGTGCTGAAAAAGTACAAAGTGTGCCCTATCTATGAAGGATTATTTTTTTGGGGTTGTTTGCAGCATCTTTAGTAAAATTTGAACATTCAAGAGCTACAGAGGAGTTAGGACTCCATTCAATTTTTTATGTGATCTTGATTCAAATATATTTCCAATGGTATATAAAACTTGTGTTTTTTTATATGGTATGAAAAGTTATGACATGTTCTTTGAAGGTCAAATCTAGAAGGTGCTCATTCTAGCAGGGTGCAAATGGCTACATGAGTTAAAGTGATGAATCTGAATTCTTCAAGATTGTTGAAGCTTTTTGAGGGCTTATAATCATTTATAAGTATTTTAAATTTGGTTGATTTTAGAAGTGATTTTTTGTGTGATGGAGTATGTTGGGCTCATTATCAGTTCTTGAAGTCAAATAAGAGATAAAAACAAGTCTTGCAGAGATGTACTTGGTTGAAGGCCTTCCACTTGGATTTAGAAGGAGTTAAAATATGTTATGGAAAGGTAATTTAAATATATTTACAATGATTTATGGTATTGTCTCATTATGAGTTGTTTTTTTTGTTCATTTCAAGTTGATTTGTGAAGAAGTAAGGTAGCTACATTTTCAAGACAATTTTGTTCTTGCTGAAATATTGAGTTGGTTAATCATTAAATTGTTGATTTTTGCTTTATATCACTTGGAAAGTGAAGAGGGGTAATTTTTAATCTATTTAATGAATTTATATTTCTTGAATGTATCATAAAAGGTGTGCAAATTAGCTAAGTTTACAAAATTGGTTTTTGGGTAGTTTGTTTTGGTGAAGGTAAAAGTAGTTGTGGTTTGAGCAGGTGGATGTTTAATGAGATATAACTTTCTTAGGATTGATTATATAGGTCTTTTTATTTCCATATAGTGGTCACATTCCATATTTGAGATCATCTTGGGTGATCTTGAGGCCTAAAGGATGAAAACATGTTGTTAACAACTATTTTGAGAAGGTAATGAGCCAGTGGGCCCATTAAATGAAATAATCTAATTTGTTCAAGTAAATTGTGACCATGGAGGATGTTTAAATGATATATTACTCATGTGTGGTGAATATGGGATATCTTGACTAAAAATATTTTTGTCATGAGTGGATTTTTCTCATTCTAGTGATGACATTTTGAGGATTTTTGGCGCATGGATGAAGGTTTTTGGCATGGCCAACCTATATGGGTTATATATGACCATTGTAATGATTTCATTTGAATTTTTTAAGTTTTATGGGTTGAATTTATGATGAATACTGACCTCCTTTGGGTTAGAGAGAAGAACTTCATATAAAAGTGAAGTTTGAGTTCATTTGGAGCTAGTTTTGCATGGGTGAAAAGTGCAACCCATAGGAGAGTGTGTACTAGGTATGAAAGAATTTTAAGAGTTGAATAATGTTTTATAGGTTAATAATGATTATAATACATGTGTGCAAGTTTTTTAGTACCAAGACAAGTCTACAGAAGATACCTAGAGAGAGCGGGTTAAAGAAGGTGTGTTTGCATGAGGGTTTAAAGGAATTTGGAGATGAAATTTGAGATCACTATCATCTGTGGTATCAACATATTTTTAGTGGTCATACTTATAAAAAATATCTTATGATGATTCATATTCATAGGAGTCTCTTGTTTTGATTCATATCAACAAGGGTTTAGGGGTTGGTGCTCCTTGTGGGGTTGGTGCCTCACTAAATAAATCTCTTGTGATGTGTAATATTCACTTGAGTCCTTTACTGTGGATAATATCAGCAAAGGTTTAGGGGTTGGTGCTCCCTATAGGGCTAGTACCTCACCAAGAAAATCTTGTAGGATGTATAATATTCTTGTAATTCCTTTCTTTGAGTAATATAAGTAATGGTTTTGAGTGGGGTTTTTTCCCCATGGGGGTTTCCCACTTACATATAGTGTCTATGTGTTCTCTCTCTTATTGCATGTTATTGTGAATGGTTAATGTACATATAATAAGCTCACATGGGGTTATGGATGATGAATCATTCAAAATTATCTCTGCAACAAGGATTTGATGTTTCATGAGTCATTCATAGCTGATTGCAACTCTTAAATGTGTTTATGTATTCTTGAGTGTTGATAACTATTGCAAAAACTATATTAGGTTATTGATTAGGAGCATTTGAAATTTTAGGAACAACCATTAGAAAATAATCCCTTCATTTTAATGCTTTATCTAATGTTAATATTTGGTTTGTGGTCCCACTGAGCATGTCAAAAATATTTATCACTACAAAGAGCACCCTAAGAGAAGAAGTGAAATCAATCCTTCTCATCGGTTGATATAATGGGAGCTTCTCTGAGATGTGGGTGACTCGAGTTTGAGAAGAATGTCCAGAATAGGTTGGTTCATTGTATCAATCACCTAAACTAGTTCTCTAATGGGATTGAGGAAGAGAAACAAACACAAACTTAACAAAATGGATGTAAAATAGGTGATACACCAATTTGTTGGATACTTATGACTACACAAGACACACTTACTGAATGCTAAAGGCCTGAAAATAATAACTTCATCTATTGTTTTATGGACTATTACACTTCACAAAAGGCATTAACATACACTTAAAGTGGTCTTAAAAGCTTAAAAAACTACTAAATGGCTCAGATGTTTTAAAATCATGAGATTACAAAGGAAATAAATCATTCACCAAAACATACCATAAACTCATTGTAACAAAATTCACAAAGCTTTAAATGGAGGAAAATAGTCTTTTATTACTTCAAAAAGGTGTTGTAGTACAAAATTATGTATAGTCAAAACATAACAGAAAAATAATCCCCCCATTACTTCAAAATAAAGGGTACATATAGCAAAAATAAAGAGGATTTACCTCAACTCCTAGTCCAAAAATAATACTCCTACATTTTATACCATGTTTTCTAATTGGAGACAAATCCAATACTAGCCAATTTTGATTTTTCATCAACAATTTGACTCCTTTTCCAAATTAAAAAAAAAAGAATATTATCAAGGAAATAATAATGTGCATGGTTTGCAATGGATAAAAATAGTTTACGTGATCTATTTTCCACCTTTATTGGCTTGGTTTAACCCTTTGTTAACTTGGGTCAACATTCTATTTGTTGAAATTAAGGTAACTTTAACCGATGTTAAGGTAATTATTTTTCTTCTTCCTTGTGGTCATGACACATGAATAGTGGTATTAATAATTAGTTTTGTTGACTTGGCTAAGCATTGTAATTCACCCCACCACTCTTTTTCAAATAATAAGAATAAAATTATGGCACAAAAGAACCCCAACCTATGTGCATGGTAAAACAAAAGGCTTTGAAATAATGATTAACCATGGTTGGCTTACCAAAGCTAATCCCCACTTCTCGTTGAAATGGCTCGAATTAGAGCCAAAACACTAAAGTATCTCATTTTTTTCATGGTCTTCTGGAATTTTCTATTGGAGAGGGGTATTATGCAAAAACATTACCATGGATGCCTCTTTGCATATGCTTTAAGCGGGTTTTTTTTCTTGGTGTGCCATTTTTTATCCATGGCCGCCATGATAATAACATTAAGCTTGGTTTGGTGGGTTTTCCCTTATTTTTTACATTTATTGGATCTATATTTTACTCCTATCCATCATACTTTTCCTTTTTTATTTTTTATTTTACTAGTTCGAGCTCTCTCTATTGTTTATGCTTTGGAATGACTTGTGCCTTCCATGGCCAACATTCATTATGAGATAGAGCTCTATTTTGAGATTTTTTTCCATGTTTATAGCCTCTTCAAGCTTAATTTCTATTTCCTACCTTTGAATTTGGCTTTAACTCACTAGTTGCATTGGTTTGGACTCGATCTAATGATCTACTTTGCATACTTTCTCACCTCATGTTTTTCTTGTTTGATCTGCCATGGTTGTCTAGTTAGTTTTTGCAAAAAATCACTTGATTTTGACTTAGCATGGTTTTCGTTATGAGGAAATATTACCCATCTCACAAGGTTTTTCGCTTGTCTTCACCTTGGCTCAAATCAGACATATTCTAGATCTAGGCTTTGTATGGCTTAGTTTGCCCCATCTTCTTGTTTTTAAAACTTGGTCATTTCAGTTTTCGTTTGAGATATTTCTAGCTCACTCATTCTCTTTTATGTTGGCTTAGCACCTTAAATTTTGTGGCTCTATGAAGGAAAGTTGACTCATCCTTTTTTTCAATATCACAGACCAATTCATTTTATGTTAGTTGAAGTTTATTTCCTAGGTTAACATACTCAACTTTGAGCTGGCTCGATGGATTTTGGCATGTTCAAGATATCTCATCCCTTATATTTCTCATTCTAGATGCTCTTCTTCTCATCTCTACTCATATGATTTGTGGGTAGATCACTTTTATTGTACTTGCATTGTTCATTTGCATTGCTCGCCATTGCCCTTGAACTCGACTGAGTTAGCATATGTTTAGTTCACAAGGTGTGCTTAATCAACTCACCATGTACAAGATCATAAAGGGTTGTAACTCAAAAATACATGATAAGAGTAAATCATCTTGATATCTTCTCGAGCTAGGATTTCATCTTCCTAGCTCAGTAGTTTTGTATTGGTGACTTGACCATGTTATGGTACTAGCTCGAAAATATTTGAAAGAGGTAAGCAATGCATGATTGATTTATGTAGTTTGCTAACACTTAGACAAGATTGGGATTTTTTGGTAAACACACCTAGCTATAGCTTGTCATTTTTGATGTGAACCTTTAGAAATACTACTAGAAACATGATTTTATAAAGAATATTTTCTAGAATATTTGATCTATCCTGTAAATTTGTATTTTGTCTTTTAGAGAATCTTGTTTTCTACAAAAATGAAAGAAATATTCTTCATTTTGAAAAATCTTTTACAAATTTGTGTTCCTTTTGAAAATATCAAATATTGACTTAGTGAAACTAGCTGAAAAATAACATTTTGAACTATTTCTTTGTAAGTAAATGGTTGTAAGATGTATGAGAAACCATTCCATTAACCTTCTACAAATTGCCTGTATTTGTGTTAAAGAAAAATCTTGGTGTTTTAAAACTGAATAAACCCAAATTCATCATTGATAGCTATAAATTTTAATACTATCTTTGACATTCTTGAATGCATAAGTTGAAGCAAAATTTTCTTGATTTCATGTCTCTAGAATTAGCTTCATTTTAAAACCAGATGGATGTGATGTTTTTGTTATTCAAATTTTGGGATTTTTTTCTTTGTGAAGATTTACATTTTTACATTTTAACACCTATAGCTTTACACTCTGATTGAAAACTGCAACTTCATATTTTTGTAGATTGTGTAACATCCATTTGTATATTATGGAAATCTTCATATTTAGCAAATGTATGGTTGTAATTTTTTCTTCCTTTAGTTGGTCATTTTGTGCATTGTATGCTTGAAATCTTGATGCATTAGGTACTTTTACATATTTTACAAAATATGGCTAGTATTTTATTCTCATCAGTAGTACACTTTGAAACCATGTCTTATTCTGGAATTATTAAGGGAAAATAGTTTTGAAGGGACTATACCCTGTATACAAAAGGGCTCAAAAGCCAGATATCAGAAGTGAGAGAAACAACCCAGAGAAGGGAAAAACAACTAACCTCAGAGGGCTCATCAGCCAGATAAAACAACAAATTAGAAGAAAGGATCCAGACGTACAATGATCCAAAAAACAACAGAAGAGATCAAAAAGCAAACAATAGATATCTATCATAGAATATCTCCACCAAAAAATAGCTCCAGATCCGCCAGTCATCAGCAACTTCGCAGCCAGTAAACAGCAGCACAACACCACGTTACTTGATAGCCCTGTCAATCTTGGTTTTGATCGCTTGCAGCGAGACAAAGAAAGCAATGGTTGTGGCCTGAGAAGAGTCTTTCAGATCCGCCTGAGCAATTGCCATATCCCTTTTCTCTTTGGGGCCCCAAATGTCTTCATTAATCCCGCTTAGGCTGCATACACTATGAACATGTTGTTCAATGAAATTATAAATACTTTTAAGAGCAGATAGGATGCAGTCATTACGAATTTTTGCATTTCCCATTCTGCCATCCAAAGACTGTAACTTCTTGAATACTTCAGCAATAACCCCCTCCTCATCATCATTTTGTAGTATTCCTTTTCCCTTAGCTTTTTCCATATTTTTGATAACCCTTTTGAGCTCTTGTATTTCCTTTTCCATCCTGTCCACTCTGACCATCAAATCCTCCTCCTTAGGCTCCTCCATCGGTTGGCTGATGTGCAGGAGGTTCTCAGCAAGCTCTAGGTCTTTGTGGCTTCTAAGAACCCTCTGAGAAGTAGGGATCTTAGTTTTCATGCCCTTTCTTTTCTTGCTAGATGCAGCAGTTTCAATCTTCCTTTCAAGCAGGGGGGAATGAAGGCGGTGTGAGCAGGGGGAGGAATGGAGGAAGAGGGTGGAGCAGGATTCATGTGGGGACAGTTTGAGCAGTGACGATGGATAAGTAGAATTAGCCCTTGATGTAGAGGGACTGCCCTAGAATGGCTCTGCACTTCCCTAACGGATTTCTCCAGCGAGTTTATCAAGTAGTGAGGGAAGCTGATGGTTATATTTCTATGAAAGTGGTTAAGAAATATCAAATGCTTTTGAGGTATAGTAACAAATCTCCCTTCAAGAGTTACATACCTAACAACCATCCTGGCTAGCTCAGCAAAAGGCTCAGGAATCGAAGCCAACTTGATGCCGGCTGTCACAAACTCAAGATTCTCCCCATCGTCCAGGAATTTCTTTGTCTCCACCTCCCTGTCTACCTTCTTATTGAAGAATTTGGTGCCATCAAGACTGAGTCCCGTGATCTGGGTGATGAGCTCCTCCGTGATCTCAACCTCCATGTTGTTGTATTTAACAACCCGATTCTTCCATCCCTGTGTGAATTTAATAGAAATATCTTGATCAAAACCTTGAATCCTTTCTATCAAATTCACCAGACCCCCAATTTGAAGGTAGTTCCAGAGCACAACATCCTCTTTCCACGCTGGATTGTGGGTGGGCTCTGTTTTGCATGGCGGACCCCCCATTTTTCCACTGATTCTACTCTCAACGGTAAAGATGTTAGCACTATGCGTAGCAGATTTAACTTTGTTTTTGAATCTTTCCCTTCCGTGAAAGAAGATGTAATTATTAGACCATACTTTGTAATTAGTGACCCGCTCCTTGGCGTTCTCCCTATGACAAGAAATGATGGCTGTCCAGTTCACACAAATCTCATCAATCACACAAATCTTATATGATGTCATCATTCTGTACTTAAGAATTCGCTCATTAGCATCAACATTACAGCCGTTAGTGATGATTTTCTCGGCCATGTAGATCATTGATTATGTCTTTATTAACTTGAATGGGCAGAATGTCCCCCCTTAGCCAAGTTTGAAAAGTATTGGTAACTCCAAAGTTTTCCAAACCATCTGCGACCCTATTGCCTTCCCGATAGGTGTGAATGATTTTAACATTTTCAAAACTCTTGCATATATCAGTAGCTTCAACAATGAAATCTCTAATTGACCAGCTGGGGTGTTGCTTTTTGTTTAAGAGATTGATGATGTTCAGAGAATCACCCTCAATTATAATATTCAGAATATTACAATCCCTGGCTAGCCTTATTCCCCATAGAGCAGCAAGAGCTTCAGAGTAATGATTAGTTTGCCTACCCATTTTCCCAGAAAAAGTAGCAACAAAACAGCCTCTTTGATCTCTGATGACTCCTCCACCTCCAGAGTCTCCCGGATTGCCTTTTGAGGCCCCATCAAAATTTAACTTATGCCAAGCATTGGGAGGCTTAGTCCATCGGATGGTGGTTCTATCCATACCATTGTTATTCTTTTTGAAGGCAGTGTCAATATTCCAATCAGTCAGAATGTATTCTTCTTTCTCAGGGTAAAGTCTATTTTTAGGAGGTTTAAATCTAGCAATATTATCCTGCACAACAATGATAATTTCCTTGTAGACTTTGTTACATGCCTTTCTAGTGTTTCTGAAAATGCCATCATTACGAGCCTTCCAAACTCGCCACATAGTGTGAGGTAAAACAAGTTGCCACAATCTCTTCACCACACAATGCTTATACGGAGAGTCCCATTGTTCCCAGGCCTGAAGACAGGTAAGGGGAAAGATCCATTTCTGATTAAATTTTGCAAAAACAAGATGCCAAATTTTGGAAGTGTACTCACAATGAAGAAATAAATGTTTTATGTCTTCTGCCTCTTTCTGACACATGCAACATCTATTCGGCATGATGAATCCCTTCTTAATGAGGTTGTCATTAGTCAGAATCTTGCCTTTAATGATGAGCCACCAGAAGAAGTTCACTCTAGGGGTTAGCTCTGGCATCCACAACTTATGCCACTTAATTTCACTTTCAATAGAGGCAAAGAAAGAATTGTATCCTGATTTAACTGAGTATTCCCCATCAAAAGAATCTTTCCAGATGAGTTCATCCTTAAGATTTTGATTACTAATATGGATTAGAGAAAGTTGATTCTGTAAAGATGAAACATCAGACTGTACATTATCCTTCTCCACTTTTAACTGTTTCCATTTTCTTTTGTTTTCATCCACCTCAATGTATCCCTGTATTTTGTGTCCATACTTTGTAATTAAGTTGTCTTTAATGTGTCCATAAGAAGAAATCCAATTAAAATCAGTCCATTTATCAGTCCAGAAGTTAATGTCTTGCCCATCCCCAAGCTTCCAGCTACACCCCTGAGAGAGAATATGTCTACTGTGAAGAAGATTGTTCCAGAAAATAGAACCATTCGGAAGAGACTGATCAGAAATAAAGGAAATCTTGCTTTGGTTTGAAAGGTATTTGATCTTAACCAACTCTGTCCAAGGCTTGTGCTCTTTTATAAGTCTCCAACCTAACTTTGCAATAAGGGAAGCACTCATATGCTTGATATCTTTGATACCTAACCCCCCAAGCCTCTTTGGTTTACATACCTGCTCCCAAGCCACTAAATGATACCTGAACCTGTCCTCAGTACCGTGCCATAAAAAGTGCTTTTGAATCTTTTCAATACTGTTCGTCACTGCTGCTGGTATGCTGAACATTGACATGATGTAAATAGGTAGGTTTTGAAGCGTGCTTTTTATCAATAAGCACTTGCCTGCGCTTGAAAGTAGAGCTCCTTTCCAGCCAGCCAGTTTTTTTTGAAATCTCTTAATAAGATCATTCCAGACCTCATTAGAAATCTTGCCAGTACTTAAAGGTAAACCTAAATAAGTAGCGGGAAGAGAATTAATAGTGCATCCTAGAATATTAGCAATCTTTCTTTGCCTTTCCATAGGAGTATTGAAGAAATATATAGAGCTTTTGTCAAAATTAACTTTTTGCCCCGAGGCTTCCTCATAAAATCTAAGGACAGTTTTGATAGCCTTTGCCTCAATTATTGAGGCCATCAGAAGAAGTAGAGTATCATCAGCAAACTGTTGGTGGGAGGAGACCTGATTGCCAGAAGTTGGAGGAAAGCCTTTTATCATGCCAATGCTAATAGCTTTGGAGATAGATCTGCTTAAACTGTCTGCCATTATAATGAATAATAGAGGGGAAATTGGGTCTCCTTGCCGGATTCCTCTATTGCTGGCAAAAAAACCAACCGGTTCCCCATTAACAACCACTGAGAATCTAGAAGTAGAAATACAAGAGTGAATGATTTTCCTGAATTTATTTTGAAAACCAAACTTGGATAAGACCTCATCCATGAATCTCCAGGAGACTCTGTCGAAGGCTTTATGCATGTCTAGCTTGATAGCCATCCCTGCCTTTTTACTTTTATCCATAGAATGTATTGTTTCATGAACCATGATAATTCCATCTTGAATAATTCTTCCCTGAATGAATCCGCTCTGCTGTTGTGAAATGATCTCCATAAGAATAGGTTGCATTCTACTGGTAAGAATCTTTGTGAAGATCCGATATATTACATTAACCAAACTGATTGGCCTGAAAACTTTGAAGTCTTTTGCATCCAACTTCTTCGGAGCAAGCACAATGTGTGTATTATTTAATTCTTTGATAAGATTTCCAGTTCTATAAAACTCATTAACAGCTTTCAATAGATCTTCAGAGCATATTTCCCAACATCTTTGGTAGAAGTTTTCCGAAAAACCATCGGGGCCCGGAGCCTTATCCCCTTCTAAAGTGAAAACAACCTTTTTCAATTCCTCAATGGTGACAGTTTTGGAAAGACTCTTAAACCTCTCAGCACGTATTATATTATTAGGAATGGAGTCTAAGAGAAAGGAGGCCGCTTGTTCATTGTAGGAATTATTCTCAGTGAGTAGATTCTTGTAAAATTTGAGGGCTTCTTCTTTGATGTCTTCAGAATCCTTAGTAATGTTCCCATTGTCCTTAGAAACCTCAGTAATTCTGTTACAAGCTCTATGCTTGAGGGCTGTCAAATGAAAAAAATTTGTATTCCTGTCTCCTGCTTTAAGCCAAAGGGCTCTAGACTTCATTCTCCAAAAGGATTCTTCATGGCTGTTTATATTATGCAGATCTGAGAGAAGTTTTTTTTCCTGCTGATGATCCTCTAGAGTCATACCTTTCAAGGAAACATTGAGTTCAAGCTCTTCCAACTGCTGCTTAAGTTCTTTCTTCTTTTCAAAAATATTTCCAAAAACCTCTTTATTCCAGATTCTAACCTTTTGCTTAACATTTTTCAACTTCTGTAGAAGCCTGAATTGGGCCGTCCCTGTGCCTTCCCAATACCACCACTCTTTAATTCTGTCCAGAATATCTTCATGCTCGAGCCACATTTTCTCAAATTTGAAATTGCAGTGAAAAGGTTTGGTCCAATTGAAGAAATTTAGGACAATAGGATTATGATCAGAGCCCGTTCTGGGAAGAGAAGAAAGATGAAAATTCTGATCTAAGATCCAATTAGCAGAAATAAGAGCTCTGTCTAGTTTAACCTGGATTAAGTTCTCCCCAAATCTTCTGTTAGACCAGGTAAATTGATTACCATGAAGCTCTATGTCCATAAGATTAAGAGTCGAAATGAAGCTAGCAAACTCTTCCATACTGAGAGAAAATTTAGAGCTTCCCCAAAATTTTCTCCCAGATTTAAAGGAGTATTGAAGTCTCCCATAATCAACCAGTTCATGTTCTCAACATTATTTCGAAACAAGGTTAACTCCTTCCATAAATTTCTTTTACCAGCAACAGTATTGGGTGCATAAATATTGGAAAGAATCCAGCTATGATTATTCTCAAGACTTTTAAAGATTATAGCTAAATGATTCTGGGAGGAGGAGAGTACATTACCATTAACAATTTTGGTATCCCAGAAGATCGCTAAGCCTCCAGAAGCTCCTTGAGAATCAACAGCAGCAAAGGCAGCGTTCTCCCAGAAATATCTTTTGCAATCTTCAACAGCTTTACTTTTCATTTTAGTTTCTTGAATAAGAAGGATGCTGGGCCTGTTTGATCTTTTAATTTCCTTGAGCATTCTTTTCTTAGGCCCCCCATTGAGGCCTCTGACATTCCAAGAAATAACCTTCATTAAAAAAGTTTTGGAGATGTAGTTGCCGGATGGTTCAAAATTCTTTGTGTACCATCTGCAATTTCTTTTTCAGTCTCTTTTTCTCTTACTTCTCTCTTTGATAGTCTACCTTTTCTATATGGGACTCCAATATTTGTAGTTCTTCTAGCAGTGGCCCTTGTGATTCTTGAGGTGGAAGCTTCCCAGCTTCCAATCTGCTTCTTTTTATCACTATAGAGTGATTCCAGAATTTCTTCCAGACTTTTTAGTCCTCTTTTCTTACTTCTCACTGTGATGAATCCATCATTATCACAGTCTGATATACTTTTCTTGCTAGTAGGGGTAATTTCCCCTTCCTCTTTACCTGTGTCAACATCAGTCTGTTTAACCATTTTAGGAGCGAGCTCCTCCATATCAGTAAACTCTTTATCTTGGTTTAGATCTCTTGCTATGGATTCCAGAACCTCTTTGACTTTTCCTTGTCTCATTTTGAGTATCTCCAGAGAGCTATTCCTATTTAACAGCTCTTGATGAGCAGAAGAAGTAGTTTTTTCCATCTCTTCTTCCTTAGAAGTAAGAGAAATGATAACTTTTTCATTTTCTTCATCAACCTCCATGCTCAACTTTACCGGATTTGGTGTCATAGTGTTCATTGCTGGATCCACTGTCATATCCCTTTTGCTTTCTTCACCTTTTGTCGATTCCAGATCTATTTCCTGTTGAGCCTCATCCAGCTTTTCCGACTGGTGAATTTTAGGTCTCCACAGTTTTCTATAAACCGGTGGCCTCTTTGTCTTAAATCCTTTTTTCCGATCTTTTAGCCTGGAATGCATCTGCAAGCGTCTACCTCCAGCATTCAGATCTGTTAGAGGATCTTTATCAGCCTTATCCATCTATTTCTGTCCTTGAGCCTCAGATAGATCTGAGGGTATTTCCAGCTTTTGCATTATTTGCTCAGGGCATTTGCTGGCAAAGTGCCCTAATTTATGACATTTGCTACATCTTAGTTGGAAAGCTTCATACTCTATTTGTTGTTTCCATGCTCCAAATTTGGACTGCAGAAAAATGTGATCAGGTAGCTCTTGATCCATTTCAGTAGAGACACAGAACCTTGCAAAGGCCAGCCTTGATCTATTTCTCGTGGGTCCATCAAGCCCAGCTGGTGAACCAATCGATTTGGCTATATGAAGGAGGATTTCATCATCCCACAGATGAAGGGGTAGCCCTGGGAGTCTACACCAGATGGGTATGGCATGAATGTTCTCAGCATATGGATTGAACCCAGGATACCATTTTTTTAAAAACAGCCCCATATTGCCCAGACACCAGGGACCACCCAATAAGACAGTGTCAACATCAGTTTGGAGATTAAAACGGGCCAGAAAAAACCCTTGGCCATGGTGGTGATGATCAAATCTCCTTTTGGTTTCCATCTGCGAATGGCCCATTTTCTGATAATGTCCACATTGGGTCTTGATCCCAGAAATTTTCCGACTAGGGCTAGATTGGTTTTCTCCAGTGCTCTATGCAGACATCCATCAGGCACTTGTATGTGGGTCACCCCCTCAGCATCTTTTGTACTTTTAAAATTCAGATCACATGCAGGATGAGGACCCACATTTTTGTCAGGAGGTATCTTAACAATATCCACCCAGGCTCTAGATCCAAAACTACCACCTTTAGCCGATTCTCTCTCTTTTACCGGTGCCTTATCAGCTATTTCGCAGCCTTTTGAAAGACATTCAGCAGCCAAAGCTGCTGAAACCGCACTCTCAAAACCCTCCCGTAGTCCTCCATGATCTTCAAACCCGCAGTCCTCGTTAATATTGAACATGTACCTTACAATAATGTATTCTTTGAGTTGAGATCTGTAGTATTTAACTTTTTTTTCAAATTATATGGTTGCAAATGGTACTATAAATACACTCTGTAACAACATTCCTTTATTCATAGCTTTCACAAAACTTGATGATAAACTATCAATTCTATAATTTGTAAAATGTAGACTACCACTTTTCATCTATGTGTAGACTTTAACACTTTATCCTAGTCCAAAATCTATTTTTTTGAATCTAGATTCTGAACATTTATTCCTCTATTCAAAATTAATGAGAAATGCACTCTTGTAGATCATTTTGATATTTTAATGGATGTTATTTTCCTTTGTTTCTAGAATACTAAATTTATCTACATTTTTAGTTGACAATAACGGAGTAAATAAACCCAAGCTCTAATAAATTTCCCTTTCTTATTTTAGGTATAATAGAGAATATGCATAGAGTCAACTAGAGCAGCAGTAGGATCAAGGAAGGGGTCTTTTCATCCAAGAAATGATAGGTCCCTTTTATTTTTTACATTCCCAATTTTAAATTTATATGCATCTATGATTAGATATCCATATCCCACAAATTTTTTGGGAAAAATGTACAATTTATTTATGAATGTATACAAATGTTTTAAGCAATGAGTTTTCCATTGTTTATTTTTCATTTCTCTTCAATTGCATAGCTAAATGAAAATTTTAAAACTTAATTGTGTACGCACTTACATGTAATCATAAAGAATTTGATAATTATTTACTTGTACTTTCTCATTTGAAATCAAGAATGAAATAATGGTCACCTAAAACAATTGTGTTTCCTTTTAATAATTTTATATCTTCAACTTATCCCTTACAATTATAACATGTTAATTTATGATATATGATCCCCTCCCGGTCTCTGTCAGGACCCTGTAGCCTTCTTTCATGGCTGGTGCATGATATTGTGGAAGACAATAACTGAAATGGCCTCCTATATGGGGAAAAGGCATCCTAGAATATGATCCCCAACCTATAAACCATTTTTTTCTCACCCAATCATTCCCTAAAAATGAGTAACCAGAAAAAACAACCCCCCTTCAAATGATGACAAAAAATGGTCAAAAATAAATACACATGTACATGGTTTAAGGATTTATGGTCAAAGGAGAGTGTATGAAGCCAAGTATATGAGATAGGTCGAGACCAAGAATGTGGAGAAATAGAGTGCAAAATATGTCTAGATGGAGCCTATGATCAATGTGAAGAGATTCCCCCATGAGGTGGGCTATGGTATATATAGATTCAATAAGGCTATGAGCAGTATCCATGTATGAGGGAAACAATGATGGATGTGAAAATAAGTTATACATGAGGAAAAAGGGCTCCAGATACCTTGGGAGTTTTCATGGGAGTCTTCAAGGCTAAGGAGCTATCATGAATAGGAGAAGTTGCACTAGGAGTAGGAGAAACTTAATATGGTATGGTAAGAGGATCTAAGGACAAAGGTGTCCATAATATGTGTGTTGGAAAGATAAATTTTCAAGGAAAAAATTGGTGGGTTTTTTTCCAATGCTAAGGAATTATAAGTCCCTCTACTTAACTGGTGCAACTGTAGTATATGGATGCATGAGTGAAAAGGTGGATTTTCTTGGTGGCCTTTTGGCTGGGGATCCAACAGGGGTACTCCAACAACCCTGTGGAAAATCTTACGTATATATGTAAGGGAAGAATTTGCTGGGAGATCGGGAAAGGGAGTGAGAATATTCAACAAGAGGAACTAATGTTGTAGGTAGAAAATCAAATTCTTGCACATAGTAGTTAAAAATTTCAACACATGCGTTAAAATCAAGAGGAAATAACTCTGTAAGTAGAAATAAGACCAAATAGAACTTAATGAAAACAAATTATTAGTAAACCCCTTAGTCAAAAAAGGATAGAAACTCCTTATGGTATTGATTCTCAAGAAGAAATTGTACATATTATGAGAATGGAAGACATTGAGAATAGGGGAAAAGTGACTAAATATTTTCAACCACAACTGATCAAAATATCTCTCATGAATTATAAGAATACAACCAGCTATAAGAATTCAAGAATTACAACCCCTTGGAATGACGAGCTCGTTACAATTTATAGAAGAGGAGCAACTCTTCATCTTATTGGTGACCCTCCATATGCTTTATTTATGAATTTAGGCTATTCATATTCCTTCTAAATGTTAAGTCCATTTTATAAAATCAAGGCGACTTAATTTACATAATGTTTCAAAAGTAAATTTGAGATTAATTAAAGGTGTATCAAAAAGTGAAAACCCCACTGAATAATTAGAACATTTAAAGAGAAAGAAATTTAGGGGGAAGGAAGAGGAGAGAGAGAAGAAGAGATGTTACTCTGAATGAAGTTCGATGATCCTTGTTGATGGAAAATTCCAATGCAGTGACAATTTGAATCTCTAAATTTTTTTCATCTTGATAAAATCCTACAAATTAGCTCATAGATGCTTTGGAATGAGTGTTTAAAAACACTTGTCAAATGACTTCACTGATGACCATCTGCCTCTAAAGAAATAGGAACTTAGAACCAATCATGTCAGGTTGAATGGACTTGTTTCACTGATGATCATAACTTCCACCCTTCGTATGATATACCTGTGACCCGAACCATGCAATGCTCCGATGTAGTGAAGATTGGATCCTTGAATGTCTTATACTAGGAGAGGATTCCTTTGCACAACGTACAAACACCATGAGATAAGTGTTTAAAAACACTATTGAATGATTTCATTGGTGATTGTGAGCATCAATTATGGAGATCCCTTCAGAAAATACTAAATCTTTGGAACAAATCTTGTCCTGATTCCCCACAACATGGTCACATTGCTTAGTTGATTTGGACATGATCCTGATGGGACATACTATGA
The DNA here is from genome assembly GCA_019776745.2 of Taxus chinensis. NCBI lineage: Eukaryota > Viridiplantae > Streptophyta > Pinopsida > Cupressales > Taxaceae > Taxus > Taxus chinensis. Next base: position 391,260,780 of record CM034157.1, read on the forward strand.
AAAATCTAATGGGTTTGATTGTGAATTCCACCTCATACATACTGATTGAAGCATGTAATGAGTGTCAAAAGACACTATTGAGATCCATCAAGATAGAGAATTCATTGGTCCCCCCCTTTGCGGACCCAAACTTCATGTTGTTTCTCAACACTTACTATATTTGGAAAGGGAAACTATTTTTGGCGACTGTCAATATTTTTTCACTTTGGTCCCTAAATGGTGATGTCAACTTAGAGGTTCAACTACCAGTACACTGCTCTTGTGAAATCCACACTTTGGAATAACCTGTTATTTTTAGTAAGTGCTAAAAAATCAACTTACTATTTTTACTAAGTGTGAAAAATTGGCCCCTTCGGTCCTTGACTAGCCGTGATTATTGAAAATTTTCCTTCCTTCTTTGCTCCCCTTACTTTGTAGACCAATTTTATATTTTTGACAGGTGATCGTGGGACCACTTACTATTTGTAGTAAGTGCCAAATTTGGATGGGGATGATCATTTGGATGGTTTTTCCTTATAATACAACTCCAGTTCTCACTACCTCCTTCGCAACTACTTCAATTAGTGACTTTCCCAAAATAGCAATCCTTTATGTAGAAGAACTGCTATTTTTAGAAAGTGAGCTTATGGTGATCAAAATTCCATGGAAAAAAAAATTTGATATGGGTTTTTTCCCTATATCGCCCCTCTGAAATCTTGGACCTACTCGATCAATGGTTTGGGAGATTTTAAAGTTTTAAAATTTTTACCTGACAACACTTTTGAACACATTAACGATTAATGGACCTCGAAATTGCACGTCTGGTTTTCCTCTCCATTTGAAAAAAGAATTATTTTTTTTTGTGTGTTTTTTCTCCTGATTCCGCTAGTGAAATTTCTCCTTGATTCGAATGTCGATTTAAAGAGAAATTGATATTTTTTCTATATAGAATGATTAACATCTATAAGAACCACTAAAAATATTCATTGTGTTGAAGGAGGGTTTTAAGGAGACACTTCCATGGTTTTTTTGAAAGGAATGAGTAAAATGATGAAAGCCAGTTCAATAACCATGTATACGGTTTGCCTGATCAGAATCGTCTGTTTAACACAGATTTAATGATGTCTCTCAAGTTTATGCTCTATGTTCTTCGCTTCTTAATGATAGATGTGAAATCATAATTCTTGTCTCTTATACATGTATGTATATCAAGGTTAGAGGATGATGTCTCATGAAGGGTGTATAAGGTTAAATGTAAAGCACTACAATGAATTTTAGAGAGTCAACCATTGCAGTTCTTCAAGGGGTATGGGAATACTTCAATTTTGTAGATGGTTAGCATATTGTCTGAGCATGAGGAATCATAATAATGTCTGATGATGTATATTGTGAATAAATGAGCACTAGGTTGACTATGTCTCCTATGAAATGATGTGAAAGGTAGGCATGTAGGACATGAAAAGGTGAATATTGCACTCTATGAGAGTACAGTCAACTATTGGAGGTCTGACACTGCATGTTACATGTCTAAGAAAGTAATCTTGAATCACTGGGGTTGGAAACCACTTATGATGTTCAAGTGGGGATTTTTCAAAATGTACAATCAGGAGGCTTGCAATGAAATATTTGTTTCCCCCATGTTTGAAAGGACAAAGGGGACATCGAATTTCATGGTGCGCAATGCGATCATATTAGGGCACAAATTAACGGTAGGGGATGAAACTCCACTAGCTATAGGGATTGGAAAATCCACTCTTGAAGGGGTCACATGGGTGACCCTCAAGGACTAATCAAGGGCATAAAGTGAAGATTTTATGTATATTTCCCAAGGAAAAAGGACAAGGGGGCATCAATTTAAGTAAGTGTTCTAATGCTCACCACTGAAGTGCCACAGATTACAACGGTTGAGGATTATAAGGCTCCAGTAAGCATGAGGGCTGACTCATAATGATCTGATAAGGTCATATGTATGATCAGAGGTAAAATAGGGGCTAAAATTTTATTGGAAATCCCTCATGTCCCCTACTTAAACTACATAATGACATAACAATTGTGGTCCATGGAAAACAATGATGACACGTGTCCTTGCAAAAGTATGGCCAATTGCGAGAACTTTCTCCAAGAAGGTTTTTGAAATGGTGATATTTCAAGCTCCCGATGGACTAGGTATGAAATTCTATATTTAGGTGACAGAGAAAATAACCTTTTGAATCCAAAGCTCATGTTCAAGAGAGATTCCTAAAACAAGCTAAAATTGGATTTTAATCATTGGAAGCAATTTGTGCATGAGAAAAATGTGTAGACCTATTGCACTTAAGGTGTTGTGAAAATCCTAATATTACACCATCAGTTAGATGGAGATAGTTGAATTCAATTTAGGGGGCATCAATGTCTTTTTTTTCTGTAACTCCATATGATCTTCTAATCACCTAACAAAGCTTGACAAAACTTTTGGCACTGTGCAAGGCCAGGCTTAGGAACCCTAATTTTCCTAAATATTGCCCCAACATATCCAAATCCTAGATTTGAGAATCTTCCGAGATAATCACTTCATGATTTAAGAGGACCTTCAAATCACCTCCAAGATTGAATTTTTTCATGTCCACTCTATTTGAATTCATCTATCTAGGGGAAGGCCAATGGTAGCCCTTCCCAATATTCCCAAAAATAGAGTTAAAGAAGAAGATAAAATCACCTTGGGCTTGAATTGAGTATTCCTAAATCACCATATGGGGCCCAAATGAGTTGATGAAGGAGAATCATGAACTAACTAGACATGCATTTTCTCTAATATGGAGGGTAGAAGACTAGGAAATTTTTGAAACAGGGGTATAGTTGTCATGTGGAAAATTGTTCAATTCCATTGTTACACATTTGCATGACAAAGTAGGATGAAGGAAAGCTAGAGGTGGCTTGGATTGAGTGTGATAAGGCAGGAAAAAGTATCACATGAGAACACCTAATGGAGACTTGAATTCTTGAGGAGTTAGTGGCATGTACATGCAGGATGATGTACTATATGGCTGATCATGTATACAAATAAGGTTAAAATAATGAATATAAAGGTACGTGAGTTGAATAAGTAAGACTAGCATAATTCAGTAGGCCTAGTCAGCAAGTTATCCTAGAATGGTGGATTAAAGGCAGGAGGTTGATGGTGAATCATGATAGAGGAAAGAGGAACATTAGTAGAACATGTTAAGGTAGGTACATGATGAAAACATGATAGGTTCATAAGGTATGAAGAGAAAATGTCTCAATTGGGCCTATTTCAAGGACCTAGGATGAGTATATAAAGCAAACCGAGATAATAAAGGATAAGAAAAACATGAGAATTTTTTAGGGACATTTTAGAGACGTTTTAAATGATGTTACAGGTCATGTCTCAACCTTTGGTGGTATGTTTGGGGTGCTATTCGTGACTGTCCTTGAGGACAAGCAAGATTAACATGCACAAACCATGGTGGTTAAGTATAGGTCTATTTACAAGAAAAAAATATTAGAACATGTTAACAAGGGTACTCCAGTGTTGTGGACCAAATTTCATGCAATTGTGAAGAAGAATTTTGAATTTATGAAGTTTTTAGTGCTATCAAGCTCACAAATTGTTCTTTCCTAGCTCGATGGTCAACTTTGAAGAGCAAATTTACCTAAAACCTCTGAATTTTTTCCTATATCTTTCATCATAGTTAGGGCATGTAATTAAGATTATTTTATAGTTGGAATGAGGAATCATGAAGGCCTATTATTTATGAAGGAATATTAACAATTTAACCCTCTCAAAACCCTCCTCTTACAGCAATAGGAAAAGTATTAGTTGTTTGATCATGAAATGGCTTGGGTGAGCTAATGTGATGATATGAGCATGTATAGGACTCCAATTACTTCAATTTGGTGGCATTTTATAGCTCCAAGTCAATTGGTAATATACAATTTCATATCTATTTTGAAATAAAATGCTTGTACAGTCCTATATAGTAAGCTTCATGGTAGAAATTTTGGTGTGTGAGAAATCATGGGAGGTACTTCAACTTATCATGAAAATATATAGGCATGTTGTGTGAAAAAATTTCATAAACCATATCAATGTAAGTATCCTTCCACTAAAAGTCTAACAATGCAAAACTAGCCAACTTTGGTTGAGGGAGTTCTATAGTGAATGCATGATGTGGAGGTGTAAGGTGATCAAGACAGTTGATACAAGTCCTACATGACATTTTAAATCCCAAGAAGTAATCAAGTGAATTTTCTTTTGGTCGGATCTCAAATGATCCAAGTTGTCATTCTAGGCCTATCAAGTAAGTCAGAGAAATAAGAGAGTAAATGTGTTGTTCTCCTCATAACTCATACAAGTGAACATTTTAAGGTGTATTATAGGTCCTCTAAGAAGTGTTTCATGCATTTAGTTGTCATGAAAGTGAATTTTAATTGTTTGAAGCCATGCAAAACAAGACTAGATTTTGTTTCTTAAAAACTAGATTTAGCAATCCTAGAAATACATGCTTAGTTAAGCCTTAGACCTTTGAATGGTATAAGATATTGGTTTGATTAGATTCACAAGACTTATATCCCTCTTAAAATGTTACATAGAATTCATGACAAGCTTGAAGGTGAGTGAACTTTCTCAATCTTGAATATTTTCCTTCTGTGCAGGATAATATGCTAAGACATGTCCCAAATCAGTGTTGTATTGCATGAATGTAGATGGTTGAGTTGTTTCATTACTCTCGAAGGTGAACTAGAGGTATTAAATGGCATACTCTAAGTATTAGAACATCTTAAACATGCACCTATCAGTATAAAATGAACATTCTTCATGATTGTAATTTTTGGTCTTGTTGGTCCTCAAATCTGTACCCCCTGGTGGATTAACAATTATCCTCCAAGGGAAGGGGTAATTTCTTGGAATGGTGGTAGATCGGGTTGGTATGTGTCATTTTGTAGTTGGGGATGGGTATAACACTTTCCTTTGGATCAATCCTTAGGATTATTAAGGGGTGTGTACAACGGGGATGGCCTATTCCAGCCACTGTTGGTCCTGCCTTGAACCAAGGTGAGAGGACCTGCGGGGTAACCTGAATATAAAGGGGGAGATGGATTATTTTTTCCCTAAATTTATTTTAATTTTGGATCAATCTAGGATAGACATGGCCATGGAAACAACACTTCACTCTCACGATTTGTCACACAAAATGGTGTATATGCTTACTTTACCAAACACATGTTACTATAGATAGCAAAATTCAGTTGCTCCTGCATTCTCCTGATAAAAGCTAAAGAACATTTTTAATGATATTTAGAGGCAAAACATAAAATCAATGAATGGAGGTTGGTAGGATCACTTATGTATTTTTTAAAAGATGGGTATTTATAGGATGACAGGTTTTTTTCAAAATAACATTTAACACTTAGAGCAGCCTGCAATTCTAGGAAATATGGAAAACTAGATTAACTAATGATAGTTTCTACAAAGGAAGATTTGCATTCATTGATATCCAATAGATGCAAATTTCTAACTCAATATCTAAAATACCAAACACAAAATCTTGTGCAAGCATTCTAATTAAGTATTTACTGCTTCTACTCTTTCATTCACAAGAACACTCAAAGGCTAAAAAAATCACTTCGACAAAATGGCTACAGTAAGGATTTTATAATTATGTCCAATATTGCATAGTAAATGCTCACATCACAACATTGAATCAAACTAATGAACTGTTGGTGAGAAAAAATTTAGGTGGACAAACTTGTGGATTTCTTGCCAACACTCTTAGAATCTAAGTCCCTCTAGTTAACTAGTGCAGTTGTCGTATATGCATGCACAAGTAAAGGTGGATTTTCTTGGTGGCCTTGTGGTCGGGGATCCAATAGGGGAACTCCACTGACCCTACAATAAAGCTAGAAATATCTTGATAGGGAATAATTTATCTGAAGAGTGGGAAATGGGGTGAGAACAGAGGTAGGAGAACTAAAGTTGTAGGTATAAAATTAGATTCCTGCACACACTAGTTAGAAATTTCATCACATGCATTCATGAGAAGAAACAACTCTGAAAATAACAACAAGACCAAATAGAATTTATTGATCACAAAGTATCAAGAAACCCCTTAGTCAAAGAAAGCTAGAAACTCCTTCTTCTTGTATTGATTACTTAAAAAGAAAGTTGTAGATTTTGTGGGAAAGGAAGAAATTTGAGAGTGGAGGAAAATAGAAGACAATGGCTATAAGTGATCCTTTTCTTTCTCTAAGTACAATGCACTCTTGATTTTATAATATCAATTGCCAACCCTTTGAAAAGAGAATGGCTTTACAATTTATAGAAGAGGATAAACTCTTCATCTTCTCGGTGACCCTCCATGTGACTTATTTCTAACTTTAGGCTATTCATATTCCTTCCAAATATTAAGTACCTTTTATAAAATTAAGGAAAATTAATTAACATAATGTTTCAAAAGTCACCTTTAGATGAATTAAAGGCATATCAAAAGTGAAAAATCCATTAAAGAATTAGAAATTTTGATGAGAGAGAAAGTTGGGGGGAAGGAAGAGGAGAGAGAGAAGAAGAGATGTTTCTCCAGGTGAAATATGATGATCCTGTTTGATGGAAAACTCCAGGAAAGTGAGACTCTGAATCTATGAAGTTACCTACTAAGAAAATCCTTCAAATTGGCTCACAGATGCGTTGGAATGAGTGTTTTAAAACATTTTTCAAATAACTTCACTGATGACCATGAACACCATATCTGAAGAGATAGGAATTCAAAATTGGTCATGTCAGGTTTAATGGACATGTTTTTTCAATGAGCACAACTTCCACCCTTCATATGGTATACCTGTGACCCAAACCATGTGATGCTCCAATGTAGTGAAACCTTGATCCTCGAATGTCTTATACTAAAAGAGGATTCCTTTGGACAACACATGAATACCATGAGATAAATGTTTAAAAACATTTTTGAATGCTTCCATTGGTGACACTAAGCATCACTCATGGAGATCCCTCAGGAAATACTGAAACTTTGGAACCAGCGTGTCCTAATTTCTTTCAACATTGCCACATTACTTGGATGCTTTGATTGTGACCCTGATGAAGCATATTATGAATAATTTGATGGTGTCAACTATGAATTCCACCTCACACATGAGTTTCAAAAGACATTGTCGGCATAAAAGATACCTCACTTGTATAGTTCTCACCCTTGCAAATCTGAAATTCAATCTTCCTTGACACCTTCTATATTTGGAAAAGGAAACTATTTTTAGCAAGTGTTGAGAATTTTCCCTCTCTAGGATCTAATTGGTGATGTCATCTTGAATGTTCAACTCCCAGTGTTTCTCTCTATGAAATCGACCCTTTATAGTAACCATGTTATTTTTAGTAAGTGCCCACAGGACAACTTACAATTTTTGGCAATCACACAAATTAGCTTTCCCAGACCTCAGATGATTATGGTAACTCGAATTACCCTTTCTCCCTATGTTCCTATCACATTATGGATTGATTTACTATTTTTAGCAAGTTTCTGTGAGATCACTTAATTTTTTTAGTAAGTGTCAATCTTGAACCAAGATGGCTATTTCGATGAATTTTACCTATGATACCTCTTTTGTGTTTATAGTATCCTTCATAGGTTCTTCAGTTGACAACATTCCCAAAATAACAACCCCTACGTACAAGACCTAATATTTTAGAAAGTAAGCCTCTAGTGGGTAGAATGTTGTAGAATGAAGTCTTTCCATATGGTCTTTTTCCCAATATTATCCCTCTGAAAAATTTGACTCACCCAATGAGTGGTTTGGGAAATTTTAAAGTTTTAAAAATTTCACCTAGCAGTGCTTTTGAATGAGGTAGTCATTAATGGAACTTGAGAATTACAGGTCTTATTTTTTTCTTCCGTTTGCAAAAAAAATACAATTTTTTGTGGGTTTTTTCTTCTGATCTCACTGGTGAAATTTCTCTTCAATACGGTTGTCGATTTGATGGGAAATTGATATTTTTTCTTCATTGGGCTAGAAAGAGGGATTATTCGTAGTGAGTGTTCTATGTAGCGTAAGGAGGGTATGAAGGTAGGTTTTAATGTTTTTTGAGAGAGGAATGAGAATAAATAAATGGTTTGTTGTTTTGTTCACTAGTTTGCAAGATTTCTTCAAATCTCTATTTCACAGCAAGGAAGATTTTCATTGTTTCTTCTCTTCATTCTTCGCTTCTTCTTCCTCATTTGATCAACCTTTCTTCTAAGACCCATATTATATCATGGAGTTAAAAATAACAATGCTTTGATGGATCTGGTTTGAGGTTCAACAATGGTGGAGTGGTAGAGAGAAGTTACAAAGCAATTTGCAGAGTTATGTAGAGGAATGGAAAGTAAGAAGTTAGAAGCTAGAAGTGGGAAGTAAGAAGGATTTTAACAATTCTAAATAAAGTTGAGCAGGTTTGAGTTGCATTTTCATGTCCCTCATGTCCTTTAAGCATTAATGGATGAGAGGGACATAATTTTTCATGTATCGTCTTGTCGTGACACATGGCACAAAGCCAATAATGAAGGTTTATGCCCAAAAAGTAGGTTAGAAGCACTGGGGTGTTGAAAACTGGTCATATGAAGATGCATGAGGATTTTTCAAAATTAACCAATCAGAGGTGGAGTGAATTTTTTTTTCCCCCACGTCCCTTTTCACAAAGGTACAAAGGGGACATCAAATTACACAATGTGCCTCACGATGACATGTGGCACAGATTCGACGGAAGGGGATGAAGGCTCCACTAGTTCCTAGGGGTTGGAAAATAGCTCTTGAAGGGGTCACATGGGTGACCAGGAGTCTATTTATGGGATGGGAAAATTTTATTTTCCTTTATTTCCTCCAACATAAACAGACATGAAGGACATCAAATTTCACAGCGTGCCAGAAGCCGCAACTTGTCACAGATATAACGATTGAGGATTTGAGCTCCCGTAAGCACCTGGGGGTTGAACTGGTGGTTTGAGATGTCATATGAAGATCCAAAGGGATTACAGGGGTTGGGATAAAAAAAATTTCTCTCATGTCCCTTTTCTTTAGGGATGTAAGGGATATTAAATTGTAATAGGCTCCTAGAGCTTACACGTGTTCTGTTCAAAATTTAGCTAACTCCTTAACTCACACCTAGAGGGTAACTTGAAATGGCGATAACTTCAGCTCCCAATGGAATTTGTGATGAAATTTTATATGAGCTTGACTGAAAATGGCCTTCATAATCCAATGGTTAGGATATCCGGTCTTGATTCCTCCATTTTTTTCTTGAACGATCATATTTTTTATCTAGTCCCTTACTTGAGTATGAGAAACATTTCTTGTAGACCTATTGTTCCAAAGTGTTGTGAAAAATATAATTTCACCATCTTGTAGTGATTTGAATTTCCTTTCTGAATATGTATTTTTTTCTCCTAACTCTAACTAGAGATCTTGGAATAACATTATGAAGCTTAGTAGCTTTTTGGGTATGTGTATTGCCTAGACCAGTGAACCCTAATTTTGGTGAAACTGGCCCAAATCTTCCAAATCCTTTCTAAATATTTCAAAATCACTTCCATGATGCTTTAAAACCTTAAATTCACCTCTAAATTTAATTTTGGGTTCTCCACTCCACTCCAAGAGTGTGCATCAGCCTCGGGAAGGCCAGTGGTAGCCCTTCCCAAAACCACCCAAAAATAGCAGTTTGCAAGAATACCTAAAATCACCTAATGGGGTTGAATTGACTTTCCTAAATAACCTAAGGGACTTGTTTTACATCATCTGGGAGGTCACTTGGCAAACTAAGTAGACCCGAGGTGCCCTGGGAGGGTAAAACTTGAAAAATTTGACACATGGGTATAGTTGTCATGCTTGGAAATCGTCAATCTCCCTATTGCACATTTTCATCACAACAATGTGAATGTCAAAGGATGAACACATGTGAACATAAGAAAAGTACCTAGTTTCATGTTTTAATGCACATAGCATAGTCTATGGATTAGGATTGTGTCATGCATGTGGAAATACTGAAGATGTATAGCATTGGAAAATGTAAGATCTGCGAGAGGATAATGTCAACATTGTGAGGGGAAAACCTTATAGATTCCAAGATACCAAATGGATGAGTGAGGAGTGTGTAAACAAGAATAATGTTCTCAAGATAATAAAATATAATAGATGTAATATTAGAATTTTTAGAAACAGTGGAAAAAATAAATGCAAACATAAAGATCAATATGTGTGTAAAATGTAATACTAAGAGGCTCATCAATATCAATGGAAAGAAATGGATGGAGATACACAATACTCATAAGAATCAATGGGTGCAATTTGGGAAGATTGATAATATTAAATCTGGATGAACTGTCAACTATGAGCATAGACATAAATTTGGAAAGAGGGGAATTAATTTCCCCCATAAGATGTAACAAGATGAGACGTAGTCATCGTAAATGAATCAAACATGGAATCTAAGAAACTTAAAGTATCAGGAATCATATTAAAATCAATACATTGTGTTCTAACTTGTGATGAGGAAGATGCAGACATAGATGTAACATTTGAAGAACTAAGCTTATGATAAATATAAGTTTGTAGAGATTAAGGCATGATGGGAGGAGTATCATGGGTTCCAATATAAAATTGATCTTGTAAATCCATATCACTAGGGTTCATCCTGAGAGGATAAGGATGTGCAATGTAGGTAATGACATAAAAATCATGTATTGGAGGAGTATCATAAGGAGTAACAATATGAGGTGTATATTCTACTGTAGAAATATCCATGGACGAAGGCTTAGTAAAGCCCTTGGTAGAAATAACTATATGCATAGTATTTAACCAAGGATGGCCTAGAAGGATAGTATAATGGACATCATGAAGCATAACGTGACATAAAACATCAAGAGTGTAAGATCCCATAGCAAGGGTAAGAGAGATTATTACAAATACCTTTGTATGGGTGTTATCAAAGATGAAATATATATAGTAGATGAAGTCATATCAATAGTAGAAAGGCCTATTTGATGGAGAAAGGAAATATTGCATATGTTAAGACCAAATCCAAGATCAAATAGGACATGCTTAACAAGCATATTATGAATTTGAGTATGGATATAGAATGAGAAAGAATTTTCATCAAGTATATGGTTAGGCATAAAATAAATATACACAAGAAACCTAATAAAAAAAATTATGGAAAGTGATGTTGATAAAAAAGTAATTGTTGTCAAATTAATAAAATGAACATATGTTGAAATGGAATTTGAAAATAGATTATTTATGTTCAAGATATGAACTAAAATGTGATTTAAAAATAGGAAGTTGTAGAAATTGACCGAAATGGTAGGATGAAGCATGAAACCCTAGAAAAAAAAATTAGATCTGATTTTATGGTGGGTGATAGAGGAAAATCAAGTTTGGTTTTAAATATTAAATGCATATATGAACCCTGATGAAACTAGGGTTTGGGTTTGGATAGTAATGGATGTGTTAAAGAGCATGTAATGGATTGGGTTCACGAAATAATTTAATAAATTTAAATCTAATATAAGGGAACTATTGATCAGATAGATATAAAAATAAAAAATCAAGATCAAGTAAAGTATATGCAAGAAAAGGGGAAAAGATAAGAGATAAAGAATGACTTGCCTTATATCTATAGGTTTGGATTGATTTTGGACTGATGAATAGGATGGAAAGGCATATTATGGACTGTATTAGATCTATGTCAGATTTTAGAAAGTGAAAATATCAGGGACAAGAGTTCCCAGAAGGGTACAAGGACACCTAGGTGCTAGCATCTATTATGGGTGGTGGTGTCAATGGAAGTTCTCAAGATTTAATTCTTTATGTGGCACTCCTTGTTTACCATGTGTCACATTACATTAATTGTGTCATACCTGTAATCTAAAAAATAAACTGTAGATACCTACATTGTACTCAAGCACACATCAAATAAATAAAATAGTACATATTCTTGAGTTGGATTGACCTCGAAAATCACCCCAATGTGATTTTCAACATTTCAAACTTTATGTAGTTCTTGTGTGTATGATTAGAATAGTTTATCTTGAGATAGGTTTTCCTAGTTTCAATCACACAAAGAGATAACGGGCCACAACTACTTTGTCCCAAATGTACATGTGTGGTATGAAATTTATAATAAAACATCCTATCAATAAAGCATGCATTCTTTAATGTAGTAGATATAATATAATTTCTCCTTGTAGATTTATGTGTCTCTTCAATAATTTACCCCCTAATTGGGTTAAATAAGACATGTATATATATGATTCATTTTCTTAAGTTTCATCATTAACAAGTAATATTCAGACCAAGAGTGATAAAATACTACAAGAAATAAGTAACATTCGAAAGATTAGAAAAATAGTAAAAGAGGAGACATGTGACCAGAGGGGATAGTAGCACCTGAGCACTCCTATACCTAATGGATGTTCTTATACATGGTTCTGTTAGCGAGAAAAAGTTTTGGGTGTAAAAAATTGTGGATTTCTTGCTAACAATTTAGTAATGTAAGTCCCTCTACTTAACTGGTGCAGCTATCATATATGCATGTGTGATTAAGGGTGGATTTTTCTAGTGGTCTTGTGGTTGGGGATCTAATAGGGGCACTCTACTGAACCTACGAAAAATATAGCAATCTCTTGCTAGAGAGGAAATTTTATGTAAAGTTGGAAAGGGGAGTGAGAAATGAAATAGGAAAACTAACGTTACAGGTAGAAAATCAGATTCCTGCACAAACTAGTTAAAAAAATTCAACACATGCATTTATGAGAAGAAACAACTCTTCAAATAGAAACAAGACTGATCAAAATTTATGAGCACAAAGTATCAATAAATCTTTCAGTCAAAAAATGCTAGAAACTCTTGCTTCTTGTATTGATTTATTAAACAAAATTTTTACATAGTGTGGGAATGGAGGAAAATTGTGAGGGGTGAAATGGAATAAAATGGCTATCTCATTTTTGCTCTCAAAGTAAAATACACTCTTGAGTTCACAAAATCAATCACCAACCCCTTGAAATGGGAATGGATTTACAATTAATATAATGAGATATGATAATTCATCTACCCCCCCCCCCCCAATGCCTTTTCATATGTCCTCGCATAACTTAAAACTTTTCAACTTCCTAGGAAACTTTTAAGTCTCTTTTTATAACATAAAGGTGACTTATTACATTAGGAACATTAATACATATGAAAAAGAGAAATGCCAAAGCAAAATTAAAACATTGAGAAGAGAGGGAAAAGTTGGGGGAAGAGGAGAGAGATAGAGCGAGAGAAGAAGAAGAGGAGATGTCATTCCTGATGAACTCCATTAATCCTCATTGATGGAAATCTCAATGTGATGAAACTATGAATCTCCAAACAAGTGTGAAAATCCTTCTAATTGGCTCACAACTGCTTTGGAATGATTTTTAAAAAATAATGTTGAATTGTTATGCCAGTGACCATAACTTCCACCATGCACAAGATACTCCCACAACTTGAGCCATGAAGTGAGTTTTGGGAGATACTGTTGAATACCTTGAGATGAGTCTCGAATTCCCTATGATAAATTCCTATGAATGATCTAAAATGATGGTGTTGACTTGAATGATCATCCCTCTATGTCACATTGTGCCAAACTTTCCTTCTAAGAACTACTTGCTATTTTTAGTAAGTATAGATGGGGCAACTTACTATTTTTATTAAGTGTCATAGTTAGATTTTCCCAACCTCAACTAGATATGGTAGCTTGAATTATTTATTCGTACTATGTTTCTATCACTTTTTAGACAATCTGGATATTTATATCAAGGGCTTGTGGAACCACTTACTATTTTTAGTAAGTGTCAATTATGAGATGAGATGATCTTTTTGATGAATTTTCCTATGATACTCCCTTTGTTTTCACTACATTTTTCATAGCCTCTTCAAATGGTGGCTTACCCAAAGTAAAATACCCATATGTAGGAAGGAATTTTATTTTTAGTAAGTTCACCATGGATGTTAGATTGAGACAAAACATGTTTTGAAAATCTAGGTCTTATTCTAGGATTCCATGTCGCGCATTTTGAGTAATTACTTTGTCTCAAAAAGTGGGAAAATGGTATTTTCATCAGCGGGGGAAGAATAATGAAAAAAATATAGCCCTCCATATCTCTAAAAAATAGGGACTTCATGTCATGGAAACTAGTTTACATGAAACTATATTTTTTAATGATCATTCCCTCTGATTTTCGTGTGATTTCACCCACTAGAACCCAGAGAATGAAGAGGTAGATCGCTACCTTTTTTTAGATGTTCTTCATGGGATAGGCTAGGAATATGATGAAAACTTGGTCCTCCATATCCCTAAAAAATAGTGACTTCATGGTGTAAAAACTAGTTCACGTGAAACTAGATTTTTCAATGATCATTCCCTCCAACTTTCGTGTGATTTCACCCACCAAAACGTTGAGAAGTTGAGAGGTAGCTCACTGATTTTTTTCCACCACTATGTCATGTTGGCCCTTAATAGATATTGAAATTTTGAGGTCTATTTTTTATCTCCATTTGTGATGAAATCAAATCTATTGTGATAGGTTCTAGCTTCTTGTCTCACTAGTGAAATTTCTCTTCGATCCGATTGCCAATTTGACGAGAAATTAAGCTTTGTTCTTCGTGGAGATAGAAGTGAAATTTATTTGTTATGAGAATTCCTTACTATGAATTGGAAGTTTTAAGGTGATTTTTAATGGCCTTCAAGAGTGAAGAACTCAGCAACAAATGGTTCTTCATTTCGTGCACTGGCTTACAAGATATGTTTGAATCTTCATCTCACAGAAATGGAGGTTTCTGAAGAATTCCTTCACTTTTCTCTTTCATTATTCATTCCTATGGACCTTTAAATCAATATTATTTTTTAAACCTTTACATATTCATGGATTTTAAGGTTATTTTTCCATGGTGGATCTAGTTTGGAACAACAATGGTGGACTCAGGTGTTCACTGCAACTTTTCTTCTGGTAGTGACAAGCAGGAAGAAATGGAAAACAATTAGAAAGTTTTTCAAAATTTTGAGTTTGAGTTGGGAAAATTTTCATGTCCCTAATGTACCTCACCTAAAAGTGACATGAGGGACATCAAATTCCATGGTGAGCAAGGTGACGACACGTGGCAGAGATCCGATGACAGGGAATGAAGTCTAAAAAATCATCTTTAAAGCATTAAGGGGCTGGAAGTTGGTCATATGGGTGACCAGAAGTCTCCTTAAGGGCTGGGTGAATTTTTCCATGTGTTATTTCACTGACCTTGAGTGACTTGAGGAAGAAAAAATCCATCCAGGATCCTGGAGCTGACACATGTCCTCCAAAAATTTGATCAACTCCCCAACTCACTCCAAGAGTGAAACTTGAAATGGTGATAACGTGAGCTCTTGATGGATGTTTTTGATGAAATTTTATATTATATTGACTATAATATCCTTCTAAATCCAATGGTGGGTGTATAATGTCTTGATTCTTCCATTTGACCCCTAAAAAGGGTGATTTTGTTATCTAGTGCTCTAATTGTGCATGATAAACACTGCTTGTAGACCCATTGCGCAAAAGTGTGGTGAAAAAAATAATTTCAAAATATTTTAGGACTTGGAATTAAATTTCCAAAGATTTTTTTTTCTCTTAACTCCATCCATATCTCCTAGAATCTCCTTTGGAAGCTCAATAGTTGTCTTGGCCTGTGCACTACCTAGGCATGTGAACCCTAATTTTAGTGAAATTGTCTCGACTTCTCTTGATCCTTCCTGAATCTTCCTAAATAAATTCCATGATGTTCCTAGGCCCTTGATTCACCTCCATGTTTGTTATATCTTTTTAATTTCTCTTAATGGGGTTGTTTCAGTCTTAATAAGGATGGTTATATCCCTTACCACAACTGCCAAAAGTTTGCATTTTTCAATGAAATCCTAAAAACACCTAGGGGAAATGAATGGAATTTCCTAAGTCACCTAGGGTGATTATATAACATTAATTGGGAGGTCACTTCGACTGAGTAGGCAAAATCGGGGTGCCTTGGAATGGTAAGACTTGAAAAAATTAACATAGGGGTATAGTTGTTATGCTCAGAAATTATTAATTTCCTTATTACACATTTGCATGAAAAAACCTAGATCTAGCTTGGGGACATGACATGGATTGAGCATAGTGAAGACATGACATGTGGAATCTAGAATCTCAACTTTAAACTATATGATCCATTCACTAGTGCCTTATCCATTGGGTCCTATGGAGTCATGTACAATTTACAAGAGAGAAAGATAACTGTTGGGCCTTAAAATATTGACTAAGTTCTGAAGGGTGCATGCACACATGGGACCTATAAATAATATGACTGCACATCAAAAATCACACAAGACAAGGATTTTAGAAGGGTTTTCAAAGAAACCATGACACATGTGCAAGGAAGAGAAAAATATCTTAGGACTTAGCCGTATTCAGAATTCCAAGAAGCGCTTGAGGAAAAACGTGACCTAACTAGGCATGTTGAATGGATAAGGTGACATCTTGGTGACTTGGTTGTCAAGGAAATAGTATTCTATGCATGAAACATTCCTAAAGACATAATTGTAGAAATTATTCATAGTCTTGTTTCGTAGTTCCTCTAATTCCATGAGTTCAATGAATCTTACTGTCAGAGTATTACTCTCCAAAACCTCAAGTTGATGAGCCAATTCTAAAGAAGGTAACTCCAAGGAGATTGGTATCTTTTTCTCCCTTCCATATACAAGCATGAAAGGATAATTCCCTAAGGCCCTTTTAGGTGTGATTTGATTAGCCCATAAGGCAGACTTAAGTTGTGTGTGCCAAGTCCTCTTGTTAGTTTCCATCATAAACTTAATAATCCTTATGAGGTTTTTGGTACTAGACTCAACCCATTAATTTCCTTGTAGATAGTAATTGGAAAAAGTCTTGAGGTAGACCCCATTTTTAACAACCCATTCACTCAACTTCATACTAAGAAAATCCATCGCATTATCTGAAATGACTATAAAAGGAACACCAAACCTTGTCACTATACCTTCCAAAAAATCCATAACCACCTTTTCATTTCTCTTCTTTAATGCTACTACCTCTATCCATCGCATAAACTAGTATATCATAGTAAGAACCCATTTATTTCTATTACTAGATGGAGGATTAATCATTCTAATGAAGTCCAACCCCCATTGAATAAAGGGTTGATCCACTTGAATTGGATGCAGTGGAAGAGATGTCAACTTCTGTCCACCCATGAAAAAAGCACACTCTTTACATCACCTTACCCAAAGATGGGCATCTTTGAACAAATCCGGCTAATACTAATTGGGTCACATGATCTGAATAGTAATTGTTCATGCAAAGTAATATCATCCAGATAGGCCATTATGAAAATCTTCCAGTATCTTACTCAACTATTCCGGTCTTACGCACCGAAAGAGGAAACCATTCAAATCCTTTCAAAATAGAACGTTATCTACCAAAACATATGGAATAGATTGAAGATGGAAATTATGTCTTTGGTTTTTATCCATGTTCACATGATATACTCCTGAGAAGAGGAAATTCTTCATTTTGGATAACAAGTCAACTTGATCATCACTCTCATCAGTGTTTAGGAGCATTGTATCCTCATCACCTTTTAATTCCATGTCTGACGCAAGTTGTTGACACAAACCTTTACCTCTGACAAGTTTGGTAACCTTGATATGTACATCATACTCCATCACCTTCCTGATCCATCCAGTGTGCTTCTCGTTCATCTCTTTGTTCAGAAAAAACTCCTTGATGCCTAAATGAGATAACATCAGATGAAATTTGTTGTTGGACAACATGTGCTTGAATTTATTCAAAGCATGAATAACTGAAAAATACTTGTTTTTAACCAAATGAGTATTTGAGATCTTAGTCTTTGAGGGATTGATTGAAGAAAGCAATTGGCTACTCTATTAGATCATAATTTTGTTAGGTGAGGATCCCTGAAATGCTCTCTTGACCTACAAAAGCATAAACGATAAAGTATTTATCAAACTTGGGGTTCACTAGCATGGGAGATTGAGAAATTTTTGTTTTAATAGATTCAAATATCTCTCATCCTTACTTTTTCCATGAGAATGGCATGTTTTTCTTCAACATGGTTGTCATTGGTTTAGCCAATGTTGTAAATTGAGGAATGAATCTCCACACAAAGTTTATGGTTCCCATAAAACTCTGGAGACCCTTCTTATGACTTGGGAGAGACAAGAACATAATTAAATGAATCTTGGTTGGATCGATTGACAATCCTTATCGTGAATAAACATGCCCTAATAACTTTAATTTGTGCACTACAAAAATACACTTCTTGGGATTGAGTGAAACCCCAAATTCCCTACACCTTTGGAAAACATTCCTTTGATGCAATATGTGATCATCTACATGCTTATAATATAAATTTATGTCATCTAGGTAAACTAAGATGATATCATTGATTAGTCCTTTAAATGCCATATCCATGGCTCTTTCAAAAGTATCCCTGACATTAGACAATCTGAATGGCATTTTGTTGTAGGCATATCTGCCCCACTTGGTAGTGAAATCCATTTTGAATTGGTTGGATTATTGGACTAGGATTTGATTATAACCTAAATATTCATCGAGAAAAGAAAATATTTGAGCTCCTACCACCATTTGAAGAATCTTCTCCATTTATGGAAGAGGGTAATGGTCTTCCAATGGCACACGATTCAAATCCCTAAAATCTACGCACTACTAAATATTCTATTCTTCTTCCTTTCAGGAACTAGATTAGCTACCCAAGAGGAGTGCTTAATGGGGAAAATAATACAGGCCTCGATGAGTTTGGTTAGCTATTTTCTCATTCGTGGCTCGATTTTGGGATTAATCGGCCTTTGTTTTTGTTATACTGGCTTGGCATTAGGATCCAATTCGATGGTATGTTGTTATAGACATGGATCAAAACCACGTAGGTATTTATAATTCTATGCAAATATGTCATGATACTCTTGAAAAAGTTTTATGAAAGCTTCTTTCTCTTAAGAAGTACACACCTTTCCAATCTTCATAAACTTCTCATGCGCTAGTTCAACCTCCTCAAAATCCTCTTCTTTGACCACCATGTTAAAACTTTTTATTTTGGCTTGATCATCAGAATTTAAAATGGATTCGAGAGTGAATAAGCCTTTTACTATTTGATTGATTTTAAATTATATAATTTTATCACCATATAACTCTTACAACCTATCTTGATTTCCTGCAGCAAATTCTACCTCTTTCTATAGGAAAAGGAAAAAAAA
Source organism: Taxus chinensis (assembly GCA_019776745.2). Classification (NCBI taxonomy): domain Eukaryota; kingdom Viridiplantae; phylum Streptophyta; class Pinopsida; order Cupressales; family Taxaceae; genus Taxus; species Taxus chinensis. The sequence goes on from CM034157.1 coordinate 391,280,065, forward strand.
ATTGTCACTATCAAACACTTTCCATCTACTCACATTATCAAGGACTATAGGTTGAACCACCATTTTTACAAATTTATTTCCTTCTTTCATGACATCAATGGGTATGTCGTATTATGAGCCAATTGTAGCAATCCTATCAGCATCTTGATTTCAATTTCTAGGAATTGCATGGATTTTGAAATATTTGAAATATTCAATCAAGTCCCAGACTTGGTTCTTATATGATCTTAAGAGATCATTCTTGGATGCATTATGTGATGTCACTTGATGTACAACTAACTCATTATCTCAAAAAATAGTAAGGGCTTTGATCCCCTTCTTTTGGGATAGTTGAATTCCTTTCACAAGGGTCTCGTATTCAGCAACATTGTTAGTGCAACTAAACTGTAACAAAAAAGATGAGTACTTATATCCCTCTTGTGAAATCAACATAACACTATCACCAGATCCATTCTTACTTCTCAAGCCATCGAAGAACAATTGCCATATTCCTTCTTAATTGTTTGGTTTTTGGATGAGTTGTAGTATGGTTGCACCTTGTTCATGAATGCAGTATGTACCCAATATTTTTTCTTCCAAAAGTAGAAAACCATCTTCTTCTTCTACCAAAACATCAACGTAGGGATCATACTGATGATCTCCACTTAATCTAGCACAGTATCAGGAAATTCTTCAATGAGAGTGGTAAGTTCATGATCAACATATTCTTCTTTCGGATCTCTGATGATGTAATTCCCATTTTAGGATTAGTGGTGTAGGGTTCTACATGATTGTGGCAGATTGGTTCTACCCTTATAGTCACTTTGGATCCATATTGATTCCTTAGAATCATATGTGAACAATCATCTAATAGACAACCACCCATCTTAATAGTGAAATATTGTGATAGGAAGATGAAAAAGAGAGGAGGAAGATCAATGACTAATATTTCTTGGGTGAATGAAAAACTTGGGCATGCATGGATGATAAGCTAAAGTCATTTGATAACTCCAATAGTCTTAATAGATGTGTCATCCAATTGAAAAAATCCTCTTTCAATTGGCATATATTGTATGCCTAGTACATCTGTAATTTGTTTGGGCACGACTGAGCTACTGGCACTAGAATCGATCATGTAATTGTGCACCAGATGATTTCTAATGATCAGGGAAATATAGAATGGTGGTGGTTTTTTTTCTTTAGGAATAATTTTCCCTTCTGGTTAACACAAAATTGTATAAGTTTTTACTCCATGACTTGATGATCCACTGGTTTTACCAAAACTATTCAAATATTCTCGCAACAAGTTTCTTTCAGAAGGAATTAAGAGTGTGTTCCACATAGTAACACTCAAATTGGTTTTCTTCATCTATTCCACTATGTTAAAGGGAATTAATCCTAATTTTTTGACATTTTTTTGAGCATTAGAATCCTTCTTTGGAAAATGCTTGTTGGGTACTGTGATGCTTGATGAAATTTCTTTTTTGCAACTTGGCTAACACGTATTTCAAGCGGTTTCTTTCCCACATCTTTATCATCCTCCGCTTGTGTCTGAGTTTATGAAGTGGATATTTGATCATATTTCAATGTTTGAGGCTCCATTTCTATCTTTTTGAAATGATTTTTTTCCACTAGTTACGAGGAATCTGTATTTAATTCACAAAAATCTTCTGCTTGCCAATTTAGAAAAGTGGTTTCTTCAGGTGCATGCAGTTGATCTGTTGTTTCTTGTGTAGATGTGTTCTTTGTTTTCTCAGAAGGGGAATATTTGATTTAAACCTTAAGATCCTAGCCAATAACTCCATTTCGAAAAATATTTTGATTGTGGGGTTGAGGACAAGGGTAGCACCATTCGTAGTCTTGGACTAGATTGTTCTGGATAGGTACAACGGCTCTAGATGAACTAGTAGCAAGAGGGTTCTAAAATTTCAAAGGTATGACATTCACATCTTGATTTTTAGCTTACCTTTGTAGCTGATTGTTCCCTTGAAAAGGAGGAAAATTTGAATGATATTACTGATTTTGTGGCTAATATGGATGATTGTATTGAAACTATTGCCTCTTGAGTGCAACAAGCTTGTTTCCAAATGTTTGGAGCAGTGACTTGAATTCAAATAGATCATTTGAAGAGGTAGGGGTAGGCTGATCTAGTTGATTAGAGGCTATCAAAATAGGAGCAACGATAGGTTGATTGTTCATAGGATCTGGAGGCAACAACATTGGTGGTTGTGGAGTTATCTTTCTAGCTTGAATCAAGGAATGTTCTGCCCTTATGGCAACGATGTAGGCGTTAATGCAACCTATCCCATGGACTAGATCAATACTGCTACATCGTTATTCAAGGCTTGCAAATAATACAAGAATGCATTATGTGCAGAAGGCTTTACAAGTTCTAGAATCCTATTCCAGGTCCTATGGAATCAGAAGTTAAAGTCAGTCACGTATTCTTGGGGAGCTCTCTTCATGCTAGTGATTTGTTGAAAAAGTTAAAGATGATCACTCTTTTCTTCAAATTATTCACAGATCTTTTCTTTTAATTCATCTGAAGTGGTTATATTGCCATCACTTAACCCTTGAAACCATTAAAGTGATTTTACGTTAAAAGAGGTAGCAAGAATTCTAACTCCAACTTTGTCCTCCATGACATTATGTATGAAAAAAATATTGGCTACATTAAGAATATGTTCCACTTGAGTAACATGATTTTCCCCTGTGTAAAAGGGTAAAATTTTGAGTGTCGCAACAGGTATAGGGTCACGTTGAGCCAAAAGAAGAGGATTTCTTGCATTGAAAGGGAGAAAACTTGGTTTTATGCCATAGTAGTAAGAGGTTGATTATTCCTTGATGGAGTGAACCTTCCATACATAGGAGTTAAATGACCCGTACGAGGTAGAGCTGCAACTGGTGATGTTGAAACACCTCTTCATCTTATCTTTGGAGGAGACAAGGAAAGTTTGATATGATGATAATTTCCTTGCTTTGAGTAAGTTCTTATTTGAATTCTTCACATAATTTAATGCATTGAGATTTGTAATCCAAATATATGGAGTCTCCAGGTACTTTGACTTGTGTAATTTAGAAGAGAAGTACCAACTCTTTGTCCCACCAGGCATGCCAAAACTTGTTGTTGCCAAATCACTGCACCCTCCGAATGGCCAGAATGTGAACAAGATGTTCAGTGTGATTGGGACACATGGGATCACCTCTCAAGATGTGGGACTTGGGCTCAAGGTGAACCTATGGAGAAGGCCAAATTCCTCTTCCTAAACTAAGTGTTGTACTACTCCTAGTGTGATAAAAAATCCTATCTAGTCCTATGCTAACATCTTCATGGGATTTTAGGGAAATATATTTTAAAAAATGAAACTATAGTAGGGATGGTGATGCACCAAGTAAAGGGTGTTTCAAACTCAGGAAGGGTTAATTTGAAGAGGGTGTGTGCACCACAGCTCAACTTCACCTACTGTAACTTAGAGAGGGTACAGGATACCACAGACTAAGAGACATGCATTCCCTTTGTTAAACTTGATCAGACAGAGCAATATATTAGTTTCCCAGTGAAGAAGGATGAACTTAAGAAGGGTGAACAGACACCACAACTCAACTGCATGCAATACTCCACCACTTGATAAGCACATAACTCCAAGAACCTGTAATAGAAACATGAACTTGCACAGTGTACCTGCAAGCATGAGAAAAGGCACAAAGAAGTATAGAAGGATGAAAGGAGCAAAATTAGTCTCAAAACACACACTTTTATTACTTCAATAATGTTCAAAATGTATCATACATTCAGAAGAGGAAATAGTTTCCATTATAATCTTGAAGAGGGGGCTTGAAAGTTCTCTCAACACACAAGGACAACTTGCAGAAGAGAGAGAACTCTTGAAAATTGGACTTGCCTAAGATGTCTAACTTTCCAACCTATCTGACCTGTTGGAACCCCTTGGAATGAGCTTCCAACTTACATTTATAGAAGAATATGTGAGAGAGAAGAGGAAAGGTCATAATTACATTCCTAAATTGAAGGCACATGATGTATTTATTATAGTTGGTTGAACCACTTTAGAATATTCCATCATGTACCATTAATACCAAGTTGACCTAGTCTTCTCAATTAATTAAAAGAATATTTAAATAATAATAATAAATATTATTATTAAAATATTCAAACAAAAATATTAAATTAATTAAAAAATAATTGTGGGGCCCCCGTTGACCGGTTTGACTTGAAGAAGGAAGGGTCATGAAGAAAAGGCCAAAAAAAGAGTCCAACTCGGTAGTTGGCTAGCCGAGCCAACTCACCAAGTTGGACTTAAGCTCCCCCAATGAGGCTTCTCACATCACCACAACCATCTCCGAGTTTTGAGCAACCTAGCGAAGTCACTGAGCTCGAATTTTCCTCCATATGCTAAAATATCCAAATGGCTCGATAACCAAGCTCCTGGTTCACATGATTCATGAGATCATCCCATGAGCTAGGCATATTTCCCTTTATCTCGATGAGCTTAAATAGGTTTGGTGAGCTCTAACCTCCTTATTCTTTAAAATAGATTTCATTAATCTTTGTTATAACACTTTGACTGAGCTGAGTGTGTAACCACATGGAGTTCTTTTACAAGAGTTAAGATCCTTTTACACATTAATCAAGCTGCCCACATTGTGTTAGTTTTCCTTTAGTGAATTTAATCAGTTGGCTGTGTAGAATCCTATTGAGATCAATTAATCCATTTTAAAAGTTCTCATGATACTCTATCGAGTCATTGCCATCACATAAACCATCCTTTAAGTCAATACCGAGCCAATTTGAATCATCCTTTTGCCCAAACTAGAATTATTGAGCTCATTGATCCACTCACTTTTTACAACCATCCACTGAGTTCCTTTCATTGAGTAACTTTCTCATGGGTTCAATTCACCGATTCCCTTTCCATCATGGCTCAGCTAGCTCTAGTTCCTCTCCTTGAGAGATCTCTACCGAGGTTTGTATGATCTCCACCATCAAACCCGACAAGCTCTCACCAAATGAGATCTGTTCCCAATGAGCTCTGAGCCGATCAAGATTCTGTGCCAAGCTCTTAATGCTATGAATGAGATGGGTTGACCTCCTACACCATGAGCTCTCCCCACCAGAGATAATATCCTTCATAGTGCAGAATGTTTTGACTTGGTGAGCTCCTTTATGACATTGATTTCATTACCATATTATCTCGATCTAGAACTCACCGAGTCCTTTATTTCTACGACCACCTGTTTTTACCTAACTCACTTGGTTTTAACTTTGGCATTTATAATGGTCCACTCGGTTCACCGAGTTGATCTTATGTATGCTCCATGATTACTTATCTCTCCAACATTTTTTGGGCAGATTGGTCCCTTCATGAGCTCACCATAGATCTCGTTTAAGCTTGAAATGACTCGACAGAGCCCTTTCTTGAACTGCTCAATGTTATACACATATGCTAGCTTAGATCACCTCGACACTTCACTCCTCAGCTTGGTGCATCAATATTTCTTCAACTTGGCCTTCTAGACATCCTCCTCACAAATTGAAACTTGTCATTTGTGATCTCCTTTATTTTATATTGAGCCTTCTTTTTATGAATTCACTTACCCCACTTACCAATTTGGGGCCATGAGTCGAATTACTCAGTGCGAGCTCATATCTTGATATCTCAGCAAGCTTTTAATAGTATACACATTTTACGTAGATTTTTGATTTTATACTGGTAATATGTATCTTCCTATTGTGACCAAGTATGAGCCTTTTGTTAGTTCTCTTCAAATTTAGCATGAACTTATTGCTGAGTGAGCTTGGTCCAAAATATCTTCAACATCACACCAATCTCTACCACGAGCCCATATGACGACTTGTTTGAGCATGTCAAATGAGATTCCTCATGTTGACCCACTGCCAAACTTCTTCAGAGTTCCTTGAAGACACCTTGTTTGAGTGATTTACACATTGGGCTTGATCTCAAGGTTTTTGCCAAAAAATAACTAAATTCATTTTCTTCACGATCCCTTACATTTTTAGAAGTTTAATTATTAGAATCTGAGGATTTTCTTTCCTTTAAAGCATGGATTATTTGTCACAAAAATCCACATTCATGGTGATTCAAACCTTAGAACCCACAGACCCCTAAAATTAGCTTGTGACTTGGAGACCGAGCCTTAACTATTTTTCTGAAATTTGTAACAACCCCAAGATTTACCAAGCTCCCCAACTTTGCTTCATGCTCATGATATCCCCATAATAAAACTCAAACTAGATCAAGCTTTGCTTAGTGGTCTCATTGAGCTGTCGATGTACTTACCTTAGTTCAATTCTTCATTTTAATGCATGGCTACTCACATGTCCATTGATGAGCCCAAACCAATCTCCCAATGTAATTAGACATCAATCAACTCTTCTATGAACTTGGGATTGAGCCAATTTAATGCTAACTTGCTAACTCTTTTAAGACTTGTCAAGCTCCCTCTTGACTGACTCGGGTGATCCCTGGTAATGTTTCTTCATCGAGCCCATTTTTGAGTCATGATCTAATATTTCCTATTAAGCATTTCATCTCATAGCTCTTTAACCAAGCTCAGTAGAACTTGACTCAAATGACTAAGCTCCTTACCGAGTGATATCAAATCAGTTCAATTTAACATTAGGTGGCTTCTCCTTATGCAATATTGGGTGATATTTTAGTCTCGAAAACCATTTTGGGTGTTTCCACACTTGACATTAAAACCTGGGATTTACTTGATCCTCCTTGAAACCAGAGGACCATAGAGACATGATAAAATATCTCCAACATGATTAATTAATTAATTTAATTATTTTATCTCAATTATGACCAAAAGTGGGTCCATCAGGACCAATGTTCTGTTTCAAACACAACCTAACCCCATTGTCCAATTTCACTATGCACACAAAATTGGATTACATTTTTGGTGACCTCTCAGGGAGGATTTCCTACTAAGCATGATTCCATTATCCTTAAGTCATCCATTGGTTATAGAGTCAATATTGGAATCCTTAAACGTATTTGGTTCCTCACGATAGATCTCAAAATCCCCTTGAGAATTGTTGATCTTGGACCTCCCTAGAATTCTATGCATGAAGTATACTAAATCTGATGAACACTTGATATCTAGGCATACTATAGAATTTTGAATGAGGCAGATCATGAAACTCATATGGAAACTTTGAACCTTCGTTCTACTTTAATACCTCTAATGATGAAATAATGTGCAACTACAACACAAAAACATAACAACAAGGAAAGGAAGATAATAGCAACACACAACAATGTGCATAAGCACTTGGAGGAAAACACCTAACTAAATTATATAGGGGTGGAATACTTCTAAAAAATAAGATTTGAGATGTATCACATTCACATGAATTGGAGGTTCTTCTCCATTGATCCTGGATAGATGAAATGAATTCACCTCTTTACAACTTGTGATGATGTATGGTCCACCCCAGAGAGTGCCATATTTGGTGTTCTTTCTTGGCTTGGCCCTATCTTCATCCCATTTGAGGGCTAGATATCCCTTGTGAAAATTCCTATTGGAGGCCTTCTTGTTAAAATATTTCTTAACTTGAGCCTAATGTTACTCTAAATTCTTCATAGCCTTGTTCTGTACTTCCTCTAACTCCACGAGTTCAATGAATCTTACTGTCAGAGTATCACTCTCGATAACCTCAAGCTGATGATCCAATTATAAAGAAGGTAACTATAAGGACATTGGTAGCTTTTCCTCCCTTCCGTATACAAGCACAAAATGAGAATTCCCTATGGCTCTTTTAGGTGTGATTCGATCAGCCTATAAGACAGACTTAAGCTATGTGTTCCAAGTCCTCTTGCTAGTTTCCATTGTATGCTTAATAATCCTTATGAGGTTTTTATTACTAGACTCAATCAATCCATTTCCTTGTAGATAGTAATTGGATGAAGTCTTTAGGTAGACCCCATTTTTAACATCCCATTTACTCAACTTCATACCAAGAAAATCCATCGTGTTGTATGAAATCACTGTAAAAGGAACACCAAACCTTGTCATTATACCTTCAAAAAAATCTAAAACCACCTTTTCATTGCTCTCCTTCAATGCTAATGCCTTTGTCTATCAAGTAAAATAGTTTTTTGCAGTAAGGAAACATTTATGTCCCGTCACTAGATGGACGATTAATCCTTCTGATGAAGTCCAACCCTCATTAAACAAAGGGTTGATCCACTTGAATTAGATGCAGTGGAAGAGTTGTCAACTTCTGCTTGCCTTTGAAAAAGAACACTATTTACATCTCCTTACCCAGAGATGGGCATATTTGAAAAAATCTAGCTAATAGTTACTGGGTCACATAATCTTAGTAGTAGTTTTTTGTGTAGAGTAATGTCCTCCTGATAGGCCATTATGAATCTCTTCCATTATCTTACTCACCAATTCTGGTCTTATGCACCGAAGGAGGACACCATTCAAACCCTTTCAAAAGGGAAAGTTATCTACCAAAACATATGGAATATATTGAAGATGAAAAGTCTATCTTTGCTTTTTATCCATGTTCATAGGATATACTCCTAAGAAGAGGAAATTTTTCATTTTGGATAACTAGTCAACTTGATCATCGCTCTCATAATTTTTTAGGAGCATTGTATCCTCATCACCTTTTGATTCCATGTCCACAACAAGTTATTGACACAAACCTTTACCCCTGACAAGTTTGGTAACCTTTATATGTACAACATACTCCATTACCTTTGTGATCAATCTAACACACTTCTCATTCATCTCTTTGTTAGCAAAAACTCCTTGACACCTAGATGAGATAGCATCAGATGAATTTTGTTGTTGGACAACATGTGTTTGAATTTCTTCAAAAATCAAATAACTGCAAATACTTATTTTTCAATGAATGAGTATTTGAGCTCGTAGTATTTAAGGGATTGATTGAAGAAAGCAATTGATTGATCCATCAGATCATCATTTTGCTGGGTGAGGATCCCCAAAATGCTCTCTTAACCTGAAAAATTATAAAGGATAAAGTATTTATCAAACTTGGGGTTCACTAGGATGGGAGCTTGAGAAATTTTTGTTTTGATAGCTTCGAAGCTCTCTCGTCCTTCCTTTTTCCGTGACAATGGCATGTTTTTCTTCAAAATGGTTTTCATTGGTTTAGTCAATGTCACAAATTAAGGAATGAATCTCTGCATAAATTTTATGGTTCCTAGAAAACTCTAGAGACCCTTCTTATGACTTGGGAGAGACAGGGACATAATCAAATGAATCCTATCTGTATTGATAGGCCTTCTACTTAAACAACAATGCCTTAACAACTTTCCTTCATGCACTATAAAAATAAACTTCTTGGGATTGAGTGAAACCCCAAATTCCCTACACCTTCAAAAAACCTTCCTTAGATGCATGATGTGATCATCTACATGCTTAGAATATATAGTTATGTCATCCAAGTAAACCAAGATGATATCATTTATTTTCCCTTTAAACTCCATATCCATGGTTGTTTGGAAAGTAGCTACGACGTTGGACAATCCAAATGGCATTTTGTTGTAGGCATATATGCCCCACTTGGTAGCGAAATCCATTTTGAATTGGTCAGATTCTTGGAATAGGATTTGATTATAACCCCAATATCCATCGATAAAATTAAATCTTTGAGCTCTTGCCATGATTTGAAGGATCTGCTCCATTAATGGAAGAGGGTAATGGTTTTTTAATGACACACAATTCAAATCCTTAAAATCTACGCACAAATGAATCTCTTAATTCTTCTTCCTTATGGGAACCACATTGGATACCCAAGAGGAGTGTTTGATGGGAAAAATAATACAGGCCTCGATGAGTTTGGTTAGCTCTTTTCTCATTAGTGGCTCAATTTTAGGATTAGTCGGCCTCTATTTCTGGTGAACTAGCTTAACATTAGGATCTAGTTTGATGGCATGGTATACTAGACCTGGATCAAAACCACGCAAGTATTTATAGCTCCACGCAAAGATGTCATGACAATTTTGAAATTTTTGATGAAAGCTTCTTTCTCTTCGGAAGTACACACCTTGACAATCTTCAGAAACTTCTCATGTGCTATCTTGACCTACTCAAAATCCTCTTCTTTGACCACCATGCTATAAATTTGTCTTTTAGCTTGATCATTTGAATGGAAAATGGATTTGAGAGTGACTAAGACTTTTACTAGTTTATTTCTTTTAAATTGTATAATTTGATCACCATGTGACTCTTGCAACCTTTCCTAATTTCTTGCAACAAACTCTGCCTCTTCCTGTGGGAAAAGTAAAATTTATTTGTCACTATCAAACACCTGCCAGCAACTCACATTATCAGGGACTATAGGTCAAACCACCATTTTGACAAATTTCTTTCCTTATTTCATGACATCAATGGGTATGTCATATTGCGATCCAATTGTAGCAATCCTATCATCATCTTGATTATGATTTCTAGGAACTACATGGATTCTGAAAGATTCAAAATATTCAATCAAGTCTCAAACTCAATTATTATATTATCTTAATAGATCATAATTAGATGTATTGTGTGACATCACTTGATGGAAAACTAACTCATTGTCTCAAAAAATAGTAAGGGATTTGATCCCCTTCTTTTGGGCTAGTTGAATTCATTGCACGAGGGAATCATATTCAACAACATTCTTAGTGCAATTAAACTGCAACCAAAAAGATGAGAAGTACTTATCTCCCTCTATAGAAATTAACATAACACCAACATTAGATCCATTCTTAATTCTCAAGCCATCAAAGAAAAATTCCCATAGTCCTTAATTGTTTGGCTTTTTGATGAGTTGTGGTATGATTGTACCTTCTTCATCAATGCAGTATGTACCCAATCTTGTTTCTTCAAAAAGTAGAAAACTAGCTTCTTCTTCTGCCAACACATCAGCATAGGGATCATATTGACGACATCCACTTAATTCATCTAACATAGTATCAGGGACTTCTTCAATGAGATTGGTTGGCTCATGATCAACATCTTCTTCTTTTGGATCTCTGATGATGTAATTCCCATTTTAGGATTAGTGGTGTAGGGTTCTACATGATTGTGGCAAATTGGTTCTTCCCTTATAGTCACTTTTTTTCTGTATCAATTTTAAGAATCATATGTGACCAATCACCTGATAGATAACCATTCATCTTGGCAGTGAAATCTTGTGATAGGAAAATGGAAAAGAGAGGAGGAAGATCAATGACTAATATGTCTTGGGTGAATGAAAAACTTTGGAATGCATGGATGGTAAGTTGAATTCCTTTGATAACTCTAATAGTCTTAACAGTTGTGTTATCCAACTGAACAACTCCTCTTGCAATTGGCATATGTTTTATGCCTAGTACATCTACAATTTGTTTAGGCATGACTGAGTTACTAGCACCAGAATCGATCATTCAATTGTGAACCAGGTGTTTACCAATGATCAGGGAAATATAGAATCGTGGTGGTATGTTTACTTTAGGAATAATTTTCCCTTATAGTTTACACAAACTCATAGCATTTGTTACTACATGACCTGATGATTCATTGGTTCTACCAAAATTGTTCAGATCTTCTCGCAACAAATTTCTTTGAGAAGGAATTGAGATTGCATCCCACATAGTAACACTCAGATTGGTTTTATTCATCTATTCTAATATACTAAAGGGAATTGCTTCTAATTTGTTGATGCTTTTTTTAGCATTATAATCCTCCTTTCTAAAATGTTTGTTGGGTACCGTGATGCCTGATGAACTTTTTTTCTTGCGGCTTGGCTAATAGGTATTTCTTGTGGTTTCTTTCCCACATCTTTATCAACCGCCACTTATGTTTGAGGCTGTGAAGTGTATGTTTGATCAGATTTGGATGTTTTAGGTTCCATTTCTCTCTTTTTGGAATGAGTGTTTTCCACTACTGATGAGGAATCTATATTCAACCCATAAAAATATTTTTCTTGCCAATTTAGCAACATGGTTTCTTCAGGTGCCTATAGTTGATCTGTAGTTTCTTGAGTAGATGTGTTCTCTATTTTCTTAGAAGGGGAAGATATGCTTTGAACCATAAGAAATCCATTTCGAAAAATATTTTTATTGTGGGGTTGATAACAAGAGTTGCACCATTCATAGTCTTGGAATAGATTGTTCTAGATAGGTACAATGGCTCTAGATGAACTAGCAACAAGAGGGTTCTAAAATTTCAAAGGTCTAACATTTGCAGCTTGATTTATAGCTTGATTTTGTAGCTAATTGTTCCCTTAAAAAGGAGAATGGTTACCCTGATACTTCTTATTTTTTGGTTGATATGGACGATTGTATTCAAATTGTTATGTCTTGATTTAAACAAGCTTGTTTCCAAACATTTACAGTAGTGACTTGACTTCAAATAGATCATTTGAAGAGGAAGGGGTAGACTGAGCTGGTTGATTAGAGGTTGTCGAAATAGGAGAAATGATAGGTTGATTGTTCGTAAGATCCGGAGACAATGGCATTGGTGTTCATGGAGCTAGCTTTCCATCATGAATCAAGGAATTTTCCTCTCTCATGGCAACGTTGTAGGCATCAGGTAATGTAACCCCTCCCATGGACTAGATCAAGACTACTACATCACTATTCAAGGTTCAAAATAATACAAGAATGTATTATGTGTAGAAGGCTTTACAAGTGCTAGAATCTTATTCTAGGTCCTGTGGAATTGGAAGTGTAAATCACTCATGTATTCTTGGGGATCTCTCTTCATGGTAGTGAGTTGTTCCAAAAGTGAAATATTATCACTCTTGTCTTCAAAATGTTTACAAATCTTTTCTCCTAATTCATCGCAAGTGGTTATGTTGCCAACACTTAACCCTCAAAACCATTGAAATTATTTTCCCTTAAAATATGTAGCAAAGTTGTCCTCCATGACATTATGTACAACACAAATACTAGCTACATCAAGAATATGTTCCACTGGAATAATGTGATTTTCCCCTATGTAAAAGGGTAAAATGTTGAGTTCCGCAACAAGTATAGGGTCACATTGAGCCACCAAAAGAGGAATGCTTGCATTGAAAGGTGGAAAAACTCGGTTTCATGCCATAGTATGAAGAGGTTGATTGTTCCTTGGTGGAGTGAACCTTATGTACGGAGGAGTTAAATGACCCCTACAAGGTACAGCTCCAATTGGTGATGTTGAAATGCCTCTTCATCTTCTCTTTGGAGGAGACAAGTAAAGTTTGATATGATGATAATTTACTTTCTTTGAATAATTTCTTGTCTAAATTCTTTGCATAAGTCAACGTACCAAGATTTGGAATCTAGAGATAAAGATTCAATAGGTACTTTGACTTGTGTAAGTGAGAAGAGATGTAGCAACTCTTTATCCCACCAGGCGTGCCAAAAATTGTTGTCACCAAATCACTACACCCTCCGAATGGACAAAATGTGAATAGAAAATTCCATGTGATTGGGATACATAGAATTACCTCTCAAGCTATGGGACTTGGGCTTTAGGTGAACCTCAAGAGAAGGCCGGCTTCCTCTTCCTAAACTAAGTGTTATACTGTTCCTAGTGTGATAAAAATGTTATCTAGTCCTATGCTAAAATCTTCATGGGGTTTTAGGGAAAGATATTTATAGAAATGAAACTATACTAGGGATGGTGATGCACCAAATAAAGGGCATTTCCATACTTAGGAAGGGTTAATTTAAAGAGGGTGTGTGCACAATAGGTCAACTTCACCTACTGCAACTTAGAAATGGTACAAGATACCACAAACTAAGAGACATGTGTTCACTTTATTAAATTTGATCAAACAAAGCAATATATTAGTTTCCCAATGAAGAAGGATGAACTCAAGAAGGGTGAATAGACACGCTAACTCAACTACATATAATAAATCACCACTTGATAAGCACAGAACTCGAAGAACCTACAATAGAAATGTGAACTTGCACAGTGTACCTGCAAGCATGAGAAAAGGCACAAAGAAGTATAGAAGGATGAAAGGACCAAGAGTAGTCAGAAAACACACACTTTTATTGCTTCAATAACGTGAAAAATGCATCATACCTTTAAAATAAGCAATAGTTTCCATTACATTCTTGAAGAGGAGGATTGAAAGTTTTCTCAACACACAAGGACAACTTGCAGAAGAGAGAGGACTCTTGAAAATTGCACTTGCCTAAGATGTCTAACTTTCCAACCTATCTGACCTGTTGGAACCCCTTGGAATGAGCTTCCAACTTACATTTATAGAAGAATATGTGAGAGAGAAGAGGAAAGGTCATAATTACATTCCTAAATTGAAGGCACGTGATGTATTTATTACAATTGGTTGAACCACTTTAGAATCTTCCATCATGTGCCATTAATACCTAGTTGACCTAGTCTTCTCAATTAATTAAAAGAATATTTAAATAAAATTTAAATAATAATAATAAAATTATTTAAATAAAAATATTAAATTGATTTCAAAAATAATTGTGAAATTGACTGGTTTGACCTGAAGAGGGAGGGCTCATGAAGAAAAGGCCAAAAAATGAGTCCAACTCGGTGGTTGGCTCACTGAGCCAACTCACCGAGTTGGACATTGAGTTCCTCCAATGATTCTTCTGACATCACCATTGTCATCATCTGAGCCACTCAGTCCACCGAGTTCCTTGCATTATGATTCTTCTCACATCGCCTAACCATCACCAAGTTCCTCCTAACTTTCAATGATTTAATTTACCTTCATCGCCTAAAATATCCAAATGGCTCGATAACCAAGATCTCCTAGCTCGTATGATTGAACTCCTCCCACCCAAGCTAGGCATCTTTATCCTTTATCTCAAAAAATTTGAGCTCTAAATAGGTTGGCTGAGATTTGAGCTCCTTATTCTTCAAAACATATCATGTCGGTTAGCTTCTCTGTCTACAATGCTCACTGCTAATCCAAGCTCATGTGTGTAACCGCACAGAGTTATTTTCCAAGAGTTGAGCTCCTTTTATGCATTAATGACTACCAATCTCTGTTATGATTTATCCTCCCTGGTGAATATTGCAGCTCATGAAATTGGCTTATGAAAACCCGATCAAGCTCACCTTTGAATCCATCTCCATAGAGCCTCTGTTTACTCTGTACTGGGTTCCATTCCCATCAAATCAGTGAGGTTCATATGAACTTTTACCATGTTCTACGATCCGAATCAAGCTTCACCCGTAACTAGAATATTGAGCTCATTGATGCTCTCACTGCGGACCATCATCAAGTTCCTTTCATTTGAGAAATACTCATGGGAATAGAGTCTTACTATCAAATTTTCCATGATGGCTCATTTGGTTTTCTGAGTGCCCACACTTGAATGGAAATCTGAGCTCCATGCGTATAATCTCCACCATCAAACCGTAACAAGCTCTTAACAATGAGATTCTTCCCTGTTCTCCATACCCAGAAAAATTGGCTGAGCCAAGCTTACTAATCCAAATGACTTGAGTCATGGGTTGAACTCCTACTCATACCATTGATAGATCTCCCCACATGAACTTGATCTTACATTTAAAAATTTTTTCTCGGGAACTCCATCTTGAGTGGGATTTCACCAACCTGAGCTCCTCACGTTAAGATCCTGAAATGAACTCCTCTTTCCACCTCAATCACATGGTCTTAACTTGAAGGATTTATTTACATGGTTTCCAACTCGGTCACCCAAGTTGATCTTGATGCTCATTCTTCCTCAACAGGATCGCCATCTCAGAACTCAATGTTGAATAATTTGAAAATGACTTAGTATTCATCCTTTTTGAACTGTCATATGAGCTCCACGTATGCCTCGATCAACTGACCCTAATGCTTCACTCCACCTAGTGCATAAATGTGTGTTTTTGGAAACTCATCCTAGCTAATAGAGGTTTAGACTCACTATGCATGGTGATAGCTTTTGAGACCATTATGTTAATGCTCACTCACTTGTGCTATAGACCCGATATCCTTGTGAATTCATTAACTCAATCCATACGTGACCTCCAGAACTTCACTTGGCCATTGAATCAGATTTAACCTTCAACGGCTAGGTTCCTTACTCCCTTGGCAACAATGCTTGAAATTCTCTCATTCCCATGGCTCTCAATAGCTCATGTTTTTGTTTGAGCTCCTAATCGACTTGGTAGAACATATGCCATACCATGAGTTTGATCTCAAATTCTTTACACCATAGTCTGACTTAATTTTTTCTTTGTCCATATCTAAGCTCCAACCAATGCCAACAATGTCAATTTATTTCCCCTTGTACTAAACTGATCATCTCGAATGTAAAGCGACATAAATACAACTCACCAACTTACTTGATTGATTTACACATTGGGCTCGATCTTGACAGGATTGATCCATCCAATGTTTCACAATACACTACCACACCTTAATTTCATGAGACAAGGCCCTTACAGGTTTTGGATGTCTTTAAGTCTGTAGAATCTCAATTGATTATCTGGTCATTAGATTAGCATGAAATTATTTTTTTCATGGTAGAATCTCATTGAGGATCTGAGTCATTTAAATTTTTTTTTTGAAATGTCTGCACAAGTTTTCCATTCAAAATTAGCTGACTGAGCTCCATGATTTTCCCTGTGGACCATTTGTCAAAAACTAAGTATCAAGCTCTGCATGAAACTTTCACTAAGCTCCTTCCATATACTCACCTTAATGCTTATGGGCTCCCTACTACTAAAACTTAGAACTAAGTCATCTAAGGTATGATTATGGTCTTGCTAAGCACATAGATGTAGGATCAATTCACATTTAGTTCTTTAGTCCTTTAATGCATGGATTGTTGACATGTCCCTTGATGGAGTCCAAACCTCGAGCTCTCAATGATAATTGATACATCTGATCAAGGATCGGCCACATACTCAGGCCTCGCGATTGAGCCCACTTCAGTGACTAACTCACCTAATCCTCCATAAGCCTATGTCGAGCTCCATCTTGAATGAATTCCAGGTAATCCATATTAATGTTTATTCATCGATAGCCCATTTTTCAAGTCATGATCTGAGGTTTTCTATTAACTAGCATTTTGTCTCATAGCTTTTTAACTGAGCTTTAAGTGACTCGAATCAAATGACCATGATCCTTACTGAGTGAGATGAACTCAATTTAATTCAATGATTAGGTGGGCTATTTTTATGAAAATTTGGGTGAGATGTACCCATGTATTTATGGGTGAAGGATTTATAAAACCAATCCCTTCGAAAACCCTTGATATCAACTCACCGAGGAGTCATTTCGGTGAGATTGATGGATCTTAAACCCTTTTGGGATTCCCACACTTGATATTAAAAACCTTGATTTATGTGGATTCTCATTACAAACACTTAATCATGGAAATCTAACCGAATATCATGATATAATTAATTACTTACTTTAATTAGTTTTATCTAAAGATGAACAACTGAAATTGGGTCCATTGGGACCAATATTTTGTTTTGAACACAACCCTACCCCATTGTCTAATTTTACTATGTGCACAAAATTGGATTATAGGTGTAAACCCTTTTTCCTTTGTGTTCATGTATGTGTTATGGGTTAAAATCTTGACTGATGCTCACAAGTTGATGTCTACTTTCCTGTTATCTAATCACATTAATCCATGTTTGGAATGTAATGAGGCTCAGGAGTAGTGCTTTACACCATGAATTCCATGAATGAATGCACATGTTCCTGGTTACACTTACATCCTATCATCAATGTCAGAGGGAAAATTCTTACAATGAGGCTCACATAAAGTAGGAACTTGGCACCTACACATGCCTCAAGTGAGCATTCCAGGCTAAGACTAGATGATATGCTTGGCACAACTTGCATGGACTAGTTGCTGAAGGTTATTCTATGTGCATAATAGATGACTAAATTTTGTTTCTATTTCCAAGACCTCTTTTTGAAGTTATTGTAAGAGATGACTACATATTGGTCCCTTTAACGAGTGATGATAGATCGTTTGAACTTGGATAGTGTTGAAGCAAGGATTAAGAGCACGAAGGATGATTTTTTCTCAGAGATTTAGTACTAGAACTTGAAGTTTAATGCATGCAGATGGGTATAAGAACATCTATATTATGATTTGTACGATACCTTCATTTGTTGTATTTCTAGTAGGATTCGTATGAATGGATTTTGGCATATGCATCTAGATCAAGCTAGTACTATATATCTGCATGTGTGGAACCAAGATGAGTATCAGAGGCTTACAAGATGTTGATCTAACTTGGACACGTGTTGTTGATCATTGGTGGAGTAGCAGTGTTGACCAAGTATACACCTTAGAAGTACACCAGTTTATACATCTTCATGTCTAGAGATTGCTGAGTTTGATTTTTTGAGAGAGCCAAGATGATCATGTTCCCTATGTGTTATATCCCATTAGCTATAAATATATTGATCATTATGATTGATTTTTGGAAGAATTTCCTATGACTAGATAAGTTTCTTCTGAGTACTAGGAAAGGAAGCTAGGGTTGAGGAAGATGGCAGACCTTGCGTCTGAAGAAGGAAAGGGAAGAGAGATGACTAAATTAATAATGAAGCATGTGAGAGGGAGGTTAGATAGAAAAAAAAAAATTATAGGAGTGATGGATTTATGGAGGTAGACATGTACATGGGAAGGAATTAAGGTTCACGTAGAGGACATGGAGCCTGAGCAGTCTGTGTTACCCCCATCTTGGCAAGAGCAGGAGAGAAAACCCCTTTAGCTTCTGATGAGAA
Organism: Taxus chinensis; assembly: GCA_019776745.2. Classification (NCBI taxonomy): domain Eukaryota; kingdom Viridiplantae; phylum Streptophyta; class Pinopsida; order Cupressales; family Taxaceae; genus Taxus; species Taxus chinensis. Next base: position 391,298,771 of record CM034157.1, read on the forward strand.
TTTATCACATGGAGAATGGAAATTCGTTGACAAAAATCTAAAGCCACTTGGTCACTGACCCCTAGTACTTAGTTTTCCAAATCAAGAGACAAGTATTACTAACCCAATTAGTATCGGTGGAAGTGCCTGATTTTACCTAGGAGGTATAACTTCTCATTTGGGACATCTGTGGCCACACAAACAATTCTTGCATTTGGAGAAATTTTTGGGCAAAGTGAAAGTACACACAATTTAGGTATCACATTTGTTAGTGGCAATGGATACACATCTGGTAGAAGAGTAGTATCACAAACTATCAGCACATAACTTAGTGGGATGTTGGAAAACACAAGGAGTGACCGCTTCATACCCGTTACCAGCTATAAGAGGAGGGACCTAGTAGATTTTGGTAGATCTAGAGGTGGTTTTGGTGGATCAGGAGGCATATGATCTATTGGATCTAGTGGTGGAGGAAACACATGAAGTAATTGAGGTTCACGTAGAGGATGTGGAACCTGAGAAGTCTATGCTACCCCATCTTGGCAAGAGCAGGAGAGAAACCCCTTTAGCTTCTGATGAGAATTTATCACATGGAGAATGGAAATTCGTTGACAAAAATCTAAAGCCACTTGGTCACTGACCCCTAGTACTTAGTTTTCCAAATCAAGAGACAAGTATTACTAACCCAATTAGTATCGGTGGAAGTGCCTGATTTTTACCTAGGAGGTATAACTTCTCATTTGGGACATCTGTGGCCACACAAACAATTCTTGCATTTGGAGAAATTTTTGGGCAAAGTGAAAGTACACACAATTTAGGTATCACATTTGTTAGTGGCAATGGATACACATCTGGTAGAAGAGTAGTATCACAAACTATCAGCACATAACTTAGTGGGATGTTGGAAACACAAGGAGTGACCGCTTCATACCCGTTACCAGCTACAAGAGGAGGACCTAGTAGATTTGGTAGATCTAGAGGTGGTTTTGGTGGATCAGGAGGCATATGATCTATTGGATCTAGTGGTGGAGGAAACACATGAAGTAATTGAGGTTCACGTAGAGGATGTGGAACCTGAGAAGTCTATGCTACCCCATCTTGGCAAGAGCAGGAGAGAAACCCCTTTAGCTTCTGATGAGAATTTATCACATGGAGAATGGAAATTCGTTGACACAAATCTAAAACCACTTGGTCACTGACCCCTAGTACTTAGTTTTCCAAATCAAGAGACAAGTATTACTAACCCAATTAGTATCGGTGGAAGTGCCTGATTTTTACCTAGGAGGTATAACTTCTCATTTGGGACATCTGTGGCCAAACAAACAATTCTTGCATTTGGAGAAATTTTTGGGCAAAGTGCAAGTACACACAATTTAGGTATCACATTTGTTAGTGGCAATGGATACACATCTGGTAGCAGAGCAGTATCACAAACTATCAGCACATAACTTAGTGGGATGTTGGAAACACAAGGAGTGACCGCTTCATACCCGTTACCAGCTACAAGAGGAGGACCTAGTAGATTTGGTAGATCTAGAGGTGGTTTTGGTGGATCAGGAGGCATATGATCTATTGGATCTAGTGGATCTAGTGGTGGAGGAAACACTCAAGGGAATCAAGGTTTTGGATCAGGTGGACAAGGTCCTCAACCACCTCTACAAGTATTTTTTGAGATGTCTTTGCATCTACCATATTACAAGGTTGTTGAGGATGCTGCAGAGCATGTGCACAAGTGTGAATTTTTATGGTGTGTAAAGGGGATCACTACCTTAGAATGAAAAATCAAGTCAACTTACAACAATGTTGCAAGGGCATGTGCATAGTTGGTACTGAAAGTATGACCACCATCAAATGGTGATAGATTACACTACATTGTGAAACACCTTCTTGTCTGAATTCCATATCCCTAAATTTGAGTAGAAGAGCATTAGCACTTTGAAGGAGATCTAATAAGGAATGTAAGAGAGTGTGCAAGAATATGATGCATGGTTCAAAACTCTCTTGTCAAATCTATCTTATGATATTCATCCTTCTCAGCATGCTCAGTGGTTTTTTGGAGGATTGATAACATCGTTAAAAAGAGTGATTTCACAGAAGACATTAGTGGACCCACACAAGGCCTTAGAGGTTGCTCTATATTTTGAGGCTATTGGAAGTGTAGATAGCGGTGTTAGCCCTTTCCTTGATGCTAAAATTTCTGCAATCGCAAATCACCTTGAGAAATTATTATCTAAATATCTCTCCTAGTGATTTGGGTAACTTACATACACATCCTAATTCTAAGTTATTCATTGAAATGTTGCATGTGCTCAAGATCACTTGGCACATTCCCTTATATTTATATTCCCTGTACACCCCTTTCTTTTCTCTTCTTCCAATTTCCCCTTGTGCCCACCTTCTACGCATTTTCCTTCTTCCTAATAAGCTTCTTCACCCTCCACGCATCTCAGACTTGCTTTAATTAGTTAAGTCCATGACCCTCTCACTCACCATGCCCATCACTTTGTAATAGTTGTGTTGTCACCATACACTCTCTGCTCACTAGTGTGCTTCATTATCCCTCCATAAGTGCCCTTACGTGCCTTCTTTTTGTCTTCTTCCTACACCTCATTCTTCCACGCACATTCATGTGCCCTCCTTTTAGTCCTTCTATGCCATGTCATCTTCTAACATAATTAAGTGTGTCACACCCAACCATTCAAAGCGTACCAACAAGGAACTAAATCCTTGTAATAAATTAGTGAATGACACGTGGTAGATACAGTAAATATTTGCACAATTAGTCATCATTGCAGCCAATCCGTGTGTACCACATGTTTTGTGTGTGCCAACAACTCTGACATCTTTTGACAGCCATATCTTTTGTTAAAGATCTCATATTGGCATGCACCTAGACTTGTCAGAAAGTTGCTTATATCAACTACAGTGAAAAAAATTCAAATTCAATTTTTGGGTGGATCTGGTAGGTGAGAAATGGGAAAACATATTTTTTAGCATTGATGAGAAGATCTGATTACTCCAACCACCCGATTTGATATGATCTACCCTCATTCAACATGCTAAACATGATTGGAGAAGTGTATTTCACATATCTCTAGGTTGATTTGTAGGCATTCAATGCTTCTTGTGTGTGGTTGTGTTTGAAATTTGGGTATTACCTCCATCTTCCCTTCTTCCTCCATGGATTCATCTATAAATATAAGAGATAGAATCATTTTTTATGTTGGACACTCTGGATCCTTATGAATTTTGTTAAGGACTGCATACATTGTCTATTATGAGTTGCAAACCTCTAGACCTAGATCTTACATGTGGATATCGACCTCTTTCATCATTGTAACAGTTATGTGCATTTCTAGAAGTAATAGAAACATTTTTTGTGATTATTCTCTTTCCTAACATGTTTTCATTCCTTCTTCTTTCCTTTTCTTTTATGTTATGTTCTAGTTGTGCTATTTCATGTCCTTTATAGTTCTTTATTTGGTTGTGTTCCATGAGAATGATCTAATGAATATGTGTTTAGTTTTTCTACTCATACCTAGCCTCCTTTCACGAATTTTCCTTTTATTCTCAGTTAAAACAGATAGTTTTCATCCCTCTTTTCTGGTGCTATTACCTTTTAGTGTAGTTTCCTTTCATGTCATCCTTCTATCCCTAGTCCCTTGGCATCATTAGCTTAGTTTTCCCTTCTAACACTAGGATTGGCTGTAGTAATAGAAATAGATAGAGGAACTAGCCTTCTCCAGAGATCCATCCCAAGTGCACAAGGTCCCACAACTTGGGGACGGTTCCATTGTGGTCTCAAACACCTAGGGCCTTCCAAGATCTGAGATGCAGGTGCACATTTAAGAAACCAATAGTTTCTGGAATGCCTAGTGGGACCATCATTAAAATCTAAAATTTCATATCTCTAAGTTCTTGTGTGTGGACTTAGTATTTCAGCCTTTGGAGGCTAATTTTAACACATCTAGTGACTCACAAAATTTTAAGATCTTTGTTTTAGCATTCTTGAGAACCTTTCATGAGAAGAATGCACACTAGAAGAAGTGCAGCAACTGAAGATTCTTTTGAGTACCTCCAACTATCCCTAAGAAGAGTTCATTCTAAAAAGCCCACACGTGCATCTTTATCTCCTGTGCCCTACGCCCATTCATATCCTCCTTAAAAAATAAATCCTATATGCTTTGCAATGGCACATCAGCCACCTCTTCCACTTAGAAACTTTGCAAAATTTGTTAGACAAAGTCCCTTGTTGTTGTCTATGCAATGTGATATGCAAAATGTTGCACTCAAGAGTATTCCATACTTTACTGGTGAGAATCAAGTCACCCTGTAGGAGCATATCCAGGATATATAAAATGTGTGCTCATTTTATTTGATCATACATGATGATGTAGCAGTTAGGCTACTTGTAGCCTCTTTCAAAGGTAAAGCATATCAATGGTACCGAGGCCTGAGACTTGTATCTAGCATCACCTGCGATGAGCTGGGAACACCTCTTTACAACTACTTTGAAGACAAGTCAGATCACCTATCTCTGGTGGAGTGATTGACAACAAAGAGGGAACCCAATGAGTAGATGAAAAATTTCAACATCAGATTTCAGAAGACTTTGGATAGAATTCCTCTTGTGGTAAGACCTACATCCCAACATGATTTCTTGTATTATCTAAAGGCACTCAATAGTGATATTTCATTTATGATCCAATCCATGGGAGGTAAGACTTTACTAGATGCTTATAGTATTGCAGTAAGGGTAGAAAATAGCCTTATTCAGGCTAGAAAGTTGGCTCTTAGACCACATATACCCTTATTCCCAAAAATGTCACAAGTGCCCCAACCTTCTATGGCGCTTATTCCTATTCATGAAAAAATCACACAACTAGATGCCTCAACATACTACTCTCTATTACAACAGAAGGAATCTGAAGAGTTGAAGGCCATGATTAGAAATTTATGAAACAATGTCATATCATTAGAAAATAAATAGGCACAAACCTATAGAGGTAATTTTAATCAGGTGCATGGCCAAAGAAATCAGTCTTGGAAAAATCAATATGGAAATTAAAGATATGTGCCCAACCAACAAAATGATAGATGGAAACCCAATGCACATCTACCCTTGTAAGTTGTCCTTCCTCTACCTTCTCTCGCAACACCCAATGCGAGTTGGGTGCTTTTCCAATTCAAATTAACTTAGTGCAAGAATCAGAATGGCACTTCCCAAGAAAAATGCCTCATATTCAATATCATTGTGCCAATGCCATGTGCACCCAAGCCTTCGTGATCTAGAATGATTTATTTTGTTAGCCTTCAACAAGTACCCCTAAAGTAGATAACCAAGAAATACTAGAAGCTCCTCCAGAAAAACATTTATGTTTTCTAGCACAGAGGACTTCTGTGCAATGAACCAAGTTGTAGAAGATACAAACAGACTGATCACCCAAGTTGTAGACAACATAATATATGAGAAAATAATGTTAGAGTTAGGCACATAGACCCTACTCCCAGCAATACAAGTAAATCCTCAGAGGCAGAAGGATTCAGAAAAGGAATCCATTACTAAAATTTCTCAAGTCCCTATGCAAGAGGCCCCACATAAAATTTCTTTTGAAGTAGCACGCACCCATCCTTTGGTAGGTCAAGCCTCTGCTCTAGATTAAATCTAGACTTCTATGCCTGAACAATCAAGAATGGATGTCTTTCCCAAAATGCATAAAAATGGGGGCCTTCCATTTAGCATTGTTTACCAAATGAAGAGAACAAACATAAATGTCAGAATGTGGGATGCTCTGACCATTCCATCTCAATGAGATCTGTTGTATAAAGCTTTGGCACAACTCCTACGCACTGATCCAACTATACAGAAGCCACATGCTTCTATCAACATCTACCAATAATAGGAGAAACAAGTAAGTAAATATTTTAAAACCCCACCCTTCTATATGTCCTTGATCATAGAAAAACACCTAGTGCATAATTTTATGATTTATTGAGGTGCTAGTACTTCTGTTATGCCTAAGAAAACAGCCGATGTCTTCGGTATGAAATATATTCCTTTATCTAAAGGAGTCCTATAACTTGATGGTTAAATTGTCACCACCTTAGGAATAATCAAGGATCTTGAGTTAACCCTACATGATGCCCAAGTCTAACCATTACTCAATATGTGTTAATCATTGACCTACCTCATTTATTTTCCTTATGTTTGTCAAGATACTTTACTGCTAAAGTGGGTGGTTACTTGTCTTCTGATTGGTCTCATATGTTACTCAAGACAAGGTATGGTACCCAGTTTACCATACAAGCTGAGCCTATATTTTCCTATCATGTAGAGTCATATGTCCCATCCCCTCTCCAAGACAATTGTTTAATTCAAGAAGAACAAGCTTCAGTTCTTGAAGAGTAGTCTCTTCCACCCTCTATTCCTAACCTAGTGCTTTATGAATGGGAAGAAAGACACCATAAATTTGATCCCTATGTTGAAGGACTAGAAGCTTATGAAATTAGGCTTGGTACTTACTGCATTCTTGAAGAAGAGGATATGTTTCCATGCACACTCAAGAAAAACAAAGTTGAGAAGGTTCTGTGGAAGTTGTACTTTGATGGATCCAGAAGTATAAACAACACAGGAGTAGGATTGGTTCTCTTTTCCCCTAAGGATGATAAATTATTCTTTGCACATAGGTTATAGTTTTCATGTTCCAACAATGTGGTAGAATATGAAGTGTTGGTGCATGGATTTCTCATTACTAAGAAGAATAAAATTAAGGTGCTACAGATCTTTGGTGACACAAAATTTATTATCCACTAGGTTACCAAAAAATGCAAGAAAAATAATAAGCTTCTCAAATCTTATAAACATAGAGTTTGGGACCTCCTTGAGAGCTTTGATGCTCTAAATATATAGGTGGTGCTATGCAAAATGAACAAGGAGGATACCCTTCCGTTGACACTAGAGATGAATTCATTAGCACTTTCCCTACAGCTATAATTTGAAGGCACAAAATGAAGAGAAATTTGAATGGTAGAGCTAGTTAATCTTGAAGAATCAAGGAACTATGCCATGATCAAGTTAGAACAACATTAGCAAGCAATAAAGAAATGGTTCGAAATAAATGCTAGGCCTCAAGCTTTCAAATTTTTGGACTTGGTTTTAAAATGGGATGCTAAAAGAGCTAAACCAGGGTGCCATTCAAATTTTCATGCACTTTGGAGTCACCCATACATCATCAATTCTTGCAAGGAGGATAACTCTTTCAAGTTGACTAATATTGATGGATACACACTGTAAATCCTAATAAATTGGATCTATCTCAAACCTTTCCATTAAGTTTTATACATCATGTTGTATATATTAGAGTAATTTAAATTATTCCAAGTGCACTGCGTGCACATTATTTGTTTGTACATAGTTTTTTATTCTCGTGTGCTTCTTGCATGCACTCTTCTATTACTTCTAGAATACAGAGCTTCTCTCAGCAGTTTCAAGATTCAAAAAAACTTCAAGAAATAATATTCAAGTGGTTATAAGGGTAGTTTTATGATTACATAGTAGACTCCATGCCCAATGGATGCTCCATGATACTGATCCTCTACATCTAGCAGGAAGATGACCCCAAAAATCACCAAAATTGTTATCCAAATATCTCCCCTAGCGATTTGGGTAACTTACATACACATCTTGAGTCTAAGTTATTCATTGAAATGTTGGGCATGCTTAAGATCACTTGGCACATTCCCTTGGTCACATTTTCCATGTGCACCCATTTATTTCCTCTCCTTCAAATTTCCCCTTATTCCCAACTTCTATATATTCACCTTCTTCCTAATAAGCTTCTTCACCCTCCGCATGTCTCAGACTTGCTTCAATCATCTGTGTCCATGGCCCTCTCACTCATCACACCCATCACTTTGTAATATTTGCACCTTCACCATAAATTCTCTACTCAGCATTTTTCTTCATTATCCCTCCATGCGTGTCGTTACACACCTTCTTTCTATCCTCTTCCTGCACCTCATTCTTCCATGTGTATTCCTAAAACCTTCTTTGCATCCTTCTGTGTCATCTCATCTTTTGTGCGTATTAGTGTGTCATGCACAACCATTCAAATCACACCAACAAGGATTTGAATCCTTGCAACAAATCAGTGAATGACATGTTGTAGAAACAACAAATATTTGCACAATTGGCCAGCATTTCAGCCAATCGGCTTGTGCCACGTGTTTTTTGTGCACTAAAAACTCTGACAGCCATATACTTTTCTAAAGAGATCAAATCGGTGTGTTCCTAGACTTGTCAGAAATATTTTGACATCAACTATAGTGCTAGAAATTCAAATTCAAATTCTTGGTGGATCTAGTAGGTGAGAAATGGGAAAACATCTTTTTGAGAATTGATGAGTATATCTTATTAATCTAACCACCCGATTTGATATGATCTACCCTTATTCAACATGCTAAACATGATTAGGGAAGTGTATTTCATAGATCTCTAGGTTGATTTGTAGGCATTCAATGCTTCTTGTGTGTGGTTGTGTTTCAAATTTGGGTTTTACCTCCATCTTCCCTTCTTCCTCCATGGATTCATCTATAAATGTAATATATAGACTCATTTTTTATGTTGGACACTCTAGATCCTTACGCATTTTGTTAAGGAATCCATACTTTCTGTATTATGAGTTGTAGACCTCTAGATTTGGCTCTTACATGTGGATATCAGTCTCCTTCATCATTGTAATAGCTCTATACATTTCAGAAATTAATGGAAGAATATTTTTGTGAATTTTCTCTGTCCTAACATGTTTACATTCCTTCTTCTTGAATTTTCTTTTATGTTGTGTGTTGGTTGTTTATTTTATGTCCCTTATAGTTCCTAATTTGGTTGTGTTCCATGAGAATGATTGATGAATATGTGTTCAACTGTGCTATTCATGCCTATCCTCATTTCATGCATTTTCCTTTCATTCTCTTTTAGAATAGATAGTGTTCATCCCTTTTTTGCTACAACATTTGAGTGTAGTTTCCTTTCTTTCATCCTTTTATCCCTGGTCCCTTGGCATTATTAGCTTAGTTTCCCCTTTCAGCACTAGGAGTAGAAGTAGTAGTAGAAATAGATAGAGGAACCGACCTTCTCTGGAGATCCGTCCCAAGCGTCAAAGGTCCCATAACTTGGGGATGGTTCCATTTTGGTCTAAAACACCTCAACCCTTCCAAGATCTGAGACATGAGAGCATGTTTGATAAACCAATAGAAACTATTCGTGAACTCGGCATATGAAACTCACATTGGTCTAGTGTACACGGAGTGTGAGGTAGAGGGGCATGCAAAGGAAAATTTTCCTCAAAGGTTGGTATGCACCATGACGATGGACTGTGAAATTTTCCACGAGGATCATGATTTAAGTAAATGTCCATTACTGCAACATGTGATACATAATAATGTATCTTATTGTTGCAAGATCCATACCTCTACAACCCATGACACTAAATATTGTAGGCTAATTGACCATATATATGATGTCATTGATCTTGGTGTGTGCTAGACCAGCCTTGTAGGAAGTTCCAAGGATGATGACCACTGCTATGAAGGACACGTAGATGGAGGAGTGCGTGAAATATGTTTTCGTAGAGGATTTCATGGCCATAACAACCCTGGAGGAAGAGGTGATTTTCCATGAGGAACCTGTTATAATTTTGGGTCTACAAAGCACTATAAGCACAACTGTCCTGATCTATTGCAATGCTCATAGTGTAGAAAGAAACATAAGTATGAAGATTTCCCTAAAATGTTTGAGCAGATGAACTAATAGTACCAGGAAGACAAGGGCACTGGAATGCTAAACATAAAGAAGGCTGACTCAGAATGGATGCTAAGAGTGGTGCGTGAGTTAGGACTAGAGCCTCTATTAGTGATGAAGGGAGTAAAATAGGTGCGCACCAGGGAGATACCAAGACAAATAACACTAGTTACAAGATAAGAAGTGATTCATGGGAAGTATCTGGATCTTACTCATCAAAAATAGGTGTATCAAGAGACTATGGATTTGATTCAGAGTCTGCAAGGAGAGATCCAGTGTCTAAAGGAGAAATCAAGGAAATTAAAGAAAAGAAAGAATGGTGAGGCCCTGTAGAAGGATCTGGATGAGGTTAGGGAAGTATGCAAGATTTTAAGGATAGAAAATATCATTCCTTTGATAGGAGAAATGTTAAGGGAGAAGGTACCACACATTGAAAGAGAGCATGAGAGGAAAGTTCTACATGCTAACCTTCCTCTACATAGCCTTGATTGTGACAAAGAGATCACCTTAAATGTTGTTGTAGATGGATAAATTCTAAGAAATATTATAATTAACATGGGGGCAAAAGTCCATGTTCTCACTTTGGATGCATGGCATCAAATGGGAAGACCCACATTACATCCATCTTTGAATTTTTTGTATATGGAAAAAAATACGAAAAAAAATCCCATTGGTGTCTTAACGGATGCGGTTATCACTATTCAAAGGGCCAATTTCACTAGAGACTTTGAATTCTTGGCGTTGGTTGAGGTAGATAAATTTCTAGCATTGCTTGTATGCCCATGGTGTTATAAAAACAATGTTGACCTATGGTTTAATAAAGGGTATATTAGTTTTGAGAATAAGGAGGAATGGTTCATCATCCCCTTGATAGATGGGAATTCAACACTCTATACTAATCCATTGGGAGAAGAAGTCCTTAACAATATATATATATGTGCTCTATTAGATACCATGAGATAATTCATCCTACACAAGAAGTTATCCAGTTTGAATACACTCAGTCTATGAGTGTTACAACCAACATAGCATGTGAAAATTTGGTGCATGGGACTTATTAATTAATTGGGAGATAGTTGAGAGGATCATTGACAAGGGTAACAAAAGCACACTTGGTCAAGTTCCTAGGAGGAAAGAAGATACCAAGTTACTGTTGATGCAAAATCACAGCACCCCTGGATGCAGATCAGGTTTCTAGGTTGATCACTTTGGCATCCAGTGTGATTGCATAACATTGAATCCTTTCTCCAAGTGTGGGACTTGAAAAATGAGAAAGGATTCTCCAGAGAAGGCTGGTTCCTATTCCTCTATTCAGATGCACACGAAATATGCAGAGGGTTTTCTCAAAACCTAATCTAATCTGCCAAGGAGACAAGTTAAGAAGATGCATAAAATAAATCTAAGCTAATAGAGGTGATTCACCAAGGAATGAAGAACACCAATTTTTCCAGTGAACACAGACCATTCAAATGTGATATAAGATCATGCACAGATAACAAAACTTGTAGTGAAAGACCAGGAGGATGCAAGATGAACACAGAGAGGGTTGAGAATCATCCACAGACATGTATTACTTGCTCCAAAGATTGATAAAATACACTGCAGAATGTTAAGAGGCAGAGTCGTATTACATTTTGAAATGAGAGGTTCGAACTCCACAAATTCACCTGATAGGAGAGGAAGGGAGGAGCAAAACAAAAAATGTTCGACCCTTTAAAAGAAGCTCCTCTTTACAATATATAGAAAGAATGAGAGAGGAAAGAGAGAGGGGGAAGCCAAATCTACCCCAACCACCTCTAGGTTGCATTCAATTCATCTCATTATGACAGAAGCGGCAGATCCTGGAAAAATGGCGGGCTGTCCAACAGAAGCGGTGAACTGTCTGTTGCATTAAAGTTGTTTGTTGAAGCGTTACTTCTACTTGTTATTTCACGCCAGAGGAATTTCTTGATTTTCTCTCTCCAAACTGAACCAAAATGCAAGATTGACCCTGGAATCGTGTAGAGAATTTTACTAGCTTTCCATTGATATAAAGAACGTGCCAATCCGAGCTCTGGATCAAAAGTTATGGCGATCTGAAGATTTAGGGCACAAAACAGGTGAAAACAGATTTTTAATTTTCTTCCCGCGCTCTGCCACCTAGATGACACATGGTAGGTTCTGATTCACTGAGTAACTCTCTCTCCTCCACCTCTTGGCGAGCTATCTTTTGAAATTTCCTTGTGGGCCCTAGCTGGGACACGTGGCACTATCCCATTGGTTCGGATCAGTGCTCGAAAACTCACCCCTTTGACTTTTTGGACCTTTCTCTTGTGAGGACATGTGGCAGCTTCTCATTGGTTTTCGGCCCTGCCAGCTCTTTTGCACCCTTCACGTTTTTATGTCCTAGATGTCCCAAACCATTTGGGACATAAACCTCTGATCCACCCGGAATGGGCTTCCTTGTCCCTCATTCGGCTGATGACATGTGGCATTGCTTGATTGGCTTTCAGCTCCTTCGGTGATCCGCGTCCCACGCGTCCCTTTGTCCCGGATGTCCCAGTGCTCCTTGTGCTAATTACGGCTGAACCGGCCGGTTCGTGTCCATTTTTCCCAAATGTCCCAAACTGTTTCGGGCTGCCTTGACCTTTTTCACCTGGTTCGGCCGGTTCGCGTACTCGCGGCCCAAATGTCCCATTTGCTTAGCGGGCTGTTTGTGCTTATTTTGGCCGATCCGGCCGGTTCGGGTCTATTTGTTCCAACTGTCCCAGAAACAGTTTGATTTTCCTTTCCTTCGGCTGAACCGCCTTTCCGCGTCCCACGCGTCCCGACGTCCCAACTGCTTTCAGACTGTCTAGAGGCTTTTCGGCCGATCCGCGCCTTTCTATCCCACACGTCCCTATTGCTTTCAAGGACTAGGACTTAGCCGATTTTCACAATTTTTTCTGGGTCAACCTACTTTCTTGGAACTGCAAAACTCTGATGCATGTTATCAAAATTTACCCTGGGGGGTGAAATTTTGACAACAGTTTTGACAACTCAGCGGGGTCACCTGCCTGCTAGGTAGAAGATCAGTGGCCTTTTAGCGATCCATTGGGCATGGAGTTATAAGCAATAACCTAAAACGAGCCTGATACTGCAACTTCTTCAACAACACTCTGAACTGTAGAAAACAACCTGAGAGCAGCAAAACCTATGCCAAACCACTTAGGAAAACAGAAACCTAACTACCACAGGACAATGTGCATACGCACTTAGAGGAATGAAAATCTAAACTAATATTTACAAGGGAAAACCTTTTCTTTTTTAGTAGCAATGTTTAAGATAGATTCCGTTAACCAGAATCGGAAGTTCCTCTCCATCTAATGCAGAAAATTGGAAGGCATTACTATTTTTGCATCCCGTGACCATGTAGGGACCACTCCAGATGGCATCAAACTTGGAATGCCTTCCTGGTTTTGCCCGATCTGCATCCCATTTCAGAACTAGGTCCCCTTCCTGGAATGTCCTTGCTCTTGCTTTCTTATCAAACCATCTTTTTACTAAGGCCTGATCCTTTTCAATCATCTGAACTACATGTTCTCTGATTTCTTCTAATTCTGTCAATTCTACATACCTGACCTCCATTGGTTCGAACTCAGATAACTCAAGCTGCTTCATGAGCTCCGAGGCTGGCAATTCTAATGATACAGGCAATACTGCCTCCGTCCCATAGACCAACCTATAGGGAGAATTACCTGTAGACTTCTTTGGTGTTATCCTGTCAGCCCATAACACTGATTTTAGCTTTGTATGCCATGTTCTTTGATTTTCATCCAGAGTCCTTCTGATGATTTTTAGCAAATTCTTGTTTGTGGACTCTGCCTGTCCATTACCATGTGGGTAATAATTTGAAGAGGTGCTCAAATAGATTCCATTCTCGACAGCCTATTCTGTAATTTTTGAACCTATGAATGCTAATGCATTATCTGATATGATGGTGGCCGTCACACCGAACCTGGTTGCTATTCCTTCATAAAAGTCTAGTATGTTAGACTCACTTGCCTATTTGAGCGCTAATGCTTCGGTCCACTTGGTGAAATAGTCTGTCGCTGTAAGAATCCACTTGTGGCCTTAACTCGAATTGGGATTGATGACTCCAATGAAGTCCAATCCCCATTGCACGAATGGATGATATACTGAAATTGGAGGAAGGGGCAACGCTGCTAACCTTCCTTTCCCTGTGAAGAATGCACATTTCTTGCATTTCTTAACCCATGAGTAGCAATCATTGAATATAGTAGGCCAATAGTAACCAGCTTTCATGATTTTGAGAGCTATTACTCGTGGGGTGAAATGGCCTCCTACCTCCCCGTCATGGAACTCGTGTAAGATCCTCTCAACCTGACCTGTCCCAATGCATCTTAATAGAACACCGTTGATGTCTTTTTTAAACAAAACACCATCAACAAGCACATATGGAACTGCTTGTAATCTGAAGTACCTTCTTTTTGCTTTGCTCATTTCTGGAGGACACATGCCCGTCTATAGGAAATGTATCATATTCTGAGTCCAAGAGGGAGTGGACACATCATCATTTTCCTATTTTTGATCATCTTGTAATAGCAGGACATCGTCTTCTTCATCTTCTGGGTTGACTGGTTGTTTGGAAGCGAGCTGCTCACACAAACCTTTACCTCTTACCAGCTTGGTGATCTTGATCTCAATGTCATACTCCATGACATGGGTGATCCATCCTGCGCTTTTCTCATTCAAATCCTTGTTGAGGAGGAAGTCCTTAACCCCAGCATGTGAGACTAGCAACTGGACCTTGTTGTTTGAGACTAAATGCTTGAATTTCTTCAAGCTTCTGATTACTACAAGCACATGCTTTTCAATAAAAGAGTACCTCACTTCGCAGTCATCTAGGCTCTGGCTGAAGAAGGCAATCGGCTGTTCATCATTATCTTTGTTCTGCTGTACCAGAATGGTAGAAATAGTGTCATCACCTCCAAATGCATAGAGGATGAAATCCTTGGAAAAGTCTGGGTTGATGAGAGTGGGTGCTTGGGAGATGGCTTCTTTGATTGCTTCAAAACTCTCCTTTCCTTCTACCGTCCACTTGAAAGCCATGATTTTCCTTAACATTTTGGTGATGGGCTTGACAAGGGTTGCAAAATCTGGGACAAACCTCCGAACAAAGTTTATCCTTCCTAGGAAACTATGAAGGGCTTTCTTGTGGCTTGGCAATGGTAGTGCTCTTATGGCTTCAACCCTCTCTGGATTAATTGCTAATCCTTCCTTGGAGACAATATGGCCAAGGAGCTTCCCTTCATGTGCAAGAAAGATGCACTTCTTAGGATTCAAAGACACTCCAAACTTTCTACACCTCTGAAACACTTGCCTGAGGTGAAAGAGATGGTCTGCAGCATTCTTTGAGAAGACAGTAATATCATCTAGGTATATCAGCACTATCTTGTTGATCAAGCCTTTGAATGCCATATCCATAGCTCGCTGGAATGTTGCTCCGGTGTTCGACAGTCCAAATGGCATCTTCTTGTAAGCATATGTGCCCCATTTGGTTGTGAAGGCTGTCTTGAACTGGTCTTCCTCCTTTACCATAATCTGATTGAATCCTGAGTAACCATCAAGTAGTGAAAACATTTCTGAACCAGCTACAACCTGTAATATTTTCTCCATGGAAGGGAGTGGATAATGGTCCTTAAGAGAGGCTCTATTTAGATCTCTGAAGTCAACACACAGTCTGATCTCTCCACTCTTCTTTCTGACTGGAACTAAGTTGGCAACCCAACTAGAATGCTTGATTGGGAATATGATTCTTGACTCAATCAGCTTGTCCAATTCTTTTCTCATGAGAGGCTCCATGTGTGGATTGACTGGTCTCTGTTTCTGCCTAACAGGCTTAGTATTTGGATCCAATTCAATGGTATGCTGAGCTAAGTTGGGATTGAAACCGTTCAAGTCTTCATAGCTCCAAGCAAACACGTCAGGGAATTCTTGACATAGCTGTATGAACTCACACCTTTCTTGCTCAGTTGTCATCTTTTCAATTTGCAATGTCTTGTTCTCTTCTACCAAGATGGATACCGAATCTTCTCTCTTGACTTGAATGTTTGCTTTCTCCTTTCTAAACTAATCATTGGGGTTAAAAATGGATTCCAAAGTGATAAGTCCCTTGGGCAGCTTGTCAGTTCTCAGCTGCATCACTTGGTCACCATATTGCTGTTCCAACTTTTCTTGATTCTTAGCCGAGAACTCAGCTTCTTCTTACAAGAAATGGATGATTTGCTGGTCATTCTCAAATACTTGCCAACTGACATCATTATCTAGTACCGAAGGCCTGACAATCACGTGGATGTTTGGTTGTACCTTGTCTTGTTGAATGTTTTCTACAATGTCAAAGGCTGCCCCTACTGCTGCAAGCCTGTCAGCAGCTTGATTCTCTTTCCTAGGAATGGATTTGATGCCGAAACCCTCAAAATCTTCCATGAGGTCCCACACCCTGTTCTTGTAGCACCTGAGTAGATCATTTTTGGCCGCATGTTGTCCCTTGACCTGATTTACAATCAGTTCATTGTCCCCAAAAACTTGCAAGTTCTTTATTTTTATTTTTGATTGCTTCATATTCAACAGTGTTATTGGAGCATGCAAATTGAAATCTAAAAGCTGAATAGTACTTTACTCCTTGAGGTGAAACAAGCACGACTCCACCTCCTGCACCTTATCTACTCCTTGATCCATCAAAATACAGCTGCCATACCTCATTGTCATCCTTGTGGTTTGGCTTGGTGATACTAGGAATAGGTTGACTTTCTTCGTGTATACAATAGACTCCTAGCTCAGATTCTTCTATTCCTTGATAAGGATCAAAAGCATGCACCTTGTTTGCCCATTCATCAAGAGTCAAATCTGGGATACTTCCAACCTTAGTGTCAGCTTCATCAGTGCTTGGGTGATCTTCTTGATCAAATGCTGAGCAATTGGTATTAATCTGATTTGGAGTATAGGGCTCAATGTGGAAGTTTACAATAGGTTCTGACCTAATTGTAGCCTTAGTTCCATACCTCGTTCTAAACAGCATGTGTGACCAATCAGTGGACAAATATCCCCCAATCTTGGCAGTGAAGTCCCTTGACAAACATAGGGCAAAGAGTGGTGGAAGGTCTATGACTGACACATCTTGTACGACAACAACATTTGGACATGCATGCAAGGTAAGACTCAAATTTCTAATCACTCCAACTATTGCTATTGTTGTCCCATCCAGCTACACTACTCCCTTAGATGTTATTTCATATTGAAGCCCTAGCTGATCAGCTATTTGTTTGGGCATGACAGAGCTACTTGCTCCAGAATCAATCATGCAATTATGCACTAGCTGATTTCCAATGATTAATGAAACATAGAAAGGAGGGGGTTTCAACATCTTACCTTGTTGTCCTCCATGATTTCCCTCAGATTGGGCAGCATTTGTAAGCACTTTGTCTTGTATCTGCTGATTCGAAGTTGGCCAGTCCTTCATGGCAGCTTACAGCAGATCTCTTTGGCCTGGGATAGCTAGGGATTCCCACATAGATATATTGACATTTGTTTTCTTCATCTGATCAATGATACTGAATGGTGATGAAGGATCTCTCTGCTGCCCCTTGGTTTACACATTTACTCCTTGTATGTGGGCAGCAACAGCTGGCATTTGAGTTGGCCTAGGGGCTGTTCTTGGCTGTCCTTGTGCATTTGAAGCAGGACTTTGCTTGCCAATCATTTGTGGAGCCATGGAAGGTTGTGGATTCGCTGGGGCTAATGGCTGTTATTCACCCAAATTTCTTATTTTTGACCTTGTGTTTTCTGCAACACCTTGAGAAACTACCTGGTTCATGCCACAAAAATCCTCTGCTTGCCAATTTACCAATGTGGTGTCATTTGGGGCTGATTGTTGTTTGAATGTTTCTTGTTGTTGGCTGTTTTCTTGACTATTCTCACCCTCCACACCAGTAGTTGTTACCATTAAAGCTTGAGTCAAAGCACCATTGAAGCACATGGATTGATTATGAGGCTCATTACATGGAAAACACCAATCATACTCCTGGGAAATGTTGTTTTGTGCTGGTACTAATGCCCTAGAGGCAGATATGGCATTTGGATTATAGGGCTGGAATGGTCTATTGACAGGAAGCCTTGTTTGATTCATATTTGCAGCTGGATTAGGTGGCCTTTGAGGCTGATATGGCTGCCTATTAGGTTGAGCTTGAGGCTGATATGAAGGTCTAGAACCTTGAGCTTGCTGTCTTTTGAGAGTGACCAGCTCATTGCCTAGATTTTGCAATTGCTTCATGACCTCTTGAAGCTCATTTGGGGCACTTGGAGATGAAGTGGAAGCTTCATTTGAACTCTGATTTCTAGGAGTGGGAGAAGGAGCTAAGACAGGTGCTTGACTAACACTTGGGCTCTCTAAACTTGGATATAATGGCATTGGAGGCCTAGGAGCCAACTTACCAGCTTGGATAATACAGTTTTCGGCTCTAATGGCAATGCTATAAGCAGCAGGTAAGGTTGTTCCTCCCATAGATTGAATTAACATAGAAATATCAGAATTCAAAGCTTTAAGATAGTATAGAAAAGCACCTTCTGATGTTGGCCTGACTGTCACTGGAATCCTATCCCAAGACCTTTGAAATCTAAAGTTGAAATCAGTCAGCTACTCGTTGGGGGCTCTCTTGATAGTTGTTAATTGTTCCAGTAGAGACAAATTGTCTCCCTTTTCTCCAAATTGCTCATGAAGTGCAATACACAGCTGATTCCCGTTTGTGATAGAACCAGCTGTAAGGCTCCTAAACCATTGCAATGCTTTCCCCTTGAATGAAGATGCCAACAATTTGACAGCTACATCCATTTCATTTATCTCATGGATTACACAGATGTTTGCAATGTCTTTGACATGATCACCAGGAGTGGTATGATTTTCTCCAGTGAAAAATGGAATGTTCTTCAATGCTGCAATTGGAACTGGATTCTGTGCATTGAGGGCAAGTGGGCTACTGCCAGTGAAAGTGACAAAGGGATTTAGTGGTTGCGCCATTCTGATTGGTCGAAGGACTCTTGAATATTGAATGAAAGGCCGAGCAGGTGGAGTTGAGAGAGTTCTGTTTGGTGGAGATGGAGACCTTTGAATCCTTCTTCCTCTTTGCCTTCTTCTTGGAGATAATTGCAGGTATTCAAATAGCACTTCTTCTTCTCCAACTCCTGACCTTGTGATTCTTCTCATAAGCTCTCAGGCCTGCACTGCTGAAACCAGTTGATTCTTCCTTTTGGAGTCGCCAGATATGCGAATAATAGCTCTTTTCAAGCAAGAAAATTGCAGCAGATGCATATCAACTTTGCTGCAATACAAATGAGACCTCTAGGTCCCACCCGGCATGCCAAAACTATTGATGCACAATCACAACACCCCTAGATACAGATCAGGTTTCTAGGTTGATCACTTTGGCATCCAGTGTGATTGCATAACATTGAATCCTTTCTCCAAGTGTGGGACTTGAAAAATGAGAAAGGATTCTCCAGAGAAGGCTGGTTCCTATTCCTCTGTTCAGATGCACACGAAATATGCAGAGGGTTTTCTCAAAACCTAATCTAATCTGCCAAGGAGACAAGGTAAGAAGATGCATAAAATAAATCTAAGCTAATAGAGGTGATGCATCGAGGAATGAAGAACACCAATTTTTCCAGTGAACACAGACCATTCAAATGTGATATAAGATCATGAACAGATAACAAAACTTGTAGTGAAAGACCAGGAGGATGCAAGATGAACACAAAGAGGGTTGAGAATCATCCACAGAAATGTATTACTTGCTCCAAAGATTGATACAATACACTATAGAATGCCAAGAGGTAAAGTCGTATTACAGTTTGAAATGAGAGGTTCGAACTCCAGAAATTCGCCTGATAGGAGAGGAAGGGAGGAGCAAAACAAAAAATGTTCGACCCTTTAAAAGAAGCTCCTCTTTACAATATATAGAAAGAATGAGAGAGGAAAGAGAGAGGGGGAAACCAAATCTACCCCAACCACCTCCAGGTTGCATTCAATTCATCTCATTATGACAAAAGCGGCACATCCTGGAAAAATGGCGGGCTGTCCAACAGAAGCGGCGAACTGTCTGCTGCATTAAAGTTGTTTGTTGAAGCGTTACTTCTGCTTGTTATTTCACACCAGAGGCGTTTCTTTATTTTCTCTCTCTAATCTGAACCAAAATGCATGATTGACCCCGAAATTGTGTAGAGAATTTTACCAGCTTTCCATTGATATAAAGAACATGCCAATCCGAGCTCTGGATCAAAAGTTATGGTGATCTGAAGATTTAGGGCACAAAACAGGTGAAAACGGATTTTTAAATTTCTTCCCGCGCTCTGCCACCTGGATGACACGTGGCAGGTTCTGATTCACTGAGCAACTCTCTCTCCTCCACCTCTTGGCGGGCTATCTTTTGAAATTTCCTTGTGGGCCCTAGCTAGGACACGTGGCACTATCCCATTGGTTCGGATTAGTGCTCGAAAACTTGCCCCTTTGACTTTTTGGACCTTTCTCTTGTGAGGATACATGGCAACTTCTCATTGGTTTTTGGCCCTGCCAGCTCTTTCGTGCCCTTCACATTTTTATGTCCCGGATGTCCCAAACCATTTGGAACATAAACCTCTGATCCACCCAGAATGGGCTTCCTTTTCCTTCATTCGGTCGATGACACGTGGCACTGCTTGATTGGCTTTCAGCTCCTTCGGCGATCCGCGTCCCACGTATCCCTTTGTCCCAGATGTCCTAGTGCTCCTTGTGCTGATTACGGCCAAACCGGCCGGTTCACGTCCATTTGTCCCAAATGTCCCAAACTGTTTCGGGCTGCCTTGACCTTTTTTGCCCGGTTCAGCTGGTTCGCGTACTCGCGGCCCAAATGTCCCATTTGCTTAGCGGGCTATTTATGCTTATTTCAGCCGATCTGGCCGGTTCGGGTCTATTTGTTCCAACTGTCCCAAAAACAATTTGATTTTCCTTTCCTTCAGCCGAACCGCCTTTCCGCGTCCCGACATCCCAACTACTTTCGGACTGTCTAGAGGCTTTTCGGCCAATCCGCACCTTTCTGTCCCACATGTCCCTATTGCTTTCAAGGACTAGGACTTAGCCGATTTTCATAATTTTTTCTGGGTCAACCTACTTGCCTGGAACTGCAAAACTCTGATGCATGTTATCGAAATTTACCCTGGGGGGGTGAAATTTTGACAACAGTTACTCTAGGAGTTAATCGTGATGATTTCTTATCAGAAATGGAGGCTCAATGGAAAAATGGTGACGAAAAAAGAGGTATGCTTAGTTATAACCTTCTCGGGACCACAATGCATTGGTGGGAGGCACATCATAAAAACCTTTTAGAATGGTGTGTAGTGAGAACCACATTCTCTATTAGGCTTTCTACAAGCAATGCACCCACTCTCATACAATACTACCATGAAAAAGAACCCGCATCATGTCATATTCAAGCATGTGAGAAGGTCTGGATGGAAGGCACAAAAGATTTACCACATTTTCTATGGGTGCATAAGCTGTATTCCACCTTACAAGGTTGTACACGTGCAAGGTACATTCACTCAGAGATGCGTCGTCATA
Organism: Taxus chinensis; assembly: GCA_019776745.2. Taxonomy (NCBI): domain Eukaryota; kingdom Viridiplantae; phylum Streptophyta; class Pinopsida; order Cupressales; family Taxaceae; genus Taxus; species Taxus chinensis. Next base: position 391,320,178 of record CM034157.1, read on the forward strand.
TGGGGAAGTGGCAAGAGTTAGTAGCTGATATCATTCAAGCATTCAAGTATTAGAGTACAAAGCCATTAGTGGATAAGGTGTTACATGTGGTCAAGAACCTTATAGTGGGTGATAGTGCTATGGCAGAAGATAGGATACTTGAGCTATTAGGTGAACCTTTTTTGGAGACACGTTTTGATGAGGAATAATCAGAAGAGACACAAATTGAGCACATGTGCATGGAAGAGGAAAAAGGGAAAATGGTCTATATGATAGATGGTGAAGAAATTGAGATTTTGGATGTTAACCATTATGAAGGTACGTGTGAAGTTAGGGATAATATGGATGAGTGAGCGGGTGCCTACCATGAGCCCTTGAAGACAAAGAAGGTTAGTATTGGTTTTGAGGTAGAACCTAAGGAATCTATCATTGGGGATTATTGGTCGAAGAAGGAGGTTTCAAAGATCACTGAACTTTTTCTTAAGTTTCAATATTTGTTCCCACGTGGGTACCATGAGATCAAAAGAGTTCAACACTCCTTGGGGGAAATGTGGATCAAGTTGAAGGAAGGTGCACATTTGATTTGATGGGTCAAGGAAGAGATAGATAAGATGCTGACATCAGACATCATTGAGACTATGGAGGAATCAAAATGGGTGAGTCCAATGGTCATAAGCATTAAGAAGTAAGAAAGGATAAGGATATGTGTTGATTACAGGGACTTGAAAGTAGTGTGTGTCATTGATCCTTTTCCAACCCCCTTCACTGAAGAAATTTTGGAAGGATTATCCAGGTGTGAGGTCTATTATTTTACGGATGGGTTATTAGGGTACCACCAAGTTAGAATTGTAAAGGAAGACCAAGAGAAGAAAGCTTTTACCACTGGATGGGGAATTTTTTCCTACACAGTCATGCCTTTTGGGTTAAAGAATGTGCCTTCTATGTTCTCATGCATCACGGTACAAGCCTTCCAGGACTTCATTCATAAATTTCTTCATGTCTACCTAGATGATTGGACTGTGTATGGGCTAGTAAAATACCATCATGATAATTTGAGGTTGATTTTTTATAGATGCTAGTAGTTGAGGATATCCCTCAACATTAAGAAATGTGTCTTTTCTACTCCATTTAGAATCATGTTGGGGCATAGTATATGTAACAAATATTTGCTAGTAGATCCCACCAAGGTTGTAGTTATTGTCAGATTGGGGGAGCCTACCAGTCAGAGCATTTTGCATAGATTCCTTAGGTATATGGGGTACTACAAGAAATTTATTCAGGGATATGCTAAGATCGCCGCACCCTTTGAGGAATTACTTAAACACAAGAGTTCCTTTCACTAGCGAGAGGCACTGTAGAAGGAGTTTGAAACATTGAAATATAATATTATCCTTTCTCCCATATTACGCTTTCCTTCTTGGGATAATCCCTTCCATGTGCATGTTGATGCCTCAGGAACAACCATTGAAGCAGTATTAGTACAACCTGGTGAGGGGATTGTTGATCATCCCTTGTGTTTTTCTAGTAGGAAGTTAACACCAACAAAACATAATTACACAACTACAAATCATGAGGAATTTTCAATGATCTACGCACTGCATAAATTTAGAAAGTATCTACTAGCAACACCATTCATATTCTATAAGGTCATTCTATAAGGGTGCATATACCATTGGGTCCTATTATTTCAAGAATTTGAGTTTTTCGTTGACTTAGGGGAGGATACACAGAGCATTGAGGATACCATTCTAGATGTGTAATTTTTTATGTTACCACACATGCCCTCTGACTTAAAGGATATTGTAGTGTTTCTTAAAATGGGTGTGGCATCAGAAGGAATGAAGGATTTATAGATAAATATTGATAAATTTGTTGGCTATATGCATCATGCCTTACATGTTGATTAGTGGATATTTGTACAAGTTAGACCGTGATGAGTTTTTGCACCAATGTGTATTAGAACATGAGCGCGTTGCAATCATGGATAAAGCACATGGTGGGATTGTAGGAGGACACTATGCAGGAAATGCAAATGTGTGGAAGATTCTTCTTGAAAGGATTTGGTGGGAAAGTATCTACCAGGATTTTATTAAATTTTACAAATCCTATGACCATTGCATGCGCCTTAAAAAACCTAGAAGGAGTGATGAAATGCCCTTATGAGTGATAACCAATGCCGAACCATTTGAAAAATGGAAAATTAGCTTTGTAGGAGCACTTTCACCTGCCACACAAATTACTGGCTCATGTTACATCCTCTCTTGCATTGATTACTTGACAAGATGGGTAGAGGCAACAAATACAAAGGATTGCACAACAACGAAAACAATGTGGCTCTTATGGGAAAAAATAATCAACAGATATGGATGTCCATTGAGTTTAACAAGTGAGAGGGGAACATAGTTTCTAAATGAAATGATCATGATTCTATTAGCATATTTCATGGTAACCCATCACAAGACAACCCCTTATCACCCACGAGTGAATGGGAATGCTAAAGCATTTAATAAGATAAAGTCACACGTCAAGAAAAATTTGTGATGTTGGAAGACAGGATTGGGATGACAAGGTATCAGCCATTCTATGGGCATATAAGACAACTTACAAGAGGTTGAGTAAGGCCACATCATTTCAATTAGAGTTTGGTATGGAAGTTATTTGTCTAGTTGAATTCATGTTACCATTGTTATGTATAGTGTGCACAGGAGGATTAGTTGATGAACAAGTGCTCAAAGAGAGAATTGATAAGTAAATGCATTTAGACAAGAGGCAATCAATTGCTAGATGGAGTTAGAAGACTAAAAAAACTAGAAAAAAGCCATGGCATGATCGTCATATCAAGAAAAAATAGTTTTTAGTTGGGTAGATGGTTCTTTTGTATGATTCCAAGTTTTTGTGCCATCCTGGGAAGTTTAAAGTCCATTGGTTGGGACCATACATCATCTCATACATCTTTGATTCAGGTGCTTTCCAGTTACATGTGCTGGATGGGACGAGACTACTAGGTCATTTCAATGGGAGTAGGATAAATCCCTACTATAAATAAGTCTTCCTTGTGTTTATAAATAAGGTAGTTTTTCTAGTTAGCCTAGGATTTAATTTAGTGATTTTTTAAATTTTTCTTGTATTTCCCATTCTTGTTGCTTGTTCCTTTCTGTTGTGTTGTTTTATGCACCTTGTGCACTAGTAACCACATTACTTTCTAGGGTTGTGTATGCATAGAGGACCGCACATCTATTTTAGTGTGGGGTGAAGAAGAATGAAGAGAGAAAGAAGCTGGTAGTAGTTGTGATGGCCTGGATTGGAAGATCAAAAGTGCATAAGATAAAAGAGCACATGGGGAAATGGTGGAAAAAAAATTGGTTTCAAGAAGGCTTTAACAAATACCATGTACAAAGTATAAGAAGTGCATGAACAATATGAGGTAGGCAAGGGTAAAAATCTAGTTGACAGAAGAAGAATTTCATTTGGCACTACAGACGCACACGTAAGATTCTTCGGTTGGTAAGGATTTTTACATGCCACAATGTTGTAGAGGGTTCTGTGTGCAGGATTATGCGTGTGAGTAAAGGTGCTTAAGATCATATTTAATGGAAAAAGACACATTTAATGTTGAATACATTAGTCGATGGCATAACATTTATTATGGGAGATAGGAAAAAATCTATAAGTAAAGTGTCAGGCAAATTATTATTTACCTTGATATTACGAGATTGAAGAGATCTTGTGAACTAGGGCATCCACAAATAAATATGTGTGTGAAGAAAGGAGAGTGAAAATATGAATTGTGTGACTAGGGTGATCTATGAACCAAAGTGGAAGGAGTACATGAGAGTATGGAGGTTTCATCTGAAGTAGGTCATATTGTGGAAGAGTTTTCCAAGTTAGGGTTTTGTAGCTAGGGCACAGGAATAGATGGATTATTTTAAGAAGTTGAACCATATATTTGAGAAGAGTGAGGAAGGAGATCAAGGACTTTATTCTTTTAACCTAATAAGAATATGACACTAAAGAAGGTGACCGTTTCACCTAAGAAGGGAAAGGGAAAGGGAAAACAGACTGCCACCACCAATTTCAATGAAGAATGGTATGCTGAGACGCAGTACCTAGATGGGGTGTTTCTTGGGAAAGAATGGGTATCCCATGTTAGGAAGATGGCAATGAGCAACTATAATCATCGCAAAAGTACCATAGAGAAGGAAATAGTACTAGAGCTGGTACGTCTAATGGATACAAGGACACCAGAAGGAATGCCAATTTACAATGATGAAATAAAATTAAAATTGGAGAAGGTCAGGATTCTACAACTATTCGAGTTGCCCTATTTTGGAAATCCTGAGTGGTTATACCAATGTTTGATGTCATGCATGTATAAGGAACACTTCTACTTTATGGGATGCATAATGTGAATAGCTCCCTAGTTCATCTCTAATTTTTCCAGCCTTATCTACGAAGGGAATTCGTTGCATGATGACCTGGAGGATAAAGAGTCCATTAAGAAGACCATGGAGCAGTATGACTATAAACAGGGTTCGCATTACTTCAATATCTCAAATATCCCCGACCGAATGATGAGAATGGCCATGTGCCTACTAACCAAGCTGAATGGTCAAGAGAGGTGGACACAAATAAACAAGGCATGGTTGAATGTATGTCAGAAAATTTCAGAATGGACCATCTATAACTTATCCACCTACATTGCAGAAGAGATCATCAACTTCACACAAAAAGGAGAGAATATAATGTTTGGAAATTTTCTTCTCACCATCATCTTCTAGAAATCAGAGTTCCTGATGGGCCAGAGAAGTTCATATGGGAGTACCTAGATGAAGATCCATCCCCCGCAAATAGGTTTGACAAATACACATGTGATACCATGATGGCCATCCAAAAAGAGCACCTAGAGAAATGGTACAAGAGAATGCATGACACATTCAAGGATTTTTGGAGGATACTAGAATAATTGCTATCACTAGTAAATAGAGAAGCTAAGTTTTTCATTTATCAACATTTTTGCATTAGCAGGTTCACTCTATCAAATGGGACCAAGAGCCCATTGTGTAAATTACCCTTCTCCTTCACTGTGCAATATTTCCAAGTAGGGGTAAATCACTTCAAGGAAGCTAAAATACTAATTTTTGACCTTACTGAGGTTGACAAAGACCACCATGGTTTTCAAAGGAAGCTATTATATCCAAAGAGGCATGCTTATGTGGAGAAGTATGTCTCCCATGAAGTGTGCATGACAAAACCCTAACGCTGTAAAATTTTGGAAGGTCCACAGAGAGAATATACTTGCGCATTAGGCCCATGTATGGAAAGGGAGCTTACTTAGAGAATGATGTCTCCATCCCTGAGGATCCCACTACTAGGAAGAATTCCACACCAAAGAAGAGAGAAAGGGAAGAAACCTTGTAAAAATAAGCATCGGAAAAGAAAGCACCAAGTGTGCAGACAACACAATATGTGGGTGAGTTGGAGTCAAGCACTAAGACAAGAACATACACATGTAGAAAGAAGTCTCCCATGAAAGAGAAGGAGAAGACACCTGAGGAAGAGCTGCCAAAACAAGAATATTTTCCTATAAGGGAATCACGTGCTGAGAAAGAGGAAGAACCCCCAGCTAGGAAGAAATAGAAGGTAGTGGGGAAGGAAGACTCAGAGGAGATTGAAGGCTTGGAATCCTATAGAGTTGAAAGATATGATGATGAGAATGAAGTTCAGAATCATCCCATGTATGATGTACATGATTCATAGGAAGAAGGAAATGAAGAGAAGAATGGATATGAGGATAATTCCCAAGGAAAAGGGGTTAGCAAGGAGGTGAGCACTAAGGATCATAGGACCCCCAACCTCACTAAGGAGAAGATAGAATATACCATAGAAAGAGAATTTGTGGGCATAATAGAGAATTTAATGGAGAAATAGGTGGAGTGGAGTGTGGATGAGATACTCAAGGAGATAAAAGAAGAGAGCATAGGAAAGGAGTATTGGAACATGGGTTGAGATCCCATCTTAGCAGTGAGTTTGCCAAAGGTTACGCACATAGGAGGGAATAATGTGGTAGTATCACAAGGGAAGGGAATGGTTTATATCAATTTTCCAAAAAAATTGCTATGCACGTGGAATCAGAACATTTTTCCTACAGACAAAATCCTATTAATGTCTTCATTTGAGGAAGAAGGTGCATACCCATGAATAAGGAAAATTATATCTTAGAAATTTTAGTCCCATGTCAATGAGCATGAGTTCAAAGTTAGCCAAGGAGCACTAATGAAAGTGCTGGATACTAAAGGTATAAACCCGCTAGCGAATGCTCAATAGTTTTCTGATGAGCAAGTCTATAATGTGCTCAACAAGGTTTCATTTGAAGTTGAGGAAATATTTTTTTGGAGGAATGATAGGGTGGGATTCCTAGAAGGGGAATTGGGACTGAAAAAGGATGAGCTCATGGAAAAGAGAAAATTCTGAACTAAGAGGAACTAATTAGTTCACAGTTAAGGATCAAGCTAAAGGAGGAAACTGATCGGATGCGTTAGGTATATAAAAAGGTATAAATAATTACATACGTTATTATCTTAAGGCATCTAGACCTAGTATTTCTTGAGAAAAAGTATGAATCAACCTTGCAATCTTTGGAAGACCTAACTCACATCCTCACCATGGAGAGGTAGCCCCTTAATTTGTAATCAGTAGAATAATTGTTAGTGTGCAAGAGAAAGAGGAGAAGATGAAGGTGGTGGAGATAGTTTCTCTATACATTAAGCTCCTTGCCGATCTAAAGGCTACCGCACAGATAGCCAAAGCTTCTTTTGACAATTGTGTTGAAAGAGATAGAGTGGAAATAATTTTAGTTGCCACCCATGAATCAAATATCAAGGAGTTTTAGGATAAGAATAATGGAAACAGGGAAAATTAGGATAAGATTCTAACTCAGGTGGAGAAAAAGTTAGAAGATATTGAGACCTTGCGGAGCTCGATCAAAAACTGGCTGAAGGAGTTATATCCCCAAATCACCCGTAAGATGGATGTGCTAGACAACCTTGGAAAAAAATTAGAAGGTATTATTTATACAATGAGCGCTAAGGGGGACAAGTTAAACTTTGAAGAGGTGAGCACCCTAGTAGGTGACCTCTGTCAATAGGTGCAAGGTGAAGTAGATGTCTGGGAGAAGATTGAGGAAGATATAAGGAAGGATTTCCCACTCCTCCTTCAGCAATAAACATATTCTTCTTCTTTCCTCCATTATTTAATTCTTCCATTCTTAATTCCTTCATTCCTTGTTCCAACTATTCAGAGTCCTGTCATTATTTATTCTTTGAAGGAAGTATGTTTTCAAGGAGAACAAGCTTAGTGTGGGGTAATGTTGAGCCTCAGAATATTGACTAAGTCCTAATGGCGCGTGCGCATGTAGAACTAGTAAATAAGATGGGTGTACAAGGAAAAGAAGGTAAGATAGGGGTTTTAGAAGGGTTTTAAGAGAAACCATGGCACACATGCAGGGTAGAGAAAAGGATTTTAGGACTTATTCATATTTGAAATTCCAAGAAGCACTTGAGGAAAAATGTGACCCGACTAGGCATGCTGAATGGATAAGGTCACATCCTCGCGACTTGGTGGTCAAGTAAAGAATATTCCACACATGGACTATTCTTGAAGACGTCATTACAGAAAGTGGGGATTTCAGATCAGAAGAAACATGTTCCACTGGAGGACCACCTTGCCACTTAGAAACCAATCTGCTACTACAGGAGAGCATGGCGATGGGTGATAAACCTATATATAGAGATTCTTAGGTAGAAGAACAACAACATTAGAGGGACACCATCAAATGTATATGCTTGACATCATAGAAAGGAAGGAAGGGAAATGCTCTTCAGAAATAATAGAGGGTTTTAGGGGTTGGGGTTATCATTAGAAGACTATAGGAATGTTAGCATATCTAGAGGATGGGTCTGTGATAATTTTTGTGATAGGGAAGAATAGCTAGAGCTTCTGATGCATGAGTCATGATATATCATTCTGATATGACCCTTTTGAATGTAATATGGTTACCAAAATATGATTAACATAAATATATGGTTATGTTCTAAATATATTGTTCATGGGTGTAAACCATAATGCCTTTTTCTTTATGTTATGGATCAGATCTGTTATCTATGTGATGGTTTTTTGTTATCTAAATGGGTATTTTATTGTAATAACTCATCATGTGATTTCATAATATATGTAGGATAATTTAATTTTTTCACTTAATTTTCCATCAATGTCAACATCTTCTCACAATGCTCACATAAAGGAAGGGCTCGGTGCCCACACGTGCATCGGGTGAGCTCTCACCACTGCTTATTGATAGGTTAGTTTTCATGGGGTTAGAAGGTTATTATATGGGCATAAAAATGACTACAATAATGAATAAGTAAACACACACACACACACACACACACACACAAAATGATGAAAAGGAAACACATGACATACAACAAGAAGGGAAAAACACGCAACATAAAGGTAAAAACACCTAGCAATCACCTATGGTACATGGCAGGGGATAACCCACTTTCAGTGAAGCACTTTTCATTCCTCAAAAGTTAGCCTTGAGTGGTCAACCCTTGAGTCATGTTATTTTTCAAATCCATTGACTGGTTCCAAAAATTATCCTCCTCTACTTAATTTTTTATGAAAGTTGGTTGCTTTCATGACTGTTTGTGTTTTTTATAGGAGTGATTTCATGTGAGCTTCTTAATGCCCATGCCTTTACTTAGAAATTCCATTTCCTTCACGTTCTTTGAAATCAGTTTCAAATTGTTAGTTTCCTTTTTTGTTTATCCACATAGATGTTTTTTCATTAAGCATATCATTGCTACCCCGAACATTATTTTCATTCAAATTTCTTAAATATTATGAGTTATTTTCTTTCCCATGTCTATTCTCATTGACATATTCTCCATGAGAACCTTAGATTCATCCTTTATCTCTACTCCACTATGAGGCATTTGAGTATTGATGGGAGGATAAAAGAAAAACTCATACTTGTCTTATATGTCTATGGCATGAGTTAATAGATCAAGAATCAGCTCAGGGTCTTCCGTAACTTCTACTGCATCTAATAATTATTGTACAGAGATCTCCTTTGTTACTTCTTATAGCTCATCTTTGTATGCCTTTGAAGGATATTTATTTTGCAGCTCAAGGTAACTATCTGGAGGGATTACTCCATCCTCTTGGGAATCACTACATTCCATCACTCCTTTATCTAGAGTGGCTTCAACTTCAAAGGCCTCAAAACTCCTTTCTTCAATTTCTTCATCATAGAAAGAGTCTTCCTCTTCAAATGGGAAAGAAAATACCTTGATTTCATCATTGCATCTATCAACCATTAGTGTAGGAGGGGAATTATATTTCTAATCTTCCTTTGTTTCAACATGGCCAACCTTCACACTAGTTAAGGCTTTCAAATCAGATTCACGCTTATCTTCAAGATTCATGGCTTGCATCAAGAGTTCGATACATATCTCAGGGTTTTCTATTTCTTCTGCGGCTCTTAATAGTTCTTATATGGATGGTTATTTCCCACTATTTGAGGTCTTATTATAGACTAGATAGTTCTCTTCTTGGGTGACATGATCAAGGGATTGCTCATCTTTGAATGGAAATGAGAATATCTCCTCATCATGGATAAGCACATAAGCTTCTTTTTTTTTCTTGAAGAGCATCAAAAACCATTTCCTCTTCTTCATGGTTTGCATCATCCACAAATTTAGGGTTATGCTCTTGAAACTAAAATCTCATCAATAATTCTTCAAGGTCCATACCTCTCTAAGAAGTCATGTATGGCCCTATCAATATGGGAATATCCTCTTCCTCCTTGGTTATCACAAAGTGATTCATCTGCCTGGTATCTTGATACAAGATGTTGGTTTCTAGGTTTTAGAAATTTTGCACTGTGTAACTCATCTTCTTCTTTGGAAGAAATTTTTCCATATTTCCCTTCATTGGTATGGTTTTGCATGACCAATTCATCTGAATTTTCCCTCCAAGACCTTGGCAGAAGCTTTGACTTAGTAAAATTCCAAATGAATTTGGAATGTTTGCTACCAAGATCATCACTGAAATTTTATTTTCTAGAAATATGGTGAGAGCCACCTTTTCATCTTTGACCTTCCCTACAAGTGAGACTTCTTTTGAATCTAGGGAGTAATAAGATCCTTTGGGTGGATTCATGGTGATTTTGATATCCTTGGAGACCTTTACAGGCATTACATTATTAGAGACACCAGAATCTATTATGTAGTTATTCAATACATAATCTCCAACAAGAAGAGAGACATAGAAAGGTTCAACCTTATCAGTCTTGGATGTACTCAATGAAATCATGTTCAGTGATGGAGGTGTAGGTGGGTTTGGTAGTATTCCTTTAGAACTAAGAGCTACAATATTTGGTGTTAAACTACCACTCTTGATGTATTTAATAAATCTCTCTAATTGTTTGGGGTGATTCTGTAAATATTTGGTTTCACTAATCTTCACTTTTATATTTCTTTACGTATTCTATGAATTCAAAAGGATCAGATGCAGGTGAGGGTGATGAAGGGACCGGTTTTGGATTTAGGACAGGTTTGGAAGCAGGAATATATTTTTGGTGAAAATAGGGGATATTGAAAGGTACACTTGGAGATTTCAAAATAGTAGATTTTATAGGAGAAAATTTAGATTTAGAATTATAAGAGGCATCAGAAGACTTACTTGGAATTTATGGAGACTTCTTATTTACTATAGGATCAGGCTTCAACAATGTGGACTCCATGGAGGGTGGGATTGGAGATCCTCGACTGATTATTTGGTTTTGTAAATTCACCATAGGAGGATCTTTAGTCTTATTTATCTTTACAATAGTGGAGGAAGAGCCCCTTTCTTAGACTGAGAATGAGTTAATACCACACATGAGAAGCTAGGTGAATCTTCTTCGTCATCTTCATCACCTCCGAAATATTCATATAATCTGATTTGTGTATCATTATCAAACTCATCACCTTCTAGAAAATCACCACCCTCACTTTATTTTTCAACCTCATCTTCATTTTTCTTACTCCTACAAATTTCATTGATAGGTGGGGACTTTAAGTCAAGCCTTTGAGGTTCTCCTGTGATCTTATTTATGTTGTTTCTTTGAGAATAACCTCATTCAAATATTTACCTCCTCAATGACACCTTTTCATTTTCCATTTTCTATAAAAAAGGATCAGTTCTTTCATCTCCAAGACATTGAGCTTTACCCTTTAAGGGAATATTGATCTTTCTAGATAGGATGAGATCGACATCAAGTTCAATTTTCAATCTTCGTGCTTCTACAATATCCCTCGCTTGAACTATTCATAGGAAAAATCCTATCTCCATTGATTGAGAACTAATAAAGAATATCTTGACATTTTTTTCTGATGGTGAATCTTCCTCTGGTATCCTTTAGAACAACTAGTCAAAGTGAACCACAAAGTCACTCATAGTTTCATTTTATCCTTTATTTATTTTTGCTAATTGAACAAGGATTTCTCGATAGTCCTCAGTAAATTTGAATCTTTCCTCAAAATTCCTTTTGATGTCATTCTAACAAGTGATGGATCGGGTAGGTAGGAGGTAGAACCATTTCAATTTTTTTCCTTGGATAGACTCCACAAATAATATTACAACAACATATTCATGTTGGACACCAAGAAACCCAAATGATGTGGTGTAGGCCAATATGTTCTCTTCAGGGAGTTGTGTGCCATCACTTTTGAACTTTGGAAATTTCTTGTGGAAACTTATTGGTAGATTAAGAAGAGGTGGTTCAAGAGAAATAAGGAATGTATTTATTCCCCATGGAATAATGTGTTGAGGTCTTTATTCTTCATTCACCATTGTTTCCACTTCAACTACTAAAAAATATTCTTCAAATTCTTCTTCCTCTGGGAACTCAATGCACAATGGTGGTTGAAAAATAGGAGAATTTGAAAGGGGATTATCAATAGGAGTTTGGATAGGATTTCTAGGTGAACTGCTTAAATAGCCGGATGGAGAGGAAGCTTCAGAGAAGAAGTATGGATTATCTCTAACTCTTTCTTGTTGATTTTGAAAAGCCTCAAAATTGGAATCAAGAATACCTCTCAAACTTCTCAACCTGGTGTATCTTCCTTCAGCCAACTTTTGGAAACTCTTGCAATGGGAACACGAAAGGACACTATGGAATATTAAGTGTCATGTGCAAGAATTGATAGTATATCTTTCAATAATTGATTTCCAAGAACTTTTTTTTTTTTTTTCAATATTTGATTTTTTAGAATTTTTGGACCTTGTGATCATATTTTGGGTGCATATGTTGCTAAATCTGGCCCACGGTGTTGGCAAGAATATTTTTTGGGTGCACAAACTTGTGGATTTATTTCCAACACTTCGAGAATATAATTTCCTCTACTTAACCGGTGTAGTTTTCATATATGCATACATAAGTAAAGTTGGATTTTCCTAGTGTCCTTTTGGTCGGGGATCCAATAGCAGTACTCCACTGACCATGTATAAAATCTAGCAATCTCTTTCTAAAGAGGAATTTTTCTATAAATTTAAAAGGGGGGAGTGAGAAATGAGATAGGAGAACTAATTTTGTAGGTAGAAAATCAGATTCCTACACACACTAGCTAGATATTTCAACACATGCATTTGTGAGAAGAAACAACTCTATAAATAGCAACAAGACTGATCAGAATATATGAGCACAAAGTATAAATAAATCCCATAATAAAAAAAGGCTAGAAAATCCTGTTTCTTGTATTCATTTCTTATAAAAAAGTTGTACTTAGTGTGGGAAATGAGGAAAACTTGTGAGGGGGAAAATGGAAGAAAATGGCCATCTCCTTTGTTCTCTCAAAGTACAATACCCTCTTGGGTTCACAAAATCAATCACCAACCCCTTGTAATGGGAATGGCTTTACAAATTATAGAATGAGATATGAATCTTCATCTACCCCCCAATGCCTTTTCATATGTCCTCGCACAACTTAAAATTTTTAAACTTCCTCGGAAACTTCTAAGTCCCTTTTTATAACAGAAAATTGACTTATTACATTACGAACATTAATACATATGTAAAATTGAAACCCCAACACAAAATTGGAAAATTTAGAAGAGAGAGAAAGTTGTGGGAAGAGGAGAGATAAAGAGTGAAAGAAGAAGAAGAGGAGATTTCATTCCCAATGAATTCCATTGACCCTCGTTGATGGAAAGCTCAATGCGATAAAAATCTGAATCTTAAAAATCATGTGAAACTCCTTCCAATTGTCTCATAAATGATTTGGAATGAGTGTTAAAAAATAATGTTGAATGGTTCTATTGATGACCCTAATTTCCACCCTACACAAGATACTCTTCCAACTCGAGCCACAAAGTGAGTGCTGGGAGACATTGTTGAATTCCCTAAGATGAGTCTTGAATTCCCTATGATCAATGCCCATGGATGATATAGAATGATAGTGTTGATAGGAATGATCATCCCTTTATGTCCTATTGTGTCAAACTTGCCTTTTGAGAATGACCTGTTATTTTTAGTAAGTACAAATGGGGCAACTTACTATTTTTAGTAAGTGCCATAGTTATATTTTCCCAACCTCATCTGGATATGGTAGCTTGAATTATTTCATCTTACTATGTTCCTCTAACTTTTTGGACCAATTAGCTATTTATAGTAGGGGCTTGTGGAACCACTTTATATTTTTAGTAAGTGTTAATTGCGAGCCGAGATGACCTTTTTGATGAATTTTCCTTTAATACTTCCTCTCTATTCACTTCCTTCTACGTAGCCTCATAAAATGGTGGCTTACCCAAAGCAATAGACCCCTACGTAGGATGGAATGCTATTTTTAGTAAGTGCATCGTGGATGTCAGATTGAGACAAAATAGGTTTTGAAAATCTAGGTCTTATTTTGGGATTCCACGCTCCACATTTTGAGTAATTCCTTTGTCTGAACAAGTGGGAAAATGATATTTTCATCGGTGGGGGCATAATACTAAATAAAAATACAACCCTCCATATCTCTAAAAAATAGGGACTTCATGGCATGAAAAACTAGTTAATGTGAAAGTAGAGTTTTCAACGATCATTCCCTCCAATTTTTGCGTGATTTCACCCACTGGAACCCTGAGAAGTGAAGAGGTAGCTCACTACCTTTTTCGTATATGTTCTTCATGTGACAGATCAGAAATCTAATGAAAAATCAATCCTCTATATCCCTAAAAAATAGGGACTTCATGGTGCAAAAAATAGCTCACGTGAAACTATATTTTTCAACAATCATTCCCTCCAACTTTTGCGTGATTTCACCCACTAGAACCCTAATAAGTGGAGAGTTAGATCACTGATTTTTTTCCACCACTATGTCATGGAGGCCAATAATGGAGCTTGAAATATGAATTTCTTGTTTTTGTCTCCGTTCATGATGAAATCAACTCTATTGCAATAGGTTTTTGCTTCTTGTCTCACTGGTGAAATTTCTCTTCGATCCGGTTTCCAGTTTGACACAAAAATTGGCTTTGTTCTTCGTGGAGCTAGAAGTGAAATTTATTCATTGTGAGAATTCCTTGATACGAATGGGATTTTTTAAGGTTATTTTTAATGCCCTTCAAGAGTGAAGAACTCATCAACATATGGTTCTTCGTTTCGTGCACTGGCTTGCAAGATATGTTTGAATCCTTGTCTCACGGCAATGGTGGTTTCTAAAGAACTCCTTCACTCCTCTCTTTAATTATACACTCCTCTAGATATTTTGATCAATATCTTCTTTGAAACCTATGCATATTCATGGATTTAAAGGTTTTTTTACCATGTTGGAGCTGTTTCAGAGCAATAATGGTCGACTGAGGTGTTCTCTGACTCTTTTCTTCTCGCAGTGAGAAGTAATAATGAGCAGCAAGAAGCAGCAAACAATTAGAAAAAAAAATCAATTTTTTGAGTTTTATTTGGATGCATTTTCATGTCGCTAACATCCCTCACCTAAAAATTTATGTGAGGGACATCAAATTCCATGGTGAGCAAGGTGATGACATGTGGCGGAGATCTGACTGCAAAGAATGAAGGCTAAAAATCAGCTTTAAAGCATTGAGGGGCTAGAACTTGGTCATATTGGTGACCAAAAGTCTCTTTAGGGGCTGGGAAAATTTTTCCTTGTGTGATTTCCCTTACCATGAGGGACACAAAATCTTGTCAGGCTCCTAGAGCTGACACATGTCCTCCCAAAATTTTACTAACTCCCAAACTCACTTCAAGAGGGTAACCAGAAACGATGATAACCTGAGCTCCCAATGGACGTTTTTTAGTGAAATTTTATATGATATTAAATTTAAATATCATTTAAATATAATGGTTTGGAACTCATGTCTTTATTCTTCCATATTCACCCTGAAAAAATCAGATTGTTGATTTGGTGCTCTACATGTGCATGAGAAAACTGCTTACAGACCCATTGTACCAAAGTGTTGTGAAATAAATAATTTCACCATATTGTAGGGATTATAATGGCATTTTTGAATAATATTTTTTTCTCCTAACTCTATTTGTAGCTCTTGGAATCACCTTTGGAAGATCAACAATTGTTTTGGCCTATGCCCTGCTTATGCGTGTGAACCCCGACTTTAGTGAAATTATCCCAACTTCTCTGGATCCTTCTTGATTCTTCCTAAATTAATTTCAGGATTTTCCTAGGCCATTGATTCACCTCCATGTTTGGTTTATATTTTCTGATCCACTCCATGGGGTTTCTCTAGTCCTAAGAAGGCCAGTGATAGCCCTTCCCACAACTACCTGAAGTTTACATTTTTCAATGAGCTCCTAAAATCACCTAGGGGGAATAAATGTAATTTCCTAAGTCATCTAAGGGGATGAGATAAAATTAATTGGGAGGTCACTTGGATTCAATGGGAAGACCCGAGGTGCCTTGGAATGGTAAGACTTGAAAAAAATAACACATGGGTACAATTGTCATGCTCGTAAATTATTAATTTCCTTGTTGCACATTTGCGTGACAATAGGTTCTCAAAAGGTCAAATAGTGAAATTATATTTGAGTAAGATTTCGAATATTTTGTAAAAATGTAAGTTTTCAATTAAAAACAATAAGCAATAAAGATGAAAAGGATAAAAACAATGTCAAAAAAAGTAAAGAGGTTTTAATGAGTAGTTCTATTGCTTAGGAATCATGCATATAAATTAAGTATTTAGAGGCTAGATGTACATAGTAAGTGTGTTAGTTAGTGGCTGTAATAACCAAAAATAAGAGGGAAACATAGGGAAATGGAAGTATAGAAGGTCGAAATGAAAAGAATAAAGAGTCAATATGTAAAATATTATATAGGTTAAAGTTTATAAAATATAATGAATACATGTAATAAACACAATAGGAAGCTCGTAATAATAACCTATAAACACTCAATTTTATTAATTCTACTCTTTGACACTATTGTTCTTGACATTCCTCTCTTTCTCAAATAAATACACTTAACCCATTATTATGTGGCACATCCCTAGGTCTCTTGTCTAGTTTTCTTTCTCTTACACAATCATTTGTCAATAGTTTCAGAGATTTGAATAAATAAAACACAATAAAAAAATCCATTTTCTATATTCCATACTTCACATTATAGGTTTTTATCATTGGGTTAAAAATTCACATTAGGGGAAGGAACATTTGTATGGTCCTAACTTGATTGTATGGTCTTGACCCAACTCACTTTGGTCACTAACCTACCATTGTACATTATTATTTAGGTCAATTAGTTCATGTTAGTCATCCTTTCCAATTTTAAATCACCATCTAAAGCATATAAGTAAGTGGAAATCACCTCAAGTATTACCTAGCTTACTATATTAGTCCTATGGAATCTTATTGAAAAAGATAGAACAAAAGGCACCCAAATATCCATATACTTTGAATATTCCTCTACACGTTGTTTATGGAAATATTATCTACATGTCTGAATCTTTCTAATATTTATAAGGTATTGTTTCACATATTTGTAATAACTCAAAGTCACCAAATCAAGTAGATTTACAAGAGAGAAACCCAATTTAGGAATTGTCAAAGAAAGGCTAATAGGTCTAATTTCACTACATCTAGGTATATCATGCTAGTTGGAGAATGAAGTGTGGCTTGAGGCCTCTTTGGAGTAGTTCCAACATTGATAGTACATGGGGGTGCCCACAACCCAAATAATATTTTTTTTACAAAATTTCATCCATGGTTAGGGTTTTGAAGAATTAAGCAAAGTATTATATGATACCCTCGTAATGTGATCGAGAGCAATAAAAAAAGCAACAAAAATGATCAGACAAGCAAAAAACCTAGAAATTCACATGTATTTTTGAGCTGGTGCAAATATATACAAAGGGGCAAAAATTTATAGACATTTCTGACTCTACTATAAGGTCCCTCCCCATGTGGTCTTCAACTCATAATTCCAATTTCAAATCCCTATCAGGTTTAGAAACCCTTGTTCAAGAATTTAAAACACCTAGATAATCCCATAATAAACTGTAATCAGCTAAGTGCACTCAATCCCATGTATTTATGAGTTTGTATTGCATTATGAACATTTTTTTCATCTATTAGTGCATTATTATAGTATTGGAGGGTTTATATTAGAATTTAATTAATGATAATAACTCTTTATAAAATTTATTTCATTCCTTGTTTCATTTTAGTTACAAAACCCTAACCAATCCTTAAAAGGGGTTAAAACATTTGGTGAACCCAATTTCAATAAAATACTTACACTAATCAAGGATATATTCCTTAAGTATTACTCTTGTTCATCTCCAAACCCTAGATAATATAGGGTTCCATGTTTTTATTGAATATTCAACCCTAAATCTAATTCACACAAATTTCCCTAGGGTTTCATGGTTGATTATGCCCTTTTTGTCACTTTCTAAGTCTCTTCATTGCCAAGTTACCTTTCATTGCATAGTTAAATCATAATAGTTATATTTTCAAATTCCTTTGAGATTTTTTTTAATTTTTACATATTTAATGAAGGCCTCTTTTTGTTTTCCCTAATTTTTAGCACACTTTTCATAAATTTAATATTTCTATTTTTAGTAATTAGGGGATAGTCAAAAAAGACGTAATTTTGGAAAAAAACCTTAGAGGTTTTAATTTTTCATAATCAAATTCAAAAATACGTCTTTTTGTTTTGTAAAATTCAAATTCTTTTTTGAGATATGGTCATTTTATTTATTCAAAAATAGTATGCCCAACATCACTTTTTGGGTCTAACCCCCATGGTCTCTTGATTTTCATTCCTTCATATGTTGATATTAATTCATTTATATCTAATTTGAGTTTCTTAAATCCTTTTTTTCTTCCATCATGGCCCATGCCACAATTTCATAAGTATCATTTTATCATTTGATTCAATAATACCAAACATGTAGGGATACTCTCATAAAATTAGTGCACAAAATCAAGCTCCCTTATAATATGAAACTTTCCCATGTGAATTCAATATTGAGTAATATTTCATCTCCTTCCATTAGTAATGATGACACATTCCACAAGGATATATTAGTTACCATTCAAGCTTTACACCATACTTTTCATGACATATTTCAAGATAAGAATACTATGATTAAATATCTCAAGGATACTTCAAATACACATATTAGTTTTTTTTTTATGCATCATGATATTTATAAGGCCAAAGATGTACAAGTTGATACAAGTTTTATATATACTATATGTTTTCATACAAGTAATTTTAAAATCCTACATAGAGGAAACAATGTGTATTCTCCACATGATCAATATCGAATACTAAGGAAACCATAATCGAAGGCACCTCTTTGGTTTTCTAAGAATTTTATGTAACATGATATCTTATATGATTTAGTAGATAAGAGGTTAATCACTTTTTTATCTACTCATTACTATCCCCTATCTGATTAAAAAATTAAAAGTTTAAGCATTTTGTAACTATCATTACATTAATGGATATCATGAAAATTCTTACTATTCTCTACAAAAACACATATAATAACTTGAGCATAAGGGATTTATATCCTTTGATATAAAAAATTATCATATAAAATATTCTTGACTAATAAATTCTCAATGGAAACAAAAATATATAGCTCTTACATCTAAAGAACATAATCCAATACTAACTTATACACCTCTAGACATACAAAAGGAGTCATCTCATCACAAATAGCATTTGAATATAATACCACATTTGATAAATTCAATGTCAGTACATGAATCACATCATGTTATTATGCAAAAAACCATGAAAGAAATACCAATTGAGCATTACCAATTACACACCACCTCTAACCACTTTAACCATACACAAGACCAATCAAGGGCACCATACTAATGGATCCTACTGATATCATAGATTCTCCACCAAAAACTAAGACAAACCTTGATCAAAATGATGATGTTGGTTACAAAGCTAATTCTAGCACACATAAAAATGATTTGGTTCATGTACCCATTAATCGTTAGGTGGCACCTACTATTTATTTATGTTTTTCATTGTGTCTATGGTGTTGTCAATAATGTCAACATTCACTGATGGAAAAGGGAGTCTAGGTTTTATAGTTGTCTCCATCAGCTATCATCCTATTAGCATATGGATTTCCACACATGTAAATGACATGCAATAATAAGGGAATGAAGTCCCTCTTCAATGAAAGTGAGGCTACCTTTATTGAAAACCAAAACAATATTTACATTTGTACATTCAAATTGTATGTACGGAGTGTTTTTGAATATAAAAGGGAAAGAAATGTGAATGATGGAGATGGAATGGAATGAAGAAATAAATGGAAAGGAATGAATGGAAGGAACATGCAATAGTTAATTAAATCATAGCCTAATATCACATAGAGGATAACAATGAATAATTAAATTAAATAAAGCAAAGCTTGAATCAACTAAACAAGAATAAGAAAAAGGGAACACACATGAGAAAGTAAATATTAGAGCTTGATCACTGTGAAAAACAACAGCAGATTAATAACATTGACAATAAGATCTAAGAAAATATTCGCATGCAAGATTTAAACACTAACATCTAATGAAAATAATAACATCAAATGCACGGGGGGTTCACCTAGTAAAACTATGGTATACCACATGCATTCAGAGGGTATTGAAGAATACCTTTCATTTTAATTTCTACCTCTACTTATTTAATTGATAATACCCCCTCCTGTTATATTTTTAAAATGAAAATACCCCCCATTTTTTCCATGTACCTCACTTACCCATTTTTCCATTACAATTTTATTTATCCCTTTTTATCTCTACCCGTATACGTCAAATAGAATATATATCATGTTTCTCACTCATATATTAGTTTTATAATACATATTTTCTATAGAAAGTGGATTCAACGAAATTGAAGACTTATTACCAATTACCTTTATTTTATTCTATAATAATTTATCATTTTTGAAGTAATTAAGATAGTGAAACAATATTATTTAAGATGAAAAAAATACTTGATCTAAGTTACTGACAAAATTGGATGTTCCCTTTGCATCTCAATATTTCCTAATTAGTAATCTTCTAATTGAAATTTCCATAGTCAATAAGAGACTATAATTTAATTTTGTGGCCACACCCCTCTTGCACTTTTTGAGTCTTTTAAATTGACAATGATAAATAAATTGGGAAAATTATCAAGTATAATTACTTAGATAAGTCTATTTTTATATTAGCACTTACAAATTATTAGTCATGGACTCTTTATTATTATATGTCCATATAAATACTCAATTTTAAATTAAAAAATCATTTACATATAAAATAAAATAAAATAATTTCAATGGATGTAAACTCATTTACACAAAGTATTTAATTTAATTTAATACATGAAATTAGAATGAATGAGGATAATGTTGAGTCATTGATTCGAAGTCATTGTTGAAGTCATAATAAAAGAAAACCTCAAAAGAGATATATTACATGCAACACAACCAACTAAATTGAAATATGGCTTAGCAAAAGTAAGGGAGAAATTAAAATAAATCAATTTCCATGAATAAATTATTCATTGCCATAGACAAAATGAACTAGTTCATATCATCACAAGTTGATGTGACATGCCCAAAAAAAGGATCTTGAGATTCCAAAAAATAAACTTAATGTTCTTTTTATTAGTTTAGAATATTTATAAATTAATCTAAGTTGACATTAATATTATACAAGTATGCATGGGTTATGGGTGAACATCTTGAAAATGTACTGAGTTATCTAGATCCATTTTAGAATTTAACCATCATTTACAAGTCTTAGAGCCTAGTCTCCTTAAGTTTCCACAACACACCAATGCTTGTATAAACATAGAAAATTGATCTGTCACCAAGAATTTCAAGAACAAAAATGCCAGCATTGTGATGTGATGAAAATAACACTTCTTTAACTTTGATTGAACCCACCTTACCCAATTTTATATGGTCTTTTTGTATGGACTATTAGTATCACCATTTGCTTGTGTCTAATATACCATTTGGGCCTAAAATTACTTGTACTGAACTTTATTTACAAGGTGAAGATGTGTCATTTTAGACTCTTAGAGTAGTAGAGAAAATTACATTCTAAGTTATATCCCAACACATTTTTGTTAAGTTAATTGATAGACTATTTAGATTTTTTTAATGCAATTTCTTATTGAGGAGTTGAAATTCATCAAACGGTGAATGGGGGTTAAAATATCACTTCAATCATTTAAGAAATCATGATTTACCATCTAAAAAATTAATGTATAGACAATGTGTCTTTTATATAAATAATAAAAGGTGACTGCATGGTCTCCAAATAACTATAGCTATGCACAAAATGAGCTTATCAAAAAAAGACTAGCATAAGTTTAAGAAGTACAAAACTTGGAGCTTTGGTATAAAATAAAAATTTACATTAAAAAAATAATTGAGTACATTTTTTTCAAATGTTATAGTTTTTGATGAAACCCCTCATATGCGCATATGCAAACTAGGTAGATTAAACAACACACATGAACTCATTGAAAAAAATAGATATCCATGTGACATCATAGAATGAAATGGTTGTAGGATATACATTTCATGGCTATTGCAATAATGTCATCAAACTCTTAAAGATTATTATGGAGGAAAATTGTTGATGTATATGCACAAAATGGTCTTGTTTAAAAAGCCTAAAATATCTTTATGTAAATGGTCAGATATAAATTCACACTCATCGAACTTGGATAACAACATCCCACTAAGTGTTAAAATTGGAGCTTTGAAACATAGTGATCCGTTAATAAATAATTGAAAGTAGATTATTATCAAACATACATGAGGAAAAATGTGCTAAAGTGGGTTCCTTTCCTTATGATTATTCCAAATGATTCACAAATCTCATTAGATTAATGACTACACATGGAGTAATGATCTAGTGAAACATATGTCCATATGTTGAAGCTTAATAGTTTAGATATAAAACTAAATTTTTGAAATAGGAAACTTGATCTCTGAAAATGTAAATCTTAACTAAAAATATTCTGAAATAATTATAGAATCTTGATATCATAAAAATACTTTAAAACCTCAATAGATTTAATGTCTGAAATATGAAAAATAAAATGCATCTGAGAATGTGACTTTTGGAAATAAAATTCAAAACTTCTTGAGAACTGAAATTTTTAACTACAGAAACAAAACTGAAATGAGAAGTTGTAGAAAAGTCAGGACTAATTTCTTTGAATGCAATGTCTAGGCGAAGTTTTCTTCTTACCCTTTTTTCCTCAAGGGCATCTTAAGGGCTATCCAAACTATGAAAAGATAAATCTTTTAGTAAGTGCATGCAACAGTAAAGAGAGTACAAGAAATATGTGTAAAAAGGAGAGCAAAGTAGAGCAATCCAAATATATATTACAACAACATATTAAAAAAATATAGGTCAGCTACATATTTGGAAAAATAGAGCTGGGAAGAAAGGTAGAATAGAGAAAATTAGAGCAGAAGTAAAATAAAAATGGAGAAATCAGAGAGCTTGCAACAGCAAGCAAAAGAAATTTTAGTCTTTTGTAAAGTTTTATTAGGCTTGATATAATTTTGTGTTTTTCTGTGCTATACTCTGCCTCCACTAGTCCGGTTTTTTGTTTTGTTTGTCTCAGTTTTCTAACAAAGAAAAACAATGGTATATTTTAACTAGAAGCATTATCAACAAATATCTTGAATAAGAAACAACTTCAAAATTTTCATTTATCTTTTAAGAAGTGCAATATAATTTTTTGTTCTTAACCCTTGGGGTCATCCTAAGGATTGGTCCATTCAGTCAAGTGTTGTTGAAAAACAATGCCAATGAATTTTTCCCACATCATCCAGCTATCATGCATTCAAATATAGGCCAATTCCAAAGGAAAAATGGCCAAATCTATTTCATGGATCATACACTCAGGAATAAAATATTTCAGCATCTAGTCACATGTAAAGAAACTACCTATTTTTGAAGGTTGGAGAGTATAAGAATCTCCTTTCACAACTCCAAATGTTCCATAAAAACTACTTTCGTCTAGACTTTTGGTTTCACATGAACCTACAAGGAAATATTTAAAAGACATACAATCAACTTTGTGTTTCATATATATTATACATATTTGCAAGAGTTTCATTTAAAAATGACTTTCACCACAACTAAAATATCATAGCACACTGAATTAGCTAAAAATTTAAAATGTGTAAAATCTTGTCTAGGAGCTTTTCACTCAGGTCATGGTAAAAAACAAGGCCAGCATTTGGTAAAGACTTTCAATAGTACTACGATTTTTTAAGCTATATGAATTACAAACATAAAACTGACAATAAATGTTAAAAACCTACAGACCATCCAACTATAAATTTACAAGCCAAATTCACTTCTCCATCAGAATATGCTATATATGTGTTTAAAAAAGGAAATACTCCAAAGGAATTCTAAATAAATTTGATATAAGGGAACCAATCAATATCATTCGAACTAGGTCAGAAATAAGTCATTCCCTGCAAAAGCATAAGGCCAACACACATGTAGAAATATGTTGTACTTCCCCTCATGATAATCTTACAAAATTCAGAAATTCGACCCATTCAAGTGGCAATCCAAAAGGGAAAATGTCATTCAAATTCCAAAAGGAAACTCAACTTGCAACTTAAAAAATCACAATTCTCATGCTTCTGTTGTGAACAATTCAGGTACAATTTGGCTCACCTTTACAGAATCCCACGAAATAATTAATTAAAATATCTTTTCAAAAGATATTTTGGAGGTAGTTGAATTACTATTATAAGACAATGTATACTGAAAAATACCATCAAAGTTTCAGGTTGCAGTGAATTCTAATATCATTTGGAAATTTGGAATGTTTCTGATAAATGCCATTATTACCAAGTGGGCCTTGATTTAAAGAGAATGTGTACATGAGCACATTTCAGAATATATCCATCCTATCAACATGCATTTTTCTACATAAATGTCAGTGAAATGCTAAATTAATGTGTGATAGCAAACCTATAATTAATTGCAGTGATTTTTTTGAATTTTTTTTTGCTAATTCCTAACTTTGGGTTGCTATTAATGTCCACCAAGAAATCTCCTTTCAATCAAACATCGCCTACATGAGGTATACTACATATTTCATTGAGTAATGAAAAAAGCACTAGAATTTCCTCTACGATGTCACACAAATGCACAATTACAAGGGAAAATGACAAATTTGAGGGAAAACCAGAGTACCAATAATGACTTAAGTGAGGAATATATTGTCTAGAAGAGATAAATGAGTTTGTGGAAAGTTCTGAGAAACTATTTTTATTTAGAACTTAAATTAAGTTTGAAAACATGAAATTGATTTTATAAAACTAAGAAGTATGAGAATTTTGTTTTTATAGAAGGCTTTTCCTTAACCTTAAATTTTTTCCCCATGTCTATTATTTGGTAACCATATCAGGAATAAAACTTCTTTTTGTAATAATTTTTATTTAACAGTGTACAAATTCAATTCAATTAAAACTTTAAAATGGAAACCCAATAGAATAATAATCCTCAAACAACCTAGTAACCCATTTATTCTTTTCAAATTTTGAATTTCAACTATTTGAACATAGACACTCTTTACTTTATAAACATGGAATTCTGACAGCATTATCACCCTACTATCAATTACCTTTTGTAATTAGTTTAATGCATTCAAAAAATGCATTTGTTGACATTCACTTATCCCTCGTTAATGTTAGAAATAAAAACTCATGCATTTAATAGCATCCAATACTTTGGAATTCACAAAATACAAAGGCATTACAGAGGAAGTAAATGGACTACTGTAATACTAATATTGTTCTTAATGCTTCATTTTTTGGTTTTCAAAGCTTCTTTAGAATTCATATTGCACTCTGTAATGTGAAGCTCTTCTGTACATGAATCTCCAACATTGTCTTTTGGAACATAAAGGTGTTATATGTGGTTAATGATTAGAACAATATTCCAAAACTAAATCATGTAAACGCATTAATTAGAAGAAGAACTAAAAACACATGCTCCCTTCAAAATAGCCTCGTCAATTTTAAATTGGATTAAGTTGCAAGATATGTTTCAAGACTCTTCAATGGGGTTTACTACCAAATTTTCTAATATTTGACCTTCCCCAAAAACTCTCAGCTCATGGATCAAGGAAAAAAACTTGGAAAGAAAGAATAAAACAAAATTTATGAATACCAATTTGTTTAAGGGTCTTCTAGGTAGAATTTATCAAGATAGTTGACAACAAACACTTTCAAGCCAAATCACAAGTCTGTCATGAGAATCACTTGAAAATATAAAGACTGGGAGTGTGAATAATACTACGCAAATAATATGCTCAAAGAATATATATAACTTTCAAAAAAAATATGATTTTTCTCATTACATGAATATTCCACATAATATACATCAAAATAAACATAATAACATGTAGCAAATAGAGAAACATAATAACTCTTGTGTGGAGTGAAGGAATGTATATAGTTGAGTTTTGGGATAAAACAACTAGTATCAACAAAGAAGAGTAAGGAAGTAAATTATAGATGAAGACAAATGATATTTAGGTGTTACATGTTAGTTTTAAAGTTATAATAATAATTTCAAATGTAGATGCAATAAATGATTTCAAGTAGAGTGCTTTATTCTGGAAGAAAAATTTCCATATTGACAACATTTTTTAATGAACTCCAATGTCCATCACATCTGTGATAGAAAATCTAAAGTAATAGATGTACTTTGTTGAAGTAGAAAGTTTCACTGTTCAAGTGCTCTGTTTAATATGCATGTACTATTTTACATTGAATAGAGTGAAAAGATGTATTTTTTGTCAAATTTCCTACCTTATTTGATATATAGTATTATAAACATTGGATCCTTTGTATTCACATGCCTATGGCTTTGGCTGGTTGGGATGGTTTCTATTGTTATATAACAACTACAACTTCTATACAAAGATTACAACCAGAAAAAAATGAGGAGAAAAAACATTTGGCATCCAAAATCTTAATGTAGTTAGATCTTGTTGTTGCTTGTAAGATGCCTATTTAACTTGTTACCTAAGAGATTATGGATTAACATAGTGGAAATTTGTTAAATTTTAAAACAAAATTATGCCAAGTGAGAATTTTTAAATGCCCAAAAAAACTCAACAAAAAAAGTGACAGTGGGTGGTAAGATGTGTATTGAACAAGTTAACAGGATAAGATTTTATAGTTTCAGGTAAATAAAAGATAAATAAGGAAGTAATACTTAACATGGGAAATACCATTGTATCATACAATACCCTAATATTTATTACAGATAATGTTTGTGTAGTTCTCCTATTTAATTGATTATTTGGATAGAAAATAATGAGATTAGGAATAATATGTTGAGAATTAGGGATATGATGTTTCAAATAGAACTTCACTCTTCTAAATATTCATAAAATCTTGTAAACATCATAATCAAAAAATAGTATTAATAGGGGCATTGCACTTCAATGCATTGCATATAGTCATAATATCCTTCCAGATGAAAACCCATAACATAAAAAACTACATCTAGAGTGAAAACAAAACTACATACAATGTAACTAATTCCAAATTTTTAGCTAGTTTCTAATTTTATCAAATCAAAGTATTAAATTCAGGTTGTTTCACATATTTTATATACATTAACTCATAAAAAACCATCGGCAAGCCCCCCTGCTTTAGTGCAATGATCTTAAGATTAAACTCAATACCCATCCCATAAAAAGTCTAAAAAAATGAGTAATCCACTCCCAAAAAATATCAAAAAAACCTTGTAATCAACTAAAATTCCTGTCATGAAACCCAAAGGGATAAAATTAAAAAAATCTTGAAATCAAACTCCTCATGAAATGAAACATACAAATATTTAATGCAGACATTCACGATTTCTTACCTCACTCAATAACCCCTATATTTTTCCGTTTAAATGATAAGAGATTCACACCTAGCCTAGAAAATATATATTGCATTTGATGGATGGATAATATGTTTATGCTGAATGGAAATGTGATGGAATATGGAGCCTCCCACACATTCTCCAACACTTTGACATTTATTGAATATGGATCCCAAACATACAACAGTTCCTTTAGCTTTCACCATCCACAATGAATGAGACATAAACGAGAAACCTCTCTCGTGACTCTACCTCTCCTCCCAGCTCCTACCAATGTACCCTACCCCAATACCTAATTTTAAATACTAAAACATTAAACCCTTCCACCCCCATTCACATATAGTTATATTGGGTTTTTTTTGCCATTTTTAATACCTCAATATGAACAGTCGTGGTAGGATATCATTTAGTTAATGAACCCCTCGTGATCAAATGCTATAAGAGATAATGAATGGGACACAAATTTTATACTTCATTAACTCCAAAATGTCTTCAAAAAATAACACAAAGTTTCTTCCATGAAACAAATCTTGTAAAAAATATATTTTCTTCTCCTCTCTCAAATTCACCCTTATAAATGAGCCTCTAACTTCCTTTTATAGCCCAAAATTTGGTTAAAAAGTAGTCAAGGTTTACATGAACATTAAATAGGGAATCTTAAGTGACTTTAATTTGATCAACCAACTTTAAAAAGTAACTTTGAAATCTAAATCACTTAAGATATCAAAATTTTGTCGTCGGTATAACAATAACACCACTTAAAATACCATTTTAACATTTAACAAAATCCAATACCTTATACATTAAATTGGGGTTTTCCTATCTTAAAGTAATGAGAAATGGACTCTCCCACTTCGTTAGATACTAGAAAAACTATCTCCTCATCCCATTAATGAAATTAGGATCTGTTGCCTTCACTAATTGAAAGGATATGAACCTTCCCAATGTTTCAAAAATATTATCTTCTTCAAAAGGTTCACTTGGTTGAAGAACAACCTCACAAGACACGTACAATTTGAAAATCCTACCTGGCATATCATTCAGATTGACTATATTTGATTGAACATTCTCAAACAAGTTCCTTAATTTGATGCAAAGTTTCATTGAAGTTGAAGAGAAATTGATGGCAAGAATGTACATGTCTTTGAATAATTACAAGAATTATTCCTAAACATGTTCTAATGAATGCCTCTGATTTTTCTCATTTACAAGATCACAAGGGATCTCAGCTATGAACTCTTAAATCAAGGCAAGTGAAGTAAAGTCTTCATTACATACACTCTTGTAATGAATCATAGAATCCTCAAGAAGTGCCTTCCATGACTTGAGATGTAGACACCAAAGAAATCATGTTCCTTGATATTCAAATTCAAGTATTCTTTGAATGGCTAGTGTTAAAGATTCCATGCTTGTCATCTCCTATACACTACGTAATATCTCATCCAAATTTGATATGTTAGAAACAAAATTTTCCTTAAAAGAAAGAATCGGTTCAATATATGCACTAATATCTTCATGGAGTTTCAAGGCTACTTTGATCGTCTCTCCCCCAAAAATTAGAATCTCTGAAAGCCAAGATTTAGTGACATGGCCCAATGTTTTTATCTCCTTTTACATATTCAGAGTTTCTTCATCATGGGCATCCACTACATTGGGTACTATGAAAGTGGATAAGTAGTGGAAGAATGAAGAAGGAAACTTGGATGAGAATTTTAACTTTCCCACTTCACTTGCACAAAAATTTAATAATTAAAATTTAATTATTAAATTAATAATTGTTAAAAATAATTAATCAATTTTAATTATAAATACAATAAACATTGTGATAAATAATTAAAAATAGATTAATGTCTTTAATAACTTGACGAAATGGTGACCGGGGAAAGACCAACTTGACATGGATGTAGAAATACTAAACGAACGAGAACTATTTGACACATGATTACGTAATAAGACTTTGCAAGAACTATGGTGAAGGGAATTTAAAATTTCTAGAAATTTATGCAATTTTTTAATGCTTAAAAATTCCACGATAATAGTTGGCTCTAATTAGGGACAAGGACTTCATAGACGCAGCAACCGACCCAGAAAAAAAATTTAATGAATATGATCCCAAAGATGATGATGCACAAAACAGGATGACAAAAGAGAGGAAACCAAAAAACAAGGAAAGGAAACAAACCAAAATCCTAATTACCTATGTGCATATGGGGGATAACCCATTTTTAATTTTTATAGTTCTTGAAATATTTCATGCTAAAGGGTAGAGGAAAATCAGTTCTATCTAGATATGCCAAGTAATATGTGTTATCTCCACATAAATGACTGATTTTAAAAGGGCCTGGCCACAATGAATAAAATGTCTCATGCTTTCCTTTTGGTTCACACCTTTTTTCCCATAGAAGAACTAGGTCATTGATTTGAAATTGTCTCTCCTTAGTTTTTCTATCAAATAATTTATTTATCTTAGATTGGTGTTCCTTGATCCTTTTTACCACTTGACTTCTCTATTCTTCAAGATTTCTTAGGAACATAATTCTTTTATCCAATGCATTAATTAATCTTTCATCGTCAACTACTTGATCCAATCATAATGCTGGTAAATCCAATGTAATGGAAATTTGAGCATCAGTTCCATACAAGAGTTGGAATGGAGACATCCCAATTTCTCTTTTTGGATTTATGTGGTCAACCCACAATGTATAATATAGCTTTTAGTGTCTAGTTATTTGATTTTCTCTAACTAACTTGTACACGATAGTAATGATGTTTTTTTACTAGATTATGTGTGACCATTTCCCTGAGGATAGTTATCTAGTAAATGAGAATAAGATATCACATACCCATAACAAAAATATATCATCTCTATAGAAGAGAAATTAGTAGCATTTTCCATCATTGTCTTCTATGTAATTTCATATCAAACTAGAATGTTTTCTTTGATGAAGTCACAAATTACTATAGTTGATGTTTGTTTCATCGGAATAGCTTTTACCCACTCTGTAAACTAGTCACTTATAATGATCATGTTAGTATGACTGACATTGAAATTATGATTCAAAACCCCAATGAAATATAAACCCCATTGTTGAAAGGGTTCTTCAATGAAAACTAGCTTTAAAGGAAAATCTTCCAATTTAGGTCTCCCAACAAATTACTGACAAGCTTCATATTTGGCTACCCCTTTTTGAGCATTAGTAAACATAGTGGGCTAGTATTAATGTTCTCACAAAATATTATGAGTTTTCATGGGTCTAGAGAAATTACCATTGTAAGCATGATTTTGAAAAGCTTCAAGTCACCTAGGTTGTTATTCCTTCTCAACACATCTGAGGAACATGACATTAATTCCTTTCTTGAATAATAAGTTGTCCAAAGTGATGTACCTAGCAACTCTAAATTTGATTTCTCCTTTTTCCTTAGCTTTCATATTCTTAGGAAATTCGCTATATGTGATAAAGTAAGCTATATCAAAATACCATTCATCTTTGGTAGTGAAGAAAACTACCAGTGGTATTTTTTCTTCAACTAGTTCTTCCTCATATCCATCTCATGGCTCATTATCTACGATGAGTTGATAGAGTCCTATTCCTTGAACTAATTTAGTATTATTTATGTCCAAGTCATATTATTGGATCTTAGAGACCCAATTACCTCTTTTAGATCATGGTTCATGTTATTTCAACATTGATTTAACTACAGTTTCTGACACTAAGACTTTCGTGTGAGAATTCAATACATAGTAACTGAAATGTTTCAAGGCTCTAACCATCACATATGCAAGCCTCTAAAGGGGAGTGTAATTTAGTTCATGTTTCTTGAATCTAGAAATCATGAATACAATACGATATTGAATTCCCTCTTGATTCTATTGAGTCAGGATGGCACATATCATGTGTGGGGAAGCATAGCAATAGACTATGAAATCCTTTTTTAAATTGAGACACACCAATGTAGGAGATTTTACAATAGCACCCTTGATTTTTTCAAATGTTTCTTTACCTTCCTTTGAAAATTTGAAGGATTCTTTTCCTTTCATCATGTCAGTGATTTATTTGGTAAGCTCAGATAAATCTGGCACAAATCTTCTCAAAACTTTCACCTTCCCAAAGAATGAGTAAACTCCGGGCTTACTTGTAGCTAAGGAAATATTCTTTATATCTTGAATGCATTCAGGATTAATATTAGTTCCTTCTTTAGAACCAATATGACCTAGGATTTTTCCTTCCATAACTCTGAACAAAGATTTTATTGGATTCAGGGAGATTCTATGAAGCCTACATCTTTGCAATATTTTCTCCAAATCTCTCAAATGATCTTCTCACTTTTTTGAGAAAAATGTCAAGTCATCTAGGTATATTATGATGATATTCTCTTTATAATATAAAAATTCCATTTCTATATCCCTTTGAAAAGTTTCACCAACATTGATCAAACCAAAAGGCATTCTTCTATAGGATAAATTACCCGAGGGGGTGGTGAACGTGATTGTATGTTTGTCTTCTTGTTGTCGCCCTCAAAATTCCCACCTCATTTTTAAAGTCAAATTTCAAATTTTGATCTCATGCCCTTTAGAAGCATTCAATTAAAGTTGGAAGTCTGAAAAGATAGAGAAATTTATGCTTCGAAGTTGTTTAAACTCTCCAGTCTGCACATTTTGATAAATTTTCTATTTTCCTGTCTAGACGGGTGAAAATTTTATTGTTGTCCTCATTTGAATGAAATTTTCAATATTTATATGGCCACGGATCATTGAACCTTGTATTTTTTTCAATCCTTTCGTTCATGAAATAAATTTTAAAATCAAGCGCAAAATGGTGGAGTTTTCTTCTTCTTTGCATTTTTCCATAGTCATGAATGATGGGAATTTTCTTACCCATCAACTTTTGACCCCATTATCCACAGGTACATGGACATATATAATTAGAAGTGGGTCAGCAGATAAATTTAAGGTTTTGATCCTTTTTGTAAAAAGGGCTAAAATTCATAAAATGACCCGTAACCCCAATCATGCTATGAGGAAAAAGTCAAATGTTGAGCTTGCATTGAAAGTCAAAGCAGAGAAGTAGGTAAGCGGGGAGATTTGAGAATTTGAGCCTTGTTTTCATTAAAGGGGCTTAAATTTAAAAAGTGACCCACAACCTCGCTAAACAAAAGGGAGAAAGTCAAATATTAAGCCCGCATTGAAAGTCAAAGTGGGGAGGCGGGCCGGTGGAGCAATTTGTGTTTTTGATCTCGCATTGGAAAAAGGTAAAATTATAAAAGTGACCCATGAATCTATCTCCACCCAAGTAAGGCCATGCGTCAAGACCATGTCAATAGTGGGTGAGCAGACCAAAAATGTAAAAAATATCAAATCTCTATAAAGTCACAAAATGCAAAAAACATCCTCCATGCCCGCTCCAGTAAATTTCTCCCCCATGGTGTATCTTGTCTTGTTTCAAACTCTGAGATGAATGGATCAAATTCAAAGTTACAAAGCTACATTATGAAAAATATGGTTTTTCTCGCCATTGGCATTTCTTCACAAATCAAGAATCTAAATGAACGCGAATGATTGAAAAGATTGTAAACCGTTTCTTGCTAACAAAGAAGTTGTAATTATTTCTTGAAATATATTTAATGGATTATTCACAGAATTTTAAAGGGGGTTGGTAATTGATCTTGTAAACTCACGAGTGCATTCTACTTAGAGAAAATAATGGAGATAGCCATTTTCTTCTACTCTCCTTCTATTCTCAAATTTCTTCCATTTCCCACATTATGTACAACTTCTGATTAAGCATGGAAATACAAGAAGAAGGATTTTTAGCCTCTTTCATGAGGATATTTTAGAAACTTTGAGTGTACAATGGTTATCCTCTAGCTTGTTGGCATTAATAATCTTGTTGTTTCTTTCTAACAAATTGTGATATGTTGAACTTTCTAACTAGTGTTTGCTCTAGCGAAGGAAACTGATTTTCTACTCTCCAGGGTTGAGTTTTCCTACCTCTAAATTCTCTAACTCCCTTTCTACCCTATCTCCCATAAAAAATATCCCCCCTTACAGATTTATTGTAAGCATTTACAGCAGGGTGCTAGTGGAGTGTCCCTCATTGGATCCTTGGTCGAAAGGCCTTTTGTCTAACAATCCATTTTTTCTCGTTCATTCACAATAAAGTGGAAGTTACACCACCCAAGTAGATGGACCTAGATTCTTAGAGCGTTGGCTAGAAACCCATCAGAGTTTTTCCATACCAAAATTTTTTTCTCACTAGTTTTTTTGGGTGTCCATCATGGGCTAAACTTGGTAGAAATATACACCCAACATACGACCGCATATAAATAAAAAAAATCAGAAATCCGAAAAATAGTAAAATTTCTAGAATTTGAGATGGCTATAAGAGCCATCATGCCTTTCACAATCATGGCTATACCCAGAAACCCATCCCGATAAAAGACCTGAACTATTGCTTTTCCATATTCAAAAATACATCACTTCTGACTTAAGGGAAGCCATTTTGCATAACAGACAAATATTTACAATCAGTACTTCATTGTCTACGAGATTTTTGGACCTTGAGGAAGAACATCCCAACTGAGTTAGAAAAAGCAAAGACAAATTCCAAGCACCTCTAAAGAAAAGCTTAAAATCATTTTAGATATTCAAGCTGGTGGATAGAAGGTACACTTAGCAACAAAGGCAATGAGGATAAACTGATCCCATTATCTTTGAAGAACTACAAAGAAGACAAGATAGTTTCTCAGAAATCCAGAGGTCTCCCCTTTGTCATAGCAACTATTTCACATTGGGAAGTCCTGAGAGTCATCAACCCATTGGATAGTGGATTTTCCAAATATCAATGAGAACATTGAAGACTTCACCATACATGTGGAGACTGGAAGAAGAATCTCAGAGAAAGAGAAGAAAGAGATGAAGCAGATAAGTAAGAGCTCAACTCGATTAAATTGAAGAGACTTCAAAAGAGCTGAAGTAGACACAAGGGCAGCATACTAGAAGCTACAGCCTTAGACAAGGTTGGAAGACTAGAAATCATAAACACAATGGGGGATCATGATCATGAGCATGAATTTGAATGTGGCCCATAGACCAAATGTACCATGGGGACGGAAACATTGGTCCACATGACTCTTGCACAACCCCTCCATGAGCTACCAAAATTTTGAGAAAAAAATTCCTAAAATTCAGAGGAGATGGTTCTCAACTCCCTAAAGAGAACAGGAAGCATTTATCACTACTTGTGGTGTGTTCAGGTATGGACAAAAAGATGTGTAAGTCAAAAAACTCTTTATACTAATCTAGTTTCAAGAGAAAGCTATCGAATGGTTCTACATGCTACCCCCAAGGCCTATCACATGTTGGGAGGATATAAGAAAAACATTTGAACACAGGTTTAATCTACATAAATATTGTCATGATCTTTTGGGTCCAATTGGTTCAAATGAAGAAAACAACCTTTGACTTTTCAATGAGGAAATTCATAGTAAAGATATAACTTGATGATAAGAAGGATCCTTGAAGATGTCATGCCTCCTGAAAAATATTTAAAGAGGTTCTTCATCAATGCTTTACCATTCAAAAGTTGGTTTTTTCCTTAGAAGATCCCAACCAATGAGATGATTGAAGGAAGTCACAAGACCTATGCAATCTAAAAACCTCAAGATGATTTGATCTTCCTGGAAAGGTGAAAGGCTCCTAATGGAAAGGCTAAAGGTCAAATTCAAGCTCTACTAACCACATATGATCCGATGATCCAAAAGATGGAAAATGACATGTTGACCTTGAAGAAGGAATTGTCTCAGATCACAATATGGAATGCTCCAAGGAAGCCATATCTGATAATAACCAAGAGATCACTCCACCTCCTCCTCAACTTGTCCCTCGAAGTTACCACCATGGTCAATGCCACCTATGACACCGAAGACCATGGAGGAGGAAAATGGAAGAAATCCATTCTGAAATCTAAGAAGATGGCTATGATGGAAAGACTATGCTCGAATCTTGAAGAAGTTGATGGAATTTGATATGCACAATGGCCTTAATTGATACGTTTCAGCAAGTGAAGATTATGATGAAGAAGCTCCTCCTTTCTCATGTGTTTATTTTCACTCATGCACAATCAAGGAAAGGTTTTTCATCCTCAATGGACCCTTTGCAAATTAAGAATAAGAAAAAGATTCCATCCTCCACGAAAGGTCCACAACTGCTTAAAATCATCAGCTAAGGATCACCACTTACCATCTATGGAGTCGGCCAAAGAAAAACTATACATCACTAGTTGTAATGGATCAAGAAGCACTATACTAACATAATTCAGTCTTGGTATTCTTCCCATCTCCTAAAATTGTCTTAAGAAATAATTCTCCTTCAAATGATTGTTCCTACAAAATCATCCTAATTCTCAATAAAGCTTACACCCTTTGCACCTCCTTCTAAACAATTGTTACCACATTTAAAAGGAGAATTCAACACCCAAAGTAGAAAACACACCATGTAAAAGCTTCCTACCATTCTCTGGAACCTCTTCCTTTCACCATAATCCCATTTGACTTTGTGGAACATGCAAGAAAAACCAAATTCTATCATGGAAATATAGTATTTACAAACACACCCAGCTCACGTGTTTGAGAGGTTCACTTAATGTACTTCTGAAATGGTACCCCCCAAATCCTAATATTGTAAATTCTACAATGGCTTATCTTGACACCATCCATACCATATTCCTCATAAAATATGCTATCCCTTAGGATACACTCAAATACCAACAAATAAGAACCTTTCTACCTGTCCCTTTTTTTCAAAGGTTATCAGCTCAAATAATTGTATCATAGATTCTGCAGCCTTAAGACAATGTGATGCTCTGTGTTAAGATTAAAAAATTCTCTAGGAATCTTACCTTGACCACATGTCAATGGACTCTTGCTAACATTTGATGGAATCCAAGCATAATTTTTTTTGGTGGTTTTGATTAGAATCCAAATTTTCCCTCCTCTTCTTCTCTCAGCTGATTCATCTATAAATGTAAGAAAGGCTCATTGTAAATACTGGTAGTAGACATCCCAACATCCTTTGGATGCTATGAAGCATTTTTTAAGGACTCTATATCTTTGTATTTTAAGTCGATAACCTCTATGATCTTGTTCTTGCATGTGGACTATCGGCCTAAAAGGTGCCATTATGAATTAACTGTTCTTTTCTAATAAGTAATATCAAGTTGTGAGTATTCTTTGTCCTAATGTGTTTGTATCCTTCTTACTTGCATTTTATTTGTATTGTACGATTGTTGTGCCATTCTCACAATCCCTTGAGTTCCTTTTCTTGTTGTGTCTCATGGAATCGATGATGTGAAGTATTTGTGGTCTGTGTTGTGCATGCCAGCCTCCCAGTTATGCCTTTCCTTCATGGTCACTCAAAATAGATAGTGTTCACTACTTTTTCTAGTGTTATCACATACCCATTTTAGTTTTCCATTTTATAATACAAATCTATCCCTAGTAGAGTATGACATCAGTATCTCTTAGGCATTTCGTAACTTTTAGCATTAGGAGAAACTGAGTATGTGAGGTGTAGAGGTAAGTAGAGAAAAGTCTTCTCCAACAATTCAGTCTCAAGAATGCGCAAGGTCCCATTACCTGGAAACAATCCCATTGTTGACTCAAATTGAATATTTAGATGCATTTTCCATCTGAGATACACGGGTGAAAAAATGACAACCAGGTTGATTCCCTTATATATTTCATATTTAGTGAAAGCTTACATCCTTGGTTATGTGGGAGTAAAGTAATAAAGTAGATTAAATCTTTTTAATCATGTATAGGCCTAGTGAAATCAGACAATGAAATCATGTGAGGAGCCTTAATTGACAAATTAAAGGATAGGATAAATGAAGCCTTCTGAGATGTCTTAGAGGGAAAAGGGGTGATTTTGAATGGTTGGAAAGGGGTTCAACCAATAAAGGATTGATCAAATACAGGGTAAATAGGCTTCCCCAGCTAATAAGAAACTAATTTTTTGTTCGGAAGAGGATTGATGACTTAGATGAGAAATAAATTGAAAGGGAATCTTGAATGTGATAAGGCCTAGTTAATCAAAAAAGCATCTTTGATTAAAAAATAGAGGAAATCATTAGAGAAATGAAGTAATTAGTGTACGGTTAGCAATAAAACTATGTAAGATAAAGGAAACAAGGTGTCTACAAGTGCCTAGGATAATAAAAAATCCAAGAACTAGATCTTCTAGGTCCTCAAATAAGGCTATTTTCTTTACTTACACAAGCTTAAAAAATGTCTTGGCCTTTCCTTATGTTCAAATCCCCAAAACATTGGACTAATGCATCACTCAACTTGATCTTGAACCAAGGTGTCAATGCCAAATATCACTTTTACAAATGGTTTAGGAGCCCAAAAATTCTACTAATACCATCAAGGAGTGAAAACTACCCTTATATAGGATTTTCAATGCAATATTTTCTAGATTTCCCATGTCAAACTCATTCTATGGGTTGCTTCAAAATGCCAGTGTAGAAGAAGAATATGAAATAATACCTATGTTATATCATTTTAGGCATGCACAAAGTTTAAGACTCAATAAATGAAAATTAGGTCCCACCAAATCTTCCTTTTAAACTATCAAGTTATCTTCCATAGTAAGGAGTCAATGTGTTCTGAAATTTTAATGATTATGGACAATAGGCGATTGTCAGGATATAATTTAAATTAAAAAAATTGGCAGAGGAGGGTATCTTCACCAAGACATTTATTCAAAACACGCCTTGTTAGACCCCTTTTCTATTTCTTAATGGATTTTGGCCTATTTTCTAGGCTAAACTCTATTATACTAAGGGTAGATCTACTTGTTGGCCTTCAAAATCAAATAATTGGAGTTTCATTACATTTTACAATCTTAAATTTATGATTTATCAAGAGAAGATTCATAGTGATCATAATTTTGACCTTATTTCCAAATTTATAATCCTTGTTATGTTAACAGACTTGATCTTGTCAATGAACATCTACACCTACAACATTCAATTGGGACTATTACAGACCTTCCTTAAGGCAAGAGGTATTGGCTCTTCTAGTCACCTTATAACAAACTAATGACATCTTAAAACTATATTAAATGTCCATTCAAGGCTTGAATCCAGCTCTTAAGCTCCTCGTGATTCATACATTTTACATAAACCATATGCTTCCAATAGTCATCTATAGGTCAGAAAGGTAACTGTCACCAAATATTGTTTTTGGTTACTTATCAAACCTCAAGACCCTAGAGTTACCTTCAAAATACATCTATGAAGATATCCTAGGAGTTGGAACCATTAACTCATTGTATAAGGTCACGAAATCTAGATGTTATCTAAACCATACTGAGGGTATTCTTCTAGGCCCAATATGATCAAAATCTTGTCACAAAGAAAAATGCATGAATTTTCAAACATTTATTACTCTATTATGAATATTATCCTTTGAATCTCCTACACATTTGGAACTTAAAATTTAATCTAATTGTGACTGCCAATGTCAAACAAGGATCAAAATAGGTCTTCATCTCTGTTCTCAGAGACAGTGGTGTCTCCAAACTAACTGCAATCAAGTCCATCTTGAGGACATATTCACAATAACCCTAAAAGAAAAAGGATTGCATACTATAGTCCAAAATGTGCCCCCTGCTCATTTTGTGGCTAACTCCTCTCATTCTTCCCTCTCTTGTGCCTCAGTCACAAAATTTTGCTTTTCAGGCACTCAAAACCTTCTGGAAATGGCACCATTGGATAGAGCTCTTTCTTAGCTTTCCAGAAAGGTAAAGTTTTCCTCCTAACTCATGTATTTTTCAAGTTATGGCTCGGTGGAGTTTTTGTGGGAAATTTTCCCCTAGAAGGCCCGCAGCCAATCAGAACTCGCCACGTGTCCAGGCCAAAAATATCAAAGCGACCCGATTTGGCCCTGTTTTGCCCTAAAACTTCAAATCGCCATATCTTTCGATCCAGAGCTCAGTTTTTCATGTTCTTTATATCAATGGAAAGCTGGTGAAATTCTCTACAAGATTCTAGGGTCAATTTTGCATTTTGGTGGAGTTTGGAGAGAGAAAATCAAAAAACACTTCTGGCACGTGGTCATGAACAGAAATGACGTTTCAACCACCGATTTTAATGAAGAATGGCTCGCATTCTCTCCCAGCATGGTTAAAAATGTCAGGGAATGGGTCTGTCAGGTCACCCATGCTGTTTTGATGGCATTTTGGTCAATGGTTGAATCCCTTCCATGTTTTCCCATGTTTCTCTCTCCTGGGCTCGTCCCTTGCACTGTAAAAGCCAGATTTGGCTCATTTTTCAAAGGGTTGAACATTTTTTGTGTATGGAAAGCTCCCTTTTTCACCTTGGAAGTGATTTAGTGGAATAACAGACCTTTTCTAGAAACTGCAACTGTATTTTTGCCTTTCAGGTGTTTGAATGCAAGTGATTTTGATGTTAAAATAACAATACAGGCCCTGTGATTAGTTTTTATCCTCTGCTGGTGTTGTTTGCCTAATTTCTAACACTTCATTACAGCTATCAGTTTGTGCATGTTGTTTTTGTTGCATTTTATGAACTGTGTCAATTTGCAGAAGTAAAAAATGCTCACCACTCCTTTGGTGCATCACCTATTAGCATTAGTTTTAGTTCTTTCTTTTTGCATTTTCTATCCTTGTCCCTTTGAAATTTAGAGTAGATTTAGGAGTTTAAACCTCTGCAATTGTGCAAGTAAAATAGCTGATCAGAGGAGTTGAGGAACCAGCCTCTAATCTGGAGATTTCTCTTCCATTTTTGCAAGTCCCACACTTGGGAAGAGGATTCAATGTTGTGCAATCACACTGGATGCTAGTATGATCAAACTAGAAATCTGATCAACATCCAGGGGGTGCTGCTGATTTGCAACAACAGTTTTGGCACGCCCGGTGGGACCTTAGAGGTCTTCCACTTTATCTTTGACAGGTTGGTGTGTTCCTGTTAAAGATCCAGCCTTTTGGAGGCACTTTCAAAAGCACATCTGGCGACTCCATCTGGTAAACAACTCATTCTCTAAGTTGCAGACCTGTTTTCCATTCATTTCCATCCATTCTTCTTTCCATCATTTTCATTCTTTTCCATTCCATGAAGTTGTGCAATCATGACTTCATTTCCATCATGGAATTCACATTTACAACAGCAGTATATCACACCTCCAACATGTTTTACAAATCCTCCAAATCAGCATTTTGATCAAATTCAAAATCAGCATGTCTACCCATATGAGCAGCAGTGCCAAAGTCAGTTTGGATATGAAGCATGTCAAGCACAAGGGTATGCTGGTTGTGAGGGTAGTCAAGAAGAAAATGCAGATCTGCTGGAACAAATCCAAAAGATGGAGGTAAACATGGTGCAATCCAGGGCTCAAGCACAAATGAAAGCATTTAGAATTGGTTGTAGAGCACCTTGTCCATGGGTGGGACCTTTTCCAAGGCATTACAGCCCTCAAGAGAAGCTAGACTTCATGATTACAACACTACCATTGCTTGCAAAGTGGACTGAAGGAATAAAGGTGTATGAGAGGAGTATTCAACAACCTTGTCAATGGGTAAGCACACCATCTCATGCCTTTTCTCTCCCTCTTTCCCAATCTGTTTTATCTCAGCAGTGTCAAGTTTTAAACTCTCCATCTGCTGTCCCAAGTGTTGAATCCATTTCTCCATTCCCTAGTCTTCCACCCCATCTCAATTCTTCTGTCCTTTTCCCTTCCAAACAGCCATTCCCTCCAAAGAAACAAGAGTTCCTACCTCCTCCACCACCACAAAAAATTGCAAAATCAATTGAGTTACAATCCACTTCTCCTCTTGCATTCCCAAATCCATGTTGGGAGGATAAAAATCAGAATGCCAATCAAGGAAAACAACAGCAAAAAGAAGAGCCAAACAAGGATGAAGAAATTCAAAGTCTGAAGAGTTGGGCTCTTAAATTTGGGATGAAAAAGATCCCCTTGATGGTTAAGCCTTTAGAAAAGGTTGGAGTTGGAAAACAAGTGGTGGTTAGGACTGAATTTGCTGCAGGAAGAGAAGAGCAAAAAGAAGAAGCAGATCAGCAATCAGTTTGCTCAGAAAGTAGTTTCCATGTTAGCATTCTATTTGAAGAGAATGCTGATTCAATTCAAGTTGCACAATCAGCCATGGAGGAAGAAAGCTCTGAAGAAGATCCTACAGTCCCAACTTGTCCTCTAGAGCAGCAGATCGAAGAGTTTGACTTAACGAACTTCGTGCTAGAGGAAGAGTTCTATCAAGAACAAGATTGTCTTCAAGTAGTAGAAGAGGGAGAAGCTGCTCCAAATCCAAAAGAAGAGGAGCACATTCTAGTTGTGGAGGAGAAAATTGCAGATCCAAGGGCTTTGAACACAAGGCAGGCTACAGGAGAACCTTCAGTTCTTCTTTCTACTTCATCCCTCTCGTGTTCTAGTGCTGAAGAAAAGTTTGATCTTTCAAACTCAATGTTGGAGGATGAAAGAAACCATGATGATCAAGTTACAGATCAAGAGGACACTATGGAGGAAGTTGAGCATTTGCATAAGGACAACCATGAGGTAGTGTATCTGTCAGATTTGGAGGACTGTTTTGATGAAGAAGAACCGGTTGAGTTTCCACCATTCTCTCTTTCATCTTCCACGTCCCAAATACTTGAGCCTACTGTCATGAAGGAGAGCATTCATTTGCAGCAGCCTGCATCTTATAGCAGCTCTTTGGAACCAAGATTGGAAGATTTTAATCTTTCATGTTCTTCATTGGAGGAAGAGAAAGGGCAGAAAAGTCCTACCATTACTTCCACGTCACCCACCCAAGAAGGTCTACAAGAAGACTCCATTTTTGGAGTTGAAAATCAGGGCAATGGGTATACTCAAAGGACCATACCTTGCCCAATCAGGTATCTGGCTTCATTGGAACCAAAGGAGAAGTCACAATCAGTCATGCTTGCTCCTAAGCATGAGGATGAGCTACAAAGAACCAAGGATCAGCTGTCATACCTCTCCAATCCAAATGCAGAACAACTAAAAGAGGTATTGAATTTGCCTTCACCTGATACCTTGATGATTTGGGTGGAAGACCAGCTTCTTGTTGATTTTCCATTCATCCAATCAGCCATGTTCAATGCCAAATCAGTTGCATGGTTGCCAATTTTGAAGAAAGGAAGCTATTTTGCACAACCAGTTGCAGGGTTTGTTTAGCCCACTTTTGCTTCCAGTTAGAGTAGGATAGGTAGTTTTGCTTTCAGTAAAAGAAGTGCTTGTGCACACTCTGCATGTTCCATTTTGGAGCATGTATGACCCTTTAGTTTTGTACATAGTTTTTGTGGTGCTGGTTTTGCTCTTGCACAGTCCATTTCAGTGGGTTTCCAAGTGGCTCAGAGAGGAGGTTTTCAAAGTTCAGATCAGTTTGCAGGCTACAACTCATGACTCCATGCCCAATGGATGCTTCAGGAAACTGGTAACTTCATCCAGCAGGCAAATGACCCCTCTGAGTCACCAAAATTGTTATCCAAAATGTGCCCCCTGCTCATTTTGTGGCTAACTCCTCCCATTCTTCCCTCTCTTGTGCCTCAGTCACAAAATTTTTGCTTTCAGGCACTCAAAACCTTCTGGAAATGGCACCATTGGATAGAGCTCTTTCTTAGCTTTCCAGAAAGGTAAAGTTTTCCTCCTAACTCATGTATTTTTCAAGTTATGGCTCGGTGGAGTTTTTGTGGGAAATTTTCCCCTAGAAGGCCCGCAGCCAATCAGAACTCGCCACGTGTCCAGGCCAAAAATATCAAAGCGACCCGATTTGGCCCTGTTTTTCCCTAAAACTTCAAATCGCCATATCTTTCGATCCAGAGCTCAGTTTTTCACGTTCTTTATATCAATGGAAAGCTGGTGAAATTATCTACAAGATTCCGGGGTCAATTTTGCATTTTGGTGGAGTTTGGAGAGAGAAAATCAAAAAACGCTTCTGGCACGTGGTCATGAACAGAAATGACGTTTCAACCACCGATTTTAATGAAGAATGGCTCGCATTCTCTCCCAGCATGGTTAAAAATGTCAGGGAATGGGTCTGTCAGGTCGCCCATGCTGTTTTGATGGCATTTTGGTCAATGGTTGAATCCCTTCCATGTTTTCCCATTTGTTTCTCTCTCCTGGGCTCGTCCCTTGCACTGTAAAAGCCAGATTTGGCTCATTTTTCAAAGGGTTGAACATTTTTTGTGTATGGAAAGCTCCCTTTTTCACCTTGGAAGTGATTTAGTGGAATAACAGACCTTTTCTAGAAACTACAACTGTATTTTTTCCTTTCAGGTGTTTGAATGCAAGTGATTTTGATGTTAAAATAACAA
This sequence comes from Taxus chinensis, assembly GCA_019776745.2. Classification (NCBI taxonomy): domain Eukaryota; kingdom Viridiplantae; phylum Streptophyta; class Pinopsida; order Cupressales; family Taxaceae; genus Taxus; species Taxus chinensis. The sequence continues at coordinate 391,363,981 of CM034157.1, forward strand.
TACAGGCCCTGTGATTAGTTTTTATCCTCTGCTGGTGTTGTTTGCCTAATTTCTAACACTTCATTACAGCTATCAGTTTGTGCATGTTGTTTTTGTTGCATTTTATGAACTGTGTCAATTTGCAGAAGTAAAAAATGCTCACCACTCCTTTGGTGCATCACCTATTAGCATTAGTTTTAGTTCTTTCTTTTTGCATTTTCTATCCTTGTCCCTTTGAAATTTAGAGTAGATTTAGGAGTTTAAACCTCTGCAATTGTGCAAGTAAAATAGCTGATCAGAGGAGTTGAGGAACCAGCCTCTAATCTAGAGATTTCTCTTCCATTTTTGCAAGTCCCACACTTGGGAAGAGGATTCAATGTTGTGCAATCACACTGGATGCTAGTATGATCAAACTAGAAATCTGATCAACATCCAGGGGGTGCTGCTGATTTGCAACAATAGTACTATCCACAAGGAAACAGATAGGCTGAATCAAGCAACAAGATCATTGTGACCATTTTCCATAAGCTTATAAACGAGAATCAAAATAATTGGCACAAAAGGTTGTATGATGCATTGTGGGTGGATAGGATCACCCCTAAGAAGGAAATAGGTATGTCACCATTCCAACTATTGTATGGAGTCAAAGCAGAAATTCCTCTCACGGTTGAGATGTTAGCTCTCAAGCTACTACAGGAACTGGAAGATGGTCAGTACAAGGATTCTATTGACAAGAGGATCCTCTTTCTTGAGAAGTTGGAAAAAAAAGACTCCAAGTGGTGGATCACATTAAGGAGCACCAATTGAAAGTAAATAATATTTTTGATAAGAAGGCCAAGGCAAGAGAATTCAAAGTTAGATACTTTATCCTGTTATGGGATAAGAGAAGAGTACCAAAAGGCAACCATGGAAAGTTTGATTCATTATGGCTCATCCCATTCTAGATTCATGAAGCTTGCAGCGAGAATGATTTTCTTCTCTCATATTTGGATGGAATGCCAGTGGAATTGCCTCAGATTGGGCAATACTTGAAATTATGTCATTAGTGAAAGTGGGTTGTCCCCCGCCTTGTACCATAGGTGATTATTTGGTGTGTTTCCCTTTCTATTGTGTGGTTTTGTTTCCCCATCTGTTGTGTGTTTGTGTGTTTCCTTCTTTATATTTTTCTTTCTCAAAGTTATACATGACTCTGCAAGGCCCAATGGATAAGGCACTAGTCAATGAATTACAGGGTTTAGAGATTGAGATTCTGGATTCCTATGTCATGTCTTCACTATGCTCAGTCCATGTCATGTCCCCAAGCTAAAGCTAGTTGTTGTCACCCTCAAAATCCCCCCCTCATTTTCTAATTAAAAATTAAAATATTTTGAACTCCCACCCTCCAGAGGTGTTCAAGTAAAGTTAGAATTCTGAAAAGATAGATAAATTCATGATTTGAAGTTGTTTAAACTATCCAGTCTGCACGTTTTCATAAATTTTCTATTTTCCTGTATAGACCCGTGAAAATTCTATTGTTTTCCTCATTTGAATGAAATTTTCAATCTTTATATGCCATGGATCATTGAACCTTGTATTTTTTTCAATCCCTTGGTTCACAAAATAAATTTGAAAATCAAGTACGAAATGGTGGAGTTTTATTCTTCTCTGCATTTTTCCACAGTCGTGAATGGTGGGAATTTTCTTCCCCGCAAACTTTTATCTCCATTATACATGGGTATGTGGAAATATATAATTGGAGGCATATTATTAGGGAGATTTGAGAATTTGAGCCTTTTTCAGTAAAGGGGCTTAAAGTGAAAAAGTAACCCGCAGCCCCGATCAGGCTTAACAGAAAAAGTCAAATCTTGATCCCACCATCAAAAGAGTCAAAGAAGGGAGTTGGATCATTGGGGAGATTTGAGAAATTAATCCTTTTCATTAAAGGGGCTTAAATTTAAAAATTGACCCATAGCCCTGATCAGGCGTAAAGGAAAAATTCAAATCTTGAGCCCGCCGTCAAAAGAGTCAAAGCAAGGAGAAGGATCGTCGGGGAGATTTGAGAATTTGATCCTTTTTCATTAAAGGTGCCTAAAGTTAAAAAGTGACCCGCATCCTACCAAACACAAAGGCAAAATTCAAATCTTTGGCTGCCATTAAAAATTTAAAGCATGGAAGTGGATCGTTAGAGCCTTTTGATTTTTTGAGCCTTGTTTCCAAAATGGCTTAAAGTTAAAAAGTGACCCGCAGTCCCAATCATGCTATAAGGGATAAAATCAAATATAAAGACCGCATCGAAGGTCAAAGCAGGGAGGCGGGCCTATAGAGTAATTTTTTTTTTTGAGATCACATTGAAAAAAGGTAAAATTATAAAAGTGACCCATGACTCTATCTCCACTTAAGTGAAGCCGCATGTTAGGCTTATATCAAAAGTGGGAGGGCATACTAAGAATATAAAAAATGCCAAATCTCTATAAATTCATAAATGAAAAAGGCATCCTCTGCACCCACTCTAGTAAATTTATCCCATGTGGATGGCTCTGGTTTAAATTTTTAAAGGCAAGATGAATGGTTAAAATTCAAAGTTACAAAATGAGTGTAATGGCTACATTATGTAAATTCTAGTTTTTTTCTGCCATTGGCATTTCTTTACGAATCAAGAATCAGAACGGATGCAAATGACTGAGAATTTGTCACCGTTTCTTGCTAACAAAGAAGAATTTGTAACTTTTTCTTGATGATATTTAATGGCTTCTTCACACCATTGTAGAGGGTTGGCAATTGATCTTGTAAACTCACTTGTGCATTGTACTTAGAGAAGGTAAAGGAAATAGCCATTTTCTTCCATTTTCCCCCCTTTTAACTTCCTCCATTTCTCCACTATGTACAATTTATGTTTAAGCATCAATACAAGAAGAAGTATTTTATAGCCTCTTTGATGAGGATATTTAAGAAACTTTGAGTTTGCAATCTTATCTCATCTTGTTTCCATTTGCAAGGTTGTTCCTACTCATGAATGCATGTATTGAAATTTCTAACTAGTGTGTGTATAGGAATCTAATTTTCTACTTGCGGCATTAGTTATCCTACCTCCATTCTCACTCCCTTTCCCACCTTCATATAAAATTACCCCCTTGTAGATAAATGCAAGCATTTCCTGCAAGGTCAGTGGAGTGCCCCTATTGGATCCCCAACCGAAAGGCCACCATAGAAATCCACCTTTTCATGCGCATACATATACAATAGCTACATCGGTTAAGTAGAGGGATTTAGATTCCCATAGCATTGGAAAAAAATGTACAATTTTTTCCACCCAAAAAATTTCATCACCAACACTTATCTAGCCACTTCAATCTAATTATAACTAGAAAATACATCTATTGTGGATAGCATTTATGATCCAAGTACTTCCTGCAGAATATGTTCCATGACCGGAAGTGGATAGTTATCTTGTAAGGAAGCTTGATTAAGATTGTGGAAATCCATGTAAATCATAATGTCTCCATTTTTATTGTGAACTGGTATAATATTAGTTATCCAATTTGAATGTCGAATAATAAAAACTATGTGTGCATCTAACATATTTTGAACCTTATGGAATATTGTCCATGCTATCTTGGGATTATATTGTCTTTGATTTTTTCTTAATGGAGTTTCCCTACGTTTTCAGGGTATGGCATGCTCCATTTCTATAGGTCTGAAAGACTTCAAGTCTTCATATGATTAAGCCAAGACATCTGAATATTTTTTAAGGAGGCTTACAAATTTCTTGCACTCCTCAAGTGAGCAACACTTACCAATGTTGACTAGGTGAGGTTTGTCCTTGGTGCAAATTTTAACTTGCTCATAGTTACTAGATTTTTAAGGTGATTCCTACTCTTTCTCTTTGATAAACCTGTAATTTTTATCAAAAATTTCTTCATGTGAAACCAATCCTTTTAGAATTTTATTTCCTTTTAGTTGAATGATGGCATCACTAGGATCCTCATTCTCAAATCCTTCTTGAATAGGTGAGGTCATCGATTCATGAAATGCATAATCACTCCCTTCAAAGTACAACTATTCAAAATTATTCTTCTTTTCCAAGAAGGCAATAATTTTTTTATCATCATTAAAGACATGCCAATTTTTTGAATTGTTAGGAACACTTGGCCTAAAAACCATTTCAACGGTGTATTTTTCCTGATCAAACTTTAAATGAGGGATAATCAATGAAGCTGAGAATTCTAGATAATATAATTTTTTCTTTATTTTCATGAGGGACGAAATATATGGAAAAAGCATTGAAGGATTATACACCATCCCACACTTTATTTCTGTAATGTCTCAAATGATCATTATTTACTTGAAATTTATTTTTTACTTGTCTCACGATCAATTCCACATCTCCAAATACTTTATATTTTTTCCCTCTATCTTCTGCAACCTGGATGCCAATGATTAATCCCTCGTATTTTCTAATTTTGTAAGTATTTAAAAATTGGACCTTAGAAGAACAAGGAAACATTAAACCATTTTGAGATATAAGCATCACTTCTGCACCGAAACCTATTCAGCAAAAGCTTCCCTCGAAATCAAGATTCCAAATCTCATTGGGATCCTGGAAAGTGAGCTTAGGCACATGAACCTTTGTAATCATCATATAATTTCCCATACTTGAGTTTTGAAATATGACCTATGTGCAGGGATCATTAGTTTTCGTTACGGTGAACTTTTTTTGAGTTTTCAGCATTAGCTTATTCATTTCTCCATTGATGGGAATCATATCATAAGACCAGTCCATTTGAATCTCGCCACCTATATCTCTGCAAAATTTCTTACTTAACAACATACCATATTAAGTGGGAATGTCTGTAAGTACAATGGTTACCTTGAATCACTTGTTCAGGAAATTGAGCTAAATCCATTTCAGTGTCTTTGATCTTCCCAATCATAGGAACTTTTCTTGTCTCCATGGAGTGACAAGATCTTAATTTTCTCATACAAATCAATCCAAGAGCATGTGTTACTTTTATAGGAATCACATTGTTCGAGGCTCCAAAATCTATAATGTAATTACTTAACTTTCATTTGTTGATCAGAAATGACACAAATAAGGGTTCAGCCTTTTCTTTTGAAGGTGTAGTGACTGACACAATATTTTGAGTCTTCCCATCTTTGGGATTTTTCAAGATTCCTTTAGAGGAATGAATTGTAAATTCACCTTTGATGAACTAGATCAATTTCTTGTGTTGATCCTTATTAGAATTCAATAATTCTTCTTATGACATGGAAATTTTTTGTATTATTTATATGATCAATAATATCAAATTTGGGAAAAATGATTGTACTTGATGTCTCAGATACTAGTTCTTTCGAACTTGATGGCTCACTTTTGACCTTTTCTTCAAGCTTAGTTGATACTGATGTGGAAGAAGAAACTTTCTTCGTACCTGATTTATCAACTGATTGACTTGAAAAAGGTCCTCCATTATTTAAGATATTTTTAACCTTGGAAACCTTAGTAGCCTTGGACTCTTTAGGAATCTGAGTTATTTTAGATTCTTTGGAAGTGTCTTTAGTCTTAGATTCTGTAGGAACTTACTTGGATCTCTTTTTATATTCCACCTTAGTGGTACTGTGTTCCTCTTTTTGAGAGCGTGTGAAGACATCGAAGGATTGAATATTCATATCTTCCACAATTTATTCATATTCTTCTTAACGATATTCAAAGAAATAATTATTACTTTCTCCTTCAAGCTCTTCAACTTCAAGTTTAGATGTCCCAGGGTCTATCTATTCTTTGTCAACTTCGACAACCTCAACTTCATCATCGGCATTACACTTTGAGTTAATTTCATGAGTAGATTCAATACCAAGCCTCATTGGAGCACCTAAAATTATAGATTTTTTGGGAACATAGATTTTTCTTGGGATGTATTTGTAAGGAGCAGGTTTACTAGTTTGAGGAACTTAATTTTTCAAATCCATCTTATCATTAGCCAACTTAGTTAGTATGGTCTAAAAAGCATTGGGGGTTTCTTGAATCTTTCTTTTGAGGGAATTTTTCTTGAATTTTCCTACCATGATTAAGTCATCCTCAATTTCTATAGCCAAGGATTGAGCAAGTTCCAAAGTATCCACTCTAGGCCTTTTCAGTTGATACCACACTTCTAGTTATTGTGCATTAATAAAGAAAAAAAAATTCCATCATGGTTTGGGTGAATTATAGCATGAAATTTGTTCACCATTTTGTTGAACTTAGCCACAAAATTCCTCATGGGATTTTTTGGTTCTTTCTTCACCCTAGATAGATGGACAAGAAGGGCATGTTCATCTTCTACCATTTTGAACTTGTCTTCAAATATATTTTTTATATCATTCTAGTTTTTGATGTATTCATTCGGGAGATGATGAAAATGATTCATGGAAATTTCTTGCAACGTTCCAATGAAGAGGCGAACAACAAAATCTTTATATTCCATTGAAAAAACTACACATACAACAAAGAAGGTGGAAATGTGGTCATCCAGTGATATCTTCCCATCTCCATTGAACTTGGGAAGAATATTCCTCAATCCTTATGGGAGGTCATGTCAAGTTGGTAAGGCTAATGAGCCTATGGAATTTCCCCATGGTATGTTAAATTTTATCTTGGGAAATGTGGTATGCAAAGGTAAAACAATGTGATCAAGAAGAAGTGATTTACTTGTAGTGATTCCTCCCTTACTTTCTCTTTCAGGACTTGTTGCAAGGCTTACGGATTTATGGGGAGTGTTCCTCCTTGGAGGAGTTAAATTGAAACCAAAATTTCCTTGAAAATTAAAAAATTGATCAGATTAACCTTTAGATTTTTCTCCTCATGTAAACCTCTTTCCTTCCAATTTGGAATCTTTATTGAGAAAGGATCATTTGAACGTTTTGATTAGCTCTAGCCTTTTCTCTTTTCTCTCTTTCTTGATCTCTTTTCTCCTGAATTACTCTAGAAAATTTTACAACTTTATTTTCATTGATATCCAATACTGATGCAGTGAGATGAAAATGATATTCGTTCGTGCATTTTTTCAAAAATAGTTTACCTAAAATCAGATAATATGTCCTCTTGAGTATCTGTAAAAAGAATATTTGGTTACAAGATAGTTGAGTTACCTTATCATATTCATACATATTATATCCTTGGTAGAAGAGGTCCACATTAGTGAACACTAATAAACACATGTCCTGGAGGTATTTTGGCCACAAGTGCGGGTACTCTTCTTCTAAGGTCTTCAATGTATATTTCTCTGCTAATGGCTCTATCAACAGCCATAAATAGTTGCAAGATTTTGTGGTTTTCCCAAAATACTATCCAAATGCTGGCAGCAACCTCTCCTTGAAAATCCTCATTGGGCACAATATTTGGTTGAAGAACTGGAGCTTGTGTATAAGGGATCATCATAAATATTTAACCAAGAACTTGTTAACAGTTCTAGAATCTCCAGTACAGTTGCCAAAAAATGTTAGCATATGGATGTACACACATGCAACAATAAGGGAAAAAATTCCCTCCTTAATGAAGGTGAGGCTTGCCTTTATTGAAAACCAAAATAATATTTACATTTGTACATTCAGAATTATATGTAGGGAGTGTTTTCGAACATAAAATGGAAATAAATGTGAATGAGAGAGATGGAATGGAATGAATACAGAAATGGAATGGAAGGAACATGTAATAGTTAGGTAAAATTAGAGCCTTATATCACATAGAGGAGAAAAATGAATAACTAACTCAAATAAACCAAAGTTTGAATCAACTAAACAAGAATAAGTAAATGAGAACACACGTGAGAAAGTAAATATCAGAGTTTGATCATTGTGAACAAGAACAACAGATTAATATCATTAAAAATAAGACCCAAGACAATATTTTCATGCAATATTTAAACACTAACATCTAATGAACATAAGAACATAAAATGTTATAAGAGATAATGAATGGGAAAAAAATTACATATTTCATTAACTCCAAAATGTATTCACAAAAGAACACAAAGTTTCTTCCTTGAAACAAAGGTTACACAAAAAAGTATTTTCTTCTCCTATCTTAAAGTTACCCTTACAAATGAGCCTCTAACTTCCTTTTATAACCCAAAATTTGGTTACAAAGTAGTTAGGGTTTACATGAACATTAAATAGGGCATCTTAAATGACTTTAACTTTTTCAACCAGATTTAAAAAGTAACTTTGAAAATAGAAATAACTTAAGTTATCAAAAAAAATTCATGGGTATAAGAATAAAACCACTTAAAATATCATTTTAACATAGAATAAAATTCATTGCTTTACCCTTAAAGTGGATTCCACCTATTACAATAGTATGAGAAATGGAATCTCCCACTTTGTTAGATACTAGAAAAACTATCTCCTTGTCCCATTAGTGAAATTAGGATCCACAACCTTCACCAATTGAAAGGATCTAAACCTTCCTGATGTTTCAAACATATTCTCTTCTTTAGGAGGTTCATTTGGTTGGAGCACATCCTCATAAAACACCTACAATTATAAAATCCTACCTGGCATATCATTCAGTTTGACCATCTTTGATTGAACATTCTCAAACAAGTTCCTTAATTTGATGCAACGTTCCATTGAAGATGAAGAGAAATTGATGGCAGGAATATACATGTATTTGAACAATCAAAAGAATTGGTCCTCAACATGTTCTGATGAATACCTCTGATTTTTCTTGTTTACAAGATCACAAGCTATCTCAGCTATGAAATCATGAATCAAGGCAAGTGAAGTGAAGGCTTAATTACATACGCTCTCATAACAAATCATAGAATCCTCGAGAAGTTTCTTCCGTGACTTGAGATGTAGACACCAAAGAAAGTGTGTACCTTGATATTTAAATTCAAGGATTCCTTCAATGGCTAGAGTTGAAGATTCCATACTTATCATCTCCTATAGACTAGGAAATATCTCATCCAAATTTGATATGTTAGAAACAAAAGTTTCCTTGGACGTAAGAATTAGATCAAGATATGCACTAATATCTTCATGGAGCTTCACGGATGCTTTGATCATATCTCCCCCAAAAATGAGAATCTCTTAAAGCCAATATTTAGTGACATGGCCCAATGTGTTTATCTCCTTTGATAGATTGAGAGTTTTATCATCAAGAGAAGCCACTGCATCATGTACTGGGCAAGTGGAGAAGCAATGAAAGAAGTACGAAGGCAACTTGGATGAGAATTCCCACTTCACTTGCACATAAATTTAATAATTAAAATTTAATTATTAAATTAATAATTGTTAAAAATAATTAAACGATTTTAATTATAAATAAAATAAACATTGTGATAAATAATTCAAAATAGAATAATGTCTTTAATAACTTGACCAAATGGTGATCGGGAAAGACTAATTTGACATGGACATAAAACAACTTAATGAACATGAACAATTCGAGAAAATATTATGCAGTAAGGCTTTGCAGGAACTGTGGTGAGGGGAATTTTTAAATTTTTGGAAATTTATGTAAATTTTTAAAGCTTAAAAATTCCATGACAACACATCCATATTTGAGTTTGAAGGTTGATTGGAAGTTCCCAATCTTTAGCCATGTCATGGTGTCTTTGTGCATGGCGCAAGCATGTATGGTGGTATTATGAGTTTGAAAGGTTGGTATGATGTCCATCACATTTACAGTGACATGTCATAGGTTTTTAAGTGCATGTAAGTGGTTAACAAGGTCATTTCATGTGATTTCATGTGTTGAAGAGGTCATTCTAGGCCTAATCCTAGACCTAATGCATAGTGCATGATATGGTGACATGATATATGGAGTACGGTAGTCTAATTTAAGCATGATAGGTGTGTTGTGACACTTCATATGAAGTGTTGAAGGATTTTCAGGTCAGTATTAAAGGTTCAATGTTATTTCAATGTCCTTTTACGCAAGTTTCTTGAGAACAAGGCATGTAGAAAAAGGTAAGTATTAGTTATTAGAGAGTTTCATATGCATTTGAGAATGGAAGAGACTTGGGACAGCTATTATATTTTATCATGGTGCTTCAAGTCAAATTTCAGATCAAGGTTGTGATGGTTTTGCATGTTATGATGTTTTTAGAAAAACTGAGATTTTGAGAATGCAAAATTTAGATAGATAAGTAAATTTATATGCTCACTTCACTCACACACATTTTTCATGGAACCATATGTATTTCAGGGATGATTTTTCATTGAGCTAAGAGTTTTGGCAAAAATAATGGATTGACTTTTTTATCAAACATTTTTGAACAATCATTAACAAGCTAAGTTTCTCTTAAACCCTAGTTAAACCATCATAATAGAATAATAAGAGAAAAGTGAATTTATGGACACAAAATGATATAGGAAAGAAAATTTGATGCATTAGGGTTGAAGAGGATTCTCCAGGGTTCATTTTTGTGGTGGTTTCATGTTCTAGATATTTCAAAACATAGGATAAAAACCATTGTTTTGTGGAGTTTTTTGGTTTCAAGGCTGAGATGGAAGCTTCATGATGAAAAGTGAATTGTTTGAGGAATCTTATAAGGTTTTATATATGTCCATGAAAGTTAATTTTAAGCTTTAGTGGAGAAAGTTTATGTTATAGGTTCTTTAATTCACCCTACTACTTTTGGCCAAGAAGGGCTAAAACATAGTCTTATGGTATGAGATGAGTCTGATTATTTTGCATGTTGTAGATGTGGTTTTTAGGAATGGAGAGTTTATTGAAACTTGAAAATGATGTGTTAGATATTTTTTTTGATCATATGAGGTGATTTCTTTTTTAAGCCCTAATGGCCTAATTGGTCATATTAGGCTCTCCAAGATAGGTGACTAAAAAATAGGTGTATTAGATCATTTTTTCCTCCATGAGCTATGTTTGTAAATGTTTGGAGAGATGTAGTAGGTTTCCCTTGGTTTGTTCTATGTCATGGTAGTTCTTGGAAGTTGATTTGGAGGTGTTTTGTAGTCATTTTTGTACCCTTCACAGAATAGGAAAATCCCATGTGCATCGGCCTATCACCTAGCGGGCGTTGGGCGCTCACCCGAGGCACGCGCAGGTACCGAGTCTCTCCTTTATGGTATTTTTCAAAGAATGCATTATTTATGACATAAACGTAAGTGAAGAGAATGGAAATGAACCATACATTCATCTTAGAGCTTAGAATGGGCTTCTAGACTAATGTATTCATTAAGATGAGAAAAGCATTACAAAACATAGATCTAAAACATAACAGAAAGGAAATGCATAGGGGTTTACACCCACTCATATGAAATATATAAAAAATTGATCCATATAAATATAAGTAAAGATATAACCACATATATTCATATTAAATATGTTTGGTAATCACATTACATTCATTGAGGTTATCATAGATCTATATAATAGTGCAGACCAAATTCCTGCATCAGAACTAGCTTAAGCCCCTCCTAGTACAAAGAAAAATGTTCAGACCCAACTAATTAGAGTACAGATATTTACCTTAGCTCATGTTCACCTAGGTACTTTATTTACCTTTGATTGTATTTATCCTCACCCACTTATGTGTGTGGATATTTATTTTATCTTATTTAGATATTAGGAGATATTATCTAGTTGTTAGGTATAGTTCTTTCCTTGATCTATGGTATTGACTAGATCCTTGATGTCTAGTTCTCTCCTAAATCTATGGTCTTGACTAGTTCTTTGATGACTAGTTATTTCCTTGATTTATGGCTTGATCTACGACCTTGACTAGTTCTTAGATTGTTATTCCTTTCCTATTTAGGTAAGGCCCATTCTCAATGTATTGCATTGAGTTCCATAATAATATATGATATTGTTTCTCATTCGTTTGCAAAGGTTTTATGTAAAATTATTCTAGTGAATTCCTTTCATCTTATTGATCGTGGTGTTTGATTAGCATCTATGTTCTTGGCTTGGTATTGATCTAATTATCATTCCTTTCATGGTATCAGATCCTTGAAGATTGTTGTTGAAATCTATCTGTAAGTTTTATTTTGTAAATAAATTATTTGTGTATTCATATATTTGGGATTTGATTCATATTTTGTTGCTAGGCCCATTCTCATTTTTTGTGCAAAATAGAGGCTTCCATTGGATCCGGAAGGCATGAAAACCCTAAGATCAACTGTAAACTTGGCCAATTCTGGAGGTAGTCATTTTTTTGGTTTTTTTATGGTTTGTAGAGAAGCACACAGGTGTGACCTCAGGATTGAGCCAAGGAAAAAAAAGTGATTTTATTTATTCGAGTTTGTTATATTTCTCAAGATATGTATTGGGTTTTTTCTTTTGCAGCGTATCTGTCTCGGATTTTTCACACAAGAAGGTTTGTGCCATTTCAGGTGACATGTTTTTTGCTATTTCAGGAAAATCTGCAGGTTGCTATTTTCAACAATAAAGGACACTGTCTACACAGTCCATAAATAGTAATTTTTACCAAAAGAGGCAATTGGATGTGACTTTCTCAAAAACATGTGACACACCCCAGAATAGTAAGTTGTGCAAACACCCATTAAAATCCTTAGCCCTTGGTCATATGACATGGTCATATGAGGGCTTAAAGCTTGTGATTCCTACTAGTAGGTGCTTAACTTCAGCCCCCTTTAATTTTATTTGTGTGGTGAAGATAACAACATTTTATTTTGTAACTAAAATAAATAACATAGCAAAATATTAAAAAGCTTGTAACTTTTGATCGGTAACTCGGTTTTGAGTGTCGTTTTTTACAAAAGTGATTGTTTTTTCATGCTCTTTCCATTGGAAATATTTATTTTGAGACTTGCACTATAATTATAAAGTGCCAAATATGGAGGAGTGTTGTAATCAATTGTGGATGTAATTTCGGCTGAGCCCGACGTCCTAATTTTTTGGGAGTTACAGTTTGTACCTATCATGGATTCTGAGAATGATATGCTTTTCTCTGAAGTATGTGGACTTCAAGAGGATATTGTAAAATTTGTGGAAGAAAATAGATCGCTCAAGAAGTGAAATTCTCTTCTACAATCACTCATTCACGATAAGGATACAATAATACACTTCCTGCAGAACAAACTTGCTAGTCTACAGCATCACCATCATATTGTGGACAGCCATATCCATTCTCCTAGTCCACTTGTAGTTGTTGCTCTTATACCCACTGACATTGATCTACTAGTCTTTGAGCCTGAACCTACTTTTGATGCTTCTAAACCTATGAGGCTTTTTGCTGCATGATCTTCCACATTTGTGCCTATTACAGTATCACATGTTGTGTATTCTATTTTTCTCAACTGCATGGATTTTTTAAGAAGTATGCCACTGCATTCAGTTCTCGCATGCTCTATTCTATGGGTCTCACTAGAGGAGTCATTGGAAGACATTCATAGGGTATTATTTCCTCTATTCCACATGTTAAGTGGAATTCTCTTCATGACATTTGTTTTCAAACATATACTTCATTGGCATCACACATTAACAGAGCTCCTTTCTTTTGTTCACTCAACTCTTTTTGAGGATCATGAGCAACACATGAGTTCTACACCTTCACTCAGGCTTGAGAAACCTGAGATTTCAGCTGTCAAACATGATCAACCTAACACACATTCTGATGTTCTTTTGCATGCACCCATTGTGCATTTTACACCAAGTCATATGCAGGCATCTTCTTCATCCATCCGTGTTGATTTGGGGTGGATATCTGATCACTCGTGGTGGTGACATAGGCATTCATTGAGAGGACTCTATAGGTGTGGCTCCTCCACCATTCGGCCTCTTGCTCCACTTTCTATACCTTCTGCATTGTGATGCTTCTTGTTTTGAGCATTTTTCTTTAGCAGGTGTAGTGTATCTCTCTTGTTTGTTGAGAGATTTTGTATCTGTATTTTTGACACTTTTGGCATGTTGACAGTATCTCTTATAGGGGATCTATTCTAGTGGAGTCCAGTGTTAGTTTGTCAGTGTTCGAGTAGTTATTTTGACAACTCATACATATTTGTAGCGTCACTCCACCCATTCAGCAGTATGGGAGGGTGTGGTGTTGATCCTGCTTCTTCAGGTTTTGTGTCCTTGCCTTGTTACCTTGGATTTTCTTGGATCGTGACACTCTAGATTTTGTGTCCTTGCCTTGTTGCTTTGGTTATTGTTCTTGGATTGTGGCACACCTATTTGTAGTAGTTGATTAAATTATGTTTGGTGTTTTTTTTACACTTTCGACATCACTTTGTTGACAGTCTCCTTGTATGGAGCTATTCTGGTGAAGCCCAATGTCAGTTGTTTTTGAGTTTTGTGATCGAGCAGTGGATTCAGACCACAATGCACACCAAAATTCTTCAGCATTGTATGAGTTTTTTGAGCTGAGCTTCTTGGGATGCCTTGGAGTGGGTTTTTACTCTCTTTACTTTGTTGTTACTGGTTTTGGGTACCTTGCGGTGTCCCTTTTTCCCAGTTATTGTACATGAGTACCTCATCAGGCCTAGTTGTCGAGACTCATACTGTGGACATGCCACTTCTATTTTGGCCCCTAGCTTCACTTGAGGGGGGTGTTAGAGTAGGTATTTACCTTAGCTCATGTTCACCTAGGTACTTTATTTACCTTTATTGTATTTATCCTCACCCACTTATGTGTGTGGATATTTCTTTTATCTTATTTAGATATTAGTGAGATATTATCTAGTTGTTAGGTATAGTTCTTTCCTTGATCTATGGTATTGACTAGATCCTTGATGTCTAGTTCTCTCCAAAATCTATGGTCTTGACTAGTTCTTTGATGACTAGTTATTTCCTTGATTTATGGCTTGATCTATGACCTTGACTGGTTCTTAGATTGTTATTCCTTGCCTATTTAAGCAAGGCCCATTCTCATTGTATTTCATTGAGTTCCATAATAATATATGATATTACTTCTCATTTGTTTGCAAAGGTTTTATGTAAAGTTATTCTGGTGAATTTCTTTCATCTTATTGATCATGGTGTTTGATTAGCATCTATGTTCTTGGCTTGGTACGATCTGGTTATTGTTCCTTTCACATACCCATCCCATCCATACTCTATAGAGTAAACCCAACTCTGGGTCATGCCTCTTTCCCATTCTATATCTTTATCTCAGCGGGTATTGTATTTCTGTAAGCACTACCAGCTTTCCTAATATATCATATGTCAAGTGTCCAAGTGGTTCTTAGCACTTCAAATTATACCCACACCTAATGATACCTTTTAGAATCTTCTATGTAAGGTATATATTTTCCATGCACATGTTGCTAGGATTACACCTATTACATCGTACCCCACATTATGCTTCATGTTCTACCTGTATACCCAATCGGGAAGTCATAAAACCCTTAGGGGTTGACCTAATGAATAAAACTCTTCTAAAACCTTTTCATGTGAATGTAGGCCCTTACGCACCTTCTCATACTTGGCCAATTTTTAGGGGCCCAACATCACCCCAACTACGAATGTTCTATCCTTAGGAACATTTTCTTAATGAATAATGATCATTGTTCCTGAAGTTTAGGGAAAGAATAAAGGAATGAAAAATTTGGGGAAGAATGAAATCAATGGGGAAACTATGATTACTTGTACAAGAGGAGAGGGAAATATTTCTTCAAGTCTACCTGTAACTTATTCCAAGTATCGACATTCATTCTGTCCTATTGATAAAGGTCATTGAATAGGGGACTCACCTCTTCAAAGCTTATCCCTTCTCCTTTGGGTATTCATTATTTCTATGATCCCCTCCAATTTTTTACCCAAATCCTTGAGTGCATATATCCTTCGAGTGATCTGGGGATAAAAATCCTTCAACCAGTTCTTGATTGAGCTTCACAAGGTCTCAATAGCCTATGATTTCTTCTCAACCTCATGGAGGCTAGAATTCTGTCACTTTACGCTCTATTCCCCTTGTTCTTTTCTTGGAACTCCTGACCTCCGCTTCATGAGTAGTGACTATAATGCTCGCCACTCTATCTCTATCAGAGAAGTTTTCATAGGCGGCCTATAGTGACTTACAATGACTTTCACATCAGCAAGGACTTTCTTATACTGAGAAATAATTGCCACAACCTTCATCTTGTCCTCCTTTTCTTTTGATCGCAATGATGCTTCTTCTATAGATTCCAAGGCCAGTGGTAACCTTTCCATTATGAGGACGTGGATCAAGTCCTCTAGGAACTCCAGGGTGGATACATACTTTTCTGCTGGTGGTGTTAGATCTGGATGCTTCAAAAAAATGGATTATATGTGATCATCTCTACTTTCTTGTAAACCTTCGCACACCCTTGCCTTCTCTTCTTTTAACTTACGACTTAGTCTAATCTCTGAATAGTTCCTCCCACTTTAAGTCCTTGGTTCTTTCCTCGAGATCTTCTTCCTTATTCTCTAGTTCTACCTCTAGGAAATTCACCCTGTTGTTCCTCCCAAAGATCCTTGCTTCTACTTCAACCTAAACATTGTTCAGCATCTAAAGTTGAAGATTTGTTCCTTTGATAGCCACTAAGCGTTTACCAAGGGGTTGTCTCCTTTTGACTCTAGAAGCCTTTATTATTTCCCCTTGGCTTACTTCAAAATCATAGCTCGTCAATGTGGGACTCAAATTCCTAAGAAAATATTTTCCTCATCTAGGGTATGCACCTTCCTCATCAAATGATGCCATATGCAAGAGTTGCTCCATTGGTATGATGCTTTAAAAGTGTGCATGCAATACACTTGTTTGGATCATCGATGTAGCCCATCCATTTGAACTTGTGATGCTTCTGCACTCTTTCTCCCCATGTGCATGGCCTTAGGAAATCTTACAGCTAAATTGGGATCCCCTTTAATGCTACCATATTCTTTTCTACGCTCTCCGTCTCTACTTCCTTCATACTAGGTCTACGCTGTGTTCCATCTATTCTCTTTACCTGGTCCTTGATGAGTTTTTCTACCTCTCTGTCCATGGCCTCATCTAATGTTCCTTTGTGAGGATAGGGGTCCTTTGTTATTTTGTAATTTCTTTGCTTACCCTTTTTTCTTGAGTATCCTCCTCTTCCTTGTCATTCTTCCTCTTGAAAAAGATTTACTCATTTTCTTCTTCCTCTCCTTCCTCCTTCGAGTCATGTACTTCATAATATGAGATGGCCTTTACCTCCTTAAGTTCATCATTCATCATCATCATCATCATCATTTTTACCTCTATAAGCCTCCAAGCTCTCTGTATCCTCCAAGTCATCCTCTTCTATCACCCTTATCTTCTTCCTGACAGGAGATTCTTCTTCCTTTTTCTTCCTCTGGTGACTTCTCCTGAGTGATGGGTTCTTCGTGCTCCTAGTGCTTCATCTTCTGGACCTTCATTTCTTTCACTAGGGAATTATTTCACCATGCGTAATTACTAGGCTTAGCACTTGTCTCTGGCATGGTTATACCACTTGTGAAGTGTGAACACTTGGTGCTTTATGTATCTCTTCTCTTCCCTCTTCTTTGGGGTGGGATCCTTCTTCCTATGGTGATCTTCTGGGATGGATACATCATTTTCCAAGTATGTGCCATTTTCAAATTTCAGCCTTATGCAAAGGTATATCCTTGTTGCAACCCTTCTAGTGATTGGAAATGTTATAGGCTTCATCATTTGTATCTCGTGGGAGAAATATCTCTCCACGTACGCATGCTTCTTGGGGTAGGCTAGGGTCAACTTTTGGAATAAATCACCTAAATAAGGTCAAACCTTAGTCCTCTTGGATTCTTTGAACATGTTCACCTCCACTTGGAAGTATTATGTGGTGAAGGAGAAGGGTATTTTACACCATGGAACCATGTTTTCTTCTGTCAACCTCAATCTATTAATACATAAGTGTTGATACAATATGGATTCTACCTCTCCTTTCATAAGCACGGGTAATTGCTCTGGAATCCTCCATTTCTCTCCAAACGCATCTCTCATATACTTGTACCACCTCTCTAAGTGTGCCTTGTGAGTGGTTGTCATGGTCTCACAAGTATATTTCCTGAACCTCTTCATGGGTACATCCCAACCCAAACCTTTCCGGCCCATCAGGTACTCTGATCTTTGAGAAAACAATTGTGAGGAGGACATTCCCAAATAATATCTTCTCGCCTTCTTGCACGCTGCAAATAATTTCATCCTTTTTACGATGAAAGCAGACAAGTTGTAGATGGTCCCCTCAGATATTTTCTAGCATATGTTCAACCATGCCTTGTTCACTTGAGTCCATATTTCTTGATCATTGAGCTTGGTTACCAAGTGCACGACCATCCTCATCATGTGGTCTGAAATCTCTATGATGTAAAAGTATCACAATCCTTTCTTGTATTCATATGTGGCTACTGTTTCCTTGATGGCCTCCTTTTCTAGGTCATCACCAATGACTATCACATTTCATCTTCATAAGGAATGCAACTTGGAATGAGCAATTTTCTCCTTATACCCTATCTTTTACCTTTATGAAATGAGTAATGTAGTCTAACTGTGAACGCTAAGCCATTCACACACTTGATAGACATTCTCAACAATGTCAAAGTAGGGTAATTCATAGAAAGATATCAGTAACCACCTTCTCCAATTTAACCTTTACTTCAACTTGTCTATATATGTGCATGCCATTTCAATGTCCTCTTGTTTGTTGCAAACTGAACCAACTCCAAAGCCATTTATTTTTTGTCAATGTATGGTGTGACAATTATATCTCTCTTCTTCACTCAGCTCATAATTCAACAAATTAGACTCCCATTCCTTTCCCAGCAATACCCCATTCAGGTATTGCATCTCTGCAAGTACTTACTCTTCAACTTGACATGCTCACCGTGACAGTCTTTTGCTTCCCTTTTCCCTTGCCCTTATGCTTTTCATAGGTGAGGTGGTTGCTTTCTTTGGTGCCATTCTTCTGGTTAGGTTAACACTAAAAATGTCTTCTCCTTGCTCTGCTCTACCATATCTATCCAACCCCAATGCTCCCCTTGCGAAGAAGCCCTCCTAACACCGTGCCCTAGCCGCCAAACCCTAACTGGAACAAATCTTCCACAAGACGATGCTTCTCACCAACTTCCTTCTCAACAATTTCCTCCACGCTCGTGTATTCCTTTCTTACTGGTTTGCAGATCTACTCTAGTCACGTCCTCTTAGATTTCTTAAATTTTTCTTCGCACAGATCGCTTTTGGATGCCTTAGTTCGCGAGAACTCTCTTCACTTCGTAAATGCTAAGGTAAAATAATGAAGTGCCCGACTTCTTATTTATATGCTTTTCCTTCTTTCTAGCATTAAACGATATTTTACCTACCACCAAAAATACTTGACACTAAATGCAGCATTTTCCACATAAAGCCTTACCATACGTATTTACCCAATCTTGCACAAAAAATTCTACAACCTTCTGGTGCGCAAACAATTCATCCTGATAGAAGACTCTTACGCGCGTGTCAACAACGCCGATGGCTCTTCTTCTGTCCTTCACCTGATTTTTTCTCTCGCCTACCTCGTGTTCATGCGCTTCTTCCTTTGTATGTGGTTTCTCTGAAGTCTTATCCTGACACCAACCTTTTTCGACCACCTCTTCTTCTATGCGCTTCCTTCATCGTTGCGCGCTTTGTATCCATCAACCGATCCAACTGATCCTACTAGTTCTACTTGTATTACAGGCGTATACTTTGCATCACTCCACCCCACACTAAAACAGGTGCGCGGTCCTCTGTGCATACACAACCTCCAAATAGTAATGTGGTTACCGGCGCCCAAGGCGCAAAACAAACAACAAAACAAACAAAGAGAAAGGGAAACAAAAGAAAAGAGATTGCATAAAGGGAAATTCTAAACTAACTGGCAATACTACCTTATGAAAAACACCAAGAAGACTACCTTATGGCAATACTACCTTATGACAAACACCAAGAAAACTACCTTATGGCAATACTACCTTATGAAAAACACCAAGAAGACTTATTTATAGTAGGGCTTCAGCCTACTCCCATTGAAATGGCCTGGAAACTTTGTCCTATGCAGCGCTTGTAACTGGCAAGCGCCTGAATCAAGGATGCCTGAGATGATATAGGGTCACAGCCAATGGACTTTCAACATCTTGGGATGACGCAGAAACTTGGAATCATATATCAATACCATCTTCCCAACCTCAAATTGTTTGTTTTTGATGTGGCGATCATGTCATGCCTTTTGTTTATCCTTCTCAGCCTTTTGACTCCACCTGGCTAATGATTGTCTCTCGTCCAATTTCATCAATTTGTCAATCATTTCCTCCAGTGCTTGTTCATCGGACAATCCTCCTGTGCGCGCTATATGCAGAGAAGGTAATATGAATTCAACAAGTAGGACAACCTCCGTACCAAACACCAATTGAAATGGTGTGGCTTTATTCATCCCAATCTTGTCTACCAACCTCACAAATTTTAGTCAGCGTATGACTCAGTATTTTATTAAATGCCTCGGCAGTCCCATTTGCTAGTTGATGGTAAGGGGTAGTCTTATGGTGAGCCACCAATAATTCTGATAACAGAATCCTGACGGTCTCATTTAGGAAATGCGTACCCCTATCACTAGTTAATCTCAACAGGAATCCATACCTTGTAATAATATTTTCGCATAGAAACCTGGCTACTGTAGCCACTGTACAATCCTTGGTGGGTTTTGCTTCTTCCCATCTTGTCAAATAATCCGTGCAAGTGATTACATAGCGTGATCCCGTCCTACGTGCGGCTGGCGAGATGGGGCCTAAAAAATCTATGGCCCATTTTAAAAATGGCTCTATACTTGGAATGGGGTGCAAAGGCATTTCATCCCTTTGCCCTGGTTTGCCAAGACGTTGACAATGATCACATGCCTTGCAATATTCTTTACAATATTGATATAGGGTCGCTCACCATAACCCAACTTGTAATATCTTGCGCGCAATGGTGTCCCCTGCATAGAGTCCACCCGCACTACCTCCATGCGCCTCCTCCATAGTAGCCAGGCGCTCATGTTCTAGCATGCACTGGTGTAACACTTCATCGCGTCCTAGCTTGTACAAATCACCACTAACCAACATGTAGGGTGCAACGTGTATGGCTAACTACTTCCTTTCTAATGCTTTCATCCCTTTTGGTGCCATACCCGTTTTGAGAAACACCACAATATCCTCTAAGTTTGAGGGCGCGCGCCGCAACCTAAACAGTTGTACATCTGGTATGGTATCCTCAATGCTTTGCACGTCCTCTCCTGAGTCAATTCTAGATAAGTGATTGGGTCCAGAATTACTCTTTCCTGGCTTGACAACTACTGTGAACTCGAATACCTGGAATAACAGGATCCATCGACCTATGCGCCCTTGCAGAACGGGCTTGTTTACCAAGTATTTTAATGCCATGTGGTCCGTGTAGAATACAACTGGTGTTGCCAGTACATATTTCCTGAACTTGTGTAGCACGTAGATCATGGATATTGCTTTGCACTCGGTAGTGGTGTAATTTCATTCTGTTGATGTTAAATTTTTGCTTGAAAAACATAAGGGATGGTCAATAATACCTTCACCAGGTTGTGTCAGTATTGCTCCAATGGTTGTACCAGAGGCATCCACATGAACATGGAAAGGCTTATCCCAAACAGGGAAACAGAGTATGGGTGCGGTGACAAGCCTATCTTTCAAAGTGTTTAATGCCCTCTGCTGCGCCTTTGCCCAACGAAAGACACTTTTGTGTTTCAACAATTCTTCTAAGGGCGCGACGATTTTGGCATACCCCTTGATGAACTTCCTGTAATATCCCGTGTGTCCAAGGAATCCGCGCATGGTGCTTTGGCTAGTAGGCTCCCCTAAACCCACAATGACTGCAACCTTGGCAGGATCTACTAGTAAGCCTTCCTTACATATGATATGCCCCAATAAAGTTCCAAATGGGGTAGCAAAGACACACTTCCTGATGTTAAGGGATATCCTCAACTACCGAAACCTTTCAAACATTATTCTTAAGTCATCACAATGGTCTTTGACTAGACCATACACAATCTAATCATCCAAATAGACCTGAAGAAATTTATGGATGAAGTCCTCAAAGGCTTGTACTACAATGTGCGAGAACACAGTAGGCACATTCTTCAACCAAAAAGGCATGACCGTATAGGCAAAACTTACCCATTTAGTGGCGAAAGTTGTCTTTCTCTGGTCTTCCTTTGCAATCCTCACCTAGTGGTACCCTGAGAACCCATCCGTGAAAGAGTAGACTTTGCGCCCGACCACTCCCTCTAAGATTTCTTCATTAAATAGGGTTGGAAAGGGATCGATGATACACACTGCATTTAGATCCTTGTAGTCAACACAAATCCTGATCTTCTCGTCCTTGATGTTGATGACCATTGGGCTTATCCATTTTGACTCTTCAACCCCTCAATGATATCTGACGCTATCATTTTGTTTATCTCCTCCTTGACTCGTACGCGTAAATTTGGGTTCATCCGATATGGCCTTTTTTGGATTGGGCACATAGCTTCCTTCAGTTTTATCCTCATCTCGCGCAAGGAATGGTGGACGCCTTTGAGTTCATGATACCCGCGTGGGAACAAATCTTGGAACTCGCGCAACAGATCAATGATCTTCGAAACTTCCTTTTTTGACCAATAGTCGCTAATGAGAGGCTCCTTAGGTTTTGCCTCCGTCCCAATGTTAACCTTCTTCGTCTTCAGGGGCTCATGGTAGGCGTGTGTCCTTTCATCAACGCTATTTATAACATCACGCATACCTATAGAGTGGTTAACATCTAGACCTTCCATTTCCTCTCCATCTATGACATAAACCATCTTTCCTTTTTCCTTTTCTATGCATGCGCACTCAAACTGCATCTCCTCTAACTCATCCTCATTGAAGCGTGCCTCTAAATTAGGCTCACCTAGCAATTCTAGTAGCCTGTCTTCTGCCATGGCACTATCCCCCATCATAAGGCTCTTGATCACCTACAATGCCTTATCCACTGATGGCTTTGTGCTTCGATATTCAAAATCTTGGATTAGATCAGTTGTTAGCTCTTGTCAATTTCCCGTCTGGCGGCGTGTTTCTAAGTGGATATACCACATGCACGCGCATCCTTGTAGTGTGGAATACATCTTATGCACCCATAATGATGGTGGTAAGGCCTCTGCGCCTCTTATCTAGGCCTTCTCACGCACTTGGATATGAAATGAAGTGGTCTCTTTACCATGGTAGTCCCTTATAACTGTGGGCGCGTTGCTCCATGAAAACCTTTCAGAGAACGTGATGTTTTCCTCGCGCCACTCCAAGAGGTTCTCTCAATGTGTAGCCCACCAACGCGTTGCAATCTCGAGTAGGTTATGATTGAGCATTCCTCTTCTTTCGTCCTCATTTCTCCACTGAGCTTCCATTTCCTGTAGGAAAATCTAAGGGTATGCTTCCCCAGAGTAGCTAGGCAACTTCTTTCCTCCTAGGCGCTTGACTGAGCACACCTTTGTCACCCTTGTTACAGGTCCTTTTAATTGTCGCACAATTAACTCATAGGTCCCGTGCGCCCAATTTTCACACGCCACACTAGTGGTATCACTCACAGACTGAGTGTCTTCACATTGGATGACTCCCTCCGTGGGGTGAATTACCTAAGGATCTTTGATGGAGTGCACATAGATTCTATCAAGGACTTCTTCTCCCAACGCTTCATGTAGGGCGTTAACTTCCCATCCGTCAAAGGGATGACCACCCGTTTTTTCTTGTTTTTGAAATTGATGTATCCTGTGTTAAACCTTATGTTGGCATTATTCTTGTAGCACCATGGGTGCCCAAGTAACGCTGGAAAGTTGTTTGCCTCGGCGAGCGCCAAGACTTTGAAGTCTCTAGTGAATTGGCCCCTTAAATGGTGATAATTACATCCTTCAGGACTCCAATGGGAGTTGCCTTCGTCTTGTTCGCCATATACAACACATTTGAAGATGGCTGTAACACAAGCCTTCCCATCTGATGCAAAGCATCTAAGGTAAGAACATTCACCACTGCTCCCGTGTCGATGAGGATATTTCTCAGAAGCCATCCATCAACAAAACACATTCAAATTAATCTCCTTGTCATATTCAAGGTTGTGAGGAGGAAGGTTTGCATGCAAAACTTGACTCTCACGCTCTGCTCCAGCGTGTGGTACCTTCTCCTTCAACCATTTTCCCAGCAAGGGAATAATATTCTCTTGCCTTAGCATTTTACATACTTCCTTGACCTCATCCAGGTCATTCCTTGGAACCTCATTATCCTTATGGTACTCCATCTGCCTCTATTGCTCCTTGAGACATTCAATCTCCCCTTGTAAACTTATAATCACGTCCATAGTCTCCTTGTATACTTATTTCTAACGGGCAGGGTCCGGGTACTTTCCATTTACTACCTCCTCTCTGGAAACTAGTGTCCTTGGCCTTGACATTTCCCTGGCGTGTGCGGCCTCTGCCCGCTTTGTCACCAGTATAGGTTCTAGCTTTAACTTACGCACCACTCTTGGCATCCATTGTGTATCGTCCTTCTTGACACTTACCATAGCAGCGCCCTTATCTTTCTGGTGTTTCTGGTTCATATGCTCATAGAGTTCTGGACACTTTTCGTACTTGTGCTTCTTTCTGCACCATAAGCATTGTAATAGATCACGACACTCGCGTTTATAATGTTATGTAGACCCACAATTATAACATGTTCCTTGTGGGAACTCACTCTGTCTTCTGCCGTAGTTACCGCGACTACGAAATCCTCCGCGAAAACCTCTTCCATGCGCCCCTCCATCCGCGCGTCTTTCATAACGGCGATCATCTTCTTTGGAACTATTAGCAAGGCTGGTCTGGTGCACACCTAGATCAATAGCATCATGGATCTGATCAATCAGTCTGCAATCCTTGGTGTCATGGGTTGTAGAGGTAAATATCTTGTAGTAGCAAGAAACATTCTTGCGGATTGCGCACTGGAGTAGAAGGCATCTACTTGCATCATGATCCCCGTGGCAGATCTCATAGTCTACTACCATAGTGCACACCGAATTTCGAGGGAAACTATCCTTTGTATGCCCCTCCACTACGTACTATGTACACCAAAGGTCACTATGAACGTCATGCGTTGAGTTTGCAGATAGCTTCTCCAAATGCTTGGCCATTGCAGTAATTTAGGCCTCCAAAACCGGACTAACACCAGTATCCACACTCCCAACAAATTCAACACGTAAGGAAGCCTCGCGCGGGTCAGTGAACATTTTATGTGACAATGCCCTCCTAAATGGAGTGATCAACCTTCCAACAAGCCATTGAGCATGTTGTGAAGGGTGAATGTCATATGACAGTTTTGACAGGAGAGTTTTAAACCGTGCATCATACTCCCACACACTCTTTGCCTTTCCTTGTTGGATCTCCTTCAAGGCACTGATGCTCTTCTGCTCGAAATCTAGAATATGGAACTCTGCAAGGAAAGCGTTTTTCAACGTGGTATAGTCTACCACCATTTGATGGGGGTCGTACTTCCTATACCAGATATGTGTGCGCCCTTGAAATGTAGTTGCAAATTGGCTTGCCTTCTGCTCTAGGGTAGTGATTCCCTTCGCGAACCATAGTAACTCGCACTTTTGCACATGCTCTGCAACATCTTCAATACCCCTATAGTCTGGTAAGTGCAAAGACATCTCGAAAAACACTTAGGGAGGTGGTTGGGGTCCTTTTCCTCTCGATCTAGAGCCTTGGTTCCCTCCAGTGTTTCCTCTGTTGTTCCCTCCTCCAGATCCATTGGGTCCACCAGGTCCTGTTCCTCCTACCCACTAGATCCACTAGGTCCACCAGGTCCTGTTGCTCCCGACCCACCAGATCCACCTCCTACAGTCAGTAAAGGTCTTAAAGTGGTCACGCCAAGGGTTCCCAACGTCCCACTGAACTGCGCATTGATGGTTTGTGATAATGTCCCACTACCATTAGTGTGTTGTGTGCCACTCCTAGACGCGATATCAAAAGCTTGTGTATTTGCACTTTGCCCAACAATTCCTCCAAATGCCAGAATGGTATGTGCAACCATGGATGTTCCAAATGAAAAATTATATCTCCCGGGCGTCGATCGGTTACTCCCATCGATACCAACTGGGTTAACAATACTCTTCCCTTGATCTTGAAAACCAAGCGCCAAGGATTGGTCGCCAGGTTGGTTTAGATGTGCGCCGACGGCTTTTCTTTCTCCATGCAACAAACTCTCATTAGAAGCTGAAGGGGTTTCTCTCACGCGCTTGCCAAGATGGGGTAACACAAACTGCTTAGGCTCCACATCCTTCGCGTGAACTTCAACACCCTCTCACAACGTTTGCCTCTATAGATCCATCACACTTGCAACCTCACGTTGTCTAGTCATCTCCCTCCCTTTCACAAGCTTCATTATACTTGAGTCGTCTCTCCTCCCTTTCCTTTTCAACCGCAACGTCTGCCATCTTCCTCCACCCTAGCTTCCTCTCCCAATGCTCAGAGAGCTTAGCCGGCCATGGGGAATGATTCTAAACTCAAAGTAACGACCAAGATCTTCATAGCCAGAGGAATAACACGCAAAAATGATCCTCTAGGCTCCCTCAAAAACTTGAACTTAGCGATCTCCGGGAAAGAATACGTCAAAATGACGTATTCCAAAGAATAACTAGTCAGCACCCTCTTCCACCAGTGATCAATAACACATGTCCAAGTCAACTCTGCATCTTGCAGCCTCTGATAGTCATCTTGGGTCCACGTGCGTGATCTATAAAACCAACTTGATCTGGATGCGTAGGCTGAAAGCCATTCATATAGTTCTACCGGGAAGCAACAAAAGAAAGTCTCATACAACTCATGGTATAGGTTCTCTTCTACCCATCTATGTGCGTTGAACTCAGTTCCAGTGCTGAATCTCTGAGCAAACTCGTCTTTCGTGCTCTTGAACCAGGTTTCAATAGTCTCTAAGGTCAGGTGCTCTGTCATCACACATCACAAGGACAACGATGAATGCCATTTCTCACAACAACTTCGAAAAGAGGTCCCGAAAACGAAACCAAAATGTAGTCATTTTTGTACCCTTTACAGAACAAGAAAATCCCATGCGCGCCAACCTATCAGCCAGCGGGTGCTGGGTGCTCACCCGAGGCATGCGTGGGCGTCGAGTCTCTCCTTTATGTGAGTTTTGAGAGAATGCATTATTTACGGTAGAAACTTAAGTGAAGATAATGGAAATGAACCATACATTCATCTTAGAGCTCAGAATGGGCTTCTAGACCAATGTATTCATTCAGATGAGAAAAAGTATTACAGAACATAGATCTGAAACATAATAGAAAGGAAATGCATAGGGGTTTACACCCATCTCATATGAAATACATATAAAACCGATCCATACAGATATAAGTAAAACTAGAACCATATAATATCCATATTAAATATGTTTGGTAATCACATTACAGTCATTGAAGCTATCACATATCCATTTAATAGTGCAGACCAAAATTCATGCATCAGAACTAGCTTAAGCCCCTCCTAGTACAAAGAAAAAATGTTCAGACCCATCCCTTTGATACATCATACTCCTACAAATCCTCTAAACCCAACTCATAGAACTCTCACAGTATTTTTGCATAGCTTCGCCTCTTCCTCATTCGATATTATTTTCTCTATTGAGCACTTGCATTTATAGCCTCAGCAAGCACCGCCATGCCTTTCTGAAGGTGTAGATCGGGTGTTAAGTGTCCAAGCGGTCCTCCATGGGAGCATGCTCCTTCAAACGTGAGCTCCCCATTCTTCACCATGATGACCTTCTGGAATCTTCTATCGTAAGGTATATTCCTTTCGTGGGGCACCAAGGTTGCCATGCTGGCACCTTATCCACTCCGCATGCGCAGTCGGGTTGTGCTTTCCTCGTGTTCTGCCCGATATGCCAAATATGGCTGAGTCCCGAAACCCTTGCTCTGCCTTGCACGTGTGCCACTGGTTCTACTAAACCTTCTTAAAACCCTGTCCTGTGCACTTTCTTCTTGTGTGCCCATCTTCAAATAGGCCTTGCGTGCCTACGCACCTTCTTGTACTTATCCAATATTTTAGGGTCCCAGCATGTTTGAAGCATGATCTCTCAAGACTTGTTCTTGGGTATCTAGAGAAGGTTTGATAACTTCCATAGATTATCTCTTTTGTGCCTTATGACTTGATTTGATGAATGAAGTGAGTTGTTTTAGATAGTATACTTCATGATATTTCCATCCATATTATACTTGATCCTTGGTAAGGTGATTTGATGTGCCAAGTTTTTATTCTTGGTGACCTATTTCTGGGCATGAACAAAATGCATGAGCGAGTTAGAATAAATGAAGGTTATGGTGTACATTTACTTCTTTGATGTTGTATCATGGACCTAGAGAGTTATTTTGAGTCATGGTGCATCCATTCATTTTCTCAAGTCTTATTGATAGGGGGTTTTTCTATGTGAAGTTGTTAAATATTGTAGGTTTGTTTTTGTTAAGATAGCTTGCTTCTTAGTGTGTTTCATGGTGGAGATAGATGATACAAATGTCCCAAATCTTGTTGGTTATTCTTAGAGTCTTTCCCTAAGTATTTTGTGTTTTTTGAGTCTTGAAATTTTTTATTAGTGCTCTTGAAGTCCATCATTCATTCGTTAGTAAAGAAGACCTTATTTTAGGCCTATTTTGGGCTTGTTGTCTATTCCTTGATGGTGTAACCCTTACTAGTCTATATGGGTCTCTTGAGTTAATTTATATGGTGTTGTAGTTGTATTTTTTATTGGTATGACTGAACTATATGGCCATGTTCAACCTAAAGGTAGTATGAGCTAGTGTCTTTTATATAAGTGAGTTGTAATGACTCATTTGTACTAGCTAAGAGAATGAGGATATGAGAGAGATATAAGAGGGGAAATAATAGTAAAGAGGGGTTAAGGATAAAGTCAAGAAAAGGTACGATGAGTTGAGAAAAGTTGAGAAGTAGGTATACAAGGTCATTATACCAAATAAACAAGATAAGGACCAGATTTGAGTGAGTAGGAGAAGAGATTATTTTGGGAGGGTTTGAAAAGTGTGGAGATGTATTTTTTATCACCATAAGTTGTTGCAGCAACATATATTCTATGATCATCCAATTTAGCTGGTTTTGTTGGTTCTTAGTCATCTTTGGGGATTGTATCCTCCTTGTAGGATTTGTGTCCTACTAAACTAGGGTCTGGTGATCCTTATGGGATTGATGTCTCACTAAACAAATCATTATTCATGTGTTATATTCTTGCAATTCCTTTTTTATGAGTAATATTAGTATAGGTTTAAGTGGGTTTTATTCCCATTGAGGTTTTCCCACTTACATCTAGTGTCTTATGTTATCTCTCTTTTTTCATGTAACATTCCCATTTTAAAGCTTTAGAAACAAGGGAAATTTTTTATTTTTTATTTTTTGAATAGTGTTCTCTATTCTAAATTATCATAATTTATAACACATATTTCTAGTTTTTAAATAATGTTATCTATTCTAAATGATCCTGATTTAGAACACACATTCCATGTCAATCAATCTCATAATAGATAACCATATGCAACTGTAATGACTCGATGAACTATCGATCTCTCATTTCATGACTCAGAGTTTCATCGATCTCTCATTTCATGACTTGGTTTCTTACCAATCCTTCATGTTAATTCAATGTATTATATACTAAGTATAATTGATTCTTGTACCCTTTTTGGGTTATTGAAGTGTTCTTCTTAAGAGGCCTAACTAAATATTTGTTACCGATATTCATTTGATATCTTTCATCTTAAACTAGGTGACGTAGGACAACACAACCACCATCTTGCGATACTTTGGCCAAATATTTTCACATTCTTTACATGATCATATTCCTAGATGACATACTCTTCAACGGAATATGTCCTTCACCCCCACTTCATCTGTTATCTAGAATGGTCTTTACTGACTCATGTCAATCCTCTTGTCCAAGGCTTTACCATAACCAATATTAGCAACATAGATTGGTATAGAGGACCACTCGCGGTGATTAGGGGTACATAGACATACACAATCAACCTAGGTTGATTGTGTGTGTCTAGTTACCTTTAGTCATAAGGATTCCTTCCCTATACAAAATCATGTTCCTAAACTGACCTAGAGTGTAACCAAGTCAAGTATGATTTTATGTATACCTAGATGATTTGATTTAGAAGGGTGTTATGACATGTCAGCTGCAACATTGTGTCCCAATGAAGGCCCATCTTTATAATGACACATTATTGTAGTTGGCATGTACCAAAATCCTATGGAACCACCTCATTTAGAATTACATATCCATATAAGAGGTTAAATACTTTCTTATCCTTTTCATTTAAGATTTAGTTTCAGCAACCCTGCAGAATTTCCAACCTCTTCGATTATTGTGGTTACTAACAATCAATGACTTATAATTGCCATGTACATTAATCTACAACCAATCCCTCTTATTGGAGGTTTTTGTTTCAATCATTGGGCTATTAACTTAAGTCTTAGACTTACAATCCAAATCAGCTTAACAACAAAAAGGCTAACTTACTTAACCAATTTTACGCATGACAGAATTTAGATTCGGATTCCTTGATATTAGAATTCATTAAAATGAAGTCTATATATATATATATATATATATATTCATCCATTTTCCATTACTTTAATTCAATTTAATGTTTGCTAAGAAGAGGTATAATTTCCTCTTTCCAAATATCCCTTAGGTATTATACCCAAAAAGGATACTAACGAATATTTAATTCCAAAGACTCATTGTCTTTCCCTTAACATATATTCATTAGGGTCCATTACAACAATTACTTATATGAAACCCATATGTAATTTACTTATCTATTATTTTCAATGAATAATCCATATTGACCTAGTTGAGTGCTCATCTATGCATGCCAACTTACAAGTTGCAATTAAGAGTAGAATAGAGTATCAATACTCTTTTTCTCTATTTCATTTAAGTCCAACTGAAATATTCCAAAACATATATGTTTACAAGAGAATAAGAATTAGTTTAAAATTCCCTTGCAATAACCCCAAAATATAATGGCACAACAAAGATCAATAACATTCAATCCCTTTTCAGTATCCATAAGGAACAAGAGGAAGGGGAGATTACGCCTTCCAAGGAAAAGGAAGATCCAGACTCTGGATTCACATTGGTCATCTCAAAAAAGAAAAAAAAAGAATGGAAGGTTTTGAAAGGATTCCAGAATCACTTTATAGTGAAAAAAAAAGGAAATTGACAATTGGGACACCTCTACTTCCAGAACAACCAGAGCTTCAGTTAGACGAATAGCTGATTTTGGAGGAAGCTCAAAAAGAGGAAGACCCTCTAAAAAGACTCTCAGAGCTAAGAAAACAGAGAGGGATATTGCAGATGGTGTTCAGCGTCAATTGAACCAGCAAGCAATTCCAACTACCAACCATTCCATATGAAGATCATATCTTGGAATATTAGAGGCCTTAACGGTTACTCTAAGCAAAGAAGCATCAAGGAGTTACGAGACTCCAGTAACCCCAGATTTTGATTCTTCAAGAAACTAAAATGAAAGCAATGACCATGGATAATATTAAAAAAAAAAATTGGGATAGCTCTGAAATGGCAGCTGTTGATTCTCAGGGTGCTTCCGGAGGGCTGGCTACTCTTTGGGATAGAAGGCACTGTACTGGTATGATTCTTAGTGATAATATTAATCATCTTGCAATTAAATTTGTCACTATTGAGAAAAAGTGTGAATGGATCTTGTCAAATATTTATGCCCCTAACTCTGCTAGTGGTAGAAGAAAACTATGGGCTGATCTTAAAATCTTTAGAAACCAGCACAGCTCTGCTAAATGGCTTATCATGGGTGACTTCAACTCCCCTCTAAACCCAGGTGAGAAGTTTGGGGGAACCCCCAACTTCTCTAATGGAATGGAGGATTTTGCTTATTTTATCGCTGAACATAACCTTATTGATGTGGATCTGCATGGTAATAAGTATACTTGGAATAATAGAAGGTTGGGAAAGGAGTTCATCCAGGTGAGACTGGACGGGGCACTAATCTCAGCAAACTGGATTCTTAGCCAAGACTTTTACCTCTCTTCTCTGCCCAGAATTGGATCGGATCATAATCTGATTGCTTTAAGCTTTCTCAATTGGACCAAACCTGCAAAAAGCTCGTTCAAATTTGAAAAAATGTGGATGGAGCATGATGATATCTATGACAGAATAAAAGAATGGTGGGATTGGAATGGGGAAGGCACTGCTCAGTTCAGATTGGTTCAAAAACTCAAAAATGTCAAAAAACATGTCAAACTCTGGAACAAAAATGTTTTTGGGAATATCTTCAAAAAAAAGAAAGAGTTAAAACAGAAGCTTCAGGATCTTGAGTTAAAAATGGATACTATGGGGAGATCGGTTGAAGATGAAGTTAATGAAAAGAAAATTCTTTCTGAGTTGCATACGATCTACAGTAGAGAAGAGTCCCTTTGGCACCTTAAATCTAGGGCTATTTGGCTTAAAGAGGGTGACAGGAACACAAAGTTCTTCCACATGACCACTCTAAAGCACAGAGCCAGTAATAGGATCTTAGAGGTTTCTAAAAGCAACGGAAGTATCACTAAAGATCCAAACAACATCAAGAAACAAGCACTTGAATTCTACCAAAATCTTCTTAGAGAGAGAAATTTCAGCAATCCGGAAGCTATTTCCTTCATGCTGGAGGCCATCCCTCAGAATAATATTGAGGACCAGAAATTCAGAGATATTACTAAAGCTGTCACGCTTGAAGAGCTGAAAAAGGCTGTTTTTTCCCTTGAGGGAGATAAGGCTCCTGGGCTGGATGGATTCTCTATTAATTTTTTTCAAAAGTTCTGGGAAATATGCTCGGAGGATTTACTCAAAGTGGTTAATGAATTTTATAGAACGGGAAATCTTCTAAAACAGCTCAATAACACGCACATTGTGTTGGCACCTAAAAAAATGGATGCAAAAGATTTCAAGGACTTCAGACCCATCAGTCTTGTTAATGCTATCTTTAGAATTTTCACCAAAATCATCACTTCTAGGCTGCAGCTCATAATGAATGATCTCATCTCAATACAGCAGAGTGGCTTTATTAAAGGCAGGATAATACAAGACGGGGTGATTATGGTGCATGAAACTATACATTCCATGGAAAATAATAAAAAGGCAAACATGATCCTCAAACTTGATATGAATAAAGCTTTTGACAAAGTTTCTTGGGTCTTCCTTGACAGGATTTTATCCAAATTTGGGTTCACGGAAAAGTTTAGAAAAATTATCAAGTCTTGTATATCTACAGCCAGGTTCTCTGTGGTTGTTAATGGAGAGCCTGTGGGATTTTTCACCAGCAGCAGAGGTCTAAGGCAAGGAGACCCCATCTCCCCCTTGCTCTTCATCCTTTTAGCTGACAGCCTTAGTAGAACAATTAGCAAAATGGTTGAGAACGGCCTTTTAAATGGATCTAAACCCGCTTCATTCAGCCAAGCTATCTCTCATCAACAGTTTGCGGACGATACAATCCTTCTTCTTCTGGCCTCAGTTGTGGAAGCTAAAGCTATTAAGGCTTTATTACAACTCTATGAATCTGCTTCTGGGCAAGAGATTAATTATGACAAAAGCACCATTTTTTTCTTTAACACCCCTGAGGAAAGACAGCTCAAGATTGCCAAAATTATGGGCTGTAGAATTGGTGCTCTTCCAGCAACGTACTTAGGCCTCCCTCTTGGCACTAAGAAAGTCTCTCACATGGTGTGGGATGATTTGTTGATGAGATTTCAGAAAAATATGGTAGGTTGGAAAGGGGCCACTCTCTCTAGTGCTGGTAAGTGCCTTCTCATTAAAATTACACTCCAAAGTCTGCCCATCTATATCATGTCACTTTTCAAAATCCCAACTTCCTATCAGAGAGAATATCTCGAAAGGATTCTAGAAAAAACATAACTTTATGGCAAATCCCATGGAATTTTCAGAAGTCGTGAATTTTTCGAAATAACGACGTTTCCAAAATCAAAAAATTTTCAAAATGCAAACCTTTCGAACAATCTATGGGATGGCTGGGCATAAAAATTCCATTTAATTAGAGAATCCTATTTTTATTTAGAAAATCCTGACATCGCTAAAGAATAAAAAACTTTTCGAAATTCTCATTATTTTTGAAACATCTCTGGCTTGAAGTTATAAAATCCAAATACTTGAGTTAACAAGCGTCGGCTCTCCAAATGGCGTCTATCTTCAAAATGACAGAGTTCTAAATAAATCCCAACACTTCTATACTATTGGACCATCGAATCTGGTCAAAAACATGGGTTTTTCTTATTCAATCATGACTTTTTCAATTATGGAAAATGGGGGATGGAATTGAGATAAATCTTGACTGGGAGGATAAATGGTTCAGTGACATTTTTTTAAATCACGACTTTGGGAAAGCTAAGGACCAACCTTATTTGCAAATGTATGGAACTAAAGTCAAGGATTCCGATTTTTCAGGTAATGGCTAACTTTTTCAACAATGCTAACTTTTTCAAAATGCTAACTTTCTATGGAACGAATTGAGCTTTCTCAAACTATCTCGACTCCTTTCAAAATGCCAATTTTTAGAACTATCCTGACATTTGTAAAATCAGCTGACATTTTAAAAATTGCGACTGGTTTTGAGCAATGTTGACAAGATTTTAAATACTCAGTCAAATTTTTTTTTACCAATCTAGTCTATCACAGTAACAAATCTTTACTTTAACTGGAACAAGATCTGGATGCCTGAGTTAACCCCCAAAATATGGACTTTTTCAAATTGGCTAGACTTTTTAAAAATGTAGAGAATTCTCACCAATGAAAGTCTTGATTAAAATCCTTAGGTTTTACAAATTCCTAAAAATCATGCCACCCTTCTGTCAGGAATGCCGACTTTTACAGACAATAGTCAATATTTCTCATACATGGAGACTTATTCAAATCCTAGAATTTTCAAGATCTCAATGTTCTTTCAAAACCCCATGCTTTTTCAAAAATGCCCAAGAACCTTAAAAAATGCTATGGACTTTTTAAAATATCAACTTTTAAAAATCCCAACTTGTGCTATCAAAATGAATTTCGAAATTAGCAGTCCTGTCTACTTCGAAATCTTTTGTTTTTTTCAAGGATCTCCAGTTTTTAAATAATCTTGACTTTTTCAGAAATGCGAAGCAGAATTTTCAAAATCAGTGGATTTTTTCAAAACTTATATCAAGGTTTAAAACGTGGATTTTTCAAAATGTCAAACTTTTTAAAGATATCAAATGTTCTCCTGAGAATGAATAACACATTTTATCAAATTCCCCACTATATGGAAAATGGAGCAACCTTTTCAATAATATTGATAAATCTTTCATTAATATGGCAATTTTTCCTCAAAATCTCAATTGGTACAAAATATCAAATTTTAAAAAATCCCGACTTTTTAAAAGGGAAACTTTTTCAGGATTCCAATATCATTAGAATCAGCAACATTTACAAAAAAAATCATCATGGCTATCCTAACCCTAGCTGTGCAAATACAGGAATAAAGCAGACGGAATTCAAACCAGACCAATGTTGCTGAAGCATAGGAGCTCACTCTCTGGAGAATGAAAACGGAAATGCAATGTCACCGAGAAATATTCAGAGCGTGGTATTCTTCTCGTAAACGACACTCCTCTGGATCTATAGGAAACCTTGGCTTAATCAGTCCTGATCTCCCAGTTGGAGGATTAAAGACTTCATCTCAGAGAAGGAAAAGCATTTTCCATGACCTTCAATAGTATCAGAATCATACATACTTGATAGGGAGGCGCAACAATCTGGCGGATGCCCTGGCCAAACATGGCATTAACGATAAATGTTACTGTCTGGGAAAATGATTGTATCCTTAATCAAAGCTTCACAATAGCATCCATGCAGATCTTCAAAAGGAAGCGAGGATGCTCTAGAGATAGAGGAATGAAAACTTTGGAGGAAAATACCAAATTCCCTGAGATTCTTTCATGGCGTCGATGCTTGGGGCTTTGACTCCTATATGGCGAGGCAAATAATATCTTTTTCAAGACTCATAGCAAGATCTGGGGATTGAAGGAAGAGATGCAAGTGGAGTCATCCTAGATCTAATAAAATCACGCACTGCTAAAAATAAAATGAACCCTTGATATACGAATGCCACTAGGGTTTCTTCCACAAAAACCGATGACAAATTACAAAGCTAAAACATTCATTTAGGGAAAGGGTTCATCAAAAGAAGACATCCCGCAATCTCAGTTCAGCAACGACGCAGCCTGTTCGTGAGAAGACCAACCCCTACAGTTCCCAGCTCTGGAGATGCAATTCCTCAACAGTCAGAAACGCACTGTTCTATCAAGATCATGCCTTGGCATGCTAGAATTTGTTCTAGACTCTGGCACTAGCCTACCTGATACTACATGGAATGGATCTCCCTGTCAACATTGAGCCGTGCGCTGACCCTGATTGGAAGGATAACACCGTTAGATCTCTGGACCCTTCTCAGCTATAGGCGAATTTTTAACCAACTCATAGCTGATAAGGGTGCAGGGACATCGATCAAAGTATTTCAGTAAGGTTTGCTAAGGAATGGAAAGACCTCATCTGTAAAACCCTGGGGGTCTCCATCTTCTTAACCCTCAGTGACAGAGCTCATTTCTCCCGTAAACCGATTTGGTCTCAGATTACCACACCTACCGCTTCTTCAACAAAAGGGTTATCAAAGATTGTCTGATATCCATAGGCAATGATTTGTGGAGTAAGATGATCAGCTTATATTTAGAATCAGAAACGGGTCTGACTTGTTAGCACAATACCTTCTACGTTTGAAGAATTCTTGTCGCAGGTTGATTCGTTTCAAAGGGTTTCTCATCTGGACAGGTAGGTTTCTTAAAGTGCAAAATCACCGATCTTGGATCTAATAAAATCAATAAAGCTAGGAAAAAAATGAACCTTGAAATCCCCGCCATTAGGATCTTCTTAAACTCCCTACAACGGTAAAATTTTTGAGCTCCAAACGTTCATACTAGGGAAGTTCCCTTGCATCAAGAAGCTTATTTTGCTAATTCACAAATACATGAGTCTTTTTGAGAGCAACCTGGTCTACGTTCCTCTCCTGGAGCCCGAAGCTCCTCAAATCATGAGGCATCTGCTTATGCAAGATCATGCCTTCCCCTGCTGCAGATTTGCTGCTGACTCTAGCCACCAGTGATGCTACCCCTATACTACGGCTGCACATGGATTCTCAAAACTATTGGATCCCACTTCTCCTCCTAGAGACCCAGGTTAGATCTTTTCCCCTATGTAAAGGGAATTTTTACCAGTTGCTTCTACGAGTCTCATAGCTGATAAGGACTCTTGCAGCCGTTAACCAGCATCTTGGGTTTGCCATTGCAAAAATGACCTGCTGATCATAAGTAGTGCCAGTCCCCTGGTTTCACATCTGGATAACCCTTCTGATAGAGACTTTCTCCCACAAACTGATCTGAGATCAAATTACCCCACCTACCTCTTCAAGGAAGAGGATCAAAAACCTAGTATTATATCAAATAGGTAATGAAAAGCTTGGAGTAGTATCAGGGAATATTGACTCCAAAACCTCTGATTGAAGACACATACAACCTACGGAAGAATTCTTGTTGAGGTTGATACTTCAAAGGATCTCCCATCTTCACATAGAGCTTAAAGTGCTAGGCATGATTACAACATTGGTATCAACCTTCATAGGGCTATTGAAGGCCTAGTCTTTTAGATGGGACATGCCAAAAGTGTTTCCAACCTTTGGGGCATTTTTCCGGCTGCACTTTGCGAGCAATGAAAAAGAGAGTAAAAGGACCATCGAGAATGCTCGATACTGACGGAAAAATGCCCTCCTGGAACGCTTTGGGTATGTTGAACCTACCTCTGGACAAAAGGCTTCTGAGGAATGGATTATGGTTTGATCAAGCAGCCAAGAAGACAATCCCCGCATCGCTTCTACTGAAAACAATTGTTATTCTAACTATTTTATTGGCTGTATTTTTGTTATTCTGTTGCAAGTTGATGGTGGTGTTTTGTACTCGCTCATGTGCAGAATTTTTTTCTGGGCTTTTGGTTGAATTTCATTGTAACTAATTTAGATTTTGATCACTTTTTATTTTGGTTCTCACTCGTGAAATTGGAGCTTTTGAGGCCTTATTTTGTATTCAAGGGTATAGTCCCTTTCAAAAAACTATTTGCCAATATTAAAAAAAAAAGTACATAGTTTTAAGTGAATTAAAGTTGGTAACAACATAGGTCTTGTGATTAAGAAGATAATTCTAAAGATTGGAAGTGGCAAAGTATACAGCACAACATAGTTTTTCAACCTTAGAATAATGACTTTCATAATCATGGGGTGTGTGGCTGATATAGTATACATCGTGTTCACGACCTTGGTCATCACAGTGAGAAAGCATTGCTCCTAAAGCATGCTCTGAAGTAGATATGTATAGATTAAATAGTTCTCCCTTGTGAGGATTTGTGAGCATAGGTGGTGATAGGATATACTATTTTATGTTCTTTTGACTAACTATTTCATAAAAATAACTTTTCTTTTATGAAACATTTAAGCAATTCAGATAGATATCAGATAAGAAATAAGGATCAAAAAGGGAGATCACATGAACAATCCACATTACTTCAAGTAAGGATCATGATCAATAAACATTCTTAATTCAACAATTTCATAAGAAAATATACAACAAATAAGTAATATTACATCCCAATTTACTTATCTTTTTCATACTATAATGTCTATAGTTCATTCTTGATTCAAACAAAGTTTCAAGAAGAATATTAACTCTAATAGTTCTCATAAGAGAATCATTTTAAAGGAACAATGAATCACAATACTTATCTTTTAACATAATTCTCATTAATTATTTTAAAGGAACTAGGGTTTTGACTGCTCCGAGATTGCTCCGCGACTGTTCCGCGGCCGTTCCGCGGCTGTTTCACACCTGTTCCGCGGCTGTTCTATGATTGTTCCATGGCTTTTCTGCTCCGAGACTGCTCCGAGATTGCTCCGCGACTGTTCCGCGGCTGTTCCGCGCCTGTTCCGCGGCTGTTCTGCGATTGTTCCGCGGCTATTCCGCGACCATGGAAACTTGCTCATGGAGGTCCAAGCTTTTCCCTCAATCCATAGGGGTGTTTACTGCCCTTTCCTCCATCTGGGATGATGAAGCGAAAGCGCACTGCATTTCTGTTCCAGAATCTGTGATTGAGAAGGCCAAGTCCAGGTTTCCCTTTGCACTAATTGGAGCTTTTACAGGCTATCGTCCAAATATCGATGATGTCCGCAAATGGTGCGGACGAAAGTGGTGCTGCTGGGTTGATATCATCGCTCTTCCCGACCACGCCCTTCTGTTCAATTTTTCTAAGGAAGATGAGATGATTAAGGTTCTCGACGCTGCTCCTTGGATGTTTGGAAGAACTGCCCTGCATCTGAAGCGATGGAAGCCAGGGGTCTCTCTTCAAATCAAGGAATTGCCCATTTGGATATCTCTGCCGGCTCTTCCAGTGGAATTTTGGGAGGACAAAGTCCTTATTGGCATAGCAGCTTCAATGGGAGAGCTAATATCCTTGGAACCTGCAACAAAAGCCAGAAGTAGGCTTGTAAGAGCACGACTATGTGTTAGCATGGAGGTGGGGGCTGTTCTCCCAAAGAATATCATTCTTTCTTCTCCCACGGGCCGTCTTGTGCAGAACATCATCCCTGAAGACCACAGTTTGATCTGTCCCAAATGTTGGAAGGTCAACTTCCAAGCCAAACTATGCAAGTGCTCCGCGGAGACAGTGGATGAAATAGGCAGGAAAAACAGCAGAGAGGAGGTGTGGATCTTCGAAGGAGAGATCCCTGACACATTACGCACAGGAAATTGCAACAATGGCGGAACTAACCAGTCCGAAATGGCTCTACTCGCGGCTTCGCATGGCGACCTCTCTGCACGCGTGGGACAGGCTGCTACGGCGTGGAAGACGTGGGAAATTCCATTCAAAACTGTTCACGAGTCAAACAAGGTAGATAGTGAATCTTCCGAATGGGAGACTGGGTCAGAAACAGATTTAATTACGGCAGATTTGGAGACTGCCACGCGGGAAGTGAACCGACATAGTAAATCTATGAAAGCTCATAAACAAAGACCTTTAAATGTGGATTTGAACCATTGTAGAAGGAAGATGGACAGTAAAAGTGAAAAGATTTCATTTGCGAGGGTTTCAAATTCTGTTTTAAATGGTAATTTAGAGGAGGTTCTCGACGTGGATGACGAAAACATGGCGGGCTGGAGCACTGTTTGTAGAAAATCTTTCCGCGGTTTTCGTGGAGGGGGTGCGCGTCGGGGCACTTAGGTTGGATGTAATTGTTCCCATCGGC
The DNA here is from genome assembly GCA_019776745.2 of Taxus chinensis. Lineage (NCBI taxonomy): Eukaryota > Viridiplantae > Streptophyta > Pinopsida > Cupressales > Taxaceae > Taxus > Taxus chinensis. The sequence continues at coordinate 391,404,297 of CM034157.1, forward strand.
GCTGTTCTTTTGCTGTTCTCTTGCTGGTCTTTGCGGGTTTTAGTGTTGTCTTTAGTAGGTTCTATTCCTGCTTGCGCCCTTGTTGTTTTTGACCTTTTGATCTTTTGCTCGGTTGGGCACATCTGGCTTCTGAGTCATCTTTGTACAAGGGTATAGTCCCTTTCAAAAAACTATTTGCCAATAATTAAAAAACATAATTCTCATTTAATATAAAATTTCAAATTCATTTCACCTTTAAAGAATTTAATTTAGAATGAACCAACAACATCCTAAAACAATAATTCCCATCTTTCCAACACTTAATCCAATTTTCAATTCAATTTCAATTTATCAAATCAATAGGAATAAGAAATGTAGGTTTTCCATCCAATTACCCATTTAGCCTCAATAGGGTTAGTAAAGATGAGAAACAACAAACATTTAAAAGGAAATCAACTTAACTCATCCTTCGATGTTCAATGAAGAAAACATTGGATTCAACAATTTAGAGAAGAGAAGGAATAAAAAGTAAATCCTCTCACATTTCGAAGAAAAATAGTGATGTATAGCTAGCTCAAAAAGAGAAATAAGATCCCAATAATCAATCCTATTAAAAGGTTAAACACAATTGATTTTCCAAAAGGAATGAACGAATCCTTACCTAATAGCATCCAAATTAAACAACCACCACCACACAAACAGTAAGGTTAAAATTGAATCAATATGAGAACAACAACTAAAACTAGAAAGATAGAGCTGAAGAGAGGGCTTCTCATCAAATAAAGAGAACAATCACTACAACAAAAAAATGATACAAGTTTTTAAAGCAAAAATCTCACCAACGAAATTATTTAATTCTTTCCAAGACAAAAACATCAATAAATAAGATTTCTCCTTTTCTAATCAGAGCGTGGAAAAGAACAACGATGAATTATAATATCCGAGAAATATCTTTATTTCTTTTCAAAGACAATACATACAAACAAAAATAATGAAAACAATTCTGCCCTCCCAGACCCATCATCAAGCTACCCATACGCCTTAATTTTTTATAGAAATCAAGGATCAACATAAAAGTTGGTAAAAATTTTCAAGCTCCGAACCAATCACAAAGAAAAACAACCAAAATGACAAGACTCCAACCAAACACTCGAAGTCGAGTTCAACAAAGAAGAGAAGACTATAACACCCCTTCCCCAATTTATGATAGCAGGACAGCTATCAACCTTGTCATCAAATCGTTGAAGCAAAAGAATTGTCTAGATCGAAAACAAATAGGATTTAACATTCTTCACCCACCTTACAAGTATAAGAAACCAAATTAAAATTATGAAAGTTCAAACAAGTGCTACCATGTATAAAGAAATTTCAAAATCAAGGAACCAAAACTCGGGTTATCTCCCCTCATAGCAGTGATTCAAGATTCTTCATAGTCAACAAAGGTCCCATAAATCACAACGTATAATATCTAAGTGAAGTAAATTAGCTACTGTTACTCTCAACAAGTTGAATCCATAAGAAAACAACAATCCGAACACCCATTTCATCATGATTTGAACAGTAGTGTTAAAATTTACACCCATTTCTAGTTTCAACTGAAAACATCAATTTTCTTACCTTCTCTTATCAAGGGGAGATACCCCTGATCAAATATTTAAAAAATCATTGTTTTTCATTAAACCATTTTAGCACATGAGATCAGAAGTCCACATAACTTAAGCAACATTCCAGTTGCAAATAAGATAAACATGATTTACTCACATATGCATCAAGAAAATACCCATATTGAATCTTTTCCAAATAGTAAACTCAAGTAGAAGATCACAAAAAAATACACCAAGGAATTTCCATGAAACCATTTGTTTCTAAGATCAGAGTTGTTCTTATGAAGACGTTTAACAAAAAGAAGAACTATTTAATAAGAAGAGCCTATCATGCCTAATAAATTTTCTTGTTGATTTGTAGAAGACCTCCAACCAAGCCTATTAAAGACCTCTTATTTCCAAAATAACATCAACATTCAAACCTCCCAACTTCCTCCATGTTTCCACAGGTTCAGAAACAATTTGAGGATGCTCAAGATCACTATGGACCAGAACCACATGCAGAGCAAAAAATCCAGAAAGATCAAAATGAAAAAGATTACTTCCACAAAACCAGCTTCTCATCTTTCCTAGGTGATTTCTTTTCTGTAATCAATGTCATTAAATACATTAAATGAAAATTCCCTCTCTTTTCTTACGCCACCGCCACTTCAAATTTGGCAAAGTTGATTTCAAAATTAACATGTATTTTAAATTTAGCAATGATGTCAACTAGGCATCCTACCTACCTTCCTTGCCTCCACAAAACTTAGCAAATTAATATGTAAGGAATGAGATTTAATTCTCATTAATACCTTAGAAATCACCGCCACCAACCTTCCATTTTCCACGTAACCCATAGGTCCCCTTTAGGCTTAGTAATAGTTGAGGTCACCTTAGCATTGGTTAGGTTTCCATCTTAGTTCTTAGGTTAGTTCAAAACTCACAACCAAATAACATGCCATCTTAGGTTAGGTCATACCTCCCCTAGGTTAGAGTCCATATAGGGTAGGACACTACAACATAGTTTTAGGTGTTAGCCGTAAAAGTTTAGTGATAGGTCCTAGGTAAGTATTATTACCTTAGGTCAAAATCCAATAGGGCAAACATTACATTTTGGGTCAAATCCAAATAGCAAAAGAATTATGATCCTCAATCTACTTACATTACTCAGCATTATAAAACACTTATAAAGGAGGTCTATGATCAACATTAACAGCATGATACCAGGTAAGGACACTTTTACCATATACATGTAATCATAACCAAAATAAGACTCAGTTCTTCATTACCTTTTCGTTTCCAGATGTCAGTTAACAAGATGACAATAAAGAAGAACCAAATCATACCTTGGATCAATGGAATTGATTCAAGGTGTGTTGTTAACATATGTAAGATGTGAAGACAATGATACATATTTAAAACTTATAATTCACAAAGTAGAATGACTTCACTTCCAAGTAACATAATTACAACAAACATGAATTATGAATAATAATAACTTATCCATTGCAAACATGATTTTCAAATTCAAAAGAATAAAACTTTCTAAGTCAAATCACATGTCGATGTTTGTAATGTCAAAGGTGAAAGTAATCATAGTAACAGTCATGACCAAGACGTTACATACCTTCCTCCTTAAAAGAATTATCATCTCGATGACTAACTTAATTAAACCATTAACTTTTTAGGAAAAAACTTAATTATTTTCCTTCCATTCATATGTTCATAACAGAACTAAATTTGAAAAATTCAGGTTTTCAAAACAGTATTTAAAACAATTGTCAAATAGTTTAGTAACTACTCAAGTTTGGCAGATTTAACATCAAAATATGAATAAAATTTTTATATTTTATCAATTTTTCAGAATCAATTTTGATCAAACAAGTATGGAAAAGCAGATCTCATATCTTCAATATTTTCCCAGGTTACACTTTCTTCATTAAACCAGTCCCACTGGACCTTATATTGACTTATTTCACGATTTCTTAAGTGCAACTAGCAAGTTTCCAGCACTCAAATAGGCTTAACCATGATTATTCATGGGTCTTAGACCTACAAGGAATTCCAATTCAACACATGTGATAAATCTGAAATGTATTTCTTAAGAAAATAAATATGGAAAACATCATGCATTCATGATAAAGCAGGAAGTAAAGCTAAATGATAAGCTATAGGGTTGATTACTTCAACAATTTCAAAGGGTCCCACATAATGAGGTGATAACTTGGTAGCCTTGCCAAAAGTTATAGAAATCTTTTTCTTCTTAACCCAGAGAAAGAATTTCTCACCAAGTTCCAATTTCCTATCAACCCACTTTAAGTCTGCATAGCTCTTTTTCCTATTAGCAACTTCCTTCAAGTGTTCATGAATCATTTTAACTTGTTTTTCCATTTTTATTAGGATTTCTGGCCGAATTACCTCTTTATCCTTAATGTTGTCCTAGATAATAGGGGTTCTGCATTTCCTTTCGTATAATGCTTCAAAATGTGTAATCTTTAGAGAGGCGTGATACCTGTTATTATAATCAAAATCTACTAATGGAAAGAAATCCACCCATTTATACTATTGATCCATGCAATACATTCGTAACATATCCTCTAAAACTTGATTAACTCTCTCATTCTATCCATTTGTTTCCAGATGACATGTAAAAGTGAAATTCAACTTAGTTCCCAGAGTTGTACTAAGAGTTTGCCAAAATCTTAATGTCATTATCGTATCTCTATTTGATATGATCAATTCAAGTATTCCATGTAACTTGAAAATCTCATGCACAAATCTTCTTGCTAACACAAGTGAATCATCCTTTAGATTACCAGCAATGAAGTTTGCTAATTTTGTTAGTTTATCAACAACAACTAGAATAACATCATGTTTATTCTTTCACATAGGCCATCCCTAAACAAAATCCATAGTTATCACTTACCATTTGTATTACGGAATGTTGTGAGGGTATAATAAACCGGATGGATGCATATGTTCTGCTTTAACATGTTGACACTCTAAACAGTGTGTCACAATTTCCATCATATCTTTTTTTTTCATTCCTTTCCAGAAAAATTGTTGTTTTATATCAGCAAACATCTTTGTAATGCCAGGGTGTCTAAAAAAAGGTGTGTTGTGAAATTTAACTAATAATTTCTTTCTTAACTCATTTTCCAAAGGTATGTATACCCTGTTTTCAAACCGTAAAATTCCTTCATTGTCAAAATGAAAACCTTTATATCTCACATCATTTGGATTTACAACAAGTGTTTTATTTACTTGCTGAAAATAAGAATCATATTCCATGACACTTTTCACCTCATCATTAAACTAAGTTCTTAATGTTATAAGAGTAGAAATGTGCTTCCTACAACTTAGAGCATCTACTACTCTATTTTACTTGCCTTTAATATAACTTTGATCAAAATCATACTGAGAGAGAAATTCTAATGATATTCATTGTCTTACATTTAGGTTTGGCTGAGTAATAATATACTTCAACCTGAGATGATCAATTTTTAGTTCAAAAGACTTACCCAGAAGGTAATGCCTTCGTATTTGAAGTGTATAAATAATGGCAGCAAGCTCTAGGTCATGTGGAGCATAATTCCGTTCATGTAACTTGATTTTTCTACTTTCATAAGCTATGACATAATCATTCTACAACAGAATACCTCTAAGACCCTCCTCAGATGCATCCATTACAACAGTAAAGTCCCCATTTGGATTAGGTAAAGTAAAAATAGGTGATCTAGTTAATTGATCCTCTAGAATCTTAAAAGAAAATTCACATTTGTCATTCTAAATAAATTTCTTGTCTTTATTTTGTAATGAAGTTATTGGTGTAGCAATCTTAGAAAAGTATTTAACAAACTTTCTGTAGTAATCAGAAAGACCCATGAAGCTTCTAACTTCATGCACATTCTTGGGTGCAGACCACTCAGTTATATCTTCGAAGGTTCTACAGCTATTCCATTATTTCTTATAACATGCCCCAAATAGTGCACTTCTATGTCATAGAAAGAACATTTAGACAACTTACTATACAACTTTCTCTTTCTCAAGATCTCTAAGACTATCTTCAAATCCTCATGATGTTCTTCAATTCTCTTAGAGTATATGAGAATATCATCCAAGAATACAAGCAAAAACTTGTCCAAGTATTCTTGAAAAATATTATTCATCAAATTCATAAAAGCGGTAGGTGCATTTTTCAACCCAAAAGGTAAAACTTTGAATTCGTAATGCCCATACCTTGTTCTAAAAGCTATTTTATGTATATCTTCATTATTTATTCTCAACTGATGATATCTAGATCAAATATATATTTTGGAATACACCGATGCTCCATGCATTTGATCAAACATATTATCAATTATAGGAAGTGGATATAGGTTCTTGATAGTTTCCTTGGTCAACATTCTATAATCAATGCATAATCTAAGTGTGTCATCCTTCCTTTTCACAAAAATTACTGGTGCTCCCAAAGGTGAGACACTTGGTCTTATTAAACCTTTTGAAAAAAATTCTTGCAACTGAGACTTAAGCTCTACCAATTCAATGGTATTCATTATATAAGGTGCCTTAGATATAGGCTCAATTCCTAGTTTGATCTCGATCGTGAAATTAAACTCCCATTTGGGTGGAAAACCCGGTAACTCCTCTGGAAATACATCCCTGAAATTTCATAACAAATGATATCTTTCCATAAAATCATTACCTTCTTTTGTAGTTTCAGAAATATTTACTTCATACAAGGTACAACCTTTATTTTTGGCCTTTTTGAGTTGCATTGCTGACAACTTCCTAACTAAAATCTTGTGTTTTACACCTTGAATGACTATTGTTTTCTATAGATCATCTAAATAGCTAATCTTTTTTTCAAAATAATCAACCTTTGCTTTATGCTCAGATAGCTAGTTAACACCTATGATTATGTCATAAGACCTCAAAGGAGCAACATAAAGGTCAACTTTTGTGGGAAAACTAGGCAAGTCAAGGAATGCTCCAAAAAGACACATACTAACCATACAAACAACATTATTTCTATAATGCACAGTCCACAATTTATCCATTTTCTCAATTTTTGTTTTTAATTTCAAAGCTAACTTGGTAGAAATAAAACATTCAGTAACTCTAGAATCAAAAAGTATAGTCACAGGTATACCGAATAACTTACCCAGAACTTTTATGGGTGTGACTTGATTTTTAGCTTGTTTGTCAGCTACCACAGCATGTATCATATGTTGTTGATTGCGGTCATCCTTCTTCAAAAGACCATGACTCACATAATGTTCCTTGCCATAATTAAAACAGCCTCCAATAGGCCCCTTCCTAGGCTCAAATTTATTTTCATCCTTAAAGTTATCATTCTGGCTTTCGTAGGACTTCTTTCCATTATTATTGTTCTTGGAAAATTTGTTCTGCATACTAGCAACATGTTTGTTTGTCATTGTTCTCTTATTATTATCAGTGGTAAAAAAAAATTTAATGCCAAACCTCTTTTAGGATCCCTTTTTAGGTGCAAGAGATGAAGAAGAGTTTGGAACCTTCTTTCTAATTTCCTCTCTATAAGCAGAGATTTCTCTTAATTTTTGTTTTTACCTTATGGATTTTTAAACAACCCCTTCCATAGTGGCTAGACTGTGAACATTGATGAGACTCATCAATCCTCAACATTAATAATGCTAATCTGGGTTGGTGTCTGAAGGCTGTATGCATTAAGAGAAGAAGATCTTGGAAAGCAGTTGCCTTAAACACAATCCAAAGTTGCATAAATTGAAAAAATACATGCGAAAATTTAATGTACACTTGCAGAAATTGAAACACACTTACATAAATGAAATCACACTTGCAGGAATAAAACACACTTGCAAAAATTGAAATTTCTGAATTGAAAATAAAGGAAAGAGGAAAAGACACCTGCAGGTTGACAAAAAAATTACGTAACATACAAAAACAAAAATTTACAACAAATGGAAAACTACAAAAATAAATAAATAAACATTAACACATTGATCCATCCTCCTTAGAATGAGTGGCCAGCTCATTCCGTGAAAGAGGATTTAATTCATACTTTTAATTCAAAACTTGCAGAAAAATTTTACTTCCAAAGATTGGAAAGAAAGAACAAATCTTGATTACTTGGGGAAAAGAATTACATATCTAAGTGTGGAAGGTTGCATTTATAATTTATGCATCCAACCAACTCCTTATTTTTGGAGATACAATCTAATCTTATATTTATTCTAATCCTAACAAATAAGATCTTCATCTCCACAAAATATGGAGAGAGATATATTATTGAAGTCAAATTTTATCTTACTTATTTTAGGAATATTTACTCCCAAATATTCTCCTTAATTTTTGGTAATAATAATCATAATGATGTTATTATTCTACATTATTGGAAGGAGGATTTTCCTCAAAATATGATTTTTACCGAATACCTTTCCAAGATTTTCCATTTGACTTTGTTGTTTTTGATTGTGGAACTTTTGACGCTTGTCTGATATGCTTTTTCCTTGTACTGTAGTTCACTAAAAAATATATTTCTCTTGATTGGTAAAACCTATAACAAATCTGAATGATTTTTTTGTTAATCACATTTCTATGAACAAAAACCTCTCTCATATTTTCCATTTGAATTTTTTGTTTCTGTTTATGGAACTTTTAGTGCTCATCTGATACACGTTTCCTTGGACTACAACTCACTAAAAGTTAGATCTCTCTTCATTGGTAAAACCTATAAAAAAAATATAAATGAGATTTTTTTTAAATACATTTCTATGAACAAAAACCTCCCTCAGATTTTCCATTTGACTTTTATGTTTCTATGTATGGAACATTTAGTGCTCGTGTGATACAATTTTCCTCGGACTGCAGCTCACTAACAGTTAGATCTCTATTCATTGGTAAAACCTATAGAAAATATGAATGATATTTTTTTAAACACATTTCTATAAAAAAAAACCTCTTTCTTATTTTCCATTTGACTTTTTTGTTTCTATTTATGGAACTTTTATTGCTCGTCTGATACACTTTTCCTCATACTGCAGCTCACTAAAAGTTTGATATCTCTACATTGGTAAAACCTGTAGCAAATCTGAATGAGGTTTTTTTTAAACACATTACTATGAACAAAAAAATATCTCATACTTCCCATTAGAATCTCTAAGTTTTCACAATCGCTTAAAAACAATCATTCTGTTGATGTAAGTCCCAGAACTAAAGTTGTCATTCCTTTTATGCAAGTTTCGGAACTAAATCTACAAGTTCCAGAACTAAATCTGATTTTTCCATGAATTGTAAGTTCTAGAAATAACTATCATTTAATTGATTTCTGAAACTAAATCTATGAGTTCCATAACTAAACCTGTAAGTTCTGGAACTAACTCTGTGAGTTACGGAACTAATTCTGTGAGTTCTGTAGCTAGCTTAAAACAGCTATAACTTTTGCATGCGACCTCAGATTGAGATGATTATTTTTTGAACTTGTATAATTTTTTGAGAGGAATCTGAATATGAAATCAGATTTGATTTTAAATTTACTATTCATGATCAATTCAACTTTTCCCAATACTAGCATTATCTTTCCTTTATGGCCTGCATACACAATACTTTGCATCTTTTCCCAAGTAATCAATAGGATTAGTCAAAAAAATAGATAACAAAATATTTCTAAAGAATTAAAAAAGATATATATCCTATATTCTATCTTAAGCAAACTATAAGTTCCTAGATTACATTTAAATCCACTTTCAAAGGTAACTTAGAAGGATAAACTAATGGTAATTTATGGAAAATTTATGGCCTCATCACTAACATTCTAAGGGACCAAGGAAATAGAGTGCATGAAAAGTAAACCTACACTAAAAGTGGTGATACACCATGTACTTAAGGAGTTTAGTAAACCTTTCCCAATAAGTTGAGGTAGCCATCGTTTCCTAAAGTAACTTTTAAATTTATCCCAAGTTATGTCTACTAATCTTTCCTTTTTATTTTCAGGTTGATTAGGTAAGTTTATATTACTGTTATCAACACCCGGATTCCCTCCATTGGTGTTGTCCACAAGAGGTGGCTGATAATCCATATCATCATCTTCTTCCTCCTCCTTATTGCCCATTACTTGTTTTTCTAGTACATCAAAGTGATCTCTCGTGTCCAACAAGGAAGCAGGGATCTCATTTAGTTTTTTGGGTAGTATCTGATTCTCCACCCAGTGGCGGGTTGTTTACAGCATTTCCTCTTGTTCTAACCATTTTCAAATTAACAAGAAAATGTAAGTTTTTATCGTATTATGGACACAATAGGTATGAGAGTTGTAACCTTTAGCTTTGATACCAAGATGTAACATTCCCATTTTAAAGGTTTAGAAATAAGGGATTTTTTTTAAATAACGTTCTCTGTTCTAAATTATCTTAATTTAGAACACACATTTCAGGTTTTTAAATAATTTTCTTTGTTCTAAATGATCATGATTTAGAACACACATTCCATGCCAATCAATCACATAACAGATAACCATATGTAGCTGTAATGACTCGATGAATTACCGATCTCTCATTTCATGACTCAGAGTTTCATCGATCTCTCATGTCATGACTTGGTTTCTTACCGATCCTTCATGTTGATTCAATGTATTGTATACTACGTATACTTGGTTCTTTTACCCTTTTCAGGGTATTGAATTGTTCTGTTTAAGAGGCCTATCTGAATATTTGTTACCAATATTCATCTGAAATCCTGCTTCTTAAACTAGGTGATATAGGACAACACAACCAACAACTTGCGATACTTTGGCCAAATATTTTCACATTCTTTGCATGATCATATTCCTAGATGGCATACTTGTCAATGGAATGCATCCATCACCCCCCCTTCATCAGTTATCTAGAATGGTTTTCACTGACTCTTGTCAGTCCTCTTATCCAAGGTTTAACCATAACTCAGGTTAGCAACATAGATTGGTATAGATGGTCACTCATGGTGACTAAGGGTACATAGACACAATCAATCAACCTAGGTCAATTGCGTGTTGTGTCTAGTTACGTTCAGTCATCATGAGTCCTTCCCTATATCAAATCATGTCCCTAAACTAACCTAGAGTGTAACCAAGTCAAGTATGAGTTTATGTAAACCTAGATGATCTGATTTGGAAGGGTGTTGCGACATGTTAGCTACAACACTGTGTCCTCATGAATACCTGATCTTCATGATGACACATTATTGTAGTTGGCGTGTACCAAAATCCCACGGAATCCCCTTGTCTAGAGGTACATATCTAGATAAGAGGTTAAATAATCTCTTATCTTCTTAATTTAAGATTCAATTTCAGCAACCCTGTTGATTTTCTAATCTCTTTGATCATTATGGTTGCTAGTCATAAATGAATTACGGTTGTCCATGTAGCTTAATCTGTAACCAATCCCTCTTCTTGGAGATTTTGTTGCATTCATTGGTCTATTAACTTAAGTTTCAAACTTACAATCCAAATTAGCTTAACAATAAGTAGGCTAACTTACTTAACTTAACCAAGTTTACACATGACTGAATTTAGATTCTAATTCCTTGATATTAGACTTCATTAAAATGAAGTCTAATTCTTATATATATATATATATATATATATATATATATATTCATTCATCCATTTTCCATTACCTTAATTCAATTTAAGGTTTTCTAAGAAGAGGTATAATTTCCTCTTTCCGAATATCCCTTGGGTATTATACCCAAAAAGGATAGTAACGAATATTTAATTCCAAAGACTAATTGTCTTTCCCTTAACATATAATAGTTAGGGTCCATTACCAGTTATTTTCTTATACAAGGATCCATATGTATTTTACTCTTCCATTAATGTCAATTAATAATCCATATTGACCTAGTTGAGTGTTCATCTATGTATGCCAACTTAGAAGTTGCATTTAAGAGTAGAATAGAGTATCAATACTCTTTTTCTCTATTTCATTTGAGTCCAATTGAAATAATCCAAAACATATATGTTTACAAGAGAATAAGTTTATAATCCCCTTGTAGTAAGCCCAAAAGATAATCGCACATCAAAGATCAATAACACTCAATCCCTTTTCCCATTTATCAAACAAAATACATATTTTACAAATCTAAACATTTCAGACATCTTTCATGTCAATCAACATTGATAAGATTAAGTAAAATTTACAACTTTTCCCTTTTTCAATTACATATCAAAAAGAATAATAATCCCTCATTAAAGATGTAGCCTTTAAGTAAACACAAGAATCATCATACTAGAACTTGTCTTCTTTTATCACTTACGGAATCCATCTACAGAAATTGCTAGCATGGGTCATTTCATCGAACTGAGCATGATAAGCACTAAACATTAAAACGATGTGATTTTGACTAACTGCGTCATAAAAATAACTCTACTTTTATGAAACATTTAAGCAATTTAGATAGATATCACATAAGAAATAAGGATCAAAAAGGGAGGTCACATGAACAATCCACATTACTTCAAGTAAGGATCATGATCAATCAACATTCTTAAGTCAGCAATTTCATAAGAAAATCTTCAACAAATAAGTAATATTACATCCCAATTTACTTATTTGTTTCACACTATAATGTCTATAGTTCATTCTTGATTCAAACAAAGGTTCAAGAATATTATTAACTTTAATAGTTCTCAGAAGAGAATTATTTTAAAGGAACAATGAATCAGAATACTTATCTTTTAACATAATTCTCATTTAATATAAAAGGTCAAATTCATTTTACCTTTAAAGAATGGAATTTAGAATGAACCAACAACATCCTAAAACAAGAATTCCCATCTTTCCAACACTTAATCCAATTTTAAATTCAATTTCAATTTATCAAATCAATAGGAATAAGAAATGTAGGTTTTCCATCCAATTACCCATTTAGCCTCAACAAGGTTAGTAAAGATGAGAAACAAAAAACAGTTGAAAGGTAATCAACTTAAGTCATCCTTCGATGTTCAACGAAGACAACATTGGATTTAACAATTTAGAGAAGAGAAAGAATAGAAAGTAAATCCTTTCACATTTCGAAGAAAAACAATGATGCATAGCCAACTCAAAAAGAGAAAGAAGATCTCAATAATCCATCCTATTAAAAGGTTAAAAACAATTGATGTTCCAAGAAGACTGAACGAATCCTTACCTAACAACATCCAAATTCAATAACCACCACCACGTAAACAACAAGGTCGAAATTGAATCAATATGAGAATAACAATTGAAACTAGCAAGACAGAGCCGAAGAGAGGGCTTCTCTTCAAATAAAGAGAACAATCACTGCAACACAAAACTCATGCAAGTTTTTAAAGCAACAAGCTCAGCAACGAAATTATTTAATTCTTTCCAACACAAAAAGCATCAATAGAGAAGCTTTCTCCTCTTCCAATTGGAGAGTGGAAAAGAACAATGATGAATTAGAACAAACAAGAGAGATCTTGATTTCTCTTCAAAGAAAATACATACAAATGAAAATGACAAAAACAATTCTGCCTTCCTACACCCATCTTCAAGTTACCCAGACCCCTTAATTTTTTTTACAGAAATCAAGGAGCAACATACAAGTTGGGAAAAAGTTTCAAGCTCCAAACCAATCACAGAGAAAAACAACCAAAACGACAAGACTCCAACCAGACACTCGAAGTTGAGTTCAATAGAGAAGAGAAGACTATAACACCCCTTCCCTAATTTACGACAGCAAGATGCTATAAAACCTATCATCAAATCGTTGAAGTAAAAGAGTCATCCAGATCTAAAACAAGTAGGCTTTAATAGTCTTCACCCACCTTACAAGTATAAGTATCTAGATTAACATTATGCAAGTTCAGATAGGTGCTACCATGCATAAATAAATTTCAAAATCAAAGAACCAAAACTTGGGTTATCTCCCCTCATAGTAGTGACTCAAGCTTCTACACAGTCAACAAAGGTCCCAGAAATCACAACGTATAAGATCTAAGTGAAGTAACTTAGCTACTGTTATTCTCAACAAGTTGAATCCACAAGAAAACAACAATCTGAACACCCATTTCATCATGATTTTAACAACAGTGATAAAATTTACACCCACTTCCAGTTTCATTTGAAAACATTGATTTTCTTACCTTCTCTTAGCAAGGGAAGATAACCCTGATCAAATCTTAAAACAATCATTATTTTTCATTAAACCATTTTAGCAAAGGAGATCAGAAGTCCACACAAATTACATGATTTACTCACATATGCATCAAGAAAATACCCATATTGAATCTTTTCCAAACAACAAGCTCAAGCACAAGATCACAAAAAAATACAAGGAATTTCCACAAAACCATTCATTTTAAAGAGCAGAGTTGTTCTAATGAAGACGCTTAATAAAAAGTAAAAATTATTTAATAAGAAGAGCTTATCATGCCTGGTGAAATTTCTTGTTGATTTGCAGAAGATCTCCAACTGAGATTCTCAAGAATCTCTTCTTTTCAAACAATGTCAACAACCAAATCTCCCAACTACCTCCATGTTTCCATAGGTTCAAAAAAAGTTTGAGGATGCTCAAGATCACAATGGATCGAAAAACAGACTTACTGGTTTGAAGAACCAAAACCACATACAGAGCAAAAACCATAAAGATCAAAATGACAAATAACTTCCACAAAACCCCGCTTCTTTCCTAGGTGATTTATTTACCGTAATCAATGTCATTAAATTCATTAAATGAAAATTCCCTCTCTTTTCTTATGCCACCGCTACTTCAAATTCAGTGAAGTTGATTTCAAAATTTAACATGCATTTTAAATTTAGCAATGATGCCAGCTAGGCATCCTACCTACCTTTCTTGCCTCCGCCAAACTTGGCAAGTTAAGATGTAAGGAATGAGATTTAATTCTCATTAATACCTTAGAAACCACCACCACCAACCTTCCATTTTCCACGTAACCCATAGGTCCCCTTTCATCTTAGTAATAGTTTAGGTCACCTTAGCATTAGTTAGGTTTCCATCTTAGTTCTTAGGTCTTTAAAATTTATCTTAGGTTATTTCAAACCCCATAACTATATCACATACCATCTTAGGTTAGGTCATAACCCCTTAGGTTATAATCCATATAGGGTAGGGCATTGCAACATAGTTTTAGGTGTAAACCGTAATAGTTTAGTAATAGGTCCTAGGTAAGTAATATTACCTTAGGTCAAAAATCCAATAGGGAAACATTACAATTTAGGTCAAATCCGAATAGCACCAACCATTCCGACCAAAGTTAAGGCATTTTCCTTATAATACCAATAACAAGTCCTTAATATCCTCACGCTATTCAACGTTCCAAAACATTAAAAAAGGAGGTACAGACTTACAGTTTGCAACATGATGCTAGTAAGGATACCTGAAGCCAGGTCCTTAAAATTTATATCAAAACATAGCTCGGTTCCATAATATTTTTCATGGAGCATGTCTATTAACAAGATGACGATAAAAAGAACTGAAGCATGCCTTGGATCAATGGAATTGATTAAAGGTGTGCTGTTAACATATGGAAGATGTGAAATCAACGGTATAGATTTACAACTTATATTTCACATAGTAGAATGGCTTCACTTCCAAGTAAACAGAGTTACATCAAGCATGAATTCTGGACAGTAATAACTTATCCATTGGGAACATGATTTTCAATGTTAGAAGAATACACCTTCCTAAGAAAAATCACATCATATCAAGGTATTTATGAAGAAAGTTTGACTATTCAAAGTAGATTCTCTTGAAGCATAAGTTTGGTTGATCAAATGGGAGAATAAATTTTTCCATATCAAGGTCCTATGTTAAATGGAACTATTTATGCCCTATGGATATTCACAATAAATGTCCATCTAAGATATCTTGGATATGAGGTTGATGTTAGATTCATTGACTCATTAGAACTAATGGAAGAAATTTCCAAGGATATCATCTTTGGTGTATTGGAAGAATTTGTAAGTTGTATGGTTGTAGAGTGTGATTCAACCAAAGAGTTATGGGAAAATTTGGAATACTTATATGAAGATGTAATAAATCCTTCTAATGTCAATGAAAATGATGTTACAAGTAGCTTAAAGGGAAATTATCAAAATGGTGTGACTGATTATGATGATGAAAAGGTAGAAGATGTCTTTCAGGAATAATTTGAATAAGTAAATGAAGAATATCTACAGGTTTATTTAGTGCTATAGAGAAGAAATAATATCAATATTGAATCAATCTTCGAGGATATTGAAGATGAAATTAATTCTATAGAGGCAGAATTGAACCAGGTCTCTAACATGATGAAAAATTATGAAAATTTTGAGAAAAGGAAAAGCAATCTTGATAGACAATTAAGAATTCAAATACCCTCTAACGTCAAAACTGGTTTGGGTTTCAAGAAAGAATTCAAGAAGGATGAAAATTATTCTGAACCAAGTCAAGGACTAGCTAAAGACAAGAAAGATAAAATTACTCAAAAGAACATCAAAAATCAATCCAATGCAATAGAAATCTCAAGTAAGTTCAATGGTTTGTGTTATTCATGATATTTTTTTAGTCGTGAGCTAGGGACTCTAGAAGGAAATACAAGAATGAATTTTCATGGTAGGAATTATCATTCATATTATTTCAAAGAAATTACATGATTCAACTGCCACACAAAGGGCCATATTTCCAAATTTTATCATCAACAGTCTCTTAGACCAAGTTAGAAGAATGAAATTTAGATTGAGGTTGTTTTATAATTTCAATCATGTTGGACATATTGCTAGACATTATTATCAAAAGGGACCTAGACAAAGAGATGGATCTTCTAGAGGTAAGAATTTTTTTTCTTCAAATGTAAAAAGGTTGGCCACATTGCATGGTATTAAAATATGAAGATAATCAACTATAAGAGGAAAGAATATATCAAAAGTAATCCTATAGAGAAATATAAAGGAGAATTAAGTACAATAATGAAAAATAAGGAGGTTATCTATGTAAACAAGGTCAAAGAGAATGAAGATAAAATCATAAGATATGATGAGTTTAATCATGCCATAAAAAAAAGATGGCATAAAATAGATAACAAAGTAAATCAAAGGAGGGTCAAGCTTAGTAAAGAAGATAGACATTATAAATAACATACAGGAAATTACATCTAACAAGCCTAAATTAGATACAATGTAAAGAGGTTTGTTAGCTATAGTTTAGAATGAGCCTATTTTTGAAGAAAATAGCATATGGTTATTGGGTTTTTAGTCAAAATAAATAGTTAAAAAGGATTCAGAGATAAATCGGAAAAACAAAGCAAAAAAGGAGGATAAAAGAGATAAAATGGATCTCGAGTCTAGTATGTTAGTGAAAAGAAAAAAGGGTTCTGAATATTGACAACAATTTGGATAGAAGGAAGATGGATATTTGGGAATCTCTAGATTTCTAGGTATTTTAAGTATCCCAAGATGCATTGGGTGTCTTCATCATGCTTCTAGAAAACATTCATATTTTTATGAGAAGAAATATAGGTGAATTATCGCGATTTAAGTTTTTTTTCTACATAAAGGTCCCTTAGTTTTTTAATCTATCAAAGGTATGTCAAGGTTTTATCTTTCTCCATGTCTTCCATAAATAGTCCCTGTATCACAAATTGTGTCTCAGTTAGTTTATCAAGCCTTGTTTAGAAGCGATCCATAGATTGCACCTTCACAAGTGATGTATTGTCATAATAGAACAAATAGGAAGGTTGTGATAGTATTGGTTGTGTATGAATTAAGAGGAAATGGTTTCATATAGTGTAATCTATAAAAATTCTTGATACAATCTATGTGTTTCAAAATTCATTATCATAATTCAGTGAGTCTTGGTCAAGTAAAATGGATATCCCAGTCTAGTTTTTTTCTTTTATGTTATCCATTGCATGTTTTTTTGTATTTTATGTCAATTTAATTGATGGAAAATGGTATCATGAGGTCATATGAGTCTCCATGAGGTGTCGTTCAGTGTTAAGAATGAAGGTTGATTGGTAGTGTCAAGTTTTGGTGAGTTGTCATGTTGTCATGGCATGGTTCTAGCTTGCATGATCATAGTATGAGTTTTTTTTAGTTTGTTAAATGTTTTCATAAGGTCAAACATGGTTGGTATGAGGTTTCATGGGTGTTAATGAGTCTATAAGATGTCAGAATGGTCAATTTATAATTTTTCATGGTTGAGTCATGTCATTTCAGGCCTATTCCTAGCCCTAAAACAATGTAGAATGAGATGGAGGTATGTTATTTGGAGCTAATAATTCCTACCCAAGTATGGTAGTAACATGGTGGTAGTGTATAAGAGAGATATGGTGATTTTCATGTCAGTATTCAGTGGTACAATACATGAATGAGGTCCTTGGGAAGTAAGAAGGTGAAAACATACATGAAAGACCATGTAAGTCTTAATGGATAGAGAGTTTCACAGATATTTTGGATGGATCATGAGTATGGAAAGTTATAGAATATTTTCATGAAGATTCATGACATGCTTCAGGTCATTCTAAAGAATATTATGAAATATATTTTAGTTTTGGCAAAACTGGGTAATCTACAGTGTATTTTTGAGCTATTATTTGACCTTCTAATGTTTGTTGTGAATTGTGTGCTATGCATGGGAGCCAGAGACTTTAAGGTATGATTTTTTATGGAACTAAGAATTTTTATCAAAATAAGGTGGTTTGATCATCACATTTGTATGAACGATCGTTAAGAAGATAAGTTTCTTTGAAACCAAAGTTAAACCCTAGCTGAAAGTGACTTAGGAGAAAGTAAGTATACTAATCCTATTTTTATTCCTTTTGAAAAAGTGGTGATTGGATGTTGTATAAGAATTTTCCATATTTCCATAAAGGTGAATTATAGAATGTGACTATATGTGGGCCCCAACTGAAAATGTTCATTTCTGAAGAAGTTTAATTTGTGGAAAATTTCTCCAAAGAAGGTGAAGAATAAATTGAAATTAATTTTAGCCCTAGATTTTTTCTATATGTCCATGATATTTTTAAATCATGGTTGATATTCTAAATGGAAAAGCGTGCCCTATTTATGAGGACTAGATTTTGGGGTAGTTTGGAGAAATTTGTGGTAAAAGTGGAATTACATGAGCTACAAGAGGAGTTAGGAATATTTTTAACTTTTGTTGTGATCATGGTTTAGATATATTTCCATTGGTATATAAAAATTATGTTTTTATATGGAATGAAGAGTTTATGACATATTATTTTAGGTTCAAATTTGGAGGATTCTCAGTCTAGCAAGGTGTCAAGTGGCTTCATGAGGTGAAGTGATAGCTCTAAGTTGTTCATGATTGTTGAATTTTGACGAGTTCTTAGACAAAATTTATAAGGGTGTTCCATGATTTGGTTACTTTTGAAAGTAATTTTTGTGGTGATGGAGCAAGTTGAGTTCAAGCTTAGTTATGGAGTCCTAGAAGACTAAAATAGCAGTTTTAGAGATTGGCTTGGTTGAAGGCCTTTCGCTTGGAGTTGGAAGTAAATTCAAGATGTTATGGAATGATGATTTAGAGGGATTTATAATAGTATAAATTTTTATCTCTTGATGATGATATTTGATGGGTCATCTAGCTTGATTTGTAATGAATAAGATTTCTTACTTCTTAGGACTGATTTTCTCAGGATGAAATATTGAGGTAATTAGTGCATGGTTTGGATTATATGATTATTTATATCATGGAGAGTAAAGAGTGAAGAGTTATTTTCCTATTGAAGGACTTTTTAATGTCTTTGAATTTCCAGCAAGGGTTCAAACTAGCTAAGATTTCAAAACTACCATCTAGGCAACTTGATTTGGTGAAGAGGAAAGTAGGTGTGGTTTACACATATAGATTTTTCATGAGCTCTAACTTTAATGGATGTAATATACAAGTCTTGATGATTCCAATCATTTGATACATGTTATATTTTAGGTATTTTATTTTTTCTTGAGGTTCGAAGGTAAAGACAAGGTCTTGAAAAAAACATTTTTGAGAAAGATATGAGCTTTCCTGAGTTAGTTATTTGGAATTTGATTATTCCAACCTAGTTAAAGACCATGGATAATTTTTATATGTTATATTTCACATTTACGAGTAACTTGGAATCTTGAAAAATCATTCTTTTTGTATTTTTAGATTTAACTCATCCATGTGATGGGGTTTTAGGCCATTTTTAGGCTAGTTAAGTGTGTTTGAGATCACCTACCTATATGGATTCAATTTATGAATTTAAATGATTTGTTTTTATATTTTAAAGATTTTTTTGTAGAAATAAATGTATATGACATACCACTCTCATGTTCATGAGATGATAACGATATAAAAGTGATGTTTGAATTCATTTTTGAACTAGTGCTCTTAGAGGGAAAAGGGTGACTCATATCTAAGAGTGTAACAGGTATGAATGACTGATTTTAGAGATGAAGAAGTGTGTTAAAGGTTGAGGAGTGATATAAAGAATGTGAGAAAGGTTTTATATCCAAGACAAGCCATGAAACAAGAATAAAGAGCGAGTTGAAGGAATGAGGGTTTGAAGTTATATGTGTGAGATGAAATTGTGATCTCCATTAGTTGTGGTAGAAAACATATTTAGACATACTCATATTCAAGTGGTTTAATTAGTTTTTGATTAATTTAAGTGGTTTTAGCCTCCTTTTGGAGTGGGTTTTTCACTAAATCAGGGGTTGGTTCTCCTTTTAGGGTTAGTGCTCTAATAAACTAGGGGTTGGTTCTCTTTTTAGGGTTGGTGCTATAATAAACTAGGGGTTGGTGCTCCTTGTGGGGTTTTTTCCTGACTAAATTTGAATCATAGCAATATAAATTGTGTTTTAGTGATTTTTCTTTCCCATGATAATTTCCAACTTAAATCATGTGTCTATGTGTTCTCTCTACTGTGTTATGGTTATTTGAATGTATTGTGCACACATAATAATATATTTTTAATGTATATGAATGGATGGATGTTAATGTATGCTAGAATTAATGGTAAATGACATAATTAATTTTTAGTACTTATCCACCCCCCATCTCATTCCATTGTCCTTCCAACATTTAATCTCAATTAAATTCATCATATTAAGTAAATGTTCTTGTGTGTTGAATTAATTGTTGCAAATATGGTCTATAGTTGGGTGTATGTATTAAAAAAAATTCACCAAGGTTGAGATAGAGGTATGAACTTTGTCTATCATTTTGACTTGTAAAGTTGTTTGTTATCATCTAGAAATTTTTGGGGTCTCCTAATAGGTATACAAAAGGTTTTTGAATTATTTTGAGTAACATCAAGATTATTTTCAAGATTTGTAAAATATAAGTGAAGTCTTGTTGTTTATTTTTTGGACATCCATGAAGTAGATTAAAGTCATGACTAAGCAGGCATAAGAGGTTGAGGATAATGTTTGATTTTAAAAGTTAGAATGTATGCTCTCATGATAATCAGTTCCAGGGGAGACTGCATGTTCTTAAGATCATCTAAGGCATAATAGAGTATTGAAAGGAATTATTATTATATAATCAAGGCATGACTATCAGTGAACGAGAAGTAAATGTCTTTAAAGGATCTACGGTCATGTTCAAGTCAAGGATGTGTCACATCCTGAAGAAAATATGTATGAATAATTATTTACAATGTTTTCTTCAGCTATTGGAGTATTATTCAAGGGGGGACAATTTCATGTATGAATAAAAATTTAGAAAAAATACATTAATCATAAAATTCTTGAAGATATTTTCTTTTTGTTTTTATCATGTGTTTCCTAGGATTAGAAATATATCAGTGGTATTATGCTTGAGAAGGCTCATATATGCTCTTTTTGAAGATTAAAGAGTTACCGCAATTCAAGAAAGATGTTTATTTTTTAATAAAGTACAATTTTAAATAAAGAAGATAAATTCTTTCAGGTTGAAGTCATAAAGGTATGTATTAAGAGTACTTTGTTTTGAATGTTGCATCCAGATTATAATATATGTGCCCAGGTTTATAGGAGGTACAATGAAATTTTTCTATTTGAAAAACAAGTATCAAGGTGTCTTGATCTGTAGTTATTTGTGAAGATGATGAATAACTTGAAATGTAATATCAACAAGATAAATTAGATCTATGTAGAACTCTACGTATTTACAATACTATGTGAGTAATTTGATAGTGTACATGTAAGAAAAGGAAAGTTATTGAGTTCTCTCTAAATTTTTATTGCATCATGAAGGTAAGAATGTCCATCAAGAAGGTATATGATTTGCATACATCAATGTATCCTAGGTGAAATGTGAAGATATCTAAAGGTAGATATGGACATATATAAGTTGATAGGTTTGAGGAATAGGTAATCAGGATGAAAGGATTTTAATAAGTAAGAAATGAAGATTCAAAACAAGAAGATAGATATTTTTCAATATATTATTCTTCAAGATGTGTTTACAATATTTACTCCAAGAGTATAATTTGTTCAGTTAGAGGCATGATCCATATATATTTTATTATATCCTTAGTTGTTTGAGACTGTATGTGTTATGAGGTATCATGTAGTCTAGTTGTGTCTATATTTCCAAAGGAATATGTGATGATCTATGGGATGTGAAGGAATAATCGAGTGTCTTCATTCAAGTTGAAGTCCAAAATTGTGAGTATTTATTAGGGGTATTTTTTTCTATGGTTCAATAGATGTGATTTCATGATAAGGGAATAGAGTATACTAAAATTATGCTTCAGATTTGTGATATTTTAAAGGACTCATCTTCATGACCATTTCTTAAGGTATGATATCTTTCATTTTCTTTGACAATTTACATATTATGGTACATTATAAGGGGGAGAATCAAAATTATGTTTCATATGTTGTGATTAATCTTATTGCAATGATAAATTTTTCCAATATGATCTAAAGGAGTATTTTAGGAATCTTGGTCCTAAAATTGAATTGTTAGTGGTTGTAGGTAGAGTTTGTGGATTTAAAATGGTACAAACCTAGAATATGGTGTACAATAGTTATGAAGACAAACTTTAAAGAATATATTCTTAGGAGGCGTGATGTGCATACTTGTATCATGTCCATGGATCTCATTAGCAGTTGTTGAAGACAATAAATTGAATCAATACCAAGTTAAAGTGAAAAATAAGTTTGATTTTGTACATTGTTTTAATTGTGACTTGTCATTGTATTTTCATGTTGATTTTTATATTTCCTTTATCATAGATTTCAAAGAGGAAGAATAGGCTTTAAAATATGAAAGAGGCAGGCTTATAGGTATTTGGTCTTTTGGTTGCCATTAATGTTTATGAAGGTGGTTGTCATAAATTACAAAGGGGAAGATTGTTGGCCATTGTGTATATGGTGTTTCCATTGATGTCAAAGTTCATTAATGGAAAATGGAGTCTAAGTGCCATAATTTTCTCCATGTGGTTTCATCCATGTTTGAGCTTGAAGGTTGACTGGCAGTGTCCAATATTGTAGCCATGTCATGGTGTCTTGGTGTATGGTGCAAGTATGTATGATCACGGTATGAGTTCTGAAGGTTGGTATGAGTTCCATCATGGTTAGATTGATGTTTAAAAGGTTACTAAGTTTCTAAAAGTGGTCAACAAGGTCATTTTATGTGATTTTGTGTATTGAAGTGGTCATTCTAGGCCTAATCCTAGATTTAGTGCATGGTGCATGACATGGTGACATGAGATATGGAGAAGGAAAGTCTTATTTTAGTATGGTAGGTGTGTTGTGACACTTTATATGAAGTGTGGAAGGATTTTTAGGTTAGTATTTAGAGGTTTGATGTTTTTTCAAGGTCATTTAGAGAAAGCTTCTTGAGAATAAGGCATTTAGACACATGTAAGTATTAGTGGTTAGATATTTTCATATGAATTTTAGCATGTAAGAGACTTGGGATAGTAAGAGGATGTCATCATGGTTCTTCAGTTCAAATTTTAGGTAAAGGTTGTGAAGATTTTGCATGTTATGATATTTTTGGAAAAACTGATCTTTTAAGAATTCAAAATCCGGCTCGATAGGTAACTTCAGATGTTCACCCACTAACACACACTTTGCATGGGATCCTATGGATATCAAGGATGTTTTTTCATTGAGGTAATATTTTTTCACAAAATAATGGATTGATTTGATCATCAAAAATTTATGAACATTCATTAACAAGCTAAGTTGTTGTTTAACCCTAAGTTAAACCCACATAACAAAGTGATAAGATAAAACTGAATTATATGGGCACCAAATGATATAGGAAATGAAATATGATGCATAAAGGTTGAATAATATTCTCCAGGGCTCATTTTTGTGGTGGTTTCATGTTCCAACTATTTCAGGAAGTAGGATAAAAGCCCTTATTTTGTGGAGAGTTGTAGTTTTAGGGATGATATGGAAGCTTTAGGATGAAAAGTGAATTGTTACACAAATTTTTGGAGGTGTTATATGTTTCAATGAAAATTTTCAGGTAGCTTCAGTCGATAAATATTTTGTTACATGTCCTCCAAGTCACCCTACTACTTTTGGCCAAGAAGGGCTAAAACCTAATCTTATGGTATGAGATGAGTCTAATGGTTTTGCATGTTGTAGTTATGGTGTTATTCATGGATATTTTTTTGACACCTAACATTATGTTTTGAATCCTTTTATTTTATCATATGAGGTGATTTCTTACTTAATCCCTAATAGCCTAATTTCCAAGATAGGTGAATGAAATAGGTGTGTTAGATCATTTTTCTCCACATGAGATATTCTCGTAAATTCTTGGAGAGTTGTATCAAGTTTTCCTTTATGTTTTATACATGGTGATAGTACTTAGAATTTTCTTTAGAGGTAGTTTAATCATGATCTCTAAATACTAGTTTTTGAGTTCTTGTAGCAGGTTTGATCAATTCTAGATATTGGTTTATTTGGATGCCTTATGACCTGATTTGATTAATGAAGTCAATTTTTGTAGATATTATACTTCATGATATTTCCATCCATATGCTACTTAAGCCTTGGTGAGGTGATTTAATGTGCCAAGTCCTTTCTTCTTGGTGACCTATTTCTAGGCATGATCAACATGCTTGAGCAAGTTAGAAGAAATGAAGGTTTTGATGTATGTTTCCTTATTTGATTATGTCTCTCAAACATAAATAGTGATTTGGAGTCATATTGCTTAAATTTATATGGAAAATTTATCTTGATGGGTGGTTTTTCTATGTGAAGTTGTTCACTCTTGTAGATTGGTTTTTGGTGCTTGAAGACCTAGTTGAGATAGCTTACATCCATGTGTGTTTCATGCTGGAGATAGATGATGTAGATGTCCCTAAGCTTGTTGATTATTATAAGATGGTGTAATTTATTTGTGTGGTTCTTCTTGAGTCTTGAAAAAGTTTCTTAGTTCTCTTGAATTTCATGATGCATTTGTTGGTAAAAAAAGACATTGTTTTAGGTTTATTTTGGGGTTGTTATGCTGGTCCTTGATAGTATGAACCTAGATAACCTTTATTTGTCACTTGAGTTTATTTATATGGTTTTGTACATGTGTTTTTCTCTATGAATGACCTATATGTTCATGGCCTACCTAGAGATATTATGATATAGTATCTTTATATAAGTGAGTTGTAATGACTCATTTGTAGTAGTTAAAAGAATGAGGATATGAGAAAGCTATATGAGGTGAAATAAGAGTAAAGAGTGGTTTAGGATAGATTCAATAAGATTTATTATGAGAAGATAAGAGTTTATAAGAAGGTATGCAAGGTCATTATACCTAATCACTGAGACAAGGACCAAATTTGAGCGAGTAGGAGAAGAGCTTGTTTTGAGATGGTTTAAAGAGTGTTGAGATGAATTTGTGATCACCATCAGTTTTAATAGCAACATATATTCTATGATCATCCATTTTAGGTTTTTCATTTGGTTCTTATTCATTTATGGGGGTTTTATCCTCATTTTAGGATTTATGTCCTACTAAACTAGGGGTTAGTACTTGTTGTGGGATTGGTGTCTCACTAAACAAATCTTGTTTGATGTGTAATATTCTTGCAAGTCCTTTGTTATGAGTAATAGTAGCACAAGTTTCAATGGTTTTTATTCCCCTTGAAGGCGTCCCACTTATACCTGGTGTCTTATGTCCTCTCTCTTGTTTCATGCACTTGTAAATGTTTTATACACACTTAATAAGGTCGCATGGTTTTTGGATGGTGAATGAATGGTTTGAATAATGAATGTATATAAAGGAAAATGAAGTAAAAATTTTTTAGGACTAATTCACCCCTCTTAGTCCATTATACTTATAATAATGGATGGGATGCTTTGAATGTTTTTCAAGATGATGATAATATGTAATACTCTACATAGGTACATACTAGTTTAATCCCAAGTTCAATTCTACAAAATTATCTCTCATTACAAGTCCAATCCCAAATTTATAGGATAATACCATGTTACCACAAGATAATTTACATGAATTCACTATTACTCTATTTTATATTGATGATTATTTCCTTACCAATGATGGCCTTGGGTATTTTTAAATTGTTGATCAATCTAAAATCCCTAATCCTGTCAGTAAACCATATTACTGAATTCAAAGTCTAAATAAGTATTTTTCCTTGCTAGATATATAATTCTAATCTCATAACCCATATGTTTACTAAGTACATTGATCTTATATCATCCATATGCATCACTGTGTCATACCTTCTCCAAGATTGCGGGCATATCTAGAATTTCCTTCCTTCTTTAAGAAAAATAGGTTTCCTTGCATGACATTACATAATTTGGTAATGGTCACATTTCCAGTATGTTTGTTATTCCTATTATATCACACCTCTTTAATCACAATGGATTCAACACATCATCCAAAATAAATACCAACTAATTTCAACCTCTTCAAGACATGGTATTCTAAACACAAATATCAATATAAAGTATTCTACTTCACACACTATTCATAGAGCTACTTCACCTCATTTTTTCTTAGGATTTAATTGGCCCACATCATCACTACAGTGTCACTTGCATTTGAATCACAATTAAGGGCTATCCCTCTATTATCTTCAATAATTTTTTCACCTCCTTTAGAGGTCCTCATCAAGTAGCCTTCATCTTATCCCTCTTTCTACACATAGCTATGCACTAGATAACTTCAAAAACAATGATATAATCACAAAAAGAGATAACATTCACGTATTATCAAACATAAAAAAAACTCAATACATGTTTATCTAGCACACATTATTTGCACTGTATATAAAGCTTGATGCGAGACATAAAAATCGATACATACTTATCGGATCTATCATTGTTCCTTACATACTTCTTTTGGGGGAATTCATCCACACAAACTAGGTGGTATTATTTCATTATAGTACTTTTTCACTTCCTCATTTACATATATTACATGCATAGTGTATGTTGGTACCCAAATCGTTTCTCCCTTTGAAGTAGAGCAACATCAAAAGGTTGAGCATGATGCTTAGAGAAAGATACATTATAATTTAATTCATTTTGTAGTCAGGGAAGGATCTAACTGACTCTTTATCACTCCATCTTGGAAAATTTTGATAGTACCATGCTAATGGTTTGACCTACCCTTACTACTTTAGGTTGTGCCTTAAACTAGGGTGACATGACCTATTTTGTAACCGGTATTTGTAAGGGAAATGAATGGATCAACAATATTTGACTCTCCTTTTCAAGGGATTTAAGGAATAACCTTAAGAAGACATGGTCAATACAACATAATATAAATCTCATGAGTTTTCACCCATGAAAATTCATATGCCTTCTAGACAACGTTCTAGTTACTAAAGACAACAATGAAATTAGTTTTCTCCTACATTTTTTTGAGTAAAGGATGGATAAATTCAACAAATATTCTAAGCATTTATGGATAAGAATTGAAAACAAGTGTGATTCTTGTAGGATTTATTAGTTGTGGATGTATTTTTTGGATAATTAAAGAGGATAAAGTTGATTATATCAAATTTGAAGGAACTTTTTAAAAAGGTTGGAAGATCTACCAAACAAGATGATGAAATCACTTCAAATAATAAACAATGAACCTTCAACCAGAAGATTTGCACCCATGGAAGCCCAAAGATACATGGTTTCACACATTATTTTAGAATGTAAACATAAAATATCATGTCAAAGACTCAATTAAAAATAAAGAATTCCTAATCTATCACACCTAAGATACACTCATAGACTGGAAAACAAATTATATCAACAAAATGGAAGATAAGTGAATTTAAAATAATTTATTACATAATGAAATGAAATATCTTCTCATAGCAAAATTGAAATTACCATGATACTACCATAAGGATAAGATCTTGTGGGATTCATAGAAATTACTAACATAATATTACAACAGGAACATGAATAACTACTTAAAACATCTCAAATTGAAAGAAGACAAAACAATGTTCATGATTAACTTAATTAACTCAAGGCTCATCAAATTTATCAGCAAGGGAAATTTTCATTTATAGTCTCAATGTTTGATAATGGTTGTACACTCGCAACCATCTTGACATGATTCAATTTGAAGGCTCATAAACTTAACAGGTTTTTCATACAAGTTCTAGGTGAAATGGTTTCTCTCAGTTTATGCCTTTCTCTTCTAAAATTTTAGAAAAATTTAACCCCACTTTATGCAAGATTATTCTCATTTTGTTTATACAATTTCACTCCCTCACTCATTCTCTATTTTCCCCCCAAAATCATTAATCTCTATGAGAATATTCCTCACAACATACAACTTAATTTATTATTATTCTCTTACAAATATCTTATCTATTGTTTCCAAGTGGAAAATTTATGAGCTAATAATAATTTTTACCTCCTCAAACATGGCTAGGATGCCCTACTATCCATTTTATATAGTTTTTAAATCATTTCTTTCCTTTTGGCATGCAGGAAACCCAATTTTGATAATTCTGAGGTGTTCCCATATGGCCAGATGTGATATGCAATCCTTTTCACCTTTTGGGAACCAACATCAAGCAGTACATACTTGTGTTTATGTCTTTCAAAACTAATTATCCCCACACAGATCCCGTCATTTCAATCAAACACTTTTTTTTCACAACACCAATTCCTTTTTTTTAATTCCTTTTTGTGAGATGAGTGAAAATATTTCTTCATTTGATGGAAATTATCCTACTTGACTCAACTTTTCTATGTCATTTTCATTATAAATTCACTTCTACTTTCTCACCAACATGCATCACTTTTCCAATCTTGAAAGTGAAGAAATTTTGTAGAGCCTTTATCAACACAATGGCAAATGTGGTTGTAGTGAACAGTTTGAGAGAGATTTATTCAGAAGATTTAAACAAAATATTTGACCTACATGGTCATGTGAATCCTTTTTCAGGGATTTGTTTAATATTGTGGACACAAGGGATATTAAAGGGCCCTTAGCTTATTATAAATTTCAGCTCTCACTCCTTGTAATATTGATCAAGATCAATCTTTTCTTCTCATCCTTCTAATCCATGTACTACCATCTTTTTTGGTGTGAACATTAGAAATCTCAAAAATATTTGAATAAATTATGGATTAAAAGGAGGTATGCCATCACAGGGGTGACTGATTACAAATTTCCCTTCATGTGTGATAAAAAATTTGTGTTGATGAAGATTCCCAAGGATTCTTACGTGTTATGTGGCAAGTATTCCATTGATATTGTGCCTACCATTTCTCATAAAATGGATGAACTGGAGCATAGAATCAATTCTTTGGAAAAATGTCAAAAAAGTTCAATGCCAACCCTAGCATCTACCACACCAACACCATCACCATCCTCGAGAAAGAAGAGGTGGGAAATAAGCTCCCAAACCCCAATTATTATCTTGGACAAAGAGGAAGAAGGTTCTTCATCTCCTCATCATTCCAAAGCATCATTATTTTCCACCAGGAAGGGTAAAGGTAAGTCTATCATCCAATCTTCCATTCTAGTGCAGCGGGCTTCTTTAATGGAGTAGAAATTATCAAGACCTCAACTTGCTCCTCTGTCAAGAGAGTGCCCACCTTTCACAAGGAGTCTCATTGGAACGTTTAATTTTAAACCTCATGCTTCACTAGGTTTAAGGGACACAATACTTACTCTTCCAGCTACTCCAGATGTTCCCACTAAATCTACTCCTGATAATTCTACTCCTTAAAATGGGAAAAGGAAGATGACATTTTTCATAGGTGGTTCAGATATTCTAGATTTGGTATCTTCTTACTAGAAGAATATCAAGATGGATAATATCATAGATAGTCCCAAAATGACTCTTGAGTCATTGATGGACATAAGGATGTCCTGGAATTTAGTGGGGTCAGTTGTATTGAACAATATTCCTCCACTTTGATGAGATTTCAAAGTAGGAGTAAGGGATAACTGAGTTTTGTTTCTATTCTTGTTTCTTTAGTTATCTTCTATGTATATAACTTTATTTATCATGGGTTTGGGGCCCGAATAGAACTTTGATTGTGATCTATGTCTGAAATCATCTAGGGTGATATTCAAATTTCATGAAATAATAATAATAATTGTAATGAGATATAATAATGATTCATGAAAATATGCTCAATCTCACTCATTAATATTCTTATCTACATTTGTATCTCTTTTTCATATAATTCTCCTTTGCTTTTGTATTAAGAACTCTCGGGTTTGATTCAATATTGTTTACAAAAGAATACCATCACTATGCATCCAATAGTTTCTATGGTTTTTTCAACCCACCACTTTTATGTCTTTATTTAATTATCTCAAATCTAATTTTTATCCATGCTTTCAACTGCATACCTCACGACCTAAAACTGAATTCAATTTTTTCAAACATCAAGTCCTCTACTTATTGGTATGTCTCTCTCTCTAGTGGTGACCACTTCACATGACATGTGGAGAAACCGCACATCTTTGGGTCTTCTCTCTCTCCCTTTTTCTGAATATATGCCTAAGTGACTCATGGAGACCCATGAGCTTTTACTCTTCATCTTTGACTTTTCATCCCACCTGGGCTGCCCTATTGCACTTGTTCCACGTAGTTTATCCTCTCTTCTTCATAGCCTCCAATTCTTTGAACCTTTCCAAATATGCACCAAGGGGACACATAGATACATTCCACATCCAATTCTACACTTAGCAAAAATTAGGGCCCCGCAAAACACAAAACAACACCAGAAGGAAATAGGGCCATATTTTCACAGGTATTTATAGGGATAGCATAACTATTGCATTCCTCAAGAAAAAAAGACGTTTTAACACTCTAAACATGATATTTTCACACATATTCACCATGACTATATCTTCAAATACACGTTACTTTATACGAGAAAACTAGACAGTGGGAAATGTTTTTAGATATATACTAGAAAAGAGGGTGAGATCAAATTGAGCACTAACACAAGCTCCAAATCAAGGATGGGCACCCCCAGCACATGTCATAAGAACCATACAAATCAAACATTGAATAGACCAAGTGCCTAAATACATTGGGTTATGGATTCATTTAAGAAACATGCACAAGGTCAAGCAACATTGACGTATTTCACAACAACCAACCGAGAAACTGAGGTAACTAGTCACTGAAAACCAGGGGAGAAAAAAGGGAAATAAAAATAGAAACAAAAGGAATAAACAAAATAAAAGGACTATACATTGTATAGGAATGTGTACCTTATTTTTAATCAATCCAAGAAGTGCTTCAGATGTCTTCCATTAATAGGAAATTCAAGTAAGTCTCCATCTGGGTCCTTCAGGAAGAAGGTGTAATCATTAATTCTTATGTCTATGGAATAAGGACCTATCCATAGGGAATCAAATTTTCCATGTTTTCCCTTGTCCTCATGTCTACAGTCCCATAGTAAAACCAGACCTCGAACATTAAAAGTTCTAAGAATCACCTTTTTATCAAATAATTTCTTAAGATTCTCTCTGAAATTTAGGTGTCTTTGGTGAGACTCTCTTCTCTCTTCATCTAACTCCATAATCTGATTGATCCTTGCTTCATAAGGACTCACCACTCCATCCTCAAGTTCATCTATAAACTGATAAGAGGACAACTACATATGTAGGGGAAAAAGAGCTTGGACTCCATAAACTAGTTCAAATGGACTCTTTCCAGTAGCCCTTTTGGCAGTAATTCTATCTACCCGTAACACAAATTTCAACTGCTCACCCCACTTCCTTTTGTTAACCTCCAATGTCCTTCTGATTATCTTAAACAGATTCTTGTTGCTTGATTTAACTTGATCATTCTATTGAGGGTTGTAGTTTGATGCATATGTCAGATTTATCCCATATTCTTGGAACATATTTACCAAAGGCTTAACTCTAAAACTCATTGAATTGTCAGCGACTATCTTTGTAGGTACCCCAAACCTACAAATTATATGATTTAAGATGAAATCCATGACAATTTGGGGAGTTACTTTTTTAGTGGGGATAGATTCAACCCACTTGGTAAAATAATATGTAGCCACCAATACCCATTTTTTTCTTGCACTTGAGGGATCCGAGATCTCTCCAATAAAATCAATGCCCCACTATTTAAAATGATCTTCTATTGACACTGGTTGTAAAGGAATGGCACCTTAAGCTTTCATTCTTCATGAGAGCCTATGACAACTTTCACATTTTCAAACCAACAACATTACATCTTTGAAAAGTGTATGCCACTAATAACCTGCCCTAAAAATCTTATGGAAAGTCACCCTTCGAGAAAAATGACCTTGAAACTCCCCCATTAAATTATGCAATCAATTTAGGAGCTTCTTCATCTGTGATGCAAGTCAAAAGAAACCCTTCAATATTATTCCATTGCAACCCATAATGAGTGACAATATACTTTTAGGAGGCTAATTTGAGTGTCCTCCTCTGATTTTTGTCTAAATGTCCTGGACACTCCAAATTATTGAGATAGAATATCATGTACTTATACCATGTGGAATTTATTAAATTCTCATGGAAATCCATATTTCATTCCTCAATCTGATTAACTTCCATTACTTACAAGTTACTTTTGGTAATCAATCTTGCAAGGCCTAGACCTCTAACCAGCTTGGTAGTCTATATGTCCATGTAATATTCTTTTAGCTCGTTCACCTAGAAATATCTCTTGTTGGAAATTTCCATTTCTGACAAGATATCCTTGACTATAGTGTGTAGAACATAGGCTAAAATATTAGAGCTCAAGATACAAGGCCTGAAAGTTTTATTTGTTCTTACCAAAGAAAAATCCTACTTCTCCATGATAGTATACTTCAACTCAGCCCCCTGTAAGGATTTGCTAAAAAATATAATGGGCCTTTCATTTCCTTTTTCATAGTTTTTGCAATAGTAAATATGTGATAGTGTTCTCAGATGTAAAGGAAAATATCTAAAAATCCTTCTTGTAATTAGGTCCCACAGGGCGTGCCAAAACTGTCAGTGCAAAATCATAGCACCCTTGGATGCTGATCAGATTTCTAGGTTGATCACTCTTGCATCCAGTGTGATTGCACAACATTGAATCCTTTCTCCAATTGTGGGACTTGTAGAAATGAGAAAGGAATCTCCAGAGAAGGCTAGTTCCTACTCCTAAACTGCCTGCCACAAGCTATTCCAGTGCAGGAAAGCTAATCTAAACCTAATCTAACAATGCCAAGGAGACAGAGAGAGAGAGAGAGAGAGAGAGAGAAGGGGAAAACAACAAAAGCCTACACTAAAACGGTGATACACCAGAGAAGGAGAATGTTGGAAATCTATCAAAACTGCCATGGGACAAGGAGAGGTGAGCAATGGGAAGGATGGACAGATGCATCACAGGCCCAAGGATAGATTTCACACAGAAAATGTCCCAAAACTCCATAAACACAGCTCCAGACCTGCAATGAACATTCAAACTTGCACAAATACCTGTAATGAAGAGAGGTAAGAAGAGAACAAATGAAAGACAAGCAAGGATGGACAGATGCATCATAAAACATGTTTTTTTTGCTTCAGAAGTTTACACAGAACATCATTTCAATAGTAAAAGGCAAAAACACCATTACAGAGCAAGGGAGGAGGTTCGAACTCCATTTTCAAACCTAGAGAAGAAAAGAAGGGAGAGAAGATCTGAAAAGATGAACAACCTTGTAATGAATCTCTCCCAAATGAGCCAAATCTGGCTTTTTCATTGCATGGGTCGAGTCGATGAGAGAGAAAACGTAGGAAAATCTGTAAGCAGCCCAACCATTGACCAAAACACATTCTTCATTAAAATCGGTGGTTGAAGCATCACTTCTGGCCATGCTAAAGAAGAATGTGACCCATGTACATTAAATCAGTTGTTGAAATGTCACTTCTGCTATGCTGAAGGAGAATGCGACCCATTTGCATTAAAACTGGTTGCTGAAACGTCACTTCTGGCCATTACTACGTGCCAAAGATGTTTCTTAATTTTATCTCTACAAACTGAACCAAAATGCAAGATTGACCCTAGAATCATGCAGACAATTTCATAATCTTTCCAATGATATAAAGAATGTGCAAATCTGAGCTCTGGATCGAAAGTTATGGTGGTCTCAAGATTTAGGGCACAAAACAGGCCAAAACGGATTTTGAATTTTTTCCCACACTCTGCCACTTGGATGACACATGTCAGGCTCTGATTCACTAAGAAATTCTCTCTCCTCCACCTTTCCATGGGATTTCCTTTGAAATTTTGACCTTTTTAACTCTTTAGAAAATTTTCCATTTTTTTCCCCATGCCCCGCACTTGGGACACGTGGCACGCTTTGGTTGGTTGACAGGGGTGCGGGGGCATCTTTTACCTTTTAATCTTTTGGCCCAAGACTTTGTCAAAATTTTCTAAGTCTTTCCCTATCTCCGAACTCCCCCACCTTTAGGACACGCGTCCTCTTTTTATTGGCTCGGGCCAATGCTCCAACTCGCTCCCTTTAAAACTCAGCCAAAAACACATAGTCGAAATTTTTATTGCGCCTCCCCCTTGTGACACGCATCACATTCTGATTCGTTGGCAGATTTTCTAGGTCTTCACATCCCTCACGTATTTTTGGCCCGGATGTCCCATACCGTTTGGGAAAATTTTCTCCGATCCGCCTGATTCGAGCTTCCCTGTCCCTCTTTGAGGTGAAGACACATGGCACATTTCCATTGGCTCTTAGCTCCTTCGGCTTTTCACGTCACACGCGTCCCTTTGTCCCAACTATCTTCGATGAAATTTCCCTATTTCGGCTGATCTGGGTGGTTCGCGTCCTCCACGTACTTTTGTCCCAACTGTGTGAAACAAGCAATTTTTCCCTTTTTCGGTAGTATCGGCTTTTTGTGTCCCGCGTGTACCTATGGCCCAGATGTCCCAATTGACGCATGGACCACCTGGAGGATTTTCGGCCGATTCATGCCCCAACGTCCCAAATGTCCCAAGGACCACCTGGACTTGGACTTAGCCGATTTTCATGATTTTTTCTACCCCAAGCTTGGTTTTCTGTATTTCTTCCAGTTTCTCGACTTGTTGGGATTCCTTCTTAGATGGGAGAGTTAGAGAGAAGCATACGGACCCCAAAATACATGATTTTGTGCCTTGAATCGATCTACTTGCTTGGGACTTGAATATTCTAATGTGCATGTTATCAAATTTACCCTGGGGGGTGAATTTTTGACAACAGTTTTGACGACTCAGCGGGGTCATCTGCCTGCTAGATGAATGATCAGTAGCCTGAAGCAATCCATTGGGTATGGAGTCATGAGTAGTAGCCTAAAAACTGATCTAAACTTTGAAAACTTCCCTCTGAACCGCTTGAATCTCACCAGACATAGAGTTGTTCTCACCAAAATGCCACTGGAATGAACTATGCAACAACAAAACTAGCACCACAAAAACTATGTACAGAACTGAAAATCATACATGCTTCAAATGAAAAATGTAGAGTGTGCACAAGCACTTCTTCTACTGAAAGAAAACCTACCTACTCTACTCTAACTAGAAGCAAAGGAAAGCTAAACAAACCCTGCAATTGGTTGTGAGAAATAGCTTCCCTTTCTCAAAAGTGGCAGCCATGTAATTGATTTGGAGCTGATCATGGCTGTTTGGATGGATGGAAAATCAACAAGAAGCTAGTCTTCCACCCAAATCATCAAGGTATCAGCTGAAGGAAAATTCAATACCTCTTTTAGTTGCTCTGCATTTGGATTGAAGAGGTATGACAGCTGATCCTTGGTACCTTGCAGCTCATCCTCATGCTTAGAAGCAAGCATGACTGGTTGTGGCTTCTCCTTTGGCTCCAATAAAGTCAAATACCTGATTAGGCTAGGTATGGTCCATTTGATATGCCCATAGCTCTAATTTTCAACTCCAAAAATGGATTCTTCTTGTAGACCCTCCTAAATGGATGGTGTGGAAGAAATGGTGAAATTCCTCTGTCCTTTCTCTTCCTCCAATGAAGAACATGAAAGATTAAAATCTTCCAATCTTGGTTCCAAAGAGCTGCCATAAGATATAGGCTGTTGCAAATGAATGTTCTCCTTCATGACAGTAGACTCAAGTGTTTGGAATGTGGATGATGAAAGAGAGAATGGTGGAAACTCAACCGGCTCTTCTCCATGAAAACAATCCTCCAAATCTGACAGATAAACTGCCTCATGGCTGTCCTGCTGCAAATGCTCAACTTCCTCCATGATTTCCTCTTGATCTGCAACTTGATCACCATGGTTTCTTTCACCCTCTAACATTGAGTTTGAGAGATCAAACTCCTCTTCAGTATTAGAACTTGAGAGAGGTGAAGTAGAAAGAATAACTAAAGGTTCTTCTATAGCCTGTTTTGTGCTCAAAGCCCTTGGATCTGCAATTTTCTCCTCCCCAACTAGAATGTGCTCTTCTTCTTTTGGATTTGTAGTAGCTTCTCCCTCCTCCAATGTTTGAAGAAAATATTTCTCTTGATTGAACTCTTCCTCCAGCATGAAGTTTGTCAAGTCAAACTCTTCAATCTGCTGCTCTAGAGGATAAGTTGGGACTGCAAGAACTTCTTCTTCTTTTGCAACAAAATCAATCCTGACCACCATTTTTTCTCCAACTCCCATCTCTTCTGAAGGCTTAACCATCAAGGGGATCTTTGTCATCCCAAATTTGGTAGCCCAAACCCTCAAGTTGTTTGTCATTTCTTTTCTGGGCTCTTCCTCTTGCTGTCCTTGATGACTGATTTTTGCAATTTCTTCTTCCCCACATGGAATTGGGAATGCAAGAGGAGGGATGGGTTGTAACTCAATTTATTTGGCAATTTTTTGTGGTGGTGGAGGTAGAAACTCTTGTTTCCTTGGAGGATGGGATATTTCTATTAGCTCTTGTGGAGGGGATGACTGTTTGGAAGGAAAAAGGAAAGAAGAATTGAGGTGTGGTGGAAGACTAAGAGGTGGAGACATGGGATCAACATTTGGGACAGCAGATGGGGAGTTTAAAACTTGACACTGCTGAGATAAAATAGATTGGGAAAGAGGAAAAAGAAAGGCATGAGATGGCGTGCTTACCTATTGACAAGGTTGTTGAATACTCCTCTCATACATCTCTATTTCTTCAATCCACTTTGCAAGCAAGGGCAGCATCTTCATCATGAATTCCAGCTTCTCTTGAGGGCTGAAGTGTCTTGGAAAAGGGCCTCCCCATGGACAAGGAGTCCTGCAACCAATCCTGAAAGCTCTCATTTGAGCTGTTGCTCTGGATTGCACCATCTTTACCTCCATCTTTTGGATTTTCTCAAACATACCAGCATCTTGCATCTGATTGTCTTCATTGCATGTGTACCCTTTCTCTTGATGTGTTTCATCGCCAAACTAACTTTGGCATTGCTGCTCATATGGGTATGCATACTAATCTTGAATCTGCTCAAAATGCTGATTTGGAGGATTTGTAAAACATGTTGAAGGTGTGGTATACTTCTACTGCTGTAAATGTGAGTCCCATGATGGAAATGAAGTCATGATTGCACAACTTCATGGAATGGAAAAGAATGAAAGAGATGGAAAGAAATATGGATGGAAATGGATGGAAAACGGGTCTGGAACTTTAAAAATGGGTTGTTGATCAGATGGAGTCACCAGATGTGTTTACAAATGCCTCCAAAGGATGAAATCTTCACAGGAACACATTAACCTGCAAAAGATGAAGTGAAAGACCTCTAAGGTCCCACCGGGCATGCCAAAACTATTAGTGCAAAATCACAGCACCCCTGGATGCTGATCAGATTTCTAGGTTGATCACTCTTGCATCCAGTGTGATTGCACAACATTGAATCCTTTCTCCAAGTGTGGGACTTATAGAAATGAGAAAGGAATCTCCAAAGAAGGCTAGTTCCTGCTCCTAAACTACCTGCCACAAGCTATTCCAGTGTAGGCAAGCTAATCTAAACATAATCTAACCATGCCAAGGAGAGAGAGAGAAAAGGGAAAAACAGCAAAAGCCTACACTAAAACGGTGATACACCAGAGAAGGAGAATGTTGGACATCTATCAAAACTGCCATGGGACAAGGAGAGGTGAGTAATGGGAAGGATGGACAGATGCATCATAGGCCCAAGGATAGATTTCACATAGAAAATGTCCCAAAACTCCATGAACACAGATCCAGACCTGCAATGAACATTCAAACATGCACAAATACCTGCAATGAAAAGAGGAAAGGAGAGAACAAATGAAAAACAAGCAAGGATGGACATATGCATCATAAAACACATTTTTTTTGCTTCAAAAGTTTGCACAGAACATCATTTCAATAGTAAAAGGCAAAAACGCCATTACAGAGCAAGGGAGGAGGTTCAAACTCCATTTTCAACCCTAGAGAAGAAAAGAAGGGAGAGCAGAGCTGAAAAGATGAACAACCTTGTAATGAATCTCTCCCAAATGAGCCAAATCTGGCTTTTTCATTGCATGGGTCGAGCCCATGAGAGAGAAAACATAGGAAAACGTGCAATCAGCCCAACCATTGACCAAAACACATTCTTCATTAAAATCGGTGGTTAAAACATCACTTATAGCCATGCTGAAGAAGAATGTGACCCATGTGCATTAAATAGGTTGTTGAAATGTCACTTTTGCCATGCTCAAGGAGAATGTGACCCATTTGCATTAAAACTGGTTGCTGAAACGTCACTTCTGGCCATTACTACGCGCCAGAGATGTTTCTTAATTTTCTCTCTCCAAATTGAACCAAAATGCAAGATTGACCCCGGAATCGTGTAGATAATTTCATAACCTTTCCAATGATATAAAGAACGTGCAAATCTGAGCTCTGGATCGAAAGTTATGGCTGTCTGAAGATTTAGGGCACAAAACAGGCCAAAACGGATTTTGAATTTTTTCCCGCACTCTGCCACTTGGATGACACGTGTCAGGCTCTAATTTGCTTATCAATTCTCTCTCCTCCACCTTTCCGTGGGCTTTCCTTTGAAATTTCAACCTTTTTAACTCTTTGGAAAATTTTCCATTTTTTCCCCCGTGCCCCGCCACTTGGGACACGTGGCACGCTTTGGTTAGTTGACAGGGGTGCGGGGGCATCTTTTACCTTTTAATCTTTTGGCCCAAAACTTTGTCAAATTTTTCTAAGTCTTTCCCTATCTCTGAACTCCCCCACCTTTAGGACACGTGTCCTCTTTTTATTGGCTCGGGCCAATGCTCCAACTCGCTCCCTTTAAAACTCAGCCAAAAACACTTAGTCAAAATTTTTATTGCACCTCCCCCTTGTGACACGCGTCACATTCTGATTTGTTGGTAGCCTTTCTGGGTCTTTACGTCCCTCGTGTATTTTTGGCCCAGATTTCCCAAACCGTGTGGGACAAATTTCTCCAATCTGCCCGATTCGGACTTCCCTGTCCCTCTTTGAGGTGAAGACACGTGGCACATTTCCATTGGCTCTCGGCTCCTTCGGCTTTTCGCATCCCACGCGTCCCTTTGTCCCAACTATCCCGGATGAAATTTCCCTGTTTCAGCCGATCCAGGTGGTTCACGTCCTCCGCGTACTTTTGTCCCAACTATCCCAACTGTGCGAAACAGGTAATTTTTTCCCTTTTTCGGCCGAATCGGCTTTTCGCGTCCCGCGTGTACCTACGGCCTAGATGTCCCAATTGCTGCGTGGACCGCCTAGAGGATTTTTGTCTGGTTCACGCCCTAACATCCTAACTGTCCCAAGGACCGCCTGGACTAGGACTTAGCCGATTTTCATGATTTTTTCTTCCCCAAGCTTGGTTTTCTGCATTTCTTCCATTTTTTCGCCCTGTTGGGATTCCTTCTTGGATGGGAGAGTTAGAGAGAAGCCGAGGGACCCCAAAAAACATGATTTTGGGCCTTGAATCGATCTACTTGCTCGGGACTTGAATATTCTGATGCATGTTATCAAATTTATCTTGGGGGGTGTATTTTTGACAACAGTTTGTAATAGGTATAGTCATTTCAGAAAAATTGGAAATGAATTTCCTAAAAAAAATGATTTGACCAAAAAATGACTGAAACCCTTTCTTTGACATGGGAATGGGAACTTTTCTGATATCTTTTACCCTTTCAGGATCAATCATAACCCCCTCCTTATATATTACGTGCCCCAACATTTTTTCTTTTTAGACACCGAAGTGACACTTCTTAGGATTTAGTGAAATCCCATATTCTCTACATCTTATCAACATATTTTCAAAATTACCAAAGTGACCACTTTTATTTCTTGAAAATACAGTCACATCATCTTGGTAAACTGTAATAAAATCATTTATGTATCCTACAAAGGAAACATCCATGGCCCTTTGAAAAGTATCCCTCACATTTGTTGGTTGTCAAATAAGAACTTTAGTGAAAGTAACAGTCAAGGGACATAAATTCCCTCCTCTTTAATGGGAGAGGTTCCCTTATTTAAAGGCAAAAACTTATTTACAAATGTACAACATTTAGTTTTAAAGAGGAACTCTGATATCATGAAAGTGTTTTTAAATGAAAGATTATCAATACAAAAATATAGAAGAATTAAGAAATGGGAAAAGGTAGAATATCATTCTCAAGAAATATAGATAGTAAAATAATTCCTTATAAATGTTGAACTGGGATCATATAGAACAAAATCATTTACATTAAAACCATAAGATGTTATTGCACAGACACAGAGTTCCAGAGATGACATCCACAAGAATACAAAGCTTCTTAATGAAAAATAGATTAATGATTCAATAATTTTAGTATATAAGGAGAAAATAAGCACATATTGAAGTAAAAAGGGAAATCTTCTTGTATTGATAGCTTTTGACTCTTTACACTTTCAAAAATAATCATGGTTCCAGCCCCTTTGAATGGCGTGGAGAGTCCATTATATAACTCACAAATTGGTTACATTTGATAACAGTTTCTTTTAACTAAAATATTAATTAAGGAAATGCACAATATAATGTCCTTAATTAATTTATAAGGAGCTCAGCACTAAGAATAGAAGAAGAGAAAGAAAATCTAGAAGAGAAAACATCTGTTTATGGCTGAGTAGGGCCCACTAATTTTAGAATCCGATGCCTAAATTTTTTTAATGCTTCAGCTATCTCCATACCTCATGGGATTGTTGTGTTGGCAGTGGTGTGAGACCAAGTGCCTAGACATTTCTCCATATCTTTATCGAACTCGGTATGCTCCATGTATTCTTTATTGGCCTCATCAATGGCAGATTGAAGAGAGAAAATGTTCTTTATCTTATCTTTGGTAAATAACTCTTCTTTGAACAAGTTTTCTTTGACAAATGTTTTGAACTGGGATTTGATCTCTTGAAGAGAGAAAGGAACACCTGAAGTTTCATCATGAAGATGGCAATGAATATCTTTAAAGGCAGAAGAAACACAAGTTTTGAAAGACTCTCCTTGCTGCCAACTATTCCTTAATCCTCCCAATGCTTCCTGCATAACCTTTATTTTCCATTCAACCCTGAAAATTCATGCCTTTGATAAGTTGTTCTTGGCATCATCAAAAAATTTATTGGCCAACAATATTTTCTCATCAGTTTGGTGCATCAGGTGAAGATCTATAATACAAATACTCCAAACCTTCGGCTCTTTTTCCATAGATTTAATTGAGGAGAGATTCTGCTGCAAGTTGGCCACCTTTTCATTGGTTTTGAAGGCATCCACAATGAAGTTCAAACCTGCTATGGTCATGTCATCAACGATGGCTTCCATATCCTTTCCATAAGTGGAATACCTATGTATGTCCTTGATACTCTGAACTTCATCCTAACTGAGAATCATGGGAGATGGAAGGGAAGCCAGTGGGGCACGATCCAATACCTTATCCTTGGCCAATAATGACTTGATAAAGCTGTATAGAACTTGGTTGTATTCTTCCAACTTTTCTATAGTCGGCTTTCCCTTCTCAATTCATTCAATAACCCTTGTTATCATTTCCTGGAGGTTATGAACTTTACTCTCAGGAGTGAATTATCCCATTGGGATCCTTGAAAGCTGTAAATCAGAGACCAAAATATCCTGCTCTACCTTATCAACCTTGGGCTTTGCAACTTCTAGGAACTGCTGGCCCTGAGCATCAGTTACTAACCTTGAAGTGGTCTTGGATTTCTTTGCTGGAGGGGGAGGGGTAGTACTCAATAGAGCTGCCACAACATCAAAATTTGGCCCTGTTAAACGAGAAGAAGATTTTCTCTTCTTACTATCAACCAAGGGTTGCACCTAGGAAAAGGTAGAAGAAGAAGAGGAAGGAACAAGAGGCCCAAGAGCAAGTGAAATCATGGCACTTAGAGTATTAACCACTGTTTCCTCTAGCAAAGAAGTGGATGGAGCATCAGGAGCTTCCTTTGCAGAGGAGTCTGTGGTATTAGGAGGTTCAGTACTAGACATTTCCTTTTCTTCTTCAACAGTGACTTCAGGAGCTCCTACAGGATTTGGAACTTCACCATCATCACTCTCACTAAGAACAATAATGTTCTCTAGTCCTGAAGGTAATTCTGAATTCTCAAGAAAATATTCTTCTTCAATTGGTTCCTGTTTAACCTCTTTGATCTTCTTTTGATACACTTGAGTAGAAGAAGAGGGAGTAGATGATTCGGGCTCCTTCATTGAGGAAGAATGAGGGGTTTTCTCAAGTACCTCAGGTACTGGTTGTATGTGCTTCCTTTCCTAGTGTGGAAGTATCTTTGGAAGAAGATCCACCATGATTCTTCTTGAGCTCACAAACTTTCCTGTCAAACCAAACTTTTGTTCTTACAAGAACAGGGGCAATAATCTCAACCAAATCATCTCTCTCTCTTTTGTACCAATCCAGATCTTCTAAAGGAGTGTGTTTGATTGATGTTTCATATTCAAAGGATTGTAAGTCCTCATCATCATCCTTAAATCCTTCAGGAACTTGGTAGAGATTGAGATCTCTAATTTGTTGTAGAGAGAGTCTACCATAGTGCCTCCGTCTGGCTTCAAAATCATCTACACAATCAGCCCAGTAATCCTCAGTATCTGGCTTGTGATGATAGATTATCCTGAGGTTCTGATCAATAAACTTCTTCAGATCAAAACAAGTCCTAGGTCTGAAGAAATGGACAGTGAGAGGAGTGATAGCCCTTTCTACATTTTGGGCATCCAAAGCTGTTTTACATGTATAGTTTCCCAAGGAGATAGGGAAATGCAGACCAGTGATCTTCTTGTCCCTATAGGTTCTATGGAGTTTATCAAGTTGCCTACACATTTCAAACAGAGCCATTTTATCATTGCAAAACATGGGGAGCTTGAGCATTCTATCTTCATAGCCAGCCATCCTAATGTATGATAACCTCCTGAATTGGATGAAGAAAGCCCCATACTTGGCTATCAAGTTCATATCTTCGTCAGAAAATCTCCTAGTAGTATCATCACCTTCTAATAGTCTTACAATGTACATGGTGAAAACATCATCGACTCTACTGAAATTGTGATTGCTAGCTTCAAGGGTAAACTGAGGGCAATATGTGTAAATATTCTCATTCTTTTGGCCCTCCATGTAGGTGAAACCAAACCACTTCCAGGATGCAGCCATGGTATACATGAGATAAGAAGTCATATAGAACTTCTTAGTCTGTTGAACACTAGACAATTGCTCAGTCAAATTCATGCAAACAATTTCAGCCCAATTAATGTTCTGCTTTCCCTCATAGATGATATTTATAAAGGGGCACATCCAGAAGTGAAATTCATTGGTGGAAGGCAACCCCATGATATGAGCGAAGCAAAATAATAAAATCAGA
Organism: Taxus chinensis; assembly: GCA_019776745.2. NCBI lineage: Eukaryota > Viridiplantae > Streptophyta > Pinopsida > Cupressales > Taxaceae > Taxus > Taxus chinensis. The sequence goes on from CM034157.1 coordinate 391,448,031, forward strand.
TAAACTCCTCATTAAAATCAACTCTGAATAATGCCTTGGAGAGTCGGGACGCTCCCTTCTTAGGGTTCTTTAACCATGATTTTTCTATTCGGGCCTTGTTTTTCTCACTGTCTTGATTGAACATGGTTTGAGCTTGAGCACGAGTGAGAATTATGGAATCTTCAGTCTTTGGAATGCGTAGGGCAGCAAAAATTGTGGCAGCATCCAGTCTAGCAATTAATTCCCCATGCACATTAGTAAGTTCCTTGGTATCCAGGCTAAAATGGGCTCCGCAGGAAAGCACGGTGTCGGCACATTGTGTAGAGATAGGAAAACCAGCCGCATATGCAATTCCACTGTCACTGATCATTTGTGCCATGGGAGCAGGATTAGAGCATGTTAGTCTACCCCAAAAATCTCCAAAATCTAAGTGTTGAACCTCACTATCTCCAATATCAGGTACAGAGGTCTCAAGAGGTGACACATGTTCTTGACCTTGAAACTTGATCTTCATTTTTTTGCAACGCGCAGGGGAATAGCCTTCCAAGATCAAAATTGTGATGAAAATGCAAAGGGATACAGGGGCACGAGAAAAAAAATTAATGGCAAGGATTTGAGCAAGAGATGGCAAGCGAGCAATGTGAAAAATGCATAGGGGATAGTCCCATTAAATAGCCATTCAGGAGAGAGAAGGTCATTAAATGCACATTAAATTCACCTTGCACTAACTCAAAAAGATGAAAAGTGGGAAAAGTAGAGAAAACTGGCCCAGACGGTCTTTGGTACATTTGGGACATGAGGGACGCGAAGATGTGATCCAACTGACGTGGGTGATGCGGGGAATGTGGGCCAAATGAGCATGGGCATGGTCTAGGAACTCAGAAACATGAAGGACGTGAGGGATGCAAAGATGTGATTCGACCTGATGCACGTGTGGTGCAGGGAATGTGATGAACAGAAAGCATCACAAACGACATTTGGGATAGATGGGACAAAATTACATGAAGAACCCGATGGGGGCGATGCGAGTGATCGGGGAAAAGGAAGTCTAGGTGAACTTGGGACAAACGGGCCAAAAAGTTCTGATAAAGCCGTCAGTCAAGGATTTGTGGGGAAAGTGGCCGATCGGTGAACAGAAGGCCCAGCAGTACTTGGGACATGAGGGACAAAAATGTTCTGACAGACCCGCAAATCACCAAAATGACTCCAATAAATGTGAATTTTCACTATCTCCTCAAATTTTTACTTCACTAGAACATTACTAAAGGGTGTCAACTCAAAAATTTTCAAATTTTTGACTTTCAAAAGAGGGGAAATTTTGAGAGGACAACAACTGGCTCTTTCTGGGGATGACGTGACTAGGTCATAGGAACAAGGCAAGACAAGAATCAAGAAAAAATCTGGGAAGAAGAACAGTGCCTTATCCATTGGGCAAATAGATTCAAAGGTAAGACAATATAGAAAACAACACACCAAAAATATGAAAAGAAAAAAACAAAACAAAGGAAAGGGAAAGCAAACACACACTGTACATAATATACGTAGGACTTCCTATTCACCTAAGACTTGAAAATTTTTAGGTACTGCCCACTATAAGGGAGTGGGAGAGAGCATCCATCCATGTAAACAAGATAGAAATAATTTTCATCGAGCAAAGTGTCTAATTATAAAAGGACCAAATGAAAGAGAATGAAACATACCATGGCTTCCTCGAGGTTCATGTCTTTTATAACAAGACAAAACACTGTCTCCAAATTTTTTATCTCTGGATCTGATTTTCTTGTCAAACAAATATTTCACCTTCTACTGATGGGTAGATATTCTATCAAAAACCTATAGCCTATATTCATTCAACTTATGAAGATACATGATCATTTTATCTAAAGAATCACTAAAACTAGTTTCCTCAATGGCCTTTATCAAATACAAAGTTGGTATCTCCACTGTCATTGGTAGTTAGGCTTCTACACCATACAACGCTTGAAAAGGGGACATCCCAACTACTATTTTAGGTCTAATTCTATCTTCCCAGAGAGCATCATAGAGCTTCTTGTACTAGTTTCTATTAGAATCATTAACAAGTTTCCTTACAATAGCCACCAGATTCTCATTGGTTGATTCTACCTATCCATTCCCTTGAGGGTAGTAATCTGAAGAGTGAACAAGGGAAATTTCACATCCATAATCGAAATCCATCATCTCAGCAGATAACAAATTTGAAGCATTATCAGTCACAATCTTGTTTGGTATTCCAAACCTTACCAAGATGTTTTCTTTGATGAAATTACACACCACCTCATAAGTAGTACTCTTAACTGGAATGGCTTCTACCCACTTAGTGAAATAATCTGTGGCAGTCAACACATGAGTATGTCATGTACTTGAAGATGGATTAAGTGTTCTAATGAAGTTCAAACCCTAGCGTTGAAAGGGTTCTTCAATCACAATTGGTTTTAGCGGTAAAGCATCCAACTTTGGTCTTCCCACAAAGGTTTGACAAGCTTCACATTTTTCAACCCACCTTCATACATCCTTAAATAAAGTAGGCCAATAGTACCCTGCACGAAGAATTTTGTGGGAAGTTATGGAAGATGAGAAATGACCCCCACAGGCTTGATCATGGAAGGCTGAGAAAAGAATTTTTTTTTCTCTTTGTCAACACATTTCAAGAATCTTCCATCCACTCCTCATTTGAACAAAGCATTCTCCCACAACATGTACTATGTTGATCTTAGTTTTACATCCCTCTTCTCCTTGGAAGTTAAATGAGATGGGCACTGACCATAGGTGAGTAAGTGAGAAATTTCAGCATACCATTCATCCATTGAGCTGAGAAATAGAAAAATAGGAACATCGACCTCATCCTTAGGCAATTCATGACCAACTCTTGCAAAAATGAGTTCACAGAGGCCTTTACCCCGAAATAATTTAGTTAGTCTGATGTCAATATCATATTCATGAAACTTTGATACCCAGTTTCCTCTCTTAGTTCCAAATTCTTGTTGTGTAAGAATAAACTTGATGGTTGTATCAGGCACTTATAGCAGAGAGTGAGAGTTAAGGATATAGAATCAAAACTGCTTAACAACTTTAACCACTGCAAAAGTGTGTTTCTCCATCATAGTGTAATTTAACTCATGATTTTTAATAATATAACTGATGAATGCAATTGGGAGCTCGTGACCTTTAGAATCTTTCTAGGTCAACACAATAGCCAGGTTATTTTCTGTGGAATAGCAATAGATAATAAAATCTTTGCTAAAATCTGGACATGCTAAGATATGAGTCTTAACAATATATTTTTTAATATTTTCAAATGCTTCCTTTCCATGAGTGGACCAACCAAATGTTTGCTTTCCTTTTATCATCCGAGAGATATTCAAATTCAACTCTGCAAAATCAGGGATGAATCTTCTCAGGAAGTTTATCTTCCCAAAGAAAGAATGCACTCCCTTTTTACTTGTAGGAAGAGGAATCTTCTGAATAGCTTGAACTTGTTCAGGATCAATATTGTTCCTTATTTAGAGACAACATGTTCCAAAAATTTTCCCTTTGTGACACAAAAGACATATTTCTTAGGATTTAGGGAAACTCCATGTTCTTTGCATTTCAAGAGAACTATTTCTAGATGTTGAAAGTGATCTGCTTAGTTTTTGGAAAATACAGTTAGGTCATCTAGATACACAACAATACATTTTCCTTTCAAACTTCTAAAATCCAAATCCATAGCTCTTTGAAAGGTGGCACCAGCATTGATGATACCAAATGGCATCCTCTTGTAAAAATAACTACCCCAAGGAGTGTTAAAGGAGGTCTTGTGCTGATCTGGAGTATTGACTTCTACTTGGTTATATCTTGAGAAACCATCAAGCATGGACAACATCTCAAATCCTATAACAACTTACATCACTTGGTCCATCATGGGTAGGGAGTAGTTATCCTTCAAAGAAGCTTGATTCAAATTCTTAAAATCAACACAAATCCGAATCTCACCATTTTTCTTCCTAATAGGCACAATGTTAGCAATCCAAGTTGAATGATGAATGGGAAAGATAATTTTGGCCTTCAACAACTTTTATATCTCCTGAAAAATGGTGTCAGTAATCTATGGATTGTACTGCCTTTGCTTGTTTTTTAAAGGTTTAATCCCATTTTTGAGAGGAATAAAATGTTGCATTTATTTGGGCTAAAAAGCTTTCAGATCATCATAAGAATAATAAATTACATCAACATTGTGATTTGACCCCAAAATGGTTCTTCTTTTCCTCTTGTGTGCAACATTTCCCAACATTCACCATTTTGGGGTCAGCAGAGTTCCCAATGCTAACCTTTTCATATTCAGCAGATTGATGGGCTCCTCTTGAAGCTTTAGCCTTAACATACATGTCCTGTTTATCAAAAAATTCCTCCAGACTCACCATCCCTTTAGGGATCTTGTTACCTTTTAGTCTGATGCACCCATCTTGATATGTCTCCTCTTTAACACCTTCCTCATTAGAAGATACACTCTCATGAGGCAAATTGTCACTTCGTTTGAAATAAAATTGTTCAAAGTTATCCCTGAGTTCTAGGAAAGAGAGGAAATGTTGATCATCATTGAAAAATTTCCAATTTCTTGCATTATCTGGTACACTTGGTCTATGGATCATTTGAATGGGGAATTTATCCTGAGAGAAATTAGGGTGAGGTATCAGCAATGATCCTGAAACAACTAGAGAATCAGCCTTCATGTTATTTTACCTTGGCACTACTTCAATGGAAAAGGCATCAAGAAATTCAATAGAATCCCAAACCATATTCCTATAATACTTCAATCTTCTATTATTTACTTAGAAAAGGTTTTTGACTTGTTTAACAACTAGTTCTGCATCTCCATGAGCCAGAAGATTCTTCACACCTTTCTCCTTTACCACGTTAATTCCAAGGATGAGAGCTTCATACTCTGTTGTGTTATTGGTATATTCAAATTGTAGTTTGAATGAGAAAGGATGAACCTTTCCTTCTAGAGATATCAGTACCACACCAGCCCTATAACCAACCAAGGAACAACTTCCATTAAATTCCAAATTCCAAACACCATTAAGATCATGAAATACTTCTTTGGGATGTTTTGTTTCATCCTGAGACATAATAATATAGTTGTCATGCCCAATATCCTCATAAAGTATTTGTGCTTTAGGATCATCTATCTTTTACTCAATATACTTAGATTTCTTCTCAGGCAATAGCTTCTTCATCTTCTTATTGACTGGTATAAGGGTATGTGACCAATCCATTTGAATTTCTCCTCCCACATCCTTACAGAAGTTCCTACTCAACAGCATGCCATATGAAGGAGGGATATCATCTACCAGAATAGTAGTTATAACATTTTTCTCTAGTAAGGCAGCAAAAGCTACATGTGCATCTTTAATTCTTCCAACCAAAGGCACCTCCCAACTCTCCATAGAATAACAAGAACTAATAGTGTGTGTGAGGGTAAGACCCAGAACATGGGCCACTTTAGTAGGAATTACATTATCTGATGCTCTTGAGTCTATGACACAGTTACTAAGTGTATGGCTTACTATAAGGAGGGTCACATAAAATGGTTTGATTTTCTCATTAGGTGAGGTGACTACAACCACAAGGTTTGGTTGGGCTGCAGAAGATGGAGTAGGGAAAATACCTTTAGAAGTATTGGGAAAAATTTTGGAATGGGAATTGACAAAGTGGACCATTTTGGCAAAGGATTTTGGATGAGTTTGATAGTACTCAGCTTCTAAAATTTGGGATTTTGTCTTATTAAGGTTATCAATGATATCAAAATATCTAGAGCTGGTTGGGCTATCATCACTAGGAATACTAGGCTTATGAAATTTAGGAACTGGAGAAAAAGAAGTTTTAACAGTAGGATTAGGAAAAGAAGAATTAGAAAAACTCACCTTCTGTGTGGATGTGGTAGGAATAGGATATCCTCTTTTTGTAATTACGGGGATAGTCGTGGGATGCTGCTTGGACCTCTTAGTGGGTTGCATCACTTTATCCTTCTTATTTGTCTATTCTAGAGTCATAACAGCATATGACTCACTGTTCATCTCTACTACTACTTCATCATAATCATCTTCTTCATCAAAACCTTTAGTGGTGAAGAAATTAACCTGAGACCCCTCAAGTTCTTCCAGCTCTTCATCAGCCTCTTCTTCAGGTTCTTCAAAATCTTCATTAACCTCTTCATCATTAGGTTCTTCAACCTCACAAGTTGAATTAATAGGGACCTTGATGGGTGGTCCCTCAATTTCTAGCCTTGTCTGAGAGGAAGGAAAACAATTTCTAGGCCGAAAATTCCTTTTTGAAACATATGTATAAGGAGCATGTTGAGCCAATTATTTCTTGATGGCAATAAGGTCATTACAAATATTTTGTACTAATTGATCTACATTAGGTCCAGGAGTAGAGGAAGAGGAAGAAGAAGATTTATATTTGGAAGGATCTCTTTTCAACTTACCGGACATGATTAATTCATCTTCAACACTAATGGCTAATCACTGGTCCTCATCCAATGTTGCAAGATTGGGTCTTCTCAATGCATAGCTTACTTTAGGCAATTGAGCATTCAGGAAGAATTTTTTTTGAATTTTATCTACATGTTGGGTATCTAGTGGGATTTAATCAATCAACTTATTGAACCTGGCCACAAATTTTCTCATGGGCTCCCATGATTCTTTCTTTATTTGAGAAATCTGGGCTACCAAAGCATGCACATCTTCTACAAGTTTGAAACAGTTCTCAAATCTTGTTCTCATCATGGTCTAATTGGTAATGGCCCCAGTAGGAAGATGATAGAACCAATCTACCGCATTATCTTGCAAAGTCTCTACAAAAATCCTCACCAAGAAATCTTCATGCTCAACTATGAGGACTCCACATTCACCTGTGAAAGCTGCAATATGCTCATCAGGATGCACCTTTCCATCACCTTTGAACTTGGGGAAGTTCTTCTTATTACCCTTGGGTAACTCAGCGGGGTTACCTGCTTGCTAGGTAGAAGATACCAGTTGCCTAAAGTAGTCCATTGGGCATGGAGTCATCAAATATTCATTTTATAACCCCAACTGACTCAGAATGTGTAAGGAGGAAGATGGAATATCACCTGATGGAAGCAATGACTGCAAAACATCTCCATGGATAGCAAGTTGTGCCAAAGCACTTAGGGAAAACAAAACTAACCTATAGCAAAACAATGTGCACAAGCACTTGGAGGAATGAAAATCTAATCTAATACTTACAAGGTAGTGAACTTCCCTCTAGAAGCAATGCTTGAGATAGATTCCATTGACTGGAATCTGCAGTTCTTCACCATCCAATGAGGCCAATTGGAAAGCATTGTTGTCCTTACACTTCGTGACCATGTATGGTCCACTCCAAAGGGCATCAAATTTTGAATGCTTTCCTGGTTTTTCTCTATCCACATCCCATTTCAACACTAGATCTCCAACTTGAAAAGATCTATCCTTGCCCTTCTTATCAAAGGTCTTCTTGATCAAAGCTTAATCCTTCTCCATTGCTTGGGATGCCTGATTTATAATCTCTTGCAGCTCCATCAACTCTGCATACCTCACCTCTATGGGCTCAAACTCTAACAACTCCAGCTGCTTCATGAGTTCCCATGTTGGCAACTCAAGTGACACGGGCAAGATTTCCTCTCTTCCATAGACAAGTTTGAATGGAGAGTTACTTGTGGATCTTTTGGGAGTTATCCTATCAGCCCATAAGGCTGATTTCAGTTTGGCATGCCAAGACCTTTGATTCTCATCAAGAGTCCTCCTAATGATCCTCAACAAGTTCTTGTTTGTAGACTCGGCCTGGCCATTACCTTGAGGGTAATGGTCTGATGAAGTGCTTAGGTAGATACCGTTCTTGACAGCCCACTCAGTCACCTTAAATCCAATGAATGACAATGCATTATCAGAGATTATTGTAGTAGGCATACCAAATTTGGTTGTTATCCCCTCATAAAAGTCTAAGATGCTAGACTCATTTGCCTCTTTGAGTGCTACTACTTCTTTCCATTTGGTGAAGTAGTCTGTGGTTATCAAAATCCATTTGTGCCCCTGGCTTGAATTGGGATTAATGACTCCAATGAAGTCCAAACCCCATTGCATGAATGGCTGGTCAACTGAGATTGGATGTAATGGAATGGCAGCAAGTCTCTCTTTTCCTGTGAAGAATGCACAATTCTTACACCTCTTGATCCATGCATAGCAATCACTGAAGATTTTAGGCCAATAATAACCAGCCTTCATGATTTTTAGAGTTGTCACTCTTGGTGAAAAATGACCACTAGCTGGTCCACCATGGAACTCTTCCAACACCCTTTGAATTTGATTTGTGCTAATGCATCTCAGCAACACTCCATTCACATCTTTCTTGAACAAAACTCCATCAACAATGGCATACGGGACAACCTACAATCTGAAGTGTCTCCTTTGGGTCTTGTTCATTTCTGGAGGGCATACACCTGTGCCTAGGAAGTGCATTATATCTTGGGTCCAGCAAGGAGCAGGGGCAGCATTGTCTTCTTCTTGATTGCCACTTAGCTCATGGCTGTCCTGGACTGTCAAAACAGTCTCTTCTTCATTGCATACTTCTCTTTTCTTCCCCAAAACCAGCTGCTCACACAATCCTTTCCCTCTTACCAGCTTGGTGATCTTGATCTCAATTTCATACTCTATGACATGGGTGATCCAACCTGCCCTTTTCTCATTCAAATCCTTGTTGAGGAGGAAGTCCTTAACCCCAGCATGTGAGACTAGCAACTGGACCTTGTTGTTTGAGACTAAATGCTTGAATTTCTTCAAGCTTCTGATTACTACCAGCACATGCTTCTCAATAAAAGAGTACTTCACCTCATAGTCATCTAGGCTCTGGATGAAGAAGGCAATTAGCTGCTCATCATTATCCTTGTTCTGCTGTACCAAAATGGTAGAAATAGTGTCATTACCTCCAAATGCATAGAGGATGGAATCCTTGGAGAAGTCTGGGTTGATGAGAGTTAGTGCTTGAGAGATGGCTTCTTTGATTGCTTCAAAACTCCCCTTGCCTTCTGCTGTCCACTTGAAATCCATGCTCTTATTTAACATTTTAGTGATGGGCTTGACAAGGGCTGCAAAACCTGGGACAAACCTTTGAACAAAGTTTATCCTTCCCAAGAAAATCTGAAGGGATTTCTTGTGGCTTGGCAATGGTAGTACTCTTATGGCTTCAACCCTTTCTAGATCAATTGCTAATCCTTCTTTGGAGACAATATGGCCAAGGAGCTTTCCTTCATGTGCAAGAAAGATGCACTTCTTAGGATTCAAAGAGACTCCAAATCTCCTACACCTCGTGAAGACTTGCCTCAAATGAGAGAGGTGCTCTGCTGCATTTTTTGAAAAAATAGTGATATCATCAAGGTAAATCAGCACCACATTGTTAATCAAACCTTTGAATGCCATGTCCATTGCCCTTTGGAAGGTAGCATCAGTGTTGGACAGCCCAAATGGCATTTTCCTGTATGCAAAAGTTCCCCATTTAGTTGTGAAGGATGTCTTGAACTGGTCCTCTTCCTTCACCATAATTTGATCGTAGCCTGAGTAGCCATCAAGTAGTGAAAACCTCTTTGAGCCAGCCACAACTTGCAAGATTTCCTCCATGGAAGGGAGTGGGTAATGGTCCTTGAGAGAGGCTCTATTCAAGTCTCTGAAGTTAACACACAATCTGATCTCTCCACTCTTCTTTCTGACTGGAACTAATTTGGCAACCCAACTAGAATGCTCGATTGGGAATATGATCCTTGACTCAATCAGCTTGTCCAATTCTTTCCTCATGAGAGGCTCCATGTGTGGATTGACTGGTCTTTGTTTCTGCTTGACAGGCTTAATATTTGGATCCAATTTGATGGTATGTTGAGCTAAGTTGGGATTGAAACCCTTCAAGTCTTCATAGCTCCAAGAAAACATGTCAGGGAACTCTTGGCACAGCTATATGAACTCATACCTTTCTTGTTCAGGTGTCATCCTTCCAATTTGCAATGGTTTGTTCTCTTCTACCAAGATGGATACTGAATCCTCTCTCTTGACCTGAATGTTTGCTTTTTCCTTTCTAAACTGGTCATTGGGATTAAAAATGGAATCCAAAGTGATAAGTCCCTTGGGCAGCTTGTTAGTTCTCAGCTGTACTACCTGGTCACCATACTACTGTTCCAATCTCTCTTGATTCTTTCCTGAGAACTCAGCTTCTTCTTGCAAGAAGTGGATGATTTGCTAGTCATTTTCAAACACTTTCCAACTAACATTGTTATCCGGTACTGAAGGCCTCACAATCACGTGGATGTTTGGTTTTAACTTTTCTTTTTGAATGCTTTCCACAATGTCAAAGGCTGCCCCTACTGCTGCAAGCCTGTCAGCAACTTGATTCTCTTTCTTAGGAATGGATTTGATGCCAAAACCCTCAAAATCTTCCATGAGGTCCCACACCCTATTTTTGTAGCACCTGAGTAGATCATTCTTGGAAGCATGCTACCCCTTGACCTAATTTACAATCAATTCACTATCACCAAAGACTTGCAAGTTCTTTATTTTCTTCTTGATTTCCCAATGCATCCCTTGCACCAAAGTTTCATATTCAACAGTGTTATTGGAGCATGTAAACTAAAATCTAAAATCTGAATAGTACTTTACTTCTTGAGGTGAAACAAGCATGGCTCCACCTCCTGCACCTTACCTACCCCTTGATCCATCAAAAAATAGCTGCCATACCTCATTGTCATCTTTGTGGTTTAGCTTGGTGATGCTAGGAATAGGCTGATTTTCTTCGTGTATGCAATAGACTCCCAGCTCAGATTCTTCCACTTCTTAATAAGGATCAAATGCATGTATCTTGTTTGCCCATTCATCAAGAGTTAGATCTGGGATGCTTCCAACCTTAGTGTCAGCCTCATCGGTGCTTGGGTGATCTTCTTGATCAAATGCTGAGAAATTGGCATTAATCTGACTTGGAGTGTAAGGCTCAATATGGGAAGTTTGCAATAGGTTCTGACCTAATTGTAGCCTTAGTTCCATACCTTGTTCTGAACAGCATGTGTGAGCAATCAGCAGACAAATATCCCCCAATCTTGGCTTTGAAGTCCCTTGACAAGCATAGGGCAAAGAGTGGTGGAAGGTCTATGACTGATACATCTTGTAAAACAACAACATTTGGACATGCATGCAAGGTAAGACTCAATTTTCTAATCACTCCAACTGTTGCTACTACTGTCCCATCCAGCTGCACTACCCCTTTGGATATGGTTTCATACTGGAGCCCTAGCTGATCAGCTATTTGTTTAGGCATTACCGAGCTACTTGCCCTGGAGTCTATCATGTAATTGTGCACTAGCTGATTTCCAATGATCAATGAAACATAGAAGGGAGGGGGTTTCAACATTTTACCTTGCTATCTTCCATGATTTCCCTCAGGCTGGGTAGCATTTGTAAGCACTTTGTCTTGCATCTGAACTTGCTGATTCGAAGTTGGCTAGTCCTTCATGGTAGCTTGCAGCAGTTCTCTTTGGCCTGGGATAGATAGGGATTCCCACATTGATATATTAACATTTGTATTCTTCATCTGATCAATGATACTGAATGGTGATGAAGGATATCTTTGTTCTCCCTTGGTTTGCACATTTACTCCTTGCACGTGGGCAGCAACAGCTGACATTTGAGTTGGCCTAGGAGTTGTTCTTGGCTCCCCTTGTGCATTTGAAATTGGATTTTGCTTGCCAACCATTTGTGGAGCCATGGGAGGTTGTGGACTGGTTGGGGCTAATGGCTGTTCTTCACCCAAATTCCTTCTCTTTGACCTTGTGTTGGCTGTAATACCTTAATAAAATGCTTGATTCATGCCATAGAAATCTTCTGCTTTCCAGTTTACCAATGTGGTGTCATTTGGGGCTGATTACTGTTGGAATGTTTCTTGTTGTTGGCTGTTTTCTTGACTACTCTCACCCTCCACACCAGTAGTTGTCACCATTAATGCTTGATTCAAAGCACCATTGAAGCACATGGATTGGTTATGAGCCTCATTGCATGGAAAACACCAATCATACTCCTGGGAAATGTTGTTTTGTGTTGGCACCAATGCCTTAGAGGCAGATATGGCATTTGGATTATAGGGCTGAAATGGTCTATTGGAAAGAGGCCTTGTTTGATTCATATTTGCAACTGGATTAGGTGGCCTTTGTGGTTGGTATGGCTACCTATTGGGCTGGGCTTGGGGTTGATAAGAAGGTCTAAAACCTTGGGCTTGTTGCCTCTTGAGAGTAACCAGCTCATTTCCTAGGTTTTACAATTGCTTCATGACATCTTGAAGCTCATTTGGGGCACTTGGAGATGAAGTGGAAGCTTCATTTGAACTCTAATTTCTAAGAGTGGGAGAAGGAGCCAAATTAGGTGCTTGATTGGTGTTTGGACTCTCTAAACTTGGAAACAGTGGCATGGGAGTTCTAGGGGCAAGTTTTCCAGCTTGGATCAAATAATTTTCAGCTCTAATGGCAATGCTATAAGCCATAGGGATAGTTATGCCTCCCATGGACTGAATCAACATAGAAATATCATAATTTAGAGCTTTGAGATAGTAGAGAAAATCACCTTCTGTGGTTGGCCTGACTGCCACTGGAATTCTCTCCCAAGTCTTTTGAAATCTGAAGTTGAAATCGGTCAGCTGCTCATTGGGAGCTCTCTTGATGGTTGTCAGCTGCTCCAAAAGAGACAAGTTGTCTCCCTTTTCTCTAAATTACTCGTGAAGTGCTATACACAACTGATTCCAATTTGTGATAGAACCAGCTCCGAGGCTCCTAAACCATTGCAATGCTTTACCCTTGAATGAAGATGCCAGTAACTTGACAGCCACTTGCATCTCATTGAAATCATGAATTACACAAAGGTTAGCAATATCTTTAACATGATCACTTGGAGTAGTTTGATTTTCTCCAGTGAAGTATGGAATGTTCTTCAAGGCTAAAATAGGAATTGGATGTTGTGCATTGAGGGCAAGTGGGCTGCTGCCTGTGAAGTTGACATAGGGGTTTTTTTGTGCCATTCTAATTGGTCTTAAAACCCTTGTTGACTGAATGAAAGTCCTACCAGGTGGAGGAGTTGAGAGGGTTCTGTTTGGTGGAGATGGAGACCTTTGAATCCTTCTTCCTCTTTTCCTTCTTCTTGGGGATAATTGCATGCATTCAAACAACACTTCTTATTCTCCAGCTCTTAACCTTGTGGTGACTCTGCTCATGAGTTTTTAGGCCTACATTGCTGAAACCAGTTGATTCTTCCCCTTGGAGTCGCCAGATATGCAAATAATAGCTCTTTTCAAGCAAGAAAATTGCAGAAGATGCACATCAACTTTGCTGTAATAAAAATGAGACCTCTAGTGTCCCACCGGGCGTGCCAAAACTACTAGTGCAAAATCACAGCACCCCTGGATGCAAATCAAGGTTCTAGATGATGTCTTAGGCATCCAGTGCGATTACACAGCATGGAAATCTCTCTCCAAGTGTGGGACTTGTGAAAATGAGAGAGGAATCTCCATATTAGAGGTTGGTTCCTCAAACTCCTCTGATTTACATCTATATTTACACAACTACAGAGGTTCATATCCTAATCCTACTCTAAATTGCAAAGAGATAGGGATAGAAGTGCAAAAATTGAAACTAACTAAAGATTGTGATGCACTAAAAGGAGTGGTGAATATTTTTGTCATGCAAATAGACACAAACAAAATATTGTAACATAAAATCATACACAGGCTGATAAGATATAATTTAGGATCTGAAATGAAGCAAATAATACAAACAAAGGACTGAAAACCCATTCACAAAGTTTGCATTATCATTTCCAATGTCAAAAACCACTGCATTACAACCTCAGAGAGGTAGAAAACCTGTTACAATCCTTGAAGAGGTCTGATTCTTGCAACAATCACTTGTTGGAGGTGAAAGAAGAAGTTTGCTATGCCAAAAAATGTTCCACCCTTTAGAAATGAGCCAAAACTGACTTTTACATTGCATGGGTCGAGCCCAGGAGAGAGAAAACGTACAAAACATGGGAAACCATTCCTCATTGACTAAAAATGCATTAAATCAGCAAGGAGGACCTTACAAACCCATAACCTGTCATTTTTGACCAAATTGGAGGAGAGTGCGACCCATTCTGCATTAAATTTAGTCGTTGAAATGTCATTTCTGGCCATGGACACATACCAGAGCCGTTTCTGAATTTTCTCTCTTGAAACTAAACCAAAATCCAAAATTGACCATGAAATCCTATAGAGAATTTCATAATCTTTCCAATGATATAAAGAACATGTAAATCTGAGCTCTGGATCAGAAGATATGAAGGTTTGAAGTTTTAGGGCAAAACCGCCCAAAAAACGGATGTCGGGAAAAAATTTTAAATTTTGACCTTTTTGCATTTTGGAAAAATTTTCAAAAAAATTTCCACGCTCCACCGGTCGGATGTCACGTGTCAGGTGCTGGTTCACTGAGAAATTCTCTCTCCTTCACCTTTCCCCAGGCTTTTGCTTGAAATTTCAACCTTTTTAACTCTTTCGAAAATTTTCTATTTTTTCCCCCGTGCCTCGCCACTTGGGACACGTGGCACGCTTTGGTTGGTTGACATGGGTGCGGGGGTATCTTTTAACTTTTAGTTTTTTGGCCAAAAGTTTTCCAAATTCTCCAAGTCCTCCCCGAGCTCCGCACTCCCCTTCTCCTTAGGACACGCATCCTCTTTTTATTGGCTCGGGCCAACGCTCCAAACTTCACCTTTGGAAACTCGGCAAAACATTAAGTAAAAATCTCACCCTTTCCTCCGCTGTTCCGATCCACGAAGACACGTGTCATGTTCTGATTCGTTGGTGGCTCTTTCAGCTGCCCACATCCACCACGTACTTCTGGCTCAGATGTCCCAAACTGTTTGGGACAAATTCTTCCAATCCACCCGATTCGGGCTTCCCTGTCCCTCTTTGAGGCGTGGTACATTTCCATTGGCTCTCGGCTCCTTTGGCTTTTCACGTCCCTTACGTCCATTTGTTCCAATTGTCCTGGACTGTCTAGGACAAATTCTTTCGAACCGCCTGAAATGGGCTGCCTTTGCTCTCGGCCGCTTCGCCTTTTTGCGTCCTTCGCGTCCTCATGGCCCAGATGTCCCAGCCTTATCTGCACAACAGTTAGTCAATTTTTTCACCTTTGGCTGGTTCTCCCTTTCGCATCCCACACATCCCCACATCCCGCACGTCCCCATGTCCCGGATGTCCCAATTGCTGCGTGGACCGCTTGGAGGCTTTTCAGCCGGTTCACGCCCCGACGTCCCAACTGTCCCAAAGGCCGCCTGGACCAGGACTTAGCCAATTTTCATGATTTTTTCTGCCCCAAGCTTGTTTTTTGCAACTTTTTCACCCTTTTTTAGAACTTTCTCTTTTCTCCTTGGACAGGAGAGTTAGAAAAAAAAGCCGAGGGGACCCCAGAAACATGATTTTTTGCTTTGAATCAATCTATCTTGCTTGGGACCGAAGAATTTAATGCATGTTATCAAAATTACCCTGGGGGGTGAATTTTGGATGACAGTCTCTACAAAAATCCTCACCAAGACATCTTCATGCTCAACTCTAAGGACTCCATACATGACTATGAAGGCTACAATATGTTCATCAGGATGCACCTTGCCATCACCTCTAAACTTGGGGAAGTTATTCCTGTTACCCTTGGGTAACTTGTGCAAAGGTTAAGGGAGGGCAATAGGCCCAACATGGTGGCCCCAAAGTAATGGAACTTCCATCCTTGGAAAAAATGCTTGAAGAGGAACTAAAACACTAGCAAGAATCAAAGCACAAAGATTAGGGCTGAGTTTCTCTTGAGGGATAACACTGCCAAGGGTCATGTCTTCAACAGGGGGTGTGCTTATAGAACGAGCTCTTATATTTCTCCCTGTTGAAGGAAGAGGAAAGCCTTTATGCTCCAAGAGTTGAAACTAAGAATCTTTAATTCCAAGAGTCCTTCTACCGTGGGTAAACCTTAGAGTCTCTAGATCATAAAATGATCAAGAAATTGTTCTTTAAAAACTGGAATCCATAGAAAATGAATCCCAGTAGAGTCGCAAAAAACTGTTGGTTGTCAAAATAAGGACTTTAATGAAAGTAATAGTCAGGGGACATAAATTCCCTCCTCTTTAATGGGAGAGGTTCCCTTATTTAAAGGCAAAAACTTATTTACAAATGTACAATGTTTAGTTTTAAAGAGGAACTATGATATCATGAAAGTGTTTTAAATGACCGATTATCAATACAAAAGGACAGAAGAACTAAGGAATGGGAAAAGGTAGAATAGCATTCTTGGGAAATATAGATAGCAAAATAATTCCTTATAAATGTTGAACTGGGATCATATAGAACAAAATCATTTTCATTAAAACCATAAGATGTTATTTCATAGACACAAAGTTCCAGAGATGACATCCACAAGAATACAAAGCTTCTTGATGCAAAATAGATTAATGATTCAATAATTTTTTAATAGATAGAAAGGAAAGAAAAAGCACAAATAGAAATAGAAAGGGAAATCTTCTTGTATTGATAGCTTTTGACTCTTTTACACTTTCAAAAATAATCAGAGTTCCAACCCTTTAGAATGGCGTGGAGAGCTCATTATATATCTTAAAAATTGGTTACATTTGGTAACCATTTCTTTTAACTAAAAGATTAATTAAGGAAATGCACAAAACAATGTCCTTAATTAATTTACAAGGAGCTCAACACTAAGAATAGAAGAAGAGAAAGAGAAGCCAGAAGAGAAAACATTCGTTTATGGCTAAGGAGGGCCCACTGATTTTAGAATCTGATGCATGAATTTTTTTAATTCCTCAGCTATCTCCATACCTCGTGTGATTGTTGTGTTGGCAGTGGTGTGAGACCAAGTGCCTAGACATTTCTCCATATCTTTATCGAACTCGGTATGCTCCATGTATTCTTTATTGGCCTCATCAATGGCAGATTGAAGAGAGAAAATATCCTTTATCTTCTCTTTGGTAATTAATTCTTCTTTGAACAAGTCTTCTTTGACAAATGTTCTGAACTGAGCTTTGATCTCTTGAAGAGAGAAAGGAACACCTGAAGTTTCATCATGAAGATGGCAATGAATATCTTTAAAGGTAGAGGAAACACAAGTTTTGAAAGACTCTCCTTTCTGCCAACTGTTCCTCAATTCTCCCAATGCTTCCTCCAGAACCTTTATCTTCCATTCAACACTGAAAATCCATGTCTTTGATAAGTTGTTCTTGGCATCATCAAAGACTTTACTGGCCAATAATATCTTCTCATCAGTCTAACCCATCAGGCGAAGATCTGTAATACAACTACTCCAAACCTTCAGTTCTTTGTCCATAGCTCTAATTGAGGAAGAGAGTTTCTGCTACAAATTAGCCACCTTTTCATTGATTTTGAAGGCCTCCACAAGGAAGTTTAAAATTGCTATAGTCATGTCATTGACCATAGCCTCCATAACCTTTCCATAAGGGGAATACCTATGTATGCCCTTGATACTCTGAACTTCATCCTGACTGAGAATCATGGGAGGTGGAAGGGTAGCCAGTGGGGCAGGATCCAAAACCTTATCATTGGCCAACAATGACTTGATAAAGATGTAAAGAACTTGGTTCTATTCTTCCAACTGTTCTATGGTATTTTTTCCCTTCTCAACTCATTCAATAACCCTTTTTACCATTTCCTGAAGGTTATGAACCTCACTCTCAGGACTGGATTCTCCCATTGGGATCCTTGAAAGCTCTAAATCAGAGACCAAAAGATCCTACTCTGCCTTATCAGCCCCAGGCTTTGCAACTTCTAGGAACTATCTGGCCCTGAGCATCAGTTACTAACCTTGAAGTGGTCTTGGATCTTTGCTGGAGGGGGAGGGGCAGTACTAAACAAAGCTTTCACAACATTAAAACTTGGCCCTGTTAGACAAGAAGAAGATTTTCTCTTCATGCTATCAACTATGTGTTGTACCCAAGAAAAGGTAGAAGAATAAGAGGAAGGAATGAGGGGCCCAAGAACAAGTGAACCCATGGCACTTAGAGTATTAACCATTGTTGCCTCTAGCAAAGAAGTGGATGGAGCATCAGGAGCTTCCTTTGCAGAGGAGTCTGTGGTATTAGGAGGTTCAGTACTAGACATTTCCTTTTCTTCTTCAATAGTGACTTCAAGAGCTCCTGCAGGATTTGACACTTCACCGTCATCACTCTCACTAAGAACAATAATGTTCTTTGGTCCTGAAGGTAATTCTGAATGCTCAAGAAGAGGTTCTTCCTCAATTGGTTCTTGTTTAACCTCTTTGATCTTCTTTTGATATACTTGATAGAAGAAGAAGGAGTAGATGATTCAGGATCTTTCATTGAGGAAGAATGAGGGGTTTGCTCAAGTACCTCAGTACTGGTTTTATGTGCTTCCATCCCTAGTGTAGAGTTGCCTCTGGAAGAAGATCCACCCTGATTCTTCTTGAGCTCACGAACCTTCTTGTCGAACCAAACTTTAG
Source organism: Taxus chinensis (assembly GCA_019776745.2). NCBI lineage: Eukaryota > Viridiplantae > Streptophyta > Pinopsida > Cupressales > Taxaceae > Taxus > Taxus chinensis. Next base: position 391,466,590 of record CM034157.1, read on the forward strand.
TTCTTACAAGAACAGGGGCAATAATCTCAACCAAATCATCTCTCTCTTTTTTGTACCAATCCAGATCTTCTAAAGGAGTGTGTTTGATTGATGTTTCATATTCAAAGGACTGTAATTCCTCATCATCATCCTTAAATCCTTCAGGAACTTGGTAGAGATTGAGATATCTAATTTGTTGTAGAGAGAGTCGGTGCCATAGTGCCTCCTGTCTGGCTTCAAAATCATCTGCACAATCAGTCTAGTAATCCTTAGTATCTGGCTTGTGATGATAGATTATCCTGAGGTTCTGATCAATAAACTTCTTCAGATCAAAACAAGTCCTAGGTCTGAAGAAATGGACAGTGAGAGGAGCGATAGCCCTTTCTACATTTTGGGCATCCAAAGTTGTTTTACATGTATAGTTTCCCAAGGAGATAGGGAAATGCAGACCAGTGATGTTCTTGTCCCTGCAAGGTTCTATGGAGTTTATCAAGTTTCTACACACTTCAACCAGAGCCATTTTATCATTGCAAAACATGGGGAGCTTGAGGGGTGTATTTTCATAGCCAGCCAACCTGATGTATGAAAACCTCCTGAATTGGATGAAGAAAGCCCCATACTTGGCTATCAGGTTCATAGCTTCATCAGAAAATCTCCTAGCAGTATCACCTTCCAAGAGTCTTACAATATACATGGTGAAAGCATCATTGACTCTTCTAAAATTGTGATTGCTAGCTTCAAGGGTAAACTGAGGGCAGTATGCGTAAATAGGCTCATTCTTCTGGCCCTCCATGTAGGTGAAACCGAACCACTGCCGGGATGCAGCCAGGGTATACATGAGATAAGAAGTCATATAGAACTTCTTAGTCTACTGAACACTAGACAATTGCTCAGTCAAATTCATGCAAACAATTTCAGCCTAATTAATGTTCTGATTTCCCTCGTAGATGATATTTATAAAGGAGCACATCGAGAATTGAAATTCATTGGTGGAAGGAAACCCCATGATACGGGTGAGAAAAATAATAAAATCAGACAACTCCTCATTAAAATCAACTCTAAATAATACCTTAGAGAGTCAGGAAGCTCCCTTCTTAGGGTTCTTTAACCATGATTTTCCTATTTGGGCCTTGTATTTCTCACTTTCTTGATCAAACAAGGTTTGAGCTTGAGCATGAGTGAGAATTATGGAATCTTTAGTCTTTGGAATGCGTAGGGCAGAAGTAATGGTGGTAGTATCCAGTTTAGCAATTAATTCCCCATGCCCATTAGTAAGTTCCTTGGTATCTGGGTTAAAATGGGCTCCGCAGGCAAGCACGGTGTCGGCACACTATACAGAGATAGGAAAACTAGCCACGTATGCAATTCCACTGTCACTGATCATTTGTGCCATGGGAGAAGGATTACAACATGTTAGTCTGCCCCAAAAATATCCAAAATCTAAGTGCCGAACCTCACTATCTCTAATATCAGGTACAGAGGTCTCAAGAGGTGACACATGTTCTTGAAACTTGATCTTCATTTTTTTGCAATGCATAGGGGAATAATCTTCCAAGATCAAAATTGCATGATGAAAATACAAAGGGATATAGGGGCATGAGCAAATGACTTTAATGGCAAGGATTTGAGCAAGAAATGACAAGCGAGTAATGTGACAAATGCATAGGGGATAGTCCCATTAAATAGCCATTCAGGAGAGAGAAGGTCATTAAATGCGCATTAAATTCACCTTGCACCGACTCAAAAAGATGAAAAGTAGGAAAAGCAGAGAAAATTGGCCCGGACGGTCTTTGGTACATTTGGGACATGAGGGACGCGAAGACGTGATCTAGCCACATGCGGGTGATGCGGGGAATGGGGCCAAATGAGCACGGGCGGCCCAGGTACTCAGAAACACGAAGGACGCGAGGGACGCGAAGATGTGATTCGGCGTATGCATGCAGTGTGGGGAGTCAGAGAACAGAGAGCACAGATGCATTTGGGATAGATGGGACAAAAGTACATGAAGAACCCGATGTGGGCGATGCATGCGATCAAGGAAAAGGAAGTCCGGGTGAACTTGGGACAAATGGGCCAAAACATTCTGATAAAGTTTTCAGTCAAAGATTTGTGGGGAAATCAACCAATCGGCGAAATAGAAGGCCTGGTAGTACTTGGGACATGAGGGACAAAAATGTCCAACAGACCTGCAAATCACCAAAATGACTCCAATAAATGTGAATTTTCACTATCTCCTCAAATTTTACTTCACTAGAACATTACTAAAGGGTGCCAACTCAAAATTTTTCAAATTTTCGACTTTCAAAAGAGGGGAAATTTTGAGAGGACAACAACATTCATTAATCCAAAAGGTATTCTTATGAGATTTTGAGATCTGATTTATATAATAAAAATTCATGGAAAAATTATATTTCATTATATTCATTCTGGGTACTTACAGAGCATATAACTCTCCATATATATAGGATTTTACATCCCTAGAATTTAGGAAATTCTTTGAACTACCCAACCCACAAATATCTCACATTTTCCTATATATGTAAGTTATTTATTAACAAATTCACATATAAACAAATATAATAACAAATGTAACAATTAATAATGTGAGTGTTAGTAATATATAATTTCCTAACATTCCCCCCCTTAGTGCGAACATGGGGAAAAAATTCCTTGTATTGCAACGTGTTGCTACATAGCTTCCTCATGATCTAGATGGTTTCAAGGACAATACCAACAACCTATGGATGGTTTTCCAACTGGTTAACCAACAAACACATAACAGATATTTTTTTAGATAATACCAATAACCTTTAGATAGTTTTCCAGTGGATAAATAAACACAATATCATGATGTTGTAGTAGTATCATCATCTCTCATCACTATCTCATTTCAGGGAATAACATAGGAAAATCTGTTGAATTTTTTTTCTCCTACACACAAACTAAAAAATGTAAATGGAACATTAGATCATGTTACCCCCCCCCCCCTCAATGTGAAATTTCCACTTATTGAAAACAAGAATGCTATAAACAAGAACACAACAAAAAACACACTGCCTAAACTAAAAGCACACCACAAAAATGCCACCATAACAAATATGCAATCCCATTGTTAGTGAGTGAGGAGAGGTCCTTGAATGACCTCCTTCCTCTGATGCCTCCATCTTCCTATGTGACACTACTAGCTCAATGAAATGTGAACATGAAGCTCATTAAAGAATTCCCCCCTTATGTTCAACTCAGACGTCAAATTCTAATGAAAATGCTTCCAACTAAAATTGAGGAAAATATTTTTTTTACAATATTTAACAATATAATTTTTGAAAACATGATAATTAAAAAGTAATTTTACATTTTAACACAATTTCACATCTCTCCCTAATCTACAATTATGTCCAAAATTAGACTACTATATTTTTTTATTTTTTTTAAACACCATTTTAAGTATTATCACCACACCAAATTTTATTTACCACTTCCTAGTGGTTTAGGTTTTGAATACTATATATGTGGTCATGTAAGGTTTTAGTAAAAATGGTAATGGCCATGTATTGTATCAAACACATTGAAAATAATCTCACACTTATTTCTATTTTAATAAAATAGAAAAAGTGGCTTTTGTATTTAAATGAATACCTTGTCTTTTCAAAAAACAACATGTGTTCACTATTCTGATGGTCGAATCCACCTTAAATTGTGTTATTTAAATTTTGTATCCTCTTTGAATGCATTTAAAAGTATCGGATCCTCAATGTAGAATTCATGTCCTTGTCTACATGGATCCTTGAAAAGAGTGTCATGTAAATATAGAGAAGAGTTTTAAAATCTTGATGTGTGATGTTGTTGGTGTATCAAACCTGAATCATGGCATGGATGCGGAAGATTTTTTGATGTACAGAGATAGTAAGGCACCGTAAAATGAGTGAACAGGTATATCAATCCACAATTTGGGAGGCTTGCGTGATGATGTGGAGGTATAAATTCCATAAAAACTACAACTTACTCGATTAATCAAACAATGCCACATCATTTCTCATGGATCATTTCTCATGTGGGAAAAAAAACTGAATTTTTTCCCACATGCCCGCGAGTCTACAAGTCCACAAGGGACATGTGGCACTTCTTAAACCAGCTCGAGGAGAAACGGAGCAGCGGGAGATATTTTGAAAAATTTCCCGCGATGGGGCGAAAATCCAACATTGCACCTGCCCAAGTCCGCAACTCCACAAGGGACACATGGCATCACCTAATCCAATGCATGGGGAAATTAGAAGCAGTAGTGGGGAGAAAAATTCACTTAACACCCCGAAGGGCTAAGAGGATAACAAGGACCTGTGCCTCTGTCGACACCTGCACGATGCCACGTGGCATCTCCGGATTGGTTGCAGGCCAGTGAGATGGTGGGGGAAAACATGGAAATTTTTCCCAAAAAATTTTCCAAAGCACAAAGACTAGAAAAAGGGACCTGCTTCACCACCGATGCCTCATGATGCTACGTGGCATCACCTGATTGGTCACGGGCCGACGGGGGAAAATTTGGAAATTTTTCCCAAATTTATTCTGGGGAGCGCTAAGTTAAAAGGAGATTCGTCCCCACCACTGACACCTCATGGTGCCACATGTGCAGCCTTTGATTTGCTGTGGGCTAGTAGGTCCGGTGGGGAAAATTGGAGAAAATTTTCCCAAAAATTTTCCTAAGCTCTAAGGGAAAATTTTGGGCCGCTGGGCCCGCCAAGGAAATTTTTCCCATTTTTTTTATGCCAAGGAAGAAAAACTTCAGAAGGCCATAAATTTTGATAGAGAGGTCAGGTTTGGGAAAACAAGGAATTTATGGAAATCTCTCAACGTCCTCTTTGCATAAATATCATTAATTTTAGATTTTGATAAAGTTTAAGGGGTAAATTTTAAGAAAACGGCCTACAGGATTTCATAGTGCGAACTGGTAAATTTTAACTTGTAAGATTTATTCAATTTGATCTTCTTCCACTCTCTACATGTCAAATAGAAATGGATAATTGTTATTAAATGGATTTAGTATAATTTTTTGAGGTATATTTGTTTGATTGAATTCCAATTCAAAAATTTATCACATTTGACATAGCAAAACAACTATAAAATGGTTGAGCCCGATTTGCTAAGTTTTTGAAATATTTCCTTAAGTGTTTTTGTCTATTTGAATTCATTTAGGGCCTACTACTTCAATTTAATCATTTAATTTTTTATTTTATTGTTGCAGGTTCGAACTGTGCATTTTATTTCTTTTTGTAATTGCCAGTTTGAAATTACAAAAAACAGGGATGAAAATTTTAAAGTATCTATTTGCCATTTTCATCTTCTAAGTATTAAAATTCATTCCAATTCTAATCTAAAACATTTAGTTGATTCAAATAAAACTATTCTAAGCCAAAATGCAATTCTGATTTCCAATTTTACACATTTCAAAAGACAGAGTTTGTATTTTCCTCACACACATTTCTTCCTTTCAAACAAAGATTTCAAATACATTTCAAAGAAGATTTTAAACAATAGTAACATCTTTTGTAAAGGTAGAACAACATATATTCAGTTGGAATGATTTCTTTTACAACTTCTTCATTTACAATGATCAAATACAACTTACAAAGATATAATATTTCTTTTCTTTCATTCAAAAATAGAGAACAAAGTGCATCACTTTCACATTTCAAATTACAACTTTCATAACCAAATACAAAGCATCTTTCCATCACCAAATGTATTAAATTATCATCCACTTCCAGTGGGAATAAGGGATTTACAAAAAGAACTCTCACAAAGGACTGTCACAACTTTCTTTTCCTTTGCTCCAGAACAGCAACATGCCAACCATCATACTCCAATTTTGATCACAACAAAGGTAGGGGAAAGGCAACGCTCTCCACCCAACCAAGACATCCAATGAAAGGAGAATCCATCCTTCTTCATTGGCCCTTGAGCCCCAACCACAATGCAATAAGAAATGTGTTTCAACTCATGGAAACAACATGCTTCCACATCACAATGCAATCTTTCAACATACACATTTCAAATTAAAAACAATAGTCCAAAACAAAATGTAGTTTTACAACCACATGAAATACATCACACAAAACTCAGGCTTCATCATGCAAGGAAAAGGAGCAAGAAACTATGGGGGATGCTACTTATGCCTCCCAAAGGGGAAATGGGTATCACCACCTGAGAACAAACCACCAAAACACTTATCATTCAAAACCCTGACATACCCTTATGCCTCCCCTAAGTACCCCTTATTCCTCACATTTCCTTATGCCTCCCCAACCTCTTATGGCACCCCATAACGAGTAAAGAAATGCAAGCTATTTCTTTTTACAAGGTGGAACCCAAATCCCAACTCCCTCAACACTTATGCCTCCCTCAAGAGTACCCCATAGTCTTCTCCTACACCATCCCTAAGCCATCTACCCAACAACCCACAAACAATAACAAACATACCAGCATTTACATATTCATAAAAGGGAAAAGAAGAGCATTTCCAAGAGCCAAGCTCTTACCTCTCCATGATGGAGTTTGTTCCAAGTTCAAAACAACAAGCTCCTTCCAATGCAAGCAATCCAAAAATCAACCCAACACAAGTATCCAACAAATCTTCCCAACTTCTCCAAAAGCAAGAGCTCTCCAAAACCAAAAGGAAGTCTCCCAAAATGAAGTGATAAAAGTGAAGCAACCCCAAAACAAGATAAATAATTTTAATTTATAGAAGAGGGAAGAGAAGATGATGAGGTGGATCCATGTAGGATGCCACTTCACACATCCTCAACTTCCAACACATAAGTCAACTTCATTCTCCAATGCATAATCAATAAGGTGGGTGAATAATATGACAGATTTACTTACACACTCAAACAAGCCCATACCCCATAAGGATTGAAATTAAATTATGTAAGAAAAGTGCAATTACAACATTCAACTTGACTTGTAAAAATGCATAAAAAGGTCTAAATTTAACCCTCCAACCATAGGCAAGGTTGGTATGTAAATTTAAGAGGTATGGGACAAGTTTAACTTGTCCCACAAGCCTCCAAAATCAGCCTCCAAGGACAAATTCGAATTTCCAAGAAGGTGGAGTGTTTCACACTCAAAAGTTAACTTACACATCACTTACAAGGTACTTACACATTACTTACTCTTACAACACTTTAAATCATAACCAACAACCATATTAATTACATTCTTATGACATATTTTAATTAATTAACTTAACAACATGATTACTCACAATACCAACACCACATTAAATAAATAATGAAAGGGCAAGTGCACCACATAAAAAAATGCAAAAATTAAACAAAAGGGACCAAATAAAATAAAAACATAAAATCCCTTGGTCACATTTAAAGGTGATCCCCCCATGGGAATCCCTAACACAAACAAATACAGTTTCCATGGTGACCTTGTTGAATTCATCTAGAATTCCAATGTGGTTGGTCTCCAATCCCCTGATGTTTGTTGTGATATTTTAACCTGCAAAACCAAAAATACCTCCTTCGGCCCTGTGGCCATATCAGAACATCCAAATGAATATAAATATAATTTCAAGATCGTCAATATATATGTGAATCACAACAATTATCATGACAATCAACAATATCACTCACAATTTCATTAACAACTATATCCTCATTAATTTTAATCTAATTTTCATTTTCTAGGTCTAATCAAAATATCAAATTATTACAAGTCCAAATGACATCCATAATATAACCATGTCAAATAGTATAACATCATCAACATATAAAAGTGTCTCTAATAATCATCATGCATCATATAAGAATCAAAGTCAACAATAATCCATGATCAAATATCTAACATCATACTAAATCAAAACTATAATAATGTCCATAATATAGTCAACAGTGTCATGATTAGTATCAAAAGGTGTCAAAGGGAAGTGGGCACTACATCCCCCTCCCCTTAGACTTGACTTCCTCCTGGAAGTCACTGGAACAAATGTGGGAAATGAACTCATAACAAAATAGCATCCTCCCATGTAGCTGCAGTCTCATCATATGTGTCCCACTACACCCGAACCTAATCAACCTCTTTGCCTTGAAGGCCCAAGGTCCTGCGATCTAGGATGCAAACGAGATCCACTATCACCTGCCCTTGATCTTACACCTACAATGATGTCCAATCTAACACATGAGAAGGATTTGCAACATATCTCCTAAGAACTAAAACATGAAACACATCATGTATGTGAGACAAGCTAGGTGGCAACACAAGACGGTAGGCCAAAAGGCTGATACGCTCCTAGATCTCAAAAGGACCCACGAATCTAGGAGCTAACTTAGAGCCTTTTCCATAATGGATAGGACTCTTATGTGGCCTAACACGAAGGAACACCTTCATGCCCACATCAAAACTACGGTTGGTCCTATGCTGATCTGCGTACTTCTTCTGCCTGTCATGTGCTTCCTGTAGTCTCTGTCTGATCAAAATCACCTACTGCTCCATGTCTTGCAACAAAGCTGGTCTAAGAGAAACCCTATCCTCTAGCCTATCCCAGCTAAGAGGTGTCTGGCACTCCCTACCATACAAATCCTGAAAAGGAGCCATGCCTATAGAACTCTAAAAACAATTATTGTAGGAAAAATCCACTAAGTACAGGTACTCCTCCCATCTAGACTAGTGATCCATCACATACATCCTAAGCATGTCCTCTAAAATCTGATTCACCCACTCAGTCTATCCATCTGTCTCAGGGTGATATGTTGTGCTGAAATAAATCTTCATCCCGAGGGCATGTTGCATGGTAGTCTAAAAATGGGAAGTGTACAAAGGATCATGGTCACTAATGATCTTCTACGGAATCTCATGCAACCTAACAATCTCATCCAAATATACCCATGCCACTGCACTAGCTATATAAGTGGTCTTCACCAGAGAAAAGTGAGCCACTTTTGTCAATTTATCAACTGTGACCATGATGGCTTCATGGTGATATCTAGACATCGGTATCCCAATAATGAAGTCCATGGAAATGGTGTCCCATTTCCACTCTGGTATAGCATGAGGGAAAAGAAGGCCAGTTGGATGTTGATGCTCAGCATTAACTTTCTGGCACTCTAAACATCATGACATGAACTAGGCCACGTCTCTTTGAATTCCTCTCCAATGATACAATTTTCTCAAGGTGGCGTGCATCTTCTTCACCCAAGGGATGGGCTGAATAGGGTGCATGATGTGCCTCTGCTAATATGTCCTGCCTCAAGCCTCCATCTCTAGGAACATAAATCTAGCCTCTGTGTTGCCTAAGATGACCATCTGCCTCTAACTAAAAACCATCAAACTTCCCCTTGAGGGGTCTCTGAGACTCGATACTCTGCTTAGAACTACAATGTAGAAGTTATCAAGAGGAAGCTACTGAAGAATCCTACTCCATAAATTTGTGCTCACTGAGGTGGCCATAGCCACATGTCTCTATCTACTGAGAGCGTCTACCACCACATTATCCTTCCCCTTCACATGCTCTATTTCCATATCAATACTCACAAAGAACCTCCATCCAATGCCGCTGACAAGCATTGAGATTGGGTTGCGTGAAGAGGTGGCAAAGACTCAGGTGATCTATCCTAAGTGTGAATCTCTGACCAAGAAGAAATGGCCTCCATCAAACCAAAGCATGCACAACTGCTGCAAGCTCAATATCATGAGTCTGGTAATTAAGATCTCATAATCTTTGAGTTTTGCGAGACTCAAAATCCACTACTCTGCCCTCCTGCATCAACACAACTCCAAGCCCTACTAAAGAAGCATCTGTGTAAACAAAAAACTCACCCTGTGGATCCAGCACTGCAAGAATAGGTATTGTAGTGATGCATTCCTTTAGTGTACTGAAGGCCTTCTCGCACACATCTAACCAAACAAACTTCTTCTCTTTCCTCTGAAGGGAAGTGATAGGGTGTGCAATCCAAGAGAAGTCTTGAAAAAATCTCTGGTAGTAACCTACTAATCCCATGAAGTTGCGTACCTCAGTCACAGTAGTGGGTTCTTACCAATCCATAATAGCTCTAATCTTGGAAGGATCGATGGTGATACCTTCCCCAGAAATGATATGACCCAAATATTGCACCTCCATCTAAAAGAATGCACACTTCTCCAAGTTCCTGAAAATCTGCTACTCCCAAAGACACTAAAGAACCTGGCAAAGGTGTCCCTCGTGCTCCTCACGTGTATGTGAGTAAACCAAAATTTCATCAAGGAAGATGAGCACAAAGTGATCTAAGAAATTCCTAAATACCCCATTCATCAAACTCATAAATACTACGGAGGAATTAGTCAAACCAAAAGGCACCATTGTGAACTCATAGTGGCCATATCTCGTACAGAAGGTGATCTTATTAATGTCCACCTCTGAAATCCTTAGTTGATGGTAGCCTGAATTAAGATCAATCTTAGAGAAAACCATGGCTCCCTTCATCTGATCAAACAAATCATCAATGCGTGGAAGGGGATAACGATTCTTAATCGTTACCTTGTCCAGTTAGCGGTAATCAATACACAACCACAAGGATCCATCCTTCTTCACAAAAATCACTGGTGCACCCCAAGGGGATACACTAGGATGGATAAGGCCTTTCTCCAAAAGGCCCTCAAGTTATAACTTGAGCTCACAGAGCTCTAGGGTGGTCATCTGATAATCAAGGCTCTTCTCCCGGAACCTCTATATGAAAATCAATCTCACGCGGGGGTGGTAATAGTAGCTCCCCTAGAAAGACATCTACAAACTCTCTCAAAATGGGGTGATCATCTAAGATGGTCCACTAGACCCATCCTCTGATCTGTCATGATGAATACATCTTAAAAATCACACACACCACTTAAGTTGCATAGTAGAGATGGTTGAATATAAATGGGTCTTCTGTAACTCAACTCCTAAATCATCTACACAAGATATATCTTTTGGTAACAATCCACTCTAGCCTTGTGTGTTGACAACCAATCCATACCCAAGATGACTCCATAAGAGCCCAAAGGAGGGATACGGAGATCTGAGGTAGTCATTAAAGGTCCCAAATCCACCACACACTCTTTAACTAAGGAGTCTACAGAGATCTTGGCTCCAGAAGCCATCTTAACATCCCAACTATGACCCTGCCTAACTACCACCAGCCTACATCACTCTACTAAATATGGTGCAATGAAAGAATCAAAAGAACCAAAATCAAACAAGATGGAGGTAGGAATACCACCAATGCTACCTACAGTCTCAATAACTATACTCTAGTGCTCTACCTAGAATTTCTCATCTACTACGTACATCCTGTGACTACACCCCATATCACTAATAGTAGGCTCTGAGATCTGTGTCTTACCCTTGTTGTTAGGGTTCTATGGGCAGTCTCTCCAAAAAATTTCAGTAACACCACAACCAAAACAACCACCTGATCCTCTCCCCGGTGTAGTATGTCCAGTAGATACTCTAGAGATCTATGGTGTGGATCCTGATGATCCATATGCAGTCTTCTAAGGTCTCTATTGGTGAGCTCCTATTGAGTGAGCTCTCTAGGAAACCTATGTCCTAATGGGACCCCTAGGAGGAGGCCCCATACTCTAACCTCTATGTGCATCAAATCTCTGTGGAGGTCTATAAGGTGGGCAAGACTATTACTACTGCTAGGGTCTAAAGGATGATTGTGTTGAACCCTATCCACCACAATGAAGAGGTACTGACCCCCTCAATTTTTTGTCCTACATCTACTGTATGTGGCTCCAGACTCAGTCTCTAGTCTGTTGGGTCTTTCCCCAAGTTTCCGCTGCTATATATGCCATCTTGACGGCCTTAGCTAATGTCTATGGATAATGGATCTGCACTATACCTCCAATGTCTAGATTCAAGCCCTAGATGAACCTATGGATCCACACCTACTCATCCTGCATGTAATCAACATACTGGAGTAGATCCATAAATCTACTCTCATACTCAGCCACTATAAGAGATGCCTGTCAGAGGTCATGGAACTCATCTATCCACTGTTGTATGAACCTCCGTGACAAATATCTACTCCAGAAATGCTCCTTAAAGAGCTCCTAGGTAACTATATCAAAATCAACATGGAGCTTCTGCTCCTCTATCCTCCACCAGACACCAGCTCCATCCCTCAGTAGATGGATTGCAACATGAGCTTTTGTGTTGCTAGAACAAGGACAAAGCTTGAAGCATTTGCTCAAGCTCACCAACCAGGCCTCTACCTAAAATCCACATATGTCACTAGAATAATGTGATGGTCGAAGCTTCAGGATCTCCCTGATGTGGTCTAAGCTATGTGGTCTGACGGCCTCTAGGTCTCTCTGCATGCTCATCCCTAAGCCTAGGGCTCCGAGACCTCTCTCTATGTCCTGAAACTTGGTCACCTTGTCCCCTCTATGGTGACTCTTCCCTAGCTAAATCTTCATGGGATTTCTCTCCTCCATGCCCCATGTTGGGTCGAGGAGATACCTAACCCTCAATGGAAGGGACTCTATCATGTCTGGCTGCATGTCCTCCTACTGATCCTCCGCGTAGAGTGGCATTAACATCCTAAAGAGTCTGTAAAATCTGGGTTAGGATGGCTGCTACAGCATGATCTAGTGGTGGTAAGTCTGGGTCTATGTGAAAATCCTCCTCATCTTGTTTGCACCTCCTGCATAGACCAAGGCGAGAGTTTATTCATCTTTCTAAGTTTTATTTTATTTCTATGTTTACTAAAATATGTAATTTCTAAACTAAGTTGTTTTCTAGATTTAAAAGTGTGCTAGGTTTAAAGTTAATATCTCCAGTTTTCTAGTTTTCCCAATGGCCCAAGATTTTGAACCACTTATCCGATACCAAGTTTAACACTTGCTAAAAACAACCCACTTGAGACCCAAGAAACAACCTAGGATTAGTTAGGAAAAATTATGGAATAATTTTTTTTGTTTAAAAGAGTCTACAACCAGGTTACAAGGAAACAGTTGTCACTAACAAGTTCCAGAACAATTCTAACCCACTAGAACATACTTTTCTTTTATTAAAAATTATTAGAGGTCATAAGGTCCAAAATTTAGGGTTAGAAGGTTCAATTAGGTTCAGAGGGTAATTCCTCACCATACCCACTCTCTAACAGGCTTAAAGTTTCAACTTGATTTTTCTCACACTTAATGCATTCAAAAATTCCCTAAATCATTCCCATTGGATAGGAAATTTCCTCACCTTTCCATTGATATAAATAAGTCCTCCTAACTCCTCATATTTCTCAAGTTATGGGCCGGCGGGCCTTGGGGTGAAAATTTTCCCCAAGAGCGGGCCTGCGGGCCCAGGGGTGAAAATTTTCCCAAAGGGTGGGTTGGTGGGCTGCGGGGAGACTTTTGGATCATTTCCCTCATGTGGGGAAAAAAAACTGAATTTGCGCCCACGCTCCCATGGTCTACAAGTCCACAAGGGACATGTGGCGCTTCTTAAACCAGCTCGAGGAGAAACGAAGCAGCGGGAGATATTTTGAAAAATTTCCCACGCGGGGTGAAAAGCCAACATTGCACCTGCAAGTCCGCAAGCCACAAGGGACACATGGCATCACCTAAGCCAATGCGGGGAAAGTGGAGTGGGGATAAAATTCTCTTAATGCCCCGAAGGGCTAAGAGGATAACAAGGACCTGTGCCTCCGCCGACACCTCGTGATGCCACGTGGCAGCTCCGGATTGGCTGCGGGCCAACGGGACGGTGGGGAAAACATGGAAAATTTTCCCAAAATTTTTTGAAGCTCAAAGAGGAAAAAGGGACCCGCTCCACCAGCGATGCCTCGTGACGCCATGTGGCATCCCCTGATTGGTTGCGGGCCGGCAGGGAAAATTTGGAAAATTTTCCCAAAATTTTTCAGGAGCGCTAAGTTAAAAGGAGATCCGTCCCACCGCTGACACCTCATGGTGCCACATGGTAGCCTCTGATTGGCTATGGGCTGGTGGTATGGTGGTGAAAATTTGGAAAATTTTCCCAAAAATTTTCCTAAGCTTTAAGGGAAAAATTCGGGCCGCGGGCCGCCAAGGAAATTTTTCCCCAATTTTTTTTATGCCAAGGAAGAAAAACTTCAGAGGGCCATAAATTTTGATAGAGAGCTTGGTTTTGGCAAATGAGGACTTTCTGGAAATCTCTCGACGTCCTCTTTGCACAGAGATCATTAATTTTTGATTTTGATAAATTTTAAGGGGTCAATTTTAAGAAAACGGCCTGCAGGCTTTCACAGTGCGAACTGGTAAATTTTAACTTGTGAGATTTATTCAATTTGATCTTCTTCCACTCTCTACATGTCAAATAGACATGGAGAATTTTTCTTAGATGGATTTAGGATAATTTTGTGAGGTAGATCTGTTTGATTGAATTCCAATTGAAAATTTACCATTTTGACAACAAAACGACTGTAAAATGGTTGAGCCCGATTTGGCTAAGTTTTGAAATATTTCCTTTAAGTGTTTTTATCTATTTGAATTCATTTAGGGCCTACTACTTCAATTTAATCATTTAATTTGTTATTTTATTGTTGCAGGTTTGAACTGTGCATTTTTTTTTTGTTTTTTTGTTTTGATAATTGCCAGTTTGAAATTACAAAAAAATAGGGATCAAATTTTAAAGGATCTATTTGCCATTTTCATCTTCTAAGTATTAAAATTCATTCCAATTCTAATCTAACACATTTAGTTGATTCAAATCAAACTATTCTAAGCCAAAATGCAATTCTGATTTCCAATTTTACACATTTCAAAAGACAGAGTTTTGTATTTTCCTCACACACATTTCTTCCTTTCAAACAAAGATTTCAAATACATTTCAAAGCATATTTTAAACAATAGTAACATCTTTTGTAAAGGTAGAACGACATATATTTATTTGGAATGATTTCTTTTACAACTTCTTCATTTACAATGATCAAATACAACTTACAAAGATATAATATTTCTTTTCTTTCATTCAAAAATAGAGAACAAAGTGCATCACTTTCACATTTCGAATTACAACTTTCATAACCAAATACAAACATCTTTCCATCACCAAATGTATTACATTATCATCCACTTCAAGTGGGAACAAGGGCTTTACAAAAAGAACTCTCACAAGGGACTGTCACAACTATCTTTTCCTTTGCTCTAGAACAACAACATGCCAACCATCATACTCTAATTTTGATCACAACAAAGGTAGGGGAAAGGCAATGCTCTCCACCCAACCAAGACATCCAATGAAAGGAGAAGCCATCCTTCTTCATTGGCCCCTGAGCCCCAACCACAATGCAATAAGAAATGTGTTTCAACTCATGGCAACAACAGGCTTCCACATCACAATGCAATCTTTCAACATGCACATTTCAAATTAAAAACACAGTCCAAAACAAAACAACAGTTTTACAACCACATGAAAGACATCACACAAAACTCAGGCTTCATCATGCAAGCCAAAGGAGCAAGAAACTATGGGGGATGCTACTTATGCCTCCCAAAGGGGAAATGGGTATCACCACCTGAGAACAAACCACCAAAACACTTATCATTCAAATCCCTGACATACCCTTATGCCTCCCCCAAGTACCCCTTATTCCTCACATTTCCTTATGCCTCCCCAACCTCTTATGGCACCCCATAACGAGTAAAGAAATGCAAGATATTTATTTTTACAAGGTGGAACCCAAAACCCAACTCCCTCCACACTTATACCTCCCCAAAACACTTATGCCTCCCTCAAGAGTACCCCATAGTCTTCTCCTACACCATCCCTAAGCCATCTACCCAACAACCCACAACAATAACAAACATACCAGCATTTACATATTCATAAAAGGGAAAATAAGAGCATTTCCAAGAGCCAAGCTCTTACCTCTCCATGATGGAGTTTGTTCCAAGTTCAAAACAACAAGCTCCTTCCAATGCAAGTAATCCAAAAATCAACCCAACACAAGTATCCAACAAAC
Source organism: Taxus chinensis (assembly GCA_019776745.2). Classification (NCBI taxonomy): domain Eukaryota; kingdom Viridiplantae; phylum Streptophyta; class Pinopsida; order Cupressales; family Taxaceae; genus Taxus; species Taxus chinensis. Next base: position 391,482,522 of record CM034157.1, read on the forward strand.
TTCCCAACTTCTCCAAAAGCAAGATCTCTCCAAAACCAAAAGGAAGTCTCCCAAAATGAAGTGATAAAAGTGAAGCAACCCAAAAACAAGCTAAAGAATTTTAATTTATAGAAGAGGGAAGAGAAGAGGATGAGGTGGATCCATGTAGGATGCCACTTCACACATCCTCAACTTCCAACACATAATTCAACTTCATTCTCCAATGCATAATAAATAGATGGGTGAATAATATGACAGATTTACTTACACACTCAAACAAGCCCATACCCCACAAGGACTGAAATTAAATTATGTAAGAAAAGTACAATTACAACATTCAACTTGACTTGTAAAAATGCATAAAAAGTCTAAATCTAACCCTCCAACCATAGGTAAGGTTGGTATGTAAATTTAAGAGGTATGGGACAAGTTTAACTTGTCCCACAAGCCTCCAAAATCAGCCTCCAAGGACAAATTCGAATTTCCAAGAAGGTGGAGTGTTTCACACTCAAAAGTTAACTTACACATCACTTACAAGGTCACTTACACATTACTTACTCATTCTTACAACACTTTAAATCATAACCAACAACCATATTAATTACATTCTCATGATATCTTTTAATTAATTAACTTAACAACATGATTACTCACAATATTAACACCACATTAAATAAATAATGAAAGGGTAAGTGCACCACATAAAACACATGCAAAAATTAAACAAAAGGGACCAAATAAAAGAAAAACATAAAATCCCTTGGTCACATTTAAAGGTGATCCCCCCATGGGAATCCCTAGCACAAACAAACACACACAAACAAATACAGTTGCCATGGTGACCTTGTTGAATTCATCTAGAATTCCAAAGTGGTTGGTCTCCAATCCCCTGATGTTTGTTGTGATATTTTTAACCTAAAAAAATACAAATACCTCCTTCGGCCTTGTGGCCATATCAGAACATCCAAATGAATATAAATATAATTTCAAGATCATCTAATATATATGTGAATCACAACAATTATCATGGCAATCAACAATATCACTCACAATTTCATTAACAACTATATCCCCATTAATAATCTAATTTTCATTTTCTAGGTCTAATCAAAATATCCAATTATTACAAGTTCGAATGACATCCATAATATAACCATGTCAAACAGTATAACATCATCAACATATAAAAATGTCTCTAATAATCATCATACACCATATAAGAATCAAATTCAACAATAATCCATGACCAAATATCTAACATCATACTAAATCAAAACTATAATAATGTCCTTAATATAGTCTACAGTGTCATGATTAGTATCAAAAGGGTGTCAAAGGGGTTCCTAAAATCTACGCACATCCTTATGTATCCATTTTTCTTTCGCACTAGCACTAATTTTTCCACCCATGAAGAATATCCTGTTGGTTTTATGATCCTTCCATCCCTTAACTTCTTTAATTCTTCTTGCATTTTGAGGGATATAACTGGATTAATGGGCCTTTTTTTCTACCTAAATTGTTTAGCATTAGGTTCTAAAGGTATCTCATGCTGAAATAGATCCTCCATATAAGCTTTCAATTCTAAATAAGACCATGCTAGGTAATGTTGGTAGTTTTTTAACAATTCAACAAAAGATTGTTTTTCCTCTTTACTCAAATTACTTCCTAGCCACACCTTTATGGGCTTTTCCTTAGTTCCAAAAATAAATTATTCAACATCTCTTGAGGAAGATATGTATCTATGAACCACCTTGTTAGCATTATCAAAATTAGATTCTAAAGCCACCAATTCTCTAGGAATTGTATTGTTTTTTAATTGAATTATATCCTTTCTAAACAGGGTTTCCATACCCTCACATATTGCAACCAGTGGCTCCCAATCCACACACTGATTAGTGAATTCTCCTTCATTCTACAATAACCTATGACCCTAGGCATCATCATCAAATAATTTCTAATGTTTTACATTATTAAGGATAGATGCTCTTAACAACACTTCTATATCATAGTCATAGTAAGGAGACATAGTACAATTTTAAAATATGGATCCAAGCACTGCCAACCTATATGCTACAACATTTTGGGTTCTATCATGAAACAATATGTTAAAGGAGTCAAAAAATTTCAGTAAAATCCCACACCGCATGCTTATATTGTTTCATCCTTTGATTTTTGTAGCATACAGTTTTCAAACTTGTTTAACTACCAACTCTGAGTCTCCTTTAACAATGATGACCTTGATGCCATATCTCCATGCAATCCTCAAACCCAAGAGTAGTGCTCCATACTCTGTAATATTATTTGTTGCATTCAAATTTAAGCTTGAAGAATAAACTAAAACATTCTTGACTTAGAGACACAAGGACAACTCCAACGCCATTTCCCAGGTTGGAGAAAGCTCCATCAAACATCAAAGTCTAGGGGATACCGAATTATTCAAGACACTCATTCATATTAATACCTTGCTCCTTAAAAACCAAATAGCTGACAAATTTATTAACATCCACATCTTCATATAATACTTCATAAGAATCATTGTTAGGGTTTTCAATCAGATGCAACATCTTTTTCTCACCATACAACTTGACAAGGTTCCCTTCTACTAGTATGGTGGCATATGACATATCCATTGGCACACTTCCACCCACACTAGTAGCCCACTTTCTTAACAGTAACATACCCCATTTACCAAGGAAATCAAAAATAACTACATTCATGGTTGTTGGTCGTCAAATAGGACTTTTAAGAAGAGCAACAGTCAAGGGACAAGAAGTCCCTCCTCTTTAATGGGAGAGGTTCCCTTATTCAGAAATGAACTTATTTACAAATGTACAAAACATTATTTTCTGGTTAAACTTGGATATTACGAAAGTGTTTTCTATGAAGATCATCAATTACAAAAGGACTGAGGAAATGAGAAGTACGAGAAAGAGCAGAAAGGAAACGTGCAGAATTATAGATATCAGAGTAATTCTTTATGTATGCGAAGTTACAGTGAATTGAAACAAGATCATTTGTATCGGATAAATAAGATGGAATTCAAAGACACAAAGTTCTGTAAATAACATCTGCTAGAACACAAAGTTTCTTAACATAACACAGATTCATTAATCAAGGACACAAAGTTCCTTCTTGGTTATACAAGATCACCGTGCTTGCAAAGTTGAAGAGTATGCAATCGGAAAGACTAATGAACTTGAGACAAATGATCTTCACAAAGAAAATAAATGAAAGCTTAGGAATAACAGAGATCAGATAGACAAAGAATGGAAAGTCCTTCTGTATTGATTTCTCTATGATCTATTTACACTTTCAGAAAATATGCCAAGTTCTTCCTCCTTCAGAATGGCGTAAAGAAGGCCATTATATAGCTTACAAATCAGTTACTCTTCGTAACCTCTTCTTTAATCAAGAACAGTTAAGGACCTCCAATTGTAATACCTTAACTTCTTACAAAGAAAACGGAAAAAGAAAGGGAAGAAGAGAAAAGAACAAGGAGAAGAAGACAGGTGGCCAGTCATTGAGAGGGACCCACTGACTTCAGAATCCACTGCCTGAATTTCTTTAATGCCTGCCACGAGGGCTATGTCTCAGAAGTCTCATCCTGAAGATGACATGTGTATGTCTTTGAAAGCAGAGATGACCAGTCGTCTTGAGAAGCTTCGTAGATTTCTGCCAGCTATTCTTGGAATTTTCTTCAAGCCTCCTCCAAGACTCTGATCTTCCCTTGAAAGGATTTTGATAGATTATCCTAGAGCGTCATCCGAAAACCTTATTCACCAGCAAGATGTTCGAGCAAAAGGATAGCAAGGAAGCAGTGTGAGAAATGCAAAAAATTGGGGGCGGTTGCCCATTATATAGCCGTTGAGGAGAGAGAAAGGTGATCAATGCACATTAAATTCATATCTATCAGTTTGAAAAGCAACATATTCGGGTAGAGCGGGAAAAACTAAGTATGAATGGCATTTGGTTCACTTGGGACATGTGAGACGCGAATGCGCGAAACACGCGGCTCGGCCGATTCGGGTGAAACAGGGAGAAGACGCACAAATGCATTTTGGGACATTTGGGACGAAAACGTGCGAAGTACGCGGTTCGGGTGAATCGGCCGAAAATGGAACAAAAGGCCCAAAAAGTTTTTGAACTTGGGACATTTGGGACATGAAAAGAGTGCAAGTAGTACGCGGTTCGGGCGTTTCGGCCGAAAATGGAACTGAATTGAACTTGGGACATTTTGCGAAGTACGCGGTTCAGGTGTTTTGGTCGAAACTTTGGGACATTTGGGACATGAAAAGTTCTGAAGTACGCGGTTCGGGTGATTTCGGCCGATCGGGGAACAGAGCTTGCACTTTTGAACTTGGGATAGTTGGGACGAAAATTTCCGACGGGCCCGAAAATGGAACAACTTCGGGGATTTCGGCCGATCGGGGAATAGAACGCACTTCGGAACTTGGGACACGCGGGACAAAAATGTCCGACAGGCCCGAAATACATACAAAATGACCCAAAACGTAGACTTTTCTCAATTTCACGACTTCGGTACATTAGAGAAAACACTTAAACTCAAAATTTTGAAAATTTTACTTTCATCAGAGCAGGGAATTTTGAGTGGACAACAGCTGGCTCCTTCTGGGGATGACTTGGCATAAATTCAAGGAATGAGACAAGGCAAGAACTTAGACAAACTCGGTGAAGCAGACCAGTGCCTTATCCATTGGGCAACGGAGTCAAAAACAGACCAATACAGAGGGCAACACACCAAAACAACAAAAGGAAAACACACCAAAAGCAGAGAAGCAAAAACGCTGTACAGAATATACAAGGGACTCCCTAATCACCTAGGACTTGAACAACTTGAGATACTGCCCACTATAAGGAAGTGGGAGAGAAGAACCATCCATGTAATCAAGATAAAAGGAATTCTCACCAGCAAAGTGTCTGATCTTGAAAGGTCCGAGCCATAGGGAATCAAACTTTCCATGGCTGCCACAAGGTTCATGTCTTTTGTCCCATAACAACACGGTGTCTCCAACTTGGAAATCTCTGAACCTAGCTTTCTTGTCAAACAGGACCTTTACCTTCTGCTGGTGAATAGATATCCTATCAGCAACCACCAATCTGTCCTCATTCAGTTTGTGCAGGTACATAATTCTCTTGTCCAAAGCATCTCTGAAACTAGTATCTTCAATGGCCTTCATTAGGTGCAAGGCTGGTAGTTCCACTGTCACTGGCAATTGAGCTTCTACTCCATATACCACTTGAAAAGGAGACATTCCAATAGCTCTCTTTGGTGTAATCCTGTCTGCCCAAAGAGCATCATAGAGCTTCTTGTGCCAGTTTCGTTGAGACTCATTGACCAACTTCCTTATGATAGTCACCATATTTTTGTTAGTGGATTCTGCTTGCCCATTTCCCTGGGGGTAATAATCTGAAGAATGAGCCAGGGAAATGCCATACCCATAGCAGAAATCCATTATCTCAGTTGAAGAGAAATTCGAAGCATTATCTGTTACAATCTTATTAGGTACACCATACCTTACCAAGATGTTCTCTTTAATGAAGTTGCACACCACTTCAGAAGTAGTACTCTTGACTGGAATAACTTCCACCCATTTGGTGAAGTAGTCCGTGGCAGTTAGTACATGAGTGTGACCAGCACTAGAAGCAGGATTAAGTGTACCAATGAAGTCCAAACCCCACTGTTGAAATGGTTCCTCAATCACAACTGGCTTGAGAGGCAAAGAAGCCAATTTAGGTCTTCCCACAAAAGTCTGACAAGCCTCACATTTATCAACCCACTTGGATGCATCTCTGAACAAGGAAGGCCAGTAGTATCCTCCACGGAGTATCTTATGAGCTGTAACCATTGATGAATAGTGCCCTCCACATGCCTGATCATGAAAAGCTGAGAGCAACTTTCTCTATTGTTCCTTGTCCACACACTTCAAAAATCTCCCATCTAACCCACGCTTGAACAAAGCATTTTCCCACAATACATATTGCACTGACCTCAATTTAACAGTCCTCTTTTCTTTGGCAGTTAAATGAGAGGGGCATTCCCCATAGGTGAGAAAATGGGCGATGTCAGCATACCATTCATCAACTGAGCTAAGGAACAGAACGGTAGGAATGTCAGCTTTCTCCTCCAGCAACTCATGTTTAGCTCCTTCAGCAATGAGCTCACAAAGGCCTTTTCCACGAACCAGCTTGGTCGGTTTGATGTCAATGTCATACTCTTGGACCTTAGCAACCCAGTTCCCTCTCTTGGATCCAAATTCTTGTTGTGTGAGAATTGACTTAACAGTTGTATCTGGAACCAGCACCATGGAGTGAGAGTTGAGGATATAAAAATGAAACTGCTTAACAGCTTTGACCACTACAAAAGCATGCTTCTCCATCATGGTGTATTTCAACTCGTGATCTTTCAGAATATAGCTAATGAACGCAATTGGGAGTTCATGCTCATTAGAGTCTTCTTGAGTTAAGACAGCAGCCAAGGTATTATCTGTAGCATAGCAATAGATGATGAAATCTTTGCTGAAATCAGGACAGGCTAAAACAGGAGTTTTAGCAATAGCTCTCTTGATACCTTCAAAGGATTCCTTTCCTTCAGAAGACCAACCAAATGTTTGCTTCCCTTTCATCATCTGAGAAATATTCAAAGTTAACTCTGTAAAATCAGGGATGAATCTTCTCAAGAAATTTATCTTACCAAAGAAGGAGTGCACGCCCTTTTTGCTGGTTGGGAGAGGAATTTGTTGGATGGCTTGAACTCGTTCAGGATCAATCTTAATACCATCCTTGGAAACGATGTGCCCTAATAACTTTCCCTCAGTGACACAAAAGACATATTTTTTAGGGTTCAGAGAGATCCCATGCTCTTTGCATCTCAGCAGAACTGTCTCTAGGTGATCAAAATGATCCGCTCTTGTCTTGGAAAACACTGTCAGGTCATCAAGATATATGACAATACACTTCCTTTCAAGCTTCCAAAAGCCAGATCCATGGCTCTCTGAAAAGTGGCACCAACATTAAAGAGCCCAAAAGGCATCCTCTTGTAAGCAAAGGTACCCCAAGGAGTAGTGAAAGCTGTCTTGTGTTGATCTGCAGTATCAACCTCTACCTGATTGTATCCCGAGAATCCATCGAGCATGGATAACATTTCAGACCCTGTAACTGCTTGCAAGACCTGATCCATCATAGGCAAAGGATAATTATCTTTCAAAGACGCCTGATTCAGGTTCTTGAAATCAACACAGATGCGGATCTCACCATTTTTCTTCCTAACAGGCACAATATTTGCAATCCATGTTGAATGGTGAATGGGAAAAATGATTTTAGCCTTCAACAACTTCTGAATTTCCTGAAAGATGGTGTCAGCTATTTTGGGATTATACTGCCTTTGTTTCTGCTTAAAAGGTTTAATTCTTGGTTTGAGAGGAATCGAGTGCTGCATATCTTTTGGTTTGAAAGCTTTCAAATCTTCATAAGAATAAGCAAGAACATCCTTATACCTCCTTAGAAGATCAATTGCTTTTCTCCTCTCATCTGCTGTGCAACATTTTCCAATATTCACTAGCTTAGGGTCATTAGAACTCCCAATATTGATTTTTTCATACTCAGCTGATTGCTGAGGTCCAGTAGAAGCTCTAGACTTCACATACCTGTCATGTTTATCAAACAGTTCCTCTAATCTTACCAATCCTTTAGGAATCTTATTCCCCTTGAGTTTAATGCACCCTTCCTGACCTGTTTCTTCCCCTTGGGTGACTGCTTTGTCAAAGGGCACACTCTCACGAGGTAGGTTGTCACTTCCCTCAAAATACAGCTGTTCGAAATTACCCTTGAGTTCTAGGAAGGAAAGCAAATGTTGAGCATCATTGAAAACCTGCCAGTTATTGGTGTTATCAGGTACACTAGGTCGATGGATCATCTCAATGGTGAACTTGTCTTGAGAGAAATCAGGATGAGGAATCAGTAGCGACCCTGAGACAGCTAGTGAATCAGCCCTACTGTTCTTTTCCCTAGGTACTGCTTCGATAGAGAAAGCATCAAGGAATTCAATGGAATCCCAAACCTGATTCTGGTAATGTTTCAGCCTTCCATTTTTTACTTGAAAAAGGTTTCTGACCTGCTTTACAATCAATTCTGCATCACCACGAGCCAGAAGATTCTTTACACCTTATTCTTTGGCCACTTGCAATCTGAGAATGAGAGCCTCGTATTCTACTGTGTTATTAGTATTCTCGAACTGCAACTTAAATGAAAAGGGGAGTAGGCTTCCTTCAGGTGACACCAGCAGGACACCGGCTCCGGAACTAGCTGAGGAACAACTTCCATCAAACTCTAAAATCCAAACCCCATTAGGATCTTTAGGAGACACTTTGGGGGGTTGGATTTCATCAGGGGACATAATCATGTAGTTACCATGCCCCATATCCTCGTAGAGTATTTGTGCTCTAGGATCATCCGTTTTCTGCACAATATACTCAGACTGCTTCTCAGGCAGCAACTTCTTCATTTGTCCATTGATAGGCACGAGTGCATGTGACCAGTCCATTTGGATTTCCCCACCCACGTCCTTACAGAAGTTCCTAATTAGCAACATCCCGTATGAAGGGGGAATATCTTCCACTAAGATGGTAGCCAACACTTTCTTCTCGGGCAAAGCAGCAAAAACTACTTGTGCATCTTTAATTCTCCCGACCAGGGGCACTTCTTTACTCTCCATGGAGTAACAAGATCCATAAGTGCGTGTGAGGGTCAGGCCTAAAGCATGAGCTACTTTAGCAGGCATCACATTATCTAAGGCTCCGGAATCTATGACACAATTACTGAGCCTATGACCAGCTATAAGAAGTGTTACATAAAAAGGCTTGATTTTGTCATTAGGCGAGGTGACAGCAGCTACCATACTAGGCTGTGGTGCAGAAGGAGGAGTGGACAAAAGGCCTTTAGAGGTGGTCTTAGAGTGGGAATTGACAAAGTGGATCATTTTGGCAAAATCTTTGGGATGGGTTTGATAATACTCGGCTTCTGAGATTTGGACCTTGGTCTTTTTCAGGTGATCAACAATATCAAAAGATCCAGAAGTGGACGGGCCATCATCATTTGGTACTCTAGGCTTATCAACTTTAGGAGAAAAAGAAGAAGCAATTTTAGTAGTAGGATTAATAAGACTCACCTTTGGTGTAGATGAGGTAGGGATAGGAGATCCTCTTTTTGCAATCACGGGAATAGTTGTCGACTGCTCCTTAGATTTCTTGATGGGTTGTGTCACTTTCTCCCTCTGACTTGTCTGCTCTCGAGTCATGACAGTGAATGATTTGCTATTCATGTCTGCTACTACTTCATCATAGTCATCTCCATCATCAATGCCCTCAGTGGTGAAGAAATTTACTCGAGATCCCTCAAGCTCATCTGCTTCGTCATCAACTTCTTTCGCAAACTCTTCGCAAGCTTCGTTATCTTCATCGTCATCTGGTTCTTCCACCTCGCAGGTCACATTGACAGGGACTTTAACAGGAGGTCCTTCAAGTGCTAATCTTGTTTGAGAAGCAGGAAAAAAATTTCTGGGCTGAAAATTTCTCCTTGGAACGTCTGCATAAGGAGCGTGCTGAGCCAATTGTTTCTTTATAGCAATAAGATCATTTGCAAGTTTCTGAACTAATGGATCAGTATTAGGTCCAGGGGTGGAAGAGGAAGAAGCAGCAGACTTAGATTTGGGAGGGTCTCTTCTCAACTTCCCTGACATGATCAAGCCATCCTCGATACTAACAGCGAGAGTTTGATCCTCGACCAATGTTGCGAGATTAGCCCTTCTTAGTGCATAACTAACTTTGGGCGATTGAGCATTTAGGAAGAAATTTTTTTGAATTTGATCAACAGGTCGAGTAGGCTGCGGAATTTTATTGATCAATTTGTTGAACCGGGCCACAAATTCTCTCATGGGCTCTTGTGAATCTTTCTTTATCTGAGAGATTTGGGCTAGCAAGGCATGTACATCTTCTGCCGGCTTGAAACGGTTTTCGAACTGAGTTCTCATTGTGTCCCAGTCAGTGATAGCGCTAGCCGGAAGGTGGTAGAACCAATCAACAGCATTATCTTGTAACGTCTCAACGAACAACCTTACGGAGACGTCTTCATGTTTGACTCCCAGAACTCCACATGTAACAATGAAGGCTGCGATGTGTTCATCAGGATGCACTTTGCCATCGCCTTTGAATTTAGGGAAGTTCTTCCGGTTACCTCTGGGTAACTCATGCAAAGGCTGAGTAAGGGCCAGGGGCCCAACACGATGACCCCATGGTAATGGCACCCGCCATTCTTTGAAAAACGGCTTGGAGAGGAACTGTAACACTAGCAAGAATCAAAGCTTGAAGATTAGGGCTAGCTGGCTCTGAAGGAATACCACCCGTAGGAATTCTGTCTTGAACAGGTGGAGTGCTTGTCGAACGAGTCCTTCTATTTCTTGTTGAAGGGAAAGGAAAACCCTGCTGCTCCAAAAGCTGAAACTGAGAATCTTCAACACCAAGGGCCCTCCTCCCTCGAGTAAAACGCGGAGTCGCCAGATCAAAGGATGATCGAAAAATTACAGAACTGGAATATGATTTTCCCCAGCGGAGTCGCCAAAAACTGTTGGTCGTCAAATAGGACTTTTAAGAAGAGCAACAGTCAGGGGACAAGAAGTCCCTCCTCTTTAATGGGAGAGGTTCCCTTATTCAGAAACGAACTTATTTACAAATGTACAAAACATTATTTTATGGTTAAACTTGGATATTACGAAAGTGTTTTCACATGAGGATCATCAATTACAAAAGGACTGAGGAAATGAGAAGTACGAGAATGAGCAGAAAGGCAACATGCAGAATTATAGAGAATCAGAGTAATTCATTTATGTATGCGAAGTTACAATGAATCGAAACAATATCATTTGTATTCGGATAAATAGGATATGGAAATTCAAAGACACAAAGTTCTGTAAATAACATCTGCTAGAACACAAAGTTTCTTAACATAACACAGATTCATTAATCAAGGACACAAAGTTCCTTCTTGGTTATACAAGATCGCCATGCTTGCAAAAGTTGAAGAGTATGCAATCAGGCAAGACTAACAAACTTGAGACAAATGATCTTCACAAAGAGAATAAATGAAAGCTTAGGAATAATAGAGATCAGATAGACAAAGAATAGAAATTCCTTCTATATTGATTTCTCTATGATCTATTTACACTTTCAGAAAATATGCCAAGTTCTTCCTCCTTCAGAATGGCGTAAAGAAGGCCATTATATAGCTTACAAATCAGTTACTCTTCGTAACCGCTTCTTTAATCAAGAATAGTTAAGGACAGCCAATCGCAATACCTTAACTTCTTACAAAGAAAACGAAAAAAGAAAGGGAAGAAGAGAAAAGAACAAGGAGAAGAAGACAAGTGGCCAGTCACTGAGAGGGACCCACTGAATTCAAAATCCGCTGCCTGAATTTCTTTAACGCCTCAACTATGTCTCAGAAGTCTCATCTTGAAGATGACAATGTATGTCTTTGAAAGCAGAGATGACCAGTGTCTTGAGAACTTTGTCCTTCTGCCAGCTGTTCTTCAGTTCTCCCAAGCCTCCTCCAAGACTCTGATCTTCCTAGGATTTTGATAGATTATCCTAGACGTCATCGAAAACCTTATTCACCAGCAAGATGTTCGAGTAAAAGATATCAAGGAAGCAGTGTGAGAAATGTAAAAAAGGGGGGCTGCCCATTATATAGCCGTTGAGGAGAGAGAAAGGTGATCAATGCACATTAAATTCATATCTATCAGTTTGAAAAACAGTATATTCAGGTAGAGCGAGAAAAACTAAGTATGAATGGCATTTGGTTCACTTGGGACATGTGAGACGCGAATGCGTGAAACACGTGGCTCAGCCGATTTGGGTGAAATAGGGAGAAGACGCACAAATGCATTTTGGGACATCTGGGACGAAAACACGCGAAGGACACAGTTCAGGTGAATCGGCTGAAAATAGAACAACTTACACTTTTTGACTGGGACATTTGGGGCATGAAAGAGCGAAGTACGCGGTTCGGGTGTTTCGGCCGAAAATGGAACAACTTGCACTTTTTAACTGGGACATTTGGGACAAAAAGTTCTGACAGGCCCGAAAATGGAACAACTTCAGGGATTTTGGCCGATTAGGGAACAGAGCGCACTTTAGAACTTGGGACAGGCGGGACAAAAAGTTCCGACAGGCCCGAAAATGGAACAACTTCGGGGATTTCGGCCGATCAGGGAACAGAACGCACTTCGGAACTTGGGACACACGGGACAAAAATGTCTGACAAGCCTGAAATACATACAAAATGACCCAAAACGTAGATTTTTCTCAATTTCATGACTTCGGTACATTAGAGAAAACACTTAAACTCAAAATTTTGAAATTTTTACTTTCATCAGAGAAGGGAATTTTTAGTGGACAACAATGGTCAAGTAGCTACCAGGATAGGTTGTTAATTTCATAACCAATCATTTTACATACCCTATCACTGGTACTTCTCTTAAATCCATAGCAGTGCACTTCCCACAAGTTTTTGTTACCTTGATGTTCAATTCATTCATTACTTAAAGAGGCATCACATTACATGAATCCCCTAAATAAAACATATAATTGTACACTAGTATTTACTTGATGATTAAAGTAGTATAAAAGGGATCAACATCAAGTTAGGATTCAACAAGAGAAGTACACAAATACACTTCAAGAGACTCTCCCAGGTTTTCCAATACCTGTGGCACCTCTAACTCTACAATGACAGGGGGAATTTCCATATTTTTTATGTCCTTACCCATGGGTACTACTTCCTTCTTAAATCCCAAATACTCATAATCCATTTTCCTATGTTAAGGGATCCTAATAAATTCAAGAATAGGTATAGTGATTTTAATCTAACTCAAAATTTGGGAAATATCACAGGGGATATACTTGGGTAATATTGTGTTGGGAGAGATGGTAACTGCCCCTTCTTACGGTATGATACTCTTCAAAGATAGGGTAGGGAAATGGGTAAGGATTTATTGGAAATATCTGGACCTTTATTAGGTGCATATTTCTTAGGAGGATTCTTTAGGATATTAGTGAGAAGACGATTTTTTTTTTTGGGTTGTGGACTTCCTCCTTTGACAGTTCTACTTTTAAGATTTTATTCTTTCTCTTGAGCTATTACCATGTTCATAAAAAGTTTCTGGTCCTCCTCAGAAGGAATTACTCCATCATACTTCTTAATCATTAGAGCTCTTAGGTACTTAAAATCATGGTTGGGAAAATCAAAATTCTTGACCATATCAACTTTAAAATCACTAGTAGAAGGAAAAGGAGATATCTAGTTTATACAGTTGCAAAAACTTTCCACATTCCTAGCACTTATTAATTCATTGGAGGAAACCCCACACCATGAATCATCAGGACACTTTGTCATACCAACATCACCATAAGCAATACTATCATCAACCTATTCACCTTCCTCATTAGGATCATACAGGGATTGTGGTAAGAAAAAATTGTCACACCACTCAATAACATGGTTCTCTTCCACCATAGAAACTATAGAAATTAAAGGATTAGGGGCCAACTTATTTTTCTTGGTTTTTGTTTTTTATTTCCTAATCCCATAGGATTCTTTCCTCTCTCATATGTTCTTGATCACCTCTAGGATGATTCCCATATATTTTTTGGCCCTACGGTTGGTGTAGGCCCTAAGAGTTCTATCCTATTCCTTTCTCTACTCTATCAATTTTATAACAAGTTTCCTTGACTGCTCCTTCTATATTCTTAACTACTTCCTCCAAATCAACCCCCTTGCTATTTTGAGGCTTTTTAGGATTGATTAATTTAACACCCTCCCTTTTAGGAGGCTTTCCTATTGACTTAATATTATTCTCTATTTGTACTGTCATGGTGAAGGCATGCCTTAAATTTGCTGGATTCTTGTCTCTTGGATAATAGGTTTCTTCTTTTCAAATGCATCATAATACTTTATTAGACAAGATTGATCACTTGGTCTTAATATTGCAGGTAGTATGTTCATTTTTTTGTTGAATCTAGCATTAAAATCTAATACAGGTTAATTGCGATTCTTTTTTATATTCTCGAACTCAGAGAGAATTAACCTTGGATCAGTTTTATCCCCATATTGCAATTTGGAAGAATTTTTCATTTCTACCCATGAATCAATAGAATTTTCTAGAAAATGCTTATACCAATCATGGGCATCCTCTTCCAGAGTATGAATAAACAACTTAACATATACATCCTCATGCTCAATCTCAAAGTCTTCCATAATAATAGTAAATATTCTGAGGTTTTTTTCATCACTGATTGCATTATTCTCTTGAAATTTTTTTAATCTATTCCTTTCATCATTAGGGACTACATTAGGATAACCCACCATACCCATGAAATCTATAGGTCTATACACATTAACAAAAAATGGGGGCATAGGAGGTGGAAGTGCCATATTATTTATAGGAGGTGTCTAAATATGAAGATTAAAATGGTTTGGGATAGTAGGTATTTGAGGAAATGGGGTATGATCCTCAAAATATTGATCCTTTAATGGTTTGTTTTCATAGATCACTCTATTACTTCTAAGTGAGAAAAGAGGAAGATGAGGAATACCTATATTAGTTTCAAATGAAGGCCCCTCACCAGTTGGAGTGTACAAATTTATACTAGGATTACTTGATCATGAACTATCTGAGGAACTAGAATAATCCTCTACCAAAGGTTGATCACTTTCAGCCACATGCACTACTTTCTCTTGTATCCTTTGATCTCCTAAAGCTCTCTAGAATTGTTTCTTAATTGTATTTTTCCTTCCTAACTCTGGAAAAAATCTTCTAGTAGGATTTGTCTTGAAGAAGGATCTCCTTCCTTCCAAATTTACAAATCTTAATGAAATATTTTATTGAATTAAAACTTGAGGAACATATATTTACCAGAAATTTTGAACAATGTGGAGTCGTCACTAAGGTCTTGTACATTAGATGTCTAAATTTCTGCAAATGACTTGTCAATTGAAACTTAATGACCAATTTCAACAAATCTTGACAAATCTCAGTGTCTTTTATCAGTATTTACCCATAACCAAGAAATTTTAATGGAAATCCTACTCATACTAGGAAAATATTAAGCAAATAAATTCTAATTATGCTCATTTTGTGCAAATCTCAACAAAGTATTATGTCTAGACCATGTATTTACATCTAAACATGTATGATACATTACCAAAGGTTAGCATTTATTTATATTTACAAAAACAGTCCCTAAAAATGGTGTTAGAGTGGTGTTGGTACCCAAATCGATTCTCCATTTGAAGTAGAACAACATCAACAGGTTGAGAAGGATGCTTAGAGAAATATAGATTAGAATTTAAGTCATTTTGTAGCTAGGGAAGGATCTAACTGGCTCTTTGTCACTTGAGATCAGAAAATTTTGATAGCACCATGCTAAGGGTTTGACCTACCCTTACTACTTTAGGTTGTGCCTTCAAACAGGGTGAGAGGACCCACTTATAACCTATATTTGTAAGGGAAATGAATGGATCAACAATATGTGAATCTCCTTTTCAGGGGATTTGACGGATAATCTTGAGAAGACATGGTCAATGCAACATAATCTAGCTCTCATTAGTTTTCACCCTAGAAAATATAGATGCCTTCTAAACAAAGTTCAGGTTACTAAAGACAACAATGAAACCAGTTTTCTCCTGCATATTTTTGAGTAAAGAATGGATAAATTCAACAAATCTTCTAAGCATTTATGGATATTCAGTGCAAACAAGGGTGATTTTTGTAGGATTTATCAGTTATGGATGTATTTTTTTGGGAATTAAAAAGGATAAAGTTGATTATACCAAATTTCTGGGAAATTTTAACAAAGGTTGGAAGATCTACCAAACAAGATGATTAAAACACTTCAAATAATCAACAATGAACCTTCAACCAGAAGATGTGCACCCATGGAAGCCCAAAGATACACGGTTTCACACATTCTTTGATAATTTAAACATAAAATATCATTTCAAAAACTCAATTAAACATTAAGAATCCCTGATCTATCATGCCTAAGATGCACTCATAGAATGACAAACAATTTGTATCAACGAAATGGAAATAAAGTTAATTTAAAATTGTTTATTACACAATGAAATGAATTCTCTTCTCACAATACAATTGCAATTACCACGATACTATAATAAAGATAAGATCGTGTGTGATTCAGAGGAATTCCTAACATAATATTGCAACAGAAACATGAATACTACTTGAAACATCTCAAATTGAAATCATACATAACAGTGTTCGTGATTATCACAATTAACTCAGGGATCATAAAATTTATCAGCTAGGGAAAGTTTCATTTATAGTCTTAATTCTTGTCAATGGTTGTATACTTGCAACCATCTTGAAATGATTATGTTTAAAGGCTCAATAAATTAATAGGTTTCTCAGATAAGTTCTTGGGAAAATGGTTTCTCTCATTTTACACCTTTCTGTACTAAAATTTCAAAAAAAAAAAAAAAAACCCACTTTATGTAAGATTATTCTCATTGAATTTATACAATTTCACTCCCTCACTCATTCTCTATTTTCCCCCCAAAAGCATGAATCTCTAGGAGAATATTCCTCACATCATACATCTTAATTTATTGTTATTCTCTTGCCAATATCTTATCTATTGTTTCCAGGTGGAAAAGTAATGAGCTAATCATAATTTTTACCACCTCAAACATGGTTGGGAAGCCCTACTATCCCTTTTTTACAGTTGTTTAATCATTTCTTTCATTTTTGCATGCAGGTTACCCCCTTTTGAAAATTCCCACATGCTCCCATATGACCAGATGTGACATGCAATCCTTTTCACCTCTTGATAAACAACCTTGAGCAGCACATACTCACATTCATGTCTTTCAGAACTAATTATCCCCACACATATCCAATCATTTCAATCAAACACCTTTTTTTGCACAACACTAATTACTTTTTAAATGTATTTCCTTCATGTGAGCTGAGTGAAAAATATGTCCTCATTTGATGGAAATGATCCTACTCGGCTCAGTTTTTCTGTGTCATTTTCATTATAAATTCACTTCTACTTTCTCACCAACAAGCATCACTTTTCCAATCTTGAAAGTGAAGAAATTTTGTAAAGCCTTTATTAGTTGTTATTAGCTAATTTTGACTTCACAAAATTAATAAACATGGGAATTTTAAAAATTTTCTAAAGTGTTTTTGTGCATGTTTTAACGCCCTCATCGCGATCATCTCATTTTTTTATCATTCTAGTCTTTTTTTCATCCATTTAGGGCGAGAAATCCTCCCATCATATTATAAACTGCATTAATAATTAATTAATTAATTAATATTTAATTAATTTACTATCTTTTATTTGATAAAAAAAAATTATTAATTTTTGGGTTTTTAATTAAATAAATATTAATCAAAGTTCATTCAACAAGATTTGTTTTAATTTTCGGGGGAAAGTAAGCTTCCATTTCTAATTTCCGAGGATGCCAAATTGGTTTCCCATTCCCAGATTTCCCCCTTTCCTGGAAAATTCATTTTATTTCCCCGCTTGTGGTATTTCTTCCATTGATTTCCAATTTAGCTGATTGGCAAACGAGAAAAAAATCTCTCAATTTCCCACATTGGGAAATAAAATAGGGATTGTCATCCCACCTTGCCATTTCCACTAGAAAATGGTTTTTTATTTCCCACTTTCCCCTAGAAATTAATGCCACTATCTGGGAAAGATGGAATTGGTTATTCCAATGGAAATAAGAAACATTTACAGAAGCTTCTTTAATCCTCATAACCATTTCTCCATCAAACTCGTTGGAAAAATTCATTTGAAGAAGCTTTGAATCTTTCCATACTTATAACTTATTTTTATTTCCTCTGTAGAAGCATTTCCAAGGAAATAATTGGAAGATTTTTTGTTCCGTTGATTAATTTTTTCATTCGCATTTCCATACAAAAAATACACAAAAATTATTTTCTTGTGAACGTCAGGGAGAATAATTTACAACGCATTGGGAATATTTTACATAACAAGAAGCTCGCACGGGCCAAATAAAAACAACACATTAGAATTTCCATGCATTTTTTAGAACAATAAGCAGTCCAATGCAAAGAAAATAATCTCCAAATTAGGAAATACATTCCAAAACCAAAAAATCCATGTGGGGGGAAGAAAGAAATCAACACGCAAAATTCTTTGAGTAGTTTTCAAGCCAGGAAAAGAAAAATATTTCAATGTAAAACAATCTGAAGAATCCACACATGGGTAAATATCCAAGGATAGAATCCATGCATAGGTAGAAGTAAAGAATTAACTTCAACGTAGGGGAAAAAACAAGTGAAATCAATAAAAAAATTCCCACGCATTAGCAATAGACAAGAGAGGAAGACCAAAATAGTCCAAACAAGTTTCAATGCCTAGCAATGAGGAAAAGAAAGTTTAAACGCATATTTGGAAAACTTCCAATGCATATCAAAGTAAGAGAATTTCCACATAGCCAGAGAAAATAGAAAAAAAATCCAAGAAAACCACACATTTTTTAGGAAAAATATGAGTTTCCACACAGATTATAAAGAAGATCTACACAACAGTAAAACATTTCTCATGCAACCAAGCAATCCTCCATGCACTGGAAAAACATTTGGTTCATGCAGGTCAAAGCTATAAGTTTCCATGAAGTTTAAAGAGGTAAAATAAAGAACACTTCCCACGTATGTAAAGAACAATACTCCCACATCGGTTGAAAGCCAAGATAGTTGTCACACATTTATCCAAAAAAGAGATAACATGTATCCCATGCATTGATCAGAAGTCTGCAAGGAAGGAGGAAAACCCAAAGTCAACATTCAGGCAATAGGCAATGCGAAGAGCAGGGAGAGTAAAAAAACTAAATTAAATTGATCCATGCAGAATATTAAAATCGGGAGATTTTAATTTATTTTTTTAAAATATATTATCATTGTCGCCAAATTTGAAATTCGAGCCTAGTCTCAGTGTGATGTATTGAAATTTAAAAACAATTATAACCCAGTAGCGATTATTATTATTATTGTTTTTAAAATAATAGTAAAATGAGCTATATTCCTTTTTGTATAAACAAAGTTTCAGAGATAGATACCTAGCCCTATTTGCATTGTTTTGCGTACATGAGTCATTTTTCTATAAAATTCATAATGGACGATAAATCGAATAAATTTGTAGGAAAATCAAGAAAGCCAGTGGAGAAATCAAATAATTATTCCCTCAAGTATGAATTCCAAGGAATCATTCCTACTAGTTCCATCAATTCAGTATACGAAAATATCACCGATACAAATCTCGATCATATCAATGTGCAACAATTTTGCAATCGGGTGAAAGCTGAATGAAAAACCATATTCTTGGATACGCTTTACCATAGTGATCTACCCCAAGTAGCAGCATTTTTGGTCTCATTGTAATTCATGAAGCTGGTTATCGATTGCACAGATCATTATGATCTCGAGAGATAAGGAATTTTTAAATATAATTATGAGCCTTTCCTCTTAATCACACTAGAGCACATTAAGGAGTTTCTTAGCATACTTGACTTCCATGAGAATGTGGACATCACTCAAAAGTCAGCATAAGAATTTTGGGATGAATAACCCCTCAAGTGGATCAAGATGGTTGATAACAACTTGTTAGTGACCAAGAGGCCTCGAGTTGAAAAGTTTCCTAAAGAACTATATTGCATTGATTTTGTGGAAGAAATCAGGGACATGATTACTCTCATAAGCCAATTCTTTGATTTACCCTCTGTCAGGATTTTCCACCCATGGATGTATCATTTTATCTGTATCATCCTTACCAAGAGAGATTTTATGGATTGGGACACCATCATCAGTGATACCCTTCACAAACAATTGATCAACGTGAAGATGACTAGATGTTTCTACATGACATCATACCTGACTTATGTAGTGGCTAGAAGAAAGCTATTTTTAAGACTCAAAATGAGAGGGTTCATGGGTTCATCAAATAATTTCTTCCATTATTATCCAAAACTAAGTTTCAAAAATATCTCTCATCATTTCAAAGGATTTAACGATGCATTCACCTTCCGCGTGATTGAAAATATGAATCAGAATACAGAGGAAAGATTCTCCAAAGAGGCCATGTATGTCATTTCCCAATGGGGAACATGGTTTATTCAATTTTCATCCTTCTCTTATATTCGTGTGAGTGGATTTGTGGGTATTCCACGGAATCTTCCTAAGTATGTCAGTGACAAGTGGGTATTAATGGAGCTTGTGTGACAACTATTCCAATTTCATTGTTTTCTTAGTGACAATCATTGTTCAGGAATTCATTTCCCAATCCAAATTGGGGAATACAAATATCCAAATCTTTTCAATGCACAACTCATGGAGAAATATTTTTCCCTCATCAATATTCATCCATATGTGAAGATATCTTAGTTTGATATCAATGGATATATGCAGAATATTCTTGGAGAAAAGTATCAACATAACCCTACCATGAAAGATTTTTGGGCTGCCTATTTAGATGAACATGAAGTAAGAAGATGATTGAATAAACAAGATAACACTTACTCAGATCAAGGCCCTTAATCGGATCAGGAAAGTTTCAAATATCATTTAGCTAGATAATGATGAAAATGTACATTAAGAGGATCCCCTTTTATGATGCAGTTGCTACTACCCCCCATTTTCATAAATTCATTGGACTGAGATAGATGATTTTGCAAGTTGATAGTAAGAACCAAGTGATTCTAGAAGTAAGCATGTCTTGGTTTGCTAAATATTAACCTTTTGATGTTACAACTAATTAAAAAATTGTACCTCAGGATTACAAATGGTATCCAAAGACTCAAGGAGGCATTTTTTTCCATGACAATAATAAGTTCTTAGACAATAAAAATGAGGTGCCATTTGATTCATACACAATTTTTATGAAATGAGTCGTTTCCAGAAGATCCAGTTGCTTTGAAGAATGTGTCACATAGCTGAAACCATAGCTCAATATTTCTAGACTTGGAGAAGGAAAGGAGTGTGTATAAAGATATTCCACTTTAAGTAGAGATTCTTCTACTGCAAAAGTGAGGATTGGAGGTTGTCATAAGACTCATCCAGATTTTTAAACAAGGTCCCCAGCCATAGAGCTTTTGCACAAGAGTCTACTGTGGTGCAAGTAGTCCTAATTTATCAAATTTTTCTGAAGAAGTATCAGTTTCCTTCAAAGGCAGAATTGGATCCAAGATAAGATGAGTGAATATCTTGATCCAATTCTTTCTTTCAAGGAAAATTTTGTTTCTAGCATATCAAAATTGGATGAGATATTGCCTAGGCTACCAGAGATGACAAGTATGGATTCCTCAACTTTATCCATTAAATGAATTCTTGAATTTTAATGTCGAGGGAAACATTATCTTTGGTGTCTGCATCTCAAATCAAGAAAGACACTTCTCAAAGATTCTATGATCTATTATGAGAGTGTATGCAATGAAGCCTTCACTTCAATAGACTTGATTAAATAATTCATAGCTGATATCCCTTGCGATCTCATAAATGAGAAAAACCAAAGGTGTTCATCAGAGCAGGGTGGAAGAGCAATTTTCACAATTGTTTAAGGACATGTTTGGATACTCTCATGCCATCAATTTCTCTTCAGCTTCAATGGAACATGCATCAAATTAAAGAACTTAATTTGAGAATGCTCAATCAAAGATGGTCAATTTACCTCAATGATATGTCTTGAGTATAGGATCTTGGAATTGCAGGTATTTTGTGAGGCTATTCTTGATGACCAAATGAACCTCTAGAAGAAGAAAATATGTTTAAAACATTAGGAAGGTTTAGATCCTTTCAATTGGCAAAATTGGCGGATCCTAATTTCACCAATGGGTTCAAGGAGATAAGGTTTTCTTGGTATCTAACGAAGTGGGAGAGTCCTTTTCTCATATGATTGAGATAGGCAGACCCCATTTCAATGGATAAGGGCATTGGTTTTTGTTGTATGTTTTAAAAGGATATTGTCCTAAAAATAGTATTTCTTTGTATAACTTTAAGTGCAATTTCTATTTTTAGTTGTCTTTTAATAAAGTTGGTTGAAAAAAAAGTCACTTAAGTGCCCTATTTAATGAGCATGTAAACCCTAACTACTTTGTAACCAAATTTTGGGTTATAAAAGGAAGTCAGGGGCTCATTTGTAAGGGTGACTTTGAGAGAGGAGAAGAAAATACTTTTGTGTGCAAGCTTTGTTTTAAGAAAGAAACTTTGTGTTCTTTTGTGAAGACATTTTAGAGTTAATGAAATATGAACTTTGTGTCCCATTCATTATCTCTTGTAGCATTTGATGTTCTTATGTTCATTAGATGTTAGATGTTTGAATCTTGCATTCAAATATTGTCTTTGATCTTATTGTCAATGCTATTAATTGTTGTTCTAGTTCACAGTGATCAAGCTCTGATATCTACTTGCTCATGTGTGTTCCCTTTTATGGGATTCTTGTTTAGCTAGATCAAACTCCATTTTATTTGTGTTAGTTATTCATTTTCTTCTTCATGCAATATTAGGCTCTGTTTTTACCTAACTCTTGCATGTTGTTCATTCTTCCTTTCCATTCCTTTCCTTCATTCCATTCCATCTCCCTCATTCACTTTTCTTTCCATTGATGTTCCAAAACACCCCCCCACATACAATTTTGAATGTAAAGATGTAAATACAGTTTTGGTTTTCAATAAAGGAAGCCTCACCTTCATTGAGGAGGGAATTCATTCCCACACTGTTGCATGTCATTTGAATGCGTGCAAATCCATATGCTAACAAGTATCTCCAACATTTTGTTTCATCAACATCTATCATAGACGGTCCCCTTGTCACAATAAGTGATAAAATTGTTCTAAGTTCTCATTTTCTTTGGTTGTAAATCAAATGTAGAACTTGTAGGAATTAGTTTAAATGTAGGGGTTGATTAGAATTTATATAATGATAAGTATGAAATAAATATTCAATTTACATGCTAAGATGAAGTACATCAGATATTCTTTTCCTAAATTATTTTGACATGGTATAACACTTGAAACCATTGGATGATACTTAATGCTCAGTACAAGTACTCTTTCAAATATGTTCATAGCAAATATCAAAAGGATCATGTCATTCCATGGGTTCCATCCCAAATTTATTTTTCAGGATGAACATTAGCATCACATTACTATCCATCTTTTGGAACAAATTTGGATTAGGAAATTACGAGCACTCTTCACATGGGCAACTCAGTCCAACTTTTCATGGTACTTCTTCTATGATGGAAACTATCCATATAACATGAATTTAAAGAGTTTCTAACAACAAGAAGGGACAAATTGGAGGTTCCAATATATGAGAATAACCTCAACTTCTCATAATGATGGATGAACATAGGTTCAGGAAATAATGGCCCTTCCTCTCACAAAGTAGATTCACCTTTAGCTCAATCGACTTTAAATCATTGAGCATAAGGATAGAATCATTTGTAATATCTGGCTTCAATTCCTTGGTTAATTGGGAAAGCCTATGTAAACAGTAGTTGTGAACCCAAACTATCATTGTTGTCACAATTATCAAGATGAAGTTGGCATTTATTCAACAATTTTCATTTTCAATGATAAATTATTGGCCATCAAATGCCACCAGAATAAGGCTAGTAGTGTATCCTCCCATCTAAAAAAATTTCATATGAAAAATTGTAAATGAAATTTCCTAAAAAGATGTTGGGAAATGTCCCCATGTTTCCTTGAGAGTCCACTTTCAAAGGATTTTGATGAATCCAATGGTAAACATGTGTTCAGAAGGTTGTCCTTAGGGAAAAGAATTATTTCTAATCAAGCTGATATGATAGTACACCTCATGCTAAATGAAATTTGCAATACTTTCCTTCTCCATCTAAAGAAGATCAATTTTAATTCATATAAGCTTTAGGAAATATTCTGATTGGGAAATTTATTGAGTTTTACATGATATTTTTGCAAGCTTAGGAAAACATCGATGGCCTTGACATATATTATCTCTTTAACTCTTTTATCCAATTGTTCTTGTTATCAATAAATATGACATTTTGTAATTTCCTTATTTTTCAACACTGCTCATACCAAATGACCAATTCTGGAATTATTACTATTAAGTATATTTATTTAACTGTACCTTCCCTCAGTTGTGGACATCCCTTTTCTTGATTGAACTTGGTTCAAATTTGGATGTATTTGGATGAAAAACATTTAATTTTAAGGCAGACTTTCAGGAATAATCTTAGTTTTAATCTCATTGTGACCTTGCACACTTGTCATAAGCCCACATGTATAGGGTTTAGTTGTTAACCTATGAATCTTATAACCACTTGGGAAAATAATATTTTTTCAAACTTTTAGGGTTTGAAGTACTTCTTGCAGTGGCTTGGATCCTTTAACTTTTTTCCCTATGAATATATCTTTATTTCAAAATCCCTCTTTGTAATCCTAAAAATCTGACAAGAATTATGCTTAAAACTGATTCTTGGTTTGAATCAATTAGGTGTCCCCAGAAGTGTGTTTTAGGAGAAAAAATAGGGGCAAGACATACCTTGGAATGTTACACGTAATTGTGCAAAAATAATGATCTTATGAATAAGTACGAAAGGGTGTTTTTGATCTTTTGATGATAAAATTTCCAATTTCTTGAGTGGACATATCCCACATTTCTGACAACCACATGTTACATTATTTTCTTGTCTTCTCATGGCCCTCAGCCAAGGTCAAATCACTCTTTATAGTGCAGACTGGAATGAATTTACTATGTATCTTCCTACTGTTTTCAATAGAAATTGTTTCCTTGTATTGTTCAACTAATTCCTACCAATGGTGTCATGATGGTATTAGTATGGTTTCTTTTTTGATATACCATTGGTAAATCACCTATGATTCAATTTTAATGGGGAACTTATAGCATCTAATGGATCTTAATCTTAGAATTTCAACGTGGTCAGCTCGCTATTCTCATTGGAAGTATAGCCCAAATGGACCAATTACTTTCTTTCATGCTACATACCTCCATATTTCCTTCTTGAAAAGAAAAAGAAAACTACAACCCTGTTGATATGTGATTCATGAGTTTTTCAATGAATAGGCAGGGCAGAGAAATACATCTTCTTGTCAAGGATTGGTTTAAACCTTCAATTCCACTTTCATAACATATTGGGATAGAAACTTCCAACAAAGTCTATTGAGTGGTTTAGAATTTACCCCCAACCTCACCTTTACCCATATATGCTTGTCTTGTTGAGAAAACATTCCCATTTAATAAATCTATAAAATGAGCAATTGGATTCTTGATCACCAAGGTAATATGTTTATTGAGTGTGTTATAACTGACTAAAATATTCAGTTTTGCAAGTGAAGGGTTTTTTGCATTTCATGAATTTTTGGATCAATGGTGTCATAACTGGAAAGTAATTGGAATTCTAAGACACTAATTGGTCTCTAATTTTCACCCATTTTGAGGATTTAATTTGAAGATTTTTTAAGCATGAGGTCAATTGAGGAAGAGAATGATTCGGACTATATTCAAGCAAGTGCTTTGGGAAAGTGGAGGATGAAGACTGACAGTTCTTCAGAGATACAAGAGTCAATCAAATTTTTCTAAAAGGGATATGAATGATCAAATTTCAAAGAAATTCAATTTATCATACTGGTGTGGCAATTGATTCCTTGTAAGAAATTTTATTGGAAGCTTTTCATGGATTTGACAGTTTGAATGAACTCCTAGAGTAAATGAGTTATGCAAGTGATGCTTTTTGAATGGTATAAATTCTTTCTGTAGAAGTCATGTCCTTTCTGCTCCTTGATTACATTCTAATTTTTGCCACATTTTCCGCCTTACTATAGACAAATTTTGATTTAAATATGCAAAGATAAAACAGTTTCATGACATTTTGAGTTAAATCTCGTAAAATTAATCATCTTGAATGGTTATGATCGAATTGTGACTAATAAGTTAAGGGAACCATTCTATTTAAGGATAAAATCAAGATCAAATCTAATTTGAGAAACTTGCATCAAAATGGAAAAATCATTTAAATTACATTTAGGATCAAAAACAGTTCATGAAAATTCTTAATCTCTTAATAATCACTTTGTATCTTTGGTCGATCAAAACAATAGGGATCTATTGGTAATTTACTGATATGAAACAGATCATTGCTCCTAGCTCCATGGTATCATAGTACAGGATACATTTAGAATTTGAAATACATTTGTAACTTTTGGGTTTAGAGAAGTCATTCATTAACAAAGAAGCAAGATTCAAACACATATCCTTTTTAAGCTTGATCTTCCAAGAATATTGTTGGGGTTAGCACATAGGTTGTACATATAATATATCAGATCTAAGCATACATGCAAATAAAAGCGGATATTCTACTAGAAATAAATATACAAAACAAGAGATATAAATCAACACCAGATTTAACGTGGTTCACCCAGTGTGGGCTACGTCCACCAAGAAACAAGCCAATCTATTATCCAAAGCTTTACAAAGGATATATAATTGAAGATTTACAATCTTCCACACCTCTCAGATGTACAATACTTTCTTTCTCTTTTTTTCTTCTTCTCCAAGAATTCTCTCTCTCACCAATTAGCTCACAATAATAATTGTTATTTTCTTGTTAATCTCTTACCCTCTAAACCCTAGCTTTTATGCTTATATAGTCTTTACAAACTTAGGGCAACTTAGCCATGCAATTACAATCAATAGATATATCTTTAATGCTAAAAATAGATCTAATTCCCGAGAGTTAATTAAAACATCCTCGCACAGGTAACCGACGCATAGGTTAGCCCTAACGATGTCAGTTCCTCCTTTCCTGACTGATGTCAGTTCCTAGGTGATCAATGTCGGTCCCTCCATAACTCAATGACCAGTTACTGTATTGTAGCAAGTTTCATATTGCATGCTAAAATGAATTAATTGATCTCCACAACTCAACAATCTCCCACTTAGAGATTAATTACTGCACCTTACTTGTACATCATCATTTTTGGATCCTTCCTTAGCTTTGTTTCTTCCTCTTCAAGTCTCAAACTCGAAGACCAACAAAAGTGGAGTGTAGCTCCAACTTCTCCTTTACTAATGGCTTCGTTAGCATATCCGCAGGGTTCTCACTCATATGAATCTTTTCCAGATTCAACTTCCCATCCTCTAATACCTATCGTATGAAGTGATACCTCAACTGAATGTGTTTTGTTCTTGAATGAAACCCTGAGTTCTTTGCCAAATTAATTACACTCTAACTGTCACTGAACAATTTGTAATCATCTTGCTCCTTTCCCAACTCTTCCATGAACTTGCTCATCCATATCATCTCTTTGCTAGCCTCTATAACTACAACATACTCTGCCTCTGTAGTAGACAAAGCCACAACCTTTTGCAATCTTGAAATCCAGCTAACTATTATCCCACCTACTATGAAAATATATCTAGTAGTGCTCCTCCTACCATCCAGATATCCAGCCATATCTGAATCAACATAGCCACATAAAGAAGTATTTGACCCTCCATAACATAACTATATGCAAGATGTCCCTCTCAAATACCTGAGAATCCATTGGACTTATTTCCAATGCTCTTTACATGGATTGGCCATAAATCTACTCACAACTCCCACTGCTTGTGCAATGTCTGGTCTGGTACAAACCATAGCATACATGAGACTTCCAACTGCTGAATCATATGGAACTCGTGTCATGTATTTGACCTCCTCATGTGATGAAGGACATTGATCTTTTCTCAATTGAAGTGTTCATCCATAGGTGTACTAACAGGTTTTGCATTTTACATGTTAAACCTTTCTAACACCTTATTAGATATAATCCTCCTGAGACAAATACAATTTCTTTTTTTTCTTGTCTCTGTGTATTTGCATGCCAAGGATTTTTTTACAGCTCCTAAATCCTTCATTCCAAATGTGTGAGCTAGCTTTCCCTTAAGCTCACCAATGTCCTACATACTAGATCATGCAATAAGCATATCATCCACATACAGTAACAAAATAATATAGCTCCCATTTTCAAGCTTCTTAAAATAAACACAATGGTTAGATTCACATCTCAAGTAACCATGCTCATGCATAAAACTATCAAATCTCATGTACCATTGCCTTGGAGCTTGCTTGAGCCCATATAGGCTCTTTTTCAACCTACACACTAATTTCTCCTTACCCTTGACTTCATACCCAAGAAGTTGTTGCATATAAATCTCTTCATCCAAATCACCATGAAGGAAAGTTCATCTTCACATCTAGTTTCTCTAAATGCAAATTTTCTACTGCAACTAAAATCAATATAGTATGAATAAAATTCATCTTAACAATAGGAGAAAATATTTCACCAAAATAAATACCTATTTTTTGTGCAAATCCCTTTACTACAAGCCTTGCCTTGTACCTTTTCTGTCCACCCTCTTCTTCCTTGATCTTGTAAACCCACTTGTTCTGCAATGTTCTCTTACCTGCTGGCAACTTAACCAAATCCCAAGTCTGGTTCTGTTCCAAGGAGTCCATCTCCTCATCCATGTCATGCTCCCACTGACTTGTGAGTATTATCCATGCATTCCTTCTTCAAATCTTTCTGGTTCACCATTATCAGTCAATAATAAATAAAAAATGAAGGTGTAAATCTTTCTAGAGGTTTACTTACCCTTTGTGACCTTCTCACTAGGAGTTTGGGGTGTTTGGAGGCTCATTCTGTGACCTCCTGGGACATTCATATCCAAATCTGACAGTGATCGACTCCGGTCACCTATAACCGACCTTGGTTCTGGACCATAGTTCTTTTGCTAATCGATGTCAGTTTCCTTACCAACATCCGTTGGATAACCGATACTGGTGTTGTTCTGAACCCGATCTTGTCTGTCAATGTTGCTTCAACTAACACTGGTTCCTGTGTAACCAACGTCAGTGTCTAGGATGTTTGTTTTAAATATCGAGAGTTGATTTTCATTCACAAACTTCTCAACTGGTTCATCCTTGGGTACCAAAATTTGATCCCTGTACATTCTCTTTTCATTCCATTTAATATCACGACTCCTAATAATATTATAATTCTCTAAATCCCAAAAATCGAATCCGAAATCACCAGATCCATAACCAATGAAAGTGCATCTCTTGGATTTTGCATCCAACTTCTTACTATTTTCCCTATCAATATGCACAAAAGCTTCTGAACCAAAAAATTTAAGAAAAGAAAAATCTACCTCTTTTCCAGTCCAAAATTCCTCTGGTATTCCCACCATCTAGTGAACTTGAAGGCCCACGGTTAATCAAATAAACTTTTGTATCAACTGCTTCTGCCCAAAACTTCAAGGGAAATCCAGAATGTATCCTCATACTTCTAGCATGTTCCATGATTGTCTTGTTCATTCTTTCTGCAACACCAACCTCCTGTGGATGTTCTTGGAACCGTTATTTCTCTACATATCCCATTCACTGAACAATAATCATTGAAAGCCTTGCTACAGTATTCACCACCATTGTCATATCTAAGGCACTTTAACTTAGAAGTTTGATTCATTCTCAACAAGGGCTTTCCACATTTTAAAAGTCTCAAAAACATCATATTTATGTTTAATACAATAATCCATACCTTTCTTGTAGCATCATCAATGAAAGTAACATAATACTGGAATCCTCCATGAGAAGCTACCTGAGTTTGTCCCCACACATCTGAGTGTACAAGCTACAATTTTTTCTCCTTATTAGTTACCCAAACTTTGAGAAATCTCACTCTCTTTTGTTTTCAAAAGATACAATGCTCAATTGATCCATGCGGAATATTAAAATCGGGAGATTTTAATTTATTTTTTTTAAATCTATTATCATTGTCACCAAATTAAAAATTCAAGCCTAGTCTCAATGTGATGTATTGACATTTAAAAAAAATTGTAACCCAGGACTGATTATTATTATTATTGTTTTTAAAATAATACTAAAATGAGATATATTCCTTTTTGCATAAACAAAGTTTCAAATATAGATACCCGACCCTATTTGCATTTTTTTGCGTAACTCAGTCATTTTTCTATAAAATTCATAATGGATGATAAATCTAATAAATTTGTAGGAAAATCAAGAAAGCCAATGGAGAAATCGAATAATTCTTCCCTCAAGTATGAATTCCAAGGAATCATTCCTCCCAGTTTCATCAAGTCATTATACAACAATATCACCGATACAAATCTCGGTCATATTAATGTGTAACAATTCTACAATCAAGTGAAAGTTGAAGGAAAAACCATATTCTCATATACGCTTTACCATAGTGGTCTACCCCAAGTAGCAACATTTCCGGTCTCAGTACAATTCCCGAAAGTGGTGGTCAATTGCATGGAGCATTATGATCCCAAGAGATAAGGAATTTTTAAATATAATTATGAGCCTTTCCTCTTAATCACACTAGAGAAAATTGAGGAGTTTCTTAGCATACCTGACTTCCTTGAGAATGTGGACATCACTCAAAAGTGAACACAAGAATTTTGGGATGAAGAACCCCTCAGGTGGAGCAAGATGGTGTATAACAACTTGTTAGTTACCAAGACACCTCGAGTTGACCAGTTTCCTAAACAATTGTAGTGTGTTGAGTTTGTGGAAGAAATCAGGGACATGATTGCTCTCCTAAGTTGATTCTTCAATTTACCCTCTATCACGATTTTCAACTGATGGATGTATCATTTTATCTATATCATCCTTACCAAGAGATATTTTATGGATTGGGACACCATCATCAATTATACCCTTCACAAACAATTGATCGAAGTGAAGATGAGTGGATGTTTCTACATGACATCATACTTGACTTATGCAGTTGCTAGAAGAAAGCTATTTTTAGGATTCGAAACGAGAGGGTTCATGGGTTCATCAAATAATGTCTTCCATTATTATCCACAACTAAGTTTCAAAAATATCTCTCATCATTTCAAAGGAGTTAACAATTCATTCACCTTCCACGTGATTCGAAATCTGAATCAGAATACAGAGGAAATATTCTCCAAAGAGGCCATGTATGTCATTTCCCAATGGGGAACATGTTTTATTCAATTTTCATTCTTCTCTTATATTTGTGTGAGTGTATTTATGGGTACTACATGGAAGATTCCTAAGTATGTTAGTGACAAGTATGTCAGTGGAAGATTTCTAGGTATGTCAACACACAAAACCCTCAAACAAAGCTCTGATACTAGTTGTTGGGGTTAGCACACCGGTTGTACAAATAATATATCAAATCTAAGAATACATGCAAATAAAAGTAGATATTCTACTAGAAGAAATATATAAAACAAGAGACATAAATCAACACCAGATTTAAGGTGGTTCACCCAGTGTGGGCTGTGTCCACCAAGAAAAAATCCAATCTATTATCCAAATCTTTGACAAGATATAAAATGAAGATTTACAATCTTCCACACCTCTCAGATGTACAATACTTTCTTTCTCTCAATATTTTTCTTCATCACCAAGAATTCTCTCTCTCGCCAACTTTAGTAAGTTATTTCTAATTCTTGTTAATCATTATCCTCTTCTAAACCCTATCTTTTATGCTTATATAGTCATTTATAGACTTAGGGTACTTAGTCATGCAATTAAATAATTTAAGGCTAAAAATAGATCTAATTCCTGAGAGTTAATTAAAACATTCTTGCATAGGTAACCGATGTCGGTTAGACCTAACCACTATCAGTTCCTCCCTTTCCTAACCGATGCCAGTCCTGGGTAACCGATGTCGGTTCCCCCTAACCAATGATGGTTACTGTATTTTTCAGCAAGTCTCCACTGCATGCTAAACTGAAGTAATTGAGCTCCACAACTCAATAAAGGAGTTAGATTTGGACTTCTGTGAGTGTGTTTGTGGGAAATAGAAGTGAGTGAGATTCCTCATGGTTGTACCTAACAGGAAGGAGGGTAAGCTGGATTTAGTGCATACATATGTATGGGGGTCAGTTAAGGTAAACTCTATTGGTGGTTCATGTTATTATGTCACTTTCATTGATGATGTAACTAGAAAATTTTAAGTATATTACATCATAAATAAATCTGATGTGTTTGAAGCTTTCAAAAGATGGAAAACCTTGGTTGAGAATGAAACATGTCTCAAGTTGAAATGTCTTAGATCAAATAATGGAGGGGAGTATTACAGTAATGAATTTCTTGATTACTTTTTGGTAAATAGGATCCACAAGAAAAGGATGGTTCCAAAGACTCCACAAGAAAATGGAGTGTCAAAGATGATGAACAAGACAATCATGGAGCATGTAGGTGCATGAGGTTATATGCGGGGTTACCAATCATGTTTTGGATGGAAGCGGTAAGCATATATGTTTATTTGATTAACAAAGGACCCTCTATGGCCTTAGATGGAGGTATACCTGACGAGGCTTGGTCTGGTAAGAAATTTGATTACTCATTTCTAATAGTATTTGGATGTGAGGTATTTGTTCACATTGATAAAGATGATAGGACCAAGTTATAGGCTAAGTCTAAGAAATGCACCATTTTTGGATATGGTGAGGATGACTTTTGTTTCTGTGTTTAAAGTCTTAAGGATAAGAAAATATTTTGGTCTAAAGATATTGTCTTTAATGAAAAATTCATGTATAAAGATCAGTTGCATGAACATAAAGAGGAATCAAAGAAAGAATACACATTATTAGAGGACATTGCAGGTAGCAAGGTGTCCAAGGGTCCGGTTCAGGTGCAGCATGTTCCTGCACAGGAATTTTAGGAACCTACTCATCAGGAACCCCAAACTCCTAAGGTGAGAAGGTCCTCTAGGTTAATAAGGTAACCTAAATGATTTACTCTGTCTTTGAATTATTTATTGCTCACTGATAGTGGAGAGCCATAGTGCTTTGAGGAAGCAGTGTAGGTAGATGTAAGGAAGAAGTGGGAGTAGGCCATGGATGAAGAACATATATCTCTTATGGAGAACCGTACTTGATATTTGGTGAAGCTACCGAAGGGCAAGAGAGCATTGCAAAAAAATCAGGTGTATAGAATCAAAGAGGAAGATGGAGGTAGGAAAATATACAAGGCCCGGTTGGTGGTCAAGGGATTTACATAGAAGAAATGTCACTTTAATTTATCAAAGGAGTAGAGTCCCAAGACTGAGGAGGATATAATCTAGATGTCCAGGGTACCGTACTCATCAGCAGTTGGTAGCTTGATGTATGCTATGGTATGCACTAGGCCTTACATTTCCCATGTAGTGGGAGTAGTGAGCAAGTTTATGAGTGATCCAAGTAGAGAGCACTAGAAGGTAGTGAAGATGATCCTTTGGTATTTGAGAGGGACCATGGGAGCATAATTTTGTTTAAGTGGATCAGAAAGTGCATTTCATAGCTATGTAGATTCGTACATGGTAGGAGATTTGGACAGAAGGAGGAGCCCGATAGGTTATATATTTACGGTTGGTGATATAGCGGTGAGCTTGATTTCACGGTTACAAAAGGTTGTGGCTTTTTCAACCATAGAGGCTAAGTATGTTGCTTTCATAGAGGCAAGTAAGGAGATGATTTGGATATAGTAGTTGCTTGATGATTTGGGTCATAAGCATGAATTTGGGAGACTACACGGTGATATTTAGAGCATTATTCCTTTGGCGAAGAACTCTTCTTTCCACTCTATGATGAATCATATTCAATTAAGATATCATTTCATCAGGGTAGCTTTGGAAGAAGATAAGTTGAAGCTGGAAAATATTCATACCAATCAAAATCCTACAGATATGATGACCAAGGTGGTCACAAGGGAAAATTTTAAGTTGTGTTCAACTTTGATTGGCCTTCATGGTTGATAATTAAGGGCTGATAAATTTTCTCAGTGGAAACAGTCTCCAAGTGGGAGATTGTTGGGGTGTGAAGCCTATTTTTGGTCTTCTGGAATCAGTATTGAAGTGTTGGAGTTTGAACGGTTAAGTTTGGAGACTTCGGAAGCATTCTACAGTCGTCTATTGTGACCTTGTTGTGACGGTGTTGTGACGGTGTTGTGACATTTTTGTTAATTTGTTGTTAACTAGATGTCAACACCGTGACATTTTTTCCAGCCGTGGGAAGTTGAAAGGTTCTGAATTTCAAACTTCTAGGGTCATCTTTATGACTTTTTAAGAGGATTTTAATCCTATAAATAGAGTTTTTAGGATATCTTGAAGTTATCTTGAGTTTCAAATAGGTATTGATTCTTAGTGATCAAGAGGTGATCAAAAGTAATCAAGGTGGAGCAATTGAGGTATCAATTGTGGTTTAGATGTGGTTTAGCATCTTTGGAATTCTGTTGTGAGTTCATAACTAAGATAATACTATGAGAGTCATTTTACTCTTGTTGATAATAAAATATAAGAAAGTTCTTGGTGGACGTAGCCCACATTGGGTGAACCACGTTAAATCTTTTCTTGCCTTTTTTTGTGCATTACTTATGTATGCTATTATATTTCTGCTAGTATAATTCTACTATATAGTTTCCTACTATTGTGATTAGAGGAATTGTTTCCACATATTTGTTCACTAATTCCTAACATCCACTTGGAGGAGATTTCAAAGTATGAGTAAGGAATAACTAAGCATTGTTTCTCTTCTTGTGTTCTTACTTTCTTTCTATGTATGCAACTTTCTTTATCATGGGTTGGGGCCCTGAATAGAACCTTGATTTTGATCTGCATCTGAAATTTCCCCAGTGTGATATTCAATTTTCATGAAACAATAATAATAGTTGCAATGAGATATAACAATTATTCATGAAAACATGTTTGGTCTCACTAGTTAATCTTCTTATTTACATTTTTATATTTTTTATCATGCAATTATCCTTTGTTTTTGTATTCATAACTCTCAGGTTTGATTCAATATTGTTTTCAAAATAAGACCATACTTTTGCATCCAATGGTGTCCATGATTTTTTCAACCCACCACTAATCTGTCTTTATTTAAGAGTCTCAACTCTAATTTTTTTCCATGTTTTCAACTGCATGCCTTGGGACCCAAAACTGCATTCAATTTTTACAAACACCAAGTCCTCTTCTTATTCATTTGTTTCTCTCGGTGGTGGTGGCAGCTTCACATGACACATGGAGACCCCACACATCTTTGGGTCTTCTCTCTCCCTTATTTCAAATTTGTGCCTGAGTGACATGTGGATACCTGCGAGCGTTAACTCTTCATCTTTGACTTTTCATCCCACCTGGGCTACCTTACTCCGCTTGTGCCACGTGGTTGATCCTCACTCCTTGAGGGTCTCCAATTATTTGTGACTTTCCAAAGATGTGCCAAAGGGACACCTGGATACCTTCGGCATCTAATTCCACATTTAGGAAAAATTAAGCCCCCCCAAAACACAAAAGAACACCAAAATGACAGAGGGGCCAATTTTCACAAGGATTTACAAGGGCAACATAACTATTGCATTCCTTAACCACAAAATAGGATTCACACTCTAAGAACAATATTTTCACATGTATTCACCATGACTATATCATCTAATACACATTTCTTTATATGAGAAAACTAGATAGAGGGAAATTTTTAAGGATATATATTGGATAAGAGGGTGAGATCAAAATGAGCACCAACTGTGTATTTTTTATATTTTTAATTAACATGACTAACATATGTTTCTTATGTGGTGTTAATATTTTTTGGTTTCATATGCTCTTCTATATCACTTATTATGTCATCTTATCACATTATGATATTCTAGTTCTCTATACATGCTTGATAGTTATATATGTAGTTGTTTGTTTGCTACTTGGATTGTGGCCTAAGGGCCTTGTTTGTCTTGTGACACTATGGGTGTCCCATGTTTTTTGGCATCATGTCTTTCTTGTGTGAAATTTCATCTATTTCTTTTAGGACCAAGGGAATTTATTTTCTTGTGACACCTTGGGTATCCCATATTTACATGCATTAAGCATTTTACATGACACCGTTCGCACTATTATCTTTTCACTTGCATATGCATTACTCTTATTGATTACTAGTAGTTATATTGTTGACATTGTTTTTATTATTCTCCTTGTTAATATTGTTTATTTTTATTGTGTACCATGGTCTCCATCATTTACATCTTTTTTACCTATACAAGTTCTTTTTGGTAGCCACCACATCATCCCTTAATGTGTTTTCTAAGAAGATTATGAAAGTTATCAGACATGGTAGCAGATCTATTATTTTGAGATATGCATTCAAAATCTTTATCACACATGCCTCGAAAGAGGGGGAATTCATACGAGTTATTCTACACCTACAATAGACATATACAAGGTTTTTGACTCAAACACAAGCACAAAAAAGACAAAATCAATCAGAAATAACAAAAAACATAGAAACTGATGAGTTGTATTAATTGATTTCATAACTCATCTTTTGTATTTTGATAAGACCATTGTAGCCATGTCTATGTATTTCATAAGTACATTGTTAAACATCACTATTAAAACCATGAACTTTTGACATAATGACTAATTGATATAGTTATATCTAATTTTATGTATTTTGTGTTAATATGTGTGCATTTATTCTTATTATTCTAATAAATTGTTTGGATGACTATATGTGTTGATTCCACTCTTGGTTGTAAGTAATTTTTCATATGCAGCAAAGGAACCTCTCCACAGTAACTCATCCACAACCAAATAACTTTTTTGCAACAACTCGTCTGCACTATAAGGAAATCATTCACAGCAAAGAGCCTTTATTTATGAAGATATTTTGAAACATGAAGTGATGGTACTTAGGTCCTTATGCATAATGTTAAAATATAACACATTCTATAGAATGTAAAAATAGTTATGTAGTTGTTCGGTTGGTAACTATACAACCACCTCTCTCTTATATAAATAAACCTCTGCCTGTATCATTTGTACAGCGCAATTTGCCTTCAGTCTTCTTTCTTATTTTTGCATAGTCTAACATTGGTATCAGATCTTAGGCATCAGTGAGAGGAGAGGTCGATGAGAGGAAAGGTCAACGCAGGGTAGAAGAAAGGAGTTGGCATCGCTGTCTAAAGGCGCTGAAGGAGTCATGGGTCGCACCAGCAAACATGCGGGTCACACCAACAAAAACATGAGTCGCAGAAGCACAGTGTGGGATAGACGCAGGGGACAGACGCGGGCAGCGCAGGACGAGGGCAACGCGGGTCGCAGATGTAAAAATCGTGGCCATTTTCACCAGAAACAAAGGCAAACAAGAGGAAAAACGTGAAGACGTGGAAGCCTGAATCGTGGAAATCATGGGAGGAAAAATGTGAATCCTGAATTGTGGAAATCGTGGGCAAGGGCAACACCAGCAAAAATCTTGCAAATAGCAAAATCATTTTTTGAAATAACCAAGGTAGTCATTTTTTTCCTTTCCTTCTGAAAAATCGATGAATTAAATTCAACAAAGGTGAATTTATTTCATAAGATTTAGTGGTGAATTAATTTTAATATTATTTGGAGGAATAAGTAATAATATTAAAATTAATATATGCAAATATAGTTTTGGAGGGGAGTTGGAGGGTAATTTGCATGTGAGAAATTAATCTCATATTATATGCTGGAGAAATTAAAATAAATATATTTGCTGAAAAAAAAAGGTATTTTATTAAGTGTGAGGCAAAATTATTATTTTATTATTCTCCGTTACTTTGGAATAATAAAATGGAAATATATCACACTTGACCTTTCTGGAGACACAAAAATTAACGGGCACGAATTTTGATGTTTGGAGTCATAAAATTTTAACGGTTGCAGAGTTTCATGATTGTGATAAAATAATCAAGGGTGATGAAAGTCGACCAGCGATGAACTTTGAGGATTATGAAAAACGTCATAAGGAAGCGTTATTTCTTCTCAAGTTATCGGTGTTGGATGATTTGATACCGGAAGTGTGGAATGCCACTGTGGCAAGCACATTGTGGACTAGTCTGAGGGATAAATATCAGACGTCAGAGAAGAGTCAGGTTTTATACCTGAAAAATATGCTCTTTTCCATAAAGTTACAAGAAGGTGGATCGTTGTTTGAGCACCTACTTTGGATGAAAGACCTCTGAGACCAATTATCTTCCATCAACAAAAAGGTGGATGATGATGATATGGTGGCTCTGGTTTTGAATAGCTTACCTTCTTCATATGAGTCATTTTTGGAGGCACTCCATTTAATGGCTGATAGTCAAACACTCACGTTTGACAAGGTGAGTTCCTACCTATTGCAAAAGGAATGGAGACAACTTTAGGCAGAATCTAATTGTGACCATGCAGAGAGTGCTCTTGTCACTCAATCAAAGGGAAAGTGGAAATGTCACTCTGGTGAATCTTCCACTTGGTATTAGGTCACATGTTATTACTATCACAAGGTTGGGCACCTCAAGAGGGATTGCCGAAAGTGGATGTATGATCTTTCGAAGCAGAACAAAAAGCCATGTAATGAGGAACATGTGGTAGCAGTTGCAGAAGAACGGGATTCGGATGACAGGTATGCTCTTTACTGTCTTATGACATCATGCTCAAATGATAGTGGTACCAATTGCTGGATCATTGACTCTGGTGCATCTGCACACTTTACATGTCATAGGGACTCATATGTTTCATTTATTGCAAATATTTGTTTTGAATCAGTAGTACGAGCTGATGGAGAATCGCTTGCAGTAGAAGGGATAGGAGATATATTCATTATATTGAATAATGCTCATAAATTATTGGTACGGAATGTTAGATATGTACCTTCTTTACAAATAATCTTCTATCTATTCGTCAATTGACTGAAAATCACAATATTTTTGTGGATTTCTGTGGAAAGAAGTGTGTTGTCTCTGATGTGAAATAGAGACGGATAATTGCCCTTGGTATTAGGGTAGGTGGTCAGTATTGGCTTGTTGATCCGGCTGCGATCAACATGAATGCATGTGTGGAGGATAGCTCCACCATTCAGGATGTGCGGGAGGCGGACATGCCTTGGGAGGATGGATTTCCTCATTCAAAAGAACAATTTGTTGTGGACGGAGACTCCACTATTCCAGATGCATTGACGCTACATGGTGAGATGGCATGCCCAGCCATTCACTTAGAGGTTCTTGCTTAAAGGATGGTAGAGCATGAACAGTTTTCTCATTGTGTTGTGAAGAATCTTTCCCAACAGAGGGGGATAGATGAGAAAATAGATAAAACGGAGATGGTTATTTCTCCTGTTGAGACAGGGACCACTGCTAAGACGGAGATGGCTATTTCTCCTACTATTGAGGAGTTGGTTCTAACTCCTACACAGATGGTCACATTCCTCTTCTTGAAAAATTTGGATGAGCACTACATGGTGGTGCAAGGACGTGATCGAGGTGACTTTGATCACAAGATAATTGAGTATTTGTATAGACTCCAACAGGCTACACAATCCTGGAATAGATTTTTCAATCCACATCTTCGAGGTTCTGATTTCAGCACTCTGGAGATGGGGCTGACACTCTCAGCCATTGGTGATTCATCACTAGTCAATGAATCATGAAATAGAGAACCAGTGGACCACTTGCCATATCTTTTGTTCATGGGACCAGATTTTTGTGTTGTGGTTCGTCTTCATTCGACAACTGCATCACAGTTAAGGACTGTTGATTTTAAAGTACAACTTATGGCACAGTTTGTAGATGTAATGACTAAACATATGGGCTTTAGGATATTTTTGAAATTTCAGGACAAACTTTGTCTTGTTTCTGGTTTATTTATTAAGAGGGGTTGTTAAAATATAACACATTATATAGAATGTAAAAACAGTTATGTAGTTTTTTGGTTGGTAACTGTACAACCACCTCTCTCTTATATAAATAAACCTCTTCCTGTATCATTTGTACAGCATAGTTTTCCTTCTGTCTTCTTTCTTCTTTTTGCATAGTATAACACATAATTGGAGAATTAGTTACAACAAAAACATGGAAAATTGAGAAACAAATCAATATTTTATTTTTTCATTGATTAAGAACTAGTGAAAAACTTATTGTTAATTGAACACTTGTGTGTTTCAAACAAGTGTTGAATCTATCACTTGTTTTGTTAAAGAATCCTTGTTGTATTCTTCTTCTTATTACATGTTTTAAATAATAATATATAAAGGAAGGGTCTGGTGCTTTGTAACAAGTTAATAAGAAGTAAGTTAGATTCAAATTTGGAATTATAGAAAATAGATTACTTTGATCTTTTGTTCCTAGATGTAGTGTTTTATGCAAATCAATAAAGAAATATGAGTTCTGCCTTTTAGTTTTTAGTTACAGAGTTGGGAAGGGAGTAATACCCAAGTCAGGGCCCACTTGAGTTCTATTATATCACCTAAATTGTTTAATTTCATGCATATTTCCTTAGGAACAATATTCTATCTGAATATGTAACTTTGTTTTAGTAATGGAATATAACAATAGTCCATTTTCAAGTTTGAGTTTTATTTTACTTTTAGAATTGTTATGTGACATGTATTTCCTTTCCAACCTCTTATATCAACTGTAATTGTGCATACAGCACTAGAAATATTTCAATTCTATGCTCCCTGGTCTAACAACTAAATAAATGTAACCCAATGTACAACATATTAATTATTGCAAGTTGATTTACACCACCATTTTTGGCACCATTATTGGGGTTAATGCCAAAGTTATAGGATTTTGTGAGGTTTTGCATTTCTGAATTTCTTAGAACATATTGGGTTGTATAAATCACACCTTTAAACCCCCGCCCCCCTCCCCCCTCCCCCCACTAATGGATGTTTATTTAGTTGAGTCATTCTATGAATGCACCATCATAGAGATTCTTATGGAAGATTCCTACCCAATCCTCAAAGACTTCCCTTTGACACTTTTAGATATTGATCTTGATACTGTTGATCTTATTATGGACACTATTATGTTTTGTTTTAGTATGATAGTTAGATGTTAGATCATGGATCATTATTGATCTGGATTCAGTTATTATGCATGATGGTTACTAGAGATATTTTTTTTATATGTGGATGATGATATACTATTTGACATGGACATATTATAGATGTTGATTTGGACATGTGACATTGGATATTGTGAGTAGATCTAGTATGGAAGATTATTGATGATGATATAGTTGATTAATTAAACTGAAAATGATAATGTAGATTTCTTGATGTTGTTGTGATTTATATGAATAGATGGATTTGTTAGTATATTTATATCATTTTGGATGTTCTGATATGGCCACGAGGCCGAAGGAGGTATTTGTGTTTTGCAGGTTAAAATATCACAACAATGTCGGGGGACTGGAGACTAACCATATTGGAATTCTAGGTGAATGCAACAAGGTCACCACGGAAACTATTTTGTGTGTGGGTGTGTTTTGTGTTATGTTATGTTAGGAGTTCCCATGGGGGGGATTTCCATTATATGTAACCATGGGTTTGTGTATTTATTGATCTGGTTTATTTATTAATGTTGCATGTATTTATTTTGTGATGTGTTACCCCTTTCATTAGTTATTTTATGTTGTGTTAATGTTGTGAATAATCATGTGTTAAAATAAATAAATAAATATGTCATAGGAATGTAATAAATAAAGTTGTTGCTCTTAAATGTAAGGTTGTAAGAGTGTGTAAGAAAGGTTGTAAGAGTGTGTAATAAAGGTTGTAAGAATGTTTAAGAAATATGTAAGATAGATTTGGAGTGTGAAACACTTCATCCTCTTGGGAAATTCGAATTTGTCCTTGGAGGCTATATTTGGAAGCTTGTGGGACAAGTTAAACTTGTCCCACACCTCTTAAAATTATTCACCAACCATACCTATGGTTTGGAGGTTAAATTTAGACCTTTTTAATGCATTTTGAAATGACTAATTGTAAGTTTTAATTGCACTTCTCTTACATGTTTTAAATTCAGTCCTTTTGGGGTATGGGTTATTTTGGAGTGTGTAAGTTAATTTGTCATTTTATTTATTATGTTTAGGTGAATGATTTTGATTTTGTTTTTGGGGTTGAGGAAGAGTGATGTGGCATCCCACATGGATCCACATCATCCCCTTCTCTTCCCTCTCCTTTAAAATTTGAACTCCTTGCTTGTTTGATGGTTGTTGAAACTTTGCATACTTTCCTTGGGGTGAATTTCTTACTGTTTTGGAGCCTTGCTTGTGAAAGGAGTTTGGAGACCATTGCATGTTGGTGTGTTGCTGATTTTGGACTATTATTTTGGCATTGGGAAGCTTGTTGATCTTGGAACAAACTCCATTATGGAGAGGTAGGAACTTGAGCCTTTTGAAAATATTTCTTCTCTTTCTATGCATGTTTAAAATGGTGATTGTTGTTATGTGTGTGTTGGCTGGTTGGGTAGACTGCTTAGGACATGGTGTAGGAGAAGGCTATGGGGATTTCAAATGGGGGGCATAAGGGAATGCCAATGGCATCAGTTTTATTGTGGAGGGAGTTTGGGATTGGGATCCACCATGGAAAAGAAATAGCTTGCATTTCTTACTCTTGGGGGGGCATAAGGGAGAAACTTTGGGGGGGCATAAGGAGGGGTTGGGAGGCATAAGGTTTATGGGATATGATATGTTATATTGGCAGTATGATTATTGGTGGATGCCCAATTCCCAATTGGGAGGCATAAGTAGCTTCCCCATAGATCCTTGCTCTTTTTGGCTTGCTTGATGAAGCCTCAGTTTTGATTGCAGTTGTTTAATGTAGTTGTGAACTACATTCTTCTTGAAATGTGTTTTGAATGTGAAAATGTTGCATGTTTGTTGTGGAAGCCTTTGTTTCCATGTGTTGTATTGCATCTCTTATTTCAATATGGTTGGGGCTCGGGGGCCAATGAGGAAGGATGGCTTCTCCCTTCTCATTGGATGTCTTGGTTGGGTGGAGAGTGTTGCCTTTCCCCCTTCCTTGTTGTGATCAAGATGAAAAGATGAAGAAACTAGCATGTTGTTGTTTTGGAGCAAGAGGAATATACAGTTTGACAGTCCTTTCTTTTGAACAAGTTTATTGTAATCCTTCCCACTTTGGAGTGGATGAATTGTATAGCAATTTGTAATGTGAAGATATTTGTATTGATAATGGAAGATTGAATTGTAATGTGAAATGTAAAGAAGTTATATTCTACTCTCTGTTTTGAAAGGAAATGTGAAAGAATGTTACATGCATTGCATTTTGCATTTAGAAATTTAAAAAAAAGTGATAAGTTGTAAAGTTGTTATTGGAAATAAATAAAGGAATGCTTCACTTTCTCAAACTTACATGGTTGTATTGGAATTGAATTGCTATTGTAAATTAAAATCTCTGTTGAAAAGAAGAATGCGTAGGAAGGAAGTATATTGTTTTTGCATCCTTGGAATTATATTAAAATTGAAATCAGAATTTGTAATTTTGACTTGGGAATGAATTTCTAGAATCAACTGAATGTATTAGACTATATTGGAAATAAGTTGTTACATTTAAATGATGGAATTGATAAATAGATCCTTTAAAAATTTGATCACTGGCATTGTAAATTCTAAAACTGGTAAATCTAAACAAAATGCACAGTTCAGACCTGCACTTAATAACCAACTTAAAAATGTTATGGAATAGCATGCTAAGACACTAAGGAATTCAATTTGACAAAGAAAACTCAAGAAAACAACTTCACCATAGCTAATTCGAATACAATTCCTTTAACAGTCATTTTTCTGTCATTTGATGGAAAAATAATATTTTTAAATCAATTGAACAAATTAACTTCCCGAAAACACTTTAAACCCTCCCTAGATCAACACTCCATGTCTGTTTGACATGTTGAGTGAAGGAGGAAACCGAATTTAATCAAATTGAAAAGTTGAAAATTGTCAGTTTGACAATTAAGAGCCTGCAGATCGTTTTTCCAAAATTTACCCTTTAAATTTCATCAAAAAGTAAATTTTATGTTTCCTTTGCAAAGAGGGCATCGAGAGATTTCTGAAAAAGTCCTTTTTTTCCCAAAACGAGCTTTCTAGCTCAAGTTATGGCCATTTGAAGTTTTACTTCAATTTGGCATTCAAAAATTAAAATAAATCTAACTGTTAACTTTAATTTTTGACTTTGGAAAAATTTCCACAAAAATTCCGCGGCCCCCGCCATCCCACAACCAATCAGGGCCTGACACATGGCACATCAGAGGGGTAGACCAAAATTTTAAACTTATCTTTTTGAAAATTTTACCCTGGGAAAATTTT
Source organism: Taxus chinensis (assembly GCA_019776745.2). Taxonomy (NCBI): domain Eukaryota; kingdom Viridiplantae; phylum Streptophyta; class Pinopsida; order Cupressales; family Taxaceae; genus Taxus; species Taxus chinensis. The sequence continues at coordinate 391,526,760 of CM034157.1, forward strand.
CCCACTTTTCCCTGCATCCCTGCCGACACGCAGCCAATCACATGCTGACACGTGGCACGGTGGAGGGGCGGACCCCTTTTGAACTTAACCTTTTAAGTTTTGGACCTTGGGAAAACTTTCCAAATTTTCCTGCATCCCCGCTAACCCGCAACCAATCCCTCACTAACACATGGCTCAACGGATGTGCAAGATAATCTTGAAAACTTAACTTTCAATTCTTCTTTCGGAAAAATTTGTCTTTTGACTCCACGGCCCCGCAACCCTGCCTTGCTTAGAAAATTTCTTTTCGCAGATGCTTGGATCTTTTCGGGCTTGAAACCTTTTTGGCTCATTCCCTTGGATTTCTCTGCTGCCCCATCAACCACACCCAATCATGGGTTGACACGTGGAGCCACCCGGCTTTGCCGAGGGATGCGGAGAAATGTTTCCCTTTGAAGTTTGGGATTTTGACTCAGGAAAAAATCCAAACTTTTCCCCACCACCCTTTTTTCCCGCATAGAATCAAGTGATGACACGTGTCCACCGGGGACCCGCGGAGGCATGGGAGAAGCATGGATTTTGTTCCACGCAATGGTAAAATTTCCTTGAGTTGCCCCGCGACCTACCAACCTAACAAAAGGCCTTACTCTCCTCTTGACACGTGTCCCCCTAGGGGAAATTTTGACCTAAAAACTTTACCCAACCATATCTTGAGAAATATAAGGAGTTAGGAGGACTTCTTTATATCACCGGAAAGGTGAGAAAATTTCCTATCCAATGGGAATGGTTTAGGGAAATTTTGGAAGTGTTAAGTATGAGAAAAATCCTGTTGAAACTCTGAGGCTGTTAGAGAGCAGGCATGGGGGTAAATTACTCCCTGAACCTAACTAAAACATGTAACCCTAAAATTTGAACCTTGTGAACTTGTTATTAGTTAATGAAGGGAACATATGTTGTGGTACATTGGTCTTGTTCCAGAACCTGTTAGTGAAAACTAATGTCTTGCAGCCTGATTGTAGACACTTCAAATCAAATAAAAACTATCCCATAATTTTTCTAGCTAACCCTAGGTTATTTCTTGGGTCTCAAGTGGTTGTTTAAATGGGCAATTTTTTGTTTAAAATTTAAGACATACAGGGTTTCCTCTTGAGTCTGTGAAGTTACTTTTCTTACAAGGACTTGGTGAGGAAGATATGGATTGTTTAGAATTAATAGGAGATGGAGACATCTCCAAAGCCACTTTTGAGGAAATTTTTCAATCTTGCAGAAACTATTTTAAAGAAACCATGAAAATAATAAGAAGTGCTAGATCAAAGGGTAGAGCAACTACCAAAAAAATTGGGGAAATATCTAAATCAGAAATCGCAAACATGTTTAAGAACATAAACCAAGAAATATTTAATTACATGGCCACACAACTTGATGCTCTACATGTAAAGAAGAAGAGAGAGGATGAACAAGTAGTACTTACATATTTCTACCACTCTTGTAGAAGAAATAAAGTTGATTGCACATGTAGGGGACTATGCAACACTAAAGAAGGAAAGGAGGTTGCACCAGAGTTCAAAATGATATAAATGGAGGATGGGAAAGTTGTATAAGCTTCCCAAAGGAATCCATGACTACTAAGGCAAGGAGGTATGTCATAAGATATCATGCAATATTTTCAAATTTGGGATAATAGTTCATATAACAATATGCAACCCCCACCTTGGAATAATACTCAGCAAGGATGAGCTCCTTACCATAGCCAATACCAATAGCCAGGGAAACCTCATTTCTCATGCCAATAGTGGCATCACTTCCCTTATTTTTGGTAGCAACCTTGGAGAGGAGGGAATCAATGGATCAATCAACCTCCTAACTACAAACAAACCTACCAATGACTTCCCTACCCACAACAACAAGCTTTGATGTCAAACCACCAATCTAGCTCTCAACCAAAAACTACTCAATTATTAGCCTAATCAACAACTAACCCAAATAATAAATTTTTTTAGCCATCCTATAACACTAAATCAATCCAATACTCTGCTTATTCTGTTAATGCCAGTAATATCCATATCCATTTAGGAAGAGAATTTGTGCCATCAAGTAAACCCAAAATCATGGAGAAACCAAATGAACCACAATTATTATAAGTTGATCCATAACAAAGCCAGAAGACGTTGCAAGTTGATCCAAAACAACTTGAACAAAATTCTAGAAAAATTAAGATTTAATTCAATGGACCCCCATTTCTAGAAATATTCTGAGAGAGAAAATATGACCCTAAATCAGATTTTGATTCTAATTTTTTCAATCAATTAAAGAACATTTGTGTAAAAATTATACTCATTCAAGCCATTGTAGACTCACGATCACACACTTTGGGTAATTATATAGCCCTGATTACATACTAATATTCATGTGATTCCTAAGTAAGGAAATTACTAACTAACCCATGTATTTGGCCACCTTTCTTTCCTTTTTGTCACCCCTTTCAATCTTGCACCCTTACTCAGTCTGCATTTTTACTCTTTGGCATTTGTCTTCCTGGACACCAGCACCCATCCAAGACACCAGGGTCAGATGCCTTTCGCCCCTCTGGGTGCTCCTATCCTCTTTGTACTTTACCCTCACTTTTTGGGTCCTTACTAGCCATTTGAGGATATTATCTTTTTGGTAGTTGGCCTTTTGGGGTTAATTATGAAATTCAAGTGAAGGAATCATATACATATAGCATTATGTGATCATAATAAAGGACCAAGCACTAAGCACTAGCTATCACCACCTAAGGTTACATCCATCAAGCATCTAAGACATTGTAGGTTTCTACTGACTCCAACAATCATTGTTGGAATCTGTAGTGACAAAAGTTGAGAATCAAAAAACATCTTCTGACCCTAATAATTTGGGGTTTCTGATCATTTCCACATACCCAGGCACCAAGAATCAGGACCCTGGTGCCCACGGGCACCCCTATCCCTCTCTAGGTGCCCTATTCCAATCCCCTCCTCTAGATATATAGATTTTTGGGTCTTTGTTCAATGCTCCTATTGTTCCATTCACTTGGTCACCACTATGGCACAGTCCAAAATTCACTATAAATCAGGTAAGGCTTCTCATATTCTCTTTGCACTTAGGGTTTCATTATTTATTTGCTTAGTTTGTTTGGGTGTATTTCTACATTTCTTTTATTATTTGTTTACTTATGCTATAGCATTTAGATTAGACTGCATATTTAAATATTTAGCTTAATAATTTTGGTGAACCCAACATGAAAAAACCTTCCTTCTGAATACATATTCACCTTATCAAGTTATGAATAAATCATTGTATCCTTATTTTTCACCCACTAAGGTTTAAGGAATAGTTACTACCATTGCTGATTTTATGCAAGTTCACACTTAGCATCCACCCTACTATATTATGTCTCAATCTGATCCTTCCATCAAAGTGCTAATTACTCATCATACTCATCCTCCTAAAACTACACTCGTTTTATCCCCCCACCTATCACTTCTTTGGTTCTTCACACTACTTCTAAAGGCTATGATAGCATTGGAAAACTTTAAAAAAAATGCCAACCAAAATCTCTCTCTATGACTTATTGTGTAGTGTGTCAGATTGTCGTCAAAAATTAGAGGCTTTCCTTCATTCTATTTAAATAGAAAGTGATAATTCTAGAGTTTCCTTCACACACCTCATTCAATCTCTCAAAAAATTATCATGCACTATATTATTCACTAATTAGGACATATCACCATTTACTAAATACAATTTGTGTGCACCATTTCTTATCACAGTTGTTATCAATAACAATTGCACTAAATGTGTGATTATTGATAATGGATTGGCTACCAACCTATGTGTTCATTCCCTTCTAAAAAATATAGGCATAAACAACAATATAATTTGTAAGAACTCCACTCTCATTTAGGGATATGATTCAACTACTTGCACATGTCTAGGAACTATTTCATTACATATTAGAGTTAGACCTAAGACCAACCTCACAGACTTCTACATTATAGATGCTCCCTTGCAATTCAACATGTTATTAGGTAGACTTTGGATTCATGCAATGGAAATGATCCTATATAATGTACACAAATGCGTAAAATTATTGCATGATGGATATGAACATATTATTGCTACAAATCTTGAACCCTTCAAATTTTGTCACATAGACCATGTTATTGTTATGCCCATTCCTCCTACACAACTTATTCCATATAGTAGTATTGATACATATGAAATTGGTCAATCTAGTGCTTTTCAATCTTCTTCTACCACTCGAATAACTCCAGTTATTTCTACTAGCACCACCTCCATCATTTCACTCATAGTGATTATTCCTAAACTAGATACTAATTAGCATGTTAACACTCATATTACATCTATTGTAGTTCCTACCAACATACTTGATACCACAGTATAACATGACAATTAAAACACAAACAACTCTAACGACGATGTTGATCATGTTGAACTTACTAATGAAGCATTAAGCAAACTAAAATTCACTACTATTGATGTATATTACTCCTATTTCAATGACACTTTTTTGGGTGATAGCCCTGGTGAATAAAAATTCAATACCCCTCCCTCTACTAATGTTATGGCACTTTATTGGGGGTTTTTCCATACTTTTAATGTTGTTTCACCCTCTTCTGAGCAGTCAGAATCTACACCAGCTCCTTTCACATACACACTTTTAATCAATAAATATTATTGACATCATATTTTGTTGGATCGTACTTGATTTCTTACTATTTTCACATATGATGGCTTATATATGCTTGGATTAACACTTAATGATATTTTACCATCTCCTCACTCACCTCATCTTTATCATGGTTATTTTCACATTATAGCCACCTATGGTCTATGTTTATTTCATTTAACAGTCTTCATTGCACTTAGTTCCCACACTTCTCCTTTAAAACTTGTCCAATCTTGGCTTGACTATATTGGAGGCACTCTAGACTCCATGCACACTTCTCTCACTTTCCCCGTGCCATTTGGAAATATTTCTATTGTTAGGGATTCGTCTCCTGGAAATGCAAAAAATCTTACTTGTTGGTAGGCACATGGGTTTCCACCAACACCATTCACTAATGAGGAATATGAAATGGTTATATACACTTTGCATCACGATGGCTCTCTATATGATCCTCCTCATACTCTTTCTTATCAAATCTCCAATACCACCCAAGTTAGATTTTATTAGGATAATGATGATATTCTAGACAATGGCACTTGATCTTCCTTATCATTACACACTTGGGGGGCATAACTCTTATTTCTGCCCCCTAACATCAATGTGTGTCTTATATTCACCTTAATATGCACCTAACTTCTCACATATACATATTCACACATTCTAGCATCATCATTGCCCTATGACACACTCTTGTGCTATCGTTCACACTTGACTGTTGAGGGAATCTTATACACAAGAACCTCACACACTACACACTACATCTTGCACACTCTACACTATATTACTCTTCACTCTATTTCTCATACATATTCATCACTAAACTACTATACATTTTACATCATCCTCGTCCTCAACATCATACACTTATACCAATATCCACATCTTGCTTTTTCCATTTCACACTATACAAATTCCACATCTCCACACATCATACACTTTTCTAAATATACAAACTTAAACATCATCCACACTTCATGCATTATATACGTATACATTCTACACACTACATTGTTTCTCATTTTTACAATCTATACATCTCACACTACATTATATATTTTACTCATCCACCTATAAGTGATGTACTCACTACTCGATGATGCACTTTAGTCCCTCATTCCATAATCGATTGTTTATTATTTACAAATAAAATGGACATCCTCACACTCACGCATTCAAGAAATAAATCTTTATTTCTCATACCATGTGATGTCCCTAGCTAGTGCCTTCTTCACACATCTCTTGGTATACGCTTTTATGCTAAATCATCACACTTTCTAGTATCCTAGTCATCCATCTCATGATATACATTTTTTTTTCGCACATTATATCATTCCACTCATACATTTCGTGATATACACTTTGTGCTACATTATCAAACTTTTTTTCATCTCCATCCATATATTTCATGATATACTCTTTATGCTACATCATCATGCTTTCTGACATCTTATTAACATGTTTAGTGATATATTCTTTAGGATAAATCATCACACATTCTTCCACCTCATTTCTACAACTTCACGATCAATCCTCCTTTGTCACATTCAATATTACACAAAAATATACAATCACCATATTTCTTGTGCACACTCTACACACATTTGACCCATTTCCCAATGATGCACTCTCATTTACAGTTCATTCTTGATTTCTAAGGTGGTATAAATAAATGAACCTCATTACATATATACACATCCACTCGGGGGTATGATTCTCCTATCATTCACTCTACATTCCATTTTGCGTCACCCACATCATACTTCATATCTTGGTTGCATTTACTCATGTTTACTTATGATTTTACATGTTCAATTTATTACATGTGCTAGATAGATATCTTATATGTTGTTATCTTTACCATATACACATGTTTGTTCACTTGCATTTCTAGTTGTGTTTGCATAATCTATAGGTCTATTACACGCAACATGGATTCTTAGTGTGGTACCTATTACAAGTACCATAAAGGCTCATGGGGGCATCCACTTTCCTACACTATAGGTGTTATTGTTTCATTTTGTTTCATAACACATTAATATATCAAATTATACACACTTTGAAATAATTTGTATATTTCTAACATACTAATTGGTGCTTCATGTGTAGCATTTTTTATGCAAGGATACTTACTTCCATGATTGTTTGTTACATTGTCTTCCATTGTGTGTTCTTGTTTGTAGGATTTTCCCTTTGTCTGGTGTGTGCACTTGTATTTTTGTGAAAATTATGGCCTTGATTTTCTTATGACATCATGAGTGGTTTCCCATGTTTGCAACCTTATTTTCATTATCTACATTTTCTTCTTATATGTTTTCATTGTCTTCGTGTGTCTTATCTTACACATTGGTTGCACTTGTCTTTTACAGCATGTTTTCTTGTACTAACACTTGTCTCCTAACCACTTGTTTTTGTGTGCCTTGGTTTCTACCAAGCACATCCCCTTTCCCCCTGAAGGGAACAATTTCAACACAGTATTTGGTCCTCCTTTAGGCCACATACTCCTTTTGTAACATCGCATGTTCCTCGAATGAGGGGGGGGATCATTTGGGTGAATAAGTCACCCCATACAGATTTATACACAACACAACATGATAGTGGTACAACATGGTTTCAGTTTTGGACAGGTCTCAGAATCAGACTTGGGTCCTTACACAAAAAGGCCTTCCCTGAGTGCTTGTAATAGGGGGTAATTACATAGTTCTTTGACATGTCACAAAGGCTTTTGACAGGGAAAAGAGTCCTTTAGCACTAGGCATTTACACTTTCATTTATACACACCATATGCAGTGGTGTTCCATATTTCGAGGAGTAGTTAAAGATTATAGGATGACACCATACTTTCCTCTGTACACTAATTTTTCAACAGCATTGGATCACCCAAAAAACTAGATAGTACAGAGTGCTCTATAACTTTGGGAAGTGGTTACAGGTTGGAGGATGACACCAGAATTTCCTCCCTACACTTCTTATGTCATGGCATGAGATCACCCAAAAAAAATTCACTTCATCGACATTTACAGGATCCTTTTTTACACTCTTTCCTCTTCATGGATCAGGTGCACTTTTTTTTCACATTTTCAACATTTTTACACATTTTGATCATATACATGTGTATATTAATACTCGATCATTCTTCTAATTGCAAGTCCAGATGTATGAGAAACAATAGTCATTGTAATTTCACAAACAATAAAAACAAAAAACACATTGACACCAACAACAGGTACGTTGTCACATTTACACATGTGTTCTCGCCCTAGGTTCATTTTTATCACTTTTTACACTTTCTCATCCTTAGCATCCACGCTGCACATTTTTTATCAGTCCACACTTTTTCTATTCCATCGGTATGTTTTATACATCGATCTAAATGGATATCAAGTATGCATATCTATCTAATAAATGGTTCCATTCCTGGAATAGAGTTGCTTCTATCCTTTCATTCCTTTGAGAAACAGATAAGGGTTAGGGCTAGGAGGAATACCTGTTGAATGTTGAGAGGGTGTGCGCGTACCGTAGAGAGAGATCAGATCGATTGCAAAGAACTCCTTTTTGTCTGGGAAGGACTACCTGCAAGTAAGAATACAAGACCACCAGATTCTAATTAGACAATAAATGAGGGAACTGCCTTGGGCCCAGGAAGTATTAAACTTCCTTTCGAAGGTGGTCAGTTCCCCTGCTAATATGAATTAACACAAATTCTAACAAAGAAGCTATTGCCAAATTACAATTTAATTGCCTTGTTAAAACAATAGAGGAAAGGGCTAGTTTTGGTTTTGAATCACAGTGACCGATGCCGGTCACTGTCACCGGTACCGGTTTCTGCTAACCGATATCGGTAGGGGCAGTGGTTTAGGGGCTTTTAGTGAAGGTTGGCAATAAGGTGGCTATGGTGTTTATAAGGCTGGTAAATGATTGGGGATAGGTAATGGGGTGATGGAGAAGACTCAGAGAGTATGGGGGCTGTTCTTGGGGGCAATGTAGGGGTAGAGGAATGGCAGTTAGATGGAGGGTGTTACCGGGTAGTAGATCTAAGAATAGACTTGTAATTACTGTGATTCAGAAATCCAAGAAATGTTATTAAAAGAACGTGTAAGACACTACTTACTAGTTCCTGATGAAGATACAGGTTCAAGGACTGTGATAACGAAGGCAGGGCTCAGGTAGGATGATCGGACAATCAAAGATGAGCTATCTTCTCTCCCAATGCTGAGATAAGTGTCACTGGGCTCTGGTTACTCAGTTGCAGTCTTGGGCTTGATGTCCTCCTCTGCAAACTCTTCTCTTTCCTTCACTTGTCTCTGCTTGGCCAAGTGAATTCCCGATCCTTCCAATCAATTCCCCGGTTCCGATCAATGAAAATCCAACCCTTTGTTTTTGGTTGGGGGAGGTCATTTACAGGGAACCGATGGCGATTACGTAACCGACGGCGGTCGAGTAGGAACCGATATCGGTTAAGTCAAAGTGGGCTATTTTTAGTAAAATAGCCAACTTTCCCTCCTTTTCTCCCGAGGAATTAGTTGTGGGCTTGGTCAAGTCATTATTAGGTTGGTTTTAGTGCGGGTGAGGAGTAATTAGTCATGGGTGTGGATGTAGACCAAGTTATAGGTCTTAATTAGGTTAGTTTAGGAATAGGACTAGGTCATGATGAGGTGGCGAAATGAGGTGGCAGGTTTGGAGATGTGGATTTATTAATTATAAGGTAATTAATAAATAATTGTGTAAGGTTTAGGTGATGAGGCTAGGTTGCGAAATAAGATGCGGGGCACGGGGGGTCGTAAGACACAAATTTGGTGTCTACATTAGCCCCTTGTTGTCGTGTAGCTTGTCTTGTAAAGCTGCACTGACAATAATAAGAAGTGGTTACTCCTGTTAAGGGTATAGGTAATCCCCCTCAAATCTATCACAGATTGAGGTAGCGTGAAATCAGGGATAGGGTTGATAAAGGGTAAATGGTGTTGAGATGATGGTAAGATGGTGGGGTAGGTCCAAGGAAGCAGACGCACGTTGAAATGCAGTAGTGCGACCAGGGTACATGATTTGAAGAGCAAACAAGCAATTCATAGGCAAAGGTCGATAGTTTATCCAAACAAGGGTGATATAATCCTGGTATCCAAGGCATAGGAAGTAGCTCCAGGGGATATAACGGGTAAGGTACAGGAACGTTTAGGCATGTTCGGCAGTACCAAATGGTTGGTTTGGTTGAGATAAACGTCACGGTCTTGGTCTAGGAAAAGTTGGTCGACTGATCAAGTCAAGTACCCTAATCATGCTAAAACATGAACAGGTGAGCTCGATTGAACAAAAAGCTACATGATGGGTGGATAAAATTGTAATTTGTTGGTTTTGGGTGAGGTATTGAATTGGTGCGGCCTTGGGTCGGGCCGATTGATTAGTGAGGGCCATGGGTCAGGCCTGATTGGTTGGTGCGGCCTTGGGTCGGGCCAAATGGTTGGTTGCGGCCTTGGGTCGGGCCAAATGATTGGGTGCGGCCTTGGGTTGGGCCTGATTGGTTGGGGCCTTGGGTGGGCCAAATGGTTGGTTGCGGCCTTGGTTGGTTGGTTGCGGCCTTGGGTCGGGCCTGATTGGTTGGTTGCGGCCTTGGGTCGGGCCTGATTGGTTGGTTGCGGCCTTGGGTCGGGCCTGATTGGTTGGTTGCGGCCTTGGGTCTTGGGTCGGGCCTGAATGGTTGGTTGCGGCCTTGGGTCGGGCCAAATGGTTGGTTGCGGCCTTGGGTCGGGCCAAATGGTTGGTTGCGGCCTTGGGTTGGCCATTGTTGGTTGGGTGCGGCCGTGAATTGGGCCAATGAAGTCAAAAAAGGCTATTTAGCAAAGGAGGGTATAGGCGATGTGGTGAGAAAGGGAGATTAGTGAATAAGGGCAGAAATTGTGGTAAAATAGGGATTAAACCGATATCGATTAGATATGACCGGTATCGGTTAGATGACCGATACCGGTTGTTTAGGGCATAATATAACCGATATCGGTTATAGGTCAAAAACCTATAAAAAGAAAAATACGGCCTGTCATTGTCACATTGTCAATTTGAAAACCAAATTTAGTTGTCTGAGGTGTTTTAGTGGTATTGTTGAGATTGTCGGCTGAGGTGGCATTATTTGAGTGGAGAAGTGAGTGGTTGGTAGACCCCAGTGAGTAGGAGGCAGAATTTGATTGGTGGAGGACCCAGCAGAGGAGATTTATAGCCATGGCACAGCCAGGAGGAGCAGGAGGTGCTGGACCAGCTGGACCACCACCACCTATCCCACCACGACGACGTGTAGTCGTACCGGTAGGTTCTAAACCTCTAATTATGTGAATTTAATGTTTTTAAGCTAGATTTGGGTTTTGGGTAGGAATCCAAGTTTTTAATAAAATAATGAATAAATTGAAGTTGTTTGAAAAATGGAGAGGGTAGGTGGGTTAGTTAGGCTAAAACGGTAGGGTGGGTAGGTTTTTAGGGGTTTTTCGATGGGTAAAAGGGTAGAAATAGGCAAAAATGGGTTTTTGGGGGCCGCGTCGGGTTTGGCTCCGGCCATGGACAGTGACCGATGTCGGTCACTAGGCGACCGACATCGGTCACAAAATTTTCGGGCATAGTGGGTTGTTGGTAGACCGGCGTCGGTCGTATGTCGACCGGCGCCGGTGTATAGCATGTGCTGTAGGGGACCGGTGGCGGTCAAGGGTGACCGGTACCGGTCATTAGTTAGGATTTTTTTTATTTTTTTTTTTTTTGTTTGGTTTTGTTGTTGTTTTGGGTTTGTGGTTGTTGTTTATTGTTGTGTTATGTGTTGTGTTTGTTTGATGTTGTTTGGGTTTGTGTTTGTTTGATGTTGTTTGGGTTTGTGTTTGTTTGTTGTTGTTTGGGTTGTTGTTTTGTTGTTTGGTTGTTTTGTTGTTGTTTGTTGTTTGGTTGTTGTTTTGTTGTTTGTTGTTGTTGTTTGGTTGTTGTTTTGTTGTTTGGTTGTGTGGTTGTTGTTGGTTGGGGTGAAGAGGGAGGGGGTAGGGTTGATAGGAAAGGGGATATCGTAGATGTTTTAGGGTAAGATAGGTGGGTGTAGATGTGTGTTATAGAGTCGGGGTGTGGTCGGGTGGGTAAAAGGGGGTATAGAGGGTTAAAGTAGTTGTTTTTGTAAAGGGTAGGTCTAATGAAGTGGGTTGGTTTTGCAGGCACGTCAGCAGCTGACGATGCGGGATCGGATGCCCCCGCTATTGAGACGGATGCGGCCACATGTGTCCGCAGCGCATTGGGCCATTATGCGCGAGGTGGGACTCGGCGGAGTCCAGCGGTATAGGGCTGTGGAGAGGGACCACAGCCTTATGGTTGCCCTCATCGAGAGATGGGATCCGGCAACCAACGTTTTCCATCTCCCGACTGGAGAGATGACTATTACCCTGGAGGATGTGTATCGCATCCTGAGACTGCCGATCGTAGGGGAGGCAGTATTCCAGGTAGATGCGGAGATGGCTATGGACAACATTCTGCAGGTATTTGGGGATGCAGCCGTGTTATTGACTTATCACAGCGTGAGCATTGCCTATGGGGACATGTATCGCGCCCACAGACATGAGACACGGCTTGTCATGCTGATGATGATAGGTATCACCTGCTTCGCCCTCCCGGACTCAGAGGGAGGCCGCTTCCCACGGGCTTTGATGGGAGTACTGCACGAGATGGTAGAGGAGCATACGTGCTATGCCTGGGCACCAGTATATCTGGTGCAGCTATACAGGGAGCTGTGGGGTTATCGCCGGATGAGGTGATTTGGGATTTGCTCCACATTTTTGTTACACTGCTGGGCATATGAGCACATCATATGTATACGACCAGTAGGGCTGCCCCAGCAGCCAGGGCCACAGGTTATATACAGATATGGCTTTCAGAGGTGGTTGGGGGTCGTGGGCCAGCCACGAGCAGTGCTCGCAGGACGGGACGTAGCCTACTACCGACATATGTTAGAGGGCTTGACTGCGCTAGACATTGTATGGAGGCCCTACAGAGGCCATCAGCCCCGAGGAGGAGCCCGAGCACAGATGCGCTGGATCCAGTATACTTTCTGGATAGCTGGACGGAGGCCTGGAGAGTATGAGTGGATACCCCTAGAGAGGGTACGACGACAGTTGGGGCTGCGACAGGATGAGCCACCTCCCTTCCCACAGTACCGGAGGGATGATGTAGAGGCCCCACTGCCTGCACCACAGCCCGTTGACCCAGATTGGGTAGCAGAGAGGCTGGCAGATGATACAGTGGATGACGCCGGGTGCACAGGTTCATTTTTGGTTTGGTGGGTAGGTCAGAGAGCAGCTAGGATAGCACAGCCCGCACAGCCAGATTTGGTGGCTGTTACAGCAGAGAGGGACCGCCTCCTTGGACAGGTGCAGTTATTACAGGGGCAGCTTGCTGCTACACAGGCACAGATCGGGGTATTACAGGGGCAGTTAGCACAGGCACAGGCTCAGCCAGGCACAGCCCCAGGCACCAGTACAGCCACAGGCACCAGCGCAGCCACAGGTACCGGCACAGGCACACTGCCACAGGCGCACAGGTACAGGTGCCACCACAGGCACAGGGTGAACCAGCAGGGAAGGGGCCACCACAGGCACAGGGTGTACCGGCAGGGCAGGGGCCACTGTTATTAGGAGTCGGGGGACCAGCCCCAGCAGCCATGGTGGCACGGGCCCGTTATATGGAGGCGAGAGCGGAGGCCCGGTATTATCAGGATGTCCTTGATGGTACCGGGGCTGACTATCAGCCATATGCGGCGCACCGAGCCGAGACCTCTCGGAGCCAGAGATCCCAGGGGGGCGCAGCCACAGCCGGTGGGTCGGTGACAGGGAGGCGGCGAGAGCCAGCACAGGGACCAGCAGGGAGAGGGGCAGAGGGTGGTGGGGAGAGCTGAGATATCCCTGGAGTAGAGAGGGGTTTTTGGATTTTGGATATAGACACCGGTCTGCGAACCGGGTATGTATATAGAGGCCTGCGTGCCCACATATGATTCATTTATTCATTCTTGTTGTATATACCGGCCTGCGAGCCGAGTACAGGTTGTATAGTTGATACCGGCCTGCGAGCCGAGTATATTTTTGACATGAGAGACCGGCCTGCGAGCCGAGTCGAGATTTTGACAGTGATTGCAGCCTGCGTGCCGGCTTTGTATTATTTTGAGATCACAGAGGCCCCCATGCAGGGCAAGTTGTATATTTGAAATATTGATATATATAGAGATGATGATTTTGATCCACATGCTGTGTATAAAATGTTTTATGTGTTTTGTCGATTGTTTTTGAAATGGAATGTATGTAGATGATGAGTTAGATCCAAATGGTGTATATATTAAAATGTCGTATGTATTTTGTTTGATGGTTGTTTTATTGTAGGTAGATGATGTTGATGAAATTGTGATGAGATATTGATGTGATTTTGATGACAAATATTGATAATGGTGTTGTTATGCAGGAAAAAGAGGCGGGCGCTACAAAAATTTGTAAAAAATAAAGAAAAGGCCCAGATTTAAGAAAAAGGAGGCATGTGACCGATATCGGTTAGCTAACCGACGTCGGTAGCATGTTGACCGATATCGGTTATGTAACCGATACCGGTTATGCCAAAACGAGCTTTTCTAAAAATAGAAAAGCTTGGGCGGCAACTTAAGGTCTTATTTTTAGAGTTCTTATTTTTAGAGTCATGCAACAAGTTAAATACATGAATGCGACGTTGTTTAACGACTGATACAGGTAATTGCATGAAAGAATTGAGTGATAAGGAGGAAAGAGACAGGTAAAGTGAGTGTGGGCTGAGATTAAGAAGGTAGAAAGGTAAGTTATATTTGAAGAGGGTGATGAACATGGCTGGACGAGGAGAAACATCCAACAGGCAGGGACGAGAGGGAAGACAAGTTCCACCCCAAGCTGCTGCATCCCGAGAGGTAAACTGTTTGGTTGTATTTTAATTCTTGCATGTTTTGATGAATAGGCTGAGAGAAGGGAAGAGGGTAGAGATGAGAAAGAAAAGGTGATAGGCAAGGGTTTGGGATAGAGTGAATGTTATGGGGTAGGTAAGCAGGGTGTTCACGTATATTTATAGGTATAGAGAGGAGTAAACGAGCAAAAATATTATCGTAGGTGGTGGTTTTAAGCAGGCTGTATAGGATGGACAGTGACCGATATCATTTAGAGATAACGGTATCGGTTAGTAAACCGGTATCGGTTATCTATAACCGATACCGGTTACTGTAGGAATTTCTAGAATGTGAGAAAAAACACTTGGGGATTTAATTTATTGAATGGTTGTGTGTCGTTTTGATGTATGCAGGCAGAGGCAGGGTTGAGGATGAATGATAGTGTGCCAGCTTTGTTGTCACGAATCCGAGCGGATGTAACACCAGCTGAATGGGCATTGATAAACCATGTGGGGTTAAGTGGGATCCGCTATTATTCACGAATCACACGCAATCATGCTATGTTGCAGGCGTTGATTGAGAGGTGGAATCCGGAAAAGAATACCTTCTATCTGCCAACAGGGGAGATGACAGTGACGTTGGAAGATGTGTTTAGAATTTTGAGGCTCCCAATTACAGGAAGACTAGTGTATTAGGTGTTGCCTAGCGTGGGGCGGGGAGCGATAACAGTGGTATTTGGTTCAGCTGCACGAGATTTGACACAGCGAGGTTTGACATTCACTTATGGTACAATGTATGCAACACACCCTGAGGAAACAAGGTTGGCAGTGGTATTAATGATAGCGGTGGGGTATTATGCATTACCGAGGGCGGAGGGGGGAAGATTTCCAAAAGCATTGATGAGTGTTATTTGGGAAATGATAGAAAGGAGCGTGACTTTCACATGGGCACCCGCATATCTGGCAGAGTTATACAGGGGTTTATGGGCCTGCAGGTGAAAACACAGGATGACACTGGATTGTTCATACCTATTACATTGTTGGGCCTATGAGCACATTGTTTGTGTGTGACCGATAGGCCGACCCATCCAGTCGGGAGAGACAGGCGTGCAGAGGTTGGGATTCAGACGATGGGTCCAGACAGAACAAGAGGCGAGATCCCAGGCCGTGATAGATGACATCGAGTATTATAGGTAGGTATGGGAGATGGTGACGATTGCGGATATTTGTTGGAGACCTTACGGGAACTATATGGTGACGGAGCACATAGCTGAGGAGTTGAGGGGTGTAGAGCGATTGAGGTGGATCGCAGGGCACAGGCCAGGTGAGTACGAGAGGATTCCTCTAGATCGCGTGCGGTGACAATTTGGATTTGTTCAGGATATACCTATGGCTTATAGACCATACATGAGGATCGACGCCGAGGCAGCATTCTCACCTCCCCGGCCAACACCTCCAGAAGGGCCAGAGGAGATAGCAGCCGATCGCAGGGTAATGGATGCAGGAGCGACAGAGGCCTATAGATTATGGTGGGTAGCAGAGCTGCGAGGTGTACGTGATCATCCTGACATAGCTGTGATTACAGTGGAGAGAGATCGTCTGCAGGGTTTAGTTCATCAGCTCCAAACGCGGGTGAATGAGACAACGGGATTGTTAGCGGTTGCAGAGTCACGAGTGGAGAGACTAGAGGCAAGATTCCTCCATGCAAGAGGATGTATTTGTATGTTACAGGAGATGTTGGCGGATCAGTGGGAGGAACCAATAGCAGTGGCACCTTTGAGGATGGAGAGGCCAAGTGAGTGGCATCGACGATCATGATCACCACCTGATTCGGGAGGAGGCGCAAGGGTCTAAGTGAATTTCATAAGAGTATAAGAATAAATAAGGATGCCGACCTGCGCGTCGATGATAGAGAAGATGTATTTGTTTAACATCTAAATAAAACTAAATATGTATGTTGATTCGAGTTATGATAATAATAAGAATGGTTGTGTTTTGAATGCTTTATGTTGTTTTGAAAAAAGGATAAAGATGAATGTTGTCAAAATAGAAATACACAAAAATATTTATATTTACAACACACGATAGGTTATGGTAGGGGATGGTCGAGCTAACCTTGGGAGACCCCATGTCTCCGAAGTGCTGCCTACATAGCCCATTGCACAAAGCAAGGAGGGGCCTCAGACCGATGTAGTTCTCCCTTAGGACCAGGGAGAGGTGAATTCAGGCAACGTGGTTATAGTTAGGCAATTGATTGGCTGGTAAAAATATTGATATTGGTGGGGTAACGTCATTGGTGTTAGTAAGGGACTGGCGATGTTGGTGTAGGTATAGGTGAAATGAAAGTTAGCTTACCCAAGTAGTAGGGAATCGTGTCCTAATTAAGGTCAACACACAATCCTAGAGTCGAGTAAAAGAGGCAAAATTGTCCCGTAGTTGAGAAGAGCTAAACAAACCACATATTAACATAGGATGGGCTTGAATCCCTAGGTGCCTTGCATAGGCGAGAAGTCGATAGGTGAAAAGAGTCATATAATCACAATATATCAGATATACGTCACGTCCCTTGAGTGTTGTTGCTTTGACGAATGGTGAGGTGAGGTAGTTGATATAAGCGGGGTGCAGCGAACTTGTTATAAGGTGATTATTTTGACGAAAGAGAACCAAACCTAAATAGACAAGTCCATGACTCAAAAGTGCTTTGGAATACTGCTTTTTACTTTTCTGGATATAGACTGATCGATGCGGGAAGTCTACATGGGATATGTATTTTGTTGTTCTTGAGGTCTTCACGAAGCTGATCAATGCGAGAAGCTTCTGATAAAGGCTGACTTTGTATAGCTGTCCTTCGAGGGAGCAGTCTATTTATAGTAGCAAATACAGTTTCTGTGTATAGCTGTCCTTCGAGGGAGTAGTCTATTTATAATAGTAGGAGTGGCTTTGCACATAGCTGTCCTTCGAGGGAGTAGTCTATTTATAACTTTAGAGGTCTAGATGTCCGTTTGACATGAAGCATATAGTTTTGTAGGAAGTTTGACTCAAGAATATCCCATAAGTGTACAATTGAGAACATGTTATTTTGATACTTTTAAGTCATGTACCAGACTAAAAAGGGGAAGGCATCTTTAAGAGGAGGTAATGACCAAACCACGTGAGCTTGATTCTATTTCGAGATGCATGGAACAAAAATGTATGAGGTGGTAAATGAGCTCAAGGGACGAGCGCAAGGTAGATAAGAAGTGATGTAACACTAAATTCAACAGTAGAATGGTCGGATATGCAAGGCATTAAGGGGTTCAGGCTCAGGTTTACCATTAAGCGAAGCTAAACGGTAAGTGCCTGATCCATAAGTATGAGTGATAATGTAGGGCCCAATCCAATTAGGAGCAAATTTTCCACGTTTTCTCTTTTCTAGTTTGGTTACATGCTGATTCTCTTTGAGGACAAGATCACCAACCTTAAAGGTACGCTCATGAAGTCATTTATCATAAGCACGCTTGATGCGTTTTTGATAGATTTGAAGGTGGTCAAGAGCTGTAAGACGACGCTCATCAAGAAGCTCCAATTGGGCTAACCGCTCTTGGCGGAAATCATCATTGGTGAGAATATCCTGAAGAGATATTCTTAGGCAGGGTATTTGTATTTCGAGAGGCAAGACAGCCTCGGTACCATATACCAAAGAGAATGGGGTGGCATTAGTGGAGGTACGAATGCTAGTCTGATAAGCCCAAAGGGCAAAGGGGATGTGATCAGGCCAATTGCTTCCAGAATCATTAACAACTTTCATGAGGATTTTGGTTAGGGTTTTATTAGAAGATTCGGCTTGACCATTTGCTTGTGGATAGTAAGGTGATGAGAAGCTAAGTTTGATACCAAAGTTGTCACAAAGGTCTTGTAACAACTTATTTTTGAAGGATTTTCCATTATCTGTTATCAGGCGATGAGGAACGCCAAAACGAAAAATAATGTGATGGTTAATGAATTCGATGATTTTTTCTTTTTTGGTTGAAATGAGTGGAATGGCTTCCACCCATTTAGTGTAATATTCGGTTGCTGTGATTATCCAACGGTGACGTTGCGAAGAGGGCGGGTGAATCTCACCAATAAGGTCTAAACCCCATTGTGAGAAAGGCCAAAGATCTCGTGCGACCTGTAGCGGATGGCTATGAGTATGTTGTAGGTTGGCATGTTGTTGACACATAACACAACGCTTAACATATTCGTAGCAGTCGTTATTAAGAGTAGGCCAATAATAGCCTAGGCGAAGGATTCGTTTGGCCACGGCCAGGCCACTAAAATGTCCACCACAAATACCGTCGTGGACTTGTTGGATGGTATAGGTGACTTCCGCGCCGGTTAGACATCGAAGGAGGATGCCATCAAAGCCACGTTTATAGAGGAGTCCCCCCATGACGACATAACGAGAAACACTTTTAAGAAAAGCACGTTTGCCGTTACTAGTAAGGTCAGGTGGGAGAACAGAGGTTGTAAGATAGTCGTGAAATTGGTGATACCAGGTATCCTGCGAATTAGCAGACACATTATTTATCATACAAACAACCGGGGTTGAGTAAGATGGGGCAAAGAGTTGTTGGACCAAGATGAATATGTCAGAGTCAGTTGGTGAGGTAGGAATTTGCGAAGCTAAGCAAGCCATAGTATCCGCAAATTTGTTAGTGGAGCGGGGAATGGTTTGGATAGAATAATGAGTAAATGAGGTCAAAAGTGAATCCACGTAATGTTTGTACTTTTGAAGTTCCTCATTTTTACATTGGTAAATGCCCAGAACTTGATTGACTACTAATTGAGAGTCACCAAAAATATTGATAGATTTGACACCTAAGTGTAACGCAACCTGGAGACCCAAAACAAGGGCCTCGTATTCCACTGTATTATTAGTGCAGGGGAAATCGAGCCGGAATGAAAGAGGCATAGGCTCAGCGTCAAGAGGAATGAGAACAACGCTAGCTCCTCCATCGCGCTGGCATTTGGATCCATCGAAGAAGAGGGTCATTGGATACGACTCCTCACTGAGTGAAAGAGTGGCGATGAGTTTGTCGGGGAAATTAAAATTGGTAAATTGCTCCCCAGGTAAAGGGGCTTCCGCGAGTTGGTCTGCAATGGTTTGTCCTTTGATTGACTTCTGGTGTACAAATTCAAGGTCGAGGTCAGCGAGGAGCATAAGCCATCGGGCGATGCATTGGTTTAGATGAGGTTTGGCGTACATATACTGAATGGGGTCCGCATTGGTGATGACAAAAGTTTTGTGATTCAGGAGGTAGTGTCGGAGTTTGGTGGCTACGAATGATAAGGCTAGGCACAACTTTTCTACATGTGTATACCTAGTCTCGTAATCCACGAGAGTACGACTTATGTAATAAATGGCTTGTTCTCGATGCTCGGAGTCACGATGTGCGAGCATGGCTCCTACAGCATGGTCGGTGGCAGAAAGGTAAAGGTAAAAAGGGTGATCGTCCTGAGGTGGGATAAGCACAGGTGGCTGCAAGAGATAGGCTTTAAGAGCTTCAAAGGCTTGGTGGCACTCTTCGCTCCATTAAAATACAATGTCTTTTTTAAGGAGATGATGGAAAGGTTGACATCGATCCGAAAGTTGGGAGATGAAACGCCGGATAGATTGGAGTTTACCTTGCAAACTACGCAATTGTTTGAGGTTAGTAGGTGGGGGCATTTCTAGGATAGCTTTGACTTTAGCTGGATCGACCTCGATGCCATGCAAAGAGACGATAAAACCAAGAAGTTTTCCCGAAAGGACACCAAAGACACATTTCTTGGGTTGAAGACGAACACAGTATTGTAACAGGCGATCGAAAATAATGGTTAAAACATCGAGATGTGTACTGCGATGTTTAGATTTGCCAAGAAGATCATCGACATAATCCTCAAGGATAGTGTGCATAATGTCATGAAATATGTAAGTCATAGCCCGTTGGTAGGTCGCACCAGCATTATTAAGACCAAACGGCATGACACGATAACAGAAGGTTCCCTAAGGAGTTATGAAGGCAGTTTTATGTTGATCGGCCGGGGCTACCAAAATTTGATTGTATCCCGAGAAGCCATCCATGAGAGAAAGCATCTCATGGCCCACAGTGAGATCAACAAGTTGATCAATACTTGGGAGGGGGAAGTCATCCTTCGGGCAAGCAAGGTTAAGGTCCCAGAAATCCGTACATATCCGAAGTACCCCCATCGCTTTAGTGATAGGTATGATGTTAGAAATCCATTAAGGATAGTCAATAGGAAAGATGAAGGAAAAGGAAAGGAGTCATTGAAGCTCTTCTTTGACCAAGAGGGCAATGCGTGGATGCATTTTTCTCAGTTTCTGTTTAACTGGTTTGGAATCGGGTTTCAGGGTAATGTTATGGACAGCAATGTCAGGATCAATTCCTGGCATGTCAGCATAGGACCAAGCGAAAGCTTGGTTACGGGCACGGAGAAAGGTAGTAAAGGCGGCTTGTTCTGATGCGTTAAGAGATTGTTCGATCTTCACAATGTGAGGATCATCCTCTGTGTGGATGTTGATTTCTATAGTCGACTCATTTAACATGGTTTGAGTTTCAGACGGTAAGGCGCGTTGAATATAAGAGTTGTCCACACCAAGGTAAGTGAGGATGGATTCGTCATCCTGGCACTCAACAACATTAATGGAAGACGAATCCTCTTCGATCATGTCTGGATACAAAAGGGGAAGAGAAGATGGGTCCTCATTATCGCGTTGATAAGTGAGAGGACCCAGGAAGATAGCGTTTATGAAAAAAAAAAGTTAGGAGGGATAGATTCAGGGTCTATCGACTCCGTGGGTGACGATGGCAAAATGGGTGATGATGGTTCGGAAGGGGTGACATTGTCATCTTCTAGGATACAACTGACATGAGGTTTCTTTGGTGTAAGTGTTTCAGGAAATCCAAGACCACTACAATCTTTGTGTTTGCATGTAGTCACGGGAATGATTGTATGTCGGCCTTGTTCATAAAGACCAAAACCAAAACCTTTCTAAGCATAGCGAGTCAAGAAGGTGAGAGAGAAATGATGATTTTTCAGGTATTGAAAATTGAATTGGAAAGGAACCACACCAAGGGGAGGTTCAGGGGTAATGGAGGATGTGTCGACACCCCCATACGTTAGGTTGGTGCGGCAATTAGGTGGTCCGTAGGAGATTACCTCCCCCACACGACGGTTGTAGGTAGGATGCGCATGTAACTGTCCGTACTCCTGTGGGGTATGGAAAGAGCTAACATTATATAGGTGATACTCCCCCAGCGTAAGGCGTTGAAAAACATCTACTAATGGGTCTGAGGTTAGGATGTTGTCCGTGGGAAAGCAAGTGGTATTTGCGACGGCATTTTCATTGGTTGAAGGTGTAGGTGCAGTTGAGGTGGATGGTTGAGGTGTGGTTGAAGTGGATGGTTGGGTTGGATGAATGGGCGTCTTGACTGGTACAAGCACATCATTAGGGTGATATAACATATTGCAGGTTTTGAAGGGGGGAGGATCAACTTTTACGGTGTAGGACTTCCCCTCGTACTCAAATTTTATGCATCTATGTAAGGTGGAGGGAACGCATCCCATAGCCCGGATCCAAGGGTGGCCTAACAACATGTTGTATTGGAATTCTCCCTCAAGGACATAGAAGAGTTCAGGTAAGGTACGTGGCCCTACACGAATGTTAAGGATCACGGTGCCTAAGGTAGAAGTAATAGCATCATTGAATGACCGCAACATGATGGGGTTGGCACACATGCAGCTAGAAGGGATATTGATTTGTTGGAAGGCTTTTGAAGAGATGATGTTTAGGCTAGTGCCCACGTCAATCATAACACGATGCACCTGAATGTCCCGGATATAAGCTGAGATGAAAAGAGCGGGGTCAGGATCTTCTCCACCAAAGTCAACAATTTCATTTTCGGAGAAACTGATAGCAGCGGCTTGCTATACAGAGACAGAAGTGGTTGGGGAGATGGGTTGTTTGGTGAGTGAAGCAATGTGATTGGGTGTTAAAATGGAGGCAATGGGCAAGGTTTTGTTAGGTAAGACTTCTATCCCTTGAAGGATTTCGACGAGAGCTTGTCGATGAGATTCAAAGGTCTGAATGAGATCATACAGTGTCATTTTTACAGGTGATTGGTGAAGCTGTTTGATCATGGTTCGGTGGGAAAATCCATTAGAGATAGGGTAGGCAGGTCCACAAATAACCACTTTAGGTGGTGGTGTGATCAGGATGGTGGATGGAGAAAGAGAGGCCGCAGGTGTGCTTTCTCTAGCTTTCCCATTGTTTTTCTGCCCTCGAGTAGCAACACTAATCATGTTAATCTCGTGAAAACGAGAGGAGGAAGACGGTAGGGATAAGTCATGGTCTTCGAGAGGTGGGGTTGTAATAATGATAGATCTTGGTAAGGCGGGGGGACATGTGGTATAGGAGAGGGAATTGAAGCTAAAGGTATTTCTCTTCGTAAGTTGTCTTTCTTAACCTTTTTATTCAAGAGAGGTGACTGACGAAGTATGGCTTTCAAAGCTTTGCATCCCTCTACCTCATGTCCTGGTGTGTGGTGGTAAGCGTAGATTTTAGACTCATCATAACCTATAGGTTGAGGTTTAGATGGATCATAGGGTCTAAGTGGGGGTAGGGAAATGGTCGCATTCTCCACCAACATAGCAAGGATTTTGGCGTAAGACCCTTTGAGCGGGTCAAAGTCAGAGGAAGATGAGGCTATTGACTGGGTAGGTTTCGGTAATGACTAGGTATGGTTGATCTGGATGGGTGACGGCTTAGCCAAGGGGTTTTGGTAATTGGATTTAACTACACGTGACTTCTTCGGCGCAGAAGTTATGTTTAGTTGGTCAGATGATGTGGTAGCAAAAAACAACCACGGAGAAAGAGGAGTGACAGCAAATAAATCCTTTGATGATGGATTTTGTTTAGGGTTGATAGGTAGACAGGATACTTGGGGTGACGGTGTTGATATACCCTTGGATCTTTGTATGGGTGTAGAAGGGGTAGGTCATTTTAAAGAAAATGCAGGAGGTATGATGTATTGATGCAAGGTGGAGGGATGAGGTCCCAATATAGAAGGTAGGTGTGACGGCGAGGGTTTTAGTTGTGACAGAGGCATAGATTGGACTTGAGGAGATTGGGTCTGTCTCCTAAGTGGATGGACGGCTTTACTTTTGGATAAATCTAACCGTTTAGGTGGGTGTGTTAGACTGGGTATTGGTGAGGTCCCAAGTGTAGGGGAAGGTTTGGTTAGGTCAATAGAGGTGGATGAGGTATTTGGTAGAGATGAGGGGGGTGAAGATGAGGACATAGGCATTTTGAGCCTTTGTAAACACTTCGGGTATATGGTAGAGGCGTCTGGATCGGTCATCTGCATTTGAGTAGAATATGGTGTACTCAAACGTTCCCATAGGACTCGTCTATCTTCTGAAGGATGACAATCCTCACGTGTAAATAGGAAATTTTGTATGGAAGAAAGGTGGGTTGTGATTCCGGTCCACTGTGGGTGTGATACAGGGGGTAAATGAGGCACTGTATCAATGGGCGTTAAGAGGTCAACCGGTCGCTGAAAAGATTTAGGCGATGAAGAACTAATAGGTAGGAGGGCATGTTTGAGAGGATCCGTCATGATTAAAGAATTTGGTGATGTCAGTTTGAGGGGTTTCTCATCTAAGGATGACAAACAAAGTGGCGAGTCTTCCTCTTGTACAGCAATAGTGGTAGAAGGAGATGTTTGGGAAATAGATAAGTTAGATAACATCCGCTCATAGTCTTGTAGAGATGTGGTGTAAGAAGGCTCATATGTGAGAAGAGAACTCTGGGTGGTTAATTCCTTTATGGGTAAAGGAACGGCAAGGATTTCGTCTTGTCTTGATGGTGGTGAAGGGGGTTCGGGTTCCTGTGTTAGTGAAGAGGCTTGATTCAGAATTTCCTCGATAGAAGCCTTTGGCTGGGAGTCGAAGACTGCATGGATTTCATGAACACTCTCCTCGGCTAAGATATCTTGGTTTATGTTACTGTTAGATGAGTGGTTCGGGAATGGTTTGTTGAAGATTTTCAAATTTTGGTTAGCAGGGGCGTTAGGATTATCGAGGGTTATATCCCCTGCATCAACCATTTCCTGCACTATGTTTTTCAACATCTTGCAGTTTTCATGACTGTGTCCCTTCACGCGGTGGAAGTTACAGAAGTCATTTTCTTTGTACCAAGAAGGTATAGCGCGGGTGGAATCAAACCCGGAGTGAGGTTTAATAGGAGGTAAGGTAATAGCTCCTGCCTTGAGCAATTTTTCCAATATCACACCATAAGTTTCTCCCAAGGGAGTGTAATTGATGGGCTCGGCTTTATACTTATAGGTGGTTTTTGGCGGAGTATTAGACGGTGCTTGGGATTTGACCATCACCGCATGGACAGCTCCTTTTGATTTCGAAGCAGTCGATGCGTGAGAATTGGTGGTGTTAGGTTTGTTGGTGGAGTCTTGGGTTTGGAAATTGGGGTTTTTGTTGCGCAACCACAATTTCTCTTCCTCTAAGGCTCGAATCTCTAGTTTTCGAGCCATAGTAAAGGCCTCGTCAAATGTGTGGAAAGTTTGAATTTGGAGGGTAGGAGAAATGTGCTTAGCACAGGCCCACGTAAAGAGTTCGATAAGTTCGGCCTGAGGCAAGGCATAAGTAAGTTGGTTGATAAGGCCCCGCCATCGTCCAACGAAATCTGCGATAGATTCGTCTTCAAATTGTTGGATGGCATAGAGGTCGGTGATAGATACTTAGCAATGTTAATGGAGAAATGATCCAAGAAAGATTGGGCTAATTGGTTAAAAGAGAAGATTGAGTGCTGGGTTAAAGCACTGTACCACTCCAAGGTAGGTCCTGATAAGGACATGGGAAAGGTGCGGAGTAGTAAGGCATCATCATGAGCAATCAGATAGCAGGCATGTCTAAATGATCGCAAATGTTGTTGAGGATCCTCCTTACTATTAAAACGAGTGAATTTTGGTAATTCCCATTGAGGAGGATATGAATGAAGGGGGACAGAAGGATGAATAGGCTCCCGACAAACTTGCTCGTATGTCAGGGTGCTACGGCTTCCTGAAACAGAAGCCTCCAGATTTTGCATTTTGTCCATCATTTGTTTGATTAAATCAGTGGTTGGATGAGATGATGGTGCGGTTGCCGTAAACGGAGGGGGATTGGGCCAAGGGCCACCACTAGACAATGGTGGGGTTAAATGTTGATAAGGTATTGAGGATGAATATGTTGAGGTGACCGAATAGGGATGTCCTATATAAGATGTTGAAGTCACCGGATACGTGTGTGGAAATGAAAAGGTGGGCGGAGCTTGAGAAGGAAAGCTTGTGTGAATAGGTGGCAGAGAGCAAGTTATGAAAGGAGCAGTCTGTGAGAGAGACGAGGTAGGAGCAGTTGGCGGTAATGATACGTGGGGCCCCAGATTAACAAAGGAAAGCCAATCTGTGCCGTAAGAACCTCTGAAGTTACTGAGTTGGGTGACGGGGCTAAGGATGAAGAAGGCAAGGTGGAATTATCAGGTGGAGAGGGAGCTAAATGAGCAGCTATACTAATAGGCATACCAACAAGGAGTTGACCATCGGGTGTACGGTCAGGGGCATGAGACAAATAGTATTGTATAGCGCTAGGATTAGCGTCCAAAAATTTCACAAATTCCTTATCTCCCACAGGGATTTTGGGAACCTCGCTGGTGTCCGTAGGATTCCCCACAGGATGTGAAGGGGGTGATTCAGGAAAAGGCACGGAGCAGGCATGTGAAACCATGGCTGCGGCTTGTTTCCGAGTGATAACAACCATGGACAAGAGTACACAGCAGGGATGCAATCTATCAGGAACAGAAGCAGCAACAAAATGTTGGAATTGGTGGGTTGCTGGTTTTGGGAACTGTGAAAGACAGTAACCGATATCGGTCAGGTAACCGATGTCGGTTAGACTATAGCCGACGTCGGTAGGTTAACCGATGTCGGTAGAATAGGACTGGTGTAAGAATCTATAGGAAGTTGCTGATTTGGGGTTAACAGTGCTTAGTATGCCTACCAAACTATTCTGAAGTGATCACAGAAAACAGTGTATGACAGAGAAACAGAACCAAAAACAAGCAAGATGCACAAGCAAATTAACAGACTAACCCTAGGATTAGTTTTAATCACTTTGGGCTTATGCCTTAGACGCAAGATGATGTCAATCCTAAACAGAAGACTTAGGGGAAATGTCAAGTTTGTTTTGGCTTATAAGGTTACCTCAATCGGGCGGAGGAATACCGCGGAAAAGGGGGGATGTTTTGAGCTGTTGTGTTAATTATGAAGTGATTCGGTATGTGTTGTGCAGTGAAAGTAAGATTAATTTCTTGTCAATACCATGGATATCACCCCCACGTGTATGACCTGTTACTTAATCTATGTTCACTAGAATTGAAAACAGCAAGCAAGAATGTGATGCAAGTGTTTTAAACCCAAATCGAAAATGATATTCGATGAAGCAAAGAAGATGACTTTCACTAATGCAAAGATGTGAAAGCAAGACAAATTCTTTTACCAAAAGATAACAAAATATCTTGTGAATATTTTAGAAGAAGAAAAATAGCAAGTATGCTCCCTATATGAAAGCAAGCAAGAAAGAAAGAAACCCAAAATGGTCCCACCGGGCGTGCCAAAATGTTTTGCACAGAAATGCTTCTGTTCCTGGAATAGAGTTGCTTCTATCCTTTCATTCCTTTGAGAAACAGATAAGGGTTAGGGCTAGGAGGAATACCTGTTGAATGTTGAGAGGGTGTGCGCGTACCGTAGAGAGAGATCAGATCGATTGCAAAGAACTCCTTTTTGTCTGGGAAGGACTACCTGCAAGTAAGAATACAAGACCACCAGATTCTAATTAGACAATAAATGAGGGAACTGCCTTGGGCCCAGGAAGTATTAAACTTCCTTTCGAAGGTGGTCAGTTCCCCTGCTAATATGAATTAACACAAATTCTAACAAAGAAGCTATTGCCAAATTACAATTTAATTGCCTTGTTAAAACAATAGAGGAAAGGGCTAGTTTTGGTTTTGAATCACAGTGACCGATGCCGGTCACTGTCACCGGTACCGGTTTCTGCTAACCGATATCGGTAGGGGCAGTGGTTTAGGGGCTTTTAGTGAAGGTTGGCAATAAGGTGGCTATGGTGTTTATAAGGCTGGTAAATGATTGGGGATAGGTAATGGGGTGATGGAGAAGACTCAGAGAGTATGGGGGCTGTTCTTGGGGGAAATGTAGGGGTAGAGGAATGGCAGTTAGATGGAGGGTGTTACCAGGTAGTAGATCTGAGAATAGACTTGTAATTACTGTGATTCAGAAATCCAAGAAATGTTATTAAAAGAACGTGTAAGACACTACTTACTAGTTCCTGATGAAGATACAGGTTCAAGGACTGTGATAACGAAGGCAGGGCTCAGGTAGGATGATCGGACAATCAAAGATGAGCTATCTTCTCTCCCAATGCTGAGATGAGTGTCACTGGGCTCTGGTTACTCAGTTGCAGTCTTGGGCTTGATGTCCTCCTCTGCAAACTCTTCTCTTTCCTTCACTTGTCTCTGCTCGGCCAAGTGAATTCCCGATCCTTCCAATCAATTCCCCCGGTTCCGATCAATGAAAATCCAACCCTTTGTTTTTGGTTGGGGGAGGTCATTTACAGGGAACCGATGGCGATTACGTAACCGACGGCGGTCGAGTAGGAACCGATATCGGTTAAGTCAAAGTGGGCTATTTTTAGTAAAATAGCCAACTTTCCCTCCTTTTCTCCCGAGGAATTAGTTGTGGGCTTGGTCAAGTCATTATTAGGTTGATTTTAGTGCGGGTGAGGAGTAATTAGTCATGGGTGTGGATGTAGACCAAGTTATAGGTCTTAATTAGGTTAGTTTAGGAATAGGACTAGGTCATGATGAGGTGGCAAAATGAGGTGGCAGGTTTGGAGATGTGGATTTATTAATTATAAGGTAATTAATAAATAATTGTGTAAGGTTTAGGTGATGAGGCTAGGTTGCGAAATAAGATGCGGGGCACGGGGGGTCGTAAGACACAAATTTGGCCCTCATTATGCATCTTTTGTTTTTGGGTTTTGATGTCTATTTGAGGGTTTTGTAGGTCTATGATTCATTGCAGGATTCTAGAGACTCTAATGATCATTGTGAAAAAATTTAATAAGAAAAGGTGAGAATCAACAAACATCTTGTGACCCTAAGAATTTGGGTTTCTGAGCATTTCTGCAAACCTATTCTCCAAGAATCAAGACCCAAGTGCTCATGGGTACCCCTATCCCTCGCCAAGTGTCCCAGTCCAACATATTCCTCCAGATCTGTAACTTTTTAAGTCTTTTTACAATGTTCTTATTGTTCCATTCACCTCGTCAACACTCCGGTGTAATTTAGACTTCACTGCGAATTAACTAAGGTTTCTCATCATCTCTTTACACTTAGGGTTTCATTAATTATTTTCTTAGTTTTCTTGGGTGTATTTATGCATTTAATTTATCATTTATTTACTTCTACCATAGTATTTAGATTAGGTTGCATATTTACATATTTATCTTAATCAATCATCAAGGATGTGCCTATTTAAAATAATCTGATCAAGAATCTATGTATAAAGAAGTCAGGTAGAAAAAGAAAATATTCATCCATTGTACAAGTCATTGGACAGTTGGTTGATATCATGCTTGGAAACGCTATGTTACCTAAGTACATAGATCTAGGTATACCTTTGGTTAATGTTATTATTAATGGAACTACAATTAAAAAAATACCATGATTGACTTAGAGATAGCAAGCAACGTCATGAACAAGAAAGTCATGGGTGACGTGAAGTTGGAAGTACTAAGCCCAACAACTATACTATTCCAACTAGTGGATAGATCAACAATAAGGCCTAAAGGAGTCCTTGAGGACATTTTTGTGGTGGTAGAATCTTGGGAATACCCTCCTAACTTCATTGTCCTACAACAAAGGGAAAGTCTAAGAGGTTACCCTCTTATACTAGGAAGGCCATGACTGGCCACTGGGTGTAGGTCTAGAAATAGGATCATATCAAATGGAAATGGTACCAAAAAACTTATACTCCATCCTCCTTCCCCACCATTGAATGATGAAGATCAAACAGTTTGGGTTGAAGAACCAAAAATTGATCAATTCTCTATCCAAAAGTTGATGATGTCAGAAAATTCTTGCACTATTGAAGATCAGGAGGAATATGTTGTTCTCTCTAATATTCTGTAGAAAAAATATGGAAGAAATGAATAAATTGATGACAGATTGAGGTGTTTGAGTTGTCCCTTGAGCCAAGTCTTACCATGGCAGAGCACCATGAGTATTCCATGTAAAAAATTTATTATTCACCAACTTCTTTATCATGAGTACATATTAAATTATCTTAATAGCAACATGTCTTCAATGTTGTACCTCTCCAAGCAAGTAGAAATAACAACAAGGAGGTCACTAAATGTAAATAAGATGTTGAATATACAACAAGAGATAAATTTTTTATTGTTCTTATTCAAGAAAATTATACAACATTTTCTTGGGATTATAATGATATGCATGGGATTCATCCTAGGCCTTGAACTCACGGGAATTTATATTAAAGAAGAATGTTAAACCAATCATAAGAACCACAAAGGCACATGAACCCAACAGTAAGAGAAATTATGAAGGGTGAAATAGTAGAAGTTGTTAGATGTTGGATTCATACCCCATATTAGACAACCATTGGGTATCACCTTTGGTAATTTTACCAAAGAAGAATGAGAAATGGAGAATCTGTGTGGATTATAGATAAGTGAATTTAGACATACAAAAATACTTCCCATTTTCCTTCATTGATCAAGTGTTTGATACCCTAGCTAGTAAAAAGAAATTCTCCTTTCTTGATGGATACCAATGGTTACAATCAGATCCAAGAACACCAGAGGACAAGATAAGACTAAATTCACATGTCCAAGGGGAAATTTTTCCTTATTCAGTTCTCCCATTTGTCCTGTGTAATGCACATTGCCACATTCCAGAGGGAAGCCCTGAGTATCTTCTCTGATTTGATAAAATGACTGGCATGGAAGTGATCTACCCATGGATGACTTCACTGTTCATGGCAGTAATTTTGAGGAGGCTATAGAAAATATGGATAAGGTCTTAAGAAGATACAAGGATCACAATTTGTCCAAACTGAGAATAATGAGAAGTGCTATATGATGATGCCAACAGAGGGTATAGTGCTGGGAAAACTACCTTTCCTCAGTAGGAATTCAAGTAGATCCAAAAAATTGTCTAGGGGTCATAGTCAACCTTCCCACATAAAAGAAATAAAAAATATGTTAGAATATTTTTAGGCCATGCTGGATATTACAAAAGGTTTATACAAGACTTTCAACAAAATTACAGCACCACTTTTTGCATTGCTGGGAAAGGATGTTGATTTTGTATGGACTGAATGTTGTGAAAGTGATTTTCAAACTTTAAAAGAGATGTTAACTATTGCTCCTATGTTGAGAGGACCTAACTGGAACCTTCCTTTTCACATCCACACAGATGCATCAGATCATATGCTATTGGAGTTGTCCTAGGTCAAAAATATGGTAGTTTGAATTATGTAATATACTATGTCAGCAAGAATTTGTAACATGCATAATTGAACTATACAGTAATAGAAAAAGAGTTCCTGGCAGTAGTATATTCCATAAACAAATTCATACATTATATCACAAGATACCCAGTGTTTATTCACATTGATCATGCACATACAATCAAGTATCTAGGGGTAAAAAAACCAATAGTAAGTAGCAATTAATCATAAGGTAAATTATTTCCTTTTGCAAGAATTTGATGTCACCATAGTGGACAACCCTAGAAAAGATAATGTGGTGGAAATATTTCCTCTCAAGGATGGAGACCAATAGTGAAGAGATAAGTAGTTGATGATTCATTTCTAGATGCCCAAATAGAAGGGAGAGATGTTTGACCCTATTTCTGAAATAACACCCTGGTATGCATAGACATAGCCAACTACTTGGTCTCAGGTAAAACACCTCCACATTTTTCATCCTCTAAGAAAAGGTATTTAGTTGAAAAGAGTTTACCCTTTTCTTGGATAGTTGGACTTCTCTTTTATACAGGTCAAGATCAAGTAATGAGAAGGTGTATAGATGATGAGGAGATATTTGATGTCCTCAAAGCCTACCACAATGAACCTTGTGGAGGGAATTTTTTGCAAAGAGAACAACACAGAAGGTGTTGACTACTAGCTACTATTGGCCAACTTTACATAAGGATGCAACACTATACACTAAGAGATGTGACAAATGCCAGAGAATGGGAAAGCCCACTAAGTATGATGAGATGCCATTGCAACCTCAATTGGTTATGCAACCTTTTGATAAGTGGGGCTTAGATTTTTTTGGCCCTATAGACCCTCCATCTTAGCAAAAAGAGTATATCCTGGTCTGTACAGGTTACCTAACCAAGTGGACAGAGGTAAAAGCATTTCCAAACCAAACCAGTGAGAAGGTGGCTAAATTCCTGTATGAGAACATCTTTACTAGATATGGAGTTCCAAGGGAGATTGTGACAGAACCAGGGTACACATTTTACTGCTGATGTGATTGTTGATTTGGTTAGTGAATATGAAATCAGGCATAGAAATTCTACACCATACCATCCCCTAGTCTAATGGCCAAGTGAGAGGTTACAAACAGAGAGATAGAGGCCATATTGAAAAATACTATAGCACTCCACAGAAGAGACTGGGAAGAAAGGCTTCTAGAAGTAGTATGGGCATTCAATACAACATGGAAGACCACAACTGGCTTCACACCATTTGAACTATTATATGGAAAGATGTTGTTTTTCCAATAGAATTTGAGCATAAAACATTGAGAACTACACTTGAGCTAGGAATAGACTTATCAGAAGCTTAGAGAAAATAATTCTCCAACTCAATGAGTTGGATGAATTTATAAATCAAGTAGTTCATAACATAGAGGTATTGGAAAAATAAAGAATCAAATGGCATGACTAGTATATTAAAACAAGACAGTTCCAGGAAGGTGACTGGGCACTTTTGTTTGACTCAAAATACAAGGATCACATAGGGAATCTTAGAACAAGGTGGCTAGGCCCCTATGAAATTGAGAATATCTTCCCTAATGGAGTTGTGAAGCTTACTACTATTGATCCTGTGAGATTCAAGTTGTTGGTGAATGGCCACAAGTTAAGATTATATAAAAATCCAGTTGATAAAGGATCATTTATGGAATTGTTCAAAGGATATCAAAGAAGAATGGAGAAAGAAACATCAAAATTAACCTCAGAGGTTGAGCCTATTGGCTCACCTTCTGGGATTTCAGATAATTGATGAGATTTTAGTAGCCTTGGAGCATTTAGCTTGCTGAATACTTCAAGGATAGATAAAAGTGTTGAGATATACCTTTTTGGGTGATCATCAACATTCTACTAACCTATTTTTTATATAATTTTTTATTTTAAAATTTTTATTAACAAGTGATTATAAGAGAGCATGATCTTCATCACAAGGAGAGAGAGTGCAATGACCAAGAGTTCAACTTACAGCCATAAGAAATAAGATCCTATTTGTTTGAAGCATCTGGCAGAACTCATGGTTACATAAAGGACATCAAGGAAGCATGCACAAGTGGATGATATACAAAGAATGATTGGCACCCCAACCAATTGGAGTTCCCTCTCTAAGAAGCATCTATTTAAAGTAGGGATTAGTCAACACAATTTAAACCCACATCCACAGCATCCAAGGGAACTTGAATGTAGCCAAGACTTCAGTTCAATAAAGCATGCACATCAATCATTACAAGCCACAATGAGATAAGTGCATACATTTATTACTTTAATAAATCATGATTACATTAATTTTATTTAATTATGAGTTATGCCAAGTCATGAAGCATGTG
The DNA here is from genome assembly GCA_019776745.2 of Taxus chinensis. NCBI lineage: Eukaryota > Viridiplantae > Streptophyta > Pinopsida > Cupressales > Taxaceae > Taxus > Taxus chinensis. Next base: position 391,560,322 of record CM034157.1, read on the forward strand.
TCACATTAAAATACCGCCGCCTTTTAGTTATGATGTGTCCACTTAAGCCCTCCACATAAGCCAACGTATCACATCATTTTTCTTCATTACTCAATGTTGTCACATCCACTTAATGATTAATCACCCCTAAACATATTCTTTTCCCCCTTTGTAATAAATTTCAAAGTAATGGAAATCCATCAACACAATCTATTTTTGTAAAGTACTTTCAAGGGAAAATTATCTGGTTGTGTATTGCACCTGGGAGAAGTTGTGTATCCACCATGGGAGGTGACCTGATCAAGATATGAACCTTCTACGCATTTGTAACTTTTGAATCATCCTGATATTGTGCAATATTTTGAGAATCAAGGCTGGATGCAATACATTAACAAATTTTGAGGGTTTGATGAGGCATTTTTGGTAGAGTTTACAAATACCCTGAACAATGGAGAGGAAAAGGTAAAAGGGTTAACAATCAGGGTAAGTGATGATATTTTAGTAGAGGTCACTGGTTTACCAGCTCAGGGAGAGCCATTTCTAGACAAATCTAACCTAGAAGCAACAAGAAGAGAATTTGTAGACAATGATGAGGAGTTCATCTCATAAATCACCAAGGTACTTTTAGAACATCTCTCAAACCTTTATGGGCACAAGCTTCCAATTTTTTCATTCAATATTTTACTTGTGAAGGGAGATATTCAAGGTTAAATAAAATGCATTTCAAATTGTTAAATCATTTGAAAAAAATCATCAAGTGAATTTTCCAAATTTCTTTCATGAAATGCTTAAGAAAATGAGAAAGGAGGTTCAGAGAGGTAGGGCAGCCCTGTCACATCACTGTTTGATAAACCTAGTGGTCAAGCACACTTTGTAGAGGGAGACACCCTCAGATATCATGGGATGAATTTGTGAGAGTGAAACAATATTGAAACCTTATTGGGAAAGAGGAAAAAAGGAGAAACAACACTAAAATTTATACTTCACATATGCCAGAAGTTGCACCACCCTCTTCCCCACCTCAAGAACCAATAAATTCTGAAATTTTTCCTTCCATAGAAGAAACCCTTGCACCTATTTCACCAGAGAGAATCTTTATTGCTAAAACTTTATTGGAATTTTCCTCCCCTGAAACCTCCACTTCCAAAACCAAAAGGAAATCTACTCATTCTGCTCCAAAACAAATCTAGGATCCAAAGAAAACTAGTTGACACTCCTATAGGCTTAGGACAAAGAGGAAAAAAACCTCCAGTTCAAGACAATCTCAACCCATCTCATTGGATAGTGATTTGGAAGCCATAGAAGAAAATTTTGATCTTGAACCATTGGAAAAAGAGTATAGAGATACTACTCCCACAGTAACTCAAGAGCCAGAATACCATGAAAAACCAATGGAAGGACAAGAAGAACTAAATCAGAATGAGGGAACAGTTCATGAAGTAGAGATTCATGAAGTGAGACAAGTAGAAGAGGTAGTGGAAGGAGGAAATGAACAAGAGAAAATGACTACAGATGATGTCAATGAACAAGTCATTGAGAAAGTTGTTGAACAATCACAAAATTATAGGATACAAGAAGAAAATGTAGAACCAATGCTAAGCCCCAAATTATTATTCATGAAATCATAAAGGAACCTGAAAAACCATCTTGCAGTGAGATGGGAACACAAACTATGGGGCCCAATATTGAAAATCTATTGCTGCAAAGGGACACTTACATTAACAGGCTCAAGAAGAAATGGGAAAAGGAGAAGGAAGACCTTATCTCTAAACATAAGAAGGAAATGGAAGACAAAGACAAAGAGATTATAAGGTTGAAACAAAAACAAGAGGAAATGATGAAAGTAGCATTTGACATGTTGAGTTGCAAACCCCCATCAAATGTCTATGCTCATATACCTAAAAGAAAAGATGTTGTACCAGAATTTCACTTGCATAAATTCTAATATGACATATGACATTAGATCAGCCAAGAAATTCTTTACTCTGTATCATCATAGTACACATGAACTACAAAATTTATTATGTGAGCTATATTTTCATAATTATGCCCTTCCATATGACAAAGATTGGATCCCAATTTTGTATATTGGGGATGTACAGGTTAAGGCATTATGTTCTTATCTTTCAAATGAAATGGAAAGAGCTCAACAAATGGAGGCATATAGACATTTGGAGAATGTTACACCATTGTATATCATAGATGAGGCAAAACCACTAGATGAAATTTTAGAAGAATATGAAAACTACATGGAAGTGGATGAAATAAAAAACAAGAGTGTTGAGAATGAGGATGGAAGCCCACACAAAATTTAGGAACATGATCAAAGAACATTCAATTTAGGTTATGATGGCATGTAGAGCCAGATGGGCAAATTTATCACCTATAATCCAAAGAAAAGAAATGCACTCATATCCAAATATACTTCCAACATTACACAGGGTGAAAAATATATTGAAATAGAAAATGAATGTGGGGATGATTGGTTTCCTATAGCTTATCATCCTCCAATCTTTCATTTCCCAATTGCCCATTGGACAAGAAATTTACCAATCAATCTAAGGGTACAAGAAAGAGTTCTAGGACAGATTGAGGAGGGGTTATGGATATTTATATTTAGAAGAGGAAGGAAGGAACAAGAACACCCATAGATTTCAGGAAAGAATGCAGTTTCCAGCAGAAAAGATATGAAGCTCTTGAATGAGGAAATTCAAGCATTTAAGCCTAGGGGTGTGATGAGATGTATTAATTGCTTTCATAATAACTCATATTTTGTATTTTGATAAGACCATTGTAGCCATGTCTATGTATTTCCTAAGTACATTGTTGAACATCACTATTACAACCATGAACTTTTGGCATAATGAATAATTGATATAGTTATATCTAATTGTCTTTATTTTGTGATATTATGTGTGAATTTATTCTTGTTATTCCAATAAATTGTTTGGATGATTATATGTGTTGATACCACTCTTGGTTGTAAGAAATTTTTCATATGTAGCAAAGGAACCTGTCCACAGTAACTCATGGCATGACCAAAGGAACTTTTCATTTTGCAGCATAAGGAAATCATTCACAACAAAGAACATGCATTTATGAAGATATTTTGAAACATGAAGTGATGGAACTTAAGTCCTTACGTTCCATTGGAGAAGTAGTTACAACAAAACATGGAAAATTGAGAAACAAATCAATATTTGATTTGGTCATTGATTAAGAACTAGTGAAGAAAGTGATTGTTAGTTGAACACGAACTAATTGTTATTGTTGTGTTTTTCAAACATGTGTTGAATCTCTCACTTGTTCTTTTGAAGACTCCTTGTTTTATTCTTCTTCTTTCTCGTGTGTTGTAAATGATAAATATAAAGGAAAGGGATGGTGCCTTGAAACAAGGAGTTAAGAAATAAGAAGTTAAGTAAGCCAGATTTGGAATTAGAGAAAAGAGATTACTCTAATCTTTTGTTCCTAGATGTAATGTTTTATGCAAATCAATAAAAAAATGAGTTCTATCATTTAGTTTTTAGTTACAAATTTAGGAAGGGATTAACACCCAAGTTAGGGCCTACTTGAGGTCTGCTAAATCCCCTCCATTGTTTCATTTCATGCATACTTTCCTTAGGAACAAATCTTCTCTGAATCTACAACTTTGTTTCAGTAATAACATTTAGCAATAGTTCATTTTCAAGTCTAAGTTTTATTTTACTTTCAACATTGTTATGTGATAGTTATTTCCTTTCTAACTTCTTAGATCAACTATAACTATTCATAAAAAATAGATAATATTTCAATTTTATGCTCCCTGGTCTGATAAATAAATGAATGTAACCCAATGTACAACATATTAATTGTTGCATGATGAATCTAATTGTTAGAAGTTACATCTAGAATTAAAGCCTAAATGGTTTAACAAGAAGAGGCTAAGAAAGTATCTAACCTTCTTATCCAGAAGATGAGAAATCTAAAGCAAATAATCATGCACTTACTACTACAATTATATTGCCAATTATATTGTTTTATGTATGGATCTTCCATAATAAAAGTATTCACTAGTGACCCATCCTATGCTGTCATCAGTCTAGTCGGTCATTATCATTGTGTGTCCTACATGTTCATCACTTTTTTACATAATTTTGGTTGTCTCTTGGTGAGTCTTAACTATCATAATTTGCTCAGTTTTTCATCTCTAGTCTTTGACTACGGTGCCTGGGAAGGGATTAGGGCACCTCGAGCTCCTTGATCCTCATTTCTGGGTGCCTTGGTCCCGGTCACACTTAGTTTTAATTTAGAAGCTAGAGGTCAAAATTCATGGGTTTTTCTCCCATTCCCATAGGTACTAGTCAGCACATTAGGTCATTAATGTCAAAATTTGAGAAAGAAATCACTACATAAACACAACATAGGCGGATCACCTCTCAAGCTGTGGGACTTGGGCTCGAGGTGATCCTCTGGAGAAGGCCAGACTTCCTCTTCCTAAACTAAGTGTTGTACTACTCCTAGTGCAATAAAATGGTTATCTAGACCTATGCTAACATTTTCATGGGTTTTAGGGAAAGAGATTTGCAAGAAATTAAACTATACTAGGGATGGTGATGCACCAAATAAAGGGTATTTTCAAACTCAAGAAGGGTTAATTTGAAGAGGGTGTGTGCACCACAAACCAACTTCACCTACTGCAACTTGGAGAGGATACATGATATCACAAACTAAGAAGCATATGTTCCTATTGTTAAACTCAGATTATGCATAGATAGATCAAGTTCAATTGGAAACACAATCAATCACCATGATAATATAAAATAGGAACATGTCAAACATCCATTTCATTCATAAAAGTCAATGATAATATGGCTTGTATAACATAAGGAAGATAACCTTTTTCACAACTGATATTCACACAATTATATCACTTTATAACAAAATGAAATAAGATATTCTGAGATAAAGACAAACCAACCACTTACACTAAGGAACTAGGCATTCACAAAGCATAAACACATCAACCATTAACACAATAACTCAGCTTTCCATGGAAAAATATCACTCTGAATGTAATTGAAAGGTTTCTGAATATTCAAAGCACTCTTCCAAGCTTGAAGAGTAACTTCTCCAAAAAATTGATCTCTCTAAAGACTTAATGTACTTCTCTATTTATAAGTTCCTTAGGCTGAGCCATTACAGTTGGGCCTTAACTAACAATTTACTAAAAATAGAAATGTCATTAAACTCAAGGGAACATGCTCCCATAAAAATAGAAAAGTTTGTTGCAAGAATTTTACCCAGTCAACCCTACAACTTTGACCGATCCAGAGCTTGGATCAGTCCTCTCATGGCCACCTAGCTTTGGCTAGGATTTGCAACATCTTCTCCAGCTTCAATTTTCCCTTGGTCCTTCTTCTAGGTGGCCATCCGATGCTTGTATTCGATGAAACACTTGATAATTCCCTGAATCTCTCCATCCTCTGGCCCACATGCGTAGTGATTCACTACATCCATTGTCTCGATTTCCCTTGTGATTTTGGCTGGAATTCTTCTAAGTTTACCCATGACCTTCTTTAGTCTTCTTGTGAAATTTTGGCATGACACCAACCTATCAATAGAGTCACTGCTGAAAGTCTGGGTAACCTCATCATCTCGTTTCACCAAATCTTTGAAATTTTCCCAGATTTGATCCTCTGGAAGAGCATCAATGTTCTCATTGAAGAACTTACAAATAATAATATCAAACTCTTCTGATATGTCATTCAGAGCATCCATGATTTCTATTCATTTATCATCCAACTTCTTTATTAAATCTTGCAACACTTGAGACCGGAATTCCATTGCCTTTTGATATTCAAACAATTTTGAAGCATCATCAATTACATCCTCCTGAAGGAGTAGATCTGAATCTTCTTCTCTAATCCATGTGGCTAAATTTCACTGATTATCCATGTAGCTAAATTCAAGTTTAGATTATTATTATCCTCAGAAAAGGATTCATCCATTTTACAAATAACATCTCTTCCAACCTGCAAATCATTATATATTTCAAGAGCCTCTTTAATTAAAGGATTGGCTTCTTGAAGTATATGCTCCATCCATCCATTTACTGATCTTCCCTTCTGACCTATCTTCTCAATCTCATGATAAGGAATATCATCGAGAGTAGAAGAAACTGTCAAAGTTGTAGTAGTTGAAACCTCGGTAGATGGAGTTGGTTGTGTTACCTTCCTTAATAATGCAGTGAGTTGCTCAACCTTTTCTTTAAGCTCATCCTTGGAAGCCTTGTCCTTGTCATATTTTTCCAACAAATTTCCAAGAGCAGCCTGCACATCATGTTTAGCTCCTTTGTGTGTTGCTTTTCTTAGTGAAAATCTAGAAATTTGATAATCCACTGTTGTAATAGTTTCCTTGGTTTTCCCTTCAATGGGAGTAGCAACTTCTATGACCCTTTCTCCAGATTGATTCACTGACAGGCTGGAAACAATTTTAGGCCTCTTGGCCTATCTTTTTGGTGTGGGTTCCAACACACTTAGGTCTATGACATCCCCCAGAGGCACCTTCTTCTTCTATTTTGGAGTCTGACGAAACAACCATTCTGGAATGGTTGATGCTGATGGGAGTGGAACAACTGATTCGGTACCTGAAGCACTAGTCAAAACAAGAGCACCAGTAACATTAGTTGGCATTTGAATGGAGGTGGAAATAATGGATGGGGTGGATGTGAGAATGGCCATAGGAGTGGATACAATGGGATTAGAAGATGAGATGGAAAGAAATGGAAGTGTTAGAGGTAGTGAAGAAGAGATGGGTGACCCAATCATTTCCCCTACTGAGAGAACTGGAAGAGATGAGAACACTTGGGCCATAGAAGGGGATGGGAAAGAAGAAATGATTGTAGAGGTGGAAGGAAATGATGGAGGAAGTGATGATGAAAGAGGAGATGGAAGATCCTGTGAGACACTTGGAGAATCAACAACTTCAACTATTTCTGAGGTTGGTATTGCTAGAGACACAACCTTGGAAGGAGGAGTCTTTGAGAGAGAGGAGCTACCAACAACAAATGAGATCTTCTTTGGAACTATCTGGCCCCTTTGGATGGACTTCTTCCCTTTTGTAGGTGTTGGAAGACTCATGGTTGGTTGGGATCCTGTATTTGTAGGTTGATCTAACCCCTTGGGTGAAATTCCCAAGGTGGCCAACCAATTGTAGGTTCTCTGGAGAATGGGCCCCGCCCTCTCCTTGGTATTGCAACATTCTTCTACATAACAATCAATCCATGGTAATGGTTGATTGGAAACATTATTATCTTTTATATGCTGCATCCAAAACTTCATCATCATCTTGCATTTCTTTTGGAATATTGGCTATACCAAACTGTTGAATCTCATCCAGAGTTAACCTCTCATAATCTCTTTGTCAGATGATGATTTCATCCCAAACAATGAATCCAAATGTCTTCCAACTGGGGCACATGGGAACTAGACAAGCCTGTTTCACCAAATTTACCCTAGTAGTCAAAACTGGTCTGAGGATGGAAGGTCTGCAAAGTTACTTCTGAAATCTCTACATCTACATTCTTCACCTTATATATATTTGGACAAGTGTATCTGCCAATTGAAATAGGGAATTGAACTCCCACCTTGTGTTGTTTATTCTGAATCTTATGATAGTCAAGCAACTACCGAACCAATTCTAGTAAGACCCACTTGTCAGTGGGACATCTTGGCAGCTTACTGGGAGCACCTACAAAACTAGGAATCTGAATATATGTAAATGTAGGGAAACTATAGGTAGATAGCTCCCCACTCATGTACTTCCTTGAAGGCTTCATCAGAAATCCTTCGATTGTATAACACTTTATCAAAATGATAGAGAATGACATCAAAGAAAGCATCATTAATTATGTGGAAGTGTTTGCTTCCTTCATCCAATGTAAGCTGAGGATAAAAATCATAGATTTGGGAAGTACTTTGAATACCCTTAGTATTCAGTCCAGTAAAATCCCCCATAGCAGCTGCAACATAGACCAAAAAGGATGTCATGTAGAAACTCTTGGAAGACGATACCTTGCTTAACTGAAAACAAATGGAGCTACTGATATGCTCCCCCAATCTAATAAATTCTTTTCTTTTCTTGATGGTAGCTATATACAGGAACATCCATTCTTGAAATTTGTTTACAGAGGGAAGGCCTGAAACTCTGCTTAGTAACACAATAATGTCATTGACTTCCTAGATGAAGTCTGACCGATACATAGTCTTGGGAAATTTAGTAACATTCTTGGCCAGATAGATTTTTAACATGACCTTTGTGCATACTTCTATTTCTTTGTCCCAATGCTCTACTGCCAATTCTGGTGAAATTGTTGCATAATCTTTGACGTCTGGAAGTTTGAACAAGTCCTCAAAGAAATATGGGTCCAAGTGGATTACAACCTTTGCCATCAACATCCTTAACTGTCCTGGAGTCTTCATCAAAGTGAGCTGCTGCAGCTAAGACAAACTCAGGCAATGCATGGATGTGGGAAAGCCAACAACCAAAACAAGTCCACTGTCATATATGGCTTGCATCTAGGATTTCTTGTTTGGGGATTTCACCCTTGCCCAGAAGTCTGGAAAATCAATCTGTCTGAGATCAGTGTCTCCTATATTCCCCAAGTCTGAAGACAGACAAGAATGGGGAGCCACTCCGAGGAATGTATACTTCATCTTTTCCTTGCCCTTGGCTGTAGAAGTTGACATCAAATTTTGATTTTGGAATCTGAAGACTTTTCAAGTCCAAAAAAAGTGAAAGTTCTGAAAACCAAAATGGAAGTGGAAACTTCCAAAAAGGGTTCCAAAATGGAGAGTTCCTGAAAACCTGAAATGGAGAGTTCCAAAAAGTTCTGAAAACCAAAAATCTTCAAAGTTCTGAAACTCTGAAAATAAAAATTTCGAAAACAAGAAAGTTCTGAAAATCCCAAATGGAAAGTTTGAAACTCTGAAAAAGGTTCCGAAAACAAGAAAAGCATGATTTCCAAAAAATGGGAACCTCTAAAAAATAAAACCTCCGAACTCAAAAAAACACAAACTTTGAAAAAAAAATTCTCGAAACCTCCAAACCTCCAAAAAAATGAAAATGAAAAATGACTTCAAAAACACCAACCTCCAAAGGCAAAAAAGGCTGAAGAAAAAATACTCAGGAGGATCTTGAGGACTGTGATGAAATCTGCACTGAATGCCTGCAGAAAATCAATTGTTAAAGGAAACATGGTGGGAAATGAGATTTTCATCTTCCAAGGTATACAGAAGAGGAACAAAAAGAAAAATGAACAAGGAGAAAACAAACCACAAAGATCTTAAACCAAAAAGAAAATAACCTAAATAAAATACCTTGAAAATGACATCGAAAAGTACAAGATACAGTAAAAAATAGATCGTCAGAGAAAAATGTCAGGTGAAAATGACAGGTAAAATCATGAGTTTAAATAGAAAAACCTGACATTAATGCCCAGATTTTGACACGTACAGAAGTAGGTAAGAATTAAATGCACAAAGAACTCTGAAAGTCCAAAACCTGAAAGTCTGAAATTCTAAAATTTTGGAATTTCAGAGTTTCAGACTTCGGAGATCAGGAGGTGAAAATCATGGAATGGTGATGGAAAAACTCTGAAACCTGAAATCCTTAAAGTCTAAAATTTCAGACTTTCAGACTTTCAGACTTTGGAAGTCTGAAAATGAAAAAACCAAAAATGGTTGGGAAAGTTCTGAAACCTGAAAGTCCAAAATTTTGGACTTTCAGAGTTTCAGACTTCAGAACTCCAAATGAGATTTTACCCAAAATGCGACATAGGATTCCTGAAACCCGAAACCTGAAAGTCCAAAATTTCAGACTTTCAGACTTTCAGACTTCAGAAGTCTGAAAGTGAAAATCACCAATTACCTAAGGAAATCTCTGAAACCCTGAAAGCCTGAAAGTCTGAAATTTCAGACTTTTGGGTTTTGGAGTTTCAGAAGTTTGAAATCACAATTTCAATTATTTTTCATAAAAATTATGAAAGAGAGAAATCCCTAAAACCTGAAATCCTGAAATTTTTGGATTTTCAGAATTCAGAGAATCTCCAGAAACTACTAAATACTTCCGAGTGAAGGATTTTCAAAAAAATTGTTTTGATCAGTTTTAACATCTGTTTCTCAAGGTAGATTTTAAAAGTTAACATTTTTGGTGACCTCCAGGGAATGCTTTCCTGCTAATATTTTGATCAGTAGCCTTATACAAACCATTGGGAAAAGGAGTCTTGGAAGCAAAAACTACATTCAGGGTGCACAAAAAACAAAATAAAAGAAGAATGAAAAAAAAACAATGTGCAAAGCACTTGGAGGAAAAGACAAAAGAACACTGTACAGGGGTGAAACAATCTCAAAAGCAAGCTTTGAGATGTATCCCATTCACGTGAATGGGAAATTCTTCTCCATTGAGTCTGGATAGATGAAATGAATTCACCTCTTTGCAACTTGTGATGATATATGGTCCACTCCAGAGAGCGTCAAACTTGGCATGCCTGCCTGGTTTGGCTCTATCCTTGTCCCATTTGGAACCAAATCTCCCTCCTGGAAATGCCTATCAGGAGCTTTCTTGACAAATTATTTCTTGACCTGAGCTCGATGTTGTCTTAAAGTTTTCATATCCATGCTGCGAACTTCTTCCAGTTCCATGAGTTCAACAAACCTTACGTCAAGGAGTCATTTTCCATGACTTCAAGCTGATGAGCCAACTCCAAGGAAGGTAATTCCAAGGAGAGTGGAAGCTTTTCCTCCCTTCCATATACAAGCACAAAAGGTGAACTCCCAATTGCTCTTTTAGGTGTAATTTGATCTTCCCATAAGGCAGTCTTAAGTTGTGTATGCCAGGTCCTTTTGTTAGCCTCCATCGTGTGTTTGATGATCCTTATGAGATTCTTGTTACTAGACTCGGCCAACCCATTCCCCTGTGGATAGTAATTGGATGAAGTCTTGAGGTAGACCCCATTCTTAACCACCCATTCACTCAACTTCAAACTGAGAAAATCCATTGCATTGTCAGAGATAACAGTAAATGGAACACTGAATCTTGTCATTATATTTTCCAGAAAATCAAGGACTACCTTTTCGTTACTTTCTTTCAAGGCCACTGCCTTTGTCCATCGAGTGAAGTAATCTGTTGCAGTAAGAACCCATTTATGTCCATCACTGGATGGAGGGTTGATCATCCTGATGAAATCTAACCCCCATTGAATGAAAGGTTGATCCACTTGAATAGGATGTAGGGGAAGAGCTGTCAGCTTCTGTTTGCTTTAAAAAGGGCACATTCTTTACATTTCCTCACCCAGAGATGAGAATCTTTGAACAAATATGGCCAATAATAACCAGCTCACATAATTTTGGTGGCATTTGTACATGCAGAGTAATGCCCCCCAGATAGGCCATTGTGGAATTCTTCTAATATCTTATTCACCTGCTCTAGTTTGATGCAGCGAAGAAGAACACCATTCAAGTCCTTTTCGGAAAAGAACATTATCCACCAGGACATATGGAATAGACTGGAGATGGAAAGTATATCTTTGGAATTTATCCATATTTGAAGGATATGCCCCTGTGAGGAGGAAATTTTGCATCTTTGTTAACTAGTCGACCTGATCATTACCTTTGTCGGTATTCAAAAGCATAACATCTTCATCACTTTTGACCTTCTATGTCTGCAGCGAGCTGCTGACACAAACCCTTTCCCCTAACAAGTTTAGTGACTTTGATGTGCACATCATACTCCATCACCTTTGTAATCCATCCTACACATTTCTCATTCATCTATTTATTCAACAAAAAGTCTTTGACACCAGGATGGGAGACCATTAGGTGAATTTTGTTGTTGGACAACATGTGCTTAAATTTCTTCAGGGCTCGAATAACTGCAAATACCTGTTTCTCAACAAATGAATATTTAAGCTCATATTATTTAAGGGATTGACTGAAGAAGGAAATTGGTTGCTCCATCAGATCATCATTTTGCTGGGTAAGAATCCCTGAAATACTTTCTTGACCTGCAAAAGCATAAAGAATAAAATATTTATCAAACCTGGGGTTTACCAACATGGGAGCTTGAGAAATGGCCATTTTGATAGCCTCGAAGCTCTCTTTTCCTTCTTTTTTCCATGAGAATGGAATATTCTTCTTCAACATGGCTGTCAGTGGTTTAGCCAATGTTGCAAATTGGGGAATGAATCTCCGTACAAAATTTATGGTTCCCAGGAAACTCTGGAGGCCTTTCTTGTGACTTGGAAGAGATAAGGACATAATTTAATGAATCTTGGATGGATCAATGGATAGTCCTTCTACTGAAACAACATGTCCCAACATTTTCCTTCCTACACTACAAAAATGCACTTCTTAGGGTTAAGTGAAACCCCAAATTCTCTACATCTCTGAAAAACCTTCCTTAGATGTGTGATGTGATCTTCAACATGCTTAGAATATACAGTTATATCATCTAGGTAAACCAAGATGATATCATTAATTAATCCTTTAAATTCCATGTCCATGGCTCTTTGGAAGGTAGCCCCTGCATTGGACAATCCAAATGGCATTTTGTTGTAAGCATACGTGCCCCACTTAGTAGTGAAATCCATTTTGAATTGGTCAGATTCTTGGACTAGAATCTGATTATATCCCAAATATCCATTGAGAAAGGAAAACCTTTGAGCCCCTGCCACTGTTTGAAGGATTTTCTCCATTGATGGAAGAGGGTAGTGGTGTTTTAATGAGGCATGATTTAAATCCCTGAAATCCATGCACAACCAGATCTCTCCATTCTTCTTCCTTACTGGCACTAGATTGGCTACCCATGAGGAATGTTTGATAGGGAAAATTATGCAGGCTTCGATGAGTTTGGTTAGCTCCTTTCTCATCAGTGGCTCAATCTTGGGATTAATTGGCCTTTGTTTCTGGTGAACTGGCTTAGAATTTGGTCCATTTTAATGGTATGTTGTGCTAGACCTGGATCAAAACCATGCAAGTCTTTGTAGCTCCATGCAAAAATATCATGATATTCTTGACACAATTCGATGAAATCTTTCTTCTCTTGAGCAGTGCACACTTTACCAATCTTTAAAAGTTTTTCACTTGTCACCTCGACTTCTTCAAAATCCTCTTCCTTGACCACCATGTTTGTGCTTTGTCATTTGGCCTGATCATCTGAATTGAAGATGGATTCAAGGGTAACTAAGCCCTTTGGTAGCTTGTTTCCCTTCAGCTGTATAATCTGATCACCATATGAATTTTGTAGTTTATCTTGGTGTTTGGCAGCAAATTCTACCTCCTCTTGTAGGAAAAGAACAATTTGTTTGTCACTATCAAATACTTTCCAGCTACTTAAATTATCTAGAACTACAGGATGGACCACCATCTTGACTATTTTTTACTCCTCTTTCATGATGTCGACAAGTATTTCATACTGCGAGCCAATTGTAGCAAGCCTATCAACATCCTGATTTTGCTTTCTGGGAACTGCATGAATTTCAAAAGCTTCAAAATCCTCTATCAAATTCCAAACTTGATTCTTGTATGACCTTAAGAGATCATTTTTTGATGCACTGTGGGTCGTTACTTGATGCAAAACCAGCTCACTCTCTCCAAAAATAGTCAGAGCCTTGATTCCTTTCTTCTGAGCTAGTTGAATCCCTTGTATGAGAGCCTCATATTCGGCCACATTATTAGTGCAACTAAATTGTAATTGAAAAGATGAGAAGTATTTGTTTCCTTATGGAGAAATCAACATAACTCCTGCACCGGACCCATTTTTACTCCTCGAACCATCGAAGAACAATTTCCACAGTCCCTCATAATTGTTTGTTGTTTTAACCAATTGAGGTATGATTGTTCCTTCTTCATGGATGCAGTATGTACCCAATCCAGTTTCTTCCAACAATAGTCATCCAGATTCTTCATCCACCAATAAATCAGTGTAGGGATCATATTGAATATTTGTACTTACCTCATCAAGTAATGTATCGGGAACCTCTTCTACAAGAGTGGTTGGTTCATGATCAACATCTTCATCCTCTGGATCACAAATAGCATAATTCCCATTTATGGGATTAGCAGTGTATGGCTCCACATGATTATGGAAAATCAGTTCTACTCTTATAGTCACCTTCATTCCATAGTGAGTTCTAAGAATCATGTGTGACCAATCTGATGACAAGTAACCACCCATCTTGGTGGTGAAATCTCGTGATAGGAAAATGGTGAAGAGAGGAGGAAGATCAATAACATGGATATGTCTTGTGTAAATGACAAGCTAGGACATGCATGGATGGTAAGCTGGAGCCCCTTAATGACTCCAATAGTCTTAACAGTTGTGCCATCTAACTGAACAACTCCTTTTGCAACTGGCACATATTGTATGCCTAACACATCTGCTATCTGTTTAGGCATAATGGAACTACTGGCTCCAGAATCGATCATGCAATTATGAACCAAATGATTGCCAATGATCAGGGAAACATAAAATGGTGGTGGCTTGCTAGCCTTAGGAGTTTCTTTCTTCTCTGGTTGACACAACTTGTTGTTGATTTTGTTGTTTTATGTCCCGATGATCCATCAGTTGTACAAAAACTATTCAAAGCCTCTTGCAGTAAATTCTGTTGAGAAGGAATTGAGAGTGCATCCCACATTGTGACGCTCAGGTTGGTTTTCTTCATTTGTTCAACAATGCTGAATGGAATTGCCCCAAATTTGCTAATACCTTTTTGGGCATTAGAGTCTTCTTTTGGAAAATGCTTATTTGGCATTGTGATGCCTGAAGAACCTTCTCACCTCTCAGCTTGGCTAACAGATGTTTCTGATGGTTTCTTCCCCACATCTTTATCAACTGTTACTTCTTTCTGGGGCTGTGAAGTGGATGTTTGATCAGCTTTGGGAGCTTGAGATTCCATTGCTCTCTTTTTAGAATGAGTGTTGGATGCTACTGATGAAGCTTTTGCATTCAACCCGCAAAACTCTTCAGCTTTCCAGTTAAGCAAAGTGACTTCTTCAGGGGCCTGTGGTTGATCTGTTGCTTCTTGTGTAGATGAATTATCTGTTAACTCTGAAGGGGAAGATATGATTTGAACCATAAGGGCCTGACTAAGAACTCCATGGGGACAAATATTTTTATTGTGGGGTTGAGAACAAGGATAACACCATTCGTAGTCTTGAACTAAATTATTCTGGACAGGTACTATGGCTCTAGATGAGCTAGCAACAAGAGGGTTCCAAAAGTTCAAAGGCCTGACATTTGTAGCTTGACCTGCAGCTTGATTTTGAGGCTAGTTGTTTCCTTGGAAAGGAGGATGGTTAGCTTGATACTGCTGGTTTTGTGGTTGGTATGGATGATTATATTGAAATTGTTTCCTTTTGAGTGTGACAAGCTCATTTCCAAAAGTTTGCAGCAGTGACTTGACTTCAAATAGATCATTCGAAGAGGCAGGGGTAGACTGAGCTGGTTGATTAGAGGCCACTGGAATAGGAGTGATGATAGGCTGATTGTTCATGAGATCTGGAGAAAATGACATTGGAGGTCATGGAGCTATCTTTCCATCCTGAATCAAGGAATTTTCTGCTCTTATGGCAACGTCGTAAGCATCAGGTAATGTAGTCCCTCCCATGGACTGGATCATAACTGCTACATCACTATTCAAGGCTCACAAATAGTACAAGAATGCATTATTTGAAGAAGGTTTTATGAGTGCTGGAATCCTATTCCAGGTTCTATGGAATCAGAAATTGAAATCACTCATGTATTCTTGAGGATCCCTCTTCATGGTAGTGAGTTGTTCCAAAAGTGATAGGTGATCACTCTTGTCTTCAAACTGTTTACAAGAGTTTTTCTCCCAATTCGTCCCAAGTGGTTATAGTGCCAACACTTAACCCTCGAAACCATTGAAGTGATTTTCCCTTGAAATAAGTGGCCAGAAGTCTGACAACAACATTATCCTCTGTGATGTTATGTATGGAAAAAATGTTGGCTACATCAAGAATATGTTCTACTGGAGTAACGTGAGTTTCCCCTGTATAAAAGGGTAAAATTTTGAGTGCCACAATAGGTATAGGGTCACGTTGAGCCAACAGAAGAGGACTGCTTGCATTGAAAGGGGGAAAAACTTGATTTCATGCCATAGCAGCAAGTGGTTGGTTGTTCCTTGGTAGAGGAAACCTTCCGTATGGAGGGGTTGAATGACCCCTATGAGGTAAAGCTGCAATGGGTGATAATGAAATGCCTCTTCTCCTTCTCTTTGGAGGAGACAAGGAAAGTTCAATATGTTGATAATTTCCTTGCTTTGAAGAAGCTCTTGTCTGAATTCTTCACATAAGTAATTACATTAAGACTTGAAATCTAGAGAAACGGAGTCACCAGGTACTTTGAGTCTTGCAAGTGCAAAGAGAAGTACCAACACTGTCCCACCAGGCGTGCCAAAAAATTATTGTCGCCAAATCACTGCACCCTCTGAATGGCCAGAATGTGAACAGGATGTTCGGTGTGATTGGGACACATGGGATCACCTCTCAAGCTGTGGGACTTGGGCTCGAGGTGAACCTCTAGAGAAGGCCAACTTCCTCTTCCTAAACTAAGTGTTGTACTACTCCTAGTGTAATAAAATGGTTATCTAGACCTATGCTAACATTTCATGGGTTTTAGGGAAGAGATTTACAAGAAATTAAACTATACTAGGGATGGTGATGCACCAAATAAAGGGTATTGTCAAACTCAGGAAGGGTTAATTTGAATAGGGTGTATACACCACAAACTAACTTCACCTGCTACAACTTGGAGAGGATACATAATATCACAAACTAAGAATCATATGTTCCTATTGTTAAACTAAGATTATTTATAGAGATAGATCAAGTTCAATTAGAAACACAATCAATCACCATGATAATATAAAATAGGCACATGTCAAACATCCATTTCATTCATAAGGGTCAATGATAATATGGCTTGTATAACAGAAGGAAGATAACTTTTTCACAACTGATATTCAAACAATTATATCACTTTATAACAAAATGAAATAAGATATTCTGAGATAAAGACAAGCCAACCACTTATACTAAGGAACTAGGCATTCACAAAGCATAAATGCATCAACCATTAACACAATAACTCAGCTTTCCATGGAAAAATATCACTCTGAATGTAATTGAAAGGTTTCTGAATATTCAAAGCACTCTTCCAAGCTTGAAGAGTAACTTCTCAAAAAAATTGATCTCCCTAAAGACTTAATGTACTTCTCTATTTATAAGTTCCTTAGGCTGAGCCATTACAGCTGGGCCTTAACTAACAATTTACTAAAAATAGAAATGTCATTAAACTCAAGGGAACATGCTCCCATAAAAATAACAAGTTTGTTGCAAGAATTTGATTTTTAGGGGTCAGCTTCGTCTACGCTTGAAATATATCCCCTATATAATCCTAGATTATTTGCCAGATAGAACACTTCTACTTCACTCATACCACCTAGGGGCATATCTATTATCAAGTACAGTAAACTTGTGAAACAACAGAGGCCAGTAAATAAAGTGTAGTTTTATAGATATTCATCAAATTTGCATCTGGGTGGCAAGTATTATTCTTAGACCCATGAAAATAAAGTTCCACTAATGCACGATAAGGGGAGTTTATTGACTTCCGACAGGACGCTAGAGGATGTACACACGTGACAGAGAGTTTGTTGACACGTGACAATGAGAGTTTGTTGACGCGTGAGAAAGAGAGTTTGTTGACGCGTGATAAGAGGGAAGAGGCTGCAGAAGCACAATAGAAGATTTGTTATCATGCGTCAGCAAGGTTATTGACGCGTGACATCAAACCTCCTGTCACGCATCAATAAACTTGCTGACACGTGACAAAAAATCTCATGTCGTGCATTTGTAGCCTTTCTGTCAGGCAAAACATTTGCACATAAACCCCAAAAAAATCACCTTTCAGTGAAACCGGTTCTAGGGATATTCACCAAGTATTTTGCACCTTCAATTTCCAAGAGGTATCTTAAAATGAACCCTATCCTCTCATGGCCACCTAGTTTTGGCTTGGATCTGCAACATCTTCTCCAGCTTCAATTTTCCCTTGGTCTTTGATGAGACTGAAATATGTCTCATTATATCACCAAATAGCACTCTTAGTCTCTCTCTTAAAATAAAGCTTTCAAGTGAATTTAGATGTAGTTTTATTAACGGATAGCATATTTAAGGTAGAAAATATGATTTATCTTATCATCTCTTTAGAAATCTATTTGTAATCTAATTTTTGTTATTTCCTAATATTTCTTCTAAAGTTGGAATGCAATAGTGTGTAGAAAACATGTCATAAACAACTTTACTCCAAAGTTCATAAATTACAGCTACCAAAAGTCTTCACGCAGCTAGGGAAATGCCTAACCACAAAAATTTCTTCATGTAACTATGGAAATTCCCAGCTACAAAAATTCTTCACACAGCTACGAACACGTCCAGCTAATGAAAGTCTTTTAGTTTGTTTCAAATTAATGTAAATGAGAACCAAACTATTTAACCCACTCTTTTGCTTCCACGTCATCCACCAATAACTACATATTAAAACATGTGGCAATCCAAATTCATGCATGCATGTGGCATTCCAAGAAGAATTCAAAGTCATATACTTAACACTCCATTTTCTCTCCATGTTTCAAGGATGAGAAAATAGTGGAATAGTATTAGGAATGTTGAATAAGTACTCTCCCACTTTGTGTTCCTAGATTAAAGGGATGAGTTGTAGAAATATTCTCCACGATAAATGGGTTGTTGTAGTCAAGTTTGTTTAGTATTTATTACTTTGAATAAAGCTGCCCAAGATTAAGTAGTTAGTTCTTGGTGTGTGTACAAAGTAAACTAGAGAGTAATGTCTATAAATACCTCTTCCATATATTTGGAAAGGGGGCATATTTTGTAAATCAATTTTGAATCAATACAAATGTAGTTTTAAAATTTAATTGTATTTTTTCCAAATCCAAAGGGAAGAGAATGGCCAAAACCCGCTCTTCCCCAAGGAGGAGGATTTTCCTATTATTTCTTAGCATAGTTTATTTACTGCAGATTTATTTCAATAGTTTAGTTGTTGTGTGTTTCTTTTTCATGCATGTTTACTTTCATTATGTTTTCTTAGGAAGAAGTATTGTTGGATAAGATTTTATTTCTCCTTTTGCATATAACTTTAGACACTACTTTGGTTATAATGACACCAACTTGTCTATGAGTTGGTTAAATGACTGGTAATACAACGACTCGTCATTTTGATGCTGTTAACAGAGATAGGTTCATGCATGCAAGAAATGAAAAAAAACTTTGTGCAGGTTAACAGAGACAGATTTTTGTGGATTATTTGTGCAAGAATATTGAGAGGGAAAATGCCAAAAAAATGGGGCATTGTAGAGGAGGTCAAAGACAAGATTCAGCTGATTTAAGGAGTTTTATGTGAAAATAACAGTATTTTCCAGATAAAAACTTCTCATGGATCGCAAAGAAGTAGCTCAAACTATTTTTGGGTCTTATTCTACACAATTTGATATTTCCATATCATTTTGAATCACTCATTTTTGTTGAGAAACGACCAAGATATCACAGATTTACTACACTCTACTAAAAAAAATGTTGAAGATTGTTTTGATAACAACGTTTACTGATGCAAACTACTTGCAACTCATACATAAATAGCTTAAACGTTTTCTGGGTCTTGTTCTACACGATATGATATTTCCATGTCTCAACTTGTTTTTGAATCACTTACACCCGAATCTTTGAGAAATGACCAAAATATTGCAGTTTCAGTTTTCTCTGCTAAAAAAACATAACCATGTTGAAAATTGATTTATTTTTTCTTTGATATTTGATGTTATGCAAATACTTCTCCTAATTTTTAGTACCCGATTCATTCCATGTTACCCTCTCTATTTCAGTTTTTTTTTTTTCTAAAACTCATTTTCCCAACTTCTAAAACCACCAAAAATTCATCCGATATGCAATAGTCAATGTTAATCCTTCTCATGACTATAGGAAAACACTGGTTATTTCAATTTACTAATTGAAATGTCAACATAAATTTCAAGTCTTCATTCAATCAGTTCATCCATAGCACTCATCATATGAGGATTCCAAGGGTGATTGATTCTCTGTAAATGAGAGACATTTGTTTCAATGGCTTTATATTGTTTTTAGATCCATAAGGTTACATTTTGAAGGAAGTTTTCTGTAATCATTAGATTTCTAAGCTGGTTGGATGCTGCAGATACTCTGGAAGATTGCTTCCTGATTTTCCATCATGTTGACATTTCTCAAAAGGATAAGTGATTGGTTAGAAAACTAGTTTACTAGCTGGCCAATTACTAAAAATAAAATAAAATAAATAATAGAAAAACAAAAAACAAAAAAATTGCACTTTAAATTCTTTCTTGGATCCATATGATTGCTTCTCTTATGTTGACTTGGTTGATGAAATTATTTGCTACTAAAAATTTCTATGTTTTAGAGGCCTTCACTTCATATCTATTTGTTTTTTCTGCTGTAGATGGAAATCACGGTTATACAACATGATGAAATCAAGGATAACTACTGAGTATGGTATGGTAACTTCTATTTTTCTATTTTCTTGAATACTTCTTGCTTAAAAAAAGAGAGAAAAAGAGAGAAATTTAAGATTTGTTGATCAAGTCAAGTAACAAAGCAAATCATGCAAATGACGCCATTCTAGTTTACAAAAATTAGGATCTATAAATTGCTCAATTAAAAAAAATTAGTTTGCTTGAGGTCATGCACAAAGCTAAGTGTGGGGGAGACTCACTTTCTTCCAAATATTTTGAAGAATGTGTGAGAAAACAAAGAGCTAAGTGTGGGGGAAAAAATCTCTCAGCATTATCTATGAAAAACCTCATGAGAGCACAAATAAGAAAGAAGTAAAAATTTTACTTCTAGAATCCCAGTTTGTTACTATCATAAAAAAAGGAGAAGACAATATGAAAGATGCATAAGTTTTGACAAAATCATATTCTACAGGAAGATCAGTAGCTTTTCCTGAGGGCATACAAGAAGTTAAGTATGGGAGAAATGATGAGACCGAAATATGTCTCATTATATCACCAAATAGCACTCTTATTCTCTCTCTTAAAATAAAACTTTCAAGTGAATTTAGATGTAGTTTTAATAATGGATAGCATATTTAAGTTAGAATATATGATTTATCTTATCATCTCTTTAGAAATCTATTTGCAATCTAATTATTGTTATTTCATGATATTTCTTCTAAAGTTGGAATGCAATAGTGTGTAGAAAACAGGTCATAAGGAACTCTACTCCAAAGTTCATAGATTATAGCTACCGAAAGTCTTCACGCAACTAGGGAAAGGCCCAGCTGTTCATAGATTGCTGCTACGCAACTATGGAAAATTACATGCTAGCGGAAATTCTTCACGTAGCTACGGAAATGCCTAGCTAGTGAAATTATTTTGGTTTGTTCCAAATTAATGTAAAGGAGCACCAAACTATTCAGCCCACTCTTTGCTTCCACGTCATCAACCAAGAATACAAATCCAAACATGTGGCAATCCAAAGTCATACATGCATATGGCATTCTAAGAAGAATTCAAAGTCATAGACTTAATACTCCTCCATTTTCTCTCCATGTTTCAAGGATGAGAAAATAGTGGAATAGTATTAGGAATGTTGAATAATTACTCTCCCACTTTGTGTTCCTAGATTAAAGGGATGAGTTGTAGAAATATTATCCACGATAAGTGGGTTTTTGTAGTGAAGTTTTTTTAGTATTTATTGATTTGAATAAATCCACCCAAGAATATGTAGTTAGTTCTTGGAGTGTGGACTAGGAGTAATGTCTATAAATACCTCTTCCATATATTTGGAAAGGGGGGGCATATTTTGTAAATCAGTTTTGAATCAATACAAGTGCAGTTTTAAAAGTTAATTGTAGTTGCTCCAAATCCAAAGGGAAGAGAATGGCCAAAAGCCGCTCTTCCCCAAGGAGGAGGATTTTTCTATTATTTCTTAGCATATTTTATTTACTAAAGATTTATTTAAGTAGTTTAGTTGTTGTGTGTTTATTTTTCATGCATGTTTAATTTCAGTATGTTTTCTTAGGAAGAAGTATTGTTGAATAAGATTTTCTTTCTCCTTTTGCATACAGCTTTAGACACCACCTTGGTTATAATGACACCAACTTATCTATGAGTTGGTTAAATGACTGGTAATATAATGACCCGTCAGTCCTTATCCCATGCAGCCATCTAATGTTTGTACTCAATGAAATGCTTGATAATTCCCTAAATCTCTCCGTTCTCTAGCCCACATGCGTAGTGATTCACTACATCCGCTATCTCGATTTCCCTTGTGATTTTGGCCAGAATTCTTCTAATTTTACCCACGACCTTCTTTAGTCTTCTTGTGAAATTCTAGCATGACACCGACCTATCAATAGAGTCACTACTGAAATTTCAGGTAACCTCATCATCTCATTTCACCAAATCTTTGAAATTTTGCTAGATTTGATCCTCCAGAAGAGCATCAATGTTCTCATTGAAGAACTTACAACAAATAATATCAAACTCTTCTAATATGTTGTTCAAAGCATCCATGATTTCTATTCGTTTATCATGCAATTTCTTTATTAAATCTTGCAACACTTGAGACCGGAATTCCATTGCCTTTTGATATTCAAACAATTTTGAAGCATCATCAATTACATCCTCCTGAAGGAATAGATCTGAATATTCTTATCTAATTTCACTCCATGTGGCTGAATTCAAGTTCAAATTATTATTATCCTTAGAAAAGAATTCATCTATTTTACAAATAACATCTCTTCCAACATGCAAATCATTATATATTTCAAGAGCCTCTTTAATTAAAGGATTGGCTTCTTGAAGTATACGCTCCATCCATCCATTTATCGAACTTCCCTTTTGACCTATCTTCTCAATCTCGTGATAAGGAATATCATCAAGAGTAGAGGAGACTGTCAAAGCCGTAGTATTTGAAATCTCGATAGATGGAGTTGGTTGTATTTGTAGACACTAAAATAAGGTCACACTACCCTTTGGTCCCTCAACGAATAAACATCCTTTATTACATTTACCTAGCCATGGCCCCCTTCACCCCAAGAAAGTGGGGATTTAATACTCATGTTAATTAAATTAATCCTATTATCCTCAGGGTGATATTTATTATTAAAATATCTTATTTAAATAATATCCACACCTATAGTTCACTTAAACACCTCATGAAGCCAACTCACCCTAAGACCTATTCTTAGCAAGTTGATCATAACTAACTGAGACTTACCTAAATCCTAAAAATCAATGCCTACATTCTCTCTAACCACATTCCCACATGCTCATAAAGAATACTCCCAGTCTAATCCGTAAGCAATAACAACATGAGATTCTAAGGAAATAAAGAGGATCTCCCTAGCTTTAGTAAACCTAGGAAATCCCACCTTGACTGATGTCGGTTATCCCTAACCATTGTCACCGGTTAAGACGGAACTGTCATCGGTTACCCTTTTAACCCCAAAACAACCTTATTCTCAAGGTTGGCAAAGCATTGAGAGAAAATATTAAGGTGGGCATAAGGTTGGAAAAAGATTGAAAAGGTTGGCAAACACTTAGCACATTAGAGAGAATCACATCTTCTGAGAGTATAAATTCCATTATTTGAAACACACATGCAAGGAAGGAGATTGACCCATCTTTTCCTGCATAGCCATCCCGGCCATGATTTGATCTAGTACCCAAGAAAAGAGGAATGTAAATGTAGCCCATGCATGAAGGCTTTCTTTTCAGTTGGTGATCACTTGCAAGGCCTTCAAAGCTCTCATCAGCACCTCAAGTCCCTCACTTGCATAGGCATTCAGGACTAGAATTCAAGTAAGTATAAATGTTATACTTCTCTTGGTTCATTCCATTTCATTATATTATCATCTATTGTTTACTCTAGGTCCCCCTATTGACCTGGTCTCCTACATTTACTCACCCCTCCATGACCCATTAAAATCTCACCAAATCCTTATCCTAAATCACCAAATACCTCATCTCGACCAACCAAACTCCTTTATGCAATCATAAAGGAGACCTAAAGCTTGTTCTGTGATATTGCTAGTTTTCCACAACTTTGCTGAGTAGGTGGGACCAGCACCGGTTACACCTAACCGCCATTGGTCACCCTTAATACCGACATGGGTCTCTAAATTTGATGCATACAGACCTTAAACAGAGACCTATCCACTAAATTCCATCTATACCCTCATTCACCTTTGACCTACCTGAGACCTCTGTAAGACCTGTAGAACCCAGAACCAATTATTTGACCTTTGGATTCTATTCTAACCTAGCTTGTTAGATTAGATCTATTTCTTATTGTGTTTTTAAGTGAGATACCTAAATCATTTCAAATTACAATAGGATTTACCTTATTTACCACATTAATTTGTTTAAAACAGTGGAATGATAGCCATCTAGGAAGTATCACACTTCTCGGATCTAGAATACACTTGACAGTTCATTGCCCATATTGTTTAATTCCTTCTGGTGGTCTTGCTTTACATTACAAGAAGTTCCTCCTAGCCAAAAGGAAGCTCTCACGATCAGCATGTGGATTTGGAAGTCATACGCTATGTAATAACCCATCAACCAACATTTGAAGAGGTATTACTCCTATGCTCGTTACCCTATCTATTTCATCAACACTTCAAAGAAATGATCTAAGAATCAAGTGAAAGAATGTATATTTTTCCATTCAATGAATGTAGTGAATTGGCAACCCCACAATAATTTGTAAATAGTAATTGATGTAAAGTCTAGGATGTTACCAATCACAAAGATCGAGAAAGAGAAGTGAGTGATTTCTTATTTTGATCAAGTATGCTAAATAGGAAATAGATTGGTGCATGAAATCGCTTGATTTGATATTAAAGCCGAGCATATTTTGTAGACACTCAAATTGGTAATTTTGAACTCTTTGACCGAGCAACTCTTCAATTGCGACTTGCTCTCGATTGACTATGATAATTACAACTCAGGGACTTTAGCCATTCCATCTGAGATATCATTTCTAAAGGCCATTGTTTAGCTTAGTTTGTCCTTACCATTACAAATGTCTCTCTACAAATTTTGAGAAATGAATGCATCTAAACATCAGATATTAGAAACTCCAATTTATCAGCGTTCCAAACCTCAGATTGGCAGGTTTCCTACTCCCAGTCAATAAACATACAATCCTCAAATGGCCTCAATGAACATTTGTATGGTCCTAACCCTATTGTATGGTCTTGACCCAGATCTCTTTGGTCCCTAACTTCTTGTTGCACATTATTATTTGGGTCACTTACTCCCTCTCAGTCGGCCTTCCCAACTTAAATCACCTTTGGAAGTATATATAAGCAAGTGAAACTCACCTTATTTAGTACCTAGCACACTCTAACACTCTTATGGACTCCTATTGCAAAAGCTAGCACAAAAAGCATCCAAAGCTCCATATGCTCCAAAAATACCTTTGCATATTCATTAGGGAAACACTATCTACATGTCTGAAGCTTCCCACTAGGTCTAGGGGACTACTTACTAGATCTGGAAGCACTCAAAGTATCATGCAAGATCCAATTTAAAGTAATTCATAGTCAAATCTGATCACATACTACTATTCATCTATTTAGATATCACATGCTAGGTAGAGAACGACGTGTGGTTAATTAACCCATGTCTTTGGCCACCTAGTGTCTTTGATTTCGGTGTTGATACGATTTTTGTCTTTCAACCCTTGCTCAATGCTTCCTTTTTGCAAGACTTCATCCATGGTTAGGGGTTTGAAGGATTGAGTAAAGTATTGAGAGACCATTGCAATGTGATCAACGAAGAGTATCAGACAAGCTACATCTCCTTTGAAAGTGCCCCTAGGTCCTGGTTCTGTAGCTTTACTGCAACACCATTTTTAGCAGTCAAAACTTCATAGTTGGTCTTGAGCATCTTATCTTTTTGGTAGTCCTGGCCTTTTTGGGGTTGATTCAACTGACAATTCAAGTAAAGGAAGCCATATCAAATCCATAAACTTCTATGTCGATCATAATAAAGGACCAAGTACTAAGCATTAGCTATCACCACCTAAGGTTGCTTGTAATAAGTTAAGTGCATCTAAGATCCCATGTCATTTGCATCTCAGTTTGTATAACACCATGTACATTTGTTGACACAGTAGGGATGCGTTATTATGATATTCACAGGATTCATTTAGGACAGTTAAGTAATCATTATATTCCACTGCACACGTTTATTACAGTCCTTGTACATCTAGATTACTAGTTCTCACTACTCCAAGTGCAGACACATATAAGGAGTGACAACCTAGAACCAATAATTCCACACACACACATAAATACATTAACAAAAATGTAAATTAACTAGTCTCCTACGAAATTAATGTATACACATGTCCAAACAATTCACGCTCTTGAGATCATACTTAGTTTGGGGAATATGTTTTGTTCATCGTGTGTTTTTTTGGGGTCGTTGTTTATCTTTAAAAACTTGCTTTACACTCTGAAATAATATCACATAATCTATAAAATATGGGTGTCGCTTGATGATGGGGCTTGAGTGCTTGCTACCCACCCACCTAGATTCTAATCTCCCAGCCCGAGGAGTCAGGGTTACCGTTGTATTTACATAGACGAGTGAAGGACTCGACCTGCATTAGTACATCTTGGAGTGTGTCATGTAGGTGAGTTACAAGAATTCCTACAAAATATCAAAAATAAAAAAAAGAAAAAATTCATATCTTTCAGTAATCAATTAAATGTATTTTATTAATAAATCTATACACATAACTTTCTAACGAGGGAAAATGTTGGAATATTAGAGACAGTTAGTGAGTTGCCTCAATAATTTGTCTTTTCACTCGCAACTCGCAACTCGCAACTGGCAGTTGTTTTTGTCTTGTGCTGCAACTACCGGATTCCCGTCTACTTGTAAAATAAATAATCGTTTTCCCACGATTCACAGCAAACTTATGCAGCTTTTACAGAAAATAATAACTAGACGATAGAGGAATAAACAGTGGTTGGCAGTGGCATTGGTTTTAGGTATACAAGAATTCAATGAATGGAGTTGGAAGGAATAAAAAACCGAAACCAGAAAGCGATAAGTAAGCCTACCCTTTTGAAGTGATAAGAATGAATGAAATTGGTTAAGTAGGAGGAGAGACGAAGTGAATTAGCTAATTACTTACAGTGCTGCTGCCGACAATGGCAGAATGCCTGCCTGCTACATGACGTATCTTGTTGACTAAGTTGCAAAGTCTTTCACCTGCCCAATCACACTTTATCCCCCCCAAAATCACAATCATTGGAATAAAATCTGCGTTGCAATTACTCTCTGGATTATTACCAACCTACCTCTCGAACCCATTTCTGTATAATACTTAATTACATGAGCTGCTGCAAATGCAATTGTGTGAATCATAGGAAATTTGCCAAGTTTAGGTAAGTCCAGAGTCCAGATGCCGCATTAAATCTGAGAGACCTGCCACTGCCTGTCTTTTTCCTATCCAATAATTCCATGACCAATTTGCAAATCATGGCATTGGCATTCAGCAGCAGAATAGTCGTGACAATGCATGTTCGTGCGTAGGGGCGTTAGACTTGGACCCTGTCAATCCGGGGCACCTCGCATTAACTAATTATACTCACCAGTTTCAACGAAAAAATCTCCAAGGAGAAATATTTGAACTTTGCATGGAGGGATCTGTACTGTACGTGATAATCCTTGTGCCGATGTTGCATTTATAAAGGAGTACCGGGCTCAAACATGGAGTGCGGATGGAGATTGTTTTTGATGGTGGTGGTGAGCTTAAATGGGTTGTTCATGGGGTTTTCTTCAGTTTTGGAAGATTCTTCATGGCTTTTGGAGGCCAAGGATGGATTTCAGGATCCGTCTGGGAGTTGTGAGGAGCTGGTCTGAGTCCACAAAGGTGTGTCAATGGAGTGGGATAACATGCTCCAAGGATGGTTTCCATATCGTGGGCCTCAATTTATCTTCTTCTTCTCTGTCAGGGAGTATTTCACCAGTATTGGGCAAGCTCCAGGCCCTCCAATTCCTGGACCTTTCGTCCAATTCTCTGACGGGCCCTATACCTCCTGAGATTGGCAATCTGTCAAGACTATCTGTATTACTATTCTATTCTAATGGGCTCTCTGGAACCATTCCAAAGGAGCTGCGCATGCTCAAAGAGCTCACTGTCCTAAGAATTGGAGACAATCAATTGTCTGGAAGGATTCCTCCCGAACTTAGCAAATTGAAAAAGTTGACGACACTGGGGCTTGCTACTTGTCTGCTGAGTGGCCCAATACCTGCTGAACTAGGCCATCTGACAGAGCTTCAAACACTAAACTTACAGGAGAACAAGCTCAACGGTTCAATCCCCAAGGAGCTTTGGAAATGCAACAGCCTCCAAGTCCTCTCTCTTGCAGCCAACAATCTCGAAGGAGAAATCCCAGTTGGAGTGAGCAATCTCCAGCAACTTCTGACACTTAATTTGGCGAACAATACCTTATCTGGCCCGGTCCCTTCTGAGATGGGTAAGCTTAGTAATCTTGTTTACTTGAATCTGCTTGGAAACAAGCTTAGTGGTCACGTTCCTGTGCAACTCAGCCTGCTTTTGCGTCTTAAGATTTTAGATTTGTCTAGTAACAATCTTAGTGGCATCATTCCCATAGAGCTTAGTATGCTGCAGAATCTTGAGTATCTGGTTTTGTCCAATAATTATCTAGGAGGCACCATTCCAAAAGGACTATGTGAAAATACAACATGGAAACATCTTTATCTGTCAGATAATCTCCTCTCTGGAGGCATTCCTGAAGACATAGTTAATTGTTTATACTTAGAGGAGCTTGATCTTTCCAATAATGCATTCAACGGTTCAATTCCGTACAATATTGATGGTTTAATCAATCTCGCCGGTCTGCTGCTGCACAACAATAGCTTGACAGGACACATTCCTCCAAGTATTGGTAACCTGACCAATTTGGAAACTCTCTCTCTGTATCACAATCAACTAAATGGTGAGATTCCATCAGAGATTGGACAACTTGAGAACCTGGAGATATTATATCTGTATGCAAATCAGCTGTCTGGCATTATTCCTGTTGAAATTGGAGGCTGTTCAAATTTAGCCGAGATTGATTTCTTTGGAAACCATTTCCTAGGAAACATACCCATCACTATTGGAAGGCTCAGAAATCTGAGTTTTTTACATCTCAGACAAAATGACTTGGATGGGGAGATACCTCCGAGTATAGGGAAGTGTCAAAATCTAGAGATATTGGACTTGGCAGACAATAGGCTTTCTGGAAGGATTCCTGCTACTTTTGGACTGCTTGAAAGCTTACAATTTCTTCTTCTGTACAATAACTCTTTAGAAGGACCAGTTCCTCGTGAGCTCTCAAGGTGCAAGAACTTAACAAGGGTAAACCTCTCAAACAACAGGTTGAGTGGCAGCATGGTTCCTTTGTCTTTGTCAAGCTCATATCTAACATTGGATTTGACTAATAATAGCTTTGAGGGAGGAATACCTCCACAGCTTGGCAATTCTCCAAATTTAGAACGTATTAGACTGGGTTCAAATCTTCTCAGTGGAAGCATTCCCCTAGAATTGGGCCAGATACCAGAGCTTAGATTGCTGGATTTATCCTTCAATAGACTTACAGGCATTATACCTGCAAGTCTAGCTAATTGTAAGCATTTGGATCATCTTGACCTCAACAACAATAAGCTTGCAGGTCCAATTCCTGCATGGATTGGAAATCTGCATGAGCTGGGAGAGCTAAAGCTGTCTTTCAATTTGCTGAATGGAACTATTCCTTCACAGCTCACCAACTGCACAAATCTGCTCAACTTGTTTTTGGACAGCAATCAATTATCAGGAACCTTGCCTTCCCAGCTGGGAAACTTGGGTGCCCTCAATGTCATGGATATGCAGAACAACCAACTATCGGGAAAAATTCCTATTTCAATAAAAGATTGTCAAAATCTCTATGAGCTCAGGCTTTCTAACAATTCTCTCACTGGATCCATTCCAATGGAGATTGGAATGCTTGCAAATCTACAAAGATTTTTAGAGTTGAGCGACAACAAGTTGTCTGGAAGGATTCCTGCATCACTTGGTAATTTGATAAAGTTAGAAGTGTTGGATCTCTCCGGCAATCAACTAGAAGGTCGTGTCCCACAAGAGCTTGCAGATCTTAGTAGTTTGAATACTCTCAGTCTATCCAACAATAGGCTTGAAGGGCAACTGCCTTCAGCTCTTTCCAAATGGCATTCAAATTCCTTTGAAAACAATCCAAGTCTTTGTGGTCATCCTCTGATTTCCTGCATCACAGATGACTCAGCTTCTGAGAAGAGAGGATTATCAACTGGAGCAGTTGTAGGTATTTCTATTGCAGTAGTAGTGGGTTTGGTTCTTCTGTTTGGAATTATTGTTTTCCAAATTTCGAGAGTTTCATCACCCTGGACACCATCAGCTGTACCTTCTTATATATACACAAGCCAACAAAATGGAGCAAGCAAAAGAAAAATCAGATGGACCTTCAGAGACATAATGGAAGCCACGGAAAATCTTAGCGATGAATTCATTATTGGTTCAGGAGGATTTGGGACGATTTACAGGGCTGAAATGAGTAGTGGGGAGGTATTTGCAGTGAAGAAAATTGTCTTCGGCGATGATGATCCACATCATAATAAGAGTTTCATTAGAGAATTGCAAACCCTTGGCCAGATTCGACATAGGCATCTAGTCAAATTGATTGGTTGCTGTTCTCACCGAGACACAAATCTTTTGGTATATGATTACATGCCTAAGGGAAGCCTATGGAACAGGTTGCATGGGTCTTTGGCCAAGAAGCTGTTTTGGGAGGCCCGTCTCAAGATCGCTATTGGCATGGCTGAAGGTGTTGCTTATCTTCACCACGACTGTGTTCCAAAAATAATACACAGAGACATCAAATCCAGTAACATTCTTCTGGATTCTGAAGGTGAAGCACATGTTGGAGATTTTGGGCTAGCAAAGTCCATGGATGCCACCAAATCCACATATTCTGCATCCTTGTTTGCTGGCTCCTATGGTTACATAGCTCCAGGTTTGGGTCATGCCCTCATAAATTCTTGTTTCTCAGTATTTCTGACAATTGTGAATCCATCAAACTTGTAGATCTCTTTAATCTTTTAATGTGTTAGTTTTATTCAGTAATTTGTGGTTTTTGAAGTCTTTGGAATTCTTATTTTTAGCCTAAAGTCCCTAGGTTTTCTTGTTTGGTACCTCCTTTATTCTGTGTAGGGCAAACCCCCCTGAACTCTCTTACCACAGAGACGATACTATTGGGGTTTTACCACTATCAGGGCTGGGGCAATTTCTCCTGCGATTAGGTCTAATCCTAGTGTCACTTGTATCAGTGACTGGTGCGTACACCCTGCTGGTGACATTCTCCACAGCTCAGATTTTGACACCAACTTTCTAATAAGCTTCGGGTGGCATTTGAGCCAGCAGTCTTACGAGCTCAAAATAAAATAAATCAAATTCTCTGTTATTTAAATGTTTTAGCTGTGCCTAGTCTTGCCCTGTGAATCTCTTTGCCTTGTTATCATTGTAATTGTGATTGCATATTTTTAAATCACAAGCTATTGTTTATAAATGTCATGTCTTGTGGGAATTTGTTCCATGTTAATACCTCCTTATCGTTAGCAATTTTTCTAATGCTTCAAAGTGATTCTATTGGGCCTTATCATCCACTCAGTGAAACTGTGATTTCTCAGTGATTAGATGTAATCCCAGGATAATCTTGGAGTTGTTGTGACCTTAGGCGCCTAATAAGTTTGAAATAGCCTTTAAGCCCAAACACTTGAGTTTTACCAGCTCAAAATTGCAATCAATATATCATATAGATTTTGAGCTCAAATCTCACCAGCTCAAAATCAAAATCAATGTCATATAGATTTTGAGCTTGAGTCTTGCCAGCTCAAAATCAAAATTTATGTATGATAGCCTCTAATCCGAGTCTCGCAGCACAAAATCAACATCAAGATCTATGTATGATAGCCTCTAATCCCCGAGTCTCACAGCACAAAATCAAAATCAAGATCTATGTATGATAGCCTCTGATCCCCGAGTCTCCCAGCAGAAAATCAAAATCAAGATCTATGTATGATAGCCTCTAATCCCTGAGTCTCGCAGCACAAAATGAAAATCAAGAGCTATGTATGATAGCCTCTGATCCCCGAGCCTCCCAGCAGAAAATCAAAATCAAGATCTATGTATGATAACCTCTGATCCTGGAGTCTCACTAGCTCAAAATCAAAATCAAGATCTATGTATGAAACCTTTAACTCAGGCTTTAAGCATCCTGGCTCTAGCAAATCTTACGAGTGTTAGTTCTGCTCTGAAACATAGCTTTCTTATCTGATCTCAGCCCATAATAATAGACATAGTGCCACTGAATGCTTTTAATTGTTTTTCATTATGTCAATGTTTGCCCTGCAGAATTTGCTTATTCGATGAGAGCCACAGAGAAGAGTGATGTTTACAGTGTAGGGGTTGTGCTGATGGAGTTGGTAACTGGAAAGATCCCAACAGACGAAAGCTTTCCTGAAGGCATGGACATTGTGGCATGGGTTCAATCATGCCTTTCTGAGGATTCTATGGGATGTGTGGTTTTAGACTGCCGTTTGGTACCATACACTCCTGAAGAAGAAGCAGAGATGTTTCTGCTGTTGAAAATTGCATTGGATTGTACAAGATCATCTTACACAGAAAGACCCACCATGAGAGAAGTTGTTGATCGGCTCAACCATGTGAGTAGAGACAGCAATACCTCAAAAAAGAAAAGGTGAAATTTGTTTTGGATTACATGCTGGCTAATAGAATCCATCTATCTTAGGTCTTATCTTTGAATTAATCCTGTGCACATTTATCAATTCTTGTCACATTCCATTCTATGAATTATTATATCAGTCCATTAGAGAAACTTAGAACTAATCTTAGCACGGCAAGAGAAGTCCCCAGCATTATCAAATTATATTCTTCCAACATTTGTAACCTTGTTATGAAGAACTAGAGGAAATGATAAAGCTTTTGAGCAATCAATTTTCAATGCATATGTTTGTGTTGGTTGTCACTTGTTACCCATAGCATATGTTTCAAGTACAATAGGAGAAATTGCCACTTCTGCTCATCTGTTTCTCGTCTTCAGAGACTAAAAAGTAGAGGGGGCATTGAACAATCACTCGAGGTTTACAATAATATTGCTGTATATTATGATGAGAGCTTTTATAACCCACTTGTCATAGTTACTCCTGTTTTATTGCTCATTTTTCATGTGCAGTTGTTCTTTGCAAACGGCTTGTACATTCGGATTCTAATTTAGGAAATAATGACCAAAAAATGATTGTTAAGCCTCCTTTACTGAACATGGCTATAGATTGCATGGATGTGAACAGTGAATCCTTGTTTCTTGGCATATAATTGTAATTGATGCACCACAAATTTTGAATTAATTGCTTTCGTTCCACTAGATGTTAGGTTGTGGAGTCTATTTTCATGTGAGAAAGTGTTGAAGACTATACAGTTTCCATAGTTGTCTCAATTTTTTTTTGGCCTTAAAACGTACCAAATATACCGGGAAATGTGTTTTTCTCATATGGGCGGGATTTTGACCCATAGGTTTATGGGACGGTTTTGGCCCATGGTTTTGATACCTACGGTTTTGTAAAATTGCTTAAGCAGTTGTGTACTTATATGGTTTTATGCATATGGTAGATATTATGTAACATTGCAGATGTGTTTTGAATTCGGGTGTGAATTTTGTAGAGTTTGTTGAGCATAGCTCCAAACAAATCTGGGTATGTTATTGAGAGAGCGGTGACTTGTAATAAAATATGAGCAAGTGATTCTTGGTGGACGTAACCCAAATTGGGTGAACCACGTTAAATATTGTCTCTTTGTGTTGTGTTATTTTATTCTGCACTTTTATTTGAGATCTGTAATATTTTCTGCATATTAGTTTATACTTTTGCGATTTTGTGAGGGATAATTCCGCATATTTTATCCCTTATTTCCTAACAATTGGTATCAGAGTCTGGTTTGGTTTGCTGAAGTGTTGAATCGTAGGGAAAGTTTTATCTTGAGTGGGAGCTACGGCAATTGATGGAAAATCTAAGGTTGATAAATTCAACAGGCAAAATTTCAGTCTATAGAAGATGCAGATGGAATATTACCTTTATAAAAAAATCTTTATATTCCGCTATCTAAGAAGGTGAACAAACTCTCGAGCATGATGGGTGCGGGATAAGATTTGCTAGATAGGAAGGCACTTGTGACAATTCGGCTGTCTTGCACCTTCGACATTATTTAATGTTTCAAAAGAAAAGACTATAAAAGAACTAATGGATGCATTAGTGAAGTTGTATGAAAAACCCTCTACCTCTAATAATATATTTTTAATGAAAAAATTGTTTGATATGAAGATGTCTGAGAATCGTTCAGTAGCAGATCATTTAAATGATTTTAATACGGTTGTAAATATGCTAGCTTCGGTTATAATAGAATTTGATGAAAAAGTTAGGGCTTTATTAGTTCTGTGCTCTTTACCTGAGAGTTGAAATAACCTGGTAATGACGGTAAGCAACTCGGTTCTAGCTAACTCAAAGTTGAAGTTTGAGGATGTTGTAGGAGTTATTCTAAGTGAGGAAATGCAAAGAAAAAGCTCTGGTGAATCTTCTACTTCAAGGAATGATTTGACAATGGAAACTAGAGGGAAACAAAAGAATAGAGGAAGCTGTGGAAAATCAAAGGATTAGACAAGGTTAAAATCTAAAAGCAAGATAGTATGCTGACACTGTGGAAAGTCTGGGCATGCAAAGGAGGACTATTGGGAGCTTCGGGACAAGAAGAAACAACAAGAAGAAAACAAGGAGGTAAATGTGGCAACAAGTAATGTATGTCAGGATGCTTTGATTCTTTCTTTGCATAATATTATTGAATCTTGGGTTTTAGATTTAGGGGCTTCTTTCCATGCTACTCCACATAAGCATTATTTTGTTGATTATGTTCAAGGAGATTTTGGGTATGTTTTTCTTGGTGATGATGAGCCTTGCAACATAGTTGGTAAAGATTATGTTCAGGTTAAGATGCAGAATGTGAATACTTGGCTATTGAAGAATGTCAGACATGTGCCTATATTAAGATGAAATTTGATATCGGCAGGGCAGTTGGGAAGTGATGGTTGTACTATGATATTTACAACAGACTCTTGGAAAGTTATCAAGGGCGCTCTTGCGGTGGCATAAGGTAAGAAGATTGGAACCTTGTATTTAACCACTCATAGCACTAATGTTTGTAATCTTATGGCTTCAGAAGTAGATATAATATTGTGACACTCTAGGCTCGGTCATATGAGCCATAAGGGCATGGAGATCATAAAGAAAGATTTTCCCATATATACATAAATAGGTTCAGAGTTCTGTGAGGACTACATATATGGGAAATAGAAGCGAGTAATGTTTTTCAAGGTTGGAACTACAAAGAAAGAGAGTAAGTTACAACTGGTGTATTATGATGTGTGGGGGCCGGCTCAAGTATTATCTCTTAGGGGTTCAATTTATCATGTTACTTTTATTGATGATACAATACAGAAAGTTTGGGTTTATTATATTAGAAACAAATATGATGTATTTGACACTTTTGTTAAATGGAAAGCCTTGGTGGAGAATGAAACAAGTCTTAAGCTAAAATGTCTCAGGTCAGATAATGGAGGGGAGTATTGCGGCAATGAATTTGATGATTATTGTTCTAATAATATAATCCGCAGATAAAAGACGGTTCCAGGAACTCCGCAGCAGAATGGGGTGTCAGAAAGAATAAATAAAACAATAATGGAACGTGCTAGGAGCATGAGGTTATATGCAGGACGGCTTCTTTCTTTTTGGGCAGAAGCGGTGAGCATAGATGTGTACTTGATAAACAGATACCCTCAAGTGCCTTGGATGGAGGCATACCTAAGGAGGCTTGGTATGGTAAGAAAGTAGATTATTCATTTCTTAGAGTCTTTGGATGTAAGGTGTTTGTCCATATAGACAAGGATGATACGACCAAGCTAGAAGTTAAATCAGAAAAATGTACTTTTATTGGTTATGGTGGTGATGACTTTGGATATAAATGTTAGAGTATTAAGGACAAAAAAATCATTCGATCTAGGGATGCCGTCTTTAATGAGAAAGTCATGTATAAACAACAGTTGCAGGAAAACAAGAAAGAATCCAAGAAATAATATGCATCAGTAGAGGATCTTCCGAAAGGGAAAGTGACACATGAATCAATTCAGGAACCTCCTCAATAGGAACCCCAAACTTCTATATTGAGGAGGTCTTCTAGGGAAAGAAGAGAACCTGAACATTTTTCTCTTTTTCTTTATTATTTATTACTCACTGATAGTGGAGAGCCAGAGAGATTTGATGAAGCAATGTAGATAGATGCCAAGAAGAAGTGGGAGCAAGCCATAGATGAGGAGCATCAGAATCTCATGGAGAACCAGACATGGTATTTGGTGAAGCTACTCGAAGGGAAATGAGCATTACAGAACAAGTGGGTGTACAAAGTTAAAGAGGAAGGAGGTAAGAAAAGATACAAGGCCCGGCTGGTGGTTAAGGGGTTTACACAGAAAAAAGGTATAGATTTTGATGAGATTTTTTCTCTTGTAGTAAAAATGACTTCTATCAGAACTGTTCTTGGAATAGTTGCAGTAGAATACTTGCACTTAGAGAAGCTTGATGTAAAGACTACATTTCTCCATGGTGATTTGGAGGAGGATCTATATATGCAACATCCAAAGGGCTATGAGGTCAAAGGTAAAGAGGAGATGGTGTGCAAACTGAAGAAAAACTTGTATGGCTTGAAACAAGCTCCATGTCAATGGTATAAGAAATTTGATAGCTTCATGATGGAGCAAGGTTATATTAGATGTAATTCTGACCATTACGTGTATACAAATAAATTTGAGGATGGAATTTATATTATCCTATGTCTGTATGTGAATGACATGTTGGTTACAGGGAAAAACATGCATGAAATAAAAGTACTCAAGAACCAGCTAAGTGAATCCTTTATTATGAAGGATTTGGTGGCAGCCAAACAAATCCTTGGTATGAGGATATCTCAGGATAGGAAGGAACGGAAGCTAACTTTATCTCAAGAAGAGTACATTAAGAAGGTCTTGGAGAGGTTTAATATGCAAGATGCTAAACCGGTTAGGACTCCTTTGGCAAGCCATTTCAAGTTATCAAAGGAGCGGTGTCCCAAGACAGAGCAAGAGAGAAACCATATGTCGAAGGTACCTTACTCATTGGCAGTTGGCAGTTTGATGTATGCCATGGTGTGCACCAGGCCTGATATTTCCCATGCAGTGGGAGCGGTGAGTAGATTTATGAGTGATTTAAGTAGAGATCACTGACAGGTAGAAAAGTGGATCCTTCGGTATTTGAGAGGGACCATGGGGAAAGTTTTGTGCTACAATGGATCAGACACCACTTTTTGTGGTTATGTAGATTCAGATATGATTGGAGATGTAGACAGCAGGAGGAGCACAACAGGTTATGTTTACACTGTAGGTGGGACAAAAGTAAGATGGATTTCACGACTATAGAAGTTGGTGGCTTTGTCAACCACGGAGGCTGAGTATGTTGCTGCCACAGAGGCAAGCAAAGAAATGATTTGGTTACAACAATTACTTGAGGAGTTGGGGCATAAGCAGGAGGAAGGAAAGTTGCATAGTGATAGTCAGAGTGTTATACACTTAGCTAAGAACTCTGCTTTCCACTGTAGGACGAAGCATATACAGTTAAGGTACCATTTCATCAGGACAACTTTGGAGGAAGAGAATTTGAAGCTGGAGAAGATTCATACCAATCAGAATCCTGTAGACATGATGACCAAGGTGGTCACAAGGGAAAAACTGAAGCTGTGTTCAGCTTTGGTTGGTCTTCATGGAAACTAGTGAAGGGTTGAGAAGCTTGCTCAGAGGAAAACTAGTCTCCAAGTGGGAGATTGTTAGATTGTGGAGCTTGTTTCATGTGAGAAAGTGTTGAAGACTGTACACTAAGAGTATTGTACACTTTCTATAGTTATCTCACCGAGGTTCGGGGGCGCAGCCTTCGAGAAATTTTTTTTGGCTTTAAAATGTGCCCGATATACCGGGAAACATGTTTTTCTCATATGGGCAAGATTTTGACCCATAGGTTTATGGGACGGTTTTGGCCCATGGTTTTGATACCCATGGTTTTGTAAAATTGCTTAAGCAGTTTTCTACTTATGTGATTGTGTGCATACGGTAGGTATTATGTAACATTGCAGATGTGTTCTGAATTCGGGTGTGAATTCTGTAGAGTTTGTTGAGCATAGCTCCAAATAGATCTGGGTATTGTATTGAGAGAGCGGTGGCTTGTAATAAAATCTGAGCAAGTGATTCTTAGTGGACGTAGCCCAAATTGGGTGAACCACATTAAATATTGTCTCTTTGTGTTGTGTTATTTTATTCTGCACTTTTATTTGAGATCTGTAATATTTTTTGCATATTAGTTTCTACTGTTGTGATTATGTGAGGGATTATTCCGCATATTTTATCCCTTATTTCCTAACACAGATTGGGTTCAAGTGATTATATCTCATTGATTTACCAATAAGATTTATGCTTCCTACATTTAGCCACAACATTATGGTTGACAATTTTTAACTGCATTGCTGCATGGGTAACTATACCAGTAGCTTCTCTTAAATGTATCAATAGCCAAAAGTTCCATCATATTTGCATATTCCTTGGCTTCACTTTATTTACATGTGTTTTCTTTCTGCACATGGATAAATAATGCCATATAAATTCTTTCAATTTTAGGGCTCCATGTGTGAATTTTCAACCAGCCTTCTCCTAAGGATTTCTCACCAATGCAAATGGGGAAAAGCCAACTATTACTGTTATAAGTTGTCAAAAAACCATCACTCTAGGACACCTTAATCTGGTTTCTGGCATTTTTGGAACATCAACTTTGGCACACTTCGACATACTTTGATACAAACCTAAAATGGGGTATAGTTATGACTCTTGAACATATTATTCTTACCTATCAACCTATTGTTGTCTTTCCAAGACCTTTATTTTCCATAATATCTCTTTAGGATCCTAGCCTAGTCTATGTGTGCATTTTCAGAATTCTAGACAACATTATTTTACCTCAAATCCAAATTTGCACTCTTGGGGAAAATTGTTGGTAAAGCCAAATAGATTACATTACTATTCTTCTATCATTAGATGCATCAGTAGTGATTTAGGAGCTCTTCAACAACTAGGTCCATTAATTTGCAACACCATCTCCAGCTTATGTTGGCCTAGACAAGTTTCATGGATCAACTATTGTAGTAAACCAATGAAGAGTTACCCATATATAGAAAACACCTATAATTTCATTCTTCAATATGATATGCCTCGGACACCTTTAAGATTCATCTTGGAGCACTTTGCACTATGTTTGAGGTTTTGCAATACCAAAGTTTCCTAAATCTTGCATATTTCAAGGAAGCCCTAGATTGCATAGACAATGTGAATTTGATATCAAAGAGGTCCCAAGTTGTTTGATATTAAACCAAATTAATCAAATGTGAAATAAGTAGCAATATGAGATGAACACTCATTCACATGATACCAAAACTTGATCTGAAAATCTTATAGAGAATTCTTATATAGGCAATGTTCACCACAAATTTTGATTCAGGATACCTAGCCCAAAATGCTAATCCCATTATAGACACTAGAATACCTAATTCCTACCCATATATACACTTTTGGGTGTTTTGTAAACCCACATGACCACTTTACTCTTTATCGATCAATATTTATGCAATTAAATTTTCATGATTTACACTGGATTTTCATAATATAAATCTCACTAACAATTCTAATCACAAGATGAATATGAAATGTGTTCAATGACAATTTAATCCGAAATTAAACCTGCAACCCCCTAACAATGTCCCCACGAATTAAAACATTGTCAAAAATTATTATAGCTCATATCAACCACGAAAAGAATGTAGTTGTAACCATTGTAGTCACTAAATCACGCACTTTGTGTAATATTTAGTCTCGGTCTCATAATACTATTTAGAAGGTTTTTGAGTGAAGAAAGTACTAATTAACCCCCGTCTTTTGGTCATTTTACTTTTCTTTCTATTCTACCTGTCAATCGCACTACACCCAGTCTTGTCACCTTATGTATGTCCTTACTCAAATTTTATCATTTATGATTGGGGCGACTAGCCAGTGACTGGGGCGCCCCAGGTGCCCTGGGCCCACTCGGGGCGCCCTGATCATTTTATCACTTTCTCGCCACTTTTTGGGAACTTTCTAGCTATTTCAACATTTGATTTTTCTTATGGTCAATCTCTTTGGGGTTATTACAAAATTAGATGAAGAGAACCTTATAAATATAAAGTTATGAGACCATAATGAGGGACCAAACACTAAGCATTACTACTCCACCTAAGGTTGCATCCACTCTATAG
The DNA here is from genome assembly GCA_019776745.2 of Taxus chinensis. NCBI lineage: Eukaryota > Viridiplantae > Streptophyta > Pinopsida > Cupressales > Taxaceae > Taxus > Taxus chinensis. Next base: position 391,600,944 of record CM034157.1, read on the forward strand.
GCATTTAGGAGCTCAATTGCATCCATCTAGCTCCATCACAAGGGACAAAACTGGTTCATTTGCATCACACTACATAGGAGGGAAGTTTATTCTATTTCCATCCACACATTTATTTACATTCTACATCTAGTTATTGCTCGCTACTTCACAAAGTGTGATTGGCACAAGAGCACCTAGGGAACAATGTTCAGACACACACACACACGCACTCACACACACACACACAAAACTACATTTGGGTCTGAAATGTAGTGCAACGCTAAGTTTAGTAAGCCACCATTGTGGCAGCTGAGGTCAGTCTGACCCATTCATATGCATCTTTTTTTTTAGGGTTTTGATACTTCTTTTGGTCTCTTGCAAGTCTTCTCTTCATCACAGAATATCAACGACACCTGGTGCAGTGCAACGAACTAGATGCGACAGACAATGATGGTTTATGATACTTTAGCGACCGTATAGATCTCAGTTTTGGACCTCTTGTACAGACCAAGGCAACCAAAACTACACACCAGGGTGCCCTAGGCGCCCATCCCTCTCTAGGCTAGGCCCTAGTCCTTCTAGATTCCAGTTAGATAGCTCAGATCCTTATTTGAGGCCTCAACATCTTCGTTCAATTTCCATGTTTATTCAGTTATTTTGCGACACAGTCCCACAAGCTCGTTGAATCAACAGAGTTCTTTCCTCTTCCTTCTTGTGCATTAAGGTTTCTATTTTCACTAGCTTAGTTGTTTGGGTCACTTTTTATAATTATTTACTGCATTTATTTATTACTGTTCCTAGTTTAGATTAGCTACAATAATTCACATTTTAGTTAACCATTTTGGTGAACCCAACCTTCGATCATCTCGCCTTCTAGGGTTTTCATTATCTTAGGATCTTCATCCATTGCTTGTCATCTTAAAATTTAGGCATCATGAGTATCTTGATCACTGATTATTTACTTTCCAATCCTGACCTTAGAATTAGAGTCCAACATCTTCTTACTATTACTTACATTCGTGATTACACACATCCTGATTCAGTCTATCAAACATTTGTAGATGCATTTTATCAACACATAAAATTCAAGTCTCATCTACCCGCTTCAATGATAACACTTTTGACAATGACCCACCTTCACAGATCATGTGTCATATTCAGAATGTAGGTGTCAAACACACTCTAATTGATAATGTATATGAAATTAATTTATGTCCTATGTCATTCCTTTAATTTTTAGGTCTTTCTACTCACGATGTTAATCCCTCTTGTCTTTCTTTACATGCTTATGATGGTTCTGTTTGTCCATGTGTTGGTCACATTACACTACCTATCACTATAGGGCCAAAAACTGTCAATACAGTGTTTTTCGTCATTGATTTCTTATTCTCCTAAAATTGTTTGCTAGGTATGCCATGGCTTAATGCATGCAGGCCATCACCTCTATGGTACATCATTGTGTTAAATTCTTACGTGAAGGAATTGAGCACACTGTTTTTGTGACCGTGATCCATTCCAATATTGTGACCGAGCTCTTAATACTAGTCTTTCCATTCCACACACTGATACTATAGATGATCCTCAACCTATGGATGAACCACCTCACTTGCCACCACTTGAAGGTGTTATTTGTGTGATAGATGTTATTTCTTTTCCCCCATCGCCTCCACCTGCTACTACTACTGCTATGATTATTTATCAGGGGCCCATCCAATCTATAGACGTCGCTCTATCATCTACACATTCACAAGCAAAGCACCATCGCCATTAACACACCCACCATTTACATGTACACTCTTTATGAATGACTCATTTTGGGAACATATACCATTTGATCCTACTTCACGTGAAACTATATGCACTCATGAGGGATTGACTCGATTAGGTTTTTCTATTGATGACATCTATCCTCCACCATACGACCCTCATCTATATCATGGGTTTGTTCATATTACTACCTCTTATGGTCTTTGGGTCTTTCATCTTACCATCTTTCTTGCACGTACTCCTACTTCTCCACTTACCTTAGGAAAATCTTGGCTTGAATACATTGTGGGCACATTAGATCCTAGTCATACAGACATTTCATTTCCTATGCCTTTAAGACGTGTTTTCATTTGCAATAGTTCTTTCCTAGGATACACACAAAATCTCACTCATTGGTATGCACACGGTTTTCCACTTCCTCCATTCACCAATAAGAAGTATGTCATGGGCATGTACAACTTGCATCTCAAAGCCTCATTACACGATCAACCTGACACTATATCTTACCAGGTCACTAATGTTTATCCATTCGATTATGACCCAGTGGATGCCAATCTTCTCGATGAATTTACATGATCTTCTTACACATAATTGGGGGCATAACATATAACACATCCACCCCCCTCCTCATATTAGCATAGGTCTATCTCTCATCTTTGCATTATCATACATTTATATCCTTGCATAGCCATACTCATTACACATTTTAGCATCGTTATTATCCAACGAAACACTCTTGTGCTATGGTTCACACTTGATTGTTGAGGGCATACTACACACGAACCTCACATACTACACAGTAGACATTACACATCGCGTCTTCTCATACATCATATGTCTTGCATACTAAATTCTACATTCATTCTACTTACACATTATACATATCATATTAGTATTAATCACAAATACATCTATACTTGAATTGTTTACGCGTTTAGCATTTTCATCCTACACATTACACATCATATTCATTACATGGTCATCTATATGCATCACCTATACTACATACATTGACTATTTTACACCTACACATCACGTACATTTAGGCTATATACACATCTTGCATTTGTTCCAGATTATTTGTACTTTGACATTTACACATTTGCACGTCATATACACTATTATTCATCACATGCATTTCACATTTCTATTGTCTACGCATATAACACTATACCCTACTCATCCTACATACTACATGCATTTTTCACACTATCTAGCTAGTTCCACACATTGTAGTACAATCTACACATTGCATATTTACACATTGTTCCTCATCACATGGTCATTTATTATCATCACACACCCTATGTGTTGCACTCACTTCTTCATGACACACTCTAGTTCTTTAGTCCATACTTGACTGCCGAGGGTTTACTAATCAAATGGACCTTGTCATATTCACGCGTTCATAATTTGACCTTCCATCATGTGACATACCTAGGTTAGTGAAATATGTTTTAAGCTAAATGGTCTCCTATTCATTCTATCATCTTGTAGTGGTATACACTTTATGCTACATCACCACTCCTACTTACATTATCATCACTTATTATAATCATCATATAGTGATATATGCTTAGGGATAAATCATAACTCATTCGATAATTTTGTCATGATATACGCTTCTGCTATAAGGTTCATGCACACATCATCTCTAGGTCACATATCATCACCACTACATTTACACACTCATCACAATGCGTTAGATATAACACAAAAAAATTGAACGTTTCTTGATGACACACTCTCGTTTACGGTTCATTCTTGACTATCGAGGGGGTAAGCTAAATGAATGTCATTGCATACGTTTCCATTCACTTGGGGTGCATGCAACTCCTACCATCCATCTTGCATTTCCATTCCATCCATCCACAACATATTACATTTCCTTGGTGGCATTTAATCTTACTTTATTGTGTTTTTATATGTTCACTTTACTACACATATTAGATTGATTCCTTATATGTCATTATCTTTACCATACACACATGCACATTCACATCTTTCTCTAGTTGTGATCACAGATACATGTCTCTTACATGCAACATACTCATAGATGCTCACCTTCTCCCACTCTTACAATGGTTGTTGGGGGCATCCACATTCGTCTCATTAAGGTGTTATTGTTTCATTTCATACTTAGCACATTGTTATCCCGTAAAATTGTCAAGGGTTATTTTACTGATAACCATACCGAAATTTTGTTCCGATCCCTCATTAGGGATCCCTTGTGTTCGGAACGTTGCAAAATCCCTTTCCTGGGAAATTTAGTTTTCCGAACTTAGCCGTTTTTGGTCTTTTTGGCCGGGCGCATATAATGACTATGCAACATCAAAAGTTGATGCGCCCCCTTTAAGCCTTTGGCGCATGCTTTCATGTGTCAACAGGCATTTTGGTGCGCCTCTCTATGTTGAGGCTTCCTTGCGTGCGCCAAAGCGCATGCGCCTTCCTGTCAACATATCTTTTGTTGCGCCACTTTTTGGTGCACCAAAGGCGCACATAATCTTATGTCGACACCCCTCTCGGTGTGCCAAAGGCGCGCATAACTCCGTGTTTGCATGGCTTTTGGTGCGCCAAGGGCGCATGCTTTCATATGTCGACACTGCTTTTCATGCGCCACTTAAAAGGTTGGTGGCGCATTTATTGCCCCCTCGCCTATATATAGGCGCGTCTGCGCTGTCATTATCACCTGAACAATCACGTGATATTTTCTCTGAGCCTGTCAGCGCACCTGCCCCGTCATTTTCAAATCACTTGGTGGACCCGTTTGCACTTTTTCATCGTTATATATCCTGGTAAGAGGTCCTCACTCCTTTTGTGTGTTTTGTGCTTTGGTTTTTATCTGCTGGCTGGCTGTTTGGGTTTAATATAAACTGTGAAATCATGTTTTTATCCCCCTGCTGCTATCTTTTCTTTCCTTCACCATGTCCTTCCCCCCTCTTTCTAGATCTGCTGGGAAGGGGGCTCTGTCCTGAAGTAATGACTCAAAAAATCTTGGTTTAAGCCTCTTCATCACCCAAATGACCCCTTAAAAGAAGCTTAAACCATATGCAGACACCTTAGTGAAGAAGTCATGGCTTGGGAGGAGACTGTAATTTTTTTCTCTCTCCTTTGGCGCATCTGTCACCCCTGCAACATGATCAACAGTCGCGCCATTGGCGCACCCACCGTGCCTGTTACAAAAAGAGCAGCTGCGCCCTCATGGCACACTTCCCTCGCTTGCTGCAAACGCTTACCATGCGCCCTCTTGGCGCATCAAACTTAAGTGCAACATCACAAATTCCTGCGCCCTTTGGCGCACCCAGCATCCATGTATCAGCCTTTTTCTATGCGCCAAGTGCAAAACCATAAAAGGCGCAGGCGCATCCTTCATCGCAACAACATCGTGTTGTGCAGACTTTCCATGTGCCGCGCCAAGTTCCCCTTCGGCGCATGAACATATGATGTTACATGCATTTTTCCTGCACCCTTTGGTGCACCCTGTACCCGTGTAACATGAAAATAATCTGCGCCCTTTATAAAATGAATACATGGCGCAGGCGCACTTGTGCTTACAGCAACAAAGAATGCACCCTACAGAATCTATGCGCCATGCGCCCTTTGGCGCTGATTTAACCCTTGCAACACCCTTTTCCTGTGCGCCTTGTCTATTTAGCTCTGCAATCTGCAATATCCATGCGCCATGCGCCCCGAGACCTCAAAATTACTAACTCTTTCTTCTGTCAGCATTTCAATGGAAAATCAAGTGCCTGACACGGCTTTCTTCAATTGGGTTTCACGTCTTATTCTTGCAGATCAGCAATTAAGCTCAGAAGAACATATGTCAACATCAAGCAAGAGACCTACCAAATCCAAAGGCAAGGCCAAGCTTACAGAGGAAGAAATGAAATATAAGTATCAGAGGGTCAGAATGCCCGACTCCCAGGCCGAATGTGACCTGGACATCAGAGACTCAGAGTTGGGTCATATTGATATGGAGGAATTCTGGGTCAGGACTCAGAAGGTCACAAGAAGTCCGTGGATGGACAAGCTAATAGGCAGTGCCCTGCACTTTGCTGGGGGAATCCCAGTCAGCGCCGTTAACAATGAATTCATGATGGTGGTTGCCCGGTGCTATAATAAAGACACAAGGTGTGTCGTAAATGAGAAGGGCGAGGTCGTAATCAACCTCACTGCCCGCCACTTTGAGATAATACTCGGCATTCCTCATCACCGGCACTTTGTGGCCGTCAGCCGAGAGGATTGTATCAAAGCCTGGGATGACCATGAAGATCAGTGCATGCAACTGATGAATGAAGTCTATCTGAAGAACAAGAAAGTAGTGACCCGTTGGCCACAAATCATTCACCGCAGTGATTTTTCGGAGGAGCTCAGTGACACCATCACGTTCCTGAGCAGGGTCTTTGGGCTTCCTGACGCCCACTATTTCCACAAATGGATGCTGCGATATTTAGAAACCATGAACAAAAATGTGCCTGATCAACGCTTCGAATGGGCAGAAATTATAAGCAGCACGATATCAGAACAGCTGCAACAATTCCCCACAACGGGGAGATTCTACATGAATTCCTATGTTGTTTATGCTGCAGCTTCTGAAAGGGACTATCCAGCTCTGATGCGGAGTGGGGTTTGGCCCCAAGTTAGAATCTATGAATACTATCCAGAATTGAAACTGGAAAATAGCATCCCTCAATTTACAAAGATCAACGATGCATTTTTCTACTTCATCATCTGCCTGTTAAGGCCAAATATGACTTACGGTCGCACGACCAAGAGCATCGTGGCAGCCACTGAAAAATGGGGGGCCCTGTTCACCCAATTTCCCACATTCACTTATCTGAGGGCAGCTAACTTCTTGGGAGAGCCAACTAGACTACCAAGGTATGCTGGGCCCAAATTGATTCTGCTAGAGCTGTCAAGACAGCTAATCACTTATCACGAAAAGTGCCTAAAAAGAAAGAAGGGTGGAACTCCTTTCCCCCTCACAGTGGGTAGATATACATGTCTTACTCATCACAAGGCAAAAGACATGTTTGCAGAGCTGGAGCTGCTCAATTTGAAACATGACTTCCCAGCAAGACCCACCTTCGACCCGAGGAATTGTCTGCCGAGGGCTAAGCTCGATCCAATCCACATCCCTCAGATCGAGGATATCTACATCGACCTATATCATGAGGTGGAACTCAGGAGGAAGGACCATTCTCATTTGGCATTGGCAGAAATCATCCAATACGGGGTAGCCATCATCCCCAAAGGCTTCCAAACTACTGAGGAGGAAGTAGATCAAGTATATCTTAACACAGGTGGGGACGATTGGCCTTTTGCGGCGATTGATAGAAACAAAGCACCTCAGACAATTGAGGAAAGGGTCAAAGAAACTCTGCGCAGAACAGAGCATTGGTGCCGAATGAACGGGCTCATCTACCTTGGAGTCGATTTCACAACCTCTCCATTGGGTAACGCACCTCCTAGATCAAAACAGCAGCCTAAAGGCAAAGGAAAAAGCAAAGAGGGTGAATCCAGCACCACTCAAGAGGAAGCTCCTGAAAGTCCTCCTTCCGCTGCACCCGAACAGGTCATAACTCTGGCTTCTCCAGAGAAAGAGGAAGAAGAGGATGTTCCAATAGGCCCATCCACTCAGGATGTCGCCACTGCTACATCAACCGAGGTCCCTTCTGTCCCTTCTTCTTCTCCTCCTTCCCCTCCTCGAGTGACTCAAGCGACCATTCCTTTGGTCGTGTCCTCTCCCCCTTCTTCTACTGTTCCTCCCGCTTCTTCGTCCATCTTCTCTTCTCTCGCGGACCTGTCCCCCTCCATTTCTTCCCTCATCTCTGAGCTCCCTTCCCTTCCCATGTCTTCCTCTCCTGCAGTATCTCTTCCTCCCGTGAGCACTTCTTCAGCCTCCCTCTCGATGCCACCTCCAAGTGTCTCCACGTTCTTCCCTTCTACTACTGCAGCTGCCCCCTTCTCTGTTTCCGGCCCTTCTCCCATAAGTCCAGCCTGGATCTCCCAGCACTTAAGTCAGCAGAAAAGGAAAGTTCCCATCGCTCCGATGGACTTTTCCGTAATCCTGTCCAAAGGGGCAAAGAAGCAGAAGCCCGTCACGCGCTTCTCTCAGAGTGCTTCGGGAGAGAGGGTAATGGAGATCGCATACCCCAATCCCCTCAAGGATAAAAAGGATCTGTCTCCGACAGATTATACCGTGACCCAAGTCACAATGGGGACGTCTTCTGAAAGCCTTCAGGGAGAGGCCCTATCTGCAGTTGACGCCCTCTGCAAGAAGCTTCAAGAAACAAAAGAAGAGAAAAGGCTATTGAAAGAGCAAAATAAACATCTGCTCCAAGCCTTACAGAAGATGGGCAGTGCACCTCCCACAACTGCCGCCGAGACTCCTGAGCCTCTGAGCCAGGATAAAATTAATGAATATGCAAAGATCGGCGAGCAGGGCATGGCAGTTTCAGCTTGGAGGAGCCAAATCCTCAAGGACAGTGAAAGAGTGATCGCCAAGTTCTCTGATTTATATTTGAACATCAACAAGGTGAATAAGGAGCTCCAAGCGTTAGCAGGACCCATATCGGAAGAGCTGGACCATGCTAGGCTGCAGCATGAGACCTTTCAACAAATGTTTGACTGTTCAGTCGAAGATCTGGTCAAGTTCGGCATCTTCGGCCATCCCAGGGCCCTCAATAAAGTCATTTCCACCCTGGACTACCGGGTGGATCAACTGGAATTTGTCCTTGAAAAGATCGATAAGGTGAAGGAAGAAGCCCTGGACGCGATGCACCAAATGGAACAAATCATTCTCAACATGTCACCAGGGTTGCTTACTCCTTCCTTCGCCTTAAGAAAAGTTGAGGAAACCATCCAGATCTTCAAGGAGATCGTTTCACAAGGGCTGGGGCCAGAGGTCACTTTTGACGTGGAGTCCATCAATAACCTGCTGGCCTGTCGGGACTTCATCGGGTTCCTCATTGAAGCGGAGAAAGAATATTCCAAACTCCCAGAGAAGCTCATAGATGAGCGGGAGACTTGCGAGGTGATCAGTGAGTGACACAAAGATCCTTCCCAGGATCAACTAGGGCCCATGATCAGCAAGTTCATGGAATACCGCGCTCAATTCCACATCTCGTCTCCTGAGCAGCAGCAAAAGCAGGCTACCCCCTTTCGGCCGCAGGATGACGATGATGAATAGCTTCTCTTTCTTTTTCTTCTCTCTCTTCTTCGACTTTCTTTTGGTAAATATCTGGAGTATGTTGGCACAAATGATGACATCATCCATGTTGCACCATGGGATGATGTCATCCATCAAGTTGTCAAAAGTCAACATGACTTTGAGATATTTTGTATATCCTTGTAGATATTTTGTAAATATCTTTGTAAATAGGTGGTTGGCTCCTTTTTGCCTTCTTTTCTTTCCTTCTTCTATAAATACCCCAATGCTTGTTGTATTGGGCATGAGTGGATATCTTTCAGATGAAAAATAGAAGTGAGGAGAAAAGACTTTGAGCTTTTTGTAACCGAAAGAATTATTAATACAATATTTAGACTTTGTGCTGAATACCTGTGTTATATGCATTAGATCTTTCTTATGTCAGATCTGTGTGTTTATTCTGTTGGATCTTACTTCTGTTTTATTGTCATTTATTCATCAGTATTGCTTTGTTCGTTTATGCAAGTAGGTTTGGCTCTGTTTACTACCAATCCCAAAACATAAACCCTCCGACCTTTCTACTTTGGAATTCATTTCTTTTCTTTCTTCGGATCTGATCTTTCTTCATCATCTCTTCCATTCCTTTCTTTCCGCAGTCGGAAACACCCTACTGGGATGAGATCCCAAACCCCCGAAGGCAGAATATTGTGAGACTTGCACAGATTCCTGCTGGTAGAATAGCAATAAACCAGTTTCGCTTTGCTGACTCAAAGAGGGGCTATGCCCTGCACACTGTTGGCTCGTCTATCCATAGATCTGCCCAAGCGATAGATTTTCGGACCACAAGAGTAATGTCATACATAACTTATGACCCAAAATATGCAGTAGTACTTTTTCTTCTAGTGTGATGACATTTCTCTCAAGCTTGGTTTCTATAAACTATTTTCTTACATTAAATATTGATGCATTCTAAAGGAAACATGCTCATTCTGTACATAAACACTTATCAATAACTTATCCACTTGTTTTTACATTCCTCATAGTTTAGTACCAAGCACTTTCTAGTGTAAACTTCATATAGTGTGGTCCTCTCTTGGGGCCTCATACGAGTATCAACGGTGTCTCATGCAGCTCCAAAGAGGAAGAGCATCATTTGAGTCTTAGTAGATAAAATGCAACCATTTGCATGTGATCTTGCACTTACATAGTATCAGATTTTTCCACCCTAGAGCAGAGTGAAGAAGAATTTAGATCAACGAGTCTGTTAATGAATGGATCTAACCACCATGTCACCACCAATGGAAATTTATAGGACTATTGATGTCCGTGAGCATTCTAGGGAGTAGATAGATGTGTTTCACCTGATTCTTAGAGCGTTTCTCGGAATCTTGGCTAGGAGGAACTACCTGAAATAGAAAACAAGACCACCAAATGGAAGTTAAATAGTATATGATAGTGGACTACCTAGCGTATGCTAGATCTGGGAAGTGTGATACTCCCTAGAAGGTTGTCAATCCACTGTTTAAAACAATTCAATGTTAACAATAAATGAAATCCTACTGTAGTTAAAATGATTTAGGTATCTCATTCGACTACAATAAGAAAATTTGTTCACAACAGGCTAAGCTATGATTGAATCTGAAGGTCAAGGTCTCTGTCAGAGTACTGGTACTGGTCATGGTTTTTTTTGGGTTGTTTTGGGTATTTGGTGGGGATTTTAGGCTCTGTTCTTGGTCTGAGGGTAAAACACAGAGACTGATGTAGGTCTAGTGTAACCGATGAAAGTTTAGGATGGAAACCGATGATGGTTATGGGTAACTGGTGTCGGTATGGTCGGGGTGAGAGGAAACTTATTAAAATCTTGGTGTGAGGAAAGATATGAGGCTAAATGGAAATGGATAGGGCAATGGCAAGGTCTATGGAGATCTTAGGTATACTCAGAGGTGTTTAACAGTCAGGTATGGGAAATTTAATGGTGTGGGTGAAGGAATGATCAAACTTGCATGAAGGTAAATGGTGGGAGAATGGGAGTGCAAGTAGAAAATGATAATAGAGGTAACAAAGCCTACTAAAATGAAAGTAGATGAATGCTGGTTAACAAAATACTTACTGTTGTATGAGCTTGATGGTTGGATGGAAATCAAAGTTGATCAGATGGATGGAATTTGGTGTGGTGATGGCACGCTTCCCTGGATGCTTCCATGAATGCAAATGGCTCTGTGATCACTTCTGATGCTGGCTGTGGATGCTCTGATGCGTGTACGAATGCTGGTTCTACTTGCATGCAACTCTGGTTTCATCTCCTGCTCTCAGAAATGTGCCAACCTCGAAATAAGGTTGTTTTGGGGAATAAATGGTAACTGATGATGGTTCTGGGTTGACCGGTGGTGGTTTAGGGTAACTGGCATCGGTTAGGGTGGGATTTCCTAGGTTTACTAAAATGGGTAGATCCACTTGATTTCTTGGATCTTGTTCATTTTTATTCATGGATTAGAATGGAAGCTTCCTTTCTAATGGGTGGGAATGTGGTTAGAGGGAATGTAGGCTTTGATTTTTAGGGTTTAGGTAGGTCTTAGTTAGTTATGGCAACATACTAAGAATAGGTTTTGGGTGAGGTGGCTAGGTGAGGTGAGGTGGTGGTGTGAGAATTATCTCAATTAGGATATTTAAATAATAAATATTATGAGATCATGAATTAATTAATTTAATTAAATTAATATTAGAGTGGGGTGAAAGGGGCCATGGTTAGGTGAGTGTGTTCAAGGTGATTATTTGACGAGGGACCAAGGGGAGTGTGACCCAATTTTGGTGTCTACATTTTGCCCCTTTTTGTTGTGTAGCTTGTATTGGTAAGCGACGCTGACAAAAATAAGATGTGGTTGCCCCATGTGTGGGTGAAGGTGATCCCCCTCAAACTAGGAACTAATGAGGCAGAAGGAAGAATCGGTGAGTGGTTTGATAAAAGGTGAATGTGATGAAAAGGAAGGTGGGCAACGGGGGTAAAGGGGTAAAAGGTCCAATCGGGTAATCCAGGTAATGGGTCAGGGTCAAAGGTAGTAACAGTCAAATGCACACACATGTATAAACTGCAGCATGGTACCAGGTTGAAGAGCATGAAAACTCTACATTGTCTAAGGTCGATAGGTTTATCCAAACAAGGTTGAGGTGATTCTGGTATCCAAGGTATAGGATATGGTCAGGAAACACATCGTAGGTTAGGTGCAGGAACGTTTAGGTATGTTCTGGTACACCAAAGGTTGGGTCAGGATAAATGGTCATGACAAGAGGCAAGGTAAGGTCATTAGGTCAAACAACATGGGTAACAGTGTCACAAGGTATAGTGAGCACATGAGGTCACAGGTCACTAGCAATGTTCCAGGTCCAAGTAACTAGGTCACGACATGGGTAGGGCTGAGGTATGGGTAAAATAATGAGTCCCCAAATGATGAAGAGGGTAGGTTGTAAATGATGAGGTCAGGAGGGTAAATTGAAGTGTCCAAGTCAGGTGTGGGTGAGGTAAAAAAGGGATTTAGGTCAGTAAATTAGGGGTAGTGGGTAGGAAAAAGACTAAGCAGGATAACCGGAAATGGTTATAATGAACCAATTCCGGTCGTTATGGATTGACCACGGTAGGCTAGGGCATAGGACTGATGTCGGTCAAGGTCAAACCATCCATGGTAGGCTAGGGCACAGGACCGATGTCGGTCAAGGTAAAACCATTGCCGGTCAAGTTGGGTAGGCTATAAAAAGAAAAAGTGCCACATTTTTAAAATCATTTGTCATTTACCAAATTGGAGAAAATGACAAGAGAGGAAGAATGAGGTGGAAAGTGACCAAATGACATGGAGAGCTGAGTTGGCGAGCCACAGAGTGAGTGATCATTGGTCGATAGGTGGGTCTACGAGTGGTGATTGGATTGGGTGATCAATTGGATTGGATTGAGCCAATGGATGATTGGTGATGGCAGAGGTAGGAGAGGGATTGGGTGGACCTGTGCAACATCCCGAGGTGCCACCACATAGATGGCAGCGTGATGAGGTAAGAGGCTATTCCTGATTGTTTTGTTTGTTGTGAGTAGGTGGAGGGTAGGAATTGGGTAGGAGGGAAAATGGGGTTTGTTTTGGGGGGTAAACTTTTAAAATTTGAATGTGGGGGTTTAATGAGAAAAGGGGAACAAGGGAGGGTAGATTTAGGTAAATAAGGGGTGGGAATAGGTAATTGGGTAGGTATTGGTTGGGGAAGTGGGTAGAAAGGAGGAGTGTGGGAGAAAAGTGGCAGGGCGTAATGGGTTTGTCACCGTGACAATGACCGATGTCGGTTTTCTCTTAGCCAGCGTCGGTGGGTAAGGACCAGTATCGGTCACAAGATGTGATGACCGATGCCAGTTATGGTTGGACCATGGTTGGTTTAGGCTGACCGATGCCGGTTAGCAGGCTAAAGAGGCAAGCCCTCAAGGAGTGAAAATGGATGGATTACGGATAGATAGGTAGGGGTAGGGAGAGTTAGGTAGGGGGAAATTTATGGGTATGGGTAGGTGGGTGAATAAGGAAAATCAGTGAGAGGGGAAAAATGAAAATAGGTAAGGGTCCGAGGCATGGGTAGATAGGTGGTGTTGATTGAGGGCATAGAAATAGGTGAAAGGTTGAGTTAGGGTAAGTGGTATAGTGGGGGTGGCAAGGTGGCATGCAGGTATGGTCAAGTTTGATTGATATGATTGGTTGTATGTAGGCCAGGGACCAGCTACTGCGGATGAGGGATAGAGTACCTCCCCTACTTGTGGAGATACAGGGGGAGATGACATGTGAGGAGTGGATCCATGTTGTAGATGTGGGTCTGATTGGTGTCAGATGCTACCGACACGTAGTCTGGGAGGTGAGTTTGATGGTTTCCCTCATCGATAGATGGGATTTGACAACCAATACATTTCATTTGCTGATGGGTGAGATCACGATCACCCTAGAGGATGTTTACAGGATCCTATGACTACCTATAGGAGGTACACAGGTGTACTCGATCTCCTCAGAGGCATCTGAGGAGTTACTGTTACCAGTTTTTGGAGAGGGGTTGGCCTTGTTAGGATTCCACAGTGCCAGCATGAGCTACGGGGTGATGTACCAAGCCTACCCCGAGGAGATGAGGCTGGTAGTACTTTTGATGGAGGCAGTCTACTATTTTGCACTGCCTGATGCAGAGGGTGGGAGATTCCCATGGTCACTGATGGGGGTTCTACATGACATGGTGGAGAGCAGGACTCGGTTTGCATGGGGGCCTGCATTCTTGGTACAACTATATAGGGAGTTGTGGGCATATGGGTGACTACGGTGGTTCAGCCTGTGCTACACATTCTTGTTACATTGTTGGGCCTATGAGCACATTGTGTGTGTGCACATAGTTGGTATGCCCCAGGCTGATGCATTTGAGCCTAGTTTTGTTCGAGTGGGCTACAGGTGATGGGTGCCAGTTATGGGAGAGCACTGAGTGGCTAGAGTGACACATGATGTAGCCTATTATAGGTGATTACTAGAGGGGTTGTCTGGTGTGGACATTATTTGGAGGCCATATGTAGGCTATCCTTCATACAGGTAGATGACAGCGGAGTTGGATGGGCTACAAATTTATAGGTGGATAGAGGGGCGGCGGGCTGGGGAGCATGAGATGATACCCGTAGACTGGGTCAGACGGTAGTTTGGGTTGCCACAGGATATACCCCCACCCTTCCCTCAGTATAGGAGAGATGATGTGGAGAGGCCTATGTCTCCACCATGACCTACAGTGCCGACCGGGTAGGAGGAGAAGCCGGTTGACCGACAAATAGATGATGTCAGGGTGACAAATAGGTATAGGTAGTGGTGGGCTGCACAACTACGAGCAGTACCATCGAGGCCGGGGTAGCCAGATTTGGCTACCATCATAGTGTAGAGAGATGCCCTACAGGGGCAGGTGGCTACCCTAGTGACCCAGTTGGGCATAGTACAGGGACATTTGATAGGGGCCGAGGCACAGGTTGCGACCTTGCAGGCACAGGTGGCCACTTTTCAGGCACAGGGAGTATAGGGACCAGCACCCGCACAGAGGGAGAGGGAGAGGGTGGAGATGGAGATGGGGTGTAGGTAGCCACCCTATAGGTGTAGGTGATAGGTTTATAGGGCCAGTTGGCCATGGCACAGGGATAGGTTACAGGTTTGCAGGGCTAGTTGGCCACTACACAGGCACAGATAGTGGCCCTTCAGGCCCAGGTACAGCGCAGGCTCTGGGGCTGATGGCACCACCACAGGGGTAGGGACAGGGTCCCGTTATTCATGCAGGAGCAGGGTAGGCTCAGAGGCCGATGGCACCACCGCAGACAGTACCCACTGCTAGATTGAGAGACATCATGGGTGAGGTGAGATACTACCAGGATCATTTGATGGCAGTGGGGATATATGTCTTATCATATGCCGAGTACAGAGCACAACAAGCCTCGACTGAGAGGAGAAGATCCCGCACACATAGTGTGGAGAGTATAGGGGGCCAGTGAGCCCAGGGGCTAGTTCAGGGTGAGGCCACTAGTGCATGGAGGCCAGCTCCAGAGGTAGGACCATCAGGGGCTAGACCAGGGTGAGGCAGAGGGAGGTCAGCCAGACGCCAGGCTAGAGGAGTGGGGGAGGAGACAGATGAGATAGGTTTGGACATCAGATGGGGAGATGATTGAGCTCCATGCATGATTATTTGATTATTGATATCATATTTTTGACATATATACCAGCCTGCATGCCGAAGATAGTGAGGATGTACATGAGAGTTTTTGAGATTTTGTTATATACACCAGCCTACGTGCCGAAGATATTTGAGAGTCATGTATATGGATACACATGTTTAGATGATTGATTTATAGAGATGATGGTGATTATGGCATGATGTGTATATGGTTGTGTTTAACTTGCTATTTTGATTTGTATATGTGATGGAAACTAAGTAGTGTAGGCATGATAGAGCCAGGTCATAGGCATGGATCGAGTCAGGTTTTTGGTTTTAGGCATGGATGTGTCAGGTTTAGGCATGTGGATTGAGTCAAGTTTGTGGTTTAGGCATGGATTGAGTCATAGGCATGGATTGAGTCAGGTCATAGGCATGGATTGAGTTAGGTATTCAGGTTAGGCATGGATTGAGTCAGGTCATAGGCATGGATTGAGTCAGGTTTGACTTAGGTATGATGAAGTTTAGGTGGTTTTAGGTTGAGTTGAGGATTGGTTGAGTTTGTAATTCATTAATTTGTGTAATTAATGATGATATGGGTCACGTTGAGATGTTTTGTAGTAAAATGCATGATAATGGTAAAGAAATGGTAGACATAATGAATGTATGAATGATGATGGTAAAGATGTGAAGCAATTGTTGTTTGTTTGGTTTAATTTCCAATTATTGATATAAAAAGGAAACTAACTAGGGTAGAATGTGATTAGGAAAGGAAAAAGGGGAATTGGTTAGGGTAGAGAGTGGCCGAGCTAACCTCCAAGGGCCCCATGCCCTTGGAGTGCTACCTACATAGTCCCGGTGAAAAGGGACCTCAGGCCGATGTAGTTCTCCCATAAGCTAGGGAATAATGCAAGGAGGTATGAGAATGGGTTGGTAGGTTATAGGCATGGTTGAGTCAAGGTTGTTTAGGTATGGTTGAACTATGGGCAAACATAGGTATGGGTGATATTAAGTTGATTGTGGTGAAAGAGGAAAATTTCCCATAGATAGGCATCGAGGATCTAGTCCTGTATAAGATGATCAATACGTAATGAAGAAACTAAAAGATAAGAGGAGGCAAGAGAGCCACCTGATTGGTAAGGATCATAATGGTTGGATCATACCTTAGATAGGCTGATGAACGTAAGACCCTAAAGACATTACATGATTGATTATTCTAAAGGTGAAGAATAGTCACACGATCACCAAATGTCACGGTTCCATCAGGTCCCTTGAGGCGGTAGGAAATGAAGGTGTGAATGGTGAGAAGGTGAAAATTGGTTAGTTCATATGATGTGAGGTAGCATGCCTTTTGGCAAGAGATCCAAGATCACAATGAGCAAGTCCATGACAAATTTTTTTTTCTATTTTGACTTGTATTTGAGATAGACTGATTGATGCAGGAAGTCTATATGGGATGAGGAAATTAACTCCTTGAGGTCTTCGTGAAGCTGATCGATGTGGGAAGCTTCAGATTCTCTATTTTTTTTTTTAAAGAAGGCTTTACATAGTTGTCCTTCGAGGGAGTAGTCTATTTATAGCAAGTGATGTAGAGAGAAAGATGTCCTTTTTGAGGGATTCATATTTTTATTGGAAGTTTGACTCAAGGAGTTGGATCCCATGTGAGGGATTTTAAGTCATGGAAAAGATTAAGGTGAAGAATCAGATTCTTGTTCAGAAAGCAAGGTGAAATGACCATGGGATCTCATCTGAAAGCAGATGAAAAGTATCCATGAGAATCATGCCATGTGCAGAGCCGTGGTACACATATTTAAGAGAGGTTAAAAGAGTGATGGGTATGCACATGATTCTTGTTTAATCGTTGGGGATGGCATAGTGAAAGGAGGGAAGTGAATAGTGCTCAAGGGATGAGCATGAAAAGATAAGAATAGAAGGTGAGGTAGGACTAAAATTCAACAATAGAATGGTCAAAGATGCAAGGCATTAAGGGGCTCAAGGTTCGGGTTTACCATCGAGTGAAGATAAATGATAAGCACCTGATCCATAAGTATGAGTCACGATGTATGGTCCAAGCCAATTAGGAGCAAATTTTCCCTGTTTACTTTTTTCTGACTTTGGTTACATGTTGATTTTCCTTCAGGACGAGGTCACCAACTTGGAAGGTTCATTCATGAACACATTTTTCATAGGCACGTTTGATACATTTTTGGTAAACTTGAAGATGGTCAAGAGCATTAAGACGACATTCGTATAATAACTCAAGTTGTGCTAAATGGTCCTGGTGAAAGTCATCATCATTGAGCATGTCATGGAGAGAAATGTGAAGTGATGGAATCTAGACTTTGAGAGGCAAAACAACCTTTGAACCAATAGACCAGAGAAAAAGGTGTGGCAACAGTGGAAGTGTGAATACTAGTATGGTACTGCCCACAGAGTGAAAGGAATGTGCATATGCCAATCCTTCCCAGTATCATTAACCACTTTCATGAGAATTTTGTTCAGGGTTTTATTAGTGGATTTGGCTTGGCCGTTGGTTTGTGGCTAATATGGTGACGAGAAAATTAATTGAATACATGAAGGCATCGCAAATTTTCCGTCAAGGTTTTATTTTTGAATTGTTTTCCATTATCAGTGATGAGGTGATGTGGACACCAAAGATGAATATAATGTGATGATTGATGAACATCACATATTTTCTCAGCTTTTGTGAAGATGAGAGGTATGGATTCAACCCATTTGGTGTAATATTTGATGGCGGTGATTATCCATTGATGTCTCTTGGAAGTGTGTGGATTGATCTCTTTAACAAGATCCAAACCCCATTGAGAGAAGAGCCAAAGGTCATGGGCAACTTGTAAGGCATGACTAGGTGTAGTGATGAAGATTAGCATGTTGTTGGCATTTTACACAATGACTTAACGTAGTCACAAAAATCATGGTTGAGGGTTGGCCAATAATAACCAAGGTAAAGAATATGCTTAGCAATAACAAGGCCACTAAAGTGACCTCCACATATGTTGTCATGAACTTCCTTAATGGTATAAGGAATTTCAGAACTCGTAAGGAACCGTAAGAGAATACCATCAAAGCCTGTGATCTTATAAAGGAGGCCACCCATGATGACATAACAAGAGACCCTTTTAAGAAAGGTGCATTGTCCATTATGAGTGAGATCGCTGGAGGTAAGATGGAAAGGGAAAGATAGTCTGACCCTATTGTTTATACCAAAGGTGGAGAATTAATGGGTCGGACTGACCTCATCCATAAAATTTGTGGTCTGATCAGTAGACCATTTCACTATGATTTTGAACCCAATATGTAGTACTGGTGTGTGTGTGTGTGTGCATGTTGTGTCCTAGGTACTCATTGTATCTAGTCGCATATATGTGAAGTAGCGAGTAATAATAACTATAGAAAATGTACTACCATGCGTGCATAAAATAGAATAGAATCTATCCACCTATGTTGTGTGTGTTGATGTAGATATATTAGCTTTGATGATTATCACTATGTGGATGCAAGTAATGCAATGGCTGAAACTCTAGATGGAGTGATAATAGTATGTGACGTTAGGGCCCTCATTATGGTCTTATAACTTTATATTATAGGTATTGTTCTTTGCTTTAATTTCCTAAGTAACCATGACATGGCTGATCCTGAAAAAGATAAGAATGATAAATGGCTAGAAATAGCCCAAAAGATGCGGGGATAGTTTGAACAGGGATCAAGGGTGCCCAGGTGGGACCAGGGCAATGTTGTAGCAAATCAGCAGCACCCCTGGATGTTGATCAGGTTTCTGGTTTGATCATCTTAAGCATCAATTGTGATTGCACAACATGGAAACCTCTCTCCAAGTGTGGGGACTTATAGAATGAGAGAGGAATCTCTAGATTAGAGGCTGGTTCCTCAAACTCCTCTGATTAGATCTAGTCACTTACAAATTGCAGGGGTTTAAATCCTAATTTTACCCTAGATTGCAAGTAGACAGGGATAAGAGAATGCAAAAAATAAAACTAATGCTAATGATGGTGATGCACCAAAGGAGTGGTGAAAATTTTTTGCTCTTAAACAATTGGCACAAATCCATGAAATGCAACATGAAACAACATGCACAAACTGATAAGATGTAATGAAGAGATCTTAAAATGAAGTAAAAACAACACAAACAGAGGACTGAAAGCATTCACAGAGTTTGCATTGTTATTTCCATGTAAAAATCACTTGCATTACACCATCAAAGAGGTATAAAAATATGTTACAGTCCTTGAAAAAGGTCTGATACTTCCACAAAATTCACTTGTTTTCAGGTGAAAGAAGAAGTCTAGTGCAATAACAAAAAATGTTCAACCCTTGAAGAAATGAGCCAAATCTGGCTTTTACAGTACATGGGTCGAGCCCAGGAGAGAGAAAACATGGGAAACACATGGGAACCATTCAACTCATTGACCATGAAACTACATTAAAACAGCATGGAGCATCCTTACAAACCCATGCCCTGACATTTTTGACCATGCTGGGAGAGAAATGCGAGCCATTCTTGCATTGAAATTGGTTGTTGAAATGTCATTTCTGGCCATTACCACGTGCCAGAAGCATTTTTTTTATTTTCTCTCTCCAAACTGAACCAAAAGTCAAAATTGACCATGGAATCATGTAGAGAATTTCATAAGATCTTTCCGTTGATATAAAGAATGTGAAAAACTGAGCTCTGGATCGAAAGTTATGGACCATCTGAAATTTAGGGCAAAAACGGCCCAAAAAACGGATCGGCGGGCAAAAATTTAAAATTTTACCTCTTTTTTGATCATTTGGAAAATTTTCCAAAAAACCTCCCACGCCCCTACCACTCAGGTGCCACGTGGCACAATTTTATTGGGCACGGGCACCTCCTGGCCACTTTCCCTATATTTTTTCCTTTGGAAATTTTTTCCAAAAAAACCGCCACCGAGGACCTGATGAGCTGGACACGTGGCTTGCTTTCTTCCTATTAGCTGCCAGACACGTGGCATGACCTGATTGGACGTGGAAAAATTCTTTTGCGCGGGGGGACACGGGCTTTCGGGATTATGGGGTGTGAATTTTCCTTTTTTCTTCCATTGGGAAACTTTCCTTACCAAGTCCTCCCATGTGGCGAACTCCCATTAGCCACCTCTGCCACCTGTGAAATGTTTCTATTGGCTTGGGCCAATACTCCAAAATTTGCCCTTGAAAAACTTGGCAAAAACACTTATTAAAAATATTTACCCTCTTCTCCCCCGAGTCACCGATGGTGGAGACACGTGGTCGATGTTTCATTGGCCCGACGGGCCATGCTCTGGACCAAAATTTGCACTTGAAACTTCTTGGCAAGACTTAGGAAAATTTCAAATTTCTCCTCACCATCCGCGACTCTTCCTCTGAGGACACGTGGCGAGCTCCTATTCGCTGCGGGCCAAAACCTCAAGAAATTTCCTTGCATGTGCATATACTTAGCCAATTTTACCAATACCTCCCCATATTGGACATGTGGCGTTCACACCATGATTGGTCCGTGGGCCCTGCGAGTAAAATTTTTTATTTGAACCTACGCCAAACACTTGGTAAAAATTTTTAAACTTTCCTCCAACCTCCGCCACTTCCTCTGCCACGTGGCACTCTTCCTATTGGCTGCGAGCTTACCAAAGGGAAAATTTCCCACAAAAACTCTGCCGAGCCATAACTTGAAAAATACGATGGAGTTAGGAGGAAAACTTTACCTTTCTGGAAAGCTGAGAGAGAGCTCTATCTAATGGTGCCATTTCCAGAAAGATTTGAGTGCCTGAAAATCAAAAAATTATGACTGAGGCACAAGAGAGGAAAGATGACAAGGAGTTAGCCACAAAATGAGCAAGGGGCACATTTTGGATAACAATTTTGGTGACTCAAAGGGGTCATCTACCTGCTAGATGAAGTTACCAGTTGCCTGAAGCAGTCCATTGGGCATGGAGTCATCAAATTTTCTATTGGAACCCCAACTGACTTAGAATGTTGCAAGGAGGAAGATGGAAGAATCACCTGATGGAGTAAGGCCTTCAAACACATTCTCCAGGAATAGCAAGCTTGTGCCAAAGCACTTAGGGAAAGAAAAACTAATCTACAACAAAACAATGTGCACAAGCACTTGAAGGAATGAAAACCTAAGCTAATATTTATAAGGTGGAGAATTTACCTTTAGATAGCAATGCTTTAGATAGATTCCATTGACTGGAATCTACAGTTCTTCACCATCCAATGAAGACAATTGGAAAGCATTGTTGTCCTTACAATTTTCCTTGACCTTAGCTGAGAACTCACTTCTTCTTGCAAGAAATTTTTAATGATTTACTGGTCATTCTCTACTTGCCAACATCACATTGTTTCCAACACTGAAGGATCACAATCACTTGATGTTTGGCTGTACCTTGTCTTGTTGAATGCTTTCCACAATGTCAAAGGTCTTCTACTGATCAAAGTAGCTTGATTCTCCTTCTCCATTGATTGGGATGCCAAAACCCTCAAATAGTCTTCCATGAGATCCCACACCCTGTTCTTGTAGCACTTGATTAGATCATTCTTGGAAGCATGTTGTCCCCTGACCTGATTTACAATCAATTCACTGTCACCAAAGACTTGCAAGTTCTTTATTTTCTTCTTGATTGCCCAATGCATCCCTTGCACCAAGGCTTCATATTCAGCAGTGTTATTGGAGCATGCAAACTGAAATCTAAAAGCTGAATAGTACCTTACTCCTTGAGGTGAAACAAGCATGGCTCCACCTCCTGCACCTTGTCTACTCCTTGATCCATCAAAAAATAGCTGCCATACCTCATTGTCATCCTTGTGGTTTGGCTTGGTGATGCTAGGAATAGGCTGATTTTCTTCATGTATGCAATAGACCCCTAGCTCAGATTCTTCTACTTCTTGATAAGGATCAAAAGCATGTACCTTGTTTTCCCATTCATCAAGAGTTAGATCTGGGATGCTTCCAACCTTAGTGTCAGCTTCATCAGTGCTTGGGTGATCTTCTTGATCAAATGCTGAACAATTGGCATTGATCTGACTTGGAGTGTAAGGCTCAATGTGGAAGTTTGCAATAGGTTCAGACCTGATTGTAGCTTTAGTTCCATACCTTGTTCTGAACAGCATGTGTGACCAATCAGCAGACAAATACCCTCCAATCTTGGCTGTGAAGTCCCTTGACAAGCATAGGGCAAAGAGTGGTGGAAGGTCTATGACTGATACATCTTGTAAAACAACAACATTTGGACATGCATGCAAGGTAAGACTCAAGTTTCTAATCACTCCAACTATTGTTACTGCTGTCCCATCTAGCTGCACTACCCCTTTGGATATGGTTTCATACTGGAGCCCTAGCTGATCAGCTATTTGTTTAGGCATCACTGAGCTACTTGCCCCGGAATCTATCATGCAATTATGCACTAGCTGATTTCCAATGATTAATGAAACATAGAAAGGAGGGGGCTTCAACATTTAACCTTGCTGTCCTCCATGATTCCCTTCAGGCTGGGTAGCATTTGTGAGCACTTTCTCTTGCATCTGAACTTGCTGATTCGAAGTTGGCCAGTCCTTCATGGCAGCTTGTAGCAAATCTCTTTGGCCTGGGATAGATAGGGATTCCCACATTGATATATTAACATTTGTCTTCTTCATCTGATCAATGATACTGAATGGTGATGAAGGATCTCTTTGCTGTCCCTTGGTTTGCACATTCACTCCTTGCATGTGGGCAGCAACAACTGGTATTTGAGTTGGCCTAGGAGCTGTTCTTGGCTGCCCTTGTGCATTTGAAATTGGATTTTGCTTGCCAACCATTTGTGGAGCCATGGAAGGTTGTGGATTGGTTGGAGCTAATCACTGTTCTTCACCCAAATTCCTTCTTTTTGACCTTGTGTTGGCTGCAACACCTTGAGAGACTGTTTGATTCATGCCACAAAAATCCTCTGCTTGCCAATTTACCAACGTGGTGTCATTTGGGGCTGATTGCTGTTGGAATGTTTCTTGTTGTTGGTTGTTTCCTTGACTGCCCTCACCCTCCACACTAGTAGTTGTCACCATTAATGCTTGATTCAAAGCACCATTGAAGCACATGGATTGGTTATGAGGTTCATTGCATGGAAAACACCAATCATACTCCTGAGCAATGTTGTTTTGTGTTGGCACCAATGCCTTAGAGGCAGATATGGCATTTGGATTATAGGGCTGAAATGGTCTATTGGCAGGAGGCCTTGTTTGATTTATATTTGCAGCTGGATTAGGTGGTCTTTGTGGTTGGTATGGCTGCCTGTTAGGCTGAGCTTGGGGCTGATAAGAAGGTCTAAAACCTTGGGCTTGCTGCCTCTTGAGAGTGACCAGCTCATTGCCTAGGTTTTGCAATTGCTTCATGACTTCTTGAAGCTCATTTGGGGCACTTGGAGATGAAGTAGAAGCTTCATTTGAACTCTGATTTCTAGGAGTGGGAGAAGGAGCCAAATTAGGTGCTTGATTGGTGTTTGGGCTCTTTAAACTTGGAAACAATGGCATGGGAGGTCTAGGGGCTAGTTTTCCAGCTTGGATCAAACAATTTTCAGCCCTAATGGCAATGTTATAAGCCATAGGGATAGTTATGCCTCCCATGGACTGAATCAACATAGAAATATCAGAATTTAAAGCTTTGAGATAGTAGAGAAAAGCACCTTCTGCTGTTGGTCTGACTGCCACTGGAATTCTCTCCCAAGTCTTTTGAAATCAGTCAGCTGCTCATTGGGAGCTCTCTTGATGGTTGTCAGCTGCTCCAAAAGAGACAAGTTGTCTCCCTTCTCTCCAAATTGCTCATGAAGTGCTATACATAGCTGATTCCAATTTGTGATAGAACCAGCTCCAAGGCTTCTAAACCATTGCAATGCTTTCCCCTTGAATGAAGATGCCAGCAATTTGACAGCCACTTGCATCTCATTGATTTCATGAATTGCACAAAGGTTGGCAATGTCTTTAACATGATCACCTGGAGTAGTCTGATTTTCTCCAGTGAAGTATGGAATGTTCTTCAAGGCTGCAATTGGAATTGGATGTTGTGCATTGAGGGCAAGTGGGCTGCTGCCTGTGAAGTTGACATAGGGGTTGTTTTGTGCCATTCTAATTGGTCTTAAAACCCTTGTTGACTGAATGAAAGGCCTACCAGGTGGAGGAGTTGAGAGAGTTCTGTTTGGTGGAGATGGAGACCTTTGAATCCTTCTTCCTCTTTGCCTTCTTCTTGGAGATAACTGCAGGTATTCAAACAACACTTCTTCTTCTCCAACTCTTGACCTTGTGGTGATTCTTCTCATGAGTTTTCAGGCCTGCACTGCTGAAACCAGTTGATTCTTCCCCTTGGAGTCGCCAGATATGCAAATTATAGCTCTTTTCAAGCAAGAAAATTGCAGCAGATGCACATCAACTTTGCTGCAATAAAAATGAGACCTCTAAGGTCCCACTGGGCGTGCCAAAACTGTTGTTGCAAATCAGCAGCACCCCTGGATGCAAATCAAGGTTCTAAATGATGTCTTAGGCATCCAGTGTGATTGCACAACATGGAAACCTCTCTCCAAGTGTGGGACTTGTGAAAATGAGAGAGGAATCTCCAGATTAGAGGTTGGTTCCTCAAACTCCTCTGATTTAGATCTATATTTTGCACAACTACAGAGGTTCAGATCCTAATCCTACCCTAAATTGCAAGGAGACAGGGATAAGAAATGCAAAAATTGAAACTAACTAATGATGGTGATGCACCAAAGGAGTGGTGAAACATTTTTGCCATGTAAATAGACACAAATTCATGAAATGCAACAAGGGAAAACATACACAAGCTGATAGATGTAATTAGAGGTCTTAAAATGAAGTAAAACAATACAAACAGAGGACTGAAAGCATTCACAGAGTTTGCACTGTCATTTCCATGTAAAATCTCTTGCATTCCACCATCAAAGAGGTATAAACTTGCTACAATACTTGAAAAAGGTCTGATTCTTACAAAAATCACTTGCTGGAGGTGAAAGAAGAAGTTTGCTATGCCAAAAAGTGTTCAACCATGAAGAAATGAGCCAAATCTGGCTTTTACAGTACATGGGTCGAGCCCAGGAGAGAGAAAACGTGAAAAAACATGGGAGCCATTCCTCATTGAAAAAATGCATTAAAACAACATGGAGGTCCTTACAAACCCATACCCTAACATTTTTGACCATGCTGGAGAAGAATGCGACCCATTTTGTATTAAATTTGGTTGTTGAAATGTCATTTCTGGCCATGGACATGTACCAGAAGTGTTTTTTAATTTTCTCTCTCCAAACTGAACCAAAATTCAAAATTTACCATGGAATCATGTAGATAATTTCAACAGCTTTCCAATGATATAAAGAACGTGAAAATCTGAGCTCTGGATCAAAAGTTATGATCATTTGAAGATTTAGGGCAAAAACAGGCCAAAAACGGATCGGCGGGAAAAAATTTTTCGAATTTTACCTCTTTTTTGTCTTTGGAAATTTTTTTTCAAAAAAATCCCCGTGCTCCACTGGTTGGATGCCACGTGTCAAGCTCTGATTCACCACTGGAATTCTCTCTCCTTCTTCCTCCGTGGGTTTTCCTTTGAAAATTTTGACCTTTTTATACTTTGGGGAAAATTTCCCATTTTCCTCCGCACCCCGCCCTGAGCATGTGGACACGTGTGGCATGATTTGAACTGCCAGACAGGGGCATCGGGCTCTTCCTTTGCTCTTTGAATTTTTGACCTGAAACTTTGCCAAATTTTTGAGTTTTCCACCCGAGCTGAGCCTTCCTCCCCTGTGTCCACCTAGGACACGTGTCCTATTTCTATTCGCCTTTCAGGGCCCTTGAGTTCCTAAAAATCCCTTTGAAAATTACACTGAGGCACTTAGCAGACTTTTTCTCCTTTCTCCCCCCAAAAATGAGCTCCCTGGGTCCCACTTCTGCCACCTGTCATGTTCTAGCATTGGCTCGAGAAAATCCTCAAATTTCCCCTTAAAAACTCGGCCAAACTTGACTTAGCGATTTTTTAGGATTTCACTCCCCCGTCCTTCGGTTGATTTTGAAGACACGTGGCTCACTATCATTGGATGCAGGCTTCGCGGGCCAATTTTTCATTTGAAACCTTTGTCTGAAAAACTTGGTAAAATTTCCAATTTTACCTGGCCCATGCTTGACCCTCCTTGGCCACGTGGCGAGTTCCTATTGGCTTGGGCAAAACTTTTCAAAATTTTTCAAAAGTGGAAGCGGGTAACTTGTAGAAGCCAAAATTTTCATTATGCCTCCCCTTGTGACACGATTGTCACGCTGTGACTAATGGAGTAAATTTGGTAAATAAGAGGATGATTGTAATGGGCCAAATATTTTAGAGTCAAACGGGTCCCAAAATTTTCTAGAACATGATGATACCTTGACCAAAACATTGGAAAATTTTCCAACTTGGTTCACCAGTTCCGACCTCCACTCCTCTGCCATGTTGCATTGATTTGACTGCGGGCCTCCAATGGGAAAATTTCCCACAAGACCTAATACGAGTGCTTCATACTTGAGAAATATGAGGAGTTAGTACAATCAAAATTTACCTTTTGAAAGATGAGAAGGCATGATGGTTCACCATCAAGAAGGATTTGAGTGCTTAAAAATAAAATTGAAGACCCACCCCACAAGCTGACACTTGGAACCATCAAGAACAAGAGTAGCCACATTTGATGAGCAGGGTTCATCCATTTTGGAAAGGGTAGCAATGGACTCATCTGGGAAGTCAAAATTAGAGGGTTGATCCCCGGAAATAGGTGCGTCAGCCAATTGGTCAGTGATAGCTTGTCCCTTGATGGAATTTTGATGGATGAATTCAAGGTCGATAGGTCAGCCAGTAAGAAGCATAAGCCAATGTGCAACACATTGATTTTGGTAAGGTTTGGCATACATGAAGTGTAAGGGGTCGGTATTGGTTATGACATAGGTTTTTTGGTTGAGTAGGCAATGTTGGAGTTTTATGGCAACGAAAACTAAGGATAAGAAAAGTTTTTCCACATGGGTGTATCTGGTTTCGTAGTCCAAAAGAGTACAACTTATGTAATAAACTACCTGCTCCCTATGTTGTTCATCACGATGAGCGAGCATGGCCCCTAAGGAGTGGTCGGTAGCAGAGATGTATAGGTAGAAGGGTTGATCATCTTTAGGTGGAATGAGTATGGGTGGTTGGAGAAGGTATTGTTTTAAGGCCTCAAAAGCTTTGTGGCAGTCATCATCCCATTTAAAGGAGACATCCTTCTTGAGAAGATGATGAAATGGTTGACATGGATTAGAAAATTGTGAAATTAAACGACGAATAGACTGCAACTTACCTTGTAGGCTATGGAGTTGTCTAAGGTTAGTGGGTGGAGGAATTTATAAGAATGGCCTTGACTTTAGCAGGGTCAACTTCTATACCACGCATAAGGAAATGATAAATCCCTAGGAGATTTCCTGAGAGAATTGCAAAGACACACTTCTTTGGCTGAAGGTGAACACAATACTTAATGAGGTGGTCAAAGATGGTTTTTAGGATGACAAGGTGCTCAGAGCGGCATTTAGATTTGGTAAGGCGATCATCCACATAATCTTCCAATATACGGTGCATGATGTCATGGAAGATGTAAGTCATAGCCCGTTGATATGTAGCACTAGTGTTTTTAAGGCCAAAAGGCATGACTCGATAGTAAAAGGTCCCCCAAGGGGTGATGAATGTGGTTTTGTGTTGATCCTCTGGGGCAAGCAAGATTTGGTTATAACCCGAGAAACCATCCATGAGTGATAGCATCTCGTGACCAGCGATAAGGTCAACTAGTTGGTCAATACTGGGTAGAAGGAAAGTCATCTTTTGGGAAAGCTAGGTTAAGGTCACGAAATTTTGTGTAAATGTAGAGTCCCCTATCACCTTAGTGATAGGGACAATGTTATAAATCCATTGGGGATAATCAATGGGTAATATGAAGGAAACAGAAAGAAGGCAATGAATTTCTTCTTTGACCAGAAGAGCAATGCGAGGGTGCATTTTCCTCAGCTTTTGTTTGATGGGTTTGGCATCGGGAATGGTTACGATATTGTGGACCACTATGGTGGGGTCAATACCAGGCATGTCAGCGTAAGACCAAGCAAAAGCATGGTTATGATATTTTAGAAAAGAAGTGAATGGCTTCCTGTTCAGTAGCATCTAAAGATTGGCCGATCTTTAGAATGTGCGGGTCATCCTGAGTATGAATTTTGATTTTGATAGTCAATTCATTCAACATGGTTTGTGTCTCAGAAGGTAACGACCGATGAATATATGAGTCTTCTACACCAAGGTAGGTGAGTATAGATTCATCATCCTGACATTGAACGACATTAATTGAAGGTGTATCATCATCGATCATTTCAGGATACAGGAAGGGAAGAGAGAAGAGGGAGCCTCGTCTCTCATTGATAAGTCAGAGGCCCTAAGGAAATGGTGTTTATGAAAAAAAAAAGTTAGGAGGAATGGATTCAAGATCCATCGACTTCATCAGGTGAAGGTGGTGAAAGGTGGTGAAGAAGGTGGAGAAGGTTGATATCCTCAATGAGTTCGATGCGAGCCTTCTCAGTAGGCAGTTCAGCAAAGTCGATATCACTACGGTCATTACGTTTGTGGGTAGTGCATGGAATAACAATGTGATGGCATTGCTCATAAAATCCAAAACCAAAACCCTTCCATGCACATCAGTGTAGGAAGGTGTGGGTGAAATGGTGATTGGTGAGTGACTGGAGGTCGGTAGAAAATGGGTGGGTTTGTGATGGTGGTTTAGGTGTATAAGTGGTAGTATCAAGTCCCCCATAGGTGAGATTGGTGCGAAGGTGGGGAGGACCGTAAAGGAGAAACTCTCCTATGCAGTGATCAAAGTGAGGGTGTTGGTGAAGCTTCCATACTCTTGTGGAGTAAGGAATGTGTTGACATTATATAGGCGATACTCCCCTAGAGTGAGGCGTTGAAAAATGCCTTCCAAGGGATCAGTGGTTGATATGTGGGTAGCTGGGATAGATAATGTGTTAGAGATTCAATTGGAGGTAGAGCCAGCTGATTGGGAGGCTGATGGGTCAGCAGTGGAAGTTTGTGGCAGTGGTAGGGATGGAGGAGTTAGGTGTGGTTGAGGTAGCGGCAGTACTGGTGGTGGAGCTGTAGGTAAAGAGGAAGTGTTCATGGATGAAGATGCCTTAATGGGTATAAGAATGTCATTGGGTCAGTAAAGCATGTTGCAGGTTTTGAAAGGTGATGGGTCAACCTAAATGGTATAGGTGTGTCCTTCATGCTCAAACTTTACACAATGATGCAAAGTGGAAGGAACATAACCCATGACATGAATCTCAGGGTCAAAACATACTAAGAAACATGTTATATTGAAATTCCCCCTCCAAGACGTAAAATAACTCTGGAATAGTGTGGGGGCCCACGATGAACATGGAGGATGATGGTGCCAAGTGTAGAGGTGATAGCATCATTAAATGAACACAACATGATGGGATGTTTATGCATGTAATTGTCGGGTATGTGCATTTGGTTAAATGCATGGGAGGAGATGATGTTAAATATTGCATCCCCATTGATCATAACATGTCGTACATGTATATTATCAATATGGATGGAGATGAAAAGGGCTGGATTAGGGTCATCAGTTTGGTGCAGTGCGATCTCTTCATCTGAGAAGCTGAGGGTGGCTACTTGGTGAGTAGGTGGAGGTGTAGAAGAAGGTGGTAATTTGGTGAGAGAGGCTACATGATGAGGTGTAATAATGGAGGCTACGGGTGTAGGGTCATTGGGTAAGACCTCAATAGACTGAAGAACCTCCATGAGAGCTTGACGATGGGATTCTGAGGTTTGGATGAGGTCATATAGGGACATTTTGAGGGAGGATTGGTGTAATTGTTTGAGCATCGCACGATGTGTAACCCCATTGGAAATAGGATATGTGGGGCCACAGATAGTGACTTTAGGTGTGGGTGCAGATGGTATGTTGGGTATAGGGTTGGTCGGTGGGTCGGTTGCCTTTTCCTTGCCTTTGTCCTTCTGAGTGTGGGTAGCAACGTGGATCATGTTGATTTGAGGTGGGGAGGTAGGTGAAGTAGGTGAGCCATGAAAGGTATAGTGATAGGAAGGGAAGAATCCAAGAGGTGGGAAGGAACCTTGTGAAATGAGTTGGGCACACCGACATTTGGGTGGAGGTTTGGTGAGTTCTCTGATGCGAACCATGTTAATTTCAAATCTTGGAGGTGGCTCTAAGAGTTGTGGGGGTGGAGGTCTTGGTCACTGAGTAGGCAATGAGGGAAGAACTATGGAAACTGGTGTTGGTGAAATGGGGTCCTCATTGAGAAGGTCATCATTCGTCAAAGTTTTCTTCAGGAGGACATAACTAGATAAGAATGGTTTTTAAGGCCTTATAATTCTCTACATCGTGTCCTAGCACATGATGGTAGGCACAAATTTTGGTTTCATCGAACCCTTTTGGTTTAGGTTTGAGTGGGTCGTAAGGTCAAAGAGGTGGTAATGTGATGAACAAGAGTTTCGAGGAGGTTGGTTAAGATTTTGGCATAGGATCCTACTAGTGGATCACAATGGGAAGTGAATGTGGGTTTGGGTGCAGGTGCGGCTAATTGTATAGGAAGGGTCTTTGCAAGAGGGGGAGTGGGTTGAGCCATGGTCTTAGGTGTTGGTCATGTCTGTTTGGGTAAGGGCATGGTAGATGAACTAGAAATATATTGTGTAGTTTGTTTGACTACCTTATTGGAGGGTAACGGATTTTTGTCTTTAGGTTGCACCTTCTTGGGTAAAGGTGATATGGGTGCACACGAGATTTAGAGGGAAAAGTAGATGGTGGAAGAGGGCGGGTTACCCATGGGGATAACCGAGGTGCTGTGGAGGTAGATGGCATAGGTCGTGTAGGAGGTGTAAGGGAAAGGGAATGAAGTGTCATGGGTAGTGAAGAAGTTATCGATGGTATTAGAGGTATGGGTGGTAAAAATGTTATAGGTGTGGGCGGAAGTTGTGTTAGGCACTTGGGTATATTAGAGGTCTGTAAGGGAGGAATGGGCTTTTGTGTTTTTAGTTTACCAATGGGTGGAGGTTTCTTAGCCAAGGTTGAGGGGTGAGGTCCTAAGATGGATGGAAGGGGTGAAGGTGATGAAGGTGTGATTGGCGAGGTTGGGGTATGAGATCTAGGGGATTGGTTCTTCTGTTTGGGGGCCAGATTAAGTTTGGTGTTAGTTTTGGAGGATGTAGCTAAATCTAATTTGATGGGTGGATGAGTAAGGCTAGCCGTTGGGATGACCCCTAAAGTAGTAATAGGTTTAGGCAAGGAAGATGATGTAGGGTGGGTTTAGATGTAGATGCATGTTGGGTTATGGGTAGAGGTGTAAGTTGAGCCATGAGTGGTATCATGGGAGAATTTGTGATAGTTGTGGTTGTGTTTGGTTTGATTGGCCGAAATACTTTTGGATAGATAGTGGAGGTGTCAGTGAGTGACATCTGCATTTGTGTTGAGATAGGAAGTAGAAGACACCCCCAAAGTAAGGCTCTATCCACATAATCCAGGTGGTCGGCTAAGCATGAGAATGACACTGTAGTGGGTGGGGTTGATGTGGATCCAATGGTGATTCCTGTAAAATGTGTTTTAGAAATGGGGAATTCACTAGCTTCAGCCTCTGTGGGTAAGAGAGCCGAAAGTAAGTCAGCAGGATCTTGGGTGGCTGATGGAGAATGGTCACCTAGAGGTAACGACATTTCTACTGGATCTTTGATAGGTGGAGGAGATGATGGGTGCTCCTCTGTGGGTGGAGGAGATGAACAAGGGTCTCCCGTGGGTCAGAGAGGTACTGCTGGTGATGGCTCTCTAGGTGGAGAAGCCAAAGGTGAAGTGGTCTTGATGTTAACAGAAGGCTCCTTCACAGTGTGAGGGAGGAGATGAAGGGTGTTCCTCTGTGGGTGGAGGAATAGGTGAAGTGGGTTCATGTGTAGGTGGAGGACTTCGGGCTAGGATTTCCTCTATGGAAGGAATATGAGGTAATTGGGAAGCAACTGGTGTGTCACTGAAAATAGCATGGACCTCATGGGTATGGCTATCATTAGTTGAGGTCTCTCCAGTTTGATCAGAAGAAGGGGCGTGATTAGGAAATGGTTTCTTGAAGATGTGTAGGTTTTGATTGGTAGGTGCGTTAGGATTATCCAAGACTAACTTGCCGTTCTCGAGCATTTCCTAGACAATGTTCTTGAAAGTGATGTAATTTCCATCATTATGACCTTTTACCTGATGATAGTTGTAGAAGTCATGCTCTTTGTACCATGCAGGTGTGGGGCGAGCAGGATCAAAACCAGTGTGTGGTTTTATAGGAGGAAGGGTGATGGCTCCAGCTTTAATGAGCTTTTCTAAGATAGAAGAATAAGGCTCCCCAATTGGGGTGTATTTCCATTGTTCTCATTTGAATTGAAAGGTATGGACAAGAGAAAGATTAGATGAGGGCTTAGCCTGATTTGATGGATGAGCTGGGCCGGCCTTGAGTACCACTGTGTTAGTGGTTCCCTTGGATTTTGAATAATTATTTTGTGGTTTCGAAGAAGAAGAGGTATCATTTGACTTAAATGTCGTGTTCTTATTGCATAGTTGAATTTTCTTTTCTTCGATGGCCTGAATCTCTAGCTTTCGTGCCATGGTGAATGCCTCATCGAAGGTTTGGAAAGTCTGCACCTGCAGGGTCAGTGAGATATGTCTAGCACAAGCCCGAGTAAAGAGCTCTATGAGTTCAGTTTGTGGTAATTGGAATGTGAGTTGATTGATCAGGCTACGCCAATGAGCAACAAAATCTGTGATAGACTCGTCGTCATATTGACGCGTAGAGTAGAGGTCAGTCATGGTAACCTTCTTAACAACGTTGATGGAGAAGTGATCCAAGAAGGCTTGGGCTACCTGATTAAATGAAAAGATAGAATGTCTAGGTAACCCACTATACCAATCTAATGCAGACGTAATCAGAGACATGGGAAATGTCCTCAGAAGTAAAGCATCATCATGGGCGATCAGATAACACCCATGTTTGAAAGACCGCAAATGTTGTTGTGGGTCCTCTTTGCTATTGAAGTGGTTAAATTTAGGCATCTCCCAATGTACGGGATATGGATGAATAGGAATAGATGGGTGTATGGGCTCATTGCAAATTTCATCGTAGGTGAGAGAGTTGCGCGAGCCGGAAACCGATGCCTCCAGTGTCTGCATCTTGTCCATCATTAACTTGATGAGGTCATTGGTAGGTGGTGATGGATGGGTACCTCCTGTAGCATAAGAGGGTTGATGTTGGACATATGATGGATGTGGCATTCCAGTATATGGCGATGCCACATAGGTAGGTTGGGAATGAGGGAGTGAGATAGGGGGTATGTACCCCAAATGAATGATGGATGAAACGGGAGGATGTTGATAGTATGTATATGGAGGTGGAAGGGTCAAGGTAACCCTAGTGATGGGGGCTAAGGACTTTGTGAAATAGAAAGGATTAACATGGAATGTTTTGAAATGGGGTAGGGGTCATCGACACTAGGGGTGGTTGTGTTGCTATGGGTATATGTGAGACAATAGGCACAGATGAGGTTATGTTTTGGGTGGTGGATGAAGGTATAGTGGATGTTACGGGTGCAATAGATGTGGCAGATGTGGTAGTCATAGGAGGTACAAGGCCTAGCTATGAAATGACTAGGGGCAAGGTAGATGCGGGTAAAACAGAGCTAGAAGGGACTAACACTGAAGTAGGAATGAGTGTCGGGGGGATAGATATGGGCATGCCATATATCAACTAACCTGAGGCATCTCGAGTGGATGAGTGGGAAAGATAGAACTATAAGGCGGCAGGGTTCTGGTCAAGGAGTCGTGTGAACTCCTTGTCCCCTGTGGTGATAGTGATAGGTTAGGTAGGATCCATGGGTGATAGAATGGAAGGTGGTGAAGGACTAGGTGGGAGTGGTTGACAACTAGCATGGAATATGAGGGCATTTTATTGGCTATGAGTCAACACCATGTGAACAAGTACTGATGTGGTAGGACTACTTTCTGTAAATGACACAAAAATACAACAAAAATAGGAAAAACAAGTAGTGGTAGGTGGATTAGGTACAAAATGTTAGCTAGAAATTTGAACAGGCTAACTGATGCCGGTTAGGGTAAACCGACGTCGGTCACAGGTAATCGAGGTCGGTCATTGTGGAAAATGGATAGTTTTCCAAAACAAGGAAAAAGGCTAATAATCTGCTAGGTAGATAAGATGTAGATGGATTTTATCAGGACAGAGAAGATGATGAGAGTTACAAAGACTCTGAATAACAAAGAATATGAAACAGGTGTCCTTTTGGGAAGGTTAACCAAAAGAACACTAAACCGACATCGATTGGGTAAAACCGGTGACGGTCAGAGGGTAACCGATGACGGTCGTTGGACCGACACTGGTTACTGTGAAATTGAAACAAAGATGAAGAAAAGGTGTGGTTGTGATTTAAAATCAAGTGTGGAATGAAACCCAGAATTTTGAGAATTATGAAAATGGGGTCCATGCACACTCAGACAAAGTTGGAATACACCAACTATGATAAGGAGCGTGCAAGGAGAAATAAAAAGATGAAGAATGTGTCCTCTCACCTCAAAATGCAAGCCAAGCAGAAACACTAAGAAAAATATGATCCTAAGAGTGCTCTTTCCTTTATGTTTGTTCAGCTTATGCTATTTAGAAGACTGACTCATGAACTTTAGAATAGATTTTTTGGTGAGGAAGGCTTCCTACGAAGAAGGAGATCTAAAGGGAGAGGTTTCAGGTATGTTATGGTGGGGGTGGGCCGTCCTCTGAGATAATGACTCGACAGAAGTAATGAGCTAGGTGCCCATTGTGTCATGATCGTGTGATCACTTGCAGCGTCTCCCGGGTAAGATGTTGTTTAAGAATGTGTATATTTTTCAATTTTGTGATGTTTGGTAAGACTCAGAGAGAGAGAAAGAGAAAGGAAGTGCTTTTCTATGATTTGTTTTTCAACCATCAGCTGGGCATGACTTACAGCGTATAGGTTTCCCTCATTTAATGTGAGCTAATGCAGTAAAGAAGAATGAAATGCAGTTGATTTTAAGCCCAAATCAAAATATTGAATTTGATGACACAA
This sequence comes from Taxus chinensis, assembly GCA_019776745.2. Taxonomy (NCBI): domain Eukaryota; kingdom Viridiplantae; phylum Streptophyta; class Pinopsida; order Cupressales; family Taxaceae; genus Taxus; species Taxus chinensis. The sequence continues at coordinate 391,636,706 of CM034157.1, forward strand.
AAAGATGAACAAGAGAGAGTATGATCTTTCACTAATGCAGTACAAATGAAAGAGAAGAAGAGTTATTTTTATAGCACCAAAACACAATTGCTTTGAGACAAATAGAAAGAAGAGAAGATTCCAGGGGAGAAATTTTAATGTGAGAACCTTTCAGAAAGGAAACAAACATATAAATTTTCACCTAGAAATGAAGAAATGCAAGGAACCCTGAATGGGTCCCACCGGGCATGCCAAAATGTTTCACCTGATTCTTAGAGTGTTTCTTTGAATATTGATGAAACAGATAAGGGTAAATGGGCTAGGAGGAATACCTATTAAAGATAGTTAAAGGTTGTTGCGTGCGTATGAATTATTGATCCATAGCTAATTGTGAGAGCTTCCTTTTGGCTAGGAGGAACTACCTAAAATGAACAACAAGACCACCAAAAGAAAGTTAAATAGCATATACAGTGGACTGCCTAGTGTATGCTAGTTCCAGGAAGTGTGATACTCCCTAGAAGGCTGTCAATCCACTGTTTAAAACAATTCAATGTTAACAATAAATGAAATCCTACTGTAGTTAAAATGATTTAGGTATCTCATTCGACTACAATAAGCAAATTCGTTCACAACAGGCTAAGCTATGATTGAATCTGAAGGGCAAGGTCTCTGTCAGAGTACTGGTACTGGTCAGGGTCTGGTTTTGGGCTGTTTTGGGTATTTGGTGGGGATTTTAGGTTTTGTTCTTAGTCTAAGGGTAAAACATAGAGACTGACGTCGGTCTAGTGTAACCGATGACGGTTTAGGATGGACCGATGACGGCCATGGGTAACCGGAGCGTCGGTACAGTTCAGGTGACAGAGGAAACTTATTAAAATCTTGGTGTTGAGGACAGATCTGAGGCTAAATGGAAATGGAGAGGGTAATGGAAAGGTCTGTGGAGATCTTAGGTATACTCAGAGGTGTTTAATAGTTAGGTATGGGAAATTTAGTGGTGTGGGTGAAGGAATGATCAAACTTGCATGAAGGTAAATGGTGGGAGAATGGGGGTGCAAGTAGAAACTGATAATAGAGGTAACAAGAGCCTACTAAAATGAAAGTAGATGATTGTTGGTTAACAAAATACTTACTATTGTATGAGCTTGATGGCTGGATGGCAATGGAAGTTGATCAGATGGATGGAATTTGGTGTGGTGATGGTGCTTCCCTGGATGCTCCTGTGAATGCAAATGGCTCTGTGATCACTTCTGATGCTGGTTGTGGATGTTCTGATGCATGTGCGAATGCTGGTTCTACTTGCATGTAGCTCTGGTTTGTCTCTTTCTCTGAAAATGTGCCAACCTCGAAATAAGGTTGTTTTGGGGAATAAATGGTAATTGAAAATGGTTCCGTGTTGACCGGTGGCAGTTTAAGGTGACCGGTGTTGGTTATGGCAGGATTTCCTAGGTTTACTAAAATGAGCAGATCCCCTTGATTTCTTGGATCTTGTTCATTTTTTCCCTCATGGATTAGAATGGAAGCTTCTTTCTAATGGGTGGGAATGTGGTTAGAGGGAATGTAGGCTTTGATTTTTAGGGTTTAGGTAGGTCTTAGTTAGTTATGGCAACATACTAAGAATAGATTTGGGGTGAGGTGGCTAGGTGAGGTGTATAGGTGAGGTGGTGGTGTGAGAATTATCTCAATTAGGATATTTAAATAATAAATATTATGAGATCATGAATTAATTTAATTAAATTAATATTAGAGTGGGGTGTAAGGGGCCATGGTTAGGTGAGTGTGTTCAAGGTGATTATTTGATGAGGGACCAAGGGGAGTGTGACCCAATTTTGGTGTCTATCCTTCTACAATTTTTATCTCGACATGGATCAGGTGCACATGTTTCATTTTTCATTTGTGTACTTTACATTTACATGTTTTTACACATATACACATGTGTCTTATTATTGCATTTTTACACATATATACATTCGTATTTGACTACTTGATCAATTTCTCCTTACAGGTCCGTTCGTATGAGAAAAAAGTAGTCAACAAAAACTACTACAACAACAGGGGCAAAAACAACAACAACACTTTGCGGTAGCACACTACAACACACACATCACATTTACATGTAGGTACACTTCACTATGCAGAAACTACACGCACGTTTCCACCCTAGGTTGATGTACGCCGGAAAAGTGACAAGCGAGCGTGGGAATCTACAGGTAACTCTTCCACGTACCCGACCTCCCGAGGTCGTGCCGAGATAGCCGGTGGGGGTGGAATATTCGTGGGATGCAGAAAGACTAGTTAGGCAATCTAATGTCTTCGACACGCACTAGTGGAATTTGTGAATCTAAGGCAAAGAAGCCCCTTCTAACCTGGACTGGTGTGATAGATCGATCGGTAAGGATGACCGTTCGAAGACTCCAATCAATATTGAGCTCTGGGTGTGATTTGATCTATGGGTTGTGGAATACGTGGAAAATGACTTGGGATAGTTTCGTGTATGTCTCCAGATAAGGTCATATGGTGGATGATGAAAACAATTGACTTTACGGATAATTTTCTGGCCTAGTCCAGAATTCTCTAGCTTCGTTAGCCGCTATATCCAGTAAGGACAATTGTTCGATGATATAGATGGGTGGAAGTGGAGTGGATTTGGAATACTAGTGTGCGTAGGCCAATGTCTATATCTGATTGACTTGTGGATTCGTTGGGCTGTGAGATCTTGTGGATGATAACCATGGACTCTTGGATGTTGCGGTTCCTGTTATGGTCATACGTACGAAATCAAGTCCTAATCCCTAGTATCCAGTAATCGTACGCTTTCTCAGCTTCTATGTTTAGGACCAACAACTACGTGATTTTCTCATAATATCTCACAGGTGTTCGTGCAACTTGGATCCTTAGACTAGTATCTATATCTATGAGAGTGTCTCCTGCACCCAGCTGTGGGACCAAAGGATCACAACCAAAGGTTTGTTCCCTTTCAAAGCCTTCTACAGTCATGCGAATGTTTGCCTAGGGTAATCTGTAGTTTCGTTGGTTTGACCAAAATGTGTGTGCTTGGTCGTCTTCTATATTTAACCCTCTCAACTGAGAACTGATTAGTTGTAAATATGTTGTTGTTTGGAATACTTGTATTCTGAGATTTTGGTCTATGTCAACTATTTCTGTGATGAGGTTTGGTTGAGGCACGATTGGCTTGAATATGTATTCTCTGGGCTCCCGAGGTCCCGTGATTGTCATACGAAATGTAAATCTAACTTATAACAGAGCAAATTCTAACTACATAGAATAAACCTAAAACATATGTAACCTCTACTGTTCTAAGAAATATCTTAAGAATTTTAGTAAAGCAGCTATTTAAACATATCTAGAAATAACAACTAAATAACAATTTAAAACAAACAAGATAACTGAGTGTAGTTATTTGTCTGTGCATTTTGTAGATTTATTCTAAATAATGCAATAACTCATCTAATCTATCTGCAAGATTCTCGATCCTACCTCAAAAGTGAGGAGTGAATCATAGTCGCTCAGAAACTATCAATCCTCACAGCTTCCCTGGCAATATCGAGAATTGAATTTACTGAAATGAAGCAATTATCTACTCTATTTGATATGATTATAACTAGAACTTTGAAAGTTAAAACCTGGATTCCACATAACAATGGCGAATCTGATGGTGTGTGTGATCTTGTCCCCTCAGTATGATCTCCTCATTCTTTCATGTTCACGTGGATCCAGAAAAGCATGTAATGCTAGCATCAACAGGAGTAGATATTGGGAAAAGGATAGCTCAGAATGCAGACCAAAATTACGAGTAGGAGAGGGATAGCGCAAGAGTACAGAGCTTGGCTTATGCGATTCCTAGGGGGATTTTACTACGAGTCATGTGACATGAAGCGACCAGAACTTGAAACTATCCTGTTTGAAGAGCCAAACCTGCAACTTTAATGGCTTCCTAAGCTATTCTATTCCAATGGATTGGATAAAACAACAACACTGTTTGCACAAGTTGGATATGTGGCTTACCAATAGCTGAATAAATGCTAAATGAGCATGTAAATGAATTAAAAGCAAGTTGCTCTAAGACAAAATTATAGCTAAAGACTGAATGCAAAGAGAAATTCAAAGACATGAACTTCAGGCCTGGATTGAGGTGCAGACCTGGTTGGATAAAACAACAACACTGCTTGCACAAGCTGGGTATGTGGCTTACCAACAGTTGAATAATGCTAACCAAGCATGCAAAGGTATTAAAACTATGTACTTCTAAACAAAATTATAGACTGAATCTAATGCAAAGATCATAGCATTCAGAGGTAAAATTCAGAGGCCCTATTTGCTTGTGCACAAAGCCATTTATTTATAGCTTTCATTCACCCCAAAGATCAAAACCAAACTGAACTCTAAAAACCATAAACAATGGCCAAACACTATTCCAGGGGACCAAAAACATAAATGCATGCCCAAGTCGGCAAGGAAAGCTGGTGAAACGTTGATATTTTACGTGAGTCACATCAAAGCGCTTTCTGGAAAACACGTGCAGGACCGCCACTCTGAGCAGGGCGGCGGTTACAGGACCGCCGCCCTGATCAGGGCGGCGGTCACGAGACCGCCGCCCTGTAGGGCGGCGGTTTCGTCACTGAAGATCAAAAGGCCAAGGAAAGAGGGAAAAAGGGGAAAACAAAGGGCGCGCGGGGGCTAAGCGGGGCATGCGGGATGTTAACGCATACTCCGAGGGATTTTCCGGATCCTGAACACCTTGCAAGGAGACCTGTATCATCATTGGGGAGCTTGTTACACTATTTCGTTACAGTACAGTACCTTACAATTTTGGGTACGTACATATTGCCCCCTCGGAGAAGCGTTTTAGCCATGAAGAGGCATAAAACGGTGGGTCCGAGTATGGCAGTCCCGAAATGGGAAGTTTGGAAGTTATACCTTACACGTCTGTGTGTTGAAATGACGCCATCCAAAATTCCCGCTACCTGCAAAATGAAAAGAGAACTCAAGTGCAGATAGATACAATAGTTTGGAAAATAAACGCTAAAATAATAGGGAATGAGAATGTACCATTCGTGCGGGGATAGGGACTTACCTCCATCAGTGCTCCAAACCTGCGAAAAAGTCTTGTAAAACAAATCAGGGTGCTATATATATGAAAGTGGGCCCATTTTCCTATTCATTTGCGCAAGTTGATTTGATTGTTTTTGAGCTCTGGGACCCACGGTGACGGTTTCTTGTGTGAGTAGAGTCAAAACATCCGCAGCGAGATCGTGATCATGCCTCCACGTGCGGAACACCGCCCCGCTAGATCACAGGTTGGTTTTCTTTAATTTTGTGTTTTTCCCCCCTTAAATTTGAAATGCTAAATTTGTTGTAATGGGGGGGTCATTTTTGAAAATGTTAGTGTTAAAAGGTCCATCTAGGGGGGGGCGCCTACTGGGTAGGCTCCATTTTTAGGTTAAATGGTCTTTTTTTGCTTGTTTTTAGGCTTTTTAGATTAAAAACCCGCGTGGGTTTTCGGACCACGACCGCCGCCCTGGCCAGGGTGGCGGTTACATGACCGCCGCCCTGTTCAAGGCGTGGTGGTTACACGACCGCCGCCTTTAAGGCGGGCGGTTACAAAACCACCTCCCTGCTCAGGGTGGTGGTTTTGCACATAATGCAAAAGGAACTTATATGTGAGATTGCACTTGTATTTTTAGCCTTTCTATGCGTTTTTATGACTCTCTCGATATTGTTCGGATATTAACTTGCTCTGTTTTATGTGTTTTTGGGTGTATACAGGCGAGAGAGGAGTACATTAGATGGAGTAGGGAGAGAGAGAGTGATTGGCTCTCAGGGGTACTGGATGCCCTCTCACAGGACGAGGAGGACACACTATAGAGGGTTGGCATATTGCGTATATCACATGTGCCCCACATTGCACCATCTAGTCACATCCTTTGTGACCTATTTTCTTATTGGGATGTAGATCGGAACACCTTCCGACTGCCAGGGGTCCGTGGTGAGTGGACCATCACCTTAGAGGATGTCTACCGCATTCTGGGGGTCCCGATCATCGGGAGGTGACTTACACTAGAGACAGCAGGCTCCCGGGCACAGATTGCACAGTGGGCAGCATATATGGGAGATGCAGTCATCTCCATGGGGTCGAAGAAGGGGGTGAGAGTTCGATCCATTCCTTCTTTTCCTATCCCCGTATTTTGACAGGCCATCATGGGGATCCTTGCCTCGAGATTGATCGGGGACAAGGGAGGGGACACACTGTTATATTGTTGGGCCCCCATCATTGCACAGATAGAGGGGCATGGCCGGATATACGCCTGGGGTGCAGATATTCTGGGGACCACCTACCATGATCTATATAGGGTGGTCTGTTTACAGGGACAGTCATTGAGCCACCCAACTCTAGTCATGAGTTGGGTGTATGAGCATTTTGTCCCTTATGGCAGGGGTGTGGAGGTGGCAGATCCTGGGGCTGTGAGGGCAGCCAGATGGACGGACATGTCGGTGCTCAGAGCACCTCATCAGCCAGTTGCCTCCCTTACTACTGCAGACATGGAGGTGACACCGTACTGGCTTATGGCCGGCATATGGGGCGAGGAGACTCTTACCCTGATCTCCTGCTCCACCACAGGGCAGCTTATTGATCGAGTGGGACGAGTGGAGGTACATCCTTTCGGCCGGGTTCCTCAGCAGTTTGGCCTTCCATATACGGGTATGCTTCCCCCAGTGGCACCAGTTTACAGATCAGTTCGCGAGGTCAGAGGGGGGCCTAGAGGCCGAGGTTGGACAGTGATTACTCCTGGCATTCCTATTGCAGCCAGGAGGATAGTTCGTGCTAGAGGGAGAGCCGGTGCGCCTCGGGCACCTTTGCTTCAGATTGCTGCGGGTCCTGCTCATAGCAGCGATGACCCCATAGATATTGACTCCGACTCTGAGGAGTTTTCAGAGGGAGGGACAGAGGAGGAGACCGAGGACAGCGATCCTGAGTGGCATGACACTCAGGATATTATGCAGGCAGAGAGGGCTGAGCAGAGCGCAGAGAAGGACACTCTAGTTTCAGAGGAGCCACTCTCTCAGGGCCATGGTGGAGAGGATGAGTCTGTTGCAGGGCAACATGTTGCTCCTGCCACAGGAGCAGCCCCTCAGTCGGCAGCGGCATCCGCGGCAGGTGCCGGTCCCAGCGACCCATCTTGGATGCCTGGGGATCCGAGTAAGTTACCCTTTCTCCCTTTTAATGTTTATATGTATGCCCTCCTTAGTTGCTATTGTTGTATCTTTTAGCCTCTTGCTTGGTTTCTGATTTGTTTTTCTCCTTTGTTTGCAGAGACTGTTGACGAGTGGCGGGATTTGATCCGCAGGGTATGTACCGATTCCCTGATGATCCCCATGGACAGGACCCGTGCGGAGCTATCCGTAGATGCCGGGGAGCCCTCAGCAGCCGGTAGGCATACCGATGTCTTCGCTCCCGTTTGGCACGTGGCCAGGATGGTGTCGACCCTCCGCACAGAGTTAGCGGGCTACAGGACGGCTGAGCGCCTTATGAGGAGCCATTCTCATGGTGAGACCACGGCTGCCCCTCGGGACCCTGAGCCCTCCATACATTCAGAGCGCCGGCGCAGCCGGAGTCCTAGGCGTGGGCGTGCACCTTCGGAGGGGTCGCGCAGGGATTGAGAAGCCATTTGGCTCTCGTGCATTTTGTATTATATATTCTTTGTATATCACGGGCTCTTTGAGCATTTTGACCATGCTTAGAGCATGATGGCATTGTATATAAACATTGATTATTTATATATATGCATTCGTTTTTTGGATCAAAAGCTTGGCACTCATGTTTTCCTTTCTGTTTCTAGTTTCCTTGTGTATACTACGATGTATGTTTATATGCTTTTTAGAATGTATGCAATGGAGAACAGATGATGCAAATGTTTTCTTTCTTTTGGTATTTCATGATGCTGATACATGATATTGCAGATATATTGTGATTTTGAATCTTAGCTTCTGTGAGCAATTTGGATACCTCATGTTTGTTTTGCAAAGTGATGAATATAACCAGTACGATGAACAGATTAACTTGCCCCATTCCTAACTCCACGCAACTAGTAAGATGCGAGGGCTCATCACCGAGAGTTAAGAAGGGCACAAGTTATGAGGTGTGGTGAAACGATAGTGATGAAAGACAGACAAAGCTTTGGCGGAACCAAATTGGAAGCTACAAGCTTACTCTACCCGAATGACTTCATAGTTTAGAATGCACTTGCTTTGCGGTTTATCCAGACTTAGACCCGTAGATGGCCACATAGTAGACAAGATCTGGGTTTTTAGGATTTTAATTCTTTTGGAATTTTGAACATCTGATTCATCCGTTTTGGACTCAAAGTTTGAATTGTTTGTTTATGACCTTTAACGCTTGCTTTGTCAAGAGGACCCCCTGTACTTTGCCCCATGCTACTAGTAAGAAGCGTGGGTTTATCACCATGGGCAAGGCATAGGTGAGTAAGGGCATTTCCATCCTTTCCCAACCCTACGTCACTAGTAAGAGACGCAAGCTCATCACCGAAGGTTGGTGGGGCAAGGAAATGTGTAAATTTAAAATTTTCTGTTTAATCAGTTGTTGACTTGCTTGTTTGAGTAAAATGTCAGTATGTGCTTATTTCCAAAGAGATGTATATATGGGATAGATGTGACACCATGAAGCTTCTAGAATAGACCATAGGCAAGACACCTATCCTAAGAAGAAATCAAAGTGAGAATAAACTTGCAGATCTTGGTATGGTTACCGTTAAGACTTTGTCATGTTTGACTTTATTTGATAAAAGATTCTGAGATGATTTGATGATATATGAAGATGGAGAGGTATGATTAAAGAGCTTTATGCCAACAACATCACGAGTTTGTAATGAATTGCTTTGAGAATAGATTCCTTGATCACAATTTATGTAAGAAACAAGTGGACAGAATGATCTTAATCTATATGAAGATACAATGTAGATAATTATACAAGTAGTGCTAGTTGCTTATGCGTAGAATCGCTTGAGGTGGAGGGAATTGACTGTTTCACCAAATTCCTAACCTTCTAGCGTACATAAGAGGTAAGCACCATTTCCGTAGTCCTTCATGACTTGGTATGGGCCCAACCATTTGGGCCGGAATTTCCTTCCGTCGCTGGTCTTCTTGTCGATCCGGCTGTCTAGCCTTAGAACTAGATCACCTTCGTATATGTCGCGTTCATAGACCTTCTTGTTATACTGCCGGCACATTCGGTCAGCATAAGCTCTATGCCACTGTTCAGCATCTAACCTAGTTTCATCTAGGCTTTCTAGTTGGGAAAGACGTGCTTCTCTGTAAGCATCTTCATCCAGAATCCCTTGTAGTGAAATGCGGAGACTGGGTATTTCGACCTCAAGCGGGAGAACTGCTTCTGCCCCAAATACCAGCGAGAAAGGAGTTGCTCCCGTTGGTGTTCTTATTGAGGTTCGGTGGGCCCACAAGGCCGGATATAACTTCAAATGCCAATCTCGTTTGTTTTCTTTCACTGTTTTAAGGAGAATGGCTTTCAGTGTCTTGTTTGTCACTTCAGCCTGTCCGTTGGCTTGGGGATAATACAAGGAAGCCGTATGATGGCTTATCTTAAATTTATTGCATAGTTCGCGAACCTCTTCATTCTTAAAAGAAGTTCCATTATCAGAGATAATGATTTGCGGGATACCGTACCTGCAAATGATTTGGTTCAAAATGAACTTGGCGATCACAGAACCAGGTACAGTAGTAAGAGGCATGGCCTCCACCCATTTGGTAAAATATTCAGTGGCCGTGATTATAAAATTATGGCCGTCTGTGGATGAGGGAGAGAATTTCCCTATTAAGTCTAGACCCCATGTAGAAAAGGGCCATGGAGTAGTGATTGGTTGTAGAGCTTGTGCTGGCATGTGGATCTCATGAGAGAATTCTTGGCACTTACGACACCTGCGTACAAACTCTATTGCGTCATGTTCTAGAGTGGGCCAGAAATAGCCCATTCGATGTATTTTTCGAGCAGTGGCGTGGCCACCGAAGTGGCCTCCACATATTCCACTGTGAGATTCATGGAGAATCTTCTTGGATTCCTCTGTGTCGACACATCTTAGGAGCATTCCATCGAATGCTTTTCGATAGAGCACCTGCTCTATAATGACGTATTTAGCTACGATTATGCGTAACCGCCTTCTCTGTTGCGGTGTAACTCCTTCTAGGTACATATGGTCCATGATATAATTAATGATATTAGTGTACCAAAGACACTCAGAGATAGAGGGTCGGGCTTCGATGTAGTATACGCACTCATCTGGGAAGTCTAAATCTACTAAATCGCCTCCGTCTAATGGGTTGTCAGCTAACCAATCTGTGATGATTTGTCCTTTAACCGACTTCTGATTTACAAATGTTAATTCGAATTCTCCCATTAAGGTTATAAAACGTCCAGCCTTTTTAGACAATGACCCTTGTGTGAGGAAAGTCCGTAAATGGTCCATTTTTACCATGACCCTCGTTTCTTGATTCAGCATATAATGTCTTAGGCGTTTAGTAGCAAAGACTATGGCAAGGCATTCTCGTTCTGCCTGTGTATAGCGTGTTTCATAGTCGAGTAGCATTCGGCTGATGAAATAAATCACGTGTTCTCTCTTGTTATCGTCTTCTTGGGCCAACATACAGGCCAGCGAGACATTGGTAGCTCGTGAATATAGAATTAACGGGTGATCTAGCTTAGGTGGCATTAGCGTAGGTGGTGATAATAGGAAACGCTTAACTGCATCAAAGGCTTCATTGCAATCTTTGGTCCAATCAATGCTATAGTCTTTCTTGAGTAAATTGTTGATTGGATGAACGACGAAGCTTAAGTCTGGGATGAATCTTCGGATTGCACCCAGCTTTCCGAGAAATGATATGACTCCAGATTCATTTGAGGGTGGAACCATTTCGAGGACAGCCCGGATTTTGGTTGGGTCAACATCTATCCCTCATGATGATATGATATAACCTAAGAGCTTCCCTCCCGTTACACCAAAGATGCATTTCTCTGGGTTTAGTGTGACTCCGTATTCTATTAAGCATGAAAGAATGACGCGGAGTACTTCCGGATGGTCATAACGTTTCTTGGCTTTAGCTAATAAGTCATCTACATAAGATTCCATGATTTTATGAATTAGATCGTGAAATATGTATGTCATGGCCTGGTGGTATGTAGCACCGGTGTTCTTGAGACCGAATGGCATAACAGCGTAGCAATAGGTTCCCCAAGGAGTTATAAACGTGGTTTTAGCTTGATCTTGCTCAGATATTCTGATTTGATTGTATCCCGAGAATCCATCCATGAGAGACAAAAGTTCAAAACCAGCTGTTGCATCAACAATAACATCGATGGATGGTAATGGGAAGTCATCCTTAGGACATGCTTTGTTGATATCTCAAAAATCTATGCAGATGCGTATCTTTCCATTCTTCTTGAGAACGGGAACGATGTTAGATACCCATTGGGAGTAGTCGACTGGCTTGATGAATCCTACCTGGAGGAGTTTTATTACCTCCTCCTTTACCATGAGAGCTACCTTGGGCTTCATGGGTCTTGACTTTTGTTTAATTGGCTTTGCATCTGATTTAGTGACGAGGTTGTGCACCGCAATGTGGGGTGCGACTCCTGTCATTTCCTTATAATTAAATGCAAATGCCTTCTGATGTTCTTTGAGGATCTGAGTATGTATTTCCACTTCTTCTGGGGTTAACGAAGAACCTAGTTTCAATATTCTTGGTTCATCTTCTGTCCCGATGTTGACATCGATTGTTTCTTCGATCAAAGAGGCGTTACCCTCTTCGAACTCAGGTGGTGCTGGAGGTAAATCCAAATCATCCCCGTTTTCTACTGCGTATATGCTAGGTTCTATTTGTGAGGGGAGATCCATCATGGGATTCCCGAAATAGGAAGACGAATGTGGAATTAAGGACAAATCTAGCATATGATAGGAGAGATGTAATGTTGCATAGGCGTGTAAGTAATCCAAGGTAGCCATATCACTATCGACACGGTCTAGGGTGGTAGATTCACTTCTGCTTGCAAGGGGATTTGTCATTGTTTTTATCAATGGTTCATCACGAATGGACACCGTGAACTGGGTATCTTCTAACTCATTGCTTGGAGTAAAACGTGATGCTGAAGTTGCTATTGAATCGGCGAGAAGATTTTTCTCTCGCGGGATTGCTTCAATGGATATGAAGTTAAATGCCTTGCTTAAATTTAATACAGCATCTTTGTAAAGCTGCAAGTGTTCGGCTTTAGTTTCATATACTTCAGAAACTTGATTTGCCACTAATTGCGAGTCTCCTAAGACTCTGATGTTATCAACACCAATTCTTTTGGCTAGGGTGAGGCCAAGGAGGAGGGCTTCGTATTCAGCGCCGTTGTTTGTGCATTCAAAGTTTAGCTTAAAAGTGAATGGGAGGACTTTCTCCTCGGGCGAAGTAAGAATTATACCTGCCCCCGCTCCGTAACGGCATTTAGCTCCGTCGAAATGGAGAGTCCAATACTTAGTCGGGAGTATAGATGTCGGGGCATCTGCTGCGTTTGCGCATTCTACTTCTACCATACAGAGGTCTTCTGCTGGAAGGGAACCAACACCTAGGGAACATCCTATGCCTACTGAATCAAATGGTAAGAACATTGGTGAATCTTGTTCTATTAACTCAACGATTTTTGCAGTAGTTCCTAATGATACCGTTTCTTTAGCTTTATTTTTGGGGGTTGGGGTTGTTTTGGCTATGCTGATAGTTTCAAGATCCGTTGTAGGTACCAACTTTTCCTCTGGTTTTGGGTCAGTGGGTTTATTAAGTTGGTTGGTTGGAAGTTCAAATTTTGAATGCACACCTGGTCTTTTCTTTAAATCAGCTAGGTGCAAATCGAAAGGTTTTGGATCACCTTTGGCTACAAATACCTTTCCTAGATGCAAGAATCTTACTTCTTGGAATAACGTAGAAGGGATTGCCTTCATTCGGTGTATCCATGGTCGGCCGAGTATCATATTATAATTAGTTTCCCGATCTATAATATAAAACTCAGTCAGGATTGTTTTGGGTCCTAAGGTGACCGGCAGTATTATAGTTCCTATCGAAGTGGCTTTAAGGCTATCATAGCCTCTCAATGTATTTCGCGTGGTGGAACAGTTTGTTTCCCCATATCCTAGTTTTTGGAGGAAAGAGAAAGGGACTATGTTAACTGCGGCCCCATCTGTCAACCATTGCCCGTTTTACATAGTTATTATAAACCCATACTTGTAAGTGTAAGGCTGGATCACCTCGGCGTGCGATCTCAGCATCTGTGGGCATTTTACTTATTTCGAATATAAATTCGACATCCTTGTCCGGCTGTCCCGGAGGGTGGATATCAAAATCTACTTGATTTACTTGTGTTTCAGGAGGTGGAGTGATGTTAATTAGGTGACCTAGACCTAATGCTTCTAAAAGAGCAGCTCTATGAGGAGGAGAGTTCTTTAGTAAATCCAAGAATGAAATGTGCGAGAAGGTCTTTGTTAGGTCACTAACTAAATCATAGGCACCGATGGGTTTTTCTACTATTTGTTGACTCTTATCTGTTTCTGGCAGATGACTTGGGCTTCGGTTGAGAGAAATATTCTCGTGTTCTTGTTATAGCTTCGATAGGTAGTTCAGCGTCTAATTCTACCAAACTGACTATCTTGGGTCTCGGTTGACTTCCTAACTGTGGCGCAACTGATGGATTTAGTGAAGTCGAGGCTTCGTGATCATTGTTTCCCGGTATTGCACCCTTGTTCATCCCAGTTGGATTTAGTCTGTTATTATCATGATTTGGGAGTGGATCGTTAAAGATCTTAAGGGGAGCATTCTGAGGGGAAACTGCTCCTGCTAGCGTGTTTGGTGGTGATGACACGGGATCTGCCAAAAACAAATCTGTGAAGAACTGTCTTTGTTCTTCTGGTAAACGTTGCATGAATTTATTGTAGTCACGACACGTTCTAGTATCATGACCCCGAATTTTGTGGAAACCACAATAAGAATTGGGATTGTAATTCCTGTTTTGTTGGTTTGGTGTATATTGTGGCCTAAAATTCTGATCAAACTGTTGCCTATTAGGATTAAAATTTTGCATTTGTTGTTTCTGGCTTTGGTTTTGATAACCAAATGAGCTTTGGCTTGGCCCTTGTATAGGATTTCACCGTCGTTGTTGTTGTTGTTGTGGATGGTTAAAATCCACTGTATTGATTGTTGGGGTAAAGTTGTTGTTTCGTTGGTTGTTTGTTTGTGATGGAGTATTGACAACATTTACCCTCTTGGGCTGGTCGGTTACTCCATCCGTTGTTACACCCCTAAGATTTTTGTTAAGGATTTTGGGTCCTTGATTGACATTTGTGGTAGTTGTAGTGTTCTGGCTGGAGGTGATTAACCTCCCGTTTGCTCCATATGTCTTACGACCACTATCTATCGCTGCTTGGTCTATTCGAAGAGCGCTCTCAAGTACTTCATCGTAAGTTCTTAGTGGGAACTTCTGAACTTATTCCTTCACCTCTTTGCTGAGAGAATGAAGGAATAAATCACATAGTTCCATCTGATCCATGTTTGGAGCACTTGCTGAAGAATAAAGAACTGTACGCCACCTCTGGATGAAATGGGTGACAGATTCGTTGTGTTCTTGTTTGATGTGCAAGAATTCCCTGATTCCTGTTCTTAACAGTTTGTTCATGTCGAAGGCCTTGATGAACTCTGATACGAGTTGTTTAAATGAATGGATGGAGGCTTCAGGTATTCTATAATACCAATCAAGAGCGATGCCTTCCAAGGTTTTGGGGAATATTTTAGCAACAACCCCATCCCAAGGGAGTAGTTCACGTATGGCTGTAGCGTAAGCTTTGATATGCGCGTTTGGATCTCCCTCACCTTTGTACTTGGGTAAATTGGGAAGGGGTCTTGGAAGCATGACGCTTCGTATGGAAAAGTCTAAGGGCTCTTTCAGATATTCTGAATAAGTCCCTATCACATAGGTTTCGACCATTGATGGTGGTTGCTGAGGGAGTGGTGGTGGGATGGGTTGTTGATATGGTGCAACGTATGCATTGGTAGGGGCATAGGGAAGTCCCTGTGTTTGAGAAAACATGCCGGGAGAGGAGAACATATCTCCTTGTGGTGATTTGGAGTACATGTTTAAGTATGACGGGGTATTGTCTAGTAATGGATTGTTTGATACTAGACCGGGAGGAATAGTGTTAGAGATGATGGGCCTTGTTGGCATTTGTTGTGGATACTGAGGAGGCATGCCTAACGTGCCTACTCCTGTGAGGAGATCTACTTGGCCAGAGTGATATGGAGGATTGGAATTTCCTGCTTGCATGAACTGAGGATTTTGACTTGCTTGAGCAAGTTCTAACCCTCTCACTTTTTCTACTAATGTTGAAATGACTTCATTTGGTGAAGTCACGGTGCTTTTCCTGAGCGGCGTTTGTTTTATACCTTGGTGTTGTATAGGCATGTGATATCCTGCTATAAACTGATCGCTATCTTGCCAAGTTTCTCCGAGAGTATTTCCTATATGCAGTGGCATAGAGGTATTTTCTTGAAAAGAGACCTCGGGTTGTATTTGTAAACCTCCTATAGGTGGGTACATACCCCGAGAATGTTGTTCACTCCTAGGATAATGTATTGACCGTTCATCATCTAAGACTAGATATGGGTCTGATTGTCTACTAATTTGTGGTCTAAGTAGCATCTGAGGAGATGAACCAGATTCTCTGGTAAACGTCATATTGTTCGAGCCTGAAGGCTCTGTTTGTTGCGTTCGAGGAGGTTGATCTAACTCCCCCGTTTGAAAAGATGAATTATATCTGATTCTTGGGGTTTGTGTTGAAAACTGATTAGTTGAATAGTTGTCGCCCCATACTGAGAGAAAGGGTGATGATTGTCTGTTCTGTTGGGCGTAGTATGCCTCAAGACCCAAGAGGGGTCTGCCATATTCATCGAATCCTGACATATTCGGGGGGTATATGAATACCCGCAGAATAATGGGAAGGGGACGAAGGTGGATGAGAGAAATAAAACTTCTCTAAAAAGAGAGTAGGTAAAATAGTTGTTTGTTTCATGTCGGGTTCACCATTTTTGTACGCCGGAAAAGCGACAAGCGAGCGTGGGAATCTATAAGTAACTCTTCCACGTACCCAACCTCCCGAGGTCGTGCCGAGATAGCTGGTGGGGCTGGAATATGTGTGGGATACAGACAAACTAGTTAGGCAATCTAATGTCTTCGACACGCACTAATGGAATTTGTGAATCTAAGGCAAAGAAGGCCCTTCTAACTTGGACTGGTGTGATAGATCGATCGCCAAGGATGACTGCTCGAAGGCTCCAATCAATATCGAGCTCTGGCGTGATTCGATCTATGGGTTGTGGAATATGTGGAAAATGACCTGGGATAGTTTCGTGTACGTCCCCAGACAGGGTCATATGGTGGATGGTGGAAATAATTGACTCTACGGATGATTCTCTGGCCTAGTCCAGAATTCTCTAGCTTCGTTAGCCGCTATATCTAGTAAGGAAAATTGTTCGACGATGATGGGTGGAAGTGGAGTGGATTGGAATACTAGTGTGCGTAGGCCAATGTTTATATCTGATTGACTTATGGATGCGTTAGGCTGTGGGACTTGTGGGTCACAACCGTAGACTCTTGGTTGTTGTGGTTCTGTTATGGTCATATACGAAATCAAATCCTGATTCCTAGTATCCAGTAATCATATGCTTTCTCAACTTCTATGTTTAGGACCAACAACTACGTGATTTTCTCAGAATATCTCACAGGAGTTCGTGCAACTTGGATCCTTAAACTAGTATCTATGTCTGTGAGAGTGTCCCCTGCACCTGGCTGTGGGACCAAAGGATCACAACCAAAGGTTTGTTCTCTTTCGAACCCTTCTACAGTCATGTGAATGTTTTCCTAGGGTAATCTGTAGTTTGGTTGGTTTGACCAAAATGTGTGTGCTTGGTCGTCTTCTATATTTAACCCTCTCAACTGAGAACTGATCAGTTGTAAATCTGTTGTTGTTTGGAAGACTTGTATTCTGAGATTTTGGTCTATGTCAACTATTGCTGTGATGAGGTTTGTTTGAGGCACGATTGGCTCAAATATGTATTCCCTGGGCTCCTGAGGTCCCGTGATTGTTATACAAAATAAAATGTAAATCTAACTGTAATAAAGCAAATTCTAACTACGTGGAGTAAAACTAAAACATATATAACTTCTATTTTTGTATTTTAACTTTATGAGAAGAAAAGGTAGCTATTTAGGTATGTCTAGAAATAAAAACTGAATAACAATTTAAAAACAAACAAAATAACCGAGTGTAGTTATTTGCCTGTGCAATTTGTAGATTTATTCTAAATAATGCAATAACTTTCCTAATCTACCTGCAAGATTCTCGATCCTACCTCAGAAGTGAGGAGTGAATCATAGTTTCTCAGAAACTATCAATCCTCACAACTTCCCTGGCAATATCGAGAATAGAAATTATTGAAATGAAACAGTTAACTACCTTATTTGATATGATTCTAACTAGAACTTTGAAAGTTAAAACCTGGATTACGCAGAACAGTGGCGAATCCGATGGTGTATGTGATCTTGTCCCCTCAGTATGATCTCCTCGTTCTTTCGTGTTCACGTGGATCCAGAAAAGCGTGTAATGCCAGCATCGACAGAAATAGATATTGGGACAAGGACAACTCAGAATGCAGACTGAAAATGCGAGTAGGAGAGGGATAGCGCAAGAGTACAGAGCTTGGCTTATGCAATTCCTAGCGGGATTTTACTGTAAGTCATGCAACATGAAGCGGCCAGAACCTGAAACTACCCTGTTTGAAGAGCAAAACCTGCAACTTTAATGGCTTCCTAAGCTATTCTACTTCAATGGAATGGGTAAAACAACAACACTGTTTGCACAAGCTGGATATGTGGCTTACATTGGTTAACAGCTGCACAATACTAACTAAGCCTGCAAATGAACTGAAACTATGGCTTCTAAACAAGATAACAAGATGAACTACTGAAATGAGGAAATGGGAGCAAAACATCAGACCGACCGTAATGACAGCATTTGCACAAGATGGATATGTGGCTTACCAATGCAAAACAATGCTAACTAGGCATATAATGAACTGAACTAAGAACTCTAAGCAACAATGAAAATTAAATCTACAGCAAAGAGAAATTCAGAGGCAAACTTCAGGGCCATTTGCTTGAGCACAAGCCATTTATTTATAGCTTTCATTCACCCAAAGATCAAAACCAAACTGAACTCTAAAAACCATAAACAATGGCCAAACACTATTCCAGGGGACCAAAAACATAAATGCATGCCCAAGTCGGCAAGGAAAGCTGGTGAAACGTTGATATTTTACGTGAGTCGCATCAAAGCACTTTCTGGAAAACACGTGCAGGACCGCCGCCCTGATCAGGGCGGCGGTCACGAGACCGCCGCCTTGCAGGGCGATGGTTTCGTCACTGAAGATCAAAAGGTCAAGGAAAGAGGGAAAAAGGGGAAAACAAAGGGCGCGGGGCTAAGCGAGGCATGCGGGATGTTAACACATACTCTGAGGGCTTTTCCAGATCCCAAACACATTGTGAGGAGACCTGTATCATCATTGGGGAGCTTGTTACACTGTTCCGGCAGTACAGTACCTTCCAATTTTGGGTACGTACAGTTAACTTTCATTATATTAACAAACAATTTTCACATAATTAGCTTTTCCACGGTTAGTGAAATTGATTGACTTCTCATTCCACTTTACATTATTTCCTTAGCAGTGTCTTCTAATCAATTAATGGAAATGTACACAATCACAATCTACATTATATTTCTGAGCTAGATTCTACTTCACCAATTTAAAAATTACAAGGAAATGTAGTCACTAAATCACGCACTTTGGGTACTATTTAGTTCCAGTTTCATACTACTATTTAGAAGGTTTTTGAGTGAAGAAGTACTAATTAACCCCCATCTTTTCTGGCCATTTTTCTTTGCTTTCCATCATCATTTCTGATCCTCTTGCACACACTCGCCCATTCCTATTTTGACATTTTGTTGTTTTACGATATTTTAGATTTTACTTGGGTGCTTAGACTAGTTCTAGGGCACCCTGGGTGCCCTAAGTCCCACCAGGGGCTCTCGATCCTCTTTTACTCACTTTCCCACCACTTTTTGGGCACTTTCTAGCCATTTGAGACATTTCATATTTTTTGTGGTCATCCTTTTCAGGGTTAATTATGAAATTAGATCAAGAGAACCCTATAAATATAAATTTATGAGACCATAATGAGGGACCAAGCACTAAACATTACTACTCCACCTAAGGTT
Source organism: Taxus chinensis (assembly GCA_019776745.2). Lineage (NCBI taxonomy): Eukaryota > Viridiplantae > Streptophyta > Pinopsida > Cupressales > Taxaceae > Taxus > Taxus chinensis. Next base: position 391,656,082 of record CM034157.1, read on the forward strand.
GCATCCACTCTATAGGCATTTAGGAGCTCCATTGCATCCATCTAGCTCCATCACAAGGGACAAGGATTGGTTCATCTGCATCACACACTGCATAGGAGGGGAGTTTATCCTATTCCATCCAACATTCTATTACATTTATACATCTAGTTATTTCCCACTACTTCACAAAGTGCGACTAGCATAAGAGCACTTAGGGAAAAATGTTTAAACACCCACACCCACACTTATAACTACATTTGGTTATGAAATGTAGTGCATTGCTTATTTTAGAAAGCCCACCATTTTGGCACCTAAGGTCAGTCTAACCCATTCATTTGCATCTATTGTTTTTTTAGGGTTTTGATACTTGTTTTGGTCTTTTGCAAGTGTTCTTCTTCATATTAGATTACCAACAACACCTATCATAGTTCAATGACAACTAGATGTAAAAGGATAGACAACGTGAGTTTTAAACACTTTAGCAACCTATGAGAATTCAGTTTTGGACCTTCTGCATTGACCTCAGGGCCCAGAACTACAGACCAGAGGCACCCGCAGGTGCCCTATTGCCTCTCCCAGGTAGGCACCTCAGTCTAGCTAGATAGCTTGCAGATCCATGTTCTTTTCGAGGCCTTTACATAGTTTGTTTCATGCTCCTGATCATCCGTTTATTTGAGTTGACATTTGTGACACGCTCCCCCAAGGTAATTGAATCAGGTCTACGTCATTTGTCTCATTCTTCTTACACATTAGGGTTTCTATTTAAATATCAAAATAAAATATTTAGCATTTGTATTTCACAATTTATAATTATTTACTGATTTCCATTTACTATTCTTCCTAGTTTAGATTAACTATAGATAATTTCACATTTTAGTTAATCACTAACCATGCAGGTACCATTACACTACTCACAGTAGCTACACATAGGCATTGGTACTCTAGGTTCAATCTCATCGACTTTTTCTTTGCGCGTTGTTTCAGAATGATACCGTTCTCCTACACTCCTCCATCTATTCTTTTCATTCAAACGCTTTGTCTATTTCCTTCAAGCGCATTTCTACTGAAACTCTTCATGTGACATCAAGTATGCATCTCTGATCTGAGCATTTATGTTACCAATATTGAATTCACTCACCAACATAAAGTTGAGTGCGGACAATGTAGTCATAACCATATTACACTAGCCTCACTTTGGATACAGTTATCTTCATCCTGGTCTCATTAGCAGATACATATTCTAGATAAAGGTATGCTTTTGATGTGAGTTTGAAAGTCACTAATTAACCCTCATCTTGAATAACCATCATTGTTTTATTTTATTTCTAAGCATTACCAACCTTGAAACATCCACATGTAAATGAGTTTGCCTTCATTATTTGTAGCCTACAACGGGGGCACCCGTGGGCGTGCTGGTCCTAACCAAGGGATCCCCAGTCCCTTAACATGCACTTTCCATCAAGATCACTTAATCTTGGGCATCTTTCTAGTGCATTTTGATACATCTTCCTATCATATTCTTGAAGTGCCGGCCTAATGTTCTGGGGTTATGTGTAAAAATTTAGATAAAGACGAACCCTATAAATATAAAGATTATGAGACCCAATAGCATCTAGGGACCTCCACATCACTTCCGCTATTATCCTCCATCTGGAGGTTCATCCATCCATTGCATATGGAGATCACTCACATCCAGTATATGCTGCCATCGTTCTTAGGCACCAAGGCTAGGACATCTGACATCACACTTCATGGGGGGACCTTCTCCTTCTATTCTATGCACATATTCTATTACATTTATCTGGACTCAATCATTTCATTGCTCACTACTTCAGCCCATAAGTTTGATTGGCACATTGATTAAACCCAGGGCATGTTCTACACACACTTGCACATTAGAACTACAATGGGTCATGGGATGTAGTATCATCACATTAATTAGTGGTAAGTCCAATGTTTATTGATGGCTAGCTTGATTTCTTAAAAGTGGGTTGAACCCCTTCAATATATATTATTATACTTGTCAGGGTTTGAATGCTTGTTTTGGGGTATTACAGGTCATTATTTTACTAGTCTTAAAATTATTCAAGGTATTTATCTATGCACAGGATAGTGAATCCTGATGCGACAAACAAAGATGCTTTTGAACCTATCTTCCTAACAAGTGAAGATTCAGTTTCAAAGATTCTTACATCACACCAGGGCACCCATATTGCAGACTCAGTTAGCAGTCTGCAGTGTATAAGCCCTAGTCCCTCTCCAGGTCTACTGCTAGTCAAATGCTAAATCCATACCTTTTTGGGAGCTCAAAATTTGCACAGGGTCCTTAGCGATACATGCTCCCTGATAATTCTAATCACACCTGGCAACATGAGTCCTGTGAACAATCATCGAATGGCATCTGAGTTTTTACCAGGTGAATATCACTTTTGCACATTAGGTTTAGACATTTAGATTTTGCTAAAGTTGTTTAGCTGGGACTTGCATGAGCTTCTTTACTACATTTATTTACAGGAATTCATAGGAATGTTCATGAAGCTTATATTAACTCATCGCAATGCTACATAGATAATTTTAGTTAATCACCATGATATGTTGGATTTTTACAATTGACATAGGGTATAAGCTCTATTCTTCGAGTTGAAAATTCGGGCCTATTTGTCGTGTTGGATTACATGTTGCTATCCCTTTTCCAGAGTTGCGACTCTACTAAAGGTCCTCAAAGTATTTTTCCCAGTAATCCATAGTGTATCCATTTGAATCATTATTTTATTGTTAGGGGGATTCGAATTGGGTTTCATTCAGCTCAATATCCCTCCTCGCATGTTACCATGGTCTTTGTTTCGAATTGATTTACAAAGCTACAGCTTGTGAAGCCTTGTCTGACTGCTTCCCTATGTCTGCAGGGTTTTTGAGATCATTGTTATGTTTTTCAAAAATTATAGGTGGTCATCCATCTAATCTCTCTGTACTAGTCATTCTACCCGCTCCACGTGGACTCATTGAGCCTGTGAAAATGTGTGGTCCCTCTGTTGGAGCTCTTACCTATCTTGATTGCAAACCTATCTTAATATGACCATGTTGGCCCTTACCTACTGATGCTACAAAAATGGACAATAGCAACCTATCGAATGACCTTTCTCCCTTCATTGACTAGCTTCTACCACTTGTTCCATTCCAAAGGTCTCCCACTTGAATTCAATGATTTGCCAAAGTTTTTAAAGGCTGACATAAGCACTTTTAACTTATGTGGTTGTAGTTGATTGGATAAGTATAATCGTTATTGGTGGGCTTGATGATTATTAAGGTGAAAGCTATCTTCGTTTTTAAAAACACAATAATACACCATGCACTAAGGGAGTGCAAACATGCTAGATTCACCTAGGAGAAGTCCCTAAACAATAGTTTGCGCTCGGATTTATAATCCATAGGTTCGATTTTTGAGGAATGTAAGGCTGGCAAAAATAAGGTTAAATGCATCTGAAAAAGAGAAGATCAGATTGGAATTTATATAGAAAGTTAGTGAGAAGAAAAAAGGAAGAGTACATGACAGGTATGGAAGTCTGAGGAGCTGATATTCATGGTTAAAGAATAGGTCCGATAAGGTTTTTGGAGAGAGCTTCAGCAGACCATAACTACATTGGAGTTATGATACATTAGAGATGGTTAGGAAGTTTAGAAAGTTTGCTCAATACACTATTATTTCTAATGGTGCACTAATGCTTCTTCCTTTTGCAAATTGACGGCACACCGCCAGTTAGGCCTATCTAACTCCCTTCCTACGACACCCTTTTGGTCATTTTTCCTCTTATAAACCATTTAAACAGGCAGTTATAGCCTCGTTCTAACTACATTAGCTTCTTATTCTCTTCTAGCTTGCTTCTATTAGCTCCCCGGAAGATCAATCCACTTCGTTGGATTGATTAAGCCCTTTAGAACCCTTCCAGAACCCTAATTACTCTCTAAGAGAGATTAATTAATCTAACCTAGGTTAATTACCCTATAACATAGTCAAATCACACTTTGACTTGCTAAAAGTGCTTTTTGGACTTTAGCCTTTGTCCCACATGCACCCAAATCTCCCTTTTCTTCCAAACCAAAAACTATAAATAGGGCTATACCCCCTCCCTCATTTCCTAAGAATTCTCTCTTCTTCCTAGCACAAATTATAGCAATTTGTTTAGGCTTTAGTTTGTATTTCATCTTCTTTCATTTGAGCTAAAAGCATTTAATCTTGTATTTCATAGCATTAACATGGAGTAAAAGGGAAGATCCATTGGCCTTGAAGCCATTAATGGGGAGATCTCTTTCTCTTAACACATAAACTGAATGCTTAGATCCTCTTAGGTTCATTATTTCAAGCTTTCAAAGAATAGAGATTAACTTCATTTGCTTAGTTTGCATGTTTATTTCAAATTAATGTATGCAAAGAAGAGAACCTTGCTCATTTCTTATCACATGGTCCATTGATCAGATTGTTAAAAGCCTTTGGGGTTTCTTTAGAGATTCTTACCCCAAATCCATGGCTTTTACAACTTTTCATTGAACACATTTGGCACGCCCGGTGGGACACTTATGTCCACCCTCCATTAATGGAGGTCTTTTAGGTTTTTCAAAGCTCATTTTCAAGTTTTTTGCTCAAATCACTTGTTATTTCCTCATTTTTATTTCTAACCCTAGATAAATGACCTTCATTTGTATACATTTTATGGGTTTGATATAGAAATAGGACACTTTGACTAACAACTAACCTGTTTGCTCTTGAAAATTTGAAAATCCGTGTTTTTGCAGGTTTTTCACAGGGTGCGCGTAGGTGTCCAACAAGGGGCGCGTACACGTCGGAACCCCAGCGTACCCATCATATCAGGTGCGTACCTGTCAGAAGGTCCTCATCATTTACAAATTTTACCTTTACAAGGACGTGCATGCATCTCCATCATCTGGGGCACGTACCCGCCTCTCTGGCGCGTATGTGTAAAAGTGCTAGACTGTGTAAAAAGTATGTTAAACCTTTACAAGGATGTGCATGCATCTCCATCATCTGGGGCACGTATCCGCCTCTCTGGCCATGTAGGTGTAAAAGGTCTGACTGTGTAAAAATTTTACAGTTCTCTATTTCAGGCTTAAGCGCGTACACGTCGTAACCTGAGCGTCCATGTCAATATAGGTGTGTCTCTGTCATATTGTGAGCATCTGTGTTTACTGCATTGGGTTTTATTAATTTTTGACTGCAGGTGTACTTGTTACGTGGGGCGCGTATCCGTCGGTTAGGAAGCGCTGGTGTCGGTATAGGCACGCAGGTGTTTGTGTTAAAATTGAAAATTTTTACAGTCTGCAAAAACTTTTCTTCTAATCCATCACTGTAGGTTTTTAGGACTAACAATTGGAAAAATAGGGTTCTTTCTTAAACATTTCAGTTTGCATAGATTAAAAGTGTTTTGTTTTTGACTTAGAAGTAGTTTTTGTAGAAGTGTGTATGCTCTCTCCTCGCGTCTTCCAAGGTGATCTTGGAGATCAAAAACACCAATACAAAACTCATATAAATTGTTCAAAAAACACTTGCTTTATAAAGATTGAAGTAAAACTTTCATTTCAGTAGATTTTTTCATGATTGCGTATGCTCTTCCTTCGTGCCTTTTTTGGTGATCTTAGGAATCAAAAGCAAAACGGGAAACTCTCTTTCTTGACATCAACCTATGAATTAGAAAATTACTAAAACTTGTTGTCTACAGGACCTATCGCTTGTCGAAGAAAGGCGTAAAAAACAAAAATACAAAAACTTCTAATACACATGCTATTACAGGTTGCCAAATGGTGTGCTACTTAAAACCACATTAAGCTAAGCAAGATAAAAAACACACCACATTCAAAACATTGTATTGCAGGTTTCAGAAAAGGGTACGTCCCTATCCGCTCAACTGGAACATAACCCCTTTGGCATAACGCCTTAAGCTATAACAATGGGGGTGGTACCAGGAACCCTAAAGTAGTCCACCACTGTGTAACCTCGTGGATGAAACAGGAAGTGCTCCGCTTACCCACTTGACTAGTATGCCTTGTGAGTTAGAGTTGCAAGTTGTCTGTATCGTGACCTTAGTAAAAGTACATGATGGATGCATTCATTTCCCACTGTACTTGAAGGGGGACAAAGCTGAGATACTCCCAAACTAGTCATTGTGACTTTTTGGGTAAATCGTGCCTCACTCTTAGACAACCTTGTAACACCTAGTTGAGAGAACTTGTTAAGGAAGCCATTTTGTCAAGGAGCCCACTTTACTAGTCCTTGTTGCGTCAAGCCATCACAAAGTGACGGCTCATCTGGAATCTAAACCTTGTTTGTTGAAACAAGGAAAAGAACCCTTGTGAGTTTGAACTGAGTGTCTTTTCATCACGGAACTAAGCTACGTCCCACTTTTTCTTAGTTTTATTCTTGTCTTCAGATGAGGTGAAGCTCTGCCTAAGTGTTGCTTAGCTTGTGTCCATCTTTTGATCAGTACCCTTGCATTCTCACCGCCCATTGTTCGGGGTGAGAAAGGTGCATACATCGCACGTGTTTTTATCAAAGATAGTACTTGTCACTTTTTTGTCCGTTTACGCCCATCCATGTTTGCGGCTGGGTTGTTAAATGTCTAAAGTGTGCGGGTATGCTTTTTGTATCTTTGATAAAAGTCCTTCCATCTTGATTTCAAGATCATCTTCACCACTGTGTATTCGGTTCATCTTTTGTCTCTTCTTGAGTTGATAGTCTTGTTCGCATCCTAGACGTACAATCTCGGTACTTACATCATATTCTCATTTTGTGAGGAGATGGTATAAGTCCCCTTATTGTGGTTACGCTGCTCACATGATTAAAAACTCCTTGTTATACTTATTACTTGGTTTCAGTTTCGACGTCATTTGAGTCTTCTTGAAAAGTGTTGATAATGCCTTACATATATCATAATAAAGTTATCATGGTACTAACACCTTGCTTGCTCGGTTAATGTATCACGGTGACGTTATTACGCTATATCTATTCGTGACTTCCATTTTTCAGAAGGTTTGGCTTTCATCGGCATTCAAACTAGTTTTAAGTATACCTTGTCAAGGGACTGCGACAGCATCACGTTAGTGTTTAGACCTTGTTGGGGTTCTAACTTGACTTACATATTGATACATCATTGTCGCTATCTATCTTAGGGTATAGGCTTGGCAATAACAAATTGAGTGGAATCATAACATTAGGTGTACATATGAGTGTTTCTTGATAAAGATGATTGCATAAAACTACATCTAGGATACACTGTAGTATAACTCCAACATCACCGTGAATGGATTGTAGAAAACCATACACTTAGGGGTTACGCTAGCTACATACAGACATCCGCTAGTGATGCCTAAAATCATAAAAATGGCAGCCAAATCAAATGAGCAGGATATGGGAGAAAACCCTTTCGACACCTTCCCATTCAGTGGTCACAATTTAGGACCACTCTTCTCTCAAGTCAAAGATACAGAGATGTTAATCGATCATAGTGGAGAAGAGTCAACTCTTCGGGAGAACAACAAAGGTTAGACCTAAGTAGATTTGATGAACTCTTATATTATAACAAAGATCAAGTACTCGCAAGAGTCTTGGCATTGGGATCTAAACTTCCACATGAGTGAAGAAGAAACAAAGGTCATTAACCCTAACTTAGGAGAGTGAAGATTCATCTTAGACATGGATAATCCTTTTGATGTGGGGTACGCTTCCACTTCTGGGAAACATAAGGCCGCTGTCGAAGGTGAACCATCATGTAAACCTCACTTTAAGGCTTCACGTAAAGTGAAAACTGAGTGGAAGGCCTCCCCTCCTCTGAAATTTGATGAAGAAGAGGATCCCCTGGTTGAGGAGGAGATCCTCCAAAAATAGATCTTGAAGTTGAGTCAGAAATTAGCAAACCTAGGCTCTTCAAAAAGAAACATAGTGCAAAGACAAAGACAAAAACAAACTTAACGAGTTTCAATTTGATCCGCATATGGACTATACCTTTAAGGCAACTCAGGCTCAAAGGTCAATATCACCTACTAAAGAGTAACTCATTCAGGATGAATTGAAATCTATGAAAGATACGCTCATGACATTACAACAGGGAAATGTAGGCCAAAACAGAAAATATTCGTATGAAGAACTATGTCCTTACCCCTTTGATAAGGACATGCTACAACAGCCTTTCCCAAAACACTTTACTGTTCCCAAGTTTGATAAGTATAAGTGCAAAAGTGATCCTCGTGATCATATAAAAGACTTTTACATGGCTTGCCAAGAGGTCGCGTATAGCGATAATTTCCTAATACGACTTTTTCCTCGCAGCCTAGGAGCCATGGGATTGGAATGGTTTTATAGCATACCTAAGGGCTCCATTACAACATGGCCCGTGCTAGCAGAGAAATTTGTAAGGCATTACTCCTATAATATGGAGAGTGACATCATGATGAACGATCTATGCAACACAAAACAAAAACCCAATGAGACATTTGCAGGATTTTTACAATGATGGCGTGGGTTAGCTAGTCACTTTCCTTGTGCCTTACCTGAAAAATAGTTAGTGAGCATATTCATTCCTAACTTGAACCCAGAAATAGCCTTTCACTTGCAAATGCATTGTGGCTCAAACTTTGAAGAAGTCATAGAGAAAGGTAGTCAAATTGAGAAAGCACTCATTGCCAAGGGAATGTTTAAACATGTTACTAAAAACAAACATGAAGCCAAATCCACAGACAAACCTAAATTCTTCAATAAGAATAAACATGTTGTTGGTGATGGCATTACAGACTCCAAGAGAGTCCAAGCCGTACAGACAGGCCCACTCTTAAAACTTTCGCAAGGGCCTTATCCCAAAGTGCCTACAAAGTGTACGTTCACATCCTTGACATAATATTTATCTACCATCCTAAAACAATTAGATGTAAAGATTGCTGTAGAATCGGTTGGTAAAAAAAGATGGTAGAATATCCAACTGCAACAATACCATATACTTCCCCGGAAGACGCTCCAAAACTAGTTTGGTTCAAAGACAATGAATATTGTGACTTCCACCGTGTTAAAGGACACAAAATGGATAGATGTTTGAGATTACGCCATTATATCCAAGACCTCATAGAGGAAGGGAAGATTGTTGTAGAGTCTCCCCCTGAGACCGGTAAAAGTTCAAATGAAAAAATGGGTATTTACAAGGAACCTTTTCCTGACCATGCAGATAAAAAGAAAAAGAAAATAGATCAAGGGAAAACTTCCAATGACTATAGGACTACTGCCTATGTGTACCCTACAAATGATAGTCCTTATGATTCCCTCATTGGATGTATTAACTCATCTAATGAACAGATTAACACCATTCAGATCTTAGAAAAGAGCTGCGTAGTCGGGACAAGACGTGCCCACTTAATCATACCAGATCCTATGCCTACCCCTGAGGAAAGTCAGTATAACTTGATAGAGCAATTAGAAAAAATGTCTGCTAAGATATCTATCCTTGATCTCCTAAAGATCTCTAATGCCCATAAGAACATACTGTTCAAAACTTTGCAAAATTCAGGGGTTTCCACAGAAATAGATCCCATGAACCTTCAAGCCATGATTGCATGCTTAGACACCAATGATCATATTACTTTTGATCATACTGCAATCCCGCATAACAACCCAGAGCATAACTTGCCATTGTATCTCGAAGTGGTGGTTACCCGTCGCAAAATCAAAAGAGTACTTGTAGATGGGGGATCTGGTCTGAATATTTGCACCTTGAAGCTGGTAAAGCAGCTAGGCCATTCAGAAATAGAGCTGGGTGCTAAAACTATCACAATCACAACATATGACAATGAAGAAAGAGAGTCAGCAGGGACTATAGTGGTCCCCATGGAGGTAGGACCAACATGTCATGACACAATGTTTCATGTCCTTGACTTGGACCTTCCATACAACATGCTCTTGGGATGCCCATGGATCCATGCCATGCAAGCTATTCCATCAAATTTTCATCAGTGCATCAAGTTATGTCATGAAGGGCAGGTGGTTACCATTTTGGGTGACCCAGAACCTTTCACACATTGTAGGGCTTTGCACAGTTTTTCTCATGCAGCTTATGAATGTCCTTCTACGGATGTTGTTGTCCCTCTACAAATGGAGGCCATGAAAAACCGAATAGATTCAGAGTCTCTCATGCCTTTCAATCAAGATTTTCCCTCATTGGTCAATCCATTTGCTTCATGGGAGGCCACATCAGCAAAATATGGCCCAAGTAGGCCATTCACTCTTGAGCAGGCTCTGTTGATATCAGACTTATCAGTATCCCCCAGGACAAGGGGTAAGCCTTATTTTCAGTTCAAGAGCACCTGCGAGCAATGTCCTAAACCTTTGGAAAATTTTGTCCATAGTGGCCTCCTATCTGAGGAGAAAATGTTAGAAGACCCTACCAGCAGAGTACAGAAGGCACCATGGCTTCATGCAATCAAGCACCTCAGTACATCAAAGGTCCTCGCATGATGTTTGTCATGGGCTATAGCGGGTTTGGGTGTGGCGTTAATGCACAAGGCCAGTTGGAGCCTATCCCTATCCCTCGTTTCAAAACTAATAAACATGGCCTTGGAATAAGGCCCCATGATGCTCTACCTTCTGAGAATGATGCCACTTCTTCTGAAAGTGAGGACGTTTCATCTCATTCTGATAGTGACACAGATTCCCAATGTAGCCTTTACGAAGATCTTGCCTCCACAAACCTATTCCCAGATTCGTCGGTCCTTACCTTATCCGAATCCATCCCCCTAGATAAATATCCATAGCCCTTGTATATCCTGAACTTATAGATTGGGATCAACAACTTCACGTGCCATTGGATTTCTTTGAAAATGATGAGGCATTCACAGAGTTCATGGGACTCAGGGACTTTATTCCAGCTGGAGACCACAAGAAAGGATTTAAGATTCAACTAGACACCTGTGCCTATTTTGGGGAAGAAGCAGAGATGTGTGGATGGTTGAATAAAAAGGTTGTAACTAAAAGTATACCTACTTCTGAGAAACCAAGCAAGAAGGCTCAACAGAAATCCCATAGTGACAAACTCTTTGATAAGCTCATAGACAAACAGAATGAAGAGTCTAAAGATGAAGTGATTTATCCATTCAAATATGATCATGAACTACCACAGGAGGTCGATCTTACTCTTCCCCCTGATCCTACAGTGGATGGAAGATGCTTCTAAAATGCTTATTGAGGAAACAATCAGCGTCAACATTGGCTCAGAGGAGCAACCTAGAATAGTCAAGTTGGGAGCTTCACTCTCAGCTCAGGAACAAAAGACCTTTGTAGAGCTCTTAAAAGAATACGTGGACATATTCACATGGACATATGTAGATATGCCTAGTTTGGACCCCGAGCTAGTTGTGCACAACCTCGTTGTGCACCCAGATGCCAAACCAATCAAACAAAAGTTGAGAAAGATGCATCCTAAGGTGGCGCTCTTGGTCAAAGAAGAATTAGAAAAGTTGTTAGCTGTTGATTTCATTAAACCTATTGACTATTCAGAATGGATCTCTAACATAGTCCCAGTCTAGAAAAAACTTGTTGGAATAAGGATCTGCATGGATTTCTGTGACATCAACAAAGCATGTCCAAAAGATGATTTTCCCCTACCTAACATCGATATGATAGTCGATTCAACCACTGGATATGAAATGTTGTCCTTCATGGATGGTTTTTCAGGTTAAAACCAAATACGAATTGTAGAAGAAGATCAGCATAAGACAACATTCATCACCCCTTGGGGAACATTTTGCTACAAAGTCATGCCCTTTCAGGCTTAAAAATGCTGGGGCTACTTATCAGCGGGCCATGACCGTTATTTTCCATGATATGATAAGTGACATCATGGAGGATTATGTTGATGATATCCTAGCAAAATCCAAAAGTAGAAAAGAACACCCTGAAGTGTTGAGGCGTATCTTTCAACGTCTAAGAGATTATAAGGTTCGTTTGAACCCTAAGAAATGTGTCTTTGGTGTTTTATCTGGAAAAATCCTAGGGTTCATTGTCTCACAAAGAGGGATTGAAGTGGATCCTGTAAAGGTTATGCTATCATAGAAATGCCACCACCTACCACTCTTAAGTAGCTAAGGAGTTCTACAAGAGAATATTCAGGCATCGCTTTATCTTACAACTTGTGGATAAGTGCCACCCCTTTACTCATTTTCTCAAGAAATATGTCACATTCAATTGAGGACCCAATTTTTAAAATTCCTTTGCACTACTCAACACCCCTGGGACTCTGCAACACGATGGGTTGAGAATCTCAGTGCGATTGCACAACATGGAGCTTTTCCCAAGTGTGGGACCTTGCGAAATCGGAAAAGCTCTCCGGATGAAGGCCGGCTCCTATTCCTCTGTTCAGATGCATGAATAAAATGCAGAGGGTTTACCAAAAACCTAATCTAACTTGCCAAGGAGACAGGGTAGAGAATGCATAAAAATAAAACCTAAACTACGGAGGTGATGCACCGAGGAATGTTTAAACACTCGCTTTGCAAATTTAACACAGACCACAGAGATGCAATACAAACATCATGCACAGGTAACCAAACCGCAATAAGAGATCTAAATGGCAACAATGAATACATGAGAGGGTTGAAAATTCAATCACAAACATATATATATTATTGCTCAAGAGTCGATACAATACATTGCAGTGGCCAAGAGGCAGAAGAAGAACTGGTATTACAACCCGTATGGGAGGTTTGAAAACTCCACGAATTCTCTTGCAAGCAAGGGAAGAAGGGGGGATGCAAAACGAAAATGTCCAACCATTTTACAAAGAGCCCTCCTTACCATTTATATGAGGAAAAATGAGGGAGAAGAGAATGATTCGAATTCTGCCCCAACCACCTCCAAGACTGCACCTAACTCATCTCATCATGGCAATAGGTGAGATCCCCAACAACCCAATAGTGGCGAAGTGTATTTTACATTTTTAAGAACTTGTTCCCACCCAATTAAATATATCCAGTCGTAGTTGGGTAGAGGACGCCGAGAGCTTTCCGAAAAGTCCAACCTTGTGTGAATCCGAGCTCCCTGTAAAAAGTTATGGCGATCTGAATATTTCCCGCGTCAGGGTCTTCTGCCTGTCGGGTTCGGGGTTCTCCTCTGCATTTGCATCGGGTTTGGAGGATGCCTCGACATGTGTTTGATGCTTGTGTTTTCCCGAAACCCGCTTCCACCAGTATTTCCAAGATTTCCTTTGTTTCGGGGTTCGGAAAATGGACCTGCATGTGCATCGGGTTTGGAGGGTGGCTCGACATGTTTTCGCCCCATGCTTCCCCGACTTGTTTTCCCGACTCCAAGACCCGATTTTCCTAGGAAGTGTTTCGGGTTTGCGGAACTCTCAAGCATCGGGACATCCCTTGCGATTTGCATGCTTCATGTCTCATGTTTCTCGAAACCCGAAACCCGACATTTCCTTTGATGTCGGGTTTTGGAAACCCTCCAACATATCTTCTTTGTTGTCGGGTTTTCTAACCCCTCCGACATGCTTCTTTTTGTCGGGTTTTCCAACCCCTCTGACATATCTTCTTTGTTGTCGGGTTTTCTAACCCCTCCGACATGTTTTCTTCTTTTTGTTATCTATATTTACCCGGGGGTAAATATATACAACAATTTGGCGACTCAACGGGATTACCTGCCTGCTAGGTAGAAGATCAATGGCCTTTTAGTGATCCATTGGGCATGGAGTCATAAGCAATAACCTGAAACCAACCTGATATCTGATCCCGAGCCTGATACTGCAACTCCTTCTCTGAGAGCACGCTGAACTGTAGAAAACCAACCCAGGAGCAACAAAACCTGTGCCAAAGCACTTAGGGAAACTGAAACCTAACTACAACAAGACAATGTGCATACGCACTTAGAGGAATTGAAATCTAGGCTAATATTTACAAGGGTAAAACTTTTCTCTTTTCAGTAGCAATGTTTAAGATAGATTCCGTTGACCGGAATCGGGAGTTCTTCTCCGTCCAATGTAGACAATTGGAAGGCATTGCTATTCTTACATTCCATGACCATGTAGGGGCCACTCCAAATGGCATCAAACTTGGAATGCCTTCCCGGTTTTGCCCGATCTGCATCCCATTTCAGAACTAGGTCCCCTTCCTGGAAGGTCCTTGCTCTTGCTTTCTTATCAAACCATCTTTTCACTAAGGCCTGATCTTTCTCAATTGTTTGAACTGCATGTTCTCTAATTTCTTCCAATTCCATCAACTCTGCATACCTGGCCTCCATTGGTTCGAACTCAGCCAACTCCAACTGCTTCATGAACTCCAATGCAGGCAGTTCTAATGATATAGGCAATACTGCCTCTTTTCCATAGACCAACTTGTAAGGGGAATTACCTGTAGACCTCTTTGGTGTTATTCTGTCAGCCCATAATGCTGATTTTAGCTTGGTATGCCATGTTCTTTGATTTTCATCCAGAGTCCTCCTGATGATTCTTAGCAAATTTTTGTTCGTGGACTCTGCCTGTCCATTACCCTGTGGGTAATAATTGGAAGAGGTGCTCAAGTAGATTCCATTCTTGACAGCCCATTCTGTAATCTTGGAACCTATGAATGCCAATGCATTGTCTGATATGATAGTGGCCGGCACACCGAACCTGGTCACTATTCCTTCATAAAATTCTAGTATATTAGACTCGTTTGCCTCTTTGAGCGCTACTGCTTCAGTCCACTTGGTGAAATAGTCCGTTGCTGTGAGAATCCACTTGTGGCCTTGGCTTGAGTTTGGATTGATGACCCCGACGAAGTCCAATCCCCATTGCATAAATGGTTGGTCAACCAAAATTGGGTGCAATGGAAGTGCTGCTAGTCTTTCTTTTCCTGTGAAGAGTGCACATTTCTTACACTTTCTTATCCATGTATAGCAGTCATTGAACACTGTGGGCCAATAATACCCTGCCTTCATTATCTTGAGAGCTGTTACTCGTGGGGCAAAATGTCTGCCAGAATCTCCATCGTGAAAATCTCGTAACACCCTCTCAATTTGACCTGTCCCAATGCACCTCAATAGAACTCCATTGATGTCTTTCTTGAACAAAACACCATCAACAAGCACATATGGAATAGCTTGTAATCTAAAGTATCTCCTCTTTGCTTTGCTCATTTCTGGAGGGCATAGTCCTGTCTGTAGGAAGTGTATCATATTCTGAGTCCAACAAGGAGTAGGCACATCATCATTTTCATGTTCTTGACCATCCTGTAGTACCAAGACAGTCTCTTTTTCATCACCTGCTTCAACCTGTTGACTCAAGGCTAGCTGTTCACATAGTCCCTTTCCACGTACTAGTTTAGTGACCTTGATCTCGATGTCATATTCCATGACACGAGTGATCCATCCTGCACGTTTCTCATTCAGATCCTTGTTTAGAAGGAAGTCCTTGACTCCCGCATGAGAGACCAATAATTGGATCTTGTTGTTTGAGACTAGGTGCTTGAATTTCTTTAAACTCCTAATCACTGCAAGGACATGCTTTTCAATGAAAGAGTACCTAGTTTCGTATTCCTCCAAGCCTTGACTGAAGAAAGCAACTGGTTGTTCTAATCCTCCTTTGTTTTGTTGTACCAGGATTGCAGAAATTGTGTCTCCACCACCGAAGGCATATAGCACGAAGTCCTTGGAGAAGTCTGGATTGACGAGAGTTGGGGCTTGAGATATAGCCTCTTTTATTGCCTCAAAACTTGCCTTGCCTTCAGATGTCCACTTAAATGCCATGCTCTTCTTTAACATCGGCGTTATTGGCTTTACGAGAGCTACAAAGTTTGGAACAAACCTGAGGACAAAATTGATCCTTCCTAAGAAGCTTTGAAGAGCCTTCTTGTGACTTGGCAATGGCAATGCTTGAATTGCTTCAACTCTTTCTGGGTCAATCATCAACCCTTCCTTTGAAACAATATGGCCTAGAAGTTTTCCCTCGTGAGCCAAGAATATGCATTTTTTGGGATTCAATGATACCCCAAATCTTCTACATCTCTGAAATACTTGCCTCAAATGAAAGAGGTGATCCGCTGCATTTTTTGAGAATACAGTGATGTCGTCAAGATATATTAGAACTATTTTATTGATCAACCCCTTAAATGCCATATCCATTGCCCTTTGGAAAGTGACTCCAGCATTTGATAGCCCAAATTGCATCTTCTTGTAGGCATAGGTCCCCCATTTGGTGGTGAAAGCCGTCTTGAATTGGTCATCTTCTTTCACCATCACCTGATTATACCCTGAGTAGCCATCTAGGAGAGAGAATCTCTCTGAACCGGATACTACTTGCAATATTTGTTCCATTGAAGGAAGTGGGTAATGATCTTTGAGAGATGCCCTATTGAGGTCTCGGAAAGTCTACACACAACCTGATTTCTCCGCTCTTCTTCCTGACCGGAACCAAGTTTGCAACCCAGCTTGAGTGCTTGATTGGGAATATAATGCTTGCCTCTATTAGCTTGTTTAGCTCTTTCTTCATTAGAGGCTCAATGTGAGGGTTGACTGGTCTCTGCTTCTGCCTGATGGGCTTAGCATCTGGATCCAATTCTATGGTATGTTGTGCCAAATTTGGATCGAATCCTCTTAAGTCTTCATAGCTCCAAGCGAAGACATCTGGAAATTCTTGGCAAAGCTGTATGAAATCTGATTTCTCTTGCTCAGTGGCCACTTTACCAATTTGAAGTGTTTTGCCTTCCCCAACCAGAATTGGCTCTGAATCTTCTCTCTTGACCTGTATGTTAGCCTTTTCCTTACGGAACTGGTCGTTAGGGTTGAAGATAGACTCCAACGTTACTAAACCCTTAGGAAGCTTGTTTGTCCGCAGCTGCACTACTTGATCCCCATACTGCTGCTCTAGCCTATCCTGATTTCTAGCTGAGAATTCAGCTTCTTCTTGTAAGAAATTGACGATCTGTTGATCGTTCTCAAACACCTGCCAGCTTGTGTTATTATCTGGAACTGCTGGCCTCACAATCACATGGATATGTGGCTGTGTTTTTTCCCTTCTGATGTTGTCAACCACATCAAATGTTGCTCCAACTGCTGCGAGCCTATCTGCGGCTTCATTTTTCTTCCTGGGTATGGACACAATGTTGAAAGCTTCGAAATCCTCAATGAGGTCCCATACCCTATTCTTGTAGCTCTTTAGCAGGTCATTCTTTGTAGCATGTTGTCCCCTAACTTGGTTGACGATTAGCTCGCTATCTCCAAACACCTGCAAGTTCTTTATGCCCTTTTTCCTGGCCCAATGAAGTCCATGAATCAAGGCCTCATATTCAGCTGTGTTGTTTGAACAAGAAAACTGGAAACGAAAAGCTGAATAATATTTGATGTCTTGTGGTGAAATCAACACTGCGCCACCTCCAGCACCTTGTTTGCTTCTCGAACCATCGAAAAATAATTTCCAAACTTTGCTTTCATCCTTTTGTTCAGGCTGAATGATGTCGGGAATGGGTGAATTTTCTTCGTGCACACAATACACACCCAATTCAGATTCTTCAATTTCCTTGTATGGGTCAAATTCATGACTTTTGTTTGCCCATTCATCCAAAGTTAAATCAGGAATTCCCTCGACCTTAGTACCTGCTTCTAGATCACTTGAACACTCCTCCTGATCAAAAGCTGAGCAATTTGCATTGATAGGACTTGGTACATGAGGCTCAATATGGAAATTGGCAATTGGTTCTGACCTGATTGTTGCTTTGGCTCCATACCTTGTCCTAAAAATCATGTGTGACCAATCTGCAGATAAATATCCACCGATTTTTGCAGTGAAGTCCCTTGATAGACACAACGCAAAGAGTGGTGGAAGGTCAATCACAGACACATCTTGCAGAACTGTAACATTAGGACATGAATGTAGTGTTAGGCTTAACCCCTTGATGACCCCAACTGTTCCCACTGCCGTTCCATCTAGCTGCACTACTCCTTTTAACACTGGTTCATACTTCAAACCCAGTTGATCCGCTATTTGCTTCGGCATCACTGAACTACTTGCCCCTGAATCTATCATGCAATTGTGTACCAAGTGGTTTCCAACAACCAATGAAACATAGAATGGTGGAGGCTTCAAATTTTTTCTTGTCTGGCCCCCATCATGTTGCACTGCATTAGTGAGAACTTTCTCATGTCCCTGGTTTGATACATTTGTGGCAGACCAATTAGCCATTGCAGCTTGCAATAAATCTCGTTGCCCTGGGATCGCCAGTGATTCCCACATGGAAATGTTCACATGTGTCTTCTTCATTTGATCGATGATGTTGAAGGGGGATGAATTGTCCTTTTGCTGTCCCTTACTTGGTGCAAACTTTTCTGGAGCTTGAACAGGTGCATGTGTTGCTACAACAGGTACCTTAGGCTGATTTTGCACATTTGGAGTTGTGTTTGGTCTACTGACCCCTTGTTGTGTAAGAGTGGGTTGAGAAACAACTGGATTAGATGGTTGTCCCTCTTCTATGCTTCTCTTCTTTGACCGTGTGTTGGCAGCCACGCCTTGAAAAGGCTGTTGGTTAACTCCACAGAAGTCTTCCGTTTGCCAATTGGCCAATGTGGTTTCTGTTGGAGGTCCTTCTTGTTGCGTTTCTTGCTGCTGGTTCCCTTCTTGGCTTGGTTCTTGAGGCACACCAATGGTTTGCACCATCAAGGCCTGATTCAGTGCACCATTGAAACATGCTGACTGATTGTGGGGTAGATTGCAAGGGTAACACCAGTTGTACTCCTGTGCCATGTTATTTTGTGTTGGAACCAAGGCTCTTGAGGATGTCGTTGCATTTGGATCATACGGTCGAAATGGCCTGGCAGCTTGAGGTTGTCCTTGGTTTTGGTTTTGATTTACAGCCTGAGGTGGTGGTCTATTTTGTTGGTATGAGGGCCTAGCTTGGTACTGTGCTTGAGGCTGATACGGTCTAGCACTTTGAGCTTGTTGTCTTTTGATAGTCACTAGCTCATTTCCAAGGTTCTGCAGTTGTTTCATAACCTCCTGCAATTCCTTTGAAGTATTTGAAGAAGTCGATGCCTCATTATTGCTTTGATTTCTAGGAGTTGGAATGGGATTCAACTCTGGTGCTTGACTGGTTGTAGGATTTCCCATATCTGGATAGAGAGGCATTGGTGGCCTTGGTGCAAGCTTGCCAGCTTGGATCAAACAGTTCTCTGCTCTGATAGCTGTGTCGTAGGCCCCTGGCAGCGTTGTCCCTCCCATTGATTGGATCATCATGGCTATGTCTGAATTTATAGCCTTTAAGAAATAAAGGAATGCTCCTTCGGCGGTTGGTCTAACAGCTATTGGAATCCTGTCCCATGTCCGTTGGAATCTGAAGTTGAAATCTGTCATTTGTTCGTTAGGAGCCCTTTTGATTGTTGTCAATTGTTCCAATAAGGACAAATTGTCTGCCCTCTCCCCGAACTGGTTGCAAAGAGCTGAACAAAGTTGGTTCCAATTCGTAATAGACCCTGCTGTAGGCTCCTAAACCATTGTAAGGCCTTACCTTTGAAAGATGAAGCCAACAACTTGACTGCAACATCCATTTCATTTATTTCGTGGATTGCACATGCATTAGCAATATCCTGGATGTGATCAATAGGAGTAGTATGATTTTCTCCTGTGAAATAGGGTATATTCTTTAGCGCTGCAACTGGAATTTGATTCTGAGCATTTAGGGCAAGTGGACTACTGCCCATGAAATTGACAAAGGGATTCGGTGGTAGATGTGCCATTATGATTGGCCTAAGAACCCTGGTTGATGCGAGAAAAGGCCTACCAGGTGGAGGTGTAGACAAAGTCCTGTTAGGTGGAGATGGTGATCTTTGTGGTCTTCTTCCTCTCCTTCCTCTGCCTGGTGATAGTTGCAAGTGGAAAAATAGCCCCTCTTCTCGAGTATTAGACCTGGTTCGAATTCTTCTCATGTGCCTGGGCAACTTGTGCTGCTACACCACTGAATTCTATCCCTTCGGAGTCGCCAGATGTGTTAGATAACAAGCCTCTAAAAGGCTGGATTTTGCCAAGTTACACACCAAACTTGATAATATTGAAAATATAATTTAAAATTGAAGGACCCAGAGGAGACAATCTTCAATCCGGAATTCGGGCCTTGTTGTGCAGCTGCGGATCCCCGAAAAGTACAGGCGGAACTCAGGTCATGCAATGCAACTCACAAAACCTGAATTGCCATGTGTCGGAACTTGGAACATGACACCCTGGAAAACCACTATTGTTGGGAATAGGACCATGCAATGCATCCCCCAAAACTTGAAATGACTGTTGGGTCTGCTTTGATGTTCTCGGACCTCGAAAACCTGAAATCACTAAAAAGCATGAAATTTTGAAAATCAAAATCTCAAAAAACTAAAGATACCCTTTTGAAGGTTACCCCCAGATCTACCAACTGGTGAAATTTTGACTTGTTTTGAGCAAGATAAACCCTTGAAAATTGATTTCGGAGTTCAGCCTGGAAGGAGCAAAATCTGAAATTTTAAAACTTGCAATTTCTTAGTCCGAATTTCATGAAAACTCCTTCAAATTTTATCGAATGACCTCTTGGTCCCACCGGGCATGCAAAACTATTGGTGATGAATCACAACACCCCTGGGACTCTACAACACGATGGGTTGAGAATCTCAGTGCGATTGCACAACATGGAGCTTTTCCCAAGTGTGGGACCTTGCGAAATCGGAAAAGCTCTCCGGATGAAGGCCGGTTCCTATTCCTCTGTTCAGATGCATGAATAAAATGTAGAGGGTTTACCAAAAACCTAATCTAACTTGCCAAGGAGACAGGGTAGAAAATGCATAAAAATAAAACCTAAACTACGGAGGTGATGCACCGAGGAATGTTAAACACTCGCTTTGCAAATTTAACACAGACCACAGAGATGCAATACAAACATCATGCACAGGTAACCAAACTGCAATAAGAGATCAAAATGGCAACAACGAATACATGAGAGGGTCAAAAAATCAATCACAAACATATATCTATTATTGCTCAAGAGTCGATACAATACATTGCAGTGGCCAAGAGGCAGAAGAAGAACTGGTATTACAACCCGTATGGGAGGTTTGAAAACTCCACAAATTCTCTTGCAAGCAAGGGAAGAAGGGGGGATGCAAAACGAAAAATGTCCAACCCTTTGAAAGAAGCCCCTCCTTCCAATTTATATGAGGAAAAAATGAGGGAGAAGAGAATGATTCGAATTCTGCCCCAACCACCTCCAAGACTGCACCTAACTCCTCATATTATGACGGTAGGTGAGAATCTCAACAACCCAACAATGGCGAAGTGTATTTTACATTTTTAAGAACTTGTTCCCACCCAATTAAAGATATCCAGTCGTAGTTGGGTAGAGGACGCCGAGAGCTTTCCGAAAAGTCCAACCTTGTGTGAATCCGAGCTCCCTGCAAAAAGTTATGGCGATCTGAATATTTCCCGCGTCAGGGTCTTCTGCCTGTCGGGTTCGGGGTTCTCCTCTACATTTGCATCGGGTTTGGAGGATGCCTCGACATGTGTTTGATGCTTGTGTTTTCCCGAAACCCGCTTCCGCCAGTATTTCCAAGATTTCCTTTGTTTCGGGGTCGGAAAATGGACCTGCATGTGCATCGGGTTTGGAGGATGGCTCGACATGTTTTCGCCCCATGCTTCCCCGACTTGTTTTCCCGACTCCAAGACCCGATTTTCCTAGGAAGTGTTTCGGGTTTGTGGAACTCTCAAGCATCAGGGAATCCCTTGCAATTTGCATGCTTCATGTCTCATGTTTCTCGAAACCCGAAACCCCTTTATGTCGGGTTTTCTAACCCCTCCGACATATCTTCTTTGTTGTCGGGTTTTCTAACCCCTCCGACATATCTTCTTTGTTCGGGTTTTCCAAGGTTTTCTAACCCCTCCGACATATCTTCTTTGTGTCTATATATTTACCCAAGGGTAAATATATACAACAGATATACCAGAGTTATGTTTGGCATGTGAATTTGTTTTTCCTTTATCCCCTTAGTACGGCCCTATCTTCCAATACATACAAAACAGTACCCTTCCCCTTGACATCACCCATTCTGAAAAGAAAGCAATTATTCACCGCATAGCCCATTATACCCTCCTAAGAGGCACCCTTTATCATCATGGCTACAACGGGAATATGATTCACTGTTTGGATGTTGCTGATTCTGTCCACACAATTAAGGAAGTACATAGTGGTATTTTTGGAGCACATACTAGTGGCATGGTCTTAGCTAAAAATCTATTGAGAGTAGGCTATTATTGGCCTACCATGGAATCTGATTGTTGTAACTTCATAAAGAAGTGTGAACTATGCCAGAAGTATGGAAATTTAATACATGCACTGGCGTAAGCCTTACAGCCTATTGCAATGCCTTGGCCATTCTCTAAATGGGGCCTAGATCTCATAGGGAAGCTCCATCCTTCTTCATCAGACAATCATACTCATATCATCATTGCCAATTTACCAAATGGGTAGAGGTTGTCCCTCTTACCTATGTCACCGGTGCGCAGATTTCAAAATTCATCATGAACCATCTCATATGCCGTTACAGGATCCCCTTAGCCATTGTCACTGATAATGGCAAATCCTTAAAAAATAAAATGGTTAAAACATTATGCCAATGCTTTAATATCCAACTTAAGTGGTCTACCCCTTATTACCCTCAAGGTAATGGACAAGAAGAAGCCACCAATAAAACCCTTGTGTAGATTATGGAGAAAATGGTCAGTATAACCAGCCGTAATTGGCATCTACAGATACATCCCACCCTCTGGGCTTATCATACTTCCATCTGCACTCCTACTGGTGTGACCCCCTATTCACTTGTCTATGACACTAAAGCCATCATACCATTGGAAGTAGAGCTTCCCTCCCTAAGAATATCTCTCAGGGACTATCTTGATAAAGATTAAGACTACAAAGTTTCTCGCCTAGCAGAGTTATAACTATTAGATGAAAAGCGTATCAGAGTGCTCAATCTCCTAAAATTCTATCAGAACAGGTTATCTCGGGGATATAACAAACACATCATTCATCAGGAATTTGATGTAAGAGATCTATTTCTTAAAGAAAATCAAAAGAACACCATCAAAGATAGAGAAAAGAAAGGAAAGTTCGAGGCTAACTAGTTAGGTCCTTATGTTGTAATTGCAAAAAATGGATAAGGGGCCTACAAACTTGCATATTCAGATGATGAAGAACTTCGGAAACCTATGAAAATCATGCACTTAAAGAGGTTCTATGTTTAGGCATGATGAGAATATCAAAATAACAACTAAAAATTGGAGAACAAAGGAAAAAACAAGCAAAAATTGGAAAAATGAGAAAATAGTAAATAAAAAGTAGGTTGTCCTCATGTGAAAACCACACAATTGTGGCATAGTGGGAAATTCTTTGAGTGAAAACTAGTTTTTGGAGCTCAAATAAGATTCACTGGACACAAGTTACTCTTACGGAAGGACGGGAAATCGTTACCAATTTTTAGATACAACTTTTTTTGTTAGGTCTAGGAACCCTACTAGGATCACCTTTGCCTTGCCATGATCTAGTTTGTTTGTTCTTATATCTGCATGAAGGACATTACCTTTGTATATGCCCATCTAATGTTGAGCATGAAAATACCGTTTCCATCTTCCTACACATAAGTGCATGGCATTATGCCCTTTGTATATTCCCACATCACGATGAGGGAATCCACACTTCTTTGTTCTTGTACATTGCTTTCAAAACATGACCTTAGAAAATACAAAAACATTCGGAAAACAATACACAAAAAATCTAAACATTTGGAAAATTTCCCTTTCTAGGGATAAAGCTACATTCGTCTCACAACATTATCTTTGGGAAACCTAGACAAACAGTGAAAAACGCAGCCACAAAAACTTATCCTCTTAGATAAACTCAAAAACATTAGAAAATATGTCAATGCTGCCCCGCAAAAACAAAGTAGTGCTTTAATTACTTTTAGTTGTTGGTTTGTATAGTTTTGGTGTACCTAGTCCAGTTGAATTGTTAGTTCTTTAAATGGATCATTTTCTTATCAAATTTTGAATCTTATTTGATTTAAATTGTGTATTGCATTACATACATATGAAGGCTCTCATGCTTGTAAACAATTGTTGTAGATTTCTTTGATTAGATATGTACATAATTTTTAGGGTTCATTTTTACTTTCTTAGCTTAGATCTCATTTTATCTCTTGTTAAGGGTTTGTGCATGTGTTTGTTTAGTAGTAGTATGTTTATATTTGTTTAGTTTTGTTAACTTTTGCTTGTGTGTTTTGTACAGTTGTTTTTATCACATCTATCATCTATCATCTCATCACATTTATAACATCATCCACTACATCATATATATACAAAAATGCTAAGTATTACATCATGCATGTATGCTAATCTAATCATCAAATATCATATCATCAATGGGGGAAAGAGGGGTTGCGCATAATCACAAATCTATCCCCCCCACACCAATATCATCTAGTATCATCCCAAATGCTAGAATACAAAATCCGAGATAAATCATGAATCTAAAAATATGTGGCACCATCTATAGATACATCATCAAATATGAAAGAAGGAAATACATACATTTCTAAATCTAAGATATGCCACATACATGAAAGAAAGAAAAAACATACATCATAAATCCATCATATAAATGATACATCCAAATGTCCATATACATACATGTATAACTATCTAGGTCATTACTCAAAATAATACATCATCAATACAATATGCCATCAAAAAAGGGCATGCATCAAAAGAATTGAGCCTTCATCATGAGGCATCATCAAAATAATGGTATACAAAAGTTATACATAAAAATCAGCCTTCATAAGAGGCATGTATACAACATATCTGTATAAAAAAAAGAATGTAGAGCTTAACCAAAACTCTTGCCCTCGTTGGGGCTCCTAGATCTATCACCTAGTTGACAAAATAAGGGTGGCTGGGGTGGACCTGCATTGGGTGTACCACAAAACTATCTAGATGGCCCCTATCTAGTCAGCTACTTTGGCATAGGCTACCTAACTGATCTCGACGAATGGCTCGATCTCCATGATCTAGAACCTATCGTGCTCATCTTTGATTGTAGAGACAGTACCACTCACTTCTCTAGGGGAATTTCCCTGAAGTAGGCATTCCTATAAAATAAAGCCTCGCCATCGATCCTCATAGCATCATGGATCAAGTCAAAATCTCCAGAGGTAAGGGTTACCTGAAGGGAAATATCACGTTCACTTGTTACTTTACCTAAGTTGGCCTCATTCTATCTCAAGGAGGCAACGTCTTGATCTCTCTCTATGGTAACAGTCTGCACCTAGGCACATGCCTCATCCCTTTGTGCAAGAAAACCTTGTGACCATGTGTATACATGATCCCTTTGGGCAACAACCATTCACACCTTAGTCTGGGACTGGTGTAGGAGGCTCAATATCTGAGCCCCCTGTGTGGCCATATCTCTCACCTGACTCTGCCATGCAACACTATCACTGCCCTGAGTGGCCTGTGCTCAAGCATGATTTCTCTCTACTATCAAAATCTATACCTAGGAAAGTGCCTGATCTCGCTCTAATGTGAGGGCCTGTACCTAGGTCATCATTGTATCTCTCTCATTGGCCACATGTAACTGTATAATGATGGCTACATGTAACTGCTGCTAAATAGTAGTTCACTTCCCACTAGCGCTACTACTCTTCGGGATATCAAAAGATAGGCCCTGCTTTGGTAATACCTACTGAAGAGGGGTATAAATACCCGCTAGAATGCCCACTAGGGGAAAATCTATATCCACGGCCCTATATACCTGTCTCTTCCTGGGCCTAGGGGCTTGTCCCTGTGGCTACTGTGGTACGGGACCATGTCCCCTACCTCTGACATGCTAGTGCATATCAGGCCCACCCTCATCATCTTCATCATCGCAGCCATCTCCATCCTCGCCACTGCTAGGAGGCCCCACTAGAAGAGGGCTCAAGCCAATGTCATACGCTGCTCTGGGAATTCTTAAATGGTGTAGGAGCACACTGTGGTACCATGGTCCATACTTTGACGTAGTGCTTAGATCTCTGATCTGTCTAAGTGGCACCCAAATAACAGGGGCCACCTGTCAAAAGCTAGCCAGTGTTCTATCGTGGGCAATCTGTGGTCACATATCAAAATGCTCTCTAGCTCTATGAGCATACCATCTATCTAGCCTAGGAACGTCCTAGGTAAGGCCAAACTGTCACTGACATCGATCTACTCTATATAAATCCTACATATAGCTGTGGCTGCCCAAAATAAAGTGCTCAATGGTTGCAGTCCTGAGCTCTAGACCATCCTCTGGCCACTGAAAATGTTTGTAAGGCCTCCACACAATGGAAGCCTAGTGTAACTCATCTAACTCACACTTGTAGTTGTATGTAACTCCCATTAAGGGTTGCACATCATCCCCTGCTAGGACCCAACCCATCATAGAAGGCTCGTCAGGAGCCCAACCTCTCAACACACCTAGGGGGTGACCAATGGTAATGTGGTCCCATGCCCAAATCTGTAACAAATGGGCAGGTCCTACCATCTTCTGACGGTAGTAAGTGATCAAATGGAGATCCTAGTATAAGTGTGCTAATATGCACTGACCCCAGTATTAGGTCTATCCCTCCACCAAGCCAAGAATCAATCCTAGGAGACAAAGTGGAAATGAAGCACCTGTCTTGTCAGGGAGTATAACTCCACTAATAAGAGCCATCATATAGACCACTACGTAGTCTAACTCTGGATCATCTATACATTGGGATAGTCTGATGGACATCCCACACCATGGTATGGTAGGAACATCAAACAAATGTGTGATATGACATTGAATATCGCTCCAGCGACTCATCGTCTCAATAAGATGTCCCTGAATTGGGACCTGAATGATGTGCCAAACATCCTCTAAGGTAATAGTCATCTCCCTGGTCAAGAGGTGAAAGCACTGGCTCTCGCTATGCCACCACTCTACTATGGCCATCAAAAGGCCATTATCTAAAGTAATTTGTGGCATCTCTACCACATGGGACAGTCCTGTCATGTGTAAAAGGCTCGCCAGGGTCACTCTATTGTCCTCATCAAATTGTGCCTCTATAATAGCTAAGTGTCCATAGAGCTCTCGAGTTTGAAGAAAAACTAACATACATTGAAAAATCAATGCAAGTGTTAGGCATCTAACCTTTCTATAATATTTTTATAAAGAAAAATAATGCTTTTAATATATCTAATTTACTAACTATTCTTTTCTTCTGAAATAATCTCATCTTTGTTCTTCTATACTTGGCTATTTTCTAGCCAGTTGTCTTTTCTCATGAACTTCTGGTGCATATGCACCTCCTTTGGCACCTACACACCCTAACCAATGCATATGCACCCTTTTGGATGCATACATGCACAACCCCTTCTTCTTCTTTTTTGGCATTGGCCATACAGGACGCATACGCACCCATTATGATGCCTACATGCCATCTTTGACACTCACATGTGTGTGTGTTCGTTCAAACTCTAATTGACACTTATGTACACCCTCTATTTTTTTCTATGGGTATGCGTGCATGAACCTACCTTTCCCAATGGATACATGTGTGTGTACCCACTTCTACTAAATAGGTACGCATATGTGTCCCTGTCACCCATGAATGGATGTGCGTGTGCATCCGTATCTATTTTGATGCATGTGCGTGTGTGTACCTGTCAATCCGATGCATACGCCTATGCGCATGCTTCAAAATTTCTCCTACCTACCCTAGAAAACCCTAAAAAATGGCATTAAATGCATAATTAATAGGGGGGTTAGGGCACTCACGAATAGTCCATCCTCTAGGTCCCACATGTACTCCCGGATGTGATCTGCGTGCCTCGTCCTCCTCGGTATCCTCACCATCTCACTCCAAGGCTCTCACTTTCACTCACGGTAAAAATTTAGAGAGGTTCTAGTTGAAATGAATTGGTTTTGATTGTTTTACCAACCCCAGGTGAGTATATTAACCTCGTCACAATGCCCCTAGGGCATGCTATTCTCTGTCATGATCATTCTAACCTTATTCTATCTGTCATGATAATTTTTTTTGTATTAAAATGATTTTTTTAACTAATTTGCACATGCTAGGGCACTTCGTGATGTCCAATGGTCACTTCTTCGTCGCACTAAGATAATTTACGAATCTTTCAGGCACCTTTTCTTGACCTTTTCCTCTATTTTTCATCTATTTTCCCCCTGTTGTGATAATTATTTAATAATTTATTTTAAAATAAATTATTCTCGACCCGTCTTTCTTCTTATGGGCGTATATTCTGAGATTTTTGACAACTTTACATTTTCCCTATCCCCTTCACACGTATTTTAAGAGATCTTTGATCTTTTTAAATTCTTCTAAACGATCAAAAAACCTAACAAGGAAAAAAAAATCACAAAAATATTTTAAAAACCACAAAAAATATCAAAAATGGCTCAAAATTGGTTAAAGCAATCATTTACGGCTGAAATCTGTGTCTATGGCATTGCACTCATCCCAGATCTTGCTGACATTTTCAAAACATTTTGAAACAATGACTCACACATCACCAAAATCTTCAATCACCTACACAAGCTATGTTGCTTACTTCGTCTATACTCTGGGGCACTATCAATTGCTTGGTACTATTTTCATCGTGCACATTGCTTTTTCATAGGACGAAAGTGTCCTCCATCTTCCCCCTTACATAATACACCTTGCTTGGGGCATCATTCTTCACCCTAGTTTTTCAATAAGAACATTTGGGATTTCATCTCGATAACAAAATATTTGTGCAACTATCTTGAACGTTGTTGGTTTAAGTGTGTGTGATTGTACTTATTTCCCTGTCAGGTGATTTTGTTTATTTCTCGTATTGCATTGCATTTGTGTATGCTGCATGGAGTTGGTCACTTTTGGCAGAAGATGTTTGTTTGTATCTTGGCTTTTAATGTTATTTTACGCTTCCATCACATGCTCACATTTTAATAAGGACCCATGAGGAGGATTCTAAGCATTATGATGATTAAGTATTGTTAATAATTGATTTACGGATAGCTCAATATCCCTTTTTCCTTTTAGCTTCTTGTCATCAGTTGACACTTTTCTCTCTATTTGTTTCTTTTTCGATCATCGATTGAGATTCTTCGTCACCCCATCGAAACTTGATGGGGCATTCATTATCCTTCACCCTATTAAGTTTTCTTCTACCCCTTCAAATTTTTCTACTTGCTTGTGTTTGTCTATTTTCTTTGAAGTGACATCACTTATGTCACCTCAAAGAGGGGCAAATGTAGACACCTGTAGTTTGATCAATACACTATTATTTCTAATGGTGCACTAATGCTTCTTCATTTTGCAAATTGATGGCACACCTCCAATTAGGCCTATCTAACTCCCTTCCTACGACACCCTTTTGGTCATTTTTCCTCTTATAAACCATTTAAAAAGATAGTTATAGCCTTATTCTAACTATATTATCTTCTTATTCCCTTCTATCTTGCTTCTATTAGCTCCCCAAAATATCAATCCACTTCATTGAATTGATTAAGCCCTTCAGAACCCTAATTAATCTCTAGGAGAGATTAATTAATCTAGCCTAGGTTAATTACCGTATAACATAGTCAAATCACACTTTGACTTGCTAAAAGTTCTTTTTGGACTTTAGCCTTTGTCCCACATGTACCCAAATCTCCCTTTTCTTCCAAACCAAAAACTATAAATAGGGCTATACCCCCTTCCTCATTTCCTAAGAATTCTCTCTTCTTCCTAGCACAAATTATAACAATTTGCTTAGGCTTTAGTTTGTATTTCATCTTCTTTCATTTGAGCTAAAAGCATTTAATATTGTATTTCATAGAATTAACATGGAGTAAAAGGGAAGATCCATTGGCCTTGAAGCTATTAATGGGGAGATCCCTTTCTCTTAACACATAATTTGAATGCTTAGATCCTCTTAGGTTCATTATTTCAAGCTTTCAAAGAATAGAGATTAACTTCATTTGCTTAGTTTGCATGTTTATTTCAAATTAATTTATGCAAAGAAGAGAACCTTTCTCATTTCTTATCACATGGTCCATTGATCAGATTGTTAAAAGCCTTTGGGGTTTCTTTAGATATTCTTACCCCAAATCAATGGCTTTTACAACTTTTCATTGAACACAAAGGGGTGGTAAAAAATGATTTTACGAGATGAGTAGGATGATTTAGATAGGCTTAAAGTAATAGGCTATAAAAAATTAATGTGTGTATGTTAGGAGTAGGTGGGTGATGAAAACCCAGTGTCTACATTTTCCCCTTTATCGAGTGGTCTTTGACATACAAACTGCTAGAGAAAATTAGTTTGATATGGTTTTCTTTGTGCTTAGATGGGTGATGCACCCTCAAAATTGGGGGTGTTATCGATGAAGTGCAAATAATCACTAGTTTAATTGATTTGATTAGATGAGATAGGTTTGGTTTAACATATTCATTTCATTTTTAGTTTCCCCAAAATGATGTATAGAATTAAAAAGGTGCCACCATGGAATCAACTGATAGGGGAACCAAGGGGTTTGCGTCCTATAGATGTATGATTCACAGAAAGTGAATGTGGCTACAACGGTGGGATTTTGTGACAATGGAGTCATGTGATAGGTGAACTAATGGGATCATGTCCTATAGACATATGACTTACTGGTGTTAAGATTGAAATATAAATTTGAAATGGATTTTGATAGAGGCATGGTTTTGTCTAATCTTGCTGCATAATCAAGGAAGGATTTGATTTGATTGATTGGTTTAATGATGTTGCAATGGGTTTGGGGCCCTCAAAAGGATTTCCACATGTTGGAAAAATGTGTTATTTTGATGAATATGCTAGTTTTTTAGATGACTTGGATGCTTTAACAACATGTTTTGATAATTTGAAGGGAATCATTAACTATTTATGATTAGAATTCGGAGCTCAAAGGAATTTGATGAGATGATGTTAATGTTTGTGTTACTATCGATAATGACCCTCTTAATGAGAGTATCAACGATTTGGGAGGTGATGAAAAGTGGGAGGTTGTGGTCCTCTAGTTGTAATGATGGGATTTCTAAGTTTTCAAAAGAGATTGTAACAAAAAATTAAAGTGTATCAACTAGGTTTGAAAACAATTATGGATGCCTAAGGGTACCAATATAGATTGGAGTGCCTCGATCATAAATTTTTGATGCTGAGGTGAATCTTTCATGATCTCATAAAGGGACATTTTTACTAGATCTTGATGAAGTTGCTTGATAATGGTATTTTGTACGGAAGTGGTGGATTGTGTATGTGGAGCAGCAAGGATGGATACCTTAACCTTAACATGAGGTGTTGGATTAGATGACTCAGGAGCAAGTGAGATGGAGAATTTGGAATTTCTTTGAGCTGAAGTCTTACGGTCATGGGTATTTGTTCTAGTGATGATATGTTCTATGTCAATTTGATGAAGAGGGTTTTTCTTAAAAGAGTCCCCACTTTTGGTGGATGTGGATGTGGACAATGGAGTAGTCTTAGATGTCCGATGGGTCATTTTTGATGGTTATAAATATATAGGGAGAAAAAATTTGTTAGCAAGCCTTCTGATAGTAGCATGAAGCACTTTACATTCCTCTATAGAATGTCCTGGTGTGTGATGGAAATCATAAAATTATTAAAAATTATACCAGGTGGATTTCCACCCTCGAGAGCCATACAAATTAAGAGGAGGTAAGGTTATGATAGACTATTGGATGAGCCTTTCAAGGGTTAATGTATAATTTACTTTCGAGGCATAGGTCGAGGGAACAAATAATTATATTGATGGTATGGGTATTAAAGGGACTGTTTTCTATGTGATTCCCTTAGGTGCCTGTTGGGGAATGATTTTTGATTCTATAATAGGGACTAATACTTTTGATGAGGGGTGTGAGCCTAAGATAGAAGGAATGGATTTTGGATTTTGTGTCAAGGATGTCAGATGATCATGTGATATGATTGTCACTTTCTTAGATGAATGGATGGGATTTCATGTAACAAGATTTTTAATATTACACACATAATGTTAAGATACATGGTCATTGCAAGAGATTTTCATGTATTTTAAGATGGGTTTATTTTCTGAACCTTGTGAAGATATTGTAGATGGGTTTAAAGAGGATGATATAGATGATGATGGATTTATGATTTTTTTGGTATAAATACTGGGAGATGTACATGATTTGATAGGTCCTTTTTGCATGTGAATACAAGGTTTAGTGGATGATTCAGATAGTGCTTTTGTGATGGTATAATTATATGTTGAGGGTGTAGATGACTTATCTTTGATTGTGTTGATGGTGTGATGAGAATGGATGACATTATATTTTGGTTGACTGGTGGATGGGGCATGGTTTAGAAATGATTGTTTAAAAATTTTCAAATTTTGATTAGGAGGTGCATTTGTGTTATCTAGCTATAACTCACCTTTGTCGATAAGATCTTGAAGGACATTTTTGAATGAATGAAACCTTTCGATGTTGTGGAATTTGACCCTATGGTATTTATAGTAAACATTCTCTCAGTACTAAGAGGGTTTTAACACAGATGTGTCGATATGGCGTATGAGAGGAAGGGTGATCATACATGTGACCAGGAGTTTATCAAATACTGCACTATAAGATTTAACTACGTGCATATAATTGCGTATAGGATAGGTGCATTCAGAGGTTGCAAGTTATTTAGAAGAATTTTTTACAATGAATATATTTGGTGATGTCTTAGTGTTGTCATGATTGGTGGTGTAAATTAATTAGCAAAAATTAGTATGTTGTTCACTAATCCACAATCATTTATTCATTAGACCTAGGGATGTAAACTTTCAACTTTGCCAATGCTATATACACAATTACATGTGCTTACAAGGTATAAACTAAAATATTGTTATCACAATAATTAGAAATACAATGTTAGAAATAAAATATGTTTTAGATGGAGGTAAATGCTAAAGAAAAGTAATAAAAAAGATAAAATCATAACACAAGTAAACTAATGAAATATTACAATTCTAATCTATGCATGCAAGGAAATAAAGAAACAAACAAAAATAAAAGGGGTTTAGTAAACCACAAATGGAAAATGCCTTGGGTGGTAACCCTTCCGAAGGCTTGTATCTACATCAGAATGATAGAACTCAAATTTTATTCATCAACATGAAGATTCTGAATGAAACTTATAGCAATTCCTTCCCTATGAATTGATATCTAGAATAGTCTTGTCATTCTCTCTATATTCAATAGAGATGTGAAGAGACTTATTCTAACTAAAAGTTACATTTTGATTAAGTAAAATATCACTACCAAGAAATCTATAGATTATTATGCAAGAAACAAAACTGAGAAGAGGTGTTCTAATAAAATAACATAACTAACTGTTCAATATAATAATCAAGTTAAATCAACTAGTTTTATAGTAGTTGTAGAGCATAATCATGTATTAGCATGAGATATGCTTCTTGTTGTGATAACCGCTTCTTCATCGATAGGTGCAAAATTAGGTTAATTATCCATGTTTATCAAGATTCCCACAATCACAGTCTTTAATATGCATGTGTTCTCGTTTGGCTACAGGTGATTTGCTATGGATGAGTCCTAGTTGTTGCATGTTAGTTGCTGCGTACGAGTCTCTTTAAATTGTGATAGATTTTCTTTGGATGTATGTTAATGGTAACATATAATAGATTATTGCAAAAAAGTATGATAGTTAGACAAAACACTTATTAATCATTTCATTATATCAAATATATTAACATGCACATTCAAAATAAAAAAATAGTGTAACTTAGTAATAACTATATTAATTAATATAAGTGCCATAATTTTAAGTTCAAGTGGAAATGTATGATAGGATAACCAGGATAAATAGTGCAATGGTATATAAAATATTCAACAGATGAGACAATTAAAATAGAATTAAAGGTTCTCATCACACCCCTGAACCAATTCTCTTGAATGTCCCCATTTAAGCATTTGCTGGTTTATCCGCTGGTTTCTTACGATCAGTCTGTATTATACTGTATAATAACTTGAAATGCACTTGGAGTGAGATGTCTTCTTTTTATGTAGGGATTCATCTTGCATTCCTTCTGAATCTTTCCATTATCTTCTCCTTCTGTTCCTTCTCTATTTCTCTATTTCCAGACCAATGAGGAATTAAGTAGTGGAAAATTGGTGGATAATATCATATAGGGAACCAAGTGTTTCCACATCCTTTTTCTATCTCAATATATGGATTGATCCTCTAGAGAGTTTGGATAATGTTTGGATAAGAATGAATTTCATTTCTTATTAGCTATGGTGACATTTCTTCCCATCTCCTTCTACATGCCTATACTATTTCAGCACCATTGAACTTAATGTGATGTCTGACCTCATCATGAACTTCTTCTCTCATCATGTATAACCTCTATTTTATTTTCTTCTCCTTTATAAAATTACCATACTCTTTAATCATTGCCTTGGAATTTCCTTCCTCTGCTTTGATCATCAGTGGTTTTTCTTTGCACAACTATCTATACTCCATTTCCCCCCTAGATAACTCATTGTTGAAGTAAGAACACAATGCCCAAACTTGTACTGATTCGATCCTTTTTGCGTACAATCAGAGACTAAAATAGATAAGGGTGATGGGTGTAAGAGGAATACCTGTTGTTTGGTGATGGGTAGAAGGTGGAATGTGCATGTGTAAACTTCCGATCTTGGTCGATTGTGTGAAATCCTTTTTGTTCGGGAAGGAGTACCATGTAATAGAAAATAAGACCACAAGAGAGAGTTAAACAGTATATGGAAGTGGATTGCCTAGCGTATGCTAGATCTAGGAAATGTGATACTTCATAGAGGGCTATCAATCTAATGTTTTATAAATTAATATTAAATAACTGAAACATGTAAATAAAGGAATCTAGTGCTAGTGTTTTGATTTGGGTGCCTCAGATTACTATCAACTTGAATCCAATTAAATAATAAAACTATGCAGGTAAAAAGGTCTTCAGGTTAGATCACGGGTAGTTCAGGTGGTCTGTAGGTCACAAACAAGGTCTGTGTGGGTCTGGGTAAGGTATTTGGGGTTGTTTGGGCAAGTAGGTAGGCTTTCATTTTGCATTGTGTTAGGAGACATAGAGATCGAATCCGGTCTATTTGACTGATGCCGATTTAGGCGAGACCAATGCTGGTTAAGTATGACCAATATCGATTACTGTAGAGGTGAAAAAGGTTTAGGTAGATGGTGTTTAGGTTCCACCCTATCTAAGAATAGAGATTTGGAAGGGTGTTGGTGAGGTGCAAAGGAGGGATAGGTCTAAGATGTGTATTTTGGGGTTTTGGGGAGGTTTTGGGTGTATTCGGGTAGAGTTGTGGGGAGCTGAGAGACAACAGTGTAACCATGGGCAGTAAAGAAGTAGACCAACCATGCTCATAATGGGGTACTGCTAATTTTGAGTTTCCCACGTATAGAAAATGATGACAGCTACTATTATGAAGAATGGAGGTTAGGGTGCTCCCTCATCCTTAGACCTAGACTTATCATAGATCCATAACTGGAAGACCCAAACACCTTGTAGATGGATGTGGGTTGAGTTTGTAGGGTTTTGGGATGCATAGAGTTATGATTATACCAAAGATAGCACACAAATTGAAGCTATTTGGAAATTACACTCAAGGATGTAGCACCTTGAGACCAGTTAATGGATTTAGGAAGTAATCTACGTTGCAACCATTTGGAGTCCAATTCTTATAGAGCTTTGAGCACTTGATGAAGATAAGTGATGAGTGTTAGTGAAGGATGGCAGGTGGTTAGAGAGCTAATGCTTGAGCTTTGTCTTGGCTTTAGGTCCCTTTAGTGGTTGATCTCACAAATTTTCTTGTGAATACTTCCACCTCTTATCTCTCAGCTTGGAGTTAGGATGGCTCTACCATGTTCCAATGAATTTCCAACCAACCATGAAATGACAACCAACCAACCAAATGACAACCAACCAACCAACCCTTTGGAAATTTCTCGAACTGAGCACTTACAGGTGACTGACGCCGGTCCCACATGACCGACATCGGTCAGACTATGATCGAAACCATTAATATTGGGGTTTTTTTTTTCAAAAGTGTGGAATATACCTTCCCCACTTGATTTTGAGTGGGGGAGCACATGCGTCTTGCAAACTTAGAATGGGGAATATGACAAAGAGGGGTCATATGAGTGGGGTGGCCACTATTAAGGCTTCTAGAAGGGTTTGGGCTAGGTACGGGCAAGGTGAGGAAGTGGAATGGTGAGGTCGAGGGGAAAGTGGGGTAGTGGAAGGGTGATGTGGAGGGGAAAGTAGGGTAATAGAATGGTAAGGTGGTTGGGTGAGGTGGCGAAATGAGTGGGCAAAAAGGGAGGATTTATTTAATTGATTTTAATTAAATCTTTGTTTGTGTGATTTGAGGGTCATTATGGTGTACGAAAGGGGTTACAGGTGATTAAATTAGGGTTAAATAAATCACCTATGTAGTATGTGGTGATCTGGTCATTTTGGAGGAGAATGATAAAATGTGACTTGTTTTTGGTGTTTACATTTTACCCCTTTTTGTTAGGCAACTTGTATTGGTAGGTGTCGTGACAAAAATGAAGGTTGGTTCTTACCCCATGTGAATTTAGGGTGAGAAGGTGGATGTTGGGTGCCCCAAATAGGGGCATGAGCGATCCCCCCTTAAATCAGGCACCGATGATGAAGAATAGAGAGTCGGTGGGTGATTTGATAAAGTAGGGTGAAAAGTGAGGGAGGTGAGGGTTGCAGGTATGATAAGTGTAGAGGTTAGGGTAGGGTGGTTAGGTAGAGTTTTCAAATGTACACAAACATTGTGAAATGTAATGAGATACAAGGGTTTCCCCAACATAACAAATTTACATTAGCTAAGGTCGTAAGGGTCATCCAAATAAGGGTTGTTGAGGTCAGGTATATAGGGTAAATGATACGGTTTGGGTACTGTTATCACCAAATCACAGCACCCTTCTATGGTTTATACAAGCGCATATATTTGAACTCATGGTGTGATTGGATAACATGGGTACTATCTCCAAGTTGTGGGACTTGCTACTTGAGATAGACCTCCAGAGAAGCTGGTTCTTGCTCCTAAACTACCTGCCACAATCTAATCTAATGCAGGGGAAAATAACTATTCTAATCTAAATTTCCAAGGGATCAGGGAGAGAGAATGCATAAAATTAAAGCCTACACTAAACTGGTGATACACTAGAAAAGGAGGGTGTGAGAGTAGTCTTCAAATGCGTGAAATACAGAAGCAAAGTGCAAACTAGAAGAGGTGATGACAATTCTCCACAATCTAGCAAAACGCATTCAAAAAAATATTTCAAACATACACAATGATAAAGGATCCCTGCATGAACATAATAATAGACACAATATTATTGTAATCAAGGTTTAAGGGGCAAGAAGAATGCAAGAAAACACTAGCAGGGGAAGATAGCCATCCACAAACTTATATTTTATTGCTTCATGGGAGATGGAAAGTCTCTAGTAAAATAAGAACATGAAGAGTCATGTGGGGGTATAATAAGAGATGAAATGTACATATGTAACCTAGGGTGACCTCTTCTTTTATAAAATATGTTTATTGTTGTTCTATAGCTCTCATATTTTCTCTAGAAGAAATATAGATGAATTGTTCCATTCCCTAGTCGCTTGTTTTCATCCCCTTCTCAACTACACTCCATAACCATGACCTTATTGAATATAATGAAATGAAACATTATTTTTTATTTTCAAAATTTTTCATTGTTATATGTGAATGGTATCTTATCTTTTAATTCATGGATGTATTCTATTTTTTAGGAAATAAAATCGTTGTGTTATTTATTGTGCAAACCCCCCCTCTTCTTACTATTATTTTCATTTTTTCCCTCTCTTTCTCCCTCAAACTAATGTTTCCTCCCTAGTAGTAACTAATAACCATTTTTCTGCAGGCATAGAGATGTACTCCTCTGCATTCCCTAGTATAAATCACCCCTAGTTGATAGAAAGGTGTACATAGTTTCTTTGTTTTCAATAAATGGATGTACCCCATTAAAGTAGAGGGACTTAGTCCTACACAATTTTGGTGAGAGTTCACTAATTTTCCCACCTGTCAATTTATTTCAACAAAAAAATTATAAATATTTTGAACAAAATATACAAAGTAACATTAATGGTGATACAATCTTATCAAGTTAGAAAAGGAAACAATTGTAAAAATTTATGTAGCTTAGACTTAAAAACATTTAAAACATGTTTAACGATGTCAAATTTAAATATTTTTTCACCTTAATCAATTGTTCACAATATGGTCACATATGAAACTTCTAACTAAATTCCACAGGGATAACTTGTAAATATCTCCCTAGGCCCCACCTAGACTTTTGAAAATGTAGTTGAAGGAAGACACTAGTATAATTTAGCTTACTAATTTCTTAATTGATAAGATGGTTATGAGCAATCTGTGCATCTGCATCTGCACTTGGATCTTATTCTAATGTATCATGTGACTAATTTGTGCATTTGCATCTACATCCAATGACTTGTGTAGTACCAATGGCTATTAATCTGATAGAATGCACCATCTAATACCATGCCCCATACCATAACAACATGCACCTTTTTTTTGGAGAGATGAAATGGTGCTTATTACAAAAGGTTTTCAGACTAGATTACAAGGCATTTCATTCTTAAAAGGAGAACATAGGTTTGAAAATAATGCCCCATTTAAAAAATAATGGCATTTGCTCAAAAATTCATTATTCTCCATCGGGTTCCCTCTAATAATCATGATTTAGACAAAATATAAATAGTAACAATGTAGGAGAGCATTGATATGGGAGAAGAACATAGCAAATCTATCTATTTTGGGGAGATTAGAATAGAATATGTTCTTGAATGAGCTTGGTTAAAAAGATAATGCATTCCGGTTTACAAATCGTTATGAGAATAAAGTATGTGGGTGATTCAATTTCGAGCATATGTATCTAGTGAGTGTTAAAATGCATACATGCTCCAACATTACTTTTTGTATGGTTCTGTAAGCTAAAATAAAGTTTAATGGCAAATAGATTTAAATATGATGCAAGTGAAAAATAATAGGAATATGACCCTAGATTAAATGAGTTACAATCAAAATGATGTAAGTTTTTAATAACCTCAATTTTTCGTTTCCTAGATTAAGTGGGTGTATATATGTACACATGAGATGTGATGTTTTCTAAAATCATTCAGGTCAAATAAATTTGTACGTGACCTGTCTAAAATTATGTGTCTTCAGTTTCAGAACAAATTGTGTAAACCTTGTTTAGTTGTTGTGGTTTGAGATTTTCTAACATAAATTTTAGTTACAACATCCTTACATGGTGGCGATATTGAAAGAAATAAATACCTTATCTTCAAGTCCATCAAAGTTACATAGCTTATAGATATTCAAATTTACCAAAAGTTTCTTTAGAATATTTCATTTAGAAATTTATTTTTGTAACTCTAAGAGTTATTTGATGTGTTTAGAATCATTATCCATATATCATAAACATTGATACATAATTTTAGATTTCCATAAGATTACGAAACTAAACTCCAAATGGGGTTATTAAGAATTGGTTATCCAAATGAAAATTAGATAACTAGGGGAAAAATCCCATAAAACTTCCCATTTCTAAGATCCATTTCAGAATAATGTTTCATTGGTACAAATGCTAATTTTTTAAATAAATGTGAAAATGCACGACATCGGTTAAAAATTCCCATAAAACATTTGATTCCTTATGGAAAAAACTTCTAATTTATTCAATGCACAAAATGCATCCCTAAGCTCACCAAATAGCAAAAACCCCATAAAATTTTGAAATAATACCCTCTATGGAAAACACCATTGCTTTATGCTCAATAGACATGATAAATTATTAGGAGAAAAATATTTTTTGCACATGGATACCGCTTTTATTTAGCTAATAGACATGAAGCATTTAATATCTCATGATAAAGTGTTGAAAATCACATTGTGTTTTTCAACTAAGGTTAGAAAATGTGATTTTCAACATGTTGAAAAACACACTATATTTTTTTAACCTTTTTAAATGAACAACATGGATTAAATATTTAAAGTATTTGAAGATTTTTGTCTCGCTTTATGACTTATCGCATTGTTACAAGTTTAGAGGGTGGTCTTCAAGACATAAATTTACAATAACTAAATTAGTTAATTATAAAATCAAACTTGAAACTATTAAAATATTGAATACACAAGGGGATTATTTATGTATTAATATTAAAATGGTTGGTTTCTACAAAGAATTTTTTTATCATTTTTTAGTCTTGATTACCATGAATCATTAAAATTTGAATATATATGTGATGGTTTTCACTTATTCCAATCCTCCCAACATTCAATAATTAAGAGTTCAAGTTTAGTGAACTAAACAATATATCTTGGAAATCTTTTTCGTAACAAGAATAAAAAAGTGAAACCTTCCAACATATAGAGAGGTATATTAGAGTTTTTACCTTAAAAAGTCCATGTTCTATGAATTTTAAATTTGGAATACCATTATTATCCCTTAACAAACTATCTCTTATGCTTCCTTATATACATGTCCTGTCAAGAGCTAGTAGATTTGCAAAAGAGAAAATTTAGGTCAATATTTCTTTGAGTCACTTTATCAAAAAAATCTAGTATGGTTCAAGATAACATTTTTCAAGGTTATTAAATTATACAATGTTTCACGGACCATCTATTTCATAGATTTTACCCAATTCGCACGTGTGGGGCATCAAATTAGGAAAGTAGGATTTATAGTTTAGTCTCAAGACAATTGTCAACAAAATATCCTTCCTGGCAAGGATTTCATAGAATTTAAAACCTTTATCAAGCCTACTGAAAACAACAAGCCGATCCATGTATTTGAATTTTTTTAGGCGTGGACAATGTCCTCAACAGAGAAAAATATTTAAAAAATTCAAATATCCAAAAGACCTGGCATCCCTAAGATAAGGGTTTCAAGAGCCCAAAAAAGTGGAAAATAACTTATCTATACTTGTGTACATTTGCACTCAAAACCTATTGGATGAGATTCATAGGGACATGGCTCAGAGGTTTATGAAGCAATACTTTTGATAAGCTAAGACTGTGAATGTTCCTACAAATTAAAATAATCATCTTTTGACTGCTTCATACAAAGGAATCACCATGAAAATGAAAAAGTCTTAAAATACATTGCAAGTAGAGTTAATTATCATCACAAATTACATTCTTTACTCTAATGGAGAATATGTAAGTGCCCACTAAAACTCCCACTTAAGACCCAAGAACAACATAGGTTTAGTTAAAGAATTATGGAATAATTTTTTATTTAAAGTGTTCCCAACAAAATTCCCAGAGTCCTGTTATCACCGAATCACAGCACCCTTCTATGTTCATACAAGTGCATATACTTGAGCTCACGGTGTGATTGGATAACATGGGTACTATCTTCAAGTTGTGGGACTTGCTACTTGAGATAGACCTCCAGAGAAAGCTGGTTCTTGCTCCTAAACTACCTGCCACAATCTACTCTAATGCAGCCAAAACTATCTTTCCTAATCTAACTTTCCAAGGGACCAAGGAGAGAGAATGCATGAAAATGAAAGCCCACACTAACATGGTGATACACCAGAAAAGGAGGAGTGTGAGAGTAGTCTTCCAATGCATGAAAAATAGAAGTAAAATACATACTAGAAGGGTGATGACAGTTCTCCACAATCTAGCAAAATGCATTCACAACAATATTTCATACATGCACAATAATAATGAATCCCTGCAAGAGCATAAATAATAGACACAATATTCTTGTAATGAATTTTGAAGGGGCAAGAAGAATGCAAACAAACACAGACAGAGGAAGATGCATCCACAAA
Source organism: Taxus chinensis (assembly GCA_019776745.2). Classification (NCBI taxonomy): domain Eukaryota; kingdom Viridiplantae; phylum Streptophyta; class Pinopsida; order Cupressales; family Taxaceae; genus Taxus; species Taxus chinensis. The sequence continues at coordinate 391,698,019 of CM034157.1, forward strand.
ATTGCATTTTATTACTTCATGATATGCACAGTTCAATCTATTACAAGATAAGGGCCTGGATCACCATGCAAGGATTCCACTACAAGGGCATATAACACATTGGCTTCACAAAGCATATTTTGACAGATTTTTGCTACAAAAACTACCTCCTCTTTACAATGAGCCCAACACTCCAATTTATAGAAAAATGAGAAGAGAGAGAGAAGGGGAAAATGGAAATCCTAAAATTTGTCCTTCAACCACTTGTAAGATGCATTAAATGGAGAGAAATGATTGTATGTTACTTGTAAAAGGCTCCCCATACTGTCCCAGGTGCTGGAGCTGAGAAAGAATGATGACCATGCCTCTTAATTGCACTCCCAACTACCAAATTAAACACTGTCATGAACCCAACCACGTTTTATGAAAAAACCCCATCGATTTATCATAAAATATAGAATTTATTTATTGATATGCTTCATAATCAAAGCCATGATTCCGATAGTACCAATTTTGTGCAATTCCATTGAGAAAAGAAAAAGTTATGACCTTCTGAGTGCGGGCAGCTATTTTGGGTCTACCAGGCGTTGTCTGTCATTTGACGGGAATGAGCATTAACTGACTAGAGCCGAATATGTTTCTTTTAATTAAATATATCTACCCTCTTCAAAATTAATGAATCCAATTTTTGTGGCATAGAGGACATTCCAGAAAGTCCAATTTTGTGAAAATCGGAGCTCGGAGTCAAAAGTTATGGCTGTTTGAAGTTCATGGGTAAAACATTGACTTTTCTTCTTTGCCTTCAGCCGATTCGACTTTTCACATCCCACGCGTACTTCTGTCCTGGCTGTCCTAGATGAATATCTCCCGCATTGGCCGATTTGGGATTCCTTGTTCTTGTGCGGCCTTTTCGTAGTCCTCGCACGTCCCTCGCCTACCATACTATTTCGATGTCCTAGATGTCCCCTTTTCCTAAACTGGACCGTCTTTCGGCACATCGGCCAAAATCCACCATCCCATTCGTAAAACCTGGATGTCCCAAACCTTACAATAGTCCATGATTTGTAGATTGGTTTGCTATTTCAGATTTTCCACTTGTCGCTTCCGAATTGTCCCGCGGACGACTGGGACAAAAATGTCTGACTTCAGCTGATTTCTTTGTATCAATTGGCCCCAAACATGTGTACGACCTCTGAACCACTTCAGACCTGAAACTTTTGACCTGAAATGCTTTAAAAACAATTCTGCAACCTTATTTTTTACATTTTTCCCCTTTTTTCTAACTCATTGGGATTTCTTCATTGGATGGGAGAGTTAGAGAGAAGGTCGAGGGGACCCCCAAAAACATGATTTTGGGCCTCGAATCAATCTTACAATAGCTCGAGGACTGAATAATTTGATGCATGTTATCAAAATTACCTTGAGGGATGAATTTTCCCAATAACAGGATTCACATCGACAAGCATTATATTGATCTAGCAATACCCCAAAACTGTGGTTCTGGTTCACCTAGAAGGTTCTAAGTCAAAGTCTCTCTTGGGATCCTAAGGGTCCACAACCATAGGAAAGGTAAGGTCATTAGGCTGAAATAAAATAGCATACAGGTTATCACAAAATGCACTAGAGATGGGGGAAATTTGACATTTCCACATAATCAATGGTTCAGTAGGTATTTCTAGGCATATCCTAGCTAGGTGTGGGTAGGGTAGTGTTAATAAAATGTACACACATGTAGAGATCACGACATGGTACCAGGATTAAGAGCTTTCAAACTCTACATTGTCAATGTGGGTCAAACTGACCTTATCCAATCAAAGCCCTGGGAGGTCTAACTCGGGTAAAGAAGAATACCGGTCTCGGGAACTCAATGAGGTAAGATGTAGAGAACTCATGTAATGAAGGTTAGTTCTTCATCTACACACCTAAAGGTCGAAGGTTTGTCCCATGATTGTAAAGGTCACGGTCATAGACTAAATTCCCCATGGTTGGTAGGCTGATTAACAATGTGGTAACTCGACCCTGCTCACAACTAGAGTGAGTCTAAGGTCAACTGATCCATGACACACAAGATTGAGGCAGGTACTTTTGTAAAATATAAGTGTGGCATAGATAAGGCCACTTGAGGGATCCTAAATATGCCCCTTTTAATAGTGACATGGATTGATGAATGAATGACGGCTCAAGAGGATGAGGTGAAGGGTCAGGGTGAGCTTTAGGTGAGGTGAAAAAGTGTTGTGGGAAAGTTGCATATGTGCAATGGGGACAATGGGGATTTTCCATGATTAACTGACACAGTCAAGGGTCAACCCTCATGAATTCCGATCAAGGTATACCATTCCTCTTAGTAGTGTATTAGGGCACATGACCAATGTAGTTGAGGTCAAATCCGACTTCAGGTTAGGTTGAGGTGTGGTGTTTCAAAATAGTGAAATTTCCACTTTATTTATGGAATCATTTGTCTATTGCCAAATATAAGAAAATGACAAGAACCCTAGAGAGAAGACCAAGAGTAAAAAGGTTTCCAATGACCGACATAAATAGATGAGTTTGGGCAACCTTGCTAGTGTGTGAGTGGTACTTATGATAGGTAGGCACTGAGATTTTGGTTGATGAATTCTTAGTTGGTTAGTGAGTGACAAGTTTCGGTTGCCTTATCACAGAGGTAGGATCAGGCAATTAGGTGGACCACCAGTTGTAATGCCTAATGGTGGCACCACGGATACGATGGAAACAGATGAGGTAAGAGCCATTTCCCCTATTCCTTGTTTTGGTGAAGTAGATTGGGGTATAGAGGTCGTTACAGGGAAAAATGGGTTTTGGGGGGGTAGGATTTGAATTTAGGAAGGAAAATTAAAAATAGGAATGAAGCTCAGAGGTTTGGTTAGGTCAATCGAAAGGGGTGGCTCAGGGGTTCCAATTGAGTGTACCTGAGACTATCAACAATGCCCTAGGTAGAATACACGGTTCTACATTAGATGGTAGACTCAAAGATCAAAGCATGTTCGGCTTGCTACAGGCAAAGATTTGGCACAGTTTGCCTGAAATCATGGATGCGACACAACTAAGGAGCAGTTAAGGGCTTGGTCCTAATTTACAACCCTAGGTGTCGAGATATTGGTCATCCATAAGGATGACAACTAAACTGGTTAGATGTTTGATGACCGGGCCAGTGATAGATAAATAACTACATAGCTAATGATTGATCCAGAAAAGGGGCCATAGAGCCACAGGGTGAGGTATAACCATAAGATCTTCTAGAAATGGGTAAAAGAATGAATAGTTTTTAATCCTATCCTATATGAGAGGTAAAAGGCACCGTCAGTACTAAATTTAGTTCGTTAGAGTGGGATGGGTAAGGATATGTGCATTCCCTAAGAATGTAATGTGAGCAAAGAGGGTGTACAAGAGCCCCATAGGACAAGGTATAGGGTGAGGCCACCAGTTCATGGAGGATAGCCCCAGGTGAGGTACCAGTAGAGACCTGGCCAAGACCCATGGTGGGTGGTGAGATGTTAGTAGGCTGCCACACAAGAGCCAAGGAGGAGGAGATAGGTGAGATAGATATGGAGGATATTCGGTGAGATGATGCCTGATAGTTACATGTCTCTCTAGTTTTTTGTAGTTATGGATTTTTGATATATACCATCCTGCGTGCCAAAGAGAGTGAGGATGTATATGAGAGTTTTTGTTATTTTTGATCATATACCAGCCTACGTGCCGAAGATGGTGAGGCTATATATGAGATTTTTTGAGAGATGCATATTATTTATATCCAGTGTATATTGTAGTGGATACACAAATGTTTATGATGAGAGGCATGATTTGATGATGATGTACTTGTGTTGGTAGAATTTGATTGTTATGTGTAGATGGATGGAAAATATGGTTGAGTCAGGTTGGTATTAGGCATGGTGGAGTCAAGTCATAGGCATGGTGGAGTCATGTTGGTGTTAGGCATGACAGAGTCAGGTCATAGGCATGGTTGAGTCAAGTTGGTATTAGGCATGGTGGAGTCAGATTTATGTTGCTGAATTCATTTCTCAGGTATTTGATATGATGGGAAAGAAATGATGATGTACATGTTATGTATTGTATGGTATGGATTATATTAGTATGATTGCAGGTGATGTATGTTGTGGTAAATGTGATGAAATGAATTAATTTCTAATTATTTCGTAATAACATGGAAACTAATGATAATAGAATGTGATTATAACATGTAGCCAATGGTGAGTGGCTGTGGATGAGAGAAGGTGAGGAAGGGGATGACGATGGTCGAGATAACCTCCAAAAGACCCATGCCCTTAGAGTGCTGCCTACATAGCCCCGGTGAAAAAGGGACCTCAGACCGATGTAGTTCTTCCTTAAGCTAGGGAGTACTGAAATAGGTATAGAGAAGGGGGTAGCTAATTTGATGGTAGGAACCAAGTTCATGGGAGCATGTAGGTATAGGGTAAATAGGTGATGTAGAGTTTGGGTCAATGCCTACGGTTGAGTACCATGCCTAAGGGTCATGGTGTATAGGACCTCAGGGTCAATGAGTGGGGTGGGTAGAGGTGTGGCTGACTTTGGGTCAATGGGTAATATGGGTAAATAGGTGAGGGTTGGTGATTAGGTCTAAGGTATAGGCATGGTTGATATGGGTCAAAGTTATATGTAAATGGGTAGATAGGTGCAGATCATAGGTAAGGGTAGATAGGATTAGATATTAGGTCATAGGTATGGGTACATGTTGGTAAGGTGATTTAGGTCAGATGTGTTATAAAAAGGAGATTGGTAAGTTAAGGTAGGTGTCGGTGAGAGGTGGGTAGGGGTAAGTCAAAATATTTGTTTCAGTTGAAGAATGTCAATAGTTCAGAAAGCATGTAACTATAACAGGGTTGATGATACAACTAGATTGGGAAGGACCATCGATGCTCAAACGAAGGGTGGGTGCGATGAACCTCAAGCCCCTAAAAGCCCTTACAGGTTGGACTATTCCAAATGTGAAGAAATGTGTAGGATCATAATAGATTGTATTAGTGACATTATCCCATGATAGGTAGAAAAAGTAGGATAAACAGGGGGGATATGGTGAAGGTTTGGAAACATTGAGGGGGATAACATACCTCTTGTACAAGATGTTTGAAAACCTAGATAGACGAGTCCATGGAAAAAAGGGTGTGTTTCTTTGGCATGATAGACTGATCGATGTGGGAAGTATATGTGAGATAATTGGATAATATCCTTGAGGTCTTCACGATGTTGATCAATGCGGGAATCTTCAGAATGGGCCTAGTCTTTTTTTTCAGACAATGTAGAGTATGGCTAGTGCGGTATAGCTGTCCTTTGAGGCAGCAATCTATTTATGGTGACTAGATATAAATGATAGATGTCCTTTAGAGGGATTCATCTTTATGAATGGAATTTTGAATCAAGGAGGATGATTCCAATTTTGATAAGTGAATTTGTTTGTACCAATTAAGCCATGGACAAGGTTGTAGAGGAAAATGAACAACGTGGGTTAAGAGGTGGAGTGGAGGTGGAAGTAGAGTTGGATTTTGTGAGGAATATATGGAGTGGTATACGACCATGGGATTCTATCTATAAGGGGATAAAAGTATCCATGAGAACCATGCTATGAGTAGAGTCGTGGTACTCATATTAAATACAAGGTTGAAAAAGTGATGGACAATCACATGATTCTTTGTTTAATCATGGGTATGTGAGGTAGTGACAAAAGGAGTGGGTGCTCATGGGATGATCTGGTAATAGTCAATGGGTGATAGAGCACTTGGTTCAAAAATAGAAAGGTTGAAGATGTAAGATGTTAAGGGGCTCAGGTTCGGGTTTACCATCAAGTGAGGATAACTGATAAGCACCTGATCTATAGGTATGGGTAATGATATAGTGTCTAAGCCAATTGGGAGTAAATTTACCCCGTAGGTGTTTCTCGGCTTTCATGACGTGTTGATTTTCCTTCAAAAATAGATCTATAACTTGGAAGATTCAAGGGTAGACACATTTTTCATAAGCATGTTTGATGTTTTTTGGGTATATTAGGAGGTGATCGAGAGCATGAAGATGTATTTTTTCTAACAACTCGAGTTGTGCCAAATGATCTTGGTGAAAGTCATCGTTGGTAAGCATATATGTGAGTGAGATGCAAATATATGGGATCTAGACTTCGAGAGGCAAGATAACATTGGTAACGTAGACCAGAGAGAAAGGTGTAGCAACAGTCGATGTGCGGATACTAGTAGGGTATGCCCATAGGGAAAAAGAAATGTGCGTATGCCAATCCTTCCTAGTATCGTCGAACACTTTCATGATGATTTTATTCAGGGTTTTATTGGTTGATTCAGCTTGGCCATTGGTTTGAGGGTAATAGGGTGAATAAAAAATGAGTTAGATACCAAAGTCATCACAAATTTTTTAGAGGGTTTTGTTTTTGAATGCTTTGCCATTATAAGTGATAAGGTGATGAGGAACACCAAAGTGAAAAATAATGTGATGGTTGATGAACTCACAAATTTAATCAACTTTTGTTGAGATGAGTGGAATGGCTTTTACCCATTTGGTGTAGTATTTAGTAGTGGTAATGATCCATTGGTTGCATTGGGAAGAATGAGGGTTAATCTCAAAAATGAGGTCGAGACCCCATTGAGAAAAGAGACAGAGGTATTTTGCAACTTGTAAGGAATGACTAGGGGTGTGATGAAGGTTTGAGTGTTTTTTGACATTTTACGCATCGTTTGATGTAGTCAAAACAATTGTAGTTAAGGGTAGGCCAGTAATAGCCAAGGCAAAGGATACGTTTAGCGACAACTAGGCCATTGATGTGACCCCCACAAATGCCATCGTGAATTTCTTTGATGGTATAGTGTTTTTAGGAGCTAGTGAGGCATCAAAGAGGGATACCATCGAAGTAGTGCTTATAGAGGAGACCTCCATTGTAACTCCTTGTTGCTACATTGGTATAATCTATTAACCTGGTTTACCACCAATTAAGAATCAATAAATATATTAATGGATTTTACATCTAAGGTTCAAGCAGTCTAGAGACCTAAAATGAGTGCTTCGTATTTAGCGATGTTGTTGGTACAATCAAAGTTAAGTTTGAAAGAGAGAGGTATGGGTTCATTGTTGTGTGGGATGAGGATGATTCCACCTCCACACTATGTTGAAACTTAGATCCATTAAATAATAAGGTCATTTGATAGTGGGGAGGCTCCTCGGAAGATTTGTCGAGGGAAATGGTAGTGATGGATTTGTCAGGGAATTCAAATTTGTTGGGTTGGTTATCAGAGAGTGGGGCATTGGATAATTGGTCAATGATAGCTTGGCCTTTGATTTAATTTTGGTAGAGAAAGATGATATCCAGATCAACGAGTAGCATGTGCCATTGAGAAATGCATTGGTTTTGGAATGGTTTAGCGTACTTGTAATGCAAGGGGTTGGTTTTGGTTTTGATGAAGGTAGTGTGGTTCAGTAGGTAGTGGCGAATTTTGGTGGTCACAAAGACTAGATCAAGGCATAAATTTTATGCATGTTTATATATAGTCTTGTAATCCACAAGTGTATGAATTATGTAATAAACCACTTTTTCCCTATGTTGGTTGTCACAGTGAGAAAGCATGGCTCCCAAGGAATGGTCAGTGATAGAGATATAGAGGTAGAATGGTTGGTCATCCTTAGGCAAGGTAAGCATGGGTGGCTATAATAGGTATGCTTTCAAGGCTTAAAAATATTTGTGACATTCTGCGTTCTAATGGAAGGTGATATCCTTTTTAAAAAGGTGGTGGAAAGGTTTGCAATGGTATGACAATTAAGAAATTAAGTGACAAATATATTTTAGTTTTCCCTGTAAGCTACACAGTTGGCGCAGGTTAGTGGGTAGAGGCATCTTAAGGATGGCCTTGATTTTTGTAGGGAAACATCAATGCCTCGTAAGGAAACAATGAAGCCCAAGAGCTTACCTAATAGGATGGTGAAGAAAAATTTCTTAGGTTGAAGGCGTACACAATATTAGATGAGGTGGTCAAAGATGATTTTAAGGATGAGTAAGTGGTCGGCATGACTTTTGGATTTTCATAAAAGGTCACCAACATAATCTTCCAAGATACGATGCATGATTTCATGGAAGATATATGTCATTACTCGTTGGTAGGTAGAGCCGACGTTCTTCAGTCTGAAAGGCATGGTGCAATAACAGAAGGTTCCCCAAGGGGTAATGAAGGTGTTTTTGTGTTTATCCTTAGGTGCGAGTAATATTTGATTATAACTTGAGAACATGTCCATGAGAGATAACATCTCATGACTGGGAATGAGGTCAACCATTTTATTGATGCTCAGTAAAGGAAAGTCATCTTTAGGACAAGTCAGGTTAAGGTCATAGAATTCAGTGTATATGTAGAGTCCCCTATTGCTTTGGTAATGAGAATGATGTTGGAGATGCATTGGGGGTGATTGATAGGTAAGATGAAGGAGACAAAGAGAAGGCACTAGATCTCTTCTTTGATGAGAAGGGAAATGCGTGGGTGCAATTTGCACAGTTTTTGTTATGACGGGTTTGGCATCAGGTAAGTTGATGATATTATGGACCATGATGTTGGGGTCAATACCAAGCATATTGGCATACAACCAAGCAAAAGCGTTGATATGGTCATGAAGGAAAGAAGTGTAGGCTTCCTGGTCAGTGGAGTCCAAATATTGGCCTATCTTTAGAATGTGGGGATCATCTAATGTGTGGATGTTGATATCGATGGTGGATTTGTTTAGCATATTTTATGTCTCATAAGGTAGTGTGTGGTGGAGATAGGAGTCTTTTGCACCCAAATAAGTGAGGACGGAGTCATCATTATGACACTAGATAACATTGATAGAAGGGGCATTGTCATCTATCATGTCAAGATAAAGGATGAGAGGAGAAGTAGGAATCTCACCACCTCATTGATAGGTGAGAGGTCCTAAGGAAATAGTGTTTATGGAAAAAAGGTAGGAGGAATAGATTCTGAATCTATAGGCTCCATGGGTGATGTTGGTGAACTAGGTGAAGGGATGTGAGGCTGGGGTGCCTCTGTGATGAAGTTGACATAGGATTGTTTAAGAGCATGCTCAAAAAATACCACCCCACTATGGTCTTTGTGTTTACGAGTGGTGTAAGGGATGACAATGTGAAGGCCTTGTCATAAAGGCCAGAGCCAAAACCCTTCCAGGCACATCGATGAAGGAAGGTATGTACAAAGCCCAATTTGGTTGATGAGGGAAGGGTGGCTATAAATGGTAAGGTTTGGGTAGGTGGTTTAGGCATGTGGGTAGGAGTGTTGATGCCTCCATAGGTCAAATTGGTATGAAGGTGTGAGGGTCCATAGGTGAGAAATTTTTCAATGTGGTGGTTATAATGGGGGTGTTGGTGAAGGTTCCCATATTCTTATGGGGTAAGGAAGGTACTGATGTTGTAGAGACGGTACTCCCCCAATGTGAGGTGCTGAAAAACATCTTCTATTGGATGAGTATCAAGAATGTGGGTGACAAGAATGGATGTATCTAGAGGGGTTTGAGATGAGGAGGGTGTGGGTTTAGGAGAAACAGATGGTTATCTAGAAATTATTGTGTTGGTGATAACAGGTGATGTAGGGGTCAAAGGAGAAGTGATAACGGAGGTGGGTGTGGTGATAGGCATGAGAACATCATTGGGTCGGTACAATAGTTTACATGTTTTAAATGGCGAAGGGTCAACTTGAATGGTATAGTTATGTCCCTCATGTTCAAATTTGAGACAATGATGTAATGTGGATGGGACACATCCCATGGCACAAATCTAGGGTTGGCTAAGTAACATGTTATATTAGAACTCCCCTTCCAGGATGTAGAAGATTTCAGGGACATTATGGGGACTAACATGAATATGTAAGATAACCATCCCTAGGGTAGTGGTTAGGATGTCATTGAAAGAACACAACATAATTGGATTGTTATGCATGTAATTGGTTGGAATGCACATTTGGTTAAACACATGAGAGGAGATGATATTAATACTAGCTCCCCCATCGATCATAGTATGTTAGACACGTATATTGTCGACATAGGAAGAAATGAATAAGGTGGGGTTAGGATCCCTTGTCTGGTGAGGTGTAATCTTGTCATCGGTGAAAGTGAGGGTAGCTACCTGAGATGAGGAAACAGGCGCTGAGGTAGGAGGTGAAGAAATAAGGGAGGCCACATAATGAGGTGTGATGATAGATGTGACTGGTGTGGGGTCATTAGGTGGGACCTCAATGGATTGTAGGACCTCGATAAGAGCTTGTCAATGAGATTCATAGGTTTGTATGAGGTCATATAAGGAAATTTTGAGAGGATATTGGTGGAGTTGTTTGATCATGGCATAGTGGGCTTTCCCATTGGAGAAGGGGAAGGGACGTCCTCAGATAGTGATTCTTGGTATAGGCGCGGGTATAATGTGAGGCATGTTTGAGGTAGCAGATTCATCTACCTTGCCTTTCCCCTTATTACATTGAGCCCGAGTGGTAATTCAAACCATGTTGATTTTGAATATCGCTGGTGGGTAAGAGGGGTATGATGCTTGGGGTGATAATGGTTGAACTGGTAATGAAAGAGAAGGGGTGATTACAGTTGCAGGAGGAGAAAGATCTTTGTATAAAAGATCATCCTTGGTGAAGATTTGTAGGAGGAGTGCTTTGAGAGTTTAAAAATCTTCCACGTTGTGCCTTGGTGTGCGATGGTAAGCACAGATCTGGGAATCATCAAACCATTTCGGTTTTTGTTTGAGTGGGTCATAAGGTTGAATGGGAAGTAAGGTGATGTGGGAGGAGGTCAGTAGGTTGGCCAAGATATTAGCATAATTTCCTGCCATCGGGTTGCATTGTGAAACATGTATGGGTTTGGGTGAAGAGCTCAGTTTTAATTTAGGAGTGGGTGCTGGTGGTTTGGGTGTTTTTAGGCTGGGGTTGAGGTTTGGGTCACACCTTATTAGGTGCATGTTATGAAGAGGGTCGTTTCGAAGGTGGGAGAGGATGGATTACTCAAGATGAGAGTGGTGATGCTATGGAGGTAGGGGTGGGACATAATAGTGGTAGTCGGTGTTGACGAGTAGGTAAGGGTAATTTTGTAGGATTGGGTAGAATGGGAGGTTGTGGTAATTAGGGAGGTTATCGAATTTTGGCTATACTGTGTGTATACAATTTTGTCGATGGATGAGGGCCCAAGAGGGATGGTAGTTGTAAAGGAGACAAGGAGGTAGTGGGCGATGCTAGTATCAATGTTTGGGGTGGTTGGTGCTTGGTTTGGGTAAGGGTTTAGTTTTGCTGAGGGGGTGAGAGAGGGAAATCAAATCAATCTTGATTGATGGATGGGTAAGGATTGGTGTTGGTCGTACCCACAGGATATGAGAGATTGTTGATATTTGTGAAGGGTTGGAAGTGAGGATGCAAAGGATGTAGATGACGAAGGTATATGTATAGTCGAAGGTGATATGGGAGGTGTTACTACCACTTCTATGGGTAAGGAAGGTATAGATGTTTCCACCATTCTAGGGTAAATAGTGGGTGAGATGGTAGGTGACATTTGCATATGTATTGAGACAGGGATTTGAAGATGTTTCTGAAGTAGTAAATGGTCAACATACCCAGGGTGGTCTATCAAATGGAATGATGAAGAGATGAAATGGATGAGGGTTGATTTGGTGGTGATCTCTATGAATGGAATTAATATCTGTGAAATAGGGAAGCCCTCTACATTTGATTCTATAGGAAGAAGAGATAAGAATAAATTATTTAGTATTATAGGAGATGGTAGTGTATCAATTGTAATCAGAATGGGGTCTTCTTTGTGTTGAGGTGTGGGTAAGGTTGATGAAGTAGGGTCTTCCTTGGAGGAAGGGGGAGATATCACCGAATCCTCGACAAGTATGGAAGCAGGTGTCGATTATGATTTATCAAGTATCTGGCTAGGGGGGTCAATGGCATGGTCAATCATGGTAGTTATAGTGTCTGAGGAAAGTGAATCAGTTTTCTCTAGGTTATCTTCTTCAAGTAGTAGGGAAGAGGGTGAATATGTGGGTGAGGATAAAGGAAATTATTTGAGAAGTTCTTCTATAGGTGCTACTAAGGGGATGGTGCAAGTGGAATGGGAAAGGTATCAAAGATGTCATGAACTTCCCAGGTATTGTCATTATTGATAGAAGAATTGTTGTGTTGGGTAGGGGGTGTATGATTAGGAAATGGATTTTGGAAGATATGGAGGTTTTGGTTTGTGGGCATGTTGGGGTTATCCAGAATGAGATCTCCTCTATCTAACATTTCTTGGACACTAGTTTTGAATGTGATGTAGTTGTTGGTATTGTGCCCTTAGGTATGATGGTAATTACAAAACTCATTCTCCTTATACCATGAGGGCATTGGATGGGAAGGATCAAAACCAGTGTGTGATTTGATATCTAGAAGGGTGATAGCCCCTGTGTTTAGGAGTTTTTCATGAACAACAAGGTATGGTTCAACGATGGGGGTGTATTTTTGTTGTTCATGTTTTAATAAGAATGTTTGAACTAGAGAGAGGTTAGGCAGAGGTTTTGACAGGTTTGATGGGTGAGATGGGCCAACCTTTAGGACTATCACATGGGAGGATCCTTTGTCTCTAGAAGGATTGAGTGGAATGGTTGGTGGTGTCTTGGAAGTTGAAATGGGCTCGTGTGGTTTAAAAGGAGTGGCCTTTTTGCGTAATTGAATCCTTTTCTCCTTGATGGCTCAGATTTTGAGCTTCTGGACCATGGTGAATGCCTCATTAAATGTATGAAATGTTTGGATTTGTAAGGTGGATGAGATCTGTCGAGCGCAAGCCCATGTAAATATCTCTATTATTTCAGTCTATGGTAAGGGGAATATTATTTGATTGATCAGGCCACACCAAAAAGTATCAAAGTCTATGATCGACTCATCCTTATATTGACACATAGTATACAAGTCCGCCCTGGTGACCTTCTTGACTACATTGATGGAGAAATGGTCTAAAAAATTCTTCGTTCACCTGGTTGAAGGAGAAAATTGAGTGCTTAGGTAGGGAACTATACCAATCCAGAGCAGGTCCATTGAGGGACATAGGAAACATTCACAAGAGAAAAGTATCATCATGAGCGATAAGCTAAAACATGTTTCTAAAAGACCACAAATGTTGTTGTGGGTCTTCTTTGCTGTTGAATTGGTTGAATTTCACCATTTTCTAGTGTAGGGGGTATGGGAAGATAGGAACAAAAAAGTGAATAGGTTCATTACAAATCTCCTCATAGGTCAAATATGTACCCGAACCGAAAAGAGATGCTTCTAATGTTTGCATCTTATCCATCATCATATTGATGAGATTGAGAGTAGGTTACGGTGGAGGTTGAATTTCTAAAGGATGGGGAGGAAGGTAGGAAGAGTATGATGTTGAAGGCATCATGGTGTGTGAAGGATATGCATATAAAAATTGTGGAGGTATATGTAAGGAGACGAATGAGGAAGGGTAATAGGTTGAATAAGAAGTAGAGGCCACTGGTGGTGGTTGAAAGTTGGTGTATACAAGAGAGGTTAGGGTGACCACCCTAATAGAAATGGGAGGAAGTGATTAGGGAATAGAGAGAACGAGAATATGAAGGGGGGTGTAGTTTTCCGATACCAGTGGTGGTTGAGATGGAATGGGTATGTGGGTAGTGGAAGACATGGGACCACATGAACTGATACGTCAGGAAATATTTATTAGTGCTCCATTTGTATGTATGGGTGAATAATAATTGCATGTGTAATTATTATTATGGTAAATTAGTGAAAGTACATTTACTATGTAAATGTAAATAGTAATTTTAAAATGTGGTTAGTATGTGGTAAGTTAGTAAGTTAGAATAATAAAATAATTAGTATTGTTTTATTATTATATTGGTGAGAGGTTGAAACCATATGGGTGTATGGTTGTATATGCAGACAAAGGTTGTTGTGAGGGTTGTTACTATAAATATCCTATATAATTGAGTGTAATGAAATTTAAATCAATAAAAAATAAGTGTGAGAATAATATAGTGTTGCTGATTTTAATTATTGTTTGTGTTGCTATTTCATGTTTTATGTGTATTAGATCAGAGTAATTTTCATATTTTGGTATCAGAGAAGATTAAATATGTCTCGAAGAATATATCATAACTTTTGTTTTGTGATCTAGGTTTCTTCACAATTTTTCATGTGGAACGATCTGCTATACAGGAAGCTACATAAGAAATTTCAGCCAATCCCAGTTCATTTTTTGGGAGAAAAGTGTAATTTACTATTCAACACATTAATCACTGTTTTTTTTTTGAAGAAATTAGAGAATCAAAGGTAATTCAAATCTACATTAATTTTTTTTGGATATTTAGATTCAGTAGAATGGATACACCATTAGATAAATTTGATGGGCTGAACATCCATACATGGAGAGTAAAAATCCAGATGCAGTTACTGAATAAAAACCTATGGAGGATAGCAGATGGAAAAGAAAAAGCACCTACAAATGTAACAAAAATTGTAGAATGGGAAAATGGAGATGACAAAGCCAAAAAAATAATTGGACTTGGTCTTTTAGATTTTGAATTAAATCATATAGATTTAGAAAAATATTCTACAGTTATATGGGATTTACTAAACAAAACTTTTGGAGCTAAAGACTTGCTCAATGGAAATATTAAAAATGAAGGAAATATAATCACTGAAGAAGGCTTAGAAAATGAAGATGAATAAATAATAGATGAAATTGAATATAATTCTAAAGACTTTCTATACTAAGTGTAGTTCTTGGAGGAAGGAGGCACAGGAGGTTGGAGGTCATTCAACAACCTCTTGTCAGTTGCCAACGACGGGGTCGTATAAGCTATGGTGATTATTTTTTTATGCAGTGTGTTCATGTTGTTTCTTTGTGTGTTTGGCAGAGTGTTTGGATGCAGTGTTCCTTATTGTGGTTTTTAGAATAAAGAAAATTTCACATTGAGGGGGGAACATGATCTCAATGTTCAATTTATAGTTTTCTACATTTCTAGTATTTTCTATATGTGAGGAGCTATATTTTCTATGTTTTTCCATGTAGTGAAATGTGATGAGAGATGATAATTGTATTTGACACATCATGATGTTGTTGTAGGTAAACCACTTGAAAACCTTCATTTTTAGTTTGTGGTACACCACTTGTAAAACCACCATTTTTTTGGTTGTTGGTAAATCCTATGCAAAACCATCACCCTTTTGGTTTGTGGTAAACTAGTTGCAAAACCATCATTTTTGGTTTATGGTAAACTCTATGAAAAACCATCTATTTGGTTTATGATCATCCTGTAAAATCATCAGATCATGAAAGTAAGTACAATTATAAAGGAAAATTTTCCCCATGTTTACACTAAGGGGGGGGGGGAATGTTACGAAATATATCTTAGTGCTCCATTTGTATGTATGGGTGAATGATAATTACATGTGCAATTATTATTATGGTAAATTAGTGAAAGTACATTTACTATGTAAATGTAAATAGTAAATGTAAAATGTGGTTAATATGTGGTAAGTTAGTAAGTTAGAATAATAAAACAATGAGTATTTTTTTATTATTATATTATTGAGAGGTTAAAACCATATGGTTGTATATGCAGAAAAAAATTGTTGTGAGGATTGTTATTATATAATTCCTATATAATGGAGTGTAATGAAATAGTGAATCAATAAAAAAATGAGTGTGAGAATAATAGTGTTGCTGATTTTAATTATTGTCTGTGTAGCTATTTCATGTATTCTGTGTATTAGATCAGAGTAATTTTCACATGATGGCCATGGACGCGGGCATGGTAGATGTCATAGGGGGTGATGATGTCAACAATGTGTTAAATGTCGTATAGGGGTGGATACTATCATGGTAGGGTCAAGCTGCAACACTAGAGGTGGTAAGGTAGAAGTGGGGAGACCTAAGATAGTAGTTTCTGACACGGAAGTAGGTGTAAAAGTAGGAGGGATAGACATGGGCATACCATATATAAGCTAGCTTGAGGAGTCATGAGTGGATGAATGGGCTAGATAGTGTTGCAAGGTAGAAGGATTTTGGTCACAAAACCTCTTGAAGTCTGCATTTCCCATACTAACAACAATAGGTAGATTGGGGTCCATAGGTGACGACACGGAAGGAGGTGACATACTAGGTGGAAGCGACTTAAGTATACCATGAAACACAAGTGTGTTTGCTTGGTTGCACATCAACACCATGTGAATGAATGTATATCAGGTGATGATGTATCCTACAGATGACACAGAAATTAGTAGGAATGAGAAGAATAAGTATTTATAGGTGGATTGGGTCAATGTACCAGTTAAGAATCAGCATAGGCTGACCGACGCTGGTTAGGGGTGACTGATGCCAGTTAAGGGGTAACCGTTTCTAGTTACTATGAGACAAGAATAGTTTTTACCAAACCAAGGTAGAAGAGTGGTGATGATCAGGTGGGAAAGTTATGTGATGGTTGTTTAGCTGGACACAGAGAGTAAAAAGACTCATAGGAACTTTAGCAATAAAGAAAGTGAAACAGGTGTCCTTTGGACAAGTTAACCCAAAAGAATAGAAACTAATTCTAGTTGGGTATGACCAATGATGGTGAGGAATAAACTGATTCTGGTCACTATGAAGATTAAAAAACTATATAAAAATGGATTATTATGAATTTGAATCAGAAGAATAATCAACCTAGAGGCCTGGGAATTATACAATGAAGCTTTGTCACTCTCAGAAGAAGTTGGAATACTCCAATTGTGATGGGGGAGTGTGAAAGGTAAAATAAATCAAAATGAAGAAATGTATCCTCACACCTCAAAACGTGTGTTAATCAAATGCTGAAAAGATGTTATCCAACAAGTTATTTTTAATGTGTTGAGCTTACACTATTTAGAAGGAGTGATTCATGAACTTTATAATAATTTTTTTGGTGAGGAAGGTTTCATATAAAGGAGTTCTAAAAGGACAGGTTTCAAGTTATGTTATGGCGGTGGTGAGCCATCCTCTAAGGTAATGACTAGAAAAAAGTAACCAGCTAAACACCCACTTTCAATCCACTAATCATGTGATTGTTAACAACTTCTTCCGGGTAAGATGTTGTTTAAGAAGATGTTTTTTTTTTCAATTTTTGTGTAGTCTGGTAGAGAGAGAGAAGGTGCTTTCTACGATTATTTTACGTCAACCATCAGCTGGGCATGAATTTCAACATATAGGTTGCCCTCAGTTTTACTATTCTCTAAATCTAACATACAAGAAATGTGATGCAATTATTTTAAACCCAAATCAAAGTGTGATGTTCGATGTCGCAAATGATGAATAGGAGAAGAGACGCTCTTTCACTAATGCAGTCCTAATGAAAGAAAATAAGTTTTATTTTTATAGCACAAAAACATGATTCTTTTGAGACAATAGAAAGAGAAGGAGATTAATGTATAATCATTTTAGAAGGGAAACAAACATAAAACTTTTAGCTAGGACTACACAGAATGCAAGGAACCCCGGATGGGTCTCACCGGGTGTGCTAAAATGTTTCGATCCTTTTTGCATACAATCAGAGACTGAAACAGATAAGGGTGATGGGTGTAGGAGGAATACATGTTATTTGGTGAAGGGTAGAATGTGGAATGCATGCGTGTAGACTTCCAATCTTGGTTGATAATGTAAACTCCTTTTTGGCTGGGAAGGACTACCCTGTAATAAAAAACAAGACCACAAGAGAGAGTTAAACAGTATATGGCAGTGGAGTGCCTAGCGTATGCTAGATCCAAGAAGTGTGATACTTCCTAGAGGGCTGTTAATCCAGTGTTTCATAAATTTATATTAAATAACTGAACAAGTAAATAAAGGAAACAAGTGCTAGTGTTCTAATTTGGGTGCCTCAGATTACTATCAGGGTCGATCTAGTTAAATGGTAAAACTATGTAGGTAAAAAAGGCCTTCGAGTCAGGTCACGGGTAGTTTAGGTAGTCTGTAGGTCACAGAAAAGGTCTGGGTGGGGCTAGGTAAGGTATTTTTTATATTTTAGGTAAGTAAGTAGGTTGTTGGTCTACAATGTGTTAGCAGACACAGAGACTGACACCGGTCTGTCTGACTGATGTCAATTTAGGTGAGACCAATGCCAGTTAATTATGACCAATATTGGTCATTGTAGAGGTGATAGAGGTTTAGGTAGATGGCGTTTGGGTTCTAATCTGTCTCAGAATAGAGAGTTGAAATGGTGTTGGTGAGATGCAAAGGAGGGATAGGTCTAAGATATGTATTTTGGTGTTTTGGAGAGGTTTTAGGCGTATTAGGGTAGATTTGTGGGGAGGTGAGAGATAGTAGGGTAATTGAAGGTGGTTAAGCATTAACTAACCATGGTCATAAGGGACTGCTGATGGTCACTATGGTTAGGAAAGAGTTTGAAAATGGAGGTTGGGGTGCTCTTTGTGTTTGGATAGAGAGTTATCAAGGAGCAAAATGAGATGAAAATGTCTTGTAGAGGGATGTGTGTTGAGTAGGCAGGGTTTTGGGAGGATAGGTGATGATTAAGGAGTAGGGGACATGTTGGCTCTTGGGAGAGAAAAATAAATAAACAAGCACAAAGACACCAGTGAAGGGTTAAGTGATCTACATACCTAGAGTCTAATGATTGTAAAGTTTTGAGCAGTTAATGAAGATAAGTGATGAGTGTTGGTGAAGCCTGGGAGGTGGTTAGAGATCTCCTACTTGAGCTCTATCTTCTCTTCAGGTCCCTTCAGTTGTTGATCTCACAAATGTTCTTGTGAATGCTTCCACCTATGATCTCTCAGTTTGGAGTTCAGATGGCTCTACCGTGTTCTAATGAATTGCTAACCAACTATGAAATGACAACCAACCAACCAAATGACAACCAACCCTTTGGAAAGAGCTCGAACTAAGCATTTACAGGTGACCGATGCTGGTCCCACCTAACTAACATTGATCAGACTGTGACCAACACTAGTTATGTCAGCGAGGTTTGTTTTTTCAAAAGTGGGGAATATGCCTTCCCTACTTGATTTTGTGTGGCAGAGAACATACTTCCTCCACCCTTAGAATGGGGAATATGAAAAAGAGGGGTCCTACGAGTGGGGTGACCACTATTAGAGCTTTTAGAAGGGTATGTGCTAGGTATGGGAAAGGTGAGGAAGTGGAATGGTGAGGTGGAGGGGCAAGTGGGGTAGTGGAAGGGTGATGTGGAGGGGCAAGTGGGGTAATGGAATGGTTAGGTGGTTGGGTGATGTGGCTAGGCCAGTGGAAAGGTGAGGTGGCTTGATGAGTGGGTAAAAAAGGGGGATTTAATTAATTGATTTTAATTAAATCTTTGTTTGTGTGATTTGAGGGTCATTATGGTGTGCAAAAGGGGTTGCGGGTGTTTAAATTAAGGTTAAATCAATCACTTGTGTAGAATGTGGTTGTTTGGTCATCTTGGAGGAGAATGATGAAATGTGACATGTTTTTGGTGTCTACTGTTAGAATTTTAGGATTCTTATAAATATGGATTTAATCAACTTACATATTATATAATGTTATAATAAATATTTAAATAAAAATTACATCATAACATAAGTAAATAAAGAAATACTTACAGGAAATAAATAACACAAGTGACACAATATTTATAGTGAAAAACTCCAATAGGGTAAAAACCACTTTGAAAATATAATTTTACATCCAGTAAGATCACCTCCTTCTTTGAAAACTTATTTACCAAAGATAAAACCAAATCACTTGATTTTCACACCTTTAATATATTTTCTGAATATATCAAATGAGGACCTAAAGTCCTTTTTATATAAGGTGATCGGGTATGTCTCCCGACTCACCTTTTCAACCTAAAATGGTTGACACATACACTTAGGTTTATAATATTTAATATTAGAAATATAATCATTTCATGATATTAAATATTTAACCTAAAGTATATACCTAGGTTAACATATTTAATAATAAAAATAAAAATATTTCATATTATTAAATATTATCCTATATATTAGTGATGGACCCATATACTTTAAGGGTTGGCCAGACCACTTAATCATTATATTCCAACACTCCCCCTTAATGTTAAGTGGGATACCATAACACATGCCATTAGACTACCTGCCCGTGGTACACTAGAGGATTTACAATCCTTAAACCATAAATGATTTAGGCTATCATATCGGTTGAAGGAATTATAACACCTTCATCATACTCAATTTACCTTTTAGTACAAAAGGATTTGGATTACCAAAGATCATCCCATGATCAGTGGCTTAGTTTGATTTGTGAGTTTTACATTTTGTCACATGTTCTCATAAAATGTTATTGAACCCAAACATATAGGAGGCTTTTACAACCAAGGACCTCCTTAACAATATGCTTGTACTGATGTTTACCAGTAAACTCAATAGCACTAAAGAGTTTACTCAAGTCCATCTTTAAGATCTTTTTATACTTATTTCTAAAAAAGAATCCGAGGAGGTATACATTCTCGAAGGTCTTTTTTTACACTTACTCAAAGGTATATTATGAATACCTGAAGGTAATTTTATATAAACCAAGTTCCATTAAGAGGTGACATTGTCATGCACACTCCCCATCAATGGAAACTTTGATAATCTAAGCTTGTCACGAAAGTGACAAAACTTTGCAGCACTGAGGGCATTTGTGAAGATGTCAGTAATATACTCTTTATTCAACATGAACTTGAGATTTAACTCGTCACTTTGTACCTTCTCACGAGTGAAGTGTATATATATCTTAATGTTATTTGTTCTCTGATATTGAACTGGATTCTTAATCAATATTAATACAACTCTGACTACCACATAGAAGAGAAATACTTCCTTTAGCTTCCATGTGTATCTCTATCAATAACCATTGCAGCCACATGACTTCTTTACTGCTTCCATTGCACTTCTCTACCTTAGTAGAATAAATGGAGACTGTTGATTGTATTTTTTGTTCCAAGTAATGGTTCCTACACTAAAAAACTTTAACACATATCCAATATATTTTATAACACAACATAAATATGGTTAGAATCACAAAATCCATATAAGATAGCATTTTCATTCTTATTATAATGCAACCCATAATTGATTGTTTCTTTCAAATATCTACAAAATTCTTTTTACAAGATTCCAATGATCTCTAAAAAAGGTTCTTGCATTAACCTTGAAGTAATTCCTACTGTATAGGAAATATCTGATATAGTTATAGTTAGATAAATCAAACTATCAACTAACAATGTATATACAATTGGATCAACCTTTTTCATATGCAGATTTAGTATCAATATTTATTCTAACTTCTATTGAAATAGAAAATTGTTTACAATAAATCATAAGAAACTTTTTTAATATACTGGTTGCATACTGTGTTTTGAAAAATAACAATAGAATGAAATACAGTCATACAATTGACATGATGTGAGAGACCTAACTCATTAATTTCAAAGTACTGCTTCAATTTCTCTTTAATCCTATGAATTAAATCAAAATTGTCATTAGACATAAGTAAATCATCAACATATATATATATATATAATGATAATATGCGACCCTTATTTCTTAATGAATATATCATTGTTAGAAGAACAATTAACAAAACCTAATAGCTTAAAAACAAAAATTTTTTTTACATACCAAGCTCTAAGAGCTTGTTTTCAACCATATAAGGATTTCTCAACTTAAAAACATAGTTTTCTTTACTAGTTTCTTAAAATCTTTTAGGTTGAAACATGTAAAGTTCTTATTTTAAATAGAAATTAAAAAATATATTTTTCTTATCCATTTGGTGGATTTCTGACCCAAACTGAGCGGAAATTACAAATAAAGCCCTAACAGTACTCATTTTAGCTACAAGAAATGTCTCAATATAATCAATACTAGGTTTTTGAGTGAAACCTCTAGCAACAACTATAGCTTTATGTTTTTTAATACTACCATCAACATTATATTTTACTTTGTATATCCACCTAGACCTTATAATAATTCAAGGCTTAGGTTCATACAAGGTAATTAATCCATGGTATATATGATGGCTTCTGGTCATTTTCCTAAGGTTAATAGGATTTGAAATTTCTAACATAGATTGAGCCCAATTTAATTTCTTATCTAGGAAGATAAGAGTTTTAGAAACATCTATAACATCAAAACATCATCATGACCATTTACTTAAATCAGAATCAAAACCATCATTTAGAAACATTTAATGAAGTAACTTCAAGAGAAGAAGATAACACATGTAAACCTTTCGATAGGTTTTATATAGACATTTCATATAAGCTTCGATAATTAACATGTCCTAATCTTTCATGCTATAGTTTTGAATTATTCAAATTTTCAAATATAAAACAAGATGCAGAAGAGAAATGATCAAAAATATACAGACCCTTTCTTGGAATTCCTTCAACTATTGTACTCTCATTATTATCCTTGATATACCAAGTATCCTTCATGCATGGATTCTAGTTGTGTCCATACCTCTTTCAGATGTTCAATATTACCAATGTGTAGAAGGTACTCATCATTCACATTGCGTAGAATCATAGAAAGAGCCTACTGCATTCGTTACAATAATGTATTCATGTTATCTATAGTTTCTTGATGACCGATGCGAGCAACTTCAGATCTAGAAATAATCATCCACAGTTTCCCAGCTATAAATTTTGTTTTAAACCAAATGTTGTAGTTGATTTCATTCAAGATCTGGGTTTTGTCAAGACAAAATTAATTGGATGCCATTATTTTCCTAAACTTGTAAAACTCACCCCATTATGATATACAATGTACCACAAAGTTAGATACATATTTATTGATAATAAAAACATCACTTTTAATAGAATTAGATCTAACTTTTATAGATCGAAAGAAACTATTTGATCATAACTAATTTTGCAATTATAATGCATACTAATTAACCTCTTATGATAAAAATAATAACCCGCAATATAAAGGGCTCTGTATTATACCCCGTATTTATATAAATGTATTTCTGAGCATATATAAGTGAAGAAGATGAAAGATGGTATAAAACCAACAAGCGAGGATCACGAGGGACGATGTGTACATCAACAGACGTGCGAATGGAAGCATGAAGAGATCTCGGGAGGAGTGAGCATCAAACGAATGTCCACTCGCTTCCAAACAACCAGACAACCCAGAAGATGAAGAAGACGCTGTCCTGCTATTACAAGATGATCAAAACCAGGAAAATGATGAGATGTCCACTCCTTGCTCGACCCAAGGCATTATGCACTTCCTACAAACAGGCCTATGCCCTCCAGAATTGAGCAAAGCAAAGAGGAGATACTTCAGGTTGCAGGCTGTTCCATATACCATCATTGATGGAGTTTTGTTCAAGAAGGATGTGAATGGAGTGCTGTTGAGATGCATTAACACAGGTCAGATCCAAAGGGTATTAAAAGAGTTTCATGATGGACCAGCTGGTGGCCATTTCACCCCGCGAGTAACAGCTCTCAAAATCATGAAAGATGGTTACTATTGGCCTACTGTATTCAATGATTGCTACTCATGGGTTAAGAAATGCGAGAAATGTGCATTATTCACAGGGAAAGGAAGGTTAGCAGCACTGCCCCTTCGTCCAATTTCAGTAGATCATCCATTCATGCAATGGGGATTGGACTTCATTGGAGTCATCAATCCCAATTCGAGTCAAGGCCACAAGTGGATTCTTACAGCGACAGACTATTTTACCAAGTGGACCGAAGCAGTAGCGCTCAAAGAGGCAAGTGAGTCTAACATACTAGATTTTTATGAAGAAATAGTAACTAGGTTTGGTGTGCCGGTCACCATTATATCAGATAATGCATTAGCATTCATAGGTTCAAAAATTACAGAATGGGCTATCAAGAATGGAATCTATTTGAGCACCTCTTCAAATTATTACCCGCAAGGTAATGGACAGGCAGAGTCCACAAATAAGAATTTGCTAAAAATCATCAGAAGGACTTTGGATGAAAATCAAAGAACATGGCACACAAGGCTAAAATCAGTGTTATGGGCTGACAGGATAACACCAAAGAAGTCTACAGGTAATTCTCCCTACAAGTTGGTCTATGGGAAGGAGGCAATATTGCCTATATCATTAGAATTGCCAGCCTTGGAGCTCATGAAGCAGTTTGAGTTATCTGAGTTCGAACCAATGGAAGTCAGGTATGCAGAATTGATGGAATTAGAAGAAATCAGAGAACAGGTAGTTCAGACGATTGAAAAGGATCAGGCCTTAGTAAAAAGATGGTTTGATAAGAGAGCAAGAACAAGGACCTTCCAGGAAGGGGACCTAGTTCTGAAATGAGATGCAGATCGGGCAAAACCAGGAAGGCATTCCAAGTTTGATGCCATCTGGAGTGGTCCCTACATGGTCACGGGATGTAAAAATAATAATGCCTTCCAATTTTCTGCATTGGACGGAAAGGAACTTCCGATTCCGGTTAACGGAATCTATCTTAAACATTGCTACTAAAAAAGAAAAGTTCAGAGTGTCGCTGGAGAAGAAGTTGCAGTAGGATTGTTTCAGGTAGTTGCTTATGACTCTATGCCCAATGGATCGCTAAAAGGCCACTGATCTTCTACCTAGCAGGCAGGTGACCCCGCTAAGTCATCAAAACTGTTGTTAAAATTTCCCCCCAGGGTAAATTTCGATAACATGCATCAGAGTTTTGCAGTTTCAGGCAAGTAGGTTGATCCAGGAAAAATTGTGAAAATGGCTAAGTCCTAATCCTCGGGATAGTAGGGACGTGTGGGATAGAAAGACACAGATCAAATGAAAAGGCTCTAAGCAGCCCGCTAAGCATTTGGGACAATCGGGCCAGAAGTACGCGGCAGGCGCGAGAAGCCGATCCAGCCGAAAGAGGAAAAGAAAATCGACTAACTGCTGAGAGGGACAGTTTGGGACAAGAGTACGTGAAGGACCCGAATAGGCCGGATCGGCCAAAATGAAAACAGACAGTCCTAAAGCATTTGGGACATCTGGGACAAAAAGGCGCGAACCGGCTGAACTGGGCGAAAAGAGTCAAGTCAGTCCGAAACAAAGTGGGACAAGTGGGACAAAAAGGCGCGAACCGGCCGAATCGGGCGAACCGGAAGATTTTGTCCCGCGAAGCACAGGGACATCTGGGCCGCGAGGACGCGAACCGGCCGGTTCGGCCGAAATCAACACAAGGAACACAAGGAAAAATGGGACATAGGGACGCGCGGGACGCGGATCGCCGAAAGGGCCGAGAACCAACTAGATCACGACACGTGTCACAAGGAGAAAAAGTCAAAAGGTCAAAAGGGCGAGTTTTCGAGCACTAAACCGAACCAATGGGATAGTGCCACGTGTCCCAGCAGGAGCCCACAAGGAAATTTCAAAAGAAAGCCCGCTGAAAGGTAGAGGAGAGAGAATCACGTGACCAATCAATGCGTGCCACATGTCATCCAGGTGGCGAAGCGTGGGAAATATTTCAAAATCTGTCTTGGTCTGTTCCGTGCCCTAAATCTTCAGATCGTCATATCTTTTGATCCAGAGCTCGGATTTGCACGTTCCTTATATCAACGGAAAGCTTGTGAGATTCTCTACATGATTCTAGGGTCAATCTTACATTTTGGTTCAGTTTGGAGAGAGAAAATCAAGAAACACCTCTGGCACGAAATAACAAGTAGAAGTAATGCTTCAACTAACAACTTTAATGCAGCAGACAGTTCCCCGCTTCTGTTAGGTAGCCTACCATTTTTCCAGGATCCACTGCTTCTACCATGATGAGATGAATTGAATGTAACCTGGAGGTGGTTGGGGTAGATTTGGCTTTCCCTTCTCTCTTTCCTCTCTTATTCTTTCTATATATTGTAAAGAGGAGCTTCTTTTCAAGGTGGAACATTTTTCTGTTTTTCTCCTCCCTTTTTCTCCTATTAGGTGAATTTGTGGAGTTCGAACCTCTCATTTGAACTGTAATATGACTCTGCCTCCTGGCATTCTACAGTGTATTGTATCAATCTTTGGAGCAAGTAATACATGTCTGTGGATGATTCTCAACCCTCTCTGTGTTCATCTTGCATCCTCCTGGTCTTTCACTACAAGTTTTGTTATCTGTGCATGATCTTATATCACATTTGAATGGTCTGTGTTCACTGGAAAAATAGGTGTTCTTCATTCCTTGGTGCATCACCTCTATTAGCTTAGATTTATTTTATGCATTTTCTTACCTTGTCTCCTTGGCAGATTAGATTAGATTTTGAGAAAACCCTCTACATATTTCGTGTGCATCTGAACAGAGGAATAGGAACCAGCCTTCTCTGGAGAATCCTTTCTCATTTTTTCAAGTCCCACACTTGGAGAAAGGATTCAATGTTATGCAATCACACTGGATGCCAAGTGATCAACCTAGAAACTTGATCTGCATCCAGGGGTGCTGTGATTTTGCATCAACAGTTTTGGCACGCCCGGTGGGACCTAGAGGTCTCATTTTTATTGCAGCAAAGTTGATGTGCATCTGCTGCAATTTTCTTTCTTGAAAAGAGCTATTATTTGCATATCTGGTGACTCCAAGAGAAAGATCATCTGGTTTCAGTAGTACAGGCCTAAAATCTTATGAGAAGAATCACAAGGTCAAGAGTTGGAGAAAAAGAAGTACTGTTTGAATACCTGCAATTATCTCCAAGAAGAAGGCAAAGAGGAAGAAGGATTCAAAGGTCTTCATCTCCACCAAACAGAACTCTCTCAACTCCTCCACCTGCTCAGCCTTTCATTCAGTATTCAAGAGTCCTTCGACCAATCAGAATGGCACAACCACAAATCCCTTTGTCAATTTCACTGGCAGCAGCCCACTTGCCCTCAATGCACAGAATCCAGTTCCAATTGCAGCGTTGAAGAACATTCCATTTTTTACTGGAGAAAATCATACCACTCCTGGTGATCATGTCAAAGACATTGCTAACATCTGTGCAATCCATGAGATAAATGAAATGGATGTGGCTGTCAAACTGCTGGCATCATCATTCAAGGGGAAGGCATTGCAATGGTTTAGAAGCCTTGAAGCTGGTTCTATCACAAACTGGAATCAGCTGTGTATTGCACTTCATGATCAATTTGGAGAGAAGGGAGACAACTTGTCTCTTTTGGAACAGCTGACAACTATCAAGAGAGCCCCCAATGAGCAGCTGACTGACTTCAACTTCAGATTTCAAAGGTCTTGGGATAGGATTCCAGTGGCAGTCAGGCCAACAGCAGAAGGTGCTTTTCTATATTACCTTAAAGCTTTAAATTCTGATATTTCTATGTTGGTTCAATCTATGGGAGGCACAACCTATCCCTGCTGCTTATAGTATTGCCATTAGAGCTGAAAATTGTCTGATTCAAGCTGGCAAGCTAGCTCCTAGGCCTCCAATGCCATTATATCCAAGTTTAGAGAGCCCAAGTGCTAGTCAAGCACCTGTCTTAGCTCCTATTCCCACTCCTAGAAATCAGAGTTCAAATGAAGCCTCCACTTCATCTCCAAGTGCCCCAAATGAGCTTCAAGAGGTCATGAAGCAATTGCAAAATCTAGGCAATGAGCTGGTCACTCTCAAAAGACAGCAAGCTCAAGGTTTTAGACCTTCATATCAGCCTCAAGCTCAACCTAATAGGCAGCCATATCAGCCTCAAAGGCCACCCAATCCAGCTGCAAATCTGAATCAAACAAGGCCTCCTGCCAATAGACCATTCCAGCCCTATAATCCAAATGCCATATCTGCCTCTAAGGCATTAGTACCAGCACAAAACAACATTGCCCAGGAGTATGATTGGTGTTTTCCATGTAATGAGCCTCATAATCAATCCATGTGCTTCAATGGTGCTTTGACTCAAGCTTTAATGGTAACAACTACTGGTGTGGAGGGTGAGAACAGTCAAGAAAACAGCCAACAACAAGAAACATTCCAACAGCAATCAGCCCCAAATGACACCACATTGGTAAATTGGCAAGCAGAGGATTTTTGTGGCATGAACCAGGCAGTTTCTCAAGGTGTTGCAGCAAACACAAGGTCAAAAAGGAGAAATTTGGGTGAAGAGCAGCCATTAGCCCCAGCCAATCCACAACCTTCCATGGCTCCACAAATGATTGGCAGGAAAAATCCAGTTTCAAATGCACAAGGGCAGCCTAGAACAGCCCCTAGGCCAACTCAAATGCCAGCTGTTGCTGCCCACATACAAGGAGTAAATGTGCAAACCAAGGGACAACAGAGAGATCCTTCATCACCATTCAGTATCATTGATCAGATGAAGAAGACAAACGTCAATATATCTATGTGGGAATCCTTATCCATCTCAGGCCAAAGAGATCTACTGCAAGCTACCATGAAGGACTGGCCAGCTTCGAATCAGCAGATGTAAGAGAAGGCACTCACAAATGCTGCCCAGCCTGAAGGAAATCATGGAGCACAACAAGGTAAAATGCTGAAGCCTCCCCCTTTTTATGTTTCGTTAATCATTGGAAATCAGCTAGTACATAATTGCATGATAGATTCCGGGGCAAGTAGCTCAGTAATGCCTAAACAGATAGCTGATCAGTTAGGGCTCCAGTATGAAATAACGTCTAAGGGAGTAGTGCAGCTGGATGGGACAGCAATAGCAATAGTTGGGGTGATTAGAAATTTGAGTCTTACCTTGCATGCATGTCCAAATGTTGTTGTCTTACAAGATATATCAGTCATAGACCTTCCACCACTCTTTGCCCTATGTTTATCAAGGGACTTCACTGCCAAAATTGGGGGATATTTGTCCGCTGATTGGTCTCACATGCTATTCAGAACAAGGTATGGAACTAAGGCTACAATTAGGTCAGAACCTATTGCAAACTTCCACATTGAGCCCTATACTCCAAGTCAGATTAATGCCAATTGCTCAGCATTTGATCAAGAAGATCACCCAAGCACAGATGAAACTGACACTAAAGTTGGAAACATCCCAGATCTAACTCTTGATGAATGGGCAAACAAGGTGCATGCTTTTGATCCTTATCAAGGAATAGAAGAATCTGAGCTAGGAGTCTATTGTATACACGAAGAAAGTCAACCTATTCCTAGCATCACCAAGCCAAACCACAAGGATGACAATGAGGTATGGCAGCTGTTTTTTGATGGATCAAGGAGTAGACAAGGCGCAGGAGGTGGAGCCATGCTTATTTCACCTCAAGGAGTAAAGTATTATTCAGCTTTTAGATTTCAATTTGCATGCTCCAATAACACTGCTGAATATGAAGCCTTGGTGCAAGGGATGCATTGGGCAATCAAGAGAAAAATAAAGAACTTGCAAGTTTTTGGGGACAGTGAATTGATTGTAAATCAAGTCAAGGGACAGCATGCTGCCAAAAATGATCTACTCAGATGCTACAAGAACAGGGTGTGGGACCTCATGGAATATTTTGAGGGTTTTGGCATCAAAGCCATGCCTAGGAAAGAGAATCAAGCTGCTGACAGGCTTGCAGCAGTAGGGGTAGCCTTTGACATTGTAGAAAACATTCAACAAGATAAGGTATAGCCAAACATCCACGTGATTGTGAGGCCTTCAGTGCCGGATAAAAATGTCAGTTGGCAGGTATTTGAGAATGATCAGCAAATCATCCACTTCTTGCAAGAGGAAGCTGAGTTCTCAGCTAAGAATCAAGAGAAGTTAGAACAGCAATATGGTGACCAGGTGATACAGCTGAGAACTGACAAGCTGCCCAAGGGACTTATCACTTTGGAGTCCATTTTCAACCCCAATGATCAGTTTAGAAAGGAGAAAGCAAACATTCAGGTCAAGAGAGAAGATTCGGTATCCATCTTGGTAGAAGAGAACAAGCCATTGCAAATTGGAAGGATGACAACTGAGCAAGAAAGGTGTGAGTTCATACAGCTATGTCAAGAATTCCCTGACGTGTTTGCTTGGAGCTATGAAGACTTGAAAGGTTTCAATCCCAACTTAGCTCAGCATACCATCGAATTGGATCCTAATACTAAGCCTGTCAGGTAGAAACAGAGACCAGTCAATCCACACATGGAGCCTCTCATGAGGAAAGAATTGGACAAGCTGATTGAATCAAGAATCATATTCCCAATCAAGCATTCTAGTTGGGTTGCCAACTTAGTTCCAGTCAGAAAGAAGAGTGGAGAGATCAGACTGTGTGTTGACTTCAGAGATTTGAATAGAGCCTCTCTCAAGGACCATTATCCACTCCCTTCCATGGAGCAAATATTGCAGGTCGTAGCTGGTTCAGAAAGGTTTTCACTACTTGATGGTTACTCAGGCTTCAATCAGATTATGGTAAAGGAGGAAGACCAGTTCAAGACAGCCTTCACAACCAAATGGGGCACATATGCTTACAAGAAGATGCCATTTGGACTGTCGAACGCCGGAGCAACATTCCAGCGAGCTATGGATATGGCATTCAAAGGCTTGATCAACAAGATAGTGCTGATATACCTAGATGATATTACTGTCTTCTCAAAGAATGCAGCAGACCATTTCTTTCACCTCAGGCAAGTGTTTCAGAGGTGTAGAAAATTCGGAGTATCCTTAAATCCTAAGAAGTGCATCTTTCTTGCACATGAAGGGAAGCTCCTTGGCCATATTGTCTCCAAGGAAGGATTAGCAATTGATCCAGAGAGGGTTGAAGCCATAAGAGCTCTACCATTGCCTAGCCACAAGAAAGCCCTTCAGAGTTTCCTGGGAAGGATAAACTTTGTTCGGAGGTTTGTCCCAGATTTTGCAGCCCTTGTCAAGCCCATCACCAAAATGTTAAAGAGAAGCATGGCTTTCAAGTGGACGGTAGAAGGCAAGGAGAGTTTTGAAGCAATCAAAGAAGCCATCTCCCAAGCACCCACTCTCATCAACCCAGACTTTTCCAAGGATTTCATCCTCTATGCATTTGGAGGTGATGACACTATTTCTACCATTCTGGTACAGCAGAACAAAGATAATGATGAACAGCCGATTGCCTTCTTCAGCCAGAGCCTAGGTGACTGCGAAGTGAGGTACTCTTTTATTGAAAAGCATGTGCTTGCAGTAATCAGAAGCTTGAAGAAATTCAAGCATTTAGTCTCAAACAACAAGGTCCAGTTGCTAGTCTCACATGCTGGGGTTAAGGATTTCCTCCTCAACAAGGATTTGAATGAGAAAAGGGTAGGATGGATCACCCGTGTCATGGAGTATGACATTGAGATCAAGATCACCAAGCTGGTAAGAGGCAAAGGTTTGTGTGAGCAGCTCGCCTCCAAACAACCAGACAACCCAGAAGATGAAGAAGACGTTGTCTTGCTATTACAAGATGATCAAAAACAGGAAAATGATGAGATGTCCACTCCTTGCTGGACCCAAGGCATTATGCACTTCCTACAAACAGGCCTATTCCCTCCATAATTGAGCAAAGCAAAGAGGAGATACTTCAGGTTGCAGGCTGTTCCATATACCATCATTGATGGAGTTTTGTTCAAGAAGGATGTGAATGGAGTGCTGCTGAGATGCATTAACACAGGTCAGATCCAAAGGGTATTAAAAGAGTTTCATGATGGACCAGCTGGTGGCCATTTCACCCCACGAGTAACAGCTCTCAAAATCATGAAAGCTGGTTACTATTGGCCTACTATATTCAATGATTGCTACTCATGGGTTAAGAAATGCGAGAAATGTGCATTATTCACAGGGAAAGGAAGGTTAGCAGCACTGCCCCTTCATCCAATTTCAGTAGATCATCCATTCATGCAATGGGGATTGGACTTCATTGGAGTCATCAATCCCAATTCGAGTCAAGGCCACAAGTGGATTCTTACAGCGACAGACTATTTCACCAAGTGGACCGAAGCAGTAGCACTCAAAGAGGCAAGTGAGTCTAACATACTAGACTTTTATGAAGAAATAGTAACCAGGTTTGGTGTGCCTGGTCACCATCATATCAGATAATGCATTGGCATTCATAGGTTCAAAAATTACAGAATGGGCTGTCAAGAATGGAATCTATTTGAGCACCTCTTCAAATTATTACCCGCAGGGTAATGGACAGGCAGAGTCCACAAACAAGAATTTGCTAAAAATCATCAGAAGGACTTTGGATGAAAATCAAAGAACATGGCATACAAGGCTAAAATCAGCGTTATGGGCTGACAGGATAACACCAAAGAGGTCTACAGGTAATTCTCCCTACAAGCTTGGTCTATGGAAGGAGGCAATGTTTCCTATATCATTAGAGTTGCCTGCAATGGAGCTCATGAAGCAGTTGGAGTTATCTGAGTTTGAACCAATGGAAGTCAGGTATGCAGAATTGATGGAATTGAAGAAATCAGAGAACAGGCAGTTCAGACAATTGAAAAGGATCAGGCCTTATAAAAAGATGGTTTGATAAGAAGGCAAGAGCAAGGACCTTCCAGGAAGGGGACCTAGTTCTGAAATGGGATGCAGATCGGGCAAAACCAGGAAGGCATTCCAAGTTTGATGCCATCTGGAGTGATCCCTACATGGTCACGGGATGCAAAAATAGTAATGCCTTCCAATTGTTGCAAATTTTCTGCATTGGACGGAAAGGAACTTCCGATTCCGGTTAACGGAATCTATCTTAAACATTGCTACTAAAAAAGAAAAGTTCAGAGTGTCGCTGGAGAAGAAGTTGCAGTATCAGGCTCGTTTCAGGTCATTGCTTATGACTCTATTCCCAATGGATCACTAAAAGGCCACTGATCTTCTACCTAGCAGTTAGGTGACCCCGCTGAGTCGTCAAAACTGTTGTCAAAATTTCCCCCCAGGGTAAATTTTGATAACATGCATCAGAATTTTGCAGTTTCAGGCAAGTAGGCTGATCCAGGAAGAATCGTGAAAGTTGGCTAAGTCCTAGCTCTTTGGGCAAATAGGGACGTTGGTTTCAGAAAGATTGGATTGCTAGAAAAGACTCCATGCCCTAATGGATTGGGACAATCGGGCCACTGATCTCCTACGCGGTAGGGCGCGAGAAGCCGATCCGGTTGAAAGAGGAAAAAAAATTGTACTAACTGCTCCCCAGGGAAATTAATGGGATAAAAGTAGAAGGACCCGAATATGGAAATCAAATGAAACTCAAGACGGTCCTAAAGCATTTGGGACAATTGGGACAAAAGGCGCGAACCTGGCCGAATCGGGTGAAAAGAGTCAAGAGTCACAAAACAAATGGGACAGGGACAAAAAGTTGTGCGCCGAAGCGAAGACTTTTGTCCCGCGAATTGCACAGGGACATCTGGGCAAAATGAGGACATGGAACCAGTCGTGCGGATCCAAGTGCAGGTTGAAGGCGTAGACAAGGACAAAATGTTGACATAGGGACGCGGAAAGATCGCCGAAAGGCCCAAGAACCAACCAGGTTGACACGTGTCACAAGGGAGAAAAGTCAAAAGGTCAAAGGGGTGAGTTTTCGAGCACTGAACCGAACCAATGGGATAGTGCCACATGTCCCAGCTAGGGCCCACAAGTGAAATTTCAAAAGAAAGCCCACATGAAAGGTAGAGGAGAGAGAATCCTTCAAGCGACGCAATCAGATGCCTGCCACGTGTCATCCAGGTGGCGAAGCCCGGGAAGATATTTCAAAACGTCTTCACCTATTCCGTGCCCTAAATCTTCAGATCGCCATAACTTTTGATCCAGAGCTCGGATTTGCACGTTCTTTATATCAACGGAAAGCTTGGTGAGATTCTCTACACGATTCTAGGGTCAATCTTACATTTTGGTTCAGTTTGGAGAGAGAAAATCAAGAAACACCTCTGGCACGAAATAACAAGTAGAAGTAATGCTTCAACTAACAACTTTAATGCAGCAGACAGTTCGCCGCTTCTATTAGGCAGCCCGCCGTTTTACCAGGATCTTCCGCTTCTGCCATGATGAGATGAATTAAATGCAACCTGGAGGTGGTTGGGGTAGATTTGGAATTCCCTTCTCTCTTTCCTCTCTCATTCTTTCTATATATTGTAAAGAGGAGCTTCTTTCTAAAGGTGGACATTTTTCTGTTTTGCCCCTCCCTTCTTCTCTTGTCAGGTGAATTTGTGGAGTTCATAAAACCTCTCATTTGAACTGTAATGCAACTTTTCCTCTTGGCATTTTGTAGTGTATTGTATCAATCTTTAGAGCAAGTAATGCATGTCTGTGGATGATTCTCAACCCTCTCTGTGTTCATTTTGCATCCTCCTAATATTTCACTACAAATTTTGTTATTTGTGCATGATCTTGCATTCACATTTTAATGGTCTGTGTTTATTGGCAAAACAGGTGTTCTTCATTCCTCGGTGCATCACCTCTATTAGCTTAGGTTTATTTTATGCATTTTCTTACCTTGTCTCCTTGGCAAGTTAGATTAGGTTTTTGAGTAAACCCTCTGCATTTTTATGTGTGCATCTGAACAGAGGAATAGGAACCGGCCTTCATCTGGAGATCCTTTCTCATTTTTTCAAGGTCCCACACTTAGGAAAAGGATTCCATGTTATGCAATCGCACTGAGAGTCTCAACATCGAAAGTTGATAGACATTCAGGGGTGTTGTGATTATGCATCAACATTTGTACCCATGTACAAACTACAATCTCTTGGAAAGAAGAAGACTCAGAGAAGAAGAAGGAGACGAGAGGAATGCTAAGAAGACCATGGACGGATTGACCCACTCTGCAGCTCTATGTTTGTCTCCCAGAAGAATTTTGGATGACGAGATCCTTCTTTCCCTAGTGAAGAAGACCACCTGATCCTGAACTGTGTTCTCTTGCCCTTAGGAAGGATCACCCAACTAGGACGTGCTAGAAGTCAGGTGCCCACTCCACAAAGGAAACCTGAAGGTTGTAACATGAAGAACTCTGAGTTTGGTCCATAGGAAGTGTGACATAGGTCTTTTGAGTGAGTGCCAAGGAACCAAAGATAATTCCACATGCGTAGAAATGTCAGAGTGAAAAAGAGGAACACCCAAAGAAAGGATGTCCAAGTTATGTGAAGGGAACAAAACATCCTCCACAATAGAAAAGGGATCCACAGCTGAGGGTGGATTAACGAAGGTATCTGGAAATGTGGAAGTGACATGATTCCTAGAAAGGGGAACTCCTAACAACAGAGATGATGAACTCCTGCGTACAAATCACCTGTAGATGGATGAGGGACCTGTAGTGCATCACAAGTAGACTCTGCGAAAAGATGACTAAGGTCAGGCAGATACTCATCCCAATGAGGGGGCTCAACAAATAGAAGAGTGATGTCAAACAGGTATGAAGTCATCTAATGAAGGTAAAGGAGTGAAATGGGCAATGCACACTCAGGTGGAAAATCACTGGTGTAATGATGGTGTGAGATTGAGTATGAGACTGCTTGATATCTGATGAGATGTGGGATTTGCAACAATGTCTAGAATAGTGAGAGGAGGAGAGAATTCCTCTGTAATACTCTCTGACATAGGTGAACTAGGTGCACAATCCTCGTCATCAGAAGTAGAACCAAGTGAGTTCTATGTCATTCAAAACTGTCATCACTGAAGAAATGGAGGAGACAACTAAATCAGCAGTAGCAACAATAGCGGTAGTATGTGAAGGGTCTCCATAGAAGGACTGAAGAATGCTCTAAGACACGGTGAGCATGGATCTAAGTCTGCCACATGAAACCAGAGAGTTTGAGAGACATGCATCATCATGTGACCAAATATGTGGTCGCAAGTGTCAAGGAATTCCTCTCATGACGATGATTATATGGGTGCAGGAACTAGCCCAAGTAAGAAGTGTAGAAGAACCTCATGGGAAAAGTAACATTCCATAGAAGCACGCCAAGCTGAATACTTCTCTCTCCCGATGAGAAGTGGTAGAGGTTGTACTTAAATCCTATTGACACTCAAGTCTAGAAAGAGCATTTATCTCCTATGATGAAAAAATGTAAGTGTAAGGTGCATTAAAGTAAGAGTCAGACTCGGCCGATAATGCATCTTGTGTGAAAACCCAAGAGTACTTAGCAACCCCCCCAGAATGTGGCACTTTATAAAAGTAGTGTCATTTACAAAAATGATAATTCCATCTTGTAAAGTGATTTTGAAAAATCATGCAACTTTGACCAAGGAATACCTCAAAAATGAGCATGAGTCAAAAGTTATGGCATTAGGAAAATGATTCCCGCAACTGAATGGAAAAATACACTAGATGCTGCAAATGCATTAAAAAAGGACACGAGATGGGGTACAAATGTATGAATGTGGGTACTCATTAGAAATGGCAAAATAATTTAAGGTAGGGTTTTGTTTTGACTGGAGGGGGGATTAGCCTCCTGCCAACCCTAGACCTCAACCCTCCGTCTTCGAAATAGTTCGTAGGAGGGTGTATGCTACAATACAAGCAAACAATGTAACCCAAATTATCTTAATGCCATTAAGGAATAGATTTATTTATTCCATCATTTTCTAAAACATTAAAAAAGTTTGAGATGGATCATGAGTTTATGGCCCACACTTGAATATCCATGTCTAGTTATGAGCTATTTGGAATGCCCACGTGTGACTAGTTCTTGCATATAGTGAATGCAAGGACTGTCGCATGATACCGTTGGAAAGAGTGTCAGGTCAATGGACTAATTTTCTTGTTTGAAGATGTTTAGACCATGGGAAGATGTTGATAGGCCAACAAAAATATTCAGGTTTGATAATTATGGTATTGGCAGACACAAAATCATGCACTTACTAACCGCAATGCACCAAAAAACACAGAATGTTAAAATTGGAGGAAGGAATGGATCTTGAAGCTCCCAAGAAAAGTGAGGTCTGAGTTATGAGTGAAGCTGGAGAAGACCTAAACCAGCCACTTGTCTTGTTGGTTTCTATTAGGTGAAACGCCATCTTTCACAATGCACTCATGTGACACCCATTTTGTTCCAGGTTGGAGGTCATCAAGTCCACCATGCAGAGGGAACACTCAGGTTTGTTGGGAGGAACAATGTCTTTGGAAACGATGCAACCTAAGAAAATGCTTAAGACACTAGTGAAAAACGCATCCTTTCCATCTTGGACATAAATGGTCCTCTTTAATTTTTGTCTTATTTTTGACAGAGAGTCGGTATTTTAATGGTTTTCCATCTCATAATCCCAAGGTACGTAGTCGGCATGTCGGGGCATTAGTGTTGAAATTCAAAAAAGTTGGAAGCTTTATATTAAACAAGCATGCATAAGATTATTAATGACAAATTCTTATCAAGGTATGCTAGCTACTCTACAGTAAGAGCAAGGTCAACTGCATTTGGAAACATTACTCCAGGAATACACACTTGAAAAACCAAGGAAATAGGCTCCACAGTTCATTCTAGACCCAATCACAGCCAGCAATTTGGATTTTTAAGTCGAAGGTTGAAGACACTATCTCGAAGCAATCATTACAAGGGCAACCTAGGACGTACCAAAATGCACACAAACAACACCCAAACGAATCTGACATGTAGTCAAAGACACTCAGTCAAATTTCAAAAACTGAAACAAACCGACCAAATGAACCACTGAACAACCCAAGGATTTGATGGTATGAGGCCCTAGAGGAAATCATTTGTAAGCAAGAGCACGGTCGGAATATCCATTACGACACAAGTGCAACAAAAAATGACTACGATATCACATCGAAGCTGGAAAACATGCACAAAAACACTTATGAGTGCACGGATCCACAAGATCCACTCTGATACCATGTAAGAGGGTTTGAAAACCCGCAAGCGAGGATCACGAGGGATGACGTGCACATCAACAGACGTGTGAACGGCAACGTGAAGAGATCTCGGGAGGAGCGAGCATCAACCGAATGTGCATGCAAAGATTTGAAACATGGGCAGAACCTAGTTAAGCCATAAAACTCTCCTCTATCTCATAGATCAAAAGGGGTGTACATATAGGAGGTGTTGAGTAACCCCCAGTGCTGCAATCATGACAACTCGAGTAGAGAGGGGGAGTTACATTCCCAGAATAGAAGTGTAACTCCCAATGACGCATATGACACACTGACACACTAACGTACTGATGCACTGACACATAAGGGAATCTCATAATGACCCCTAAATGACACGTGGACCTATGATCTCACCTAAGTGAGATGACTCACCTAATGATGTGGAAAATAACAAATATGGCTAACTTAAATTTGACGTCTAAATGACCATCATAATGGCTTATTTTTTGTTCTGTCATGATGGTCATTCCACCTTCAATTTTAACACGGTGAAAATTTCCTAGAACCTATGAGCTTAAATTTGACGTCTAAATGATCATCATATTGTCTTATGTTTGGTCTACCGTGACAGTCATTTGACCGTCAAATTTAATGAAGCCAAAACTTTTTATGTATTTCCAGAATATGAAATTCCAGAATTTCTTCTTCTGTATAATATTAGGGAGGTTATATTTTAACACATTATAATATCCTATTATAATTTATAATGTAAAAATATATACACTTTTTATAATGTAAAAAATGTATATAATTTATAGAATGAAAATAAAAAACAACATATAGTTCATAAAAATTATAAACTATAGTATATTGTTTTTATATTAAAAAATACATAACCCTTATTAAAATGGTTTAAAGGACATAGACTAGGTTAAAAGAAATTTACCACATGCAAGTAGATTTATGAGAGTATAGATTAATCTGCATATTTTACAGAGGGGAAAAGTAATTTCACCCGACCAATGAAATAAATTAAAATCCCTATGTTTATGAACCTTGTCTCCTCCCTTAATTTACTGTTAATTTTACTTGGCATGTATTTAAAACTATGGAAATATTGCAAAATATTTTATATAATTCCTGCAAGCTAAAAACTTTAACACTTTAATGTGGATATAACTACCAATATTTTAATAAATATTTACCACCAATAGACTAGCCCTTTTTTTAATTCTATATTTATAATTGAGAGTTCCACATTTATACTTGAGACATTATTTTATTTTATTCTCCACTCCCACTCTTATATAAAAGAAAAACCTTTAAATATGTTTATTTATATAGTTTTTATAAACTATAAGATATAAATGAATGGGACCGCCCCCTTACATGGATAATTTAAATGGTTAGGGACACATGTTAGGTTTTATTTAATAAGTATTAAGATTTAAAAAATAATCCTTTCATGGCCAAGAAATAAACACGAGCCCCCTTGCTAAAAAAATTAAGCACTTAGGTTTTTTTTTTAAACATATATAAACTAAATCTAATTCATGCAGCTAAATATTTGAAGCCCCTTTCACCTGTGCACACATCAATATCCGAACAAACATTAATTCCATATAACCTATAAAATGTAAATGAAAGTAAGAATCATATCATATTACATCTCCACCCCACAAAAAATTAGGGATTTATAATTGAAAACCCCTAAAAAATTTACCGAGAGTTTAATTGCACAAATGTAATGTCAAAATAAATTAGGGAAAAAAAAGGGACTGGATACTTTTAAATACCCTTTCAAGTTGGTTGAAAAAACCTGTAAAAATTAAATAAATAAAATACAAAACATCTGATCTTAATTTATTTAATTTACCTCGCTCTTTTACCATGTTAGAATTTGAGGATTATAATAAATACAAATTTAATCAACTTACATATTACATAATGTTATAATAAATATTTAAATAAAGATTACATCATAACAGAACTAAATAAAGAAATACTTGATTTGCACACCTTTGATATATTTCCCGAATATATTAAATGAGGACCTAAAGTCCTTTTTATATAAGGTGATCGGGTATGTCTCTTGACCCACCTTTTAAACCTAAAATGGTTGACACATACACTTAGGTTTATAATATTTAAATTTAGAACTATAATCATTTCATGATATTAAATATTTAACCTAAAGTATTTACCTAGGTTAGCATATTTAATAATAGAAATATAAATATTTCATATTATTAAATATTAACCTATATATTAGTGATGGACGCATATACATTAAGGGTTGGCTAGACCACTTAATCATTATGTTCCAACACCTACATGTACATCCCCACTGTAGATAATAGGTATCCAGTCTATGTCATATTCTAAAATCATAATTAAACATGTATAGTTCAAAAAGAAGTAACTAGATATGATGGGGCATTTTTAGATATATTAACATTCCCATTTTAAGACTTTAGAAACAAGGGAAATTTATTTATTTATTTTTAAATATAATGTTCACTGTTCTAAATAAAGCATT
Organism: Taxus chinensis; assembly: GCA_019776745.2. Taxonomy (NCBI): domain Eukaryota; kingdom Viridiplantae; phylum Streptophyta; class Pinopsida; order Cupressales; family Taxaceae; genus Taxus; species Taxus chinensis. The sequence continues at coordinate 391,738,179 of CM034157.1, forward strand.
ATTTAGAACAAACATTCCATGCCAATCGAATTCAAATAGATAACCATATGCAGTTGTAATGACTCGGTGATCCACCGATCTATTCATTCCATAACTCGGTAAGCTACCGATCTATTTATGTTATCTTATGTATTGAATACATATCGTATACTTTGTATACTTGGTCTTCCTACCCTACACCTGGGTCCTGAGTGATCTGTTTAAAGAACATATTTGAATATCTGCTACCAATATTCATCTGATATCATGTTGTTTTAAACTTGGTGACATAGGACTACGCAACCAGCAGCTTGCGATACTTTGGCCAAAGATTTACAACATACTGTGTATGTCACTATTCCTAGATGACATACTCGTCATATTGGAATACGTCCTTCACCTCACTCCTCTATTATCATGATTGGTCTTTACTGACTACCGTCAGTCCACTTGTCCCAGGTTTAACCCTAGCCCTAGATAGAAACATAACTTATTATAGGAAGATGCTCACAATGGCTTAGGGTAAATGGGCATACTCGGTTGACCTAAGTCAACTAGATGTGCCAACGTACCCTGAGCCATTGGAAGCTAATTCCTATCCTAAATATGCTCCTATCCTGACCTAGAGAGAAACTAAGTTCAAGTCTGAGTTCCTATTGTGTGTAGATCTAGATGATCAATGCAGAAGGGTGATGCCACATGTCAACTACAACACTGTATTCTCAAGAAGACCCAAGTCTTCTTGAAAGTACAGCCCTGTAGTTGGCGTGTGCCAACATCCTACAGAAACTACCTCATTGAGATGTACATACCCCAAGGAGATTGTTAATACATTGTTAGTTTGGATTATTTCTTGATTACAGCAACCCTGCTAAACCCTAATCCAACACTCAATAAGTTCTTTCCTAAATTTGTTTCATTTAGTCCATGAAGAACTTCGTTAAACTTATGGTTGCTTTTAATGTTTGGTTTCTTAGTTAAACCAGCAATTAACCAAATCAGGACAACATTATCATAAGTTTCATTTAAAATGTACCTTAACTTTTAAAAAGGTTTAAATTCTGAATATATCCAATTAAAGTAGACTTCATACAAAATGAAGTCTATTAAATTGTAATCATAAATCCAAACCTTTTAGGTTTATATTCAATTGAGAGAGAGAAAGAATCTTTCTCTACATGTTTAAGTATTAGGATATATCATTCCCAATGTCCATATTTCTTAATGCATGTTCATTATGCATCACCTTATTATGTTAAATTTTTTTAGATAAACACATCATATTATGCAACTCAACAAGTTGCTTCATTATAGGGGAAATTGAACTAATTCCCATTATCCATTTTATCAAAGATAACAAGATAAGCATAACATAATATAAAGAATATCAACATGATGGAACTTTCATCTTCTTTATAAAAGTACAAGATAATTTTCACAACTCATGCAAATAAAACACAACTCGCAATTCATCATTACAACTTATAAAATTTACAAGACTATGCTCTTTAGGCATACTACATATCAACAACCTTTATACAATAAAGTATACAACTTTCTTTTACAATTCAACAAAAGAATAATCAGAATTCTTTACTAAGAATTATACATATATCAGCTAATGCATCATATAAGTTTTTTCCTTCTTTTACCACTTAAGTCATCCATCTGCAAAAATAGCTAGCACGGGTCAGTTCAATGAACTGAGCATGATAAGCACTAATCATTAAAATGAAGTGCATTCCACTAATTGTTTCATTAAAGCAACACTTCTTTAATGAGACAATAAAAACATCATAAAATCAGCATAAGTGATATCAAACAGAAAGGAAGTACATTAATAAACTTAGATCAACTTTAAAGAGAAGAGTAGAATATAATAAACAATATCTGCCTAAGATCTTAAGTTCTATTAATTCTATCAATGGCTTGTAAACAACAATAATCCTACCATCTCATTATTTCTTAATTCTATCCTAATAGAATACCACATTTATCTGTTCTAAGAGATGAAATACAACATGGTTCCTTCAAGGATGATTCCCTCTAAATCATAAGTAAAGAATAAAAAGAACCATTATATACCTGCCCAAATCTATAACATTAGACAAACAGACCAGATTATAACATGAGTTACCTGTTCCCCTTCCAGAATAACAATTTTGCACATTCAATCATTAGAATATACATCAAATAGAATTTTATAACCAATCAGGAAAGTAAGGAAAACCGGAACAGTCCATCTGTAACTCCAATTCCAACTCTTCATGTTAGAAGTTATCAATCAAATAATCAAACAACAATGTTCACAAACAAAGCAGCCCCTGAAGAGGAGTTAATCTCTACTCAAGTTCTTCACAAAAGATAAGAGTACAAGAGACAAACCTACTCCTTTTCCATATAAACTAGACAAGACTAGTCAACAATAGTCAAACCCATAAGTATCAATTACTTAACAACAAAACCTTACTGGCTACTAGCTCTCAACACTATTTCCATCAATGATTCGAACAAGGTAGACCAACAGGTCAAGAGAAATCACTATTTCGAAATGGAATCAAGTACAGAAAATTTCAAACACTGAGCCTATCCAAGGACAGAAGGAAGTAACTCTAATAAGGAAAGAACCAATGATAAATCATTTTTTTTCAACTGAACAAGAAGTTCCATTTCAAACAATTCAGGATGAAAGCATACTGCAGACCTGAATGATATATATAAATGATCTCAAAAGAATACGAAATACAAATTTTCCTTCACAAAGAGAAGCCAAAGTCTTATTCACTGTTTCAGTCGAGAATAACATCCCAAAACAATAAATGATAAGGTTCAGAATTACCCACAAACCCAAAACTGAAGTCTCACAAAGGCTTCACCAATTAATACAAAAAAGGTAAACAATTCGTGATTCAAAGAATCAAACTCAATACAACTGAACAGAGAAGGAATCCTTCCTATTATTTCAGTGTCCAAGGTAATATCACAATCTTTCAAAAGACCCAGATTTCATTAAAAGAGACAGAAGAGGGAGAGCTAGAACCCAAAAATGTCCAATACAGAAGTTGTCTCAGTCTTAAATTCCAAAACAATAAGAATGGAATATCAAAAAAAAAGTTCACAACCACAAAATTAGAGACAGTGGTCCTTAGTACAACTTTATACAGTCAACCCAAAATGTGGGTTTCTTCCAAACAGTGGGGAGAGAACACTTTCTCCAATTCTCGCTCATACTATCTCAAGAAGTTGATACATAAAAAACATAACAGAAGTTCAACATTCCTTAAGATGTTTCCATTTAAAGCTCAAAAGAAGAGATTTTTAAATGACTCAAACAAGTTCCCACACAGTTCCCTAGTGAGTATTCACTCAAGTAAAGAGTTATAACTTAATCATTTAATAAAGAATAACCCAATACAAAAATACTAGGACAGATTCAATGAATCGACCCAAATGCAAGCCTTAACACTAAAGTGTTAAATAGAAGTACAGAGTCAAACCTGAGCTTCACACACAACATTCAGAAACTTCTAACAATAAATTAATGTGAATACAATGATAAATATGAACTCCATGAAACAATTCAGTAATACATAAGTTTCCAAAATAGTGGTTCCATTCAAACAAAGCTTCAACACAAGCTTAATCAAAACACTAAGTTCCAACCCGAGTTTGCATCCAAAGAACGCAACCCAAAAGCAATATAAAATAGAACTAAATTTTTCCTTAAATTCCAATCCATATAATTTTTACGACAATCAGATCAAGCTCCATAACCTTGAATACAAGATCAAGATTGCAAAACAGAGATACAAAACACATTCCGCATACCAATTTCACTTGCATGTAGTCATAAAACTCACACAAAGAGACAGTTTCCAAACAATACTATTTTGCCATGGATTTAAATCAAACACACAAGGATCCATAAAACCCAGCAAGAAAAATAACCAGATAGACAAGAAAACAAGAATCTCATGAGAGCAGAGTTGTTCTAATGAATCATTTAGAAGAACACAAAGAATTTTAATAGTTAGAGCCTATCATGCCTGATAGCGCTTCCACCAAATCGAAGGAGACTTCCAACCGAGCTTCCAAATCTTTTTCTCCTCCAAGACAGATCAACAATGAAACATATTTTCCTTCCAACTTCATATACTTTCCTTTGATCAAAAATAGATCGTGAAAAACCAAAAATAGCTTTGAACTGAAGGTCAAACTGCTGGTTCGAAGAACCAGTTAGCTCCATGCAGAGCAAAATCTTCCATGCAAGAAAAACCAAATGACCTCCTACAAACCCACCTCCTATGTTTCCAATATGGTTTGCATGTGAAGACCGAGGCTCATAAATGCCATAAATGCCAGTTAATCCAAAACTCCCACTTACTTTTCCTTGCCACCACGCCACTTAAATTTGGTGAATGCCAATTCAACACAAAAATACAATTCCATCTATTAGTGGAGTTTCCACGTAGGCCTCCACCAAGTCCACTGGCCCCCTGCCAAATCTGGTAGTACCTTATCATTTAAACCCCTTTCAAATCATTTAAATGCCATTGGAACCATTGCCCTTATGTCATGCGACCCCTTTAGGTTCCCTTTAGTTTAGGTTAGATTCAAATAGAACTTAGGTTAATTTAAAAATTACCAACATAGGTCTTAGAACATTAGCCATTAGAATTCCCACCTTAGGTTAGGTTCAAATCACAACCCTTTAGTAATAGGTAGTAGCTAAAATAGCTTAGTATCCCCCTTAGTAACTCTTCCCTTATTTTCTTAGCATAACACTTAGGTTAGGATGCCAATCCCATAATAGAATAAGAGACTTAGGTTAGAACAATATTCATATAAGTAAACATAGCTAGAACTTAGCTGTTCTCACCTAGCTTAGGTTACCGTTAGGATAGTCCTTAGATTTTTAGGACTCCAAACTTCTCCAAAGAGAATTGAATTTTGTTCAAGTCCTTAATGTCCTGCCAAGATCAATCACCAAATACCTGGGCAAAAACATACAACCGAATGAAAGCACGTTACAATAAGACCAAGAATTAGTATCATGCAAAATTCAGTCTTCTATGTTCTTTAAGCTAATGAATGTAAATTTTACCATTCACTCTATGAAGAAGACTTGAAACATTCCTTGGATCACTGAAATTGATCCAAGGATGAGTCAAAAGAAGAAATAAGTCTGCAACTCTTAATACTAGATTGCAGCTCATCTTTCCAAAGTGAAAATGGATTCTTGACAACCATATAATTTCAGTCTAATGATTTTTAAGAACAGAAAAGATTTATCCCAATCAAGCATGATCTTCAATAGTCAAAAGAACACATCTTTATCCAGAAAATCACATGTCAACACTTGAATGCAAAGAGGAATATATCAGTTGTCGAGGGTGTTACATGCTTCCCTCCTAAAAAGAATCATCGTCCCAATGATTATCTCATTTTTTTAACAGATTGCATCAAGGAAAAATCATCTTATTCACTTTTCTTACCATATGTCAAAAACATATCAACATTAATTAAGTTCCAGAAATCAACATTATATAGTTGTTTATTCAAAATAAATAAATATCTACCCAAAACTGGCATACTTATTGTATTACAAAGATAAAATCACACATTTTTATCAGTCAACAGAGTCAATCCTGTTCAAATAGATATGGAAATGTAGTTTTCATATCCTCCAGGTTTTCCAAAGTTTTACTTTCTTCATTAAACTGGTCCCATTGGACCTTGCATTGACTTATCTCACAATTTCTCAAATGTAACTTGCAAGTTTCAAGCACTTGTATGGGTTTAACCATGATTATTCCTGGGTCCTGGACCTGCAAGGAATTCCAATTTAACACGTGTGATAAATCTGAAACATATTTCTTAAGCAAAGAAATATGGAAAACATCATGCATTCATGACAAAGTAGGAGGTAATGCTAAATGATAAGCTACAGGGTTGATTACTTCAACTATCTCAAAAGGTCCCACATAACGAGGTGATAACTTGGCAGCCTTGCCAAAAGTTATAGAACTCTTTTTCGGTTTAACCCGAAGAAAGAATTTCTCACCAAGTTCAAATTTCCTATCAACCCTCTTTAAGTCAGCATAACTCTTTTGCCTATCTGCTGCTTCTTTCAAGCATTCACGAATCAATTTAACTTGTTGTTCCATTTCAGTAAGAATTTCAGGTCCAATTACCTCTCTATCCTCTATGCTATCCCAACTAACAGGGGTTCTACATTTTCTTCCGTATAATGCCTCGAAAGGTGCCATCTTAAGAGAAGCATGATATGTATTATTGTATGCAAATTCAACTAATGGAAGGTACTCTTCCCACTTATACTGCTGGTACATGTAATACATCCTTAACATATCTTCCAAAACTTGATTTACTCTTTTAGTCTAACCATCTGTTTCCAGATGATACGCAGAACTAAAATTGAGCTTAGTTCCTGGAGCTGCATTAAGTGTTTGCCAAAATCTTGACGTCATTATAGGATCTCTATCTAAACTTATTAACTCAAGTACTCCATGTAATCTAAAAATTTCATGTACAAATCTTCTTGCCAAAATAGGAGAATCATCCTTCAGATTCCCAACAATAAAATGTGCTACCTTTGTTAGTTTATCCACAACTACTAAAATAACATCATGCTTATTTCTCGACATAGGTAACCCTTGTACAAAATCCATGCTTATTACTTGCCATTTTTACTATGGTATGCTATGAGGATACAACAAACTGGCTAGGTGCATATGTTCCACCTTAACATGTTGACATTTAAGGCAATGTGTCACAAAGTCTAGAACATCCTTTTTCATTCCTTTCCAGAAATATTGTTGTTTTATATCAGCAAGCATTTTTGTAATGCCAGGGTGTCTAGAAAAAGGTGAATTATGAAATTCTACTCACAATTTCTTTCTCAAATCATTTAGAAAAGGTACATAGACTCTGTTTTCAAATCATAAAATTCCTTCATTATCAAAATGAAAACCTTTATACCTCAAATCATTGAATCTGCAGCAAGTGCTGCTTTTACTTGATGAAACTAAGAGTCAAATTCCATAACACTTTTTACCTTCAGTTCCTTAAACTGAGTTTTATTCCCAAAATATCCTCATGGTGTTCTTAATTCATATAATTGATGATATTAAATGCTGCAGATCAAAGATCATATCTTGTTTTGAAATATACCGATGCTCCATGTAATCTGATCAAAAATAAATCATCAATCCTAGGGAGTGGGTATCTATTCTTGATTGTTGCCTTGTTTAACATTCTGTAATCAATGCACAATCTAAGTGTTCCATATTTCTTTTTCACAAAAATTACAGGTGCTCCCCAAGGTGAAACACTTGGTCTAATCAAACCTTGAGACAAAATTTCATGCAACTGAGACTTAAGCTCTACTAATTCTATAGTAGTCATTAGATACGGTTATTTAGAAATAGGTTCAATTCCAGGCTTGATATCAATTGTGAATCAAATTCCCTTTTGGGTGGAAGACCTGACAATTCTTCCAGAAATACATCACTGAAGTCTCATAACAGTGGATATCGTTCCATAATATCGCTGCTCTCTTCAGTTGATTTAGTAATTTTTACTGCATATAAGGTACATCCTTTATTTTTGGCCTTTTTAAGTTGCATAGCTGATAGTTTTCTAACAGAAATCTCACGTTTCACACCCTGAATCTCTGTTGTTTTCTGCAGGTCATCTAAACAACTAATGTGTTTTTCAAAATAGTCCACTTTAGCCTTATGTTCTGCTAACCAATTAACACCTATGATTACATCATAAGATCCCAAAGGTGTAACATAAAGATCAACCTCAGTGGAAAAGTTAGGTAAATCAAGGACTGCTCCAAAAAGACACATACTAACTGTATGAACAACATTATTCCCATACTATACAGTCCATGTTTTATCCATGTTTCTAGCTTTTCTTTTTAATTTTGATGCTAATTTACTAGAAATAAAACATTCAGTAGCTCTCGGTATCAAAAAGAATAGTTATAGGTAAGCCAAATAACTTACCCAGACCTTTTATGGGTGTGGCCTGTTTCTCGGCCTGCTTGTCAGCTACTGCAAGCGTGTATCTTGTGCTACTGATTATGATCATCATTCTTCAAAGGAAATTGATTCATGTAATGATATCTTTCCATAGTTATAACAGCCTCCTATAGGTCCCTTCTTAAGCTCAGGTTTATTTCCAGCCTTAGAGTTATTGTTCTGACCCCCATAGGACTTCTGTCCATTATTATTGTTCTTGGAAAAGTTGTTCCATGCATTACCAACAAACTTGTTTGTTATTGCTTTCTTGTTAGTATAAGATAAAAAATTACTCTTTATTCTGAATTTCTTCCATGGTCCTTTCTTGGGTATAAGAGATGATGAAGAGGAGTTGGGATTTTTCTTCCTTACTTCCTCCTTGTGAGCAGAAATTACCTTTAATTTTTGTTCCTACCTTATGGATTTTTCAACAACCCCTTCCATCGTGGTTGGGTTGTGAACATCCACCTCTCCCCCTATAATGGGATTCAATCCCATGATGAATTTCCATATCCTGAACTTCTCATCAGTTTGGTACTGAGGCACATACTTAAGGAGTTTTGTAAATCACTCCCAATACTCAGTTACAGTTAGCTTTCCTTGAGCTAAGTTCTAAAATTAAGTCATTTTCTGATCATAGAAGAGTTGTGGCAGCCATCGTTGCCTAAAGTAACCTTTGAATTGGTCCCATGTGATATTAGATTCATCAATGTTCAACTCAGCCTTGTTGCTGTCCCACCACGAAGATGCTTCGTGAGAAAGATGATATGCTCCCCATATCACCTTTGTTTCTTCTGAGAAATTCCTTATTGCAAAGTATTTCTCCATTTCACTAAGCCAATTCTCAGCTCCATCTCCTAATGTGGTGCCATCAAACTTGGGTGGACTTATCCTTTTTATGTCATTAGTGAGTTCAGCTGCTAGCCTAGCCTTTTTGTTCTCAGGCTGAACAAGTATGTTAACATTGTTATTATCAACACCCACATTGGCGTTGTCCCCTGGAGGTGGCTGATTATTGTTATCAGCTTCTTCTTCCTCCTCATTACCCATTACTTGCTTTTAAAGCACATCTAAATGATCTCTTGTGTCCAATAGGGTAGCAAGGATCTCATCAAGTTTTTAGGCAGTTGTTGCTCCTTCCTCAGGTGGAGGGTTATTTGCAACATTTCATCTTATTCTCACCATTTTTTGTTACAAGAAAATTTAAGTTTCATCAGATTATGGACACAATAGGTCCAAGAGATACAACCTTCAGCTCTGATACCAAGATGTAACATTCCCATTTTAAGACTTTAGAAACAAGAATTTTTTTTATATATATAATGTTCACTGTTCTAAATAAAGCATTATTTAGAACAAACATTCCATGCCAATCGAATTCAAATAGATAACCATATGCAGTTGTAATGACTCGGTGATCCACCGATCTATTCATTCCATAACTCGGTAAGCTACCGATCTATTTATGTTATCTTATGTATTGAATACATATCGTATACTTCATATACTTGGTCTTCCTACCCTACACTGGGTACTGAGTGATTTGTTTAAAGAACATATCTGAATATCTGTTACCAATATTCATCTGATATCACGTTGTTTTAAACTTGGTGACATAGGACAACATAACCAGTAGCTTGCGATACTTTGGCCAAATATTTACAACATACTGTGTATGTCACTATTCCTAGATGACATACTCGTCATATTGGAATACGTCCTTCACCTCACTCCTCTATTATCATGATTGGTCTTTACTGACTATCGTCAGTCCACTTGTCCCAGGTTTAACCCTAGCCCTAGATAGAAACATAACTTATTATAGGAAGACGCTCACAATGGCTTAGGGTAAATGGGCATACTCGGTTGACCTAAGAACCAGATGTGCCAACGTACCCTGAGCCATTGGAAGCTAATTCCTATCCTAAATATGCTCCTATCCTAACCTAGAGAGAAACTAAGTTCAAGTATGAGTTCTTATTGTGTGTAGATCTGGATGATCAATGTGGAAGGGTGATGCCACATGTCAACTACAACACTGTATTCTCGAGAAGACCCAAGTCTTCTCAAAAGTACAACCCTGCAGTTGGTGTGTGCCAACATCCTACAGAAACTACCTCATCGAGATGTACATACCCCAAGGAGATTGTTAATACATTGTTAATTTGGATTATGTCTCGATTACCACAACCCTACTAGACCCTAATCCAACACTCCATAAGTTCTTCCTAAATTTATCATTTAGTATTGAAGAACTTCATTAAACTTATGGTTTCTTTTAATGTTTGATTTCTCAGTTTAACTGACAATCAACCAAATCAAGACAACATTATCCTAAGTTTCATTTAAAACATACCTTAACTTTTAGAAAGGTTTAACGTCTGACTATATCCAATTAAAGTAGACTTCATACAAAATGAAGTCTTTTAAATTATAATCATAACTCCAAACCTTATAGGTTTATATTCAATTGAGAGAGAGAAAGAGTCTTTCTCTACATGATTAAGTATTAGGGTTATATCATTCATCAATATCCATATTTCTTAATGCATGTTCATTATGCATCACCATTATTATGTTAAATTGTTTAGATAAAGAACACATCATATTATGCAACTCAACAAGTTGCTTCATTATAGGGGAAATTGAACTAATTCCCATTATCCATTTTATCAAAGATATCAAGATAAACATAACATAATATAAATAATATCAACAAGATGGAACTTTCATCTTCTTTATATAAGTACGAAATAATTTTCACAACCAATGCAAATAAATCACAACTCACAATTCATCATTACAACTTATAAAATTTACAAGACTATGCTCTTTAGGCATACTGCATAACAACAACCTTCATTCTATAAAGTATACAACTTTCTTTTACAATTCAACAAAAGAATGAATCAAAATTCTTTACTAAGAATTAGACATATATCAGCCAATGCATCATATACATATTTCCCTTCCTTTACCACTTAATTCGTCCATCTACAAAAATATCTAGCACAGGTTAGTTCGATGAACTGAGCATGATAAGCACTAATCATTAAAATGAAGTGCATTCCATTGATTGTATCATTAAAGCAACTCTACTTTAATGAGACAATCAGTGGAATGCACTTTGTTTTAAAAGTCATCAAAAAACCCATGCATAAATGATAATAAAAGAAGGCAAAAAGAAAGGAAGTACTTGGTTAATAAAACAGTTATCTTAAAAATCAACTTTAACAAACAAAAAGGAATTACTTATTAATTCAAGATCAAATTTTAAAGAGAAAATAGGATATTAAACAATATTTTCCTAAGATCTTAAGTTCTATTAATCTATCAATGGCTTGTAAAACAACAATAATCTTGCCATCCCATTATTTCATAATTCTATCCTAATAGAATACCACATTTATCTTTTCTAAGTCGACAAAATAAATGTATAACAACATGGTTCCTTCAAGGATGATCCCTCTAAATCATCCTAAGAATAAAAAGAATCATTATACACCATGCCCAAACCTATAACATCAGAAAAATAGACCAGATAATAACAAGAATTACCTATTCCTTTTTGGGATATTAATATTACACATTCAATCATTAGAATATACATCAAACACAAATTCCATAACCAAACAAGAAGGTAAGAAAACCAAAACAATCCATCTGGTAACTTCCAATTCCAACTAGTTCCATGTTAGAAATTATCAATCAAAATAAAATCAATGTTCACAAACAAGGTATCCCTGAAGAGGGGTTAATATCTACTCAGATTATTCTAAAAAGAAAAATATTACAAGAGACAAACCTAATCCTTTCCATATAAACTAGACAAGACTAGTCAATAACAGTCATCCATAAGCATTAATATACTTAATGTAATTTCACAAATAGGGACGGAAGCCTGTATATTTTATTAATGTGAAATTGATTAACCATTACAATGGATGTGCTGCAATATTTATACATATTGGACAGCCAAATACAAACAAACAAATATGTTGCACAGGGTAAAACCATACTTACAACTGCTTCCAATAATACATCCGGGAAGCATAAATTGAATTATAATAATTGTTAACAATATAACAATATGAAACAAAAAGACAAATATGGTTTATAACCATATAACAAATAACAATTATTATTTAATTAATAACCATATTAAATAAAAATGCATAATTAATGCATAATTAATATTTTATCCTAACATTCCCCCCCTTAAATGTGCATTGTTTGAAGAGATGAGGAGAGGAACTCTCTGAACAACTCAAACTTGTCACGTGCAAGTGACTTTGTGAAAATATCTGCTCGTTGTTCAGTAGTTGGACAAAATTGAAGCTGTATGTTGTGCTTCAACACATGTTCACGTATGAAATGAACCTGAACCTCAATGTGCTTTGTTCTCTCATGAAAAACTGGATTGCGAACAAGTTTGAGAACACCTTCATTGTCAACATACATGGTGGTCGGTTTGTCCTGTGGTATTCCAAGTCCTTCCAGTATGCGACGTAGCCAAATCACTTCATAGACAGCTTCTCCTGCAGAACGATACTTGGCTTCTGTGGAAGAGTGAGAAACAAAGTGTTGTTTCTTACTTCCCCATGATATTGGTCCAGATCCCATAAAGAATACAAATCCAGAAGCGGATTTTCTATCATCAATGTTACCTGCATGATCTGAATCCGAATATCCAGTCAAGAAGAAGTTTTCATTCTTCTTGTATTCTAGACCAAGATCCACTGATCCTTTGAGATATCTCAAAATGTGCTTTGCTGCTTTCCAATGACAAAATTTGGGTTCCTGCATGAACCTGGATAGATAGCTCACTGCAAAGCTGATATCTGGTCTAGTGTAGGTCAGGTAAATGAGACTCCCAATCAGCTACCGATAGAGAGTGGCACTTACCTCAGGAGATGGATCTGAATGAGATAACTGTAATCTGTTCTCCATAGGTGTAGCAATTGGTGTGCAATCCATCATCCTAAACTTCTTGAGCGTTGTCTTGGTATATTTCATCTGAGAAACAAAAATGTGATTCTCTTTCTGCCATACTTCTAATCCAAGACAATAGTGCATTAGCCCGAGATCTGTCATGTCGAATGATTGATTAAGATCTTTCTTCGTTGCATCGATCATCCTCACTGAACTGCCAGTGATGACTAGATCATCGACATAGACAACAACAATCACCATCTCCCCCCCTTGCTTTTTGAGGTAGAGATTGGGATCGTATGGATTTCTAACAAATCCATGTTGTACGAGATGCTCATCAATCTTGATGTACCATGCCCGGGGTGCCTGTTTGAGGCCATACAGAGATTTCTTGAGTCTGCATACCTTTGCTTCTTGACCAGGTACAACATATCCCTCAGGTTGAGTCATGTAGACTTCTTCTTGTAAATCTCCATTCAGGAAGGCACTTTTTACGTCCATTTGGTGGAACTTTCCATCCAAATTGGGCAGCTAGAGAAAAGATCATCCTGATTGTTTTGATCTTAGCTGTGGGAGAAAATGTCTCCTCATAGTCAATGCCTTCTTTTTGTGCGTACCCCTTTGCTACAAGTCTTGCTTTGTACTTGTCCACTGTCCCATCTGCTTTGTACTTAGTTTTGAATATCCATCTGCATCCAATGGGTTTCTTCCCTGGTGGAAGATCGACAAGCTGCCAAGTGTTATTCTTCATCACTGATTGATATTCAGAATCCATGACATCTTTCCAAGCTTTTGACTGTAGGGCTTCCTGGACTGTAGAGGGCTCATCTGATTCAATAACTCTACTCATCAAAGAAAAGTTAACTTCTTCTCTTGCTTTACTGTGAGTCCGTGGTCCAGGGGTGGATGTATCCGGTGGAGCATCCAATCTTGCATCTCGTAATGTACTTGTACACCATTTAGGCATACATTTGAACTGTGCCCATGGGACGTGGTTCTATCTGATCAACACCATCATCCCCATAATCACTTTCATCTTCTGAGGGAACATTAGCTTCAATTTTTACAATAGGTGAAAAATCTACATCATGTGAGTCCGGAGGAGGAGTCTCTGCTTCCTTCTTCTCAAAAAACTCAACATCTCTGCTGGTGTAGACTTTTCTGGTCTTAGGATCCATCAATCTATACCCAAGAGTCTCTTCACTGTACCCAATGAAGATGAGTTTTTGTGACTTCATGTCCAATTTATTTCTGTTCTGTTTGGGTATGTGCATGCTTGCTTTGCACCCGAATACTCTGAGGTGTGCAATGGATGGTTTCCTTTTTGACCATGCTTCTTGTGGTGTAATTCCATCAAGAGCAGTTGTGGGCACTCTGTTCAACAAATACACTGTTGTTTTTGCTGCTTCTACCCAAAATGTCTTTGCAAGTCTAGAATCATCGATCATGCATCGCACCATTTCCATGATAGTACGATTTCTTCTCTCAACAACACCATTTTGCTGCGGTGTGTGTGGAGGAGGCATTTGTCGACGAATCCCGTGAGTTTGTAGGTAGTCTCTGAACTCATCACTGGTGAATTCCCCCCCTTGATCTGAGTGGAGAGTTCTGATGTGATGACCAGTTTCTTTCTCAACTACTACTTTGAACTTTTTGAAGGTTTCAAACGCTTCACTTTTCTTGCGAAGACAAAAAATCCACATTTTCCTTGAATAGTCATCAACACAAAGCATGAAGTACTGGAACCCAGAATGACTTGGCTGCATTGGACCACAAAGATTGGTATGAACCAGGTCAAGTTTACCATGAGCTTGAAAATGTACTCTTTTTGAAGGAAACTCTGTGTTGTTTTCCTGCTAGGCAGTGAGGACACTTGTCTGTATCCTTCTGAAGAGATGGTAGCCCATGTACCATATTACACCGGTGAAGTGTTTCGAGATATTTGAAACTTACATGACCAAATCTCTGATGCCACAACTATGCTGAGGTGGAGTTTTTAGCCACAAGTGCTTGATCATCTGTGAAAAAATCAAGTTAGAACATGTGTCCCACATTGGAGGCTTTTGCAATTATTTTCGAGCCTCTTGATTTATCTCGAATCAAACACGTTTTCTTGCCGGATTGACTATCAAAGTCAATTTTTAGGTTGTGATCTAGGAGTTGACTAACTGAAAGAAGATTCTTTGTCAACCCAGGGACATATAGGACATCTGATAGTCTACAGTTTGTGAACCAAGGGGTAGAGAAATGTTCCCAATCCCCTGAACTGTATATGAAGAATCATCTCCCAATGAAACATGATTTTTCGATGGCGTGTCCCTCATTGAAATAAACTAGTCTCTGTGGCCGGTCATGTGTCGAGTGGCTCCCGAATCAACATACCAGACATCACTAGATGACGTGGATGGTTCACTTGATCGAGCAGTGAACAAGAAGTCTTCATTGTCTGACTGTTCTTGTTGCTCAAGCAATATTACCTTGCTGGTGGGGTCTTCTTTTCCAGTTCCCCTTTTTCTACCCATGATAGTTGTTAGAATGTCCCTTGTAAGATTATTGTTGTTGTGGTCCAGAGTTACTTGATGAACCTTTCTTATAAGTGTTATACCAACAATCTTTTAAGTCATGTCCTCTTTTACAAATTGGACATTGCTTCTTCTATTGATTGTCCCCATGATACTGATTCTGATGTTGGGACTTTTGATAGGATTTGGGTTTTCCTTTACCTTTTCCTTTCCATTTTTGATGTGAAGACAGTGCCTGCTCCTCTTCATCATCCTTATTGTGCATTGCTTCCTCTTGTTGCAGTAGGTTTACCAGCTTGTCAAAACTAATTGTCGTATCTGACAAGTTTAGAGTTGTGACAAAAATGTGGTAAGAAGAAGGGAGAGCTCTCAGAACAATGGGAATGAGAGATTCATCTTTGACCTCTTCTCCTAGGGCTAGAAGTGAAGCCCTCAACTCTGTAACTCTTCTTAAGAAAGCTTCAATTTTCTCATTTTCTTGAACTTCAATGTATGTAACTGACTCTACAAATTTAGTATGACATTCTTGTTCTTGGCCTCATATATTGTGCTCAGCTTATCCCATGCTTCTTTTTTTGTTGTGGCATCTCGAATGTGGGCTTGCACATCGTCGGACACTCCAAACAAGATGATGAGTTTTGCTTTCTGATCTGCTCTATCAAACTGTCATTGTTGTGTTGTATCAGTTGTTGATCTGGTTAGAGTACCAGTCACAACAGGCCAGATTTCTTCAAACTCAAGTTGTGTCTTTATTTTTGTCTTCCATGCAGCATAGTTGCTTCCTCTGAGCAATTGTGAATCTGGAAGAAAAAATTTGGGGGCATTGGTGCCCATTTTACAGAGATCACTGACAGGGTTTGGCTCTTATCACTCCAGGTATTAGGTCTCCCAATCTATATACCGTCATTCTGATATACCAAACCTTTCTATATACGCACCCTTCTGATATACCCGTCGGTACGTGGAAGAAGCTTGCCCTTTCTATATACCCGGCGGTACGTGAAAGAGGTGTTAACATACGTGAAAGAATTCAATACGTGGTACCAAGACAGTACTGATGGGGTCTGTGTGATTATTGACACCGGCTCAAAGAAATATCCTCATACGCACGCGTAACTTCGCTATATACTTGGATAATTTCTCAGTCTGGATTTATGTCGTGCAATCGTTCACAGACGGATGGGATGGTTCATAGTGTGTGCACTGTGACCTTATTACTCCTCGTCGATTTAAAGGGACGATGCCCAGACGACATTGTTGCAGCTATATTAGGCGTTAAGTGTAGTAGTAGTCACGATGGCTTTACCCGTAAGCACTTCCCAGAGGCACCGTATATACCGAACGCTGCGAATGAGATCTAGGATCTCGTGAGTGTTACAGAACCAATTTTTTATTGTTTTTTATTACAATTCTGCCAGTTTTTGAGCAGTTACAAAGTTTGCAGTTGACTATGGCAACCTGCAAATTAGTACAATATACAGCAAGTATACAATTTACATTCAAAAAACTAGAAAATTTGAATGGCAGGAAAAAATTTCTGTTTCGCAGGTCCTGGTGGCCTCCTGAGCCCAATACGACCCAAAATGCTAAAAATTGCAAAAAAAAGCTGAAAATGCAATTTTTAGATGGGTCTCCTTTTGCAAAAAATGTCCAAAATGAAAAACCAGGCTGAATGGGAGAAATTTTTTTTTACCTGCTAAATTTAGTTAGTTATAACTAAATTCAAAATTTTCCACTAAATTTGGTAAATTCACCAAATCTGCCGCTAAATTTCAAAAAATGGTTTTTTGTGTGTTGGGACAGGATTCGAACCCCACACCTCTCATTCCCAAGGCACTTTCACTATCCAACTTGGCTCACATCGGCGCTTGGTAAACAAATGAAGCAAATAATATTTAATGAGTAAAATAAAGGATCTGACCTATTAGAAAAAGAGGTGATTTGGAATAGCTGAGTTGGAGTCCATGTATTCTAGCCGATTTAGGGTTTGCTTTGCTCAAAATACGGATCTAAAACACCTTTTATCTCGTTGTTCTGATTTCTCCACTGCTGGTTTTATTTTCACTTTTTGTTTCTTGCTTTAGCCACTTTTTTTAATACTCTTTCACCATTTTTTTTGTATAGGTCGAGCCGCTCCACCTCTTTATTTTATTGTGCAGGCATTGGTTTTCAGTTAGGTGGCAGGCTGTTATAGTTTTGACTGGAGGAGGATTTCTGACGCTACCATTTTGTTTCATTGTGTTACAGGTTGTGGATGCGCAATCCTATATTCAGATGGCCTTTCAATTTGCAGCTATGTGAGGACATAGGCATCTCCAGGGGTCTCCAAACAAGTGCAAACTATGTGCAGGTCGAGCCGCTGTCAAATGATTCTTTTTGAGCATGTTTGAATGTATTTCATGCTGTTGTTGCATGCATAAAAATTCATCAAATGTTGATTGAACCAAACTTGCCAGATGCTCAACAATATAAACAGTCACAAAATGCATTTGAAAGACCTCAACTCTTGGAAGAACAAATGCATAGACCTCCAAATATCCTCAGCCTGCTAAAACTAAAGAGACTAATTGCTTTTTTTTTTAATTTAGATACAAAACCCTTATTGGGGAATATTTTTCTTTGTTTAAATTTCTATACCTGCAACAAATTTTTCTTGGTGTTGAGTGCACCAGTGTAAAAAAAATTTGCGTTCCAAACACCTGGAATGAACTGAGGGATGTGGGAAGGCAGAGATGAGGCAGTGAGGTTGCAGGAGGTTGCACAAGATCTGTATTGCTGCATACTCTTCTCCAAGCTTCTCTATCTCTGCTGCATTCTATTTCCACTCCTTCACAGGTCCAGATTCTTGCTCTGGTACCAAATGTAATTTCACAAACAGGGATGGAAGCCTGTATATTTTATTAATGTGAAATTGATTAACCATTACAATGGAGTGCTGCAATATTTATACATATTGGACAGCAATGTGCAGACAAAAAAATATGTTGCATAGGTAAAACCATACTTACAACTTCCTCCTATAATACATCTGGGAAGCATATACATTGTTATAATAAATGTAACAATTATCCTTGTGAAAAAAAAAAACAAGTATAGTTTTAAAACCATATAACAACTTACAATTATTTTATGGTTTATAATATAACCATAAAATATGATTATTTAATTTATTAAATAATCAATCATATAATGCATAATTAATATTTTATCCTAACACTTAACAACAACACTTTACTAGCTACTAGCTGTCAACACTATTTCCATCAATGATTCGAACAAAGTAGACCAACAGGTCAAGAGAGATCACTATTTCAAAATGGAAATGAGTACAAATGAGTTCAAACACTGAGCATATCATAGGACAAAGGAATGGTAACTCAATAAGGAAAGGACTCATGATAAATCGTTGTGTTTCAATTGTAAAATAAGTTCTAGTTTGAATAAGTTTAGGATGAAAGCATACTGCCAACCTGAACCATAACTAATTTAAAAAAAATACGAATATACATATTTTCCTTCACAAAGAGAAATCAAGTCTTATTCACTGTTTCAGTTGAGAATTGTATCCCAAAACCATAAATGATAAGGTTTAAAATTACCCACGAACCCCAAACTAAAGACTCATAAAGACTTCACTAATTAATACCAAAAAAGTATATAGTTTGTGATTCAAGAATCAACTTAATACAACTGAACAGAGAAGGAATCTTTCCTTACTATTTTAGTGTCCAAGGTAATATCACAATCTTTCAAAAATACCTAGATTTCATTAAAAGAGATAACCGAGAGGGAGGAAAGAACCCCAAATGCCAGATACATAAGATGTTTTAGTCATAGTTCCAAAACAATAGGAATGGAGTAAGAGAAAAAAACACTTCACAACCATGAATAGAGACAGTGGTGGGTTAATACCAAATATATAGTCAACCAGAATGTGGGTTTCTTCCAATCCACGGGAAAAAAAATCCCAGTTTATTCTCACACCAATACCATCTCAAGGGAGTCGTCTCAATCATAGAACTGAAGTTCTATGTTTCTAAGCCAGAGGTGTAAAGTTCCAAATCCCAAGAGCTTTTTAAATGACCCAAACAAGTTCCCACATAGTTAACTGGTGAGTATTGACTCATGTATAAAGTTATAAGCTTATTCAATCAATAAGGAATAACCTAATACAAAAAATGCCTGAAAAGAATCAGATGTATTAACCCAAATAAAATATTTAACACTAAAGTGTTAAATAGAAGTACAAAGTTGAAACCCGAGCTTAACACACAAGCATTAAGGACTTCACAAATAAATTAATGTGAATACAGTGATAAATTTGAACTCCATGAAACAGTTCAGTATTACATATGTTTCCAAAATAGTGGTTCCTTTAAAATGAAGCTTCAACACAAGCTTAATCAAAACACTAAGTTCCAACCCGAGTCTACATCCAAAGAACGCAACCTAAAAGCAGTATAAAATAGAACTGAAGTTTTCCTTAAATTTTAATCCATATAATTTCATGACAATCAAATCAAGCTCCCTAACCTTGAATACAAGATCAATATTGTAAAGCATAGATACAAAACACATTCCGCATACCAATTTCACTTGCTTGCAGTCATAAAACTTGCACAGAGAGACACTTTCTAAACAATACTATTTTTCCATGGATTTAAATCAAACACACAAGGATCCATAAAACCCAACAAGAAAAATAACCAGATAGACAAGAAAAAAAGAATCTCATGAGAGAAGAGTTGTTCTAATGATAGTTAGAGCCTATCATGCCTGATAGCGCTTCTACCAACTCGAAGGATATTTCTAGCCAAGCTTCTAGCTATTTTTCTCCTCCACGAAAGATCAATAACGAAACATATTCTCCTTCCAAGCTTCATATAATTTCCTTAGATAAAAAATAGATAGTAAAAACCTAAAATAACTTTGAACTGAAGGTCAAACTGCTAGTTCAAAGAACCAGTTTGCTCCATGTAGAGAAAAATCCACCATGCATGAAAAACCAAATGACCTCCTACAAACCCACCTCCTATGTTTCTAAGACAGTTTACACATGAATGCCGAGGCTCATAAATGTCATAAATGCTAGTTAATCCAAAATTCCCACTTATTTTTCCTTGCCACCACCACTTAAATTTGGAGAATGCTAATTCAATACAAAAATACAATTCCATCTATTAGTGGAGTTTCCATGTAAGCCTCCACTAAGTCTACTACCCCCTACAAAACATGGAAGTACTTCTTTATTTAAAACCTCCTTTAAAATAATTTAAATGCCATTGGAACCATCACCCATATGTCATGCGACCCCTTTACGTTCCCTTTAGTTTAGGTTAGATTCAAATAGAACTTGGGTTGATTTAAAAATTACTAAAATAGGTCTTAGAACATTAGCCATTAGAATCCCTCCTTAGGTTAGGTTCAAATCACAACCCTTTACTACTATGTAGTAGCTAAAATATCTTAGTATCCCCCTTAGTAAATCCTCCCTTATTTTCTTAGCATAACACTTAGGTTAGGATGCCAATCCCATAATAGAATAAGAGACTTAGGTTAGAACAATATTCATATAAGTAAACATAGCTAGAACTCAGCTGTTCTCACTTAGCTTAGGTTCCCGTTAGGATAGTCCTTAGATTTTTAGGACTCTGAAATTCTCCAAAGAGAATTGAATTTTGTTCAAGTCTTGAATGTCCCACCAAGATCAATCACCAAAGACTTGGACACAAACATACAACTGAATGAAAATACGTTACAACAAGACCAAGAATTAATATCATGCAAAATTCAATCTTCTATGTTCCTCAAGCTACTGAATGTCAATTTTACGATTCAGTCTATGAAGGAGACTTGAAACATTCCTTGGATCACTAAAATTGATCGAAGGATGAGTCAGAAGAAGAGATAATTCTGTAACTCTTAATACCAAATTGTAGCTCATCTTTCTGAAGTGAAAATGGATTCTTGACAACCATATAATTTCAGTCTAATGATTTTTAAGAGCATAAAATATTTATCCCAATCAAGCATGATCTTCAACAGTCAAAAGAACCACATATTTATCTAGAAAATCATATGTCAACACTTGAATTCAAAGAGGAATATATCAGTTGTTGAGGTTGTTACAAGGAGGCTCTCTAAAATCCTCTTATATGACAACCTGTGGCTGCTGGATGGATGGTGGCATTGGTGGAGATAGAGGTTCTGAGATCACATTAGCTATATCTATGGATATTGGAGGAATCTATATGTAAATTATCTCAACAGAGTCATTAACAAGTTCTGATTCAAAATGTTGGACAATGTGTTCAATTTTATCTTCTATATCAAGTGGTAAAATTTCTTCAGTAGATATGGAATTGGTCTATGTATCATGTAATGCTATTGTCTCTTACTAATGATGTTATTCATCCTCAATTTATTTTATTACTAAATCCTCTTCATTTTGTGCATGAACAACCTCTGTCTCATCAATATTGGTTACATTTCCAATTTCCTCGATTGACACTTCTTCTTCATGCTGTATGTGGGTTTCCCCAGCATGAATGGCCTTTGTTTGAACCTAAATTGGTTCAGTAGGGAACTCATTAGTAGGTTGTTCACCTAACTCACTCTCCTTTTTATTTTCCACTTCCCTAGTGCATTTCTCCATGACTATGTATTCCTTAGTGTCTATACAAACTTCCTTCTCAACTTCCATTGGAATAACTTCCTCCTTTTCCAATCCCTATTCATCACCATTTAGAAAAAATTGTATGTTTCTACTAGGCTTTGAGGTTTTGGTCTTTGTAGGATTAAGCCTATTTGACCTCCTAGATAGCTCAGAGAATTTTCTCTAGGATTTCCATTTACCTTTGGAGGAAGAGGACTCTGGTGTTGATATATTTAGCAATGCTTTGAAAACTATAACCCTTTCAGGAGAGATGGGCCTAGAACCTTGTTTTGGGGATGAAGGTTTGTCATGGATGGTTGTTTTTTTAGGTATGGAAGCTTCTAAAGGAATGAGAATTTCTGTAGGAGTATAAGTTTATGATTGAATGTAATTTGAAGGTAAGGGTTCAGGTGGAGGCATAAAAGAACTAGATGAGATTCTTCTCTTTTTCTTACCCTTCCCCAATAGATCATCAATATGCTTTTCTCTAGAAAAGTCTCACTAGTTTATTGTAGGATTCTTACTTTCCAATGCATGATTTATTGTTAATGTTTCAAGACAGTGATGAGACAAGGCATACCTTCCCATTTGTGATTCCTTATTCATCTTCTTCAAACTCTCATGCAAGAAATTTGGAAAATTCATAGTTATGCCATTCTTCAAATGATTTAGCAGTTTAAAATGTTTAACTGTGAATAACGTCTCTCATAGGTAAAATATTGTATGATATAGTTTGACACATATTCTTGAAAGGGTTTTAAAGATGTTAATAGAGTACCTTGTCTATTTGCTACAAAGTTGTCGTCTTTGTCTGCAAACTCTACGCAAGCTTCCTCTGGATTGGATTTTGCAGGAAACATTTCACCTTCCACTAGTAGTCTAGTGACTGTAGCCAATATTTCATCGTGAACCTTAAATTGTAAACCCTTTACTGTTTCATGCATGTCCTTGAGGGTGGTGGTAAATTCTATGACTATAGACTCATTGAAACCATTAAATTTATTGATGTAATCTGTATAGCCACTATCATGAAAGTAATATAGAATTTGTGGTTAATTCTGAAGTTGTGAATGGTCATAGGTTTGTTTCTTATCAATTATCCTCCCATTACTAAGTTCTACAACTTCTGAAAGCTCTGTGAACAAAGAAATATTTCACTTTGAATTGGTGATTTAAAATTCAAATGAGTGGAGTAACTCAAGTGTTTTATGTTTTCAAATTTTGCAACCGATTCGCACGCAACTCAAAAGGGCATGCATTCATTAGATTTGAAGGATACACCCATGTGAGGTGACGAGGTGGAATGACGTGGGACACAAGTCACTTTATAGAAGGCGGAGGAAAATTATGGTAAATAAATTTTATTGATAACTCGACACATATATTAATTAAATATAATTATTTCAGTGCTACTTTATTTAAAGGAAATTAAGTACACTTAAGTCGTGATATACACCAAATGATTGTGCCATGTGCCTTGTTGGAGTTCATGCCCTTGGATGTATGTATGAGACTGTATGTTGAGGCACCGTGTGGTTACAAGTAGTGTTGCTATAAGATCTATTGTTGCTGGTGCTGCTACATATAATAAGATCCATAATGAATTTAATTAATTCCCAAAGAGCGAAGATCAAATTTTCCGGTGCTAACTATATTAATCTTTTTGTTCTTGTTCATTTGGGATCTTGATTATTCATACAATCACGTTCTACCAAAAAGTAAATAAAAATCAGTTTTTCGATGCGTGTTGCTGCACATGGATGTTCTGGTCTTTGCACCACCTTCTTTCATCAGAGATTATGAAATTCTTACCACAAATACACAAAATCCTACAAAATAGAAATTCTAATAAAATAAAATATGTTAGTGAGCGGTGCTGATCACCATGAAGGATAATCACATATATTTTATTCCTCCCTAGGGTATCTATCAAGTTGGATATACCAAGGCCACTGAATATCTCATTCTTCTAAAATTTCAGAAGATTAACAAAGAGGTTCAATTTCTATCCTCAAGTCTGATGTTCTCATTTCCATCCTACTTTGGCCTCCTCTAAATTATTGGATGAAGTTGTTTTGATCAGTTGGATTTTTATACAACCTCAATCTATGACCATTTAATAGTCATTTGAATCTCACATGATTAATGGTGGAAAACTTCATATCTTTATTGAGAAAGATATTCTTCATCTCATATGGACCTAGCCACCTTGTCCTGAGTTTTCCCATGCGGTCCTTATATTTGGAGTCAAAGAGAAGTGCCCAATCACCTTCTTGGAATTGCCTTTTTTTTATGAACATGTCATGTCAGTTTATCCCTTTTTTTGTACCACTTCTGTATTATGAATAACTTTC
This sequence comes from Taxus chinensis, assembly GCA_019776745.2. Classification (NCBI taxonomy): domain Eukaryota; kingdom Viridiplantae; phylum Streptophyta; class Pinopsida; order Cupressales; family Taxaceae; genus Taxus; species Taxus chinensis. The sequence continues at coordinate 391,762,669 of CM034157.1, forward strand.
CTCCTCATTTCATCTAACTCATTAAGTTGAAGAATCCTTCACCTTTGAGCTTCAGACAAATCTATTCCCAATTCTAATGAATTTCTTGATGTCTTGTGATCATATTCAATAGGAAGAACAACTATCTTACCATATAGTAGATCAAAAGGCATGCATCTAGTTGTTGTTTTCTATGTGGTATTGAATTCCCAAACTACCTCTGGAACTATTTCTGACCAATACCTTCTATGCAGTGCAATAGTCTTTATCAAGATAATAAGATGGCCTCAATTTATTTTTTTGTTACTTCAACTTGGCCATTGGATTGTGGATGATAAGGCGTGGAATTCCTATGCCTGATTTCATATTTTGTGGATAAATCAACAATAAATTCAACAGTGAAGTGGGTAACTTGATCCGTGACAATCTCTCATGGCACTCCATACCTTGTAAAGATGTGGTCATATAGGAATTTTGCAACTTTTTCACTCTTCTGATTTGGTAATGCTTTAACTTATATCCATTTGGTGAGGTAATTTGTGCACATCAGAATGTACTCTTTTCGCTAAGACATAGGATCTATGGGATGAATAAATTCAAATCCCCATTTTTCAAATGGTTGTAATACGAGCTAAGGATGCAAGGAAATTTCATTTGATTTGGTAGGATTTCCCATTTTTTGGCAGTGATCACATCTTCTTGCATACAATGCTGCATCCTTGTGTAGTGTAGGCAAATAATACCCTATTTTTAATACTTTCTACGTTGTTCTTTTTGCACAAAAGTATCCTCCACATGGTTCACTATGGAAGAATTTGAGGAAATCATAAATTTCCTCATCATCTATACATATTCTCATAACATTATCATGCTTTGTGTAGAATAGGAAACCAACTATCCAAGAAAAATTCACACTTTCCTCAATAATATATTTGTCTTCAGAATATAGATGGTGTGGAGGTGTTTTACCTGAAACCAAATTGTTGGCTATATCAACATACCATGGTGTCTTGGTAGAAATGGAAAACAAACCCTCATCTAGAAAAAATAATCCACTACTACTTCTTCATTATTATTCTCCATTCTTGATAGGAAATCTTCTACAACATTGTCTTTCCTAGGCTTATCCAAAATTGTTACATCAAACTCTTGTAAGAGAAGTAACCACATGTTTATCCTACTACTTACAATTGGTTTGTTGATAAGATATTTAATGACAATATGGTCCGTGTGGATGAATTTTGAACTTGTTGATGGTGTATATAATTTCCGAAAAATCCTTCTCAGTGACTGTGTAGTTAAGATTGACGTGCTATAGGTTTTTACTGACATAATAGATTACATAATTGAGTATTACATATTTTTTTCCTAAAACAAATCCAATGGCGTAAAGGCATCAATGTGTATATGAAATGGAAAAATCCAATCTGATCCTCTTAAAATAGGTGTAGAAGTTTAGCATTTTCTTTAAGGTTTGGAATGTAAATTCACATTTCTCTATCAATACAAATGAAACATCCTTTCCAAAAAAAACAAACAATGATGCTTCAATTCTATTGAAATCCTAAATAAATCTCCTATAATACCCAACATGGCTTAATAATCTCCTTACATCCTTATGCTTCTTAGGTTTTGGTAGGTTTATAATCACTGATATCTTCATTGGATCTACCTCGATTCGAGAAGATGACAGATAATGACCTAACACGATCCCCTCAGACATCATCATTTAACATTTTTTGTTTCTTAAGAATAGGTTATGCTCCTTACATATCTTGAGAACCTTGTCTAAGTTCTTCATTTCTTCATCAAAATTACTTCCATGGACTATAAAATCATCCATATATACCTCCATGCAATCATTGGTTGGATTCGAGAAGATGCTAAGAACCACTCTCTAAAATGTGGCAAGTGCATTACATAGACCAAAGAGAAGAATGAAGTAGGTAAAATTTCCATATGGGCATGTGAATGTACTCTTGTCTTGATCTTATGGTGTAATCTGAATTTGGTTGTAGCCACTATAACAATCCAGAAAAGAGAAATACTTCTTATTAGCAAGAGTTTCAAGTACCTGATCAATAAAAGGAAGCAGGAAATGATCCTTAGTTGTTTCATTCATATCCATATAGTCCACACATATCCTCTATTTTTTATTCTTTTTAGGTACGGTAACATGTGGTGACACCCATTGACTATCTAAAATTGGATATATGAATCCAACATCCAATAATTTCTTTAGTTATTCTTTCACTATGTCCCTTACTTCTAGGTTCATCCTCCTCTGTGGTTGTCTTATTGGCTTACAACTGTCTTTGATGTATATAGTATGAGTAAAATTTTTAAGATTGATTCCATGCATGTCTACGTAGTCCCATGAAAATGTTGTCATGTGATTTTAGAGAAGATCAACTAACAGCTGATCTTGCTACATGTTTAATGTTTTTCTCACATTGAGTGGTTTTCCCAGTGTAATATCTACTTGCTTACAAAGATTATTCATAGATCATATGCTGTTACTTATAGAATTCAAGATACAATCATGTGGATGAAGCTTGTGTAGGATGCATTTCTTACATGGAACATTCATAGTACTCTGCTGTGGAAAGATTTGTTTTTCAAGACATCTTATGCATTGCAATTTGCCATCTTCTTCTTCACTCTTACAATAATTATTCTGCAAAACATTTGAAAGAATAATGTCCCCCCCATGTCCTTCTATTATGCTGATTTTGTAGCATCATGAGCTTTCAAACTAAGGTCTGGTCTTCTTCTAGTTCTTCCACCCAAAAGGTTTGGTTTTCTTCATTGAATGACATTGCAGGAGGGTAAAACATGATATTTTTAGTGTCATTTCCATTAGAGATTACCATTTTACTAAATATGCATCCAATGAATGCATAAGTAGTTGCTAACCATGGTATTCCTAGGATGTTAGGATATCCTTCTAAGCTCACTTTTGGTTGGAGAACAATGAAGTCAACAGGGCACTTCCAAGAGTCTACCACTACTACCACATCCTTCAAAACTCCTTCAGACTTAACTGTTGTTCCATTTGTAAGCTGTAAAACTGTGGCTATTGGTCTTAATCCTTACAATTTCAAATCATCCATGATTTTTTTGTCATTACATTTTTTTCTGCTCCTAAGTCAATCAGAGTGTTTTTTATCGCTGCACCATTGATTATGAAATTTACTAGAGGGCTAGTAGGATCTATATACTTGGGTAGAACTGAGTTCCTAAGCATAATATTGGCTAGTTGTCCAATGAATTGTATAGTAGATGGGTCTTTCTTCTTTCTGCCTGATTCTCAATGCATATGTGTGGGGAAACCCCCATATTTGGAGATGATAATAAGCTCAATAAAAATTCATTCAACATATATTGAGTAATATGTGTCACATATAAATAGGAGAGGATATCAAACTCCTATAAAAACTCCACCAACCTCTCAAATTAAATCTAGGTGCATTGTTTAACCATCTTAATTATCTACCTCCTATCTTTACTCCTAAATCTATACGCGAGTTGTCTTTACAACTCATATTATTCCACACATACAATCACAAATACAATAAGACTAAAATAGACCCATGTGAGTACTAATCACTTTATTTTCCTAGGATTCCCCGCCCCCCTTAGTGGTGATGTGGGAGAAAATGGAAAAAAATATCATTCACCCCTTAATGAAAAAATCATGGATGCCGGCTTCCAATGACAATGTATCCAATTACAATAATAATGGCGCTTTTCAAAAAATTTGAAAATATATTTTCTACCCCCCTTTTTTATAAAAATATTCATACTCTTAAGAACATTATTCAAAAAACAATTTCATCACTCTTCCCATTTTATTTTGTTTAAAAAAATATAATTACCCTATCGGTGGTTGAGTTCTTTGTGTGAGAGGATCCAATAGTGTCTGCCATGTTTAGTATTGTTGATTTTTTTTTGCAATTCCTAAGATAAATTCACTAAGTTGGGATGGTGATAAAAAAATACGTAGTGGAGAGCTTGATTATTAGATCAAGTTTGAGTTGTCCACATGTTTTGAGGGTTTTGAAAAATTTTCCATAGAATTTTCTTATCCACAATTATCAAAGTTAAAACTAACACATGGAGTTACAATTTTTGAAAAACAGTTCTCCCATACAAACACCCACATTGAGGAAGCCCCCGAATTCTTCACTCCGTAGAAGATGAAGCTTATAACATACATATTGAATGTTGTCGATTGGCCACCTAGTGAAATTATTGAGTAGTATATTTTCTGCTCCCAAAAACATGTCTTTTGTACTCAACATTCCCCTGAGATTGCATATATCCACATTTAGAATATATTCTTTGAGAAGATCTTCTAGAACACTGCACATATTGATTGCATTTTGGTATAGGATACTAGATGTGGGGTTGAAGATGCCACTTTCTGCTTTGAAGTCACCAAGATCATAAGTCCTAGATCCTCTTGCATCCCAACCATTGTGTATGTCTTACCACTTCCTGTTGCTCCGTAGGCAAATTTGTGGCTATGTAGACATCTTGATATGTTGATTAAGGTGCAAAGGAAAAATCAAAAGCATATATATTTTCCTTTCTTCTATTCTGAACATGATCTAAGTAACATTTGGACAAATCCGAGTCTACACCATCAACACTCAAATGTAGTGCACTGGTGGTATGTATAAAAGATATCGCTTTCACATTAGAAGTGACCTAAAATATGAATTGGTAGAGTATTTCTGTTGTAGAAGATTCAAACCAAATATCATCCCACGTATGAAGGAATCCAATAAAAGATGTTCCAAGGCTCAAAAACCTCAGTTTCTTTATATTAAAATGGTTTACAAGTCAGATCAAGTTGTTGGACAAGTAGTTTGATTTAATTTGTCATTGTCTATCTCATTGAAGAATATATCCATCTAAAATCTATAAAACTCTAAGTTAAAATCAAACATAGGTGGTAGCCTTGTATGACCAACATCTAATGTAGTAATAAGTAATTTTTTTTAATCACATAGATCTATATAACAACATGAAACCTAAGTATTTCAAATCCTCATGGATGCAAATATGAAATCTAAGAAATACACCTACTGTGAATTTTGATTTGTTTTTGTTTTTTTTAGTTTTAAAAGTATGAGCACAATGAACAAATTGGATGAATTACTACGGAAGGAGCAGAAAAATTTAAATAGAGAAAATGATGCACGTGTATGATGGATGTCACCATGTTCACTGTGAGGTTTGTGTTACCCACTATTACTGATAGATGGGTGAGTTTCCTGATATTGTCAGTCCCGAGAAGTATTAGCTTCCTCAGATGGATGTCAACCCACGTTTTTTAAAAAAAAATATAAAAATTATATTTAAATAAATGTAAATATATATACCTGTAACATCTTTAATGATAACAATAGTTGAAACAAAATTTAAAGTGAAAGAAAATAAGATTAAGCTGAAGAAGATACCTATTTAAAGTTGAAACAATCCATTATCAATAGCTTCTTCAAACTCGATGTTCTCTTCTGTAGAGTGTGACGATGCGGCAATTCCACTCTCAACGTTGGGAACAATTGTACTTGTAGCTGTATTATTCACACCTCTTCTTTTGCAAAGGGAATTCCAATGTGCAATTGCTCTGTCAAAAGGAAAGGTTTCCATGGAGTAGCGAGATACATAACACCTCATGTAACTTTCCAGATTTTTATCCAACCTGTTTCTCATTTTTTATTTTATAAATGATAATGCACTGAAAACCCTTTCGTCCTCCACAGACCCCAAAATCATTGTTTGGCATAACTCATATAATCTGAAATATTCACTGATATCTTCTTGTAAGATAGAACTTTGATAGATTCCTCACCATAGCCTTGTAATAGCACCACTTTTAGAAGGTTCATCTAAATTTTTATATTGGTTCCTCATTGTTGTTGCAAAATTTGTTGATTGAAACTTTAATAAATCAGCATTCAATATACCTTTGATTTCCATACCCTTGAGCTCTGAAGTCTTTGCGAAATGTTTCATTATTGTACCCATGGATTTATGGAAATGCTTTCTTATAATGTCAGCATGACCACCTTCAATATTCCAAAAATTAGGATTCATCACACCCATGACTTCAAGAATTTTATCTTTGGAGAAACGTTCTCTAATTTCTGATGATAAGGATTCTGAATTTTTTTAAGCTTTATTCTTGTTTCAAATATAATAGACTCAAAGAGATTACGTGTCACAGGAACATCTTCTCATTCCAATCCTGTAATATCTTGATGTTTTTGTAAAATGTGCAGTGGTATGTCCCTCCCATTAACAGTGATGCAGAGGTGATCGTGGATATTAAATCTCAAATAGTTGCTGGGATTTTTAAGATATAATAAAGCTTTCCAATTCTCAAAAATAGGTGTATCAAAACTATCTTGGGAACAATACAAGATATCAAGACTTTGACATACCATTTTTCTCATCCGTATAAAATCCACAATATAGATTAATCTCCCCTATGCATGCTTCATCAGTGTATTGATCTCCTGCAACATTGGAAGAATACCAACCAATGTAAGCAATGTCTCCAAATCAGTTAAACGGAATAAAAAGTCCCTCTCCCTATCAACTTCATGACGATATTTGTGCAAGAAACCAACCAACGAAGGATACTCCTCACAAACTCTGCATGCAGGTTCATACAAAGAGATCCATCTAGTCTCAACATCTTTCAGAAGTTTTTTCCATCTGTAATTCCAATTGCAAATTTCTGGAACTCAAGAAATCACTTTGGGCTACTTGTCATATAGGCATGAAGTTCTCTTATAAGGTCTTCTAATTTAGCAACATTTTCGTGGTTGCTTACCATTTTATATGCTAAATTCATTCTGTGAGCCATACAGTGAATTGGTAGCATATATGGGGCCACTGTTGTTTGTAATCTAACACACAGCCCTATTTGGTGACCCTACATGACAGATGCACCATCTACTCCAATGCATACCAACTTCGTAGCAATTTCATAATCAGTCATTCCAACAATATCTTTCAAATGAGAAACAACTATTTTATATAGGTTTTCGGCATTACAGTTTTCAACCATTTTCATAAGATCCAACAGATGAGGTGTCCTTATATGATTTTCTAAAGTATAGACGTTGATACATACCCATGCAGTGTTGTCGACTGTTGTCACTTCATCAATTGAAAGAGAGATAAACTTTGATTTTTTTACATTCTCTTTCAAATCTTCCTTCTCTATCATCGAAAGGCATTTTTCCATTTCCCATCCACTACTTTCAGACCAATGAGACTGAGGTACGTTCAACATTCCATTATATTGATACAAAAATTTGAAATCAAGGAAATCTGAAATCGGTCTTCCTTTCTTTAGTATGTGAAATAAAGTAGAGAATTGTATGAGTTTTGCATGTAGATTTGTTTGATTCATCTTACCAATTTGTGATGTGATCGTTCCTCCCTTTTCCATGAGATGTCTGCATTTTTTCTGCTCTACCTCATAATCCGCTGCGTATCTAACATGCATGCATTCTTTTTCAGTTTTCCACCTGTGTGTTTTGATTTTCTAGCCATCCACCCCTACGTTACAGTCAAATATTGTTTTCCACAATGTTTTTCTATAGTGTCCAGCTTCATTTGCATTTTTTGTTGCTTTCCCAATTTCCACGTACATATTGTACATGTACATTCAAATGGGATCTCTTTTGAATTAGATGATTGTACATGTTCGATAAATGGAAATTTGGCTGCCCAATCAAACTTGTATGTCCTGCCAATGGTCCACATATTCTTGTTCGTATTCAATGTTTTAATTTTTTGAGTAGAATTTTGAGCAATATCACAATCACATGGTTTCCTCTTTCATGAACCAGAATTTGAATTTGATTTCTGTGTTCTAGTTTGCTGAGTATTTGTATGTTTGATATCTTGATGCACTTCTGGTTGCACCCCAACAGGAAGAAATATCTTCAAGATCTATGCATATTATCGTAGGTGTCATTTGTTTGATACTGTGCATAATGCATGTCCACCTCAATATATATTCCACACAGTTAGTATTCTGATTCTTTCTTGTGGCATCTATATGGTTATTGGTATTTTCAATATCTATATCAACAGAGTTTCCAAAATACTTGAACATTGATTTCTTAGATTTCTTAGTTACTTTTAGGGTCTTTGCATTCTATGAGGACTAGCACCTTCCATTATTCTGAAAAGAGTCCTGCATCAACAAAAGAACCAAGTTAGCAACTCAGGAAGTTAGAGTCAAAATTCTATCACGCGTCAACTATGGTAATCTGTGTCACAACAACTAACCCTTTGTCACTCGTTAACAACACGTCAACTATCCTTGTCATGCGTCAAAAATGTGTCAACTATCTTTGTTCACATCACCTTCATCTGTGCTCTGTCACGCATCAACTCCTTATCTGTCACGCGTCAACTACTTACGCCCTTGTCATGCATCTGCAATACTCTCTTGTCGTGTGTCAATACTATCTCTATCAAGCATCACGCTATTCCTCTCACATGTTAACTACTTACCCCTTTGTCACACATAAGAAAATGTCCTTGTTGCACATGTCAGCAATACCTCATTTGTCACGTGTCAACTCTATCCCTGTTGCGCTCAACAACTAACCCTAATAGGCTAACAATAATCTCTGGTGCTTAAGAGTATGAGAGTTCAAAGTTCACAGTATTGGTAATTTGGTAAACTACTTATGGGAGTACCGGTATACTACCCAGTGAATCACCTAGGTTTTTATAGGAGATGTTTTCAAATGAAGGTGAAGCCGACCCCAAAAAAAATATACTGTAAATTTTAGGTGAACAGGATACCGACCCGCTCTAAAAAAGTTACCTTTTCAAATTTTCCTAAAATGAAATTTTCACCATATTACGAATATTCGCCACAAAAATTATCCCTGCAACATAGATGCTCACCTTCTCCCACTCCTAAAATGGTTGTTGGGGGCATCCACATTCGTCTCATTAAGGTGACCAACCATTTAGGTATACTTAGTTTTTCTTCAGCTGTTACTTGGTCATCATAGCTTTGAAATCAACTTGGTTATCTTTGAGACATGCTCAACTTCATTTTGGATGAATTGCAACACTTTTTTGCAGGATTATATGTTACCATGACTATTGGTTTTTTTGTTTGTTATTTTTGGCAACTTATTTGTTATTGTATGTGGGTCTTGCCCTATGTTTGGCATGCACACTTGTTTCCTTTGACAAATCCTCAGCAAGAGATTACTTTTGAACCAAGTCTTGACCACATATGATGGTTTCTCATTTGTGTGACCACCTACATTATTTAGACATCAAAGCTTCAAGGTGGTTTCTATGTTCTATGCTATGGTTTCTTATAAACTGTTTGCTTAGTTTACATATTTCTATCATGCTCATTTGTACTAACACTTGTCTTTAGCTAGCCACTTGTTTTTACATTCCTTGGTTTATACCAAGCACTTTCTAGGGTACAGTTCATATAGTTGGTCCTCTCTTGGGGCCTCATCCAATCAGTGATGTATCATGTGTTTCCCCCAACTACACAAAGCTCTCTCTTGGTATAACCACTTCAATTTTTCCACCCTTGGCATTGGGATTATACAGCGAGTGGGATTCAACAAATACAAAATGGATTTTATACCATGGTGTCATTAGCATTCTACTATGTGTTTCCTCTGATTCTTAGAGCGTTTCATTTTGAACATGTGACAAACTGTAGATAAGGGTAGAACGTGATAGAAGGAATTTCTGTCCTTAGGGGAAGTAATGAATTTTGTTCCCACACGTTTATGATTTCTAGATCCATCAAATGATTTTGAGAGATTACTAGGGTTGGCTCTTCAGTAACTAGCGCGCAAAATAAACAAAAACCACCAAATGCAAGTTAAATGAATATAGTGACAATGGACTGCCAGCGTTCAATAGCTTCCATCTGGGAATATGGGTAAACTCCCTAGATGGTGCCTCAATCTACCTATTTCAACAATTTAGATCAACAATAAAGGTGGAAGATCCTACTGTTCTTAAAAATTAGCTTGTATCTACTTCAATTAAAATAAGCAAATTGGCATTGGACAAAAGGGATGGGAATAATGACTCTACAATAGGTAATATTGGCTCAATTGTATCGATCAGAGTACCATATACTTTAGTAACACATGTGTATAATCAAAAGACAAGTAAATATTTAGTGGTAAATTTTATCTTGACAAATCTGGGATTGATCTAAGGGTAGATCACATGATTGACAACGATCTCGGAGTTGATTGATGTCAGATTTAAGTGACATGCATGGAGATGGTTATGGGTCAATACGTCCTTGATGATTAGGGTAGAGGAAACTGTTAGTGCAAAATTATAGCACCCCTGGACGCTGATCAGATTTCTAGGTTGATCACTCTTGCATCCAGTGTAATTGCACAACATGGAAACCTCTCTCCAAGTGTGGGACTTGGAAACTGAGAGAGGAATCTCCAGATTAGAGGCTGGTTCCTCAAACTCCTCTAATTTAGATCTATATTTTGCAAAACTACAGAGGTTTAGATCCTAATCCTATTCTAACTTGCAAGGAGACAGGGGTAGAAGTGCAAAAAATTGAAACTAACTAAAGATGGTGATGCACCAAAAGGAGTGGTGAAACATATTAGTCATGCAAATAGACACAGACCAAGGTTCACAACATAAAAACATACACAGACTGATAATGTATAATTTAGCATCTGAAATCAAGCAAATAATACAAACAGAGGATTGAAACCCATTCACAGAGCTTGCATTATCAATTTAATATCAAAATACGCATTACACCCTCAGAGAGGTAAAGAAAACTGTTACAATCCTTGGAGAGGTCTGATACTTCATCAATCCCTTGAAGAAGGTGAAAGAAGAAGTCTGCTATGCCCCAAAAATGTTCCTCTATTTGAAATGAGCCCAAAACTGGCTTTTAAAATGCAAGGGTCGAACCCAGGGAACATGAGACGTACAAAGGCATGGGAGCCCATTCTTTCTTGACTGCAGGTGTATTAAAATGGCATGGAGGACCTTACAAACCCATACCCTATCATTTTGACCGGATTACAGGAGAATGTGATCCATTCTGCATTAACTCTGGTCGCTGGAATGTCATTTTCGGCCATGAATACGCGTCAGAGCCATTTCTCAAATTTTCTCCCTCAGACTGCTCCAAAACGCAAGATTGACCCTGGAATCATGTAGAGAATTTCACCAGATTTCCGTTGATATAAAGAACGTGCAAATCCGAGCTCTGGATCAAAAGTTATGGCGATCTGAAGATCTAGGGCACAAAACAGGCGAAAACGTGTTATGAAATCCTTTCCCGCGCTCTGCCACCTGGACGACACGTGGCACGTGCTGATTGGACGAGCAATTCTCTCTCCTCCATCTTTCGGTGGGCTTTCATTTTGAAATTCACTTGTGGGGCCCTTAACTGGACACGTGGCGCTATTTCATTGGTTCGGGCTGACCTTTTAAAACTTGCCCTTTGACCTTTTTTGACCTTTTTTCCCTGAGACACGTGGCGGCTTCTGATTGGTTCTCGGCCCTGCCAGCTTTTTCGCGCCCTTCGCGTCCTTTTGTCCCAGATGTCCCAATTGCTTAGTGCTCCTTGTGCTGATTTCGGCTGAACCGGCCGGTTCGCGTCCATTTGTCCCGGATGTCCCAATTGCCTTCGGACTGTTTTGACCTCTTTCGCCCGGTTCGGCCGGTTCGCGCCTTTTCGGCCCACTTGTCCCATTGTCCCTCTCAGCAGTTAGTCGATTTTCTCTCGGTCGAACCGGCATTTCGCGCCCACCGCGTACTTTTCCCATTTGTCCCATTTTCTTTTGGACTGCCTGTGCTCATTTCGGCCAAACCGGCCGGTTCGGGCCTTTTTGTCCCAAACGTCCCGAGCAACACTTAGCCAATTTTTCTTCCTCTTTCGGTCGGATCGGCTTTTCGCGCCCGCCGCGTACTTCTGGCCCGATTGTCCCAAATGCAATTTGGGCCACCTAGAGGCTTTTCGGCTGATCCACTCCTTTTTGTCCCACTTGTCCCAAATGCTACCTTGAGCAGGACTTGGCCAATTTTCACACTCTTTCCTGGATCAACCTATTTGCCTTTCTGCAACTTTTTTGCATTTTCTCAGAGCTTGCTCCCTGTTTCTTCGGCCAGGGGAGTTAGAAAAATACCTGAAGGGACCCTAGAAACCTGATTTTGCTCTGAATCAATCAATTTGCTTGGGATTTGAATCTTCTGATGCATGTTATCAAAATTTACCCTAGGGGGGTGAATTTTGGATAACAATTTGGCGACTCAGCGGGATCATCTGCCTGCTAGATGGAAAGACCAGTTGCCTGAAGCAATCCATTGGGCATGGAGTCATCAAATATTCTGTTAGAATCCAAACTGACTCAGAATGTGCAAGGGGGAAGATGGAATGTGACCTGATGAAAGCAAAGACATGCTAAACATCTCCATGGACAGCAAGCTGTGCCAAGGCACTTAGGGAAAACAAAACTAACCTACAGCAAAACAATGTGCACAAGCACTTGGAGGAAAGAAAATCTAATCTAATATCTACAGGTGTAGTGAACCTCCCTCTAGAAGCAACGCTTGAGATAGATTCCATTTACTGGAATCTGCAGTTCTTCACCATCCAATGAGGCCAATTGGAAAGCATTGTTGCTCTTGCACTTTGTGACCATGTATGGGCCACTCCAAATGGCATCAAATTTTGAATGCCTTCCTGGTTTTGCTCTGTCCACATCCCATTTCAGCACTAGATCTCCTACTTGAAAAGATCTGTCTTTGGCCTTCCTATCAAAGGTCTTTTTGATCAAAGCTTGATCCTTTTCCATTGCTTGGGATGCCTGATCTCTGATCTCTTGCAGCTCCATCAACTCTGCATACCTCACCTCCATGGGCTCAAACTCTAGCAACTCCAGCTGTTTCATGAGTTCCAACGTTGGCAACTCAAGTGACATGGGCAAGATTGCCTCTCTTCCGTAGACAAGCCTAAATGGAGAGTTACCTGTGGATCTTTTGGGAGTTATCCTATCAGCCCATAAGGCTGATTTCAGTTTGGTATGCCAAGCCCTCTGATTCTCATCAAGAGTCCTCCTAATGATCCTCAGCAAGTTTTTGTTTGTAGACTCGGCCTGGCCATTACCTTGAGGGTAATAGTTTGATGAAGTGCTCAGGTAAATCCCGTTCTTGACAGCCCACTCAGTCACTTTAGATCCGATGAATGCCAATGCATTATCAGAGACTATTGTAGCAGGTACACCAAATCTGGTAGTTATCCCTTCGTAAAAGTCCAAGATGCTAGACTCATTCGCCTCTTTGAGTGCTACTGCTTCTGTCCATCTGGTGAAGTAGTCTGTGGCTGTCAAAATCCATTTGTGCCCTTGGCTCGAATTGGGATTGATGACTCCAATGAAGTCCAAACCCCACTGCATGAATGGCTGATCTACTGTAATTGGATGCAATGGAAGGGCAGCGAGTCTCTCTTTTCCTGTGAAGAATGCACAATTCTTACACCTCTTGATCCATGCATAGCAATCACTGAAGATTTTAGGCCAATAATAACCAGCCTTCATGATTTTCAGAGCTGTCACTCTTGGTGCAAAATGGCCACCAGCTGGCCCATCATGAAACTCTTTTAATATCCTTTGGATCTGACCTGTGTTAATGCATCTCAGCAGCACTCCATTCACGTCCTTCTTGAACAAAACTCCATCAATGATGGTATATGGAATTTCCTGCAACCTGAAGTATCTTCTCTTTGCTTTGCTCATTTCTAGAGGGCACATGCCCGTCTGTAGGAAATGTATCATATTCTGAGTCCAACAGGGAGTGGACACATCATCATTTTCCTGTTTTTGATCATCTTGTAATAGCAGGACAACGTCTTCTTCATCTTCTGGGTTGTCTGGTTGTTTGGAAGCGAGCTGCTCACACAAACCTTTGCCTCTTACCAGCTTGGTGATCTTGATCTCAATGTCATACTCCATGACACGGGTGATCCAACCTGCCCTTTTCTCATTCAAATCCTTGTTGAGGAGGAAATCCTTAACCCCAGCATGTGAGACCAGCAACTGTACCTTGTTGTTTGAGACTAAATGCTTGAATTTCTTCAAGCTTCTGATTACTGCAAGCACATGCTTTTCAATAAAAGAGTACCTCATTTCGCAGTCACCTAGGCTCTGGCTGAAGAAGGCAATCGGCTGCTCATCATTATCTTTGTTCTGCTGTACCAGAATGGCAGAAATAGTGTCATCACCTCCAAATGCATAGAGGATGAAATCCTTGGAAAAGTCTGGGTTGATGAGAGTGGGTGCCTGGGAGATGGCTTCTTTGATTGCTTCAAAACTCTCCTTGCCTTCTGCCGTCCATTTGAAAGCCATGCTTTTTCTTAACATTTTAGTGATGGGCTTGACAAGGGCTGCAAAATTTGGGACAAACCTCCGAACAAAGTTTATCCTTCCCAGGAAACTCTGAAGGGCCTTCTTGTGACTTGGCAATGGTAGAGCTCTTATGGCTTCAACCCTCTCTGGATCAATTGCTAATCCTTCCTTGGAGACAATATGGCCAAGGAGCTTCCCTTCATGTGCAAGAAAGATGCACTTCTTAGGATTCAAAGACACACCGAACTTTCTACACCTCTGAAACACTTGCCTGAGGTGAAAGAGATGGTCTGCAGCATTCTTTGAGAAGACAGTAATATCATCTAGGTATATCAGCACTATCTTGTTGATCAAGCCTTTGAATGCCATATCCATAGCTCGCTGGAATGTTGCTCCGGCGTTCGACAGTCCAAATGGCATCTTCTTGTAAGCATATGTGCCCCATTTGGTTGTGAAGGCTGTCTTGAACTGGTCTTCCTCCTTCACCATAATCTGATTGAAGCCTGAGTAACCATCAAGTAGTGAAAACCTTTCTGAACCAGCTACGACCTGCAGTATTTGCTCCATGGAAGGGAGTGGATAATGGTCCTTGAGAGAGGCTCTATTCAAATCTCTGAAGTCAACACATAGCCTGATCTCTCCACTCTTCTTTCTGACTGGAACTAAGTTGGCAACCCAACTAGAATGCTTGATTGGGAATATGATTCTTGACTCAATCAGCTTGTCCAATTCTTTCCTCATGAGAGGCTCCATGTGTGGATTGACTGGTCTCTGTTTCTGCCTGATAGGCTTAGTATTTGGGTCCAATTCAATGGTATGCTGAGCTAAGTTGGGATTGAACCCTTTCAAGTCTTCATAGCTCCAAGCAAACACGTCAGGGAATTCTTGACATAGCTGTATGAACTCATACCTTTCTTGTTCAGTTGTCATCTTTCCAATTTGCAATGGCTTGTTCTCTTCTACCAAGATGGATACCGAATCTTCTCTCTTGACCTGAATGTTTGCTTTCTCCTTTCTAAACTGATCATTGGGGTTAAAAATGGACTCCAAAGTGATAAGTCCCTTGGGCAGCTTGTCAGTTCTCAGCTGTATTACCTGGTCACCATATTGCTGTTCCAACTTCTCTTGATTCTTAGCTGAGAACTCAGCTTCTTCTTGCAAGAAGTGGATGATTTGCTGGTCATTCTCAAATACTTGCCAACTGACATCGTTATCCGGCACTGAAGGCCTCACAATCACGTGGATGTTTGGCTGTACCTTGTCTTGTTGAATGTTTTCTACAATGTCAAAGGCTGCCCCTACTGCTGCAAGCCTGTCAGCAGCTTGATTCTCTTTCCTAGGGATGGATTTGATGCCAAAACCCTCAAAATCTTCAATGAGGTCCCACACCCTATTCTTGTAGCATCTGAGTAGATCATTTTTGGCAGCATGCTGTCCCTTGACCTGATTTACAATCAGCTCATTGTCCCCAAAAACTTGCAAGTTCTTTATTTTTCTCTTGATTGCCCAATGCATCCCTTGCACCAAGGCTTCATATTCAGCAGTGTTATTGGAGCATGCAAATTGAAATCTAAAAGCTGAATAATGCTTTATTCCTTGAGGTGAAACAAGCATGGCTCCACCTCCTGCACCTTGTCTACTCCTTGATCCATCAAAAAACAGTTGCCATACCTCATTGTCATCCTTGTGGTTTGGCTTGGTGATGCTAGGAATAGGTTGACTTTCTTCGTGTATGCAATAGACCCCTAGCTCAGATTCTTCTACTTCTTGATAAGGATCAAAAGCATGTACCTTGTTTTCCCATTCATCAAGAGTCAAATCTGGGATACTTCCAACCTTAGTGTCGGCTTCATCAGTGTTTGGGTGATCTTCTTGATCAAATGCTGAGCAATTGGCATTAATATGACTTGGAGTATAGGGCTCAATGTGGAAGTTTGCAATAGGTTCTGACCTAATTGTAGCCTTAGTCCCATACCTCGTTCTGAATAGCATGTGAGACCAATCAGCGGACAAATATCCCCCAATCTTGGCTGTGAAGTCCCTTGACAAGCAAAGGGCAAAGAGTGGTGGAAGGTCTATGACTGATATATCTTGTAAGACAACAACATTTGGACATGCATGCAAGGTAAGACTCAAATTTCTAATCACTCCAACTGTTGCTATTGCTGTCCCATCCAGCTGCACTACTCCCTTAGATGTTATTTCATACTGGAGCCCTAACTGATCAGCTATCTGTTTAGGCATAACTGAGCTACTTGCCCCGGAATCTATCATGCAATTATGCACTAGCTGATTTCCAATGATTAATGAAACATAGAAAGGGGGAGGCTTCAGCATTCTACCTTGTTGTGCTCCATGATTTCCTTCAGGTTGGGCAGCATTTGTGAGTACCTTTTCCTGCATCTGGATCTGCTGATTCGAAGTTGGCCAATCCTTTATGGCAGCTTGCAGCAGATTTCTTTGGCCTGGGATGGATAGGGATTCCCACATAGATATATTGACGTTTGTCTTCTTCATCTGATCAATGATACTGAATGGTGATGAAGGATCTCTCTGCTGTCCCTTGGTTTGCACATTTGCTCCTTGTATGTGGGCAGCAACAGCTGGCATTTGAGTTGGCCTAGGGGCTGTTCTTGACTGCCCTTGTGCATTTGAAACTGGGTTTTGCTTGCCAATCATTTGTGGAGCTGTGGAAGGTTGTGGATTGGCTGGGGCTAATGGCTGTTCTTCACCCAAATTTCTCCTTTTTGACCTTGTGTTGGCTGCAACACCTTGAGAAACTGCCTGATTCATGCCACAGAAATCCTCTGCTTGCCAATTTACCAATGTGGTGTCATTTGGGGCTGATTGCTGTTGGAATGTTTCTTGTTGTTGGCTATTTTCTTGACTACTCTCACCCTCCACACCAGCACTTGTTACCATTAAAGCTTGGGTCAAAGCACCATTGAAGCACATGGATTGATTATGAGGCTCATTACATGGAAAACACCAATCATACTCCTGGGCAGTGTTGTTTTGTGCTGGTACTAATGCCTTAGAGGCAGATATGGCATTTGGATTATAGGGCTGGAATGGTCTATTGGCAGGAGGCCTTGTTTGATTCATATTTGCAGCTGGATTGGGTGGCCTTTGAGGCTGATATGGCTGCCTATTAGGTTGAGCTTGAGGCTGATACGAAGGTCTAAAACCTTGAGCTTGCTGTCTCTTGAGTGTGACCAGCTCATTACCTAAATTTTGCAGTTGCTTCATGACTTCTTGAAGCTCATTTGGGGCACTTGGAGATGAAGTGGAAGCTTCATTTGAACTCTGATTCCTAGGAGTGGGAATAGGAGCTAAGACAGGTGCTTGACTAGTACTTGGGCTCTCTAAACTTGGATATAATGGCATTGGAGGCCTAGGAGCTAGCTTGCCAGCTTGAATCAGACAATTTTCAGCTCTAATGGCAATACTATAAGCAGCAGGGATAGTTGTGCCTCCCATAGATTGAATCAACATAGAAATATCAGAATTTAAAGCTTTAAGGTAATATAGAAAAGCACCTTCTGCTGTTGGCCTGACTGCTACTGGAATTCTATCCCAAGACCTTTGAAATCTGAAGTTGAAGTCAGTTAGCTGCTCATTGGAAGCTCTCTTGATGGTTGTCAGCTGCTCCAAAAGAGACAAGTTGTCTCCCTTCTCTCCAAATTGATCTCATGAAGTGCAATACACAGCTGATTCCAGTTTGTGATAGAGCCAGCTTCAAGGCTCCTAAACCATTGCAATGCTTTTCCCTTGAATGAGGATGCCAGCAATTTGACAGCTACTTGCATTTCATTAATCTCATGGATTGCACAAATGTTAGCAATGTCTTTGACATGATCACCAGGAGTGGTCTGATTTTCTCCAGTGAAGTATGGAATGTTCTTCAATGCTGCAACTGGGATTGGATTTTGTGCATTGAGAGCAAGTGGGCTGCTGCCTGTGAAGTTGACATAGGGGTTCACTGGTTGCGCCATTCTGATTGGTCTTAAAACCCTTGTATATTGAAAGAAAGGCCGCTCAGGTGGAGGAGTTGAGAGAGTTCTGTTTGGTGGAGATGGGGACCTTTGAATCCTTCTTCCTCTTTGCCTTCTTCTTGGAGATAATTGCAGGTATTCAAACAGTACTTCTTCCTCTCCAACTCTTGACCTTGTGATTCTTCTCATAAGCTTTCAGGCCTGCGCTGCTGAAACCAGTTGATTCTTCCCCTTGGAGTCGCCAGATATGCAAATAATAGCTCTTTTTAAGCAAGAAAATTGCAGCAGATGCACATCAACTTTGCTGTAATAAAAATGAGACCTCTGGTCCCACCGGGCGTGCCAAAACTGTTAGTGCAAAATCACAGCACCCCTGGATGCACATCAAGCTTTCTAGGTTGATCACTCTTGCATCCAGTGTGATTGCACAACATGGAAACCTCTCTCCAAGTGTGGGACTTGGAAACTGAGAGAGGAATCTCCAGATTAGAGGCTGGTTCCTCAAACTCCTCTGATTTAGATCTATATTTTGCAAAACTACAGAGGTTTAGATCCTAATCCTATTCTAACTTGCAAGGAGACAGGGGTAGAAGTGCAAAAAATTGAAACTAACTAAAGATGGTGATGCACCAAAAGGAGTGGTGAAACATATTAGTCATGCAAATAGACACAGACCAAGGTTCACAACATAAAAACATACACAGACTGATAATGTATAATTTAGCATCTGAAATCAAGCAAATAATACAAACAGAGGATTGAAACCCATTCACAGAGCTTGCATTATCAATTTAATATCAAAATACGCATTACACCCTCAGAGAGGTAAAGAAAACTGTTACAATCCTTGGAGAGGTCTGATACTTCATCAATCCCTTGAAGAAGGTGAAAGAAGAAGTCTGCTATGCCCAAAAAAAATGTTCCCCTTTGAAATGAGCCAAATCTGGCTTTTAAAATGCAAGGGTCGAACCCAGGGGACAGGAAACGTACAAAGGCATGGGAGCCCATTCTTTCTTGACTGCAGGTGCATTAAAATCAGCATGGAGGACCTTACAAACCCATACCCTGTCATTTTGACCGGATTACAGGAGAATGCGACCCATTCTGCATTAACTCTGGTCGCTGGAATGTCATTTCTGGCCATGAATACGCGTCAGAGCCGTTTCTTGATTTTTCTCCCTCTAGACTGCTCTAAAACGCAAGATTGACCCCAGAATCATGTAGATAATTTCACCAGCTTTCCGTTGATATAAAGAACGTGCAAATCGAGCTCTGGATCAAAAGTTATGGCGATCTGAAGATTTAGGGCACAAAACAGGTGAAAACGTGTTTTGAAATCCTTTCCCGCGCTCTGCCACCTGGATGACACATGGCACGCTGCTGATTGGACGAGCAATTCTCTCTCCTCTGTCTTTCGTGGGCTTTCATTTTGAAATTTCCTTGTGGGGCCCTTAACTGGGACACGTGGCATTATTTCATTGGTTCGGGCTGACCTTTTAAAACTCGCCCTTTGACCTTTTTTGACCTTTCTTCCCTTGAGACACGTGGCAAATGCTTCTGATTGGTTCTCGGCCCTGTCGGCTTTTTCATGCCCTTCGCGTCCTTTTGTCCCAGATGTCCCAATTGCTTAGTGCTCCTTGTGCTGATTTTGGCCGAATCGGCCGGTTCGCGTCCATTTGTCCCGGATGTCCCAATTGCCTTCGGACTGTTTTGACCTCTTTCGCCCGGTTCGGCCGGTTCGCGCCTTTTCGGCCCGCTTGTCCCGAACTGTGTCTCAGCAGTTAGTGATTTTCTCTTGGTCGAACCGGCATTTCGCGCTGCTGCGTACTTTCGTCCCATTTGTCCCATTTTCTTTTGGACGCCTGTGCTCATTTCGGCCGAACCGGCCGGTTCAAAGCCTTTTTGTCCCAAACGTCCCGAGCAACACTTAGCCAATTTTTTTCCTCTTTCGGCCGAATCGGCATTTCGCACCCGCCGCGTACTTCTGTCCCGATTGTCCCTGTTGCAATTTGGGCCGCCTAGAGGCTTTTCGGCCGATCCGCTTCCTTTTTGTCCCAGATGTCCCAAATGCTCCTTGGACTAGGACTTAGCCAATTTTCACACTTTTTTCTGGATCAACCTATCTTGCCTTCTGCAACTTTTTTGCATGTTTTCTCAGAGCTTGCTCCCTGTTTCTTCGGCCAGGGGAGTTAGAAAAATACCTGAAGGGACCCTAGAAACATGATTTTGCTCTGAATCAATCAATTTGCTTGGGATTTGAATCTTCTGATGCATGTTATCAAAATTTATTCTAGGGGGTGAATTTTGGATAACAGAAACTTATTAAAATCTTGGTGTGAGGACAGATATGAGGCTAAATGGAAATGGAGATCTTGGGTATAATCAGAAGTGTTTAATGGTCGGGTACAGATAGTTTAATTGTGTGGGTAAAGGAATGATAAAATTTTGCATGAAGATAAATGATGGGAGAATGGAAATACTAGTAGGAACTGATAATAGAGGTAACAAAACCTACTGAAATGACAATAGATTAATGCTGGTTAAAAAAATACTTACTGTGGAATGAGCTTGATGGCTGGATGGCAATGGTAGTTGATCAGATAGATGGATTTTGATGTAGTGATGACACTTCCCTAGATGCTCCTGTGAATGCAAATGGCTCAGTGATTGATTTTGATGTTAGCTGTGGATGCTCTGATGTGTGTGTAAATGTTGGTTCTACTTGCATTTAGCTTTGGTTTCATCTTCTTTTTTCTGAAATTTGTCAACCTTGAAGTAAGGTTGTTTTGGGGAATAAATGGTAACCAATGGGGGTTCTGTGTTGACCAGTGGTAGTTTAGGGTAACTGGCGTCAGTTAGGGTGATATTTCATAGGTTTACTAAAATGGGTAGATCCACTTGATTTCTTGGATCCTGTTCATTTTTCTTCGTAGATTAGAATGGAAGCTTCCTATCTAATGGGTGGGAATGTGGTTAGAGGGAATGTAGGATTTGATTTTTAGGGTTTAGGTAGGTCTTAGTTAGTTATGGAAACATACTAAGAATAGGTCTAGGGTGAGGTGGCTAGGTGAGGTGGTGGTGTGAGAATTATCTCAATTAGGATATTTAAATAATAAATATTATGAGATCATGAATTAATTTAATTAAATTAATTAAATTAATATTAGAGTGGGGTACAAGGGGCCATGGTTAGGTGAGTGTGTTCAAGGTGATTATTTGACGAGGGACTAAGGGAAGTGTGACCCAATTTTGGTGTCTACATTTTTTCCCTTTTTGTTGCATAGCTTGTATTGGTAAGGGACGATGAAAAAAAAAAATGTGGTTGCCCATGTGTGGGTGAAGGTGATCCCCCTAAAACCATGAACTGATGAGGCAGAAGGAAGAATCAGTGAGTGGTTTGATAAAAGGTGAATGTGATGAAAAGGAAGGTGGGAAATGGGGGTAAAGGGGTAAAAGGTCCAATCGGGTAATCTAGGTAATGGGTCAGGGTCAAAGGTAGTAACAGTCAAATACACGCACATGTATAAACTACAGCACGGTACCAGGTTGAAGAGCATGTAAAATCTACATTGTCTAAGGTCGATAGGTTTATCCAAACAAGGTTGAGGTGATTCCGGTATCCAAGGTATAGGATATGGTTAGGAAACACGATGCAGGTCAGGTGTAGGAATGTTTAGGTATGTTTTGGTACACCAAAGGTTGGGTCAGGATAAATAGTCATGAAAAGAGGCAAGGTAAGGTCATTATGTTAAACAACACAAGTAACAATGCCGCAAGGTATAGCGATAACTTGAGGTCATAGGTCACTAGCAATGTTCCAGGTCCAAGTAACTAGGTCACGACACTGGTAGGGATGAGGTATGGGAAAAATAACAAATCCCCAAATGAGGACAAGGGTAGGTAGTAAATGATTAGGTCAGAAGTGTAAAGTGGAGTGTTAAAGTCAGGTGTGGGTGAGTAAAAAAAATGATTCAGGTCAGCAAATTAGGGGTGGTGGGTAAGAAAAAGACAAAGTAGGATAACCGAAAATGGTTATAAGGAACCGATGATGGTTGCTATGGACCGACCATGGTAGGCTAGGGCACATGAATGATGTCGGTTGAGGTCAAACCATCCATGGTAGGCAAGGGCATATGACCGATGTCGGTCAAGGTAAAATGATTTTTGGTAAATTTGGGTAGCTATAAAAAGAAAAAGTTCCGCATTTTGAAAATCATTTGTCATTTACCAAATTGGAGAAAATGACAAGAGAGGAAGAACGAGGTGGAAAGTCACCAAATGACATGGAGAACTAAGTTGGCGAGTCATAGAGTGAGTGATCATTGGTCAATATGCAGGTTTACGAGCGTGGTGATAGGATTGAGTGAATAATTAGATTAGATTGAACCAGCGGATGATTAATGATGGCAAAGGTAGGAGAGGGATCAAGTGGATCTGTGTAATGGCCTGAGGTGCCACTACTCAGTCAGCAACATGATGAGGTTAGAGAATATTCTGATTGTTTTATTTGTTGTGAGTAGGTGGAGGGTAGGAATTGGGAAGGAGGGAAAAAGGGATTTGTTTTGGGGGTGAATTTTTTTAAAATTTGAATGTGGGGGTTTGATGAGAAATTGGGAACAAGGGAGGGTAGATTTAGGTAAATAAGGGGTGGGAATAGGTAATTGGGTAGGTATGGGTAGGGGAAATGGGTAGAAAGAAGGAATATGAGATAAAAATGGGAGGGCGTCACGGGTTTGTCATTACGATAGTGACCGATGTTGGTTTACTCTTACCTGACATCGGTGGGTAAGGATAGGTATTGGTCACAAGATGGGAAGACTGATGCCAACTATGGTATATGGTGGATAGTTTAGGCTGACCAATGTCGATCAGTAGGATAAAGAGGCAAGCCCTTGAGGAGTGAAAATGGACAGATTATAGAAAAATAGGTAGGGGTAGGAAGAGGTAGGTAGGGGGGAAAATTTATGGGTATGGGTAGGTGGGTGAATAAGGAAAAATCAGTGTAATGGGCAAAGTGAAAATTGGTAAGGGTTCGAGGCATGGGTAGATAGGTGGTGTTGATTAAGGGCATAAAAATAGGTGAAAGGTTAAGTTAGTTAGGGTAAGTGGTATAGTTGGCGTGGCAAGGTGGCATGTAGGTATGGTCATTTCTGATTGATATGATTGGTTTTATGCAGGCCAAGGAACAACTACGGATGAGGGATAGAGTGCCTCCCCTACTTGTGGAGATACATGGGGAGATGACACGCAAGGAGTGGATACATGTTGCATATGTGGGTCTGATTGGTGTCAGATGCTACTGGCATGTAGTCCGGGAGGTGAGCTTGATGTTTTCCCTCATCGATAGATGGGATTCAGTAACCAATACATTTCATTTATCGATGGGTGAGATCACGATCACCCTAGAGGATGTTTACAGGATCCTGTGACTACCTATAGGAGGTACATAGGTGTACTTGATCTTCTTAGAGGCATTTGAGGAGTTACTATTACCAGTTTTTGGAGAGGGGCTGGCCTATTTGGGATTCCACAGTGCCAACATGAGCTATGGGGTGATGTACTGAGCATACCTCGAGGAGATGAGGCTAGTAGTACTTTTGATAGAGGTAGTCTACAGTTTTGCATTACTTGATGTAGAGGGTGGGAGATTCCCATGGTCACTGATGTGGGTTCTTCATGACATCGTGGAGGGTAGGACTCGGTTTACATGGGGGCCTATGTAGCATAGCTATATAGGGAGCTGTGGGCTTATGGTTGATTACGACGGTTCAGCCTGTGCTACACATTCATGTTACATTGTTCGGCCTATGAGCACATTGTGCATGTGTAACTAGTTGGTATGCCCCGGGCCGACACATTTGAGCCTAGTTTTGTTTGAGTGGGCTATAGAAAATGGGTGTTAATTATGGGAGAGGTCCAAGTGGCTAGAGTGACACATGATGTAGCCTATTACAGGTGATTACTGGAGGGATTGTCTAGTGTGGACATTATTTAGAGGCCATACATAGGTTATCCTTCATATAGGCAGATGGCAGTGGAGCTGGATGGACTACAAATATACTGGTGGATAGAGGGGTAGCAGGCCGGGGAGCATGAGTTGATACCCGTAAACCGGGTCAGATGGTAGTTTGGGTTGCCACAAGATATACCCCCACCCTTCCCTCATTATAGGAGAGATGATGTGGAGAGGCCTATGTCTCCACCATGAGCTACAGTGCTGACCAGGCAGGAGGAGCAGCTGGTTGACTGACAAATAGATGATGCCGGGGTGACAGACATGTATAGACTAGTGGTGGGCTGCACATAGCTATGAGCAGTACCACCGAGGCCAGGGCAGCAAGATTTGGCTAACATCACAGTGCAGAGAGATTCCCTACATGGGTAGGTGGCTACCCTGGTGACCCAGTTGGGCATAGTATAGGGACATCTGACAGGGGCTCGAGGCACAGGTTGCAACCCTGCAGGCATAGGTGGCCACTTTTTCAGGCACAGGGAAGTACATGGACAGTACCCACACTACACTAGAGGGAGAGGATGGAGATGGAGATGGGGCGTAGGTAGCCACCCTACAAGTGTAGGTGATAGGTTTATAGGGCCAATTCGATATGATGCAGGGACAAGTTACAAGTTTACAGGGCCAGTTGGCCACTACACAAGCACAAGATAACATGGACCCTTCAGGCCTAGGTACAGGCACAGGATCTAGGGTCGATGGCACCACCACAGGGGTAGGGACAATGGTCCCATTTATTTAGGTAGGATAGGGTAAGGGTCTGAGGCCGATGGCACCACCGCATATAGTACCTACTACTAGATTGAGAGATGCCATGGGTGAGGTGAGATATTACCAGGATCATTTGATGGTAGTGGATATATATGTCTTATCATATGCTGAGTATAGAGCACAACAGGCCTCAACTGAGAGGAGTAGATCCATACACACATATGTGGAGAGTATAGGGGGCTAGTGAGCCCAAGGGTTGGTTCAGGGTGAGGCCACTAGTGCACGGAGGCCAGCTCCAGAGGCAGGACCATCAGGGATCCAGACCAGGGTGAGGCAGAGGGAGGTCAGCTAGATGTTAGGCTAGAGGAGTGGAGGAGGAGATAGATGACATAGGTTTATATATTAGATGAGGAGATGCTTGAGCTCTAGAGTGGCATGTATTTTTGATATTACATTTTTTAAATATATACCGGCCTACGTGCTGAAGATAGGATGTCCATGATATTTTTAGATATTTATTTTTATATATACCGGCTTGCGTGCTGAAGATATTTGAGAGTCATGTATATGGATACACATGTTTGGATGATTTTTATTTATAGAGATGATGGTGATTATGGACATGATGTGTATATGGTTGTGTTTAACTTAACTATTTTGATTTGTATATGTGATGGAAAACATAAGTAGTGTAGGCATGACTTAGAGAGCATGGATAGAGTCAGGTCATAGGCATGGAGGTCAGGTTTTTGGTTTTATGGGGAGTCAGGTTTGTGATAGGCATGGATTGAGTCAGGTCATAGGCATGGATTGATTCAGGTTTTATGGTTTAGGCATATGAGATGGATGGATTAGGTTAGGCATGGATGGAGTCAGGTTGTGGTTTAGGCATGGATTGGGTCAGGTTATAGGCATGGATTGAGTCAAGTTTAGGAATGGATTGAGTCAGGTTTGTGGAGATTGATTCAATGTTGGTCTTAGGCATGATGAAGTTAGGTTATATGGATTGTCAGTTTAGGTATGGTTGATTTGCGGTATTGTTTAGTTTTTAATTCATTAATTTGTGTAATTAATGATGTTATGGGTCATGTTGAGATGTTTTGTAGTAAAATGCAAGATAATGGTAAAGAAATGGTAGACATAATTAATGCATGAGTGATGATGGTAAAGATGTGAAGCAATTGTTGTTTATTTAGTTTAATTTCCAATTATTGATATAAAAAAGAAACTAACTAGGGTAGAATGTGATTAGGAAAGGGAAAGGGGAATTGGTTAGGTTAGAGAGTGGCCGAGCTAACCTCCAAATTCCCCCTACCCTCAGAGTGCTGCCTACATAATCCTATCAAACAGGGACCTCAGGCCAATGTAGTTCTCCCATAAGCTAGGAAAGAATGCGAGGATGTATGAGAATGGGTTGGTAGGTTATAGGCATGATTTACTCTAGGTATTTTAGGTATAGTTGAACTATGGGAAAATAGGTATGGGTGATAGTAAGCTGATTGTGGTGAAAGAGGAAAATTTCCCAGAGGTAAGCGTCGAGGGCCTAGTCTTCTATAGGATGATCAATACATAATGAAGAAGTTAAAGGATAAGAGGAAAGAAAGCCATATGATTGGTAAGGATCATAATGGGTGGGTCATACCATAGATAGGCTGATGAACGTATGACCCTAAAGACATTGCATGATTGATTATTCTAAAGGTGAAGAATAGTCACATGATCACCAAATGTCATGGTTTCCAGCAGGTCCCTTGAGGCGGTAGGAAATGAAGGTGTGAATGGTGAGAAGGTGAAAAGTGGTTACCGTTTATATGGTATGTGGTAGCATGCCTTTTGGCAAGAGATCCAAGATCACAATGAGCAAGTCCACGAAGAGTAAGTTTTCTATTTTGACTTATATTTTAGATAGACTGATCGATGCGGGAAGTCTATATGGGGTGAGGAAATTAACTCCTTGAGGTCTTTCGCAAAAGTTGATCGATGCGGGAAGCTTCAGATATTCTCTCTATTTTTTTAAAGGAAGCTTTATATAGCTGTCCTTTGAGGGAGAAGTCTATTTATAGAGGCGATGTAGAGAGAAAGATGTCCTTTTTGAGGGAGTCATATTTTTATTGGAAGTTTGACTCAAGGAGTTGGATCCCATGTGAGGTATTTTAAGTCATGGAAAAGACTAAGGTGAAGAATTATATTCTTGTTCAGAAAGCAAGGTGAAATGACCATGGGATATCATCTGAAAGTAGATGAAAAGTATCCATGAGAATCATGCCACGTGTAGATCCATGGTACACATATTTAAGATAGGGTAAAAGAGTAACGGATACGCACATGAGTCTTGTTTAATCGTTAGGGATGTCATATTGCAAGGATGAAAGTGAATAATGCTAAAGGGATGAGCATGAAAAGTGGCAGAAGGTGAGGTAGGAGTAAGAGTCAATAGTAGAATGGTTGAAGATGTAAGGCATTAAGGGGTTCATATTTGGGTTTACCTTCTAGTGAAGATAAATGATAATCACCTGATCCATAAGTATGAGTCACGATGTATGGTCCAAGCCAATTAGGAGAAAATTTACCCCATTTACTTTTCTCTACTTTGGTTACATGCTGATTTTCCTTCAGGACAAGGTCACCGACTTGGAAAGTTCATTCATGGACACGTTTTTCATAGGCACATTTGATACATTTTTAGTAAGTTTGAAGATGATCAAGAGCATTAAGACAACATTTGTCTAATAACTCAAGTTGTGCTAAATGGTCCTGGTTAAAGTCATCATCATTGAGCATGTCATGGAGAGAAATATGAAGAGATGAAATCTAGACTTCGAGAGGTAGAATAGCCTCTGTACCGTAGACCAGAGAAAAAGGTGTGGCAGTAGTGGAAGTACAAATACTAGTGCGGTACACCCACAGGGTGAAAGGAATGTGCGTAAGCCAGTCCTTCCCAGTATCATTAACCAATTTCATGAGAATTTTGTTAAGGGTTTTATTAGTGGATTCAACTTGGCCGTTGGTTTGTGGGTAATATGGTGATGAGAAACTTAGTTGAATACCAAAGGCATCACAAATTTTCTGTAAGGTTTTATTTTTGAGTTGTTTTCCGTTATCAGTGATGAGGCGATGTTGGACACCAAAGTGACAAATAATGTGATGTTTGATGAACTCACATATTTTCTTGGATTTTATGGAGATGAGAGGTATGGCTTCAACCCATTTGGTGTAATATTTAGTAGTGGTGATTATCCATTGATGTTGCTGGGAAGAATGAGGATTGATCTCTCCAATAAGATCCAAACCCCATTGAGAGAAGGGCCAAAGGTCATGGGCAACCTGTAAGGCATGACTGGGTGTATGATGAAGGTTGGCATGTTGTTGGAGTTTTACACAATGCTTAATGTAATTGCAACAATCATGGTTAAGGGTTGGCCAGTAATAGCCTAGGTGAAGAATATGCTGAGTAACAACAAGGCCTCTAAAGTGACCTCCGCATATGCCCTCATGAACTTCCTTAATGGTATAGGGAATTTCAGAACTTGTAAGGCACCGTAAGAGAATACTATCAAGGCCACGCTTATAGAGGAGGCTACCCATGATGACATAACAAGAGACTCTTTTAAGAAAGGTGCGCTGTCCATTACGAGTGAGGTCGGGAGGCAAGATGGAGAGGGAAAGATAGTCTGAGTATTGTTTATACCAAAGGTCACACGGGTCAGAAGTAGCGGTCTTGATAGAGTAAATGTCATAGGGTAAATAAGAGGGTGACTAGAGTCTTTATATGGTGACAAATATTTTAGAGTTAGTGGGTGAAGCGGGTATTTGAGAAGCCAAATAGGCCATGGTATCTACAAATTTTTTGGTAGAACGGGGGATGGTTTGAAGGGCGTAATGGTCGAAGGTGGTCAAAAGTATGTCCACATGATGCTTATACTTTTGAATTATCTCATTATGACACTGGTATATACCATTGACTTGGTTTATGACCAATTGAGAATCACCAAAGATGTTGATTGACTTAACATCTAAGGCATAAATAGCCTAGAGACCCAATACGAGTGCTTCGTATCCAACAATATTGTTTATACAATAAAAATATATTTTGAAATATAAAGGCATGTGATCACCATAAAGTAGAATGAGGATAACACCAACGCCACCCCCACACTGACACTTGGAACCATCGAAGAAAATTGTCATTTAGTAAGAAGGTTCATCTAAGGAAAGGGTACCAATAGACTCATCTAAGAAGTCAAAATTAGAGGTTTGATCTCTAGAAATAGGTGCATTGACCAATTGGTCAGTGATAGCCTTGCCCTTGATGGAATTTTGATGGATGAATTTAGGGTCAAGGTCAGCCAGTAGCATAAGCCAACGTGCAACCTATTGATTTTGGTAAGGTTTGGCATACATGAAGTGTAAGGGGTCGGTGTTGGTCACAACATAGGTTTTATGGTTAAGTAGGTAATGGCGGAGTTTGGTGGAAATGAAAACTAAGGCTAAGCAAAGTTTTTCAGCATGGGTGTATCGGGTCTTGTAGTCCAAAAGAGTACAGCTTATGTAATAAACTACCTGCTCCCTATGTTGTTCATCATGATGAGCGAGCATGGCCCCTAAGGAGTGATCGGTAGCAGAGATGTATAGGTAGAAGGGTTGATCGTCTTTAGGTGGAATGAGTACGGGTGGTTGGAGAAGGTATTGTTTTAAGGCCTCAAAAGCTTTATGGCAGTCATCATCCCATTTAAAGGAGACATCCTTTTTTAGAAGATGATGAAATGGCTGACATCGATTGGAAAGTTGTGAAATGAAATGGTGAATAGACTACAACTTACCTTGCAGGCTATGGAGCTGCCACAGATTAGTGGGCAGAGGTATTTTGAGAATGGCCTTGACTTTAGCAAGGTCAACCTCTATACCACATAAGGAGACGATAAATCCCAGGAGCTTTCCTAAGAGAACCGTGAAGACACATTTCTTGGGTTGAAGGTGAACACAATACTTAATGAGGTGGTCAAAGATGGTTTTTAGGATGATGAGGTGCTTGGAGTGGCATTTGGATTTGGCAAGGAGATCATCCACGTAATCTTCCAATATATGGTGCATGATGTCATGGAAGATGTAAGTCATAGCCTGCTGATATGTGGCACCAACATTTTTAAGGCCAAAAGGCATGACTCGATAGCAGAAGGTCCCCCAAGGGGTGATGAATGTGGTTTTGTGTTGATCCTCTGGGGCAAGCAAGATTTGGTTATAACCCGAGAAACCATCCATGAGTGATAGCATCTCGTGACTAGTGGTAAGGTCAACCAGTTGGTCAATACCAGGTAAAGGAAAGTCATCTTTTGGGCAAGCTAGGTTGAGGTCATGAAAATCTGTGTAAATGTAAAGTCCCCCTGTTGCCTTAGTGACTGGGAAAATGTTATAAATCCATTGGGGATAATCAATGGGCAAGATGAAGGAAACACAAAGAAGGCATTGAAGTTCTTCTTTGACTAGAAGAGCAATGCGAGGGTGCATTTTCCTCAGCTTTTGTTTTACGGGTTTGGCATCGGGAATGGTTACGATATTGTGGACCACTATGGTGGGGTCAATACCGGGCATGTCTGCGTAAGACCAAGCAAAAGCATGGTTATGATTTTTGAGAAAAGAAGTGATGGCTTCTTGTTTAGCAGTATCTAAAGATTGGCCAATCTTTAGAATGTGTGGGTCATCCTGAGTGTGGATGTTGATTTTGATAGTTGATTCATTCAACATGGTTTGTGTCTCAGATGGTAATGACTGATGAATATATGAGTCTTCTACACCAAGGTAGGTGAGTATAGATTCATCATCCTAACATTGAATGACATTAATAGAAGGTGTATCATCATCGATCATTTCAGGATACATGAAGGGAAGAGAAGAGGGAGCCTCACCTTTGCGTTGATAAGTCAGAGGCCCCAAGGAAATGGTGTTTATGAAGAAAAAAGTTAGGAGGGATGGATTCTGGATCCATCGACTCTGTCGGTGAAGGTGGTGAAGGTGGTGAAGAAGGCGGAGAAGGGTAGATATCCTCAATGAGTTCGATGCGATCCTTCTTGGTAGGTAGATCAATAAAGATGATACCACTATGGTTGTTATGTTTGTGGGTATTACATGGAATGACACTATGATAACCTTACTCATAAAATCAAAAACCAAAACCATAACCCTTCCATGCACATTGGTGTAGGAAGGTGTGGGAAAAATGGTGATTGGTGAGTGACTGGAGGTCGGCAGAAAATGGATGGGTTTGTGATGGTGGTTCAGGTGTATAAGTGGTAGTAGCAAGCCCCCCATGAGTGAAATTGGTGTGAAGGTGGGGAGGACCATAAAGGAGACTCTCTCCTATGTGGTGATCATAGTGAGGGTGTTGGTGAAGGCTTCCATACTCTTGTGGAGTAAGGAATGTGTTGACATTATATAGGCAATACTCCCCTAGAGTGAGGCGTTGAAAAACACCTTCCAAGGGATCGGTGGTCGATATGTGGGTAGTTGGGATAGGTGATGTGTTAGAGATTTGATTAGAGGTGGAGCTAGCTGATTGGGAGGCTGATGGGTCAGCAGTAGGGATGGAGGAGCTAGATGCAGTAGGTAATGGAGGATATACTGTGTGGTTGAGGTAGGTGTTGGTGAAGAGGAAGTGGAGATGGATGAAGAAACCTTGATGGGTATAAGCATGTCATTGGGTTGGTAAAGCATGTTGCAGGTTTTGAAAGGTGATTAGTCAACCAGAATGGTATAGGTGTGCCCTTCATGCTCAAACTTCACACAATGATGCAAAGTGGAAGGAACACAACCCATAACATGAATCTAGGGTCTACCAAGCAACAGGTTATATTAAAATTCCCCCTCTAAGATGTAAAATAACTCTGGAATAGTGTGGGGGCCCACACAAACATGGAGGATGACTGTGCCAAGTGTAGAGGTGATATCATCATTAAATGAACACAACATGATGGGATGTTTATGCATGTAATTGTCGGGTATGCACATTTGGTCAAACACATGGGAGGAGATGATGTTAATGCTAGCGCACCCATCGATCATAACACGTCATACATGTATATTATCAATATGGATGGAGATGAAAAGTGCTGGATCAAGGTCATATATTTAGTGTGGCATGATCTCTTCATCTGAGAAGCTGAGGGTGGCTACTTGGTGAGTAGGTGGAGGTGTAGAAGAAGATGGTAATTTGGTAAGAGAGGCTACATGATGAGGTGTAATAATGGAGGCTACGGGTGTAGGGTCATTGGGTAAGACCTCAATAGATTGAAAGACCTCCATGAGAGCTTGGTGATGGGATTTAGAGGTTTGGATGAGGTCATATAAAGACATTTTGAGGGAGGATTGGTGTAATTGTTTGATCATTTCTCGATGTGTAACCCCATTGGAAATAGGATATATGGGGCCATAGATAGTGACTTTAGGTGTGGGTGCAGATGGTATGTTAGGTATAGGGTTGGTCAGTGGGTTGGTTCCCTTTTCCTTGCCTTGGTCCTTTTGAGTGTGGGTAACAACGTGGATCATGTTGATTTGAGGTGGGGAGGTAGGTAAAGTAGGTGAGCCATGAAAGGTATAGCGATAGGAAGGGAAAAGCCAAGAGGTGGGAAGGAACCTTGTGAGATGAGTTAGGCACACTGACATTTGGGTGGAGGTTTGGTGAGTTCTCTGATGCGCACCATGTTAATTTCAAATCTTGAAGGTGGCTCTAAGAGTTGTGGGGGTGGAGGTCTTGGTTATTGAGTAGGAAATGAGGGAAGAACTGTGGAAACTGGTGCTGGTGAAATGGGGTCCTCATCGAGAAGGTCATCATCGTCAAAGTTTTCTTCAAGAGGACACAACTAGATAAGAATGGTTTTCAAAGCCTTACAGTTCTCTACATCGTGTCCTGGCACATGATGGTAGGCACAAATTTTGGTTTCATCAAACCCTTTTGGTTTGGGTTTGAGTGGGTCATAAGGTCTAAGAGGTGGTAATGTGATGACAGAAGTTTTGAGGAGGTTGGTTAAGATTTTGGCATAGGATCCCGCTAGTGGATCACAATGGGAAGTGAATGTGGGTTTGGGTGTAGGTGCGGCTGATTGTATAGGAAGGATCTTTGCAAGAGGGGGAGTGGGTTGAGCCATGGTCTTAGGTGTTGGTCATGTCTGCTTGGGTAAGGGCATGGTAGATGAACTAGAAATAGAGTGTGTGGGTGGTTTGACTACCTTATTGGAGGGTAGCGTATTTTTTCCTTTAGACTACACCTTCTTGGGTAAATGTGATATGGGTGCACAAGATTTAGAGGGGAAACCAGATGGTGGAAGAGTGCGGGTTACCCATGGGGATAATTGAGGTTATGTGGAGGTAGATGGCATAGGTTGTGTAGGAGGTGTAAGGGGAAGGAAATGAAGTGTTGCGGGTAGTGAAGAAGTTATTGATGGTATTTGAGGTATGGGTGGTAAAAATACTGCAGGTGTGGGCGGAAATTGTGTTAGGCGCTTGGGTATATTAGAGGTCTGTGAGGGAGGAATGGGTTGCTGTGTTTTTGGTTTACAAGCGAGTGGAGGTTTCTTAGCCAGGGTCGAGGGGTGAGGTCTTAAGATGGGAAAAAGGGGTGATGGTGAGGAAAGTGTGATCGGCGAGGTTAGGGTACGATATCTAGGGGATTGTTTCTTCTACTCGGGGGCCGGATTAAGTTTGGTGTTGGCTTTGGAGGATGTAGCTTAATCTAATTTGATGGGTGGATGAGTAAGGCTAGCTGCTAGGATGACCCCTAAAGTAGGAATAGGTTTAGGCAAGGAATATGATGTAGGTGTGGGTTTAGATGTAGATGCATGTTGGGTTTTGGGTAGAGGTGTAAGTTGAGCCATGAGTGGTATCATGGGAGAATTTGTGATAGTTGTGGTTGTGTTTGGTTTAATCGGCTGAAATACTTTTGGATAGATAGTGGAGGTGTTAACGTGTTACATCTACATTTGTGTTGAGATAGGAAGTAGAAGATTCCCCCAAACTAAGGCTCTATCCATATAATCCAAGAGGTTGGCTAAGAATGATAATGACACTGCAGTGGGTGAGGTTAATGTGGATCCAATGGTGATTCCCATAAAATATGTCTCAGAAATGGGGAATTTTCTAGCTTCATCCTCTATGGGTAAGAGAGATGAAAGTAAGTTAGCAGGATCTTGGGTGGCTGATGGAGAATGGTCACCTAGAGGTAATGACATTTCTACTAGATCTTTGATAGGTGGAGGAGATATTGGGTGCTCCTTTTTGGGTGAAGGAGATGAATAAGCATCTCCCATGGGTTGGAGAGGTACCACTGGTGATGGTTCTCTAGGTGGAGAAGCCAAAGATGAAGCAGTCTTGATGTTAATAGGAGGGTCCTTCATAGGTGAGGGAGGAGATGAAGAGTGTTCCTGTGGGTGAAGGAATAGGTGAAGTGGGTTCATGTGTAGGTGGAGTGCTTCGGGCCAAGATTTTCTCTATGGAAGGAATATGAGGTAATTGGGAAGCAACTAGTGCATCACTGAAAATAGCATGGACCTCACGGGTATGGCTATCATTAGTTGAGGTCTCTCCAGTTTGATCAGAAGAAGGGGCGTGATTAGGAAATGGTTTCTTGAAGATGTGTAGGTTTTGGTTGGTAGGTGCATTAGGATTATCCAAGACTAACTCGCTGTTCTCAAGCATTTCCATGATAATGTTCTTGAAAGTGATGTAATTTTTGTCACTATGATGTTTTACCCGATGATAATTGTAGAAGTCATGCTCTTTGTACCACATGGGTGTGGGGAAAGTAGGATTAAAACTAGTGTGTGGTTTTATAGGATGAAGGGTGATGGTTTCAGCTTTAATGAGATTTTCTAAGACAGAAGAATAAGGCTCCCCAATTGGGGTGTATTTTTGTTGTTCTCGTCTGAATTAAAAGGTCTAGATAGGAGAAAGATTAGATGAGGGATTAGCCTGATTTGATGGATGAGCTGGGCCAGCCTTGAGTACCACTGCATTAGTGGTTCCCTTGGCTTTTGAATAATTATTCTGTGGTTTTGAATAAGAAGAGGTATCATTTGACTTAAATTTCATGTTCTTATTTCTTAGTTGGATTTTCTTTTCTTCGATGGCCCGAATCTCTAGCTTTTGTGCCATGGTGAATGCCTCATCAAAGGTTTGGAAAGTCTGCACCTACAGGGTCAGAGAGATATGTCTAGCACAAGCCCATGTGAAGAACTCTATGAGTTCAGTTTGTGGTAATTGGAATGTGATTTGATTGATCAAGCTATGCCAATCAGTGAAAAAATCTGTGAAAGACTCGTCATCATATTGACGCATAGAGTAGAGGCCAGTCATGATAATATTTTTAACAACATTGATGGAAAAGTGATCCAGGAAGGCTTGGGCTACCTAATTAAATGAAAAGATAGAATACCTAGGTAACCCAGTATACCAGTCTAACGCGGGCCTGGTTAGAGACATTGGAAATGACCTCAGAAGTAAAGTTTCATCATGGGTGATCAGATAACACTCATGTTTCAAAGACTACAAATGCTATTGTGGGTGCTCTTTGCTATTGAAGTGATTAAATTTAGGCATCTCCCAATGTATGGGATATGGATGTATAGGAATAGATGGGTGTATGGGATCATTGCAAATTTCATCATAGGTGAGATATTTATGCAAACTAGAAACCGATGCTTCCAGTGTCTGCATCTTGTCCATCATTAAGTTGATTAGGTCATTGGTAGTTGGTGATTAGTGGGTACCTCTTGTAGCGTAAGAGGGTTAGTGTTGGACATATGATGGAGGTGGCATTCTAGTATATGGTGATGCCACATAAGTAGGTTGGGAATGGGGTAGTGAGATAGGGGGTACGTACCCCAAATGAATTATGGATGAAACAAGAGGTTGTTGATAGTACGTATACGGAGGTGGAAGGGTCTAGGTAACCCTATTAGTAATGGGGGCTAAGGACTATGGAATAGAAAGGAAAATGGTTTTAAATGGGGTAGGGGCCATTGATACCAAAGGTGGTTGTGTTGCTATGGGTATATGTGAGACAATAGGTGTGGATGAGGTTATATTTTGGGTGGTGGACGAAGGTATAGTGGATGTTTTGGGTACAATAGACGTAACCGATACAGTGGTCGTAACAGCTATAGGTCTTAGTTGTGAAACGACTAGGGGCAAGGTAGATGTGGGTAATGTGGAGCCAGAAGGGGTTGATGTAGAAGTAGGAACAAGTGTCGGGGGGATAGATACGAACATGCCGTATATCAACTGACCTAGGCATCTTGAGTGGACAAGTGGGAAAGATAGAACTGTAAGGCAACCGAGTTCTGGTTAAGGATTTGTGTGAACTCCTTGTCCCCTGTGGTGATAGTGGTAGGTTAGTGGAAGGTGGTAAATGACTAGGTGGGAGTGGTTGACAACTATCATGGAATATCAGGGCATTTTCTTGGCTACGAGTCAACACCATGTTAACAAGTATTGAAGTGGTAGGACTGTTTTCTGTAAATGACATAGAAATACAACAGAAATAGGAATAATAAGTAGTGGTAGGTGGATTAGGTATAAAATGTCAACTAGAAATTCGAACAGGCTAACTAATGCCAGTTATGGTAAATCGACGTCGGTCACAGGTAACCGCAATTGGTCACTGTGGAAAATGGACAGTTTTTCAAAACAAGGCAAAAGGTTAATAATCTGCTAGGTAGATAAGATGCAGATGGATTTTACTCGGACAATGTTTTCAAATGGGGTAGGGGCCATTGATATTGGGGGTGGTTGTGTTGTTATGGGTATATGTGAGATAATAGGCTTGGATGAGGTTATGTTCTGGGTGGTGGATGAAAGTATAGTGGATGTTTTGGGTGCAATATATGTGGTCGATGTGGTGGTCATAGTAGGTATAGGTCTTAGCTGTGAAATGACTAGGGGCAAG
Source organism: Taxus chinensis (assembly GCA_019776745.2). Taxonomy (NCBI): domain Eukaryota; kingdom Viridiplantae; phylum Streptophyta; class Pinopsida; order Cupressales; family Taxaceae; genus Taxus; species Taxus chinensis. The sequence goes on from CM034157.1 coordinate 391,799,725, forward strand.
GTAGATGTAGGTAACACAAAGCCAGAAGGGGTTGACGAAGAAGTAGGAACGAGTGTCGGGGGGATAGATATGGGCATGCCGTATATCAACTGACCCAAGGCATCTCGAGTGGATGAGTGGGAAAGATAGAACTGTAAGGCAACATGGTTCTGGTTAAGGAGTCGTGTGAACTCCTTGTCCCCTATGGTGATAGTGGTAGGTTGGATAAGATCCATGGGTGATAGAATGAAAGGTGGTGAAGGAATAGGTGGGAGTGGTTGACAACGAGTGTGGAATATGAGGGTGTTTTCTTGGCTACGAGTTAACACCATGTGAACAAGTATTGATGTGGTAGGACTACTTTCTATAAATGACACAGAAATACAACAGAAGATAGGAAAAACAAGTGGTGGTAGGTGGATTAGGTGCAAAATGTCAGCTGGAAATTTGAACAGGCTAACCGATGTTGGTTAGGGTAAACCGACGTCGGTCACAGGTAACCATGATCGGTCATTGTGGAAAATGGAAATTTTGCCAAAACAAGGCAAAAGGATAATAATCTACCAAGTAGATAAGATGTAGATGGATTTTACCGGGACAAAGAAGATGACGAGAGTTACAGAGACTCAGAATAATAAAGAATATGAAATAGGTGTCCTTTTGGGTAGGTTAACCAAAAGAATAGTTAATCGACATAGGTGATGGTTAGAGGGTAACCGACGATGATCGCTGGACTGACACTGGTTATTGTGAGATTGAAACAGAGATGAAGAAAAGGTGGTTGTGATTTAAAATCAAGTGTGGAATCAAACCCAAAATTTTGAGAATGATGAAAATGGGGTCTAGGCACACTCAGGTGAAGCAGGAATACACCAACTATGATAAGGAGCATGCAAGGAGAAATAAAAATAAGAAGAATGTATCCTCTCACCTCAAAATGCAAGCCAAGTAGAAACACTAAGAAAAATATGATCCTAAGAGTACTCTTTCTATTATGGTTGTTCAACTTATGCTATTTAGAAGACTAACTCATGAAATTTAGAATAGATTTTTTGGTGAGGAAGGCTTCCTATGAAGAAATATATCTAAAAGGATAGGCTTCAGGTATGTTATGATGGGGGTCGGCCATCCTCTGATATAATGACTCGAAAAATGTAATGAGATGGGTGCCCACTGTGTTGTGATTGTGTGATCATCTACAGCTTCTTCCGGGTAAGATGTTGTTTAAGAATGTGTATATTTTTCAAGTTTTTGATGTTTGGATAAGACTCAGAGAGAGAAGAAGAGAAAGGAAGTTCTTTTCTATGATTCTTTTTTCAACCATGAGCTAGGCATGACTTCCGTCCTATAGGTTTCCCTCATTTAATGCGAGCTAATGCAGTAAAGTAGAATGAGATGTAGTTGATTTTAAGCCCAAATGAAAATATTAAATTTGATGACACAAAAAGATGAACAAGAGAGAGTATGATCTTTCACTAATGCAGTACAAATGAAAGAGAAGAAGAGTTATTTTTATAGCACCAAAACAAGATTGATTTGAGACAAATAGAAAGAAGAGAAGATTCCAGGGGAGAAATTTTAATGTGAGAACCTTTCAGAAAGGAAACAAACATAAAAAATTTCACCTAGAAATGAAGAAATGCAAGGAATTCCAAATGGGTCCCACCGGGTGTGCCAAAATGTTTCACCTGATTCTTAGAGTGTTTCTTTGAATATTGACAAAATAGATAAGGGTAAAGGGCTAGGAGGAATACTTGTTAAAGATGGTTGAAGGTTGTTGCACGTGTATGACTTCTTGATCCACAACTGATCGTGAGAGCTTCCTTTTGGCTAGGAGGAACTACCTGAAATAAACAACAAGACCACCAAATGAAAGTTAAATAGTATATGCAGTGGACTGCCTAGCATATGCTAGATCTAGGAAGTGTGATACTCCCTAGATGGCTGTCAATCCACTATTTAAAAAAATTAAATGTTAACAATAAATGAAATCCTACACTATTTAAAATGATTTAGGTATCTCATTCGACTACAATACGCTAATTCATTCACAATAGGCTAAGCAATGATTGAATCTAAAGGTCAAGGTCTCTACCAGAGTACTGGTACTGGTTAGGGTCTAATTTTTGGTATTTGGTGGAGATTTTAGGCTCTGTTATTGGTCTGAGGGTAAAAAATAGAGATCGATGTCGGTATGGCATGATCGATGTTGGTTTAAATGAAAACAGAGACGGTTTTGGGTAACGAGCGTCAATATGGTTAGGGTAGAGGAAACTTATTAAAATCTTGGTGTTATGATAGATTTGAGACTAAATGGAAATGGAGATGGAAATGACAAGGTCTATGGAGATTTTGGGTATAATCAGAGGTGTTTAATGGCTGGGTATGGAAATTTTAATGGTGTGGGTGAAGGAATGATCAAATTTTGCATGATGATAAATGATGGGAGAATGGGAATACAAGTAGGAACTGATAATAGAGGTAACAGAGCCTAATAAAATGACAATAGATTAATGTTGGTTTAAACAATACTTATTGTGGAAGAAGCTTGATGGCTAGATGGAAATGGAAGTTGATTAGATAGATGGAGTTTGATATAGTGATGGTGCTTCCCCGGATTCTCTTGTGAATGTAAATGGCTCAATGATTGCTTTTGATGCTAGCTGTGGATGCTCTGTTGCATGTGTAAATGCTAGTTTTGCTTACATGTAGCTCTGGTTTCATCTCTTTTTTTCCAAAATGTGTCAACCTCAAAGTAAGGTTGTTTTGGGGAATAAATGGTAATCGACGAAGGTTCTAGGCTGAATGGTGGCAGTTTATGGTAACCGGCATTGGTTAGGGTGAGATTTCAAAGATTTACTAAAATGGGAAGATCCACTTGATTTCTTGGTTCCTGTTCATTTTTCTTCATGGATTAGAATGGAAGCTTCCTTTCTAGTAGGTGGGAATGTGGTTATGGGAATACTAGGCTTTAATTTTTAGGGTTTAGGTAGGTCTTAGTTAGTTATGGGAATGGTCTAGGGTGAGGTGAATAGGTGAGGTGGTGGTGTTAGAATTATCTCAATTAGGATATTTACATAATAAATATTATGAGATCATGAATTAATTTAATTAAATTAATATTAGAGTGGGGTGTAAGGGGCCATGGTTAGGTGAGTGTGTTCAAGGTGATTATTTGATAATGGACCAAGGGGAGTGTGACCCAATTTTAGTGTCTACAAGATAATTGGAGGTTACAGTGAGTGTGCCTCCCTGCACTACTTCAGCTGGTGGTGTCAAATCACCCAAAAAACTAGGTATTATAGATATTTCTTCATATTTTATTGGGAAGTAGTTAAAGGTTGGAGAATAATGCAAATTTCTCCCTATACTTCTTCGGCTAGGGTGGTGTGAGATTGCCTAAAAAAATCTAGTACAGGATATTGTTCTACATTTTTTCTCTCAACATGGATCAGGTGCACATGTTTCATTTTTCATTTGTGTACTTTACATTTACATGTTTCTACACATATACACATGCATCTTATTATTGCATTTTTGCACATATATACATATGTATTTAAATACTTGATCAATTTCTCCTTATAGGTCCATCTGTATGAGAAACAAGTAGTAAACAACAACTACAACAAAAACGGGGGCAACAACAACAACACTTTGCTGTAGCACACTACAACACACACACACATCACATTTACATGTAGGTACACTTCACTACATTGAAACTACACACACGTTTCCACCCTAGGTTAACTCTCATCACTTTTTTTACAATTTGATGATTTATTTCCATGCTTCATTATTTTCTCATTCCACTCTTTGTATAGTCCTTTGACACATCTTCAACATCACTCTACATGGACATCATCTACACATATCTATCTACTTTATATTACCAATAATTCTTCTCACCAACATAAAGTGGGTGTAGATGTAGTCACTATAACATATAATTAAGTTAATAGTTATTGCCGGTGTCATACTACTATTTAGAAGGTTTTTGAGTGAAGAAAATACTAATTAACCCCCATCTTTTTGCCATTTTACTTTACTTTCCATCATCATTTCCATCGTCATTTCCATCCTCTTACACGTAGATTCCTTGTTAGTTTTTTGTTGCTTTACATCATTTTAGCTTTTACTTGGGTACTCGAGCTAGTTTTAGGGTTCCCTAAGCGTCCTAACCCCACCAGGGTGCTCCGATCCTTTACTCACTTTCCTACCACTTTTTGGGCACTTTCTAGCAGTTTCAACATTTGATTTTTCTAGTGGTAGTCCTCTTCAAGGTTAATTATGAAATTAGATCAAGAGAACCATATAAATATAATGTTATGAGACCACAATGAGGTACCAAACACTAAGCATTACTACTGCACCTAAGGTTGCATCCACTCTATATGAATTTAGGAGCTCCATTGCATCCATCTAGCTCCATCACAAGGGACAAGATTGGTTCATCTATAACACATTGCATATGAGGGAAGTTTATCCTATTCCATCCACCATTTTACTACATTCTACATCTAGTTATTACTCACTACTTCACAGAGTGTGACTAAAACACGAGCACCTAGGGATCAATGTTTACACACACACACACCCACATTTATAACTACATTTGGGTATGAAATGTAGTGCATTGTTTATTTTAGAAAGACCACCATTTTGACAGCTAAGGACAGTCTGACCCATTCATTTGCATCTTGTTTTATGGTTTTGATACTTATTTTGGTCTTTTGCAAGTGTTCTCTTCATCATAGATTATCAACAACACCTATAATAGTGCATAAAACTAGATGTAATAGACAACCAGGGTTTTAAATACTTTAACAAACTTGTAGATCTTAGTTTTGGACCTCATGCATTGACCTCAGTTCCCAAAACTACACTTTAGAGTGCCCTAGGTGTTTTATTACCTCTATAAGCATACTGGTCTAGCTAGATAGGTCAGATCCATGTATTTTTGGGCCTCAACATAGTTGTATCTTCCTCATGTTTATTCAGTTACATTTGTGACACGGTCCCCCAAGTTCATTGAATCAACTAATTTTTTTCCTCTTCCTTCTTGTGCATTAGGGTTTCTATTTTCACTAGCTTAGTTTTTTGGATCACAATCTATAATTATTTATTGAATTATTTACTATTCTTCCTAGTTTAGATTAGCTATAATACTTCATATTTTAGTTAATCAACCATACCCAACCAAACTACTCAAAAAATAGAGGAATTGGTATTGATTCTTGGAATTGGTGTTGATTGTTGCAGAATGATACCGATTCTCCTAAGTGGTATCGATTCTATAGAAAAAAACACAAGCAATTTCCCAAGGATTAGATGAAATTTCATGTGACAAGGTTGTTTGGCTGAGCATTTATAAATTTGAATTGAATCCCCCTATTGGCGTGTATAAGCAAAAGCACCATATTGCACTAGCCTCCCTTTGGAGAAGTTATCTTCATCATTATATTAGCAGAGTCATCTTCTAGATAAACATATGCTTTTAATGTGAGTTTTTAAGTCACTGCTTTCAAATTAAATAACAACATTGTTTACTTTATCCAAGCATCTAATCATGAAACATCCCCATTAAATCATTTTCCTAGAAAATTTGTGATTACAAACATACCTTTAAACAACAATCGACATCAATCCCCATCAAGATCACTTAATCTTGCATTTTGAATGCATTTTGATACATTTTCTTCATATTTTAAAGTGATAGCTAATGATCTCCTATGTGCAAGCATGGCTCTCTATTAGATGACCATCCCAAGAGAAGCTTTTGAACCCACTAGCATCTATGACCTACCCATAATTAGCTAACCTTTCATGTAGGAACAATATGATATCAATAACAAATTCAGTATATGTGCCATCTTTCTTACACCAAATCCAAATGACATCCCCCATCAGTTGGACCTCCTCCTTGAAGACAATGAAAAAGTGAATCTTTATTGGACCAATCATTTCAATCCACCTCAGCCCATAATTGAAGATATTGATTAACTCCCAGTGTCTAAGCCTTGCATATTAGTAATTGGTCATCCATATTATCATATATTGTTAGTGGTAATTCTGATGTTTATTGATTCTAGCTTGATTTCTTAAAAGTGGGTTGAAATCCGTGAAAAAGAGTCTTTTCCTTCTCGAGATTGACTTTTGTTAGGAAACTCACCTATTATTTTACTAATTTAACTTTGTTAAGTTATTTACTTATGTAAAGGTTTTGATTCCTAGCCAAAAAAGAGTTCCTATGTCACTTGGATTCAATGCTACACATTCTTCATCATATAGGTAACACTAAACTTTGTTATCAGTCTGAGTGTATTAGGTATTTTTCAGGTCTATGCTATCAAATGCAAAAAGTACTTGAAGCTCAAAATATGACAGGGTTTAGCGATACATGTTCCGAAAATCGCAATGTTGGGATGATGAGGTGTGAACAGGAACAAACGCCCCAATTTTTACCAAGTGAAGATACTTGCAAAAGGAGACAAATAGAAAAGATAAAATAGATAAGTGGGATGAGGAGCTTCTCAATAAAAGACAATTACAAGAATTCAAAGGAACATCCTTGAAGGATGTCAAATATTTTCAATACAATTAATGAGTTGATAAAAATGATAAGATAAATAATGACAATGACAAGGATATAAGCTATAATTTGAGGTGAAAAGAAAGATAATGTTTTTCTTTGTAGGTATCCTAGGCTAGAGTTGTAACACTCTGGAGGTCCTCAAAGTAGTCATACCAGTAATCCATAGTTTCTTGTTATATATCATGGAGGAATTTGATCTTATCCTCAATGTCCTAAATGTTAGGTGTGAACACAATGAAACACAAAGTAAGCTTGTGAAGGATTTTAAATTTCTCCCACATGAAGGGTTTTTGGATGATTGAGAGATCATAGATGTTTGTGATTGGATGAGACTTATTTGTAAAATTCATCTACAATAGAGACATGTTTACAATAGGTAGATTAAGTCCAGATATACAAATAATAACTGATAAAATGAAATGATTTAACAAAGGAAGCTAATTTTAGAGAAATTATAGGTGATTCAGAGGAATCATTGACGATTTAAGAGAAATGTGGACAATTCCTGTGAAAAAGTTGATTTCCTTAGTAAAAAAGAAATTGATTACAAACACAGATTAATATGACTATGTTGGGATTGTTTTGATGTACAAAAATGAAATAAAACAAAAGGAATGACCTTTTAATGCAAAGATGGCTGCAAGAATGTCCATAAAGGTTGGTTAAATTGGTGATTTGACAAAGTTTCTAAAGGCTAAGGTGCACTAACTGATGTGTTGTAGTTCCTTGAAGTAGTATAATCTTGTTGTTGGGCTTGATGATAACTAAAATGAGATATATTCATTGTTCACTCAGTAACACTTGGGAGTGAAGATAAAAAATCACCCAAAAAGTCCCTAAAACAAGAGTTTGCGCTCTTATTTATAATTATAGGTGATTTTTTGGTTAAATTGGTGATTTGAAAAAGTTGCTAAAGGCTAAGGTGCACTAACTAATGTGTTGTAGTTCCTTGAAGTAGTATAATCTTGTTGTTGGGTTTGATGATAACTAAAATGAGAGATAATCATTGTTCACTCAAGAACACTTGGGAGTGAAGATACAAAGTCACCCAAAAAGTCCCTAAAACAAGAGTTTGCGCTCTTATTTATAATTATAGGTGATTTTTTGGAATCGTTGGTGATTCAGGTAATTTGGAGGAAGACGTTCAGAATTTTTTTCAACTACTTCCAAATGGGAATTTTGGGTATGGAAGCCTAGGGGAAAAAGGTTAAAGAAGAGGTCAGATGAGGTTGGAAGGTTAGGATGAAAAGGGTTATGATAGGTTACATATGGTTAGGCGGTTTAGATAGGCAAATACAGTTTATGGGGTGGCAAAAAATGATTTTACAGGACAAGTAGGATGATTTAGATAGGTTTAAAGTAATAGGTTATAACAAATTAATGTGCGTATGTTGAGAGTAGGTGGGTGATGAAAACCTAGAGTCTACATTTTCCCCTTTATCGAGTGGTCTTTGACATACAAATAGCTAGAGAAAATTAGTTTGAGATGGTTTTCTTTGTGCTTAGATGGGTGATGCTCCCTCAAAACTAGGGGTGTTTGTGATGAAGTGTAAATAATCACTAGTTTAATTTATTTTATTGGATGAGATAGGTTTTCTTTGACATACGTGTTTCATTTTGAGTTTCCCAAAAATTAGGCATAGAATTAAAAAGGTGCCACCATGGAATCAACTGATAAGGAAACCAAGGGGTTTACGTCCTATAGATGTATGATTCACAGAAAGTGAATGTGTCTGCAATGGTGGGATTTTGTAACCAGGGAGTCATGTGATAGGGGAACTTATGGGATCATGTCCTATAGACATATGACTGACCGATGTTAATATTGAAATATAAATCTGAAATGGATTTCGATAGAGACATGGTTTTGTCTAATCTTGCTGCATAATCAAGGAAGGATTTGATTTGATTGATTTGTTTAGTGATGTTGAAATGGGTTTTGGTTCCTTAAAAGGAGGCACATGTTGGAAAAATGTGTTATTTTGATGAATATGATAGTTTTTTTAGATGACTTGGATGCTTTAAAAGCATGTTTTTATAATTTGAAGGTAATCATTGAGTATTTACGATTAGAAGTAGGAGCTCAAAGGAATCTGATGATATGATGTTAATGTTACTATTAATAATGACCCTCTTAATGAGAGTATCATCGATTTGGGAGGTGATGAAAAGTGGGAGGTCGTGGTCCTCTAGTTGTAATGATGGGATTTCTAAGTTGTCAAAAGAGATTGCAATAAATATTTTAAGTTTATCAACTAGGTTTGAAAATAGTTGTGGATGTCTACGGGTACCAATATAGATTGGAGTGCCTCGATCACAACCTTTTGATGCTGAGGTGAAGTTATCATGATCTCATAAAGGGACATTTTTATTGTAGCTTGATGAAGTTGCTTGATAATGGTATTCTGTATGGAAGTGGTGGATTGTGTATGTGTTGCAGTAAGGATGGATACGTTAACCTTAACATGAGGTGTTGGATTAGATGACTCAAGAGCAAGCGAGATGGAGAATTTGGAATTTCTTGGAGCTTAAGTCTTACATTCATGGGTAAATGTTCTATTGATGATATGATCTATGTCAATTTGATGAAGAGGGCCTTTCTTAAAAGAGTCCCCACTTCTGGTGGATGTGGATGTGGACAATGGAGTAGTCTTAGATGTCTGATGGGTCAATTTTGATGGTTATAAATCTATAGGGAGAAGGTATTTGTTAGTAAGCCTTCTGATAGTAGCGTGAAGCACTTTACATTACTCTATAGAATGTCCTGGTGTGTGATGGAAATCACAAAATTATTCAAAATTATACCAGGTGGGTTTCCACCCTTGAGAGCCAGACGGATTAAGAGGAGGTAATGTTATGATAGATTGTTGGATGAGCCTTTGAAGGGTTAATGCATAATTTAATTTCAAGGCGGAGGTCAAGGGAAAAAATAATTATATCGATGGTATGGGTATTAAAGGGAATTTTTTCTATGTGATGCCTTTAGGTGCCTGATGGGGAATGATTTTTGATTCTATAATAGGGACTAATACTTTTGATGAGGGGTGTGACCCTAAGATCAAAGGAATGGATTTTGGATTATGTGTCAAGGATGTCAGATGATCATGTGATATGATTGTCACTTTCTTAGATGAAGGCATGGGATTTCAATTAACAAGATTTTTAATATTACACACATAATGTTAAGATACATGGTCATTATAAGAGATTTTTATGTATTATAAGATAGATTTATTTTTTGAACCTTGTGAATATATTGTAGATGGGTTTATAGAGGATGATATATATGTGGATGGATTTATGATTTTTTTGGGGGAAATACTGGGAGATGTACATGAGTTGATAGGTTATTTTGGTGTGTGAATACATGGTTTAGTTGATGATTCAGATAGTGCTTCTGTGATGGTATAATTATACATTGAGGGTGTAGATGACTAATCTTTGATTGTGTTGATGGTGTGATGAGAATGGATGAGATTATATGGTGGTTGATTGGTGGATGGGGCATGGTTTGGAAATGATTTTTTAAAAACTTCCAAATTCTGATTAGGAGGTGCATTTGGGTTATCTAGCTACAACTCACCTTTGTTGATAAGATCTTGAAGGACATTTTTGAATGAATGAAACCTTTCGATGTTATGGAATTTGACCTTATGGTATTTACAGTAATGATTCTCTTGGTACTAAGAGGGTTTTAACATAGATGTGTCGATATGGCATATGAGAGGAAGGGTGATCATACATGTAACCAAGAGTTTATCAAAACTTCACTGTAAGATTCAACTATATGCGTATAATAGCGTATAGGATAGGTGTGTTCAGAGGTTACACATTATTTAGAAGAATTTTTTACAATGACTGCATTTGGTGATCTCTTAGTGTTGTCATGACTGGTGGTGTAAATTAATTAGCAAAAATTAGTATGTTTTTCACTAATCCACAGTCATTTATTAATTAGACCTAGGGATGTAAACTTTCAACTCTTCCAATGTTGTATACACAATTACATGTGCTTATAAGGTATAAACTAAAATATTGGTATCACAATAATTAGAAATACAATGTTGGAAATAAAATATGTTGTAGATGGAGGTAAATGCTAAAGCTAAGTAATAAAATAGATAAAAGCATAACACAAGTAAAGGAATGAAATATTGCAATTCTAATCTATGCATGCAAGGAAATAAAACAACAAACAAAAAGAAAAGGGGTTTAGTAATCCACAAATGGGCAATGCCTTGGGAGCTAACCCTTCCTAAGGCTTGTATCTACATCATATTTATAGAACTCAGATTTTATTCATCAACATGAAGATTTTGAATGAAACTTACATCAATTCCTTCCCTATGAATTGATGTTTACTATAGTCTTGTCATTCTCTTTATATTCGGTAGAGAAGTGAAGAGACTCATTCAAACTAAAATTTACGTTTTCATTAAGTAAAATATCTCCACCAAGAAATCTATAGATTATTATGCATGCAAAAAAACTGAGAAGAGTTGTTCTAATAAAATAACATAACTAACTATTCAATCTAACAATCAAGTTAAATCAACTAGTTCCATAGTAATTACAGAGCATAATCATGTATTGGCATGAGATATGCTTCTTGTTATGTTGACCTCTTCTTCATCGATATGTGAAAACTTAGGTGAATTATCCACATTTATCAAGCTTCCAAAATCAAGGTCCTTTTTATGTGTGCGTTCTCCTTTGGCTGTAGGTGATTTGCTACGAACGAGTCCTAGTTATTGCATGCCAATTGCTGCGGATGAGTCTCTTTAAATTTTAATAGAGTTTCTTTGGATGCATGTTAATGGTAACATATAATAGAGTATTGCAAATACACATGGAAGTAAGACAAAACACTTATTAATCATTTCATTATATCAAAGATATTAACACGCACATTCAAAATCCAAAAAATAGTGTAACTTAGTAATAGCTATATTAATTAATATAAGTGTCATAATTTTAAGTTCAAGTGGAAATGTCTGATAGGATAACCGGGATAAACAGTGTAAGGGTATACAAAATATGCAATAGATGAGACAATTAAAATAGTAATTAAAGGGTCTCATCACACCCCTAAACCGATTCTCTTGAATGTCCCCATTTAATCATTCACTGGTTTATCTAATAGTTTCTTATGATTAGACTGTATTATGCTGTATAATCACTTGAAATGCACTTGGAGTGAGATGCCTTCTTTTTATTTAAGGATATATCCTACATTCCTTATGAATCTTTCCATTATCCTTTCCTTTTGTTCCTTCTCTAGTTCTCTGTTTCCAGACCAATGAGGAATTAAGTAGTGGAAAATTGGTGGATAATATCATATAGGGAACCAAGTGTTTCCACATCCAATTTCTATCTCGATATATGGATTGATCCTCTGGAGAGTTGGGATAATGTTTGGATAGGAATGTATTAACTTTCTTCTTCACTCTGGTGACATTTCTTCCCATCTCCTTCTGCATGCCTGTAGTATTTCAGCACCATTGAACTTAATGTGATGTCTGACCTCATCATGGACTTCTTCTCTCATCATGTATACCCTCTATTTTATTTTCTTCTCCTTTATACACTTACCATACTCTTCAATCATTTCCTTGGCATTTCCTACCTCTACTTTGATCATTAGTGGTTTTTATTTGAAGATCCGTCTATACTCCATTTTTCCCCCTAGATAACTCATTGTTGAAGTAAGAACACAATGCCCAAAATTTTACTCTTTTGATCCTTTTTGCGTACAATCAGAGACTAAAACATATAAGGGTGATGGGTGTAGGAGGAATACTTGTTTTTTGGTGATGGGTAGAAGGTGGAATGTGCATGTGTAGACTTCTGATCTCAGTTGATTGTGTGAACTCCTTTTTTTCTGGGAAGGACTACCTTGTAATAGAAAATATGACCACAAGAGAGTTAAACAATATATGTCAATGGACTACTTAGTGTATGATAGATCAAGGAAATGTGATACTTCCTAGAGGGCTGTCAATCTAATGTTTTATAAATTAATATCTAATAACTAATACATGTAAATAAAGGAATCTAGTGCTAGTGTTTTGATTTGGGTGCCTCAGATTACTATCAACGTCGATCCAATTAAATAATAAAACTATGCAGGTAAAAAGGTCTTCGGGTCAGGTCACGGGTAGTTTAGGTGGTCTGCGAGTCACATAAAAGGTCTATGTGGGGCTGGGTAAGGTATTTTGGGTTGTTTGGGAAAGTAGGTAGGTTAACAGTCTACACTGTGTTAGTAGACATAGAGACCGATGCTGGTCTATCTGACTAATGTCATTTCAGATGAGATCAATTCCAGTTAAGTATGACTAGTATTGATCACTGTAGAGGTGACAGAGGTTTAGGTAGATGGTGTTTGGGTTCTACTCTATCTAAGAATAGAGAGTTGGAAGGGTGTTGGTGAGGTGCAGAGGAGGGGTAGGTCTAAGATATGTATTTTGGGTTTTGGGGAGGTTTTGGGTGTATTAGGGTAGAGTTGTGGGGAGCTGAGAGACAACAGGGTAAACGAGGGAAGTTAGGTATTAACCGAACAAGGTCATAGGGGACCAGTGATGGTCACTGTGGTTAGACCAAATTTTGAAAATGGAGTTTAGGGTGCTGTCTATGTTTGGACAGAGAGTTATGAAAGAGAGGAATGGGATGAAAAGGTCTTATAGAGGGATGTGGGTTGAGTAGGTAGGGTTTTGGGAGGATAGGTGATGATTAAGGAGTAGGGGAGAGGTTGGCTCTTGGGAGAGGAAAATGAAGAAACAAACACAAAGACATCAGTGAAGAGTGAAATGATCTACTTACCTAGAGTCCAATGCTTGTAGAGCTTTGAGAAGCTGATGAAGATAAGTGATGAGTGTTGGTAAATGTTGGGAGGAGGTTGGAGAGATCCTGTTTGAGCTTTGTTTTGGCTTTAGGTCCCTTCAGTGGTTGATCTCACAAATGTTCTTGTGAATGCTTCCACCTCTTATCTCTCATCTTGGAGTTAGGATGGCTCTACCATGTTCTAATGAATTTCCAACCAACCACAAAATGAAAAAAAACCAACCAAATGATAACCAAACAACCAACCATTTGGAAAGTACTCGAACTAAGCATTTACAGGTGACCAACGCCGGTTCCACCTGACTGACATCAGTCAGACTATGATTAACAGTGGTTATGTCAGGTTTTTTTTTTCAAAAGTGGGGAATATGCCTTCCCCACTTGATTTTTAGTGGTGGAGCACATGCGTCCTCCACCCTTAGAATGAGGAATATGACAAATAGAGGTCCTATGAGTGGGGTGGCCACTATTAAGGCTTCTAGAAGGGTTTGGGCTAGTTATAGGCAAGGTGAGGAAGTGGAATGGTGAGGTGGAGAGGAAAGTGGGGTAGTGGAAGGGTGATGTGGAGGGGAAAGTGGGGTGATGGAATGGTAAGGTGGTTGGGTGAGGTGGCTAGGCCAGTGGCAAGGTGAGGTGGCCTGATGAGTGGGTAAAATGGGGGATTTAATTAATTGATTTTAATTATTTCTTTGTTTGTGTGATTTGAGGGTCATCATGCTCTATGAAAGGGGTTGTGGGTGATTAAATTAGGGTTAAATCAATCATCTATGTATAATTTGGTTGTTTGGTCATTTTTGAGGAGAATAATAATATGTGACGTGTTTTTGGTGTTTACATTTTGCCCCCTTTTGTTGGGCAACCTATATTGGTAGGCGTCGTGACAAAAATGAAGGTTGGTTTTTACCCCATGTGAATTTAGGGTGAGAAGGTGGATGTTGGGTGCCCCAAATAGTGGCATGAGTGATCCTCCCCTCAAATTAGGAACCAATGATGAAGAATAGAGATTCGGTCAGTGATTTGATAAAGTAGGGTGAGAAGTGAGGGATTTATGGTTGTGGGTATGGTAAGTGTAGAGGTTAGGGTAGGGTGGATAGGTAGAGCTTTCAAATGATGCACACGTTGTGAAATGTAATGAGATACAAGGGTTTACCCAACATAACAAATTTACATTAGCTAAGGTCGTAAGGGTCATCCAAACAAGGGTTGTTGAGGTCCGGTATCCCGGTAAAGGATACGGTTTGGAAAATTGGTGAGGTAAGATGTAGGAACACATAGGTGTTGGTCCAGTATAACCAAAGGTCAAAATGTCAAGGTTTTTTTGGACAAGGGTCACGACCATAGGCAAGGTAAGGCCGTTAGGCTGAGAAAAATAGGTACCATCATCGTAAGATGCAATGAATGGGGACATTGGAATATCCACATAATCAATGGTTAGTTGTGGGTAGGGTAGTGTCAATCAAGTTTACATACATGTAGAGATCGTGACACAATATTAGGGTTAAGATCTTTCAAACTCTACATCGTCTAAGGTCGATTGAGTTATCCAAACAAGGGTTGTTGAGGTCTAGTATCCATGGTAAAGGATATGGTCTAGGCACTCAACAAGGTAAGATGTAGGAACGTGTAGGTGTGGTTTCAGTACATCCAAAAGGTCAAGGTTTGTTTGAGTAAGGGTCACAGCTAGAAGAAGGGTAAGGTTGGTAGGCTAACAATGTTGTAACAACATCGCAAAGTAGAGTGAGTGTGTAAGGTCGATGGTCATACCAAGGGGGTCAGGTGTGGGTAAAAATGTTTGGCATAGGTAAGGCCAAGAGAGGGGTAAAAGTATGACCCAAGTGATGGTGGTGGTGGGTGATAAATGATGAGGTCAGGAGGATGATGTGGAGGGTCAGGGTGAGATTTGGGTGAGGTGAAAAAGGTTGTGGGTAGGTAGATAGGGTGCAATGGGGAGCAATGGGAATTACATGGGTAACCGAAACTAGTCAAGGTCAATCGATGCTGGTCAAGGTATACTAACCATGGTTTGCTATAGCACAGGACCAATGTCGGTCAAGGTAAAAATGACTTTGGGTAGGTTGGGGTGTGGTTAAAAAAGGAAATTTTCATTTTTTATGGAATCATTTGTTATTGGAAAATATAGAAAATGACAGGAGAGATAGAAAAATGTAGAAAGTGACCGAGCGAGATAGAGAGCTTATTTGGAGAGCCTTATATTGGGGGATTGTTAATCGATAGGTGGGTCCATGAGATCTAGTTGATCAATTTGGTTGGTTGGTGGTGAGTGTTTTGGTTGGTAATGGCAGAGGTAGGAGAGGGATTAAGTGGACCACCGGTGTAGCGGCCCGACGTGCCACCACGAAGAGGGTGGCGGGATGAGGTAATATTTGATCCTATTCCTTGTTTTGGTAGGTAGACTGGGGTATAGAGGTCGGGGGAGGAAAATGGGTTTTGGGGGGAAAAAGTAATTTGAATGTGGGAAGAAAAATTGGGAAAAATAGGAATAGAGAAGGGTGTGGTTAGTTAATGGAGGGGTGGGAAGGTGTTGAGGGTGTGTACAGGTGGTTGCATTATATGTGCATGTTATAGGTTTACATGGATAGTTATCAACTACACAGGCACAAATTGTGGCCCTATAGGACCAAATATAGGCATAGGGACCAAGTCTGATGGCCATACTACAAACATAGGGGTGGGGTCCTAGTTTATAGGCAAGGTTGGAATAGGGACCCATTGGATAGGTACAGGGTCAGAGGCCAATGGTGCCACTGTAGACAGTACCCATAACTAGATTGAGGGATGCCCGAGGTGAGGCGAGGTATCACTAGGATCTTTTGATGGATGCAAAGATAGATTTCCTATCCTACGGAGAGTACAAGGCATAATAGGCCTCGATTGAGAGGACCAAGTCACGCACCCACAGTGTGGAGAGAAAAGGGGGCCATTGAGCCCCAAGATAGGGTCAGGGTGAGGCCACGAGTTTATGGAGGCCAGCCACATGTGAGGTACCAGCAAAGACTTGACAAGGACCTATGGTGGAAGGTGAGATGTTAGCGGGACACCACACAGGAGCTAAGGAGGAGGAGATAGGTGAGATAAATATGGAGGATATCCAGTGGGGTGACGCCTGATAGTTGTACGTCCCTCCAATTTTTTGTAGTTATGGATTTATGACATATATCATCTTGTGTGCTGAAGAGAGTGAGGATGTATACGTGAGTTTTTGTTATTTTTGATCATATACCAGCATGTGTGGTGAAGATGGTGAGGCTTTATATGAGAGTTTTTGAGAGATGCATATTATTTGGTATTAGTGTATATTGTATGGATACAAAGATGTTTTTGATGAGAGGGATGATTTGATGATGATGTACTTGTGTTGGTAGAATTTGATTGTTATGTGTAGATGGATGGAAAATATGGTTGAGTTAGGTTGGTATTAGGCATGGTGGAATCAGGTTGGTATTAGGCATGATGGAATTTGGTCATAGGCATGGTGGAGCTAGGTTGGTGTTAGGCATGATAGATTCAGGTCATAGTTATGGTTGAGTCGGGTTGGTATTAGGAACGGTGGAGTCAGGTTTATGTTGTTGAATTAATTTCTCAGGTATTTGATATGATTGGAAAGAAATGATGATGTATGTATATGTATTGTATGGTATGGATTATGTTGGTATGATTGTAGGTGATGTATGATTGTGGTAAATGTGATGAAATGAATTAATTTCCAATTGTTTGCTAATAAAAGGGAAACTAACGATAATAGAATGTGATTGTAACATGTAGCCAATGGTAAGCGGATGTGGATGAGATAAGGTGAGGAAGGGGATGATGATTTTTGAGCTAACCTCCAAGGGACCCATGCCCTCAGAGTGCTACCTACATAGCCCTGATGAAAAAGGGACCTCAGACCGATGTAGTTCTATCATAAGCTAGGGAGAACTGAAATAGGTATAGAGAAGGGTCGGTAGGTTTGAGGTAGGTTGATTTCATGGTTATGTAGGTAAGGGTAAATAGGTGAGGTAGAGTTTGGGTCAATGGTATGGTTGAGTAGGTAAGGGTGATGGGTATAGGTAAGGTCAATGAGTGGGGTGGGTAGAGGTGTGGTTGACTTTGGGTCAATGGGTAACATGGGTAAATAGGTGAGCGTTAGGGATTAGGTCTAAGGTATAGGCATGGTTGATATGGATCAAAGTTATGTGTAAATGGGTAGATAGGTGTGGATCATGGGTAAGGGTAGATAGGATTAGATAATTAGGTCATAGGTATGGGTACATGTTTGTAAGGTGATTTAGTTTAGGTCAGTTGTAAAATGGAGATTAGTAAGTCTAGGTAGGTGTTAGTGAGAGGTGGGCAGGGGTAATTCAAAATCTTTGTTTGAGTTGAAGAATGTCAATAGTTCAGAAAGCAGGTAACTATAAAGGGTTGATGATACATCCAGATTGGGAAGGACTATTGATGCTCAAGCCAAGGGTGGGTGCGATGAACCTCAAGCCACTAAAAGCCCTTGCAGGTTGGACTGTTCCAAAGGTGAAGAAATGTGTAGGATCATAATATATCGTATCGGTGACATCATCCCATGGCGGGTAGAAAAATTAGGATAAATAGGGAGCATATGGTGAAGTTTTGGAAAAATGGAGGAGGATAACGTACCTCTTGTACAAGATGTTTGAAAACCTAGATAGATGAGTCCATAGAAAAAAGGGTGTGTTGATCAATGCGGGAAGCTTCGGAATGGGACTGGTCCTTTTTTTTCGGACTATGTAGAGTATGGACAACGCAGTATAGGTGTCCTTCAAGGCAAAAATCTATTTATAACAACTAGATATAAATGATAGATGTCCTTTAGAGGGATTCATCTTTATGATTGAAAGTTTGAATCAAGGAGTATTATCCCAATTTTGATAAGTGAATTTTTTTGTACCAATTAAGCCATAGACATGGCTGTAGAGGAAAATGAACAACATGGGTGAAGAGGTGGAGTGGAGGTGGAAGTGGAGTTACTTTTTTTGAGGGATATATGGAGTGGTAGACAACCATGGTATTCCGTCTATAAGGGGACATAAAGTATCCATGAGAATCATGTCATGAGTAGAGTCATGGTACTCATATTAAAGAAAAGGTTGAAAAAGTGATAGACAGTCACATGATTGTATGTTTAAACATGGGTATGTGAGGTGGTGACAAAAGGAGTAGGTGCTCAGGGGACGCACTGATAATATTCAACGGGTGGCAGAGCACTTTGTTCAAAAATAAAAATATCAAAGATGTAAAATGTTAAGGGGATCTGTTTCAGGTTTACTGTCGAGTGAGGATACATGATAAGCACCTAATCTATAGGTATGGGTAATGATATGGGGTCTAAACCAATTAGGAGAAAATTTACCCTGTAGGTGTTTCTAATCTTTAGTGATGTGTTTATTTTCCTTCAAAAAGAGATCTACAACTTTGAAGGTTCGGGGGTTGACACATTTTTCATAAGCACGTTCGATGCTTTTTTGGTATATTAGAAGGTGATCGAGAGCATGAAGATGTATTTTTTCTAACAAGTAGAGTTTTTCCAAACAATCTTGGTAAAAGTCATTGTTGGTAAGCATATATTTGAGAAATATGCTGAGAGATGGGATATAGACTTCGAGAGGCAAGACAACCTTAGTACCATAGACCAGAGAGAAAGGTGTAGTAACAGTCGATGTGTGGATACTAGTACGGTATACCCATAGGGTGAAAGTAATGTGCATATGCTAATCCTTCCTAGTATCATCGACCACTTTCATGATGATTTTGTTCAGGGTTTTATTGGTTGATTCAGCTTGGCCATTTGTTTGAGGGTATTAGGGTGAATAAAAACTAAGTTAGATACTAAAGGCATCACAAAGTTTCTAGAGGGTTTTGTTTTTGAACTGTTTGCCATTATAAGTGATCAGGTGATGAGGAACACCAAAGTGAAAAATAATGTGATGGTTGATGAACTCACAAATTTTCTCAGCTTTTGTTGAGACAAGTGGAATGGCTTCTACCCATTTGGTGCAGTATTCAATAGCGGTAATGATCCACTGGTTACATTGGGAAGAATGAGGGTTAATCTCACCAATGAGGTTGAGACCCCATTGAGAAATGGGATAGAGGTCTCGTGCAACTTGTAAGACATGCTTAGGGGTGTGATGAAGGTCTGAGTATTGTTGAAATATCACGCATCATTTGACGTAGTCACAACAATCGATGTTGAGGGTAGGCTAGTAATAGCTGAGGTGAATGATACATTTAGCGATAGCTAGGCCATTGATGTGACCCCCACTAATGACATCTTGAATTTCTTTGATGGTATAGAGTTTTTAAGAGCTAGTGAGGCATCAGAGTAAGATACCATCGAATCTGTGCTTATAGAGGAGACCTCCCATGATGACGTACTGGGAGAATTTTTAGAGGAAATCTCATCGACCATTGTGGGTAAGATCTGGAGGAAGAATAGAAAGAGAAAGGTAGTCAGAGTATTGTTAGTACCAGAGGTCTGATGGGTCAATGGTAGGTTTCTCAATGAGGTTAACAACGTGTGAGAGTTAAGAAGGTGATTGCAACCTTCTTACAACAACAAATATTTGTGAATTGGTAGATGATGAGGGTATTAATGAGGTGAGACAAGCCATGGTATCTGTAAACTTGTTCATAGAGTGGGGGATGGTTTGTAGGTTATAGTGGATGAAGGTGGTTAACAAGAGGTTTACATGATGTTTATATTATTATAACTCCTCGTCACAACATTGGTATAATCCATTGACCTAGTTTACCACCAATTGAGAATTACCAAAGATATTAATGGATTTTAAATCTAAGGTTCGGGCAGTTTGGAGACCTAAAACGAGTGCTTTGTATTCGGCGATGTTGTTGGTACGCTCAAAGTTAAGTTTGAAAGAGAGTGGTATGGGTTCACTATCATGTGGGATGAGGATGATTCCAGCTCCACCCCCATGTTGAAACTTAGATCTGTCAAATAATAAGGTCATTTGATAGTGGGAAGGCTCCTCGGAAGATTTCATCGAGGGAAAGGCTAGTGATGGATTCATCAGGGAATTCGAAGTTGGGTTGGTTATCAGAGAGTGGTGCTTCAGCTAATTGGTTAGTGATAGCTTGGCCTTTGATTGAATTTTGGTGGAGAAAGGTGATAACTAGATCAATGAGTAGCATGTGCCATTGAGAAATGTATTGGTTTTCGAATGGTTTAGCGTACTTATAATGCAAGGGGTCGGTGTTGGTTTTGATGAAGGTAGTATGGTTGAGTAGGTAGTGGCAAAGTTTGGTGGGCGCAAAGACTAGAGCAATGCACAACTTTTCTTCATGTGTATATATAGTTTCGTAATCCACAAGTGTATGACTTATGTAATAAACCACTTATTCCCTATGTTGGTCATCATGGTGAGAAAACATGGCTCCCAAGGAATTTTTAGTGGCAGAGAAATAGAGGTAGAATGGTTGGTCATCCTTAGGAGAGGTAAGCATGGGTGGCTGTAATATGTATGATTTCAAGGCTTCAAAATATTTTTGACATTCCACATTCTAATGGAAGGTGATATCCTTTTTAAGAAGGTGGTGGAAAGGTTTGCAGTGGTCTGAAAATTATGAAATGAAGTGATGGATAGATTGCAGTTTTCTCTGTAAGCTACATAGTTGGTGCAGGTTAGTGGGTAGAGGCATCTTGAGGATGGCCTTGATTTTGGCAAGGTTAACTTCAATTCCTTGTAAGGAAGCAATGAAGCCCAAGAGCTTACCTGATAGGATGGTGAAGACAAACTTCTTAGGTTGAAGGCATACACAATATTGGATGAGGTAGCCAAAGATGATTTTAAGGATGAGTAAGTGGTCAGAATGAATTTTGGATTTTCCTAAAAGGTCATTGACATAATCTTCCAAGATATGATGCATGATGTCATGGAAGATATAGGTCATGGCTCGTTGGTAGGTGGAGCTTGCGTTCTTCAGTCCGAAAGGCATGATGCAATAGAAAAAGGTTCCCCAAGGGGCAATGAAGGTAGTTTTGTGTTCATCCTCAGGTGTGAGTAATATTTTATTATAACTTGAGAACCTATCCATGGGAGATAGCATCTCATGACCAGCGATGAGGTCAACCATTTTGTTGATGCTCGGTAAAGGAAAGTCATCTTTAGGACAAGCCAAGTTAAGGTCATGGAATTTGGTGTATATGGGGAGTCCCCCTATTTCTTTGGTAACGGGAATGATGTTGGAGATCCACTGGGGGTAGTTGATAGGTAAGAAGAAGGATAAAAAGAGGAGGCACTGGAGCTGTTCTTTGATGAGAAGGGCAATGCGTGGGTGCACTTTGCAAAAAAAAATTTATGATAGGTTTGGCATTAGGTAAGGTGATGATATTATGGAACATGATGTTGGGGTCAATACCAGGTATATCAACATACAACCAAACAAAAGAATTGCTATGGTCATGATGGAAAGAAGTGTAGGATTTTTTATTAGTGGAGTCCAAATATTGCCATATCTTTCGAATGCAAGGGTCATCTGATGTGTGGATGTTGATGTTGATGGTGGATTCATTCAGCATATTTTTTGTCTCAGAAGGTAGTGTGCGGTGGAGATAGGAGTCTTTTGCACCCAAATAAGTGAGGATGGAGTTGTCATTATGACACTGGATAATGTTGATAGAAGGGGCATCATCATCGATCATGTCAGGATAGAGGATGAGAAGAGAAGTAGGAATATCACCATCTTGTTGATAGGTGAGAGGTCCTAAGGAAATAGTGTTTATGGAAAAAAAGGTAGGAGGAATAGATTCTGGATCTATAGGCTCCATGGGTGATGTTGGTGAACTAGGCGAAGGGATGTGAGGCTAGGGTGCCTTTCTGATGAAGTTGACATGGGATTGTTTAAGAGAACACTAAAAAAATCCCACCCCACTACGGTATTTGTGTTTGCAAGTGGTGCAAGGGATGACACTGTGAAGGATTTTTTCATAAAGGCCAAAGACAAAAACCTTCCAGGTACATCGATGAAGGAAGGTAAGCGCAAAGCCCCATTTGGTTAATGAGGGAAGGGTGGCTATAAATCATAAGGTCTGGGTAGGTGGTTGAGGCATGTGGGTAGGAGTGTTGATGCCTCCATAGGTCAAATTGGTATGAAGGTGTGAGGGTCCATATGCGAGAACTTTTCCAATGTGTTGCTTATAATGGGGGTATTAGTGAAGGTTCCCATATTATTGTGTGGTAAGGAAGGTATTGATGTTGTAGAGATGGTAGTCCCCTAATGTGAGGAGTTGAAAAACACCTTCTAGTGGATGAGTATCTAGAATGTGGGTGACAAGAATGGATGTCTCCAAAGGGGTTTGAGATGAGGAGGTTGTGGGTTTAGGAACAATGGATGGTTCTCTGGGCATTGTTGTGGCAGTGATAATAGGTGATGTAGGGGTCAAAGGAGAAGCGATAGCGGAGGTGGGTATGGTGATAGGCATGAGAAAATCATTGGGTTTGTACAGCATGTTACATGTTTTAAATGGAGAAGGGTTAGCTTGAATGGTATAGTTATGTCCCTCATGTTCAAATTTGAGACAACGCTGTAAGTTGGATGGGAAACATCCCATGGAATGGATCTAGGGTTGGCCAAGTAACATATTATATTAGAACTCCCATTCTAGGACATAGAATAGTTCAGGGATGCTACAGGGAATAACATGAATATGCAAGATAACCGTCCCTAGGGTAGTGGTTACGGTATCATTGATAGAACGTAACATAATTGGATTGTTATGCATGTAATTGGTTAGAATGCACATTTGGTTAAATGCATGAGAGTAGATGATATTAATACTAGCTCCCCCATTGATCATAATACATTAGACATGTATATTATTGATATAGGTGGAAATGAATAAGGTAGGGTCAGGATCCTCTGTTTGGTGAGGTGTAATCTCGTCATCAGAGAAAGTTAGGGTAGCTACCTTAGATGAGGCAACAGGTGCCAAGGTAGGAGGCGAATAAATAAGGGAGGCCACATGACGAGGTGTGATGATAGATGTGACTGGTGTGGGGTCATTAGGTGGGACTTCAATGGATTGTAGGACCTTGATAAGAGCTTAGCAATGAGATTCATAGGTCTGTATGAGGTTATATAAGGACATTTTGAGAGGAGATTGGTGGAGTTGTTTAATCATGGCAAGGTGGGCTCTCCCATTTGAGATGGGGAAGATAATTCCTCAGATAGTGATTCTTGCTACGGGCACGGGTGTAATGTGAGGCATGTTTGAGGTAGTAGATTCATCTACCTGGCCTTTCCCCTTATCACATTGAGCCCAAGTTGTAATTCAAACCATCTTGATTTCAAATTTCGGTGGTGGGTAAGAGGGGTATGATGCTTGGGGTGATGATGGTTGAACTAGTAATGATAGAGAATGGGTTATTACAGTTGTAAGAGGATTGATATATTTGTCTAAAAGGTCATCCTTGGTGAAGATTTGTAGGAGAAGTGCTTTGAGATATTTGAAATTTTCCACATTGTGCCCTGGTGTGTGATGGTAATCACAGATCTGGGAATCATCAAACCATTTTGGTTTTGGTTTGAGTGGGTCATAAGGTCAAATGGGTGGTAAGGTGATGTGGGAGGAGGTTAGTAGGTTAGCTAAGATATTAGTATAAGCTCCTGCCATTGGGTCGCATTGTGAAAAAGGTATGGGTTTATGTGAAGAGCTCAGTGTTGATTTAGGAGTGGGTGCTAGTGGTCAAGCTAGGGGTGTTGTCTGGGTGGTTTAGGTGTGTTTAGGCTTGGGTTTAGGTTTGGGTCACACCTTGTTAGGTGTGTGTAATGAAGAGGGTCACACCAAAGGCGGGAGATGATGGGTTACTCAAGATAAGAGTGGTGATGCTATGGATGTAGGGGTGGGAGATAATAGCAGTAGTTGGTGTTGACGAGTAGGTAAGGGTAATTTTGTAGGATTTGGTAGAATGGGAGGTTATGGTAATTGGGGAGGTTGTCAAATTTTGGCTATATTGTGTGTATTTTATTTTGTCAATAGGGTCGATGGATGAGGGCCCAAGAGGGATGGTAGTGGCAAAGGAGACAATGAGGTAGTGGGCAATGCTAGTATCGGCATTCAGGATACTTGGTGCTTGGTTTAGGTAGGGGTGTAATTTTGGTGAGGGGTTGAGAGAGGGAAATCAAATCAATCTTGATTGATGGATGGGTAAAGCTTGGTGTTGGTCGTACCCCCAGGATACAAGAGATTGTTGATATTGGTGAAGGGTTAAGAAGTGAGGATGTAGATGACGATGGTATATGTATGGTTGAAGGTGATATGGGAGGAGTTGCTGCCACTTCTATGGGTAGGGAAGGTATAGATGTTTCCACCATTCTAGGGTAAATAGTGGGTGAGTCGGTAGGTGAAATTTTTAACTATGTTGAGACAGGTATTTGAAGACATTCCTGAAGTAGCAAATGGTCAACATACCTTGGGTGGTCCATTGAAAGGGGTGATGAAGAGATGAAAGGGATGAGGGTTGATTTGGTGGTGATCCTTGTGAATGGAATTAATATCTATGAAATACGGAAGTCCTCTATGTCTGATTCTATAGGAAGAAGAGATAAGAAGAAATGATTTAGTATTGTAGAGATGGTAGCGTCTCGGTTGCAATCAGAATGGGGTCTTCTTTGTGTTGAGGTGTGGGTAAGGGTGATGAAGTAGGGTCTTCCTTGGAGGAAGAGGGAGATATCACCAACTCCTTGGAAAGTATGGAAGCAAGTGTTAATGGTGATTCATCAAGTATTTGGCTAGGGGGGTTGATGGCATGGTCAAGCATGGTAGTTATAGTGTCTGAGGAAAGTGAATCAGTTTGCTCTAGGTTATCTTCTTCAAGTCATGGGGAAGAGGGTGAAGATGCAGGTGAGGATAAAGGAAATTGTTTGAGAAGTTCTTCTGTAGGTGTTACTAGGGTGTATGGTGTAAGTGTAATGGGCAAGGTATCAAAGATGGCATGAACTTCCCAGGTATTGTCATTATTGATCGAATAATTGTTGTTTTGGGAGGGGGGTGTATGATTAGGAAATGGATTTCGGAAGATATAGAGGTTTTGGTTTGTGTGAATTTTGGGGTTAGTCAAAACGAGATCTCCTCTATCTAACATTTCTTAGAAAATGGTTTTGAATGTGATGTAATTTTTGGTATTGTGCCTGTTTGTGTAGAATCACCGCACCCTTGGATGTTGATTAGATTTATAGGTTGATCACTCTAGCATCTAGTGTGATTGCACAACATTGAATCCTTTCTTTGAGTGTGGGACTTGTGAAAATGAGAAAGGAATCTCCAGAGAAGGCTGGTTCCTGCTTCCTAAACTACCTGCCACAAGCTATTCCAGTGCAGGCAAGATAATCTAATCCTAATCTAACCATGCCAAGGAGACAGAGAGAGAGAGAAAAGGGAAAAATAGCAAAAGCCTACACTAAAATGGTGATACACCAGAGAAGGAAAATGTTGAACATCTATAAAAACTGCCATGGAATAAAGAGAGGTGAGTGATGGGAAGAATGGACAGATGAATCACAGGCCGAAGGATAGATTTCACACAGAAAATGTCCCAGAACTCCATGAACATAGCTCCAAACCTGTAATGAACATTAGAACATGCACAAATACCTGCAATGAAGAGAGGCAAGAAGAGAACAAGCAAAAACGAGAAAGGATGGACAGATGCATCACAAAACACGTTTTTTGTTGCTCCAGAAGTTTGCACAGAACATCATTTCAATAGTAAAAGGAAAAAATGCCATTACAGAGCAGGGGAGGAGGTTCGAACTCCATTTTCAACCCTGGAGAAGAAAAGAAGGGAGGGCAGAGCTGAAAAGATGAACCACACTTTGAAAAATGAGCCAAATATGGCTTTATATAATGCATGGGTCGAGCGCAGGAGAGAGAAAACGTGAAAAAGTGCAAGAGCCATTCCTCATTGAATGCAGATGCATTAAAATAGCATGGGCATCCTTACAAACCCATCCCCTGAAATTTTTGACCATACTGAAGAAGAATGCGACCCATTCTGCATTAAAACTGGTTGTTGAAATGTCAGTTCTAGCCATTACCATGTGCCAGAGACGTTTCTTGATTTTATCTCTCCAAACTAAACCAAAATGCAAGTTTTACTTGGAAATCATGTAGAGAATTTCAGAAGCTTTCCATTGATATAAAGAACGTGAAAATCTGAGCTCTGGATCGAAATTTATGGCGATCTTAAGATTTAGTGCAAGAACAGGCCAAAATGGATTTTGAAATTTTTTCCCGCACTCTGCCACTTGGATGACACATGTATGGCTCTGATTCGTTCATGGGCTTATCCTCTGAAAATTCCTTTTGGGCCCACCCTTAATTTCTTGCCACTTGGACACATGGCACTATTTTATTGGCTCAGGCCTGAGGGGCGCACTTTGTCATTTTAAAATTTGGTATTTTTACTTTGGGAACATTTTCCCATTTCTCCCTCGCGCTCCGCCACTCAAGTGCCACATGGCACGATTTCATTGGACACGGGCCCTTCCTGACCATTTTCCCTTTTGTTTTTTGCTTTTGGAAAACTTTTTAAAATTTTCCCGCCGGGCCGATGAGGTGAGGACATGTGGTGAGATTTGATTCACTGGCGGCTCTTTCGGCTTTTCGCATCCCACGCGTCCCTCGCGTACCTTTGGCCTGGATGTCCCGAATGAAAAACTTCTTCTTCAGCCAATTCGGGTTTCCTTGTCCCTCTTTGTGGTCAAGACATGTGGTGAGATTCCATTGGCTCTTGGTTCTTTCGACTTTTCGCGTCCTCTGCGTAATTTTGGCCCAAATGTCCCGGACTGTCTGTCTCTTGTTTCGGCTGAACTAGCCGGTTCACGTCCTCCGCGTACTTTTGGCCCGGATGTCCCAAACCGTCTGGGACAAATATCTCCGAACCGCCCGAAATGGACTGACTTGTGCAAAACCGGCCGATCCGCGTCCTCCGCGTACTTTTGTCCCAACTGTCCCACAGACTGCCTGGACTAGAACTTAGCTGATTTTCTTGTTTTTCGGCCCCAAGCTTGGTATGATGAACCTCAGTTCAACCCAAACTGGTACAACCCGAGCCCTTTAGACCTGAAATCCCTCAAAACAATCCTGTAACATTATTTTTTGCATTTATTCCATTTTATCAACCTGTTGGGATTCGTTCTTGGATGGGAGAGTTAGAAAAAGGCCGAGGGGACCTCGAAAAACATGATTTTGGGATTTAAATCGATCTACCTGCTCGGGACTAAATAATCTGATGCATGTTATCAAAATTTACCCTCGAGGGGTGAATTTTGGATAACAGTTTTGGCGACTCAGCGGGGTCATCTGCCTACTGGATGAAGTTACCAGTTTCCTGAAGCATCCATTGGGCATGGAGTCATGAGTTGTAGCCTGCAAACTGATCTGAACTTTGAAAACCTCCTCTCTGAGCCACTTGGAAACCCATTGACATGGAGTTGTTCTCACCAAAATGCCACCGAAATGGACTGTGCAAGAGCAAAACCAGCACCACAAAAACTATGTACAGAACTAAAAATCATACATGCTCCAAATGGAACATGCAGAGTGTGCACAAGCACTTCTTCTACTGAAAGCAAACCTACCTACTCTACTCTAACTGCAAGCAAAGGCAAGCTAAACAAACCCTGCAACTGGTTGTGAGAAATAGCTTCCCTTTCTCAAAAGTGGCAGCCATGCAATTGATTTGGCAGCTGATCATGGCTGTTTGGATGAGTGGAAAATCAACAAGAAGCTGGTCTTCCACCCAAATCATCAAGGTATCAGCTGAAGGAAAATTCAATACCTCTTTTAGTTGCTCTGCATTTGGATTGAAGAGGTATGGACAGCTGATCCTTGGTACTTTGTAGCTCACCCTCATGCTCAGAAGCGAGCATGACTGGTTTTGGCTTCTCCTTTGGCTCCAATGAAGCCAAGTACCTGATTGGGCACGGTCTGATCCTTTGATATGCCCATTGCTCTGATTTTCAACTCCAGGAATGGAGTTCTTCTTGTAGACCTTCTTGAATGGATGGTGTGGAAGAAATGGTGAAATTCCTCTGTCCTTTCTCTTCCTCCAATGAAGAACATGAAAGATTAAAATCTTCCAATATTGGTTCCAAAGAGCTGCTATAAGATGCAGGCTGCTGCAAATGAATGTTCTCCTTCATGACAGCAGACTCAAGTGTTTGGAATGTGGATGATGAAAGAGAGAATGGTGGAAACTCAATCGGCTCTTCTCCATCAAAACAGTCCTCCAAATCAGACAGGTAAACTACCTCATTGCTGTCCTGCTGCAAATGCTCAACTTCCTCCCATGGTGTTCTCTTGATCTGTAACTTGACCACCATGGTTTCCTTCACTCCTCCAACATTGAGTTTGAGAGATCAAACTCCTTTTCAGTACTAGAACTTGAGAGAGGTGAAGTAGAAAGAAGAACTGAAGGTTCTTCTGTAGCCTGCTTTGTGCTCAAAGCCCTTGGATCTGTACTTTTCTCCTCCACAACTAGGATGTGCTCATCTTCTTTTGGATTTGGAGCGGCTTCTCCTTCACTTATTACTTGAAGGCAATCTTGCTCTTGATATAACTCTTCCTCCAGCATGAAGTTTTTTAAGTCAAACTCTTCAATCTGCTGCTCTAGAGGACAAGAAGCTTTCTTCCTTTATGGGATTGTGTAACTTGGTTTGAATCAGCATTCCCTTCAAATAGAGTGCCAACATGGACACTACTTCTGAGCAAACTGACTGTTTCTCTTCTTCTTTTTTCTCTTCTTCTGCTGCCACAAAATCAGTCCTGACCACCATTTGTTCAACCTTAGCCTCTTCTGTAGGTTTGACCATCAAGGGGATCTTTGTCAATCCCAAATTTGGCAGCCCAAACCTTCAAGTTGTCTGTCATTTCTTTTCTGTTGGGCTCCTCTTCTTGCTGTCCTTCATGGCCGATTTTTGCAATTTCTTCTTCCCCACATGGAATTGGGAATGCAAGAGGAGGGATGGGTTGTAACTCAATTGATTTGACAATTTTTTGTGGTGGTGGAGGTAGGTGAAACCTCTTGTTTCTTTGGAGGAGAGGGTATTTCTTTTAGCTCTTGTGGAGGGGATGACTGTTTAGAAGGGAAAAGGAAAGAAGAATTGAGGTGTGGTGGAAGACTGAGAGGTGGAGACATGGATTCAACATTTGGGACAGCAAATGGAGAGTTTGAAACTTGACACTGCTGAAATGAGAACAGATTGGGAAAGAGGAAAAAGAAAAGGCATGAGATGGTGTGCTTACCCATTGACAAGGTTGTTGAATACTCCTCTCATATGCCTCTATTCCTCGCGATCCATTGTGCAAGTTGGGGCAGCATTTCAATCATGAAGTCTAGCTTCTCTTGAGGGCTGTAAGTGTCTTGGAAAAGGGCCTTCCCATGGACAAGGAGTGCCTGCAACCAATCTTGAAAGCTCTTCATTTGTGCTTTGTTGCCCTGGACTGCACCATCTTTCCTCCATCTTTTGGATCTTCTCCAACAGACCAGCATCTTGCATCTGATTGTCTTCATTATATGCATACCCTTGCTCTTGGAAAGCTTCATAGCCAAACTAATTTAGGTATTTCTGCTCATATGGGTAGGCATACTGATTATGAATTTGATTCAAAATGCTGATTCTAGAGGATTTGTAAAACATGTTGGAGGTGGGACATTACTGTTGTTGTAAATGTGAATTCCATGATGGAAATGAAGTCATGATTGCACAACTTCATGGAATGGAAAAGAATGGAAGAGATGGAAAGAAAATGGATGGGAATGGAAATGAATGGAAAAGGTCTGCAACTTCAGAGAAATGGGTTGTTGATCAGATGGAGTCACCAGATGTGTTTGCAAGTGCCTCCAAAGGCTGAAATCTTCACAAGAACACATCAACCTGCATGAAATGAAGTGGAAGACCTCTAATCCCACTAGGCATCCCACCGGTGCATGCCAAAACTGAGACACTTAGATGAAAAAATCACAGTGTCACCCCTGTTGATGCAGATCAGATTTCTAGGTTGATGAAACTCAGGCGCATCTCAGTGTGATTGCACAACATTGAAACCTTTCTACCAAGTGTGGGACTTGCAAAATGAGATGAATCTCCAGAGAAGGCTGGTTCCTCTTCCTAAACTACCTGCCACAAGCTGCTCTAGTGTGGGAAAACTATCAAAACCTAATCTAACCTTCCAAGGAGATAAGGAGAGAGAGATAATGCAATAAAAACAGAGCCTACACTAAAGCGGTGATACACCATAAAAGGAAAATGATGATCACAAATATAACTTCCTGAAATGGAGAGAGGTGAGCAATGAAGAGGATGGACAAGATGCATCACGGAACAAAGATAGGGTTCACAAAGAACAAATTTCAAAACCCCTTAAACACAGCTCCCAAAACTTGCAATAGACACTAGAAATATACATGGTATACCCTGCAATGATGAGAGGCAAGAAGAGACAACAAAATAATCCAAGGATGGAGAAAATGCATCAGGAAACATATTTTATTTGTCCAGGAGTTTACACGGTACATCATTTATTGGAAAGAGGCAAGAAAATTCCATTACAAAGCAAAGGTAGGAGGTTTAAAATCCACATTCGACCCTAGGGAAGAAAGAGAGAGGGGAGTAGAGAGGAAAAATGATTAACAACCTTAAAAATGAGCCAAACTCTTACATTTATAGATGAAGCGAAGAGAGGAGAAGAAGAGAAAGGGGGAAAATCTGATTCAAAATATAAACCACCAGCCATCAATGCCCCTACAAATCAGCCTACAATCTGTCAAGTCTTGCTCTTCATGTTTGGTTGGCATGTTGCAGAAGGAAGAATGGCAGATCAAATCAAATCTGGGTAGTTGAACCAATCAGATCACACATTAATGGAGTGATAGAATCTTTCTCCTATTTTTCACCCACCAAAGTTTCTTGAAAATAATATTTTATGCTTCCATAGTGTAGAGGGGGTTGAGAACTTTCCAAAAATTATTCTCTTGCTCAAATCTGAGCTTCTAGTCGAAAGATATGGCCGTCTAAAAATTCTGCATCGACACTGTGCAAAAATGGTGAAAATGCAATCTTTGCAAAGAGGATCTGCGGGCCCGAAATTACAAACTATGTTTTTTGTGAAAAGTTGAAAAATAGAAAAACCTCCCGCAGCCCCGCAACCATGAAATTCAATTTTTCCCAAAACCTCTGCAGGCCCAATATTGAAATTGCACCTTTTGCGAAAAAAATTCAAAAAGTGAAAAAGTCTCCCTTAAGCCCGTGGCTCCATAACTTGGCAACCTTCCATTTGAAAAAGTCTTCACCAGGCCTTCCAGCCGGAAAATGTAAATTGTACCCTTTGCACAAAAAAGGCAAAAGTGTAAAAATCCTCCATACACCCACGCCTCCAAAACTTCACTTTTGGTGAAAAGATGCAGCAAGCTCGATAGTTTACTTTGGCAAAAAAACCTCTTCGCCCCTCGCAACTTCACAACTTTGCACTCAGCGAAAAAAAATCCTCCGTAGGCTCGCGGGCCCGCACTTTAAAATTGCACCATTTTGCAAAAAGTTGCAAAATTTTTAAAATTCCCCACACACCTGCTGGCTCGAATTTACATTTGGGTAAAATTTCCTCCGCTACCCCGCATATTCACTTATTCCCGTTGTTGCCATTCTGAAATCATCCCGGGCTTGCGGACCCACAATTTTAACTTGTACCTTTTGCAAAAAGTACAAAATGCGAACATATCTCTTGCCAACCCACAACTGTAATTTTCCCCTTTGGCAAAAAGTCTTGCCTAGGCCCACTGACCTGCTTTTGGCAAAAAATCCTTCCAAGGCCCACCGACCCATAACTTGCAAAATATGAGGAGTTAAAAGGACTTCTTTATATTTTTGGAAAGGGGAAGAAATTTCCTATCTGATGGAAATGCTTTCAAGGGACATTAAGTGCTTGAAATATATAAAAATTCATATTTAAGCAAAAATAGAGGGAGAATGGTGTTAGTAGACCAAAAAATAAGTGAGAGCTTATTTTGGTCAATAGGGTGAACTCAAGCAATGGGGTTCCTAGGAAAATTATACTATGGTCTTGGTGAAAATTTAAGAGAAAATAATATGTCATTCATGATATGGTTAAAACCAATAATTATGCTTGTTCATGGGGATGCTTTTGTAAAATAATCGCTAAAGGAAATTAGATATTAAATTATAAATTAAATTAAATAAATTAAATGGGGGTTAAGGGTGTACCCTAAACCGCCGACACTTGTGGGAAATTAAAAAATCAATAATAAGCACACTTAAAAAAGATTTTTTTCCAGGATTTTTGGTTGATTGAGTTTGAAATCAAGTTCCAAATATGGGGTACTACATATGGTATCAGAGCTCGGGTTACTACATCGGATGCTATGGGTGATTTTAACATTAAATTAATGATGATTACATCAATAAATGAAAATCATTTAAATGTTAACTTACACAAACTCATAACTTGTATTTTCCTTTTACACACAGGATGCCTGCACAAGCTATGAGACTTCATTCAGTCAGGGATTTGGGGCGTAGGTCCTCTACGCCTTGATCCATGTGCCCCTGATTTAGGGCCATAGATATTAGAGGTACTACAATAGATGATGTGGGTCTTGCAACAGTGTCTTCCTCCTAAGAAGAATCCAGGTCCTAAGAAGAGGATTGGTCATCCAGGAGAGGACACGCCACTAGACGAGGACACACACTTGGAACCGCTTCAACATGATACTTTGAGATTGTAGGATATGTATTGTAGCTCCTCCATTCACCTTGAGAGGGTGGCTTCTATTTTTCAAAGCCACTCTCATGGCATTGAGGGACCACTACATAGAGGAAGACCACATTATCTAGTTGATGGAATAGTTGGACATCAGTGTGAGGATCGAGACACAAACAACGTGATTAGGGATCTTCTTCTTCTTCAGTCACCCACTTAGAGTGGAACCTTGGATGGATTTGGGGCTAAGTCATGGCTCTCGAGCCTTGATTTTTTGTTTGGATTGCACTCATTATGAGAGTAATGTCGAGGCTAGATTTTTTATATACCTACTTCGTGACGCAGTAGAAATATGGTGGAGTAATGAAGAGTGAATGCTAAACTTGATGACAGATACAGTGACTTAGGATCTAGTTGAGGAGAATTTTAGAGCTTAATATATGTGTGATAATATTGTTCAGAAAAAAGGATCGAAGAGTTTCACAATATCCGATATGGTTCAGGCACAATGGCACATTATTAGATCCAATTTTTGGATTTGTTGTAGCATGTGGTTTATCTGCTAGATGATAAATTTCAAGTGAAAAGGTTCATTCGGGGAATGTATGAAGATATTTTTGGGTCCATGGGGATATTATCTCCTCTAACACTTGAGAAGGTCGTAGAGAAGGCCTACCTAGTTAAGGAGAATAGGAACAAGGCTCAAGAGCACAAAAATAGGAATAGGGGTAAGTTTAAGGAGAATATGTAATCATTTAAAGATCAGAGGTTAAAGGGTATGACACCACCACCTCGAGGAGGATCAAGACTCCATAGCCAATCTAGAGACCTCTGCCTCACACCCAAAAACATAATGGACATAAAACAACATAGGACTAAACAGACACATAATATATAGAGAGGTGGAGTTCAAGAAGGTTTTTGAGTGTGTAGAGACAAGAGATACGGAACCCAAAAGGTATATCCATCCCATATGCAACAGTCATCTAGGGTTAGACTATCATGGTCAATGCACAAGAGTAGTATACGAGGGACCCCTTCTCAGAGGGGGTTAGTGGGATATTTCATTTATGGGACCCCTGATGACTATGTGTGTATGTGTCTGCATAGCCTCAACACCTTCGATAGGAAGAGATCACTAGCCTAAGAGAAGATAGTGGTAGATGTGCGACGTGGTCATCTTGTCTACACAACATTAGATAAATGTTAGGCCACGGTTATCAAAATGACAGGTACTATTAGGGGTATTTCTGTCTCAGTTCTTTTTTCTTTAGGAGCATCAGATTAATTTATATCACCATCTATAGTGGACTAATGTGAGCTAGTGGTGGCTACGCAACCAAATAGTTTCTAGGTGTAGTTGGCCTTCAGGTCCAAACTCGTAGTGGATACATTCATTGAGATTTGTATACTCAATTTGAGAGTATTCTCCACTACCTTCGACCTTTGAGTATT
The DNA here is from genome assembly GCA_019776745.2 of Taxus chinensis. Classification (NCBI taxonomy): domain Eukaryota; kingdom Viridiplantae; phylum Streptophyta; class Pinopsida; order Cupressales; family Taxaceae; genus Taxus; species Taxus chinensis. The sequence goes on from CM034157.1 coordinate 391,834,365, forward strand.
ACCTTTAGGATCCTACGAGGTTGTTCTATGTGTGGATTGGGTTGAGTCTCGTCACACCAAATTAGACTATAGGAGCAATATCATTGAGTGTCATGATGACCTTGGGAATTCAATTAGGATATCTCTAGGATGCGGAGGAATATTTCCTTACGTGTGATCTTGGCTAAGAAAATCAAGAATAGAATGCGCAAGGGTTTTATGTTGTTTACGATTACAATCATTGATCGAATAGAGAGTACTCTAGAGCATTCACCCCTTAATGAGCATGCAGTATTGAGAGAGTTTCTAGATGTGTTTCTGATCCATCTTCATGGGTTACCAACCCATTAAGAGGTGGATTTCACTAGAGACCTAATAACAAGAGCAATGCAAGTTTCTAGGGTACCTTATCAGATGAAAACTCCATAGCTTCATGAGCTCAATATTTAGCTAGAGGAGTTGGAAGAAGGGCCTTATTCACCCTAGTGTGTCTCCATGGGGGGCACTAGTTATTTTTGTGAAGAATAAAGATGGTTCTCTCAGGGTTTGTGTTGATTTCAGGAAGCTTAATAAGGTCACAATTAAGAATCATTATCCACTTCCAAGGATTGAAAATTTATTTGATCAGATAAGGGGAGCCACATTGTTCTCCAAGATTGATTTCAAGTCAAGATATCATAAGTTGCACATTGCAAATGTAGCTATTCACAAAATAACTTTCCACACTCAATATGGTCATTATGAGTTCATTGTTGTAACTTTTGGTTTAACTAATGCCCAGACTATTTTCACGAGCCTCATGAATGGGGTTTTCAGGACCTTTTTTGACCATTTTGTATTTATGCTTCTAGGAGGAACACGAAGAATATTTGAGACAGGTACATCAGGTTTTGACAGTTTAGAAGCTTTTTGGGAACCTAGAGAACTGCAGTTTCTTTCAGTCAGATATTTAGTACTTAGGTCACATCATTTTAGGTGAGGGTATCTTAGTATATCCTGTTGGTTCTCAATTTAATATCACCTTATTTGTTCAAAAAAATTCTCATTCCACTTGGTTTGAAGTATTTTATGTCTCCCTGTATGGATGTGTGAAAAGTTTCTCCTTCATTTGTATGCCGTTGTTAGTCCTTTTTGTTAGGAAATATATCTTAGTGCTCCATTTGTATGTATGGGTGAATAATAATTACATGTGTAATTATTATTATGGTAAATTAGTGAAAGTACATTTACTATGTAAATGTAAATAGTAAATGTAAAATGTGGTTAGTATGTGGTAAGTTAGTAAGTTAGAATAATATAATAATTAGTATTGTTTTATTATTATATTGGTGAGAGGTTGAAATCATACGGGTGTATGGTTGTACATGCATACAAAGGTTGTTGTGAGGATTGTTATTATACATCTCCTATATAATGGAGTGTAATGAAATAGTGAATCAATAAAAAATGAGTGTGAGAATAATATAGTGTTGCTGATTTTAATTATTTTCTGTGTAGCTATTTCATGTATTGGAACAAGGATTCTGGTGTTGAAACCTCGCGAAGTTTGCATTGCCCATATTAACAATAATAGGTAGATTGGGGTCCATAGGTGATGACACAGAAGGAGGTGACAAACTAGGTGGAAGCAACTGAAGAATAACATGAAACACAAGTGCATTTTCTTTGTTTTGAGTCAACACCATGTGAACGAATGTATATCAGGTGATGCTGTATCCTACGGATGACACATAAAGTAGCAAGAATGAAAAGAACAAGTATTTTTAGGTGGATTGGGTCAATGTACCAGTTAAGATTTAGCATAGGCTGACTGACGCTGGTTAGGGTTGATCGATGCCTGTTAAGGGGTAACCATTGCCGATTACTGTGAGACAAGAATAGTTTTTACCAAACTGAGGCATAAGAGTGGTGATGATCAGGTGGGAAAGTTCAGTTATGGTTGTTAAGTTGGACATAGAGAGTACATAGACTGATAGGAACTTTGACAACAAAGAAACTAAAATAGGTGTCCTTTGGATAAGTTAACCCAAAATAATGGAAACTAATTCCAGTTGGGTATGACCGATGATGGTGAGGAGTAAACTGATTCCAATCACTATGAATATTGAAAAACTATATAAAATGGATTGTTGTGAATTTAAATCAGAAAAATAATCAACCTAGAGGCCAAGGGATTATACAATGAAGCCTTGTCACTCTCAGAAGAATTCGGAATACTCCAACTGTGATGGGGGAGTGTGAAATGTGAAATAAAGAAAAATGAAGAAACATATTGTCACACCTCAAAACACGCATCAATCAAACGCTGAAAACACATTATCCAACATGTGATTTTTAATGTGTTGAGATTATGCTATTTAGAAGGACTGACTCATGAACTTTAGAATAAATTTTTTAGTGAGGAAGGTTTCGTATGAAGAAGGAGATCTAAAAGGATAGGTTTTAGGTTATGTTATGGCAGGGGTGGGCTGTCCTCTGAGGTAATGACTAGACAAAAGTAATCAACTAAATTCCCATTGTCAATCTACTAATCGTGTCATCATTAACAACTTCTTCTGGGTAATATGTTGTTTAAGAAGATGTGTTTTTTTCAATTTTTGTGTATTTTGGTAGAGAGAGAAGGTGATTTCTATTATTCTTTTACGTCAACCATCAGCTAGGCATGACTTCCAGCATATAAGTTACCCTCAGTTTTACTGTTCTCTAAATGCAACATACAAGAAATGTGATGCAATTGTTTTAAACCCAAATCAAAGTGTGATGTTCAATGTCACAAATGATGAATAGGAGAAGAGATGCTCTTTCATTAATGGAGTAATAATGAAAGAAAAGAATTGTTCTTTTTATAGCAGCAAAACATGATTATTTTGAGACAATAGAAAGAGAAGAAGATTCCAGAGGAGATTAATGTAGAAGCATTTTAAAAGGGAAATAAACATACGACTTTTACCTAGGACTGCATAAAATGCAAGGAACCCCAGATGGCTCCCATCGGGTGTGCCAAAATGTTTCATCCTCTTTCACTAAAAAAATTGTTTTCCATTTGGGACCACCAGGTGATTTTGCACAAACTGATCTTCCCTAAGAAATGTTTGGGTCTTGTGAATAATATCAAGATTCCATCATGTAGATATATTTTTTTACCCTTTACTCCTTATGAAGCTCTGATAATAATCTTCTGAAGCACATGCACATTTTTATATTGTCTACTTCTTACACCTTAGAAAATCGTAGTTGCATAGTACACGTTCCTAAACCTGCTTAAACGTATCCTAGATATTCCTAAGTGCGATATTTTCTAGAGGGCTCCTTAATAACACTTCTTAATGAATTTAAGCCTTCACATCTACCAAGGAGGATGTACACATGTCCTGCAAAGGCTAAAAAATATCCTTTCTAGGCCTGTTGAAGAATTCTTCTTTAGAAGCACTACACTAAATGAAATTAGTCATCCATTTTTTATATTTCTAACACTAAGAAAAGTATATACAAGGTCATATCGGGACTAGGTCAAGGGTCAATATAGGTGGTCTGCAGAGGGGGGACATATTAAGGTCTTGAGAGAGGGCTGGGTAAGGGTATTCTTGGACAAAATTTGGGCAACTAGGTAGGTTATTGTTCTGCACATATGTTAGCAAACATAGAGATTTTTTCCTAGTTCATGACTAATCACATGTCGGTTGTGAAATGCGACCGATAAAGGTTTCTATGGGTGACCGGTACTCTCCAGAAAATTCTCATGGAAGTACGAGCAGAGATTTCCTTATCGAGGGTGTTTCAAATTCCTTGTTTGTCTTCCTATCACAGTGATTTGGGATCCAGGGTGCTTGGTGATTGTGTCACCCACCCGCTTGAGGGGGCATTCCTTTACCATTAGGTACTCATTAGGTGCATTTGGAATTATTATTTGTTTTCCTCTTAGGGTAGAGTATACATGTGAATCTGATAGATAGCAGGGTGACCAAAGCCGGTTAGGGTTCATACCTAACCACAGTTAAAGAGGGGACCCGGTAGACACCCCACTATTACGTACTTGTTCTAGAGTGTGACTAATTGGGGATTTGGTGTATCTCTAGTGTATGGACAAAGAGTTATGATTGGTTAATTGGAATGGGATGAATCATAGGTCATGTACAGAGATTTGGGATTGAGTAGGCATGGTTTCCTGGGAGCACCACCTGATTATTTGATTTGATTAGGAGAGAGGTTGGCTCTTGGGAGAGATATATGAAGTTAATTAATTACATTGACACCATTGTAGGCTAAATTAAATCTACTTACTTAATAGGAAAATACACTGTAGAACATGTAGCACTGAGCAGCTGATGAAGAGACCAATGGTGACTCCACTGGTGAAGGCTGGGAGGTGGTTCCCTAGCTCCCACTTAAAATACACTTCCTAGCTTCAAGTATCTAAAAATGAGTTGATCTCACAATTGATTCTTACGTACAACCACCTCCCACATCTAGTAACTTCTCATCCTAGAGTTCTAAATGTCTACTACCGTGTTGTAAACGAATTGCAACTGCACATGCCAAGTCTACTTGTTATTCTACCAAATGAAAACCAACCCTTTGGAAAGAGATCAAACTGATCATTTATAGGCGACTGATGCCAGTACCACTTGACTGACATCGTTAGACCGTGACTGACACTGGTTATGTTAGGGGGGTTTTTTTTTCAAAATTGAGAAATATGCCTTCCCTACTTCCAATTTTGAGTGCACGGAGCACATGCATTCCTACAAATGCCCTTATAATGGGGGATATGACAAGAGGGGTCCTATGAGTGGGGTGGCCACTATTAGGGCTTCTCAGAAGGGTATGGGCTAGGTATAGGAAAGGTGAGGAAGTGGAATGGTGAGATGGAGGGGAAAGTGGGGTAGTGGAATGGTGATGTGGAGGGCCAAATGGGGTAATCGAATGGTGAGGTGGTTGGGTGATGTGGCTAGGCCGGTGGAAAGGTGAGGTGGCATGATGAGTGGGTAAAATAGGGGGTTTTAATGAATTTATTTTAATTAAATCTTTTTTTGTGTGATTTAAGGGTCATTATGGTGTACGAAAGGGGTTGCGGGTGATTAAATTAGGGTTAAATCAATCACTTGTGTAGAATGTGGTTGTTTGGTCATACCAAAATTGGAGGAGAATCATGATATATGCATCTCTCGAAGGTTGTTAATGTTAGAATTTGAGGATTCTAATAAATATGGATTTAATCAACTTACATATTACATAATGTTATAATAAATATTTAAATAAAGATTACATCATAACATAAGTAAATAAATAAATACTTACAGGAAATAAATAACACAGGTGACACAATATTTATAGTGGAAAACCCCAATAGGGTAAAAACCACTTTGAAAATAACCTTTTACTTCAGAGAACTTATTTTACATCCAGTAAGATCACCTCCTTCTTTGAAACCCTATTTACCAAGGGTAAAACCAAATCACTTGATTTGCACACCTTTGATATATTTCCCAAATATATCAAATGAGGACCTAAAGTCCTTTTTATATAAGGTGATCGGGTATGTCTCCTGACCCACCTTTTCAACCTAAAATGGTTAACACATACACCTAGGTTTATAATATTTAATATTAGAAATATAATCATTTCATGATATTAAATATTTAACCTAAAGTATATACCTAGGTTAGCATATTTAATAATAGAAATATAAATATTTTATATTATTAAATATTAACCTATATATTAGTGATGGACCCATATACATTAAGGGTTGGCCAGACCACTTAATCATTATGTTCCAACACTCCCCCTTAATGTTAAGTGGGATAACATAACATATGCCAATAGATTACCTACTCGTGGTACACTACAGGATTTACAATCCTTAAACCATAAAGGTTTTAGGCTAGCATATCGGTTGAAGGAATTATAACACCTTCATCATACTCAAATTACCTTTTGGTACAAAAGGATTTGGAATCCAAAAGATCATCCCATGATCAGTGGCTAAGTATGATTTGTGAGTTTTACATGTTCTCATAGGTTCTCATAAAAGGTTATTGAACCCAAGCATATAGGATCCTTTTACAACCAAGGACCTCCTTAACAATATGCTTGTACTAGATGTTTACCAGTAAACTCAATAGTCACTAAAGAGTTTACTGAAGACCGCCTTTAAGATCTTTCTACACTTCTTTCTAAAAAATAAGCCAAGGAGGTATACATGCCCGAAGGTCTTTTTACACTTTCCTGAAGGTCTTTTTTTTACACTTTCTCGAAGGTATTTTACATATGCCCGAAGGTATTTTTATACAAACCAAGTTCCATTAGGAGGTGACATTGTCATGCACACTCCCCCTCAATGGCAACTCTGAAAATCCAAGCTTTTCACAAAAGTGACAAAACTTTGCAGCACTCAGGGACTTTGTGAAGATGTCAACAACCTGCTCTTTAGTCAACATGAACTTGATATTTATCTCATCACTTTGCACCTTCTCATGGGTGAAGCGTATATGTATCTCAATGTTCTTCATCCTCTAATGTTGAACTAGATTCTTAATCAAGAGTAATACAAATCTGACCACCACATAGAAGAGAAATACTTCCTTTAGCTTCCATGTGTATCTCTACCAACAGTCATTGTAGCCACATGGCTTCTTTACTTCTTCCATTGTACTTCTCTGCCTCAGTAGAAGAAATGGAGACTGTTGATTGTATTTTTTGTTCCAAGTAATGGTTCCTACACCAAAAAACTTGAACACATATCCAGTATATTTTATAACACAACATCAATATGGTTAGAATCACAAAATTCATATAAGATAGCATTTTCATTCTTATTATAATGTAACCCATAATTGATTGTTCCTTTCAAATATCTAAAAATTCTTTTTCGCAAGATTCCAATGATCTCTAAAAAAGGTTCCTGCATAAACCTTGAAGTAATTCCTACTGTATAGGAAATATTTGATCTAGTTATAGTTAGATAAATCAAACTATCAACTAACAACGTATATAAAATAGGATCAACCTTTTTCATATGCAGATTTATGATCAATATTTATTCCAACTTCCATTGAAGTAGAAAATGGTTTACAATCAATCATAAGAAACTTTTTCAATACAATGGTTGCATATTGTGTTTTGAAAAATAACAATAGAATGAAATACAGTCATAAAAATAACATGATGTGAGAGACCTAACTCATTCATTTCAAAGTATTGCTTCAATTTCTCTTTAATCCTATGAATTAAATCAGAATTGTCATCAGACATAAGAAAATCATCAACATATATAATGATAATATGCGAGCCTTATTGCTTAATGAATATATCATTGTTAGAAGAACAATTAACAAAACCTAACAGTTTAAAGAAGGAAACAATTTTCACATACCAAGCTCTAAGAGCTTGTTTTAAACCATAAAAGGATTTCTCAACTTACAAACATAGTTTTCTTTACCAGTTTCTTCAAATCCTTTAGGTTGAAACATGTAAAGTTCTTCTTTTAAATACAATTCAAAAAAATATTTTTCTTATCCATTTGGTGGATTTCCCACCCAAATTAAGTGGAAATTGAAAATAAGGCCCTAACAGTACTCATTTTAGCTACATGAAATGTCTCAACATAATCAATACTAGGTTTCTGAGTGAAACCTCTAGCAAACAAGTCTAGATTTATGTTTGTTAATACTAGCATCAACATTATATTTTACTTTGTATATCCACCTAGACCCTATAATAATTCATGGCTCAGGTTCATACAAGGTAATTAATGCATGGTACATATGATGGATTCTAGTAATTTTCCTAAGGTTAATAGGATTTGAAATTTCTAACATATATTGAGACCAATTTAATTTATTGTCTAGGAAGATAATATTTTCAGAAACATCGATAGCATCAAAACATCATCATGACCATTTACTAAATCAGAATCAAAACCATCATTTAGAAGCATTTAATGAAGTAACTTCAAGAGAAGAAGACAACACATGTAAACCTTTCACTAGATTATATCTAGACATTTCATATAAGCTTTGATAATTAACATGTCATAACCTTTCATGCCATAGTTTTTAATTATTCAAACTTTAAGATATAAAACAAGATGCAGAAGAGAAATCATCAAAAATATATAGACCATTTCTTTGAATTCCTTCATCTATTATACTCTCATTATTATCCTTGATATACCAAGTATCCTTCATACATGGATTCTAGTTGTGTCCATACCACTTTCAGATGTTTGATATTACCAATGTGTAGAAGGTACTCATTGTTCACATTGTATAGAATCATAGAAAGAGACTCCTACATTCATTGCAAGAATGTATTCATGTTATCTATAGTTGCTTGATGACCGGTGAGAGCAACCTTAGATCTAAAAACAATCGTCCAGAGTTTCCTTTTCCATAAATTATGTTTTGACCCAAATGTTGTAGTTGGTTTCATTCAGGATTTGGGTTTTGTCAAGACAAAAATAGTTGGATGCCATTGTTTTCCTAAACTTGTAAAACACACCCCATTATAATATACAATGTACCATAAAGTTAGATACATATTTATCGATAATAAAAATATCACTTTTAATAGAATTAGATCTAAATTTTATAGATCTAAAGAAACTATTTGATCATAACTAATTTTGTCATTACAATGCATACTAATTAACCTCCCATGATCAAAATAATAACCCACAATATAAAGGGCTCTGCATTATACCCTGGATTTATATAAAAAATATTTTTGACCATATAGAAGTGAAGAAGAGACCCCTAAGAATGCATAACAACTTCAAATTTCTGAAAAAATTAATGTAGACAAAAATCCAGCCAACTTAAATTTGACGTCTAAATGACTGTCATAATGGCTTATTTTTTGGTCTGTCGTGATGGTCATTTGACCATCAATTTTAACACAGTGAAAGTTTCCTAAAACCTATGAGCTTAAATTTTACGTCTAAATGACTGTCATAGTGTCTTATGTTTAGTCTACCGTGATTGATCATTTGACTGTCAAATTTAATGAAGCCAAAATGTGTTGTGTATTTCTAGAATGTGAAATTCTAAAATTTCTTCTTCTGTATAATATTAGGGAGGTTATATTTTAACACATTATAATAACCTATTATAATTTATAATGTAAAAATATATATACTTTTTATAATGTAAAAAAATGTATATAATTTATAGAATGAAAATAAAAAACAACGTATAGTTCATAAAAATTATAAACTACAGTATATTGTTTTTATATTAAAAAACACATAACCCTTATTAAAGGGGTTTAAAGGACATAGAATAGGTTAAAAGAATTTTAACACATACAAGTCGATTTATGAGAGTATAGATTAATCTACATATTTTACAGAGGGGACAAGTAATTTCACCTGACCAATGAAATAAATTGAAATCCCTATTTTCATGAACCTTGTCTCCTCCCTTCATTTACTCTTAATTTTACCTTGCACAGGGATTTAAAACTATGGAAATTTTACAAAATATTTTATATAATTCAAGGGTTGCAAGATAAAAACTTTAAAACTTTTATTGGATATAACTACCAATATTTTAATAAATATTTACTTCATGTGGGCCACAATAAACTAGACTCTTTTTTTTTAATTCTCCATTTATACTTGAGAGTTCCACATTTATACCTAAGATATTATCTCATTTTATTTTCCACTCCCACTCTTATATAAAAGAAAACCTTTAAATAGGGTTTATTTATATAGTTTTTATAAACTATAATTGATATAAATAAATGGAGCCACCCCCTTACATGGATAATTTAAATGGTTAGGAGACACATGTTAGGTTTTATTTAATAAGTATTAAGATTTAAAAACTAATCCTTTCATGGCCAAGCAATAAACATAGGCCCCTTGCTGAAAAAAGTAAGCAATTAAGGTTTTTTATAAAACATATATAAACATAAATCTAATAAAGTTCGAGGCTATTTTAAGTGGTTTAAACTAACCATATATATAAAATATGATGTAAACTTAGGTTTGTATATGGATACAAATATATATCCAAAAAATATATATGCCTAGACTTACAAATATAAGTTAAGTTTAAATATGATTTAAACTTAGGCTTAGAATATGGTCTGATGAATCATCCCTTAATCTCATGTAATTTTAATATGGTTTAAGGCTTTTAATATATAGTTTTGTTTTCCAAAACTATATAAATTTTAATATAAACCTTATTCTATATTATATATATTTTTATTTAAAAATAATAATATAGTTTTCTGATTGCTGCGTATGCTGAGAAAATGAGAATTCAAGCTAGACCAATCCCATTTTGACCGGAATATCTGCGTTATGGGGCCTGAGAATTTGGGGACTCAAAATATTCAGAATTCATTATTGAAGGGGACTCACCTGGGAATAGGACATGGTAATTTCCTTAAACAGTGCTCATTCCAATAAATATCAAGGATTTTATCTCAGAGTCCATAAGTATTAGTTACCTAGAAAATGAGAAGGAACATAAGGATGCATGCGTGAGTACTTACCATGGGAGGGTAATAAATTGGCCATGGTTTATGGCTAAATGGCATTAATGTTAACCTACTGTTTGGGATAATGTTAATCAGCATCCCTGAGAATCTTGAAAAAGCATTCAGCGGATTTCTATATGAGGCTAATATCTTGAGCTGAGGGCACTGATTATTGAGGTATGGAGTAAGGATCAATAATACTCGCACATTTATGTTGACTTAAAGACCCTTATAGAGGATGCAAATCATTTAAAATAATCAAGATAGTGTGAAATATATGGGGAATTCCAAGTGGAGTTAATTGGATTTGAAAATAGCCTATGGCTACACGCGATTCTACTAAAAGATGGATACACTCCACAAAATGAAGACCAATGTCAATGTGATTGATAACAGGGATATTCCCACAGATCTTCTGACTTAGGCAGAAATGGTAGCCAACTGGCAAAAAGCATTGGCTCATTTCCAACATTGTGCGGATTACAATAGCAAGGAATTTTGTAGACTGGCTTCAGAGCTCACAAGAATTGCAAGAATTTCATGAGAGTTAAGCAAATGAGAGAAATGGGAGGAGTCCCGTGCCTTAGAATTGAACCCAGCGAGTGCGGACTGGAATGGAAGTAGAAATAAGGAGCTGTGGAGCCTACTCAAGCAAGGGTAGCATTACCAAATTTCATGGAGAATCGTATTCAGTGGGCATGATTAAAGTATTTGTAGTTATCCAATTCGTATTGAAGGATTGGAAGGATCGACTGTGGAGTATGGGGGCGTAAAGATCTTGAGTCCAAATAAATGAAGAACTTATTGCTAAAGCAACTTAATCTATTTAACCTGGAGATGGAGGCTACCATTTCTTTAACAAAAGAGTTGATAATAAATGCTGAGAGAGAATAAGTGTGGTTGCTGATAATGAGAAGCTGGATTTCAATAGAAAACTAAGTTACAACACAGATTGCGGGTGAGCTCGATCTCCTCCACCCTATGATGAGGTTACTCGTATGATGATCCAGTACATCTCCTTGGAAGGAAGATATGTCACTGTCCCTACTAAACACCTTATCTTTCTTAACTACTTCCGTATGCAAATCGCATGGTCTGCTTTCCCCATTATCTTGCTGAAATCCCTTGAGCGCTCCATTTTGGAGTTTCAGAAACATACCCGGCTAGTTCCTTTGCATCAAGGACTTATTTTCTTGCTGTACATAAATGCTATGCCTTCTAAATACCCTGGTCTCCCATCCTCTCCTAGCTCGGTTCCCCCTCTGTTGGGTTTTGCTGCTACTAGCCCTGTTTCTCCATTCTCTGCCCCCGCCACCACTGCTATCACCCCCCTGCCGGCCGTCCAAGATTCTTCTTCCATTCCCCTTACTACTTCTCCCACCCCCCACTTCACCTCCACCTCGAAATGACCGATTACCAGGGCTTCTAGAAAGCTTAACCTTGAGACTCTTACTGTGGGGAAGGGTCCACATGAAATTGAAATTGCACATGACCTCCTGAATATTAGCAGTGCCAGTCCTTAGGATGTGCATATGGAAATATCTTCAAAAAGGCTGGAAGCCTTAGAGGATGATATGAAATTGTTGAAGGATGAGGTTAAGAACTTGGCAAAAAAGAAAGGTAAGAGGAAGAAGGAAGGAGGTGGATATTGATAGCAGCCAGATTGAGGACATCTACAAGAAGCTGAACTCCTTAGACTCTCGTTTAGGGAAGGCCAAAAGTGATAGACATGATTACAACATGGCCATTCTTTAGGGCAATTGAGGAGTTCATTGAGCAACATGTTCAAAAGTGTCTCCAACCTCAACGGAGTTCCGGAAACACTTTGGGGTAATGACAAGGAGAGCAGTCAAAATGACCATTGAGCAGCTGGATAAGTTACAGACACTGCCCACATGACAACTTTGGGTATGTTCCATTCCTGGAAGAATATCAAGACCAACATTAGAAAAAGCTACCAAGAAGTAGTTGTAGTTGCTTTAGCTATTCTTGTATGTTGATTTATGTTATTTTTTTGTGGTCTCTTTTTTGCTATTTTTTGCAGTATTTTTGCTTGATTTGTCTTTTTTGGGTAATTTTTTGGCTACTTTGGGCTTCATTGTCACATTTGGATTCTGATCCTTTTCTCTCTGGTTTTCATTCCTATTTTGGCTCCTAGGCCATCTTTTGTACTCAAGGGTATAGTCCCTTTCAAAAAACTATTTTCCAATAATAAAAAAATAATAATATAGTTTTCAAATTATACAGGATATAGTTATAGATTAACTATAAACTATAGATTTTCAAATCGAATCCTTTTAGAGGGGACCAAAAAACACGGGTATGAATTTACCTTCTGAAATATTTAACTTGCAAAAAATTGAAATTATAGAAAACATGAAAATTATTTCATATAGTAATAAATCCTTTCTTTTTTGTATGTGATTTTCACGCAGGTAAATATTTGAAGCCCCTTTCACCTATGCACACATCAATCTCTAAACAAACATTAATTCCATATAACTTACAAAATATAAATGAAATTAAGAATCATATCATATTACATCTCCACCCCCCAAAAAATAGAGATTTAAAATTGAAAACCCCTAAAAAAATTACCGAGAGTTTAATTGCATAAATGTAATGCCAAAATAAATTGGGAAAAAAAGAGACTGGATACTTTTAAATACCCTTTGAGGTTGGTTGAAAAAACACATACAAATTAAATAAATAAAATACAAAACATTTGATCTTAAGTTATTTAATTTACCTTGCTCTTTTACCATGTTGAATTTGAATCTTAAATAGGATTTATCAACTTACAATACATAATGTTACAATAAATATTTAAATAAAGATTACATCATAACTTAAATAAAGAAATATTACAGGATATAGGTGTATTTATATGGAAAATCCCAATAGGGTAAAAACCACTTTGAAAATAAAGAACTTATTACATCTTAAATACTTTGAAAATTTACCAAAGGTAAAACTAAATCACTTGATTTGTACACCTTTGATATATTTCCCGAATATATTAAATGAGGACCTAAAGTTCTTTTTATATAAGGTGATCGGGTATGTCTCTCGACCCACCTTTTCAACCTAAAATGGTTGACACATACACTTAGGTTTATAATATTTAATATTAGAAATATTATCATTTCATGATATTAAATATTTAACCTGAAGTATTTACCTAGGTTAGCCTATTTAATAAAAGAAATATAAATATTTGATATTATTAAATATTAACCTATAAATTAGTGATGAACGCATATACATTAAGGGTTGGCCAAACCAATTAATCATTATGTTCCAACATCTACATGTACATCCCCAATGTAGATAATAGGTATCCAGTTTGTGTCATATTCTAAATCATAATTAAACATGTATAGTTCACAAAGAAGTAACTAGATCTGATGGGGCATTTTCAGATATATTCTTGAAAATGGCCTAGCTCCACTGATATCAAAGGGTATGTCATTATTAATACAATTGTATTTTAATTACAAAATGTTTTCCTGTAAGAATAAATTATAAATATTTGATGGTGGCCCAAATTCAAATATTTCATTTGTTCCGTAAATTGTAGCTTTTTGTTTCTTTTCAAGCCTTGCAATCTCATTGTCCTTGGCCCTTAATTGTCTATATTTTTCCTCCAGATCCTGTTGATATTTTAAGAATAACTCTTCCTTTTCCCTCTCCCACCTTCTTTGTATCTATTTATAATAATTTACAAACTTATACGCCTAATATTTTGAATTGGTTTGGGTTGCCGTATTTTTTACATTATGGCCTAGGAGGCTATCTAAAATCCTCTTGTATGACAATCTGTGGCTATAGGATGGATGGTGGAATTGGTGAAGATAGAGGTTCTGAGATCACATTAGCTATATCTATGGAAATTAGAGGACTCTATATGTGCATTATCTCAACAGAGTCATTAACTGGTTCTGATTCAATTTTTTGGACAATGTGTTCAATTTTATCTTCTATATCAAGTGGTAAAATTTCTTCAGTATCTATGGAATTGGTCTATGTGTCATGTAATGCTATTGTCTCTTCTTAAAGATGTTATTCATCCTCAATTTCTTTTCTTACTAAATCCTCTTCATGTTGTGCATGAACACCCTCTGTCTCATCAATATTGGTTACATTTCCAATTTCCTCAATTGACACTTCTTCATGTTGCATGTGGGTTTCCCCAGCATGAATGGCCTCTGTTTGAACCTAAATTGGTTCAGTAGGGCACTCATTAGTAGCTTGTTCACCTAACTCACTCTCCTTTTTATTTTCCACTTCCCTGGTACATTTCTCCATGACTATGTATTCCTTAGTGTCTATACAAACTTCCTTCTCAACTTCCATTAGAACAACTTCCTCCTTTTCTAATCCCTATTCATCACTATCCAAAAAAATTTGGATGTTTCTACTAGGCTTTGAGGTTCTGGTCTTTTTAGGATTAAGCCTATTTGACCTCCTAGATGGTTCAGATAATTTTCTCTAGGTTTTCTGTTTACCTTTGGAGGAAGAGAAATCTGATGTCGATATATTTAGCAATGCTTTGAAAACCAGAACCCTTTTAGGAGAGATGGGCCTAGGACCTTGTTTTGGGGATGGAGGTTTATCATGGATGGTTGTTTTTTCAGGTATGGAAGCTTCTAAAGGAATGGGGATTTCTGTAGGAGTATAGTTTTCTGATTGAATGTAAGTTGAAGGTAAGGTTTCAAGTTAAGGCATAGAAGAACTAGATGAGATTCTTCTCTTTTTCTTACCCTTCCCCAACATATCAGCAATATGCTTTTCTCTAGAAAAGTCTCACTAGTTTATTGTAAAATGCTTAGTTTCCAATGCATGCTTTATAATTAAAGTGACAAGGCATACCTTCCCTTTTTGATTCCCTACTCATCGTCTTCAAACTCTCATGTAAGAAATTTGGAAAATACATAGTTTTGCCATTCTTCAAATGATATTAGTAGTTTAAAATGTCTAACTGTGAATACCGTTCCTCCCAGGTAAAATATTTTATGATATAGTTTAATGCATCTTCTTGAAAGGGTTTTAAAGACATTAATAGAGTACCTTGTCTATCTGCCACAAAGTTGTCGTCTTTGTTTAAAAACTCTATGCAAGCTTACTCTAGATTGGATTTTGCAGGAAACATTTCACCTTTCTCTAGTAGTCCAATGAGTGCATCCAATATTTCATCTTCAACCTTAACTTGTAAACGCTTTACTTTTTCATGTATGTCTTTGAGGGTGGTGGTAAATTCTATAACTATAGACTCATTAAAACCGTTGAATTTATTGATGTAATCTGTATAACCACTATCATGAAAGTAGTATAGAATTTTTGGTTAATTCTAAAGTTGTGAATGGTATGTAGGTTTGTTTCTTATCAAGTATCCTCCCATTGCTAAGTTCTACAACTTCTGAAAGCTCTATGAATAAATAAATCTTTCAATTTGAACTGGTGATGTAAAATTCAAATGAGCAGAGTAACTCAAGTGTTTTATGTTTTCAAATTTTACAACTGATTCACATGCAATTGAAAAGGGCATGCATTAATTAGATTTGAAGGATACACCCATGTGAGGTGACGAGGTGGAATGACATGGGACACAAGTCACTTTATAGAAGGCGGTGGAAAATTATGGTAAATAAATTTTATTGATGACTCGACACATATTTTAATTAAATATAGTTATTCTAGTGCTACTTTATTTAAAGGAAATTGAGTGCACTTAAGTCAAGATATACACCAATTGATTGTGACATGTGCCTTGTTGGAGTTCATGCCCTTGGATGCATGTATGAGACTGTATGTTGAGGTACTGTGTGGTTGCAAGTAGTTTTACTGCAAGATTTATTGTTATTGGTGTTGTTGCATATAATAAGATCCATAATGAATTCAATTAATTCCCAAAGAGGGAAGATCAAATTTTCTGGTTCTAACTATATTCATCTTTTTGTTCTCATTCAGTTGGGATCTTGATTCTTCATACAATCACGTTCTACCAAAAAGGAAATAAAAATAGGGGTTTGGATGCATGTTTTTGTAAGTGAAAATTCTAGTCTTTACACCACCTTCTTTCATCAGAGATTATTCTTACCAAAAATACACAAAATCATGCAAAATAGAAATGATAATAAAATAAAACATGTTAGTGAGCGGTGCTGATCACCATGAAGGATAATCACATCAATTTTATTCCCCCCTAAGGTATCTAACAAGTTGGATATACCAAGGCCATTGAAGATCTCATTCTTCTAAAGTTTCAAAATATTAACCAATGGGTTCAATTTCTTTCCTCAAGTCTAATGTTCTCATTTCCATCTTGCTTTGGCCTCCTCTAAACTATTGGATGAAGTTGTTTTGATCATTTGGATTTTTGTACAACCTCAATCTATGACCATTTAATAGTCATTTGAATCTCATAGTATCAATGGTGGTGAGCTTCATATCTCCATTGAGAAAGATATTCTATATCTCATATGGACCTAGCCACCTTGTCCTGAGTTTTCCAATGCGGTCCTTATATTCGGAGTCAAAGAGAAGTTCCCAATCACCTTCTTGGAATTGCCTTTTTTTGTGAACATGTCATGTCACTTTATCTTTTTTTTTGTACCACTTCTGTATTATGAATAGTTTTCCTCCTCATTTCATCTAACTCATTAAGTTGAAGAATCCTTCACCTTTGAGCTTCAGAAAAATCTATGCCCAATTCTAATGAATTTCTTGATGTCTTGTGATCATATTCAATAGGAAGAACAACTATATTACCATATAGTAGATCAAAAGGTGTGCATCCAGTTGTTGTTTTACATATGGTATTGAATTCCCAAACTACATCTGTAATTTGTTCTGACCAATACCTTCTATGCAGTGTAATGGTATTTATTAAGATAATAATATGGCCTTAATTTATTTGTTTGTTACTTCAACTTGGCCATTAGATTGTGGATGATAAGGCGTGGACTCCCTATGCTTGATTTCATATTTTTTTGATAAATCAATAATAACTTCAATAGTGAAGTGGGTAACTTGATCCATAAAAATCTCTCATGGCACTCCATACCTTGTAAAGATGTGGTCATTTAGAAATTTTGTAACTTTTTCACTCTTATGATTTGGTAATGCTTTAACTTATATCCATTTGGTGAGGTAATTTGTGCAACACCAAAATGTACTCTTTTTGTTGAGACATAAGATCTATGGGATGAATAAAATTAGATCCCCATTTGTCAAATGGTTGCAATACGAGATGAGGATGCAATGAAATTTCATTTGATTCGGTAGGATTTATCATTCTTTAGAAATGATCACATCTTCTTGCATACAGTGCTGCATCCTTGTGTAGTGTAGGCCAATAATACCCTATTTTTAATACTTTCTACGTTGTTCTTTTTGTAGCAAAGTATTCTCCACATGGTTCACTATGGAATACTTTGAGTAAATCATAAATTTCCTCATCATCTATACATATTCTCATAACATTATTGTTCTCTGTGTAGAATAGGAAACCAACTATCCAAGAAAAATTCACACTTTTCTCAATAATATGTTTCTCTTTAGAATATAGATGGTGTGGAGGTGTTTTACCTGAAACCAAATAGTTGGCTATATCAGCATACTAGGGTGTCTTGGTAGAAATGGAAAATAAATCCTCATTTGGAAAAAAATAATCCACTATTGCTTCTTCATTATTATTCTCCATTCTTAATAGGAAATCTTCTACAACATTGTCTTTCCTAGTCTTATCCACAATTGTTACATCAAACTCTTGTAAGAGAAGTAACCACATGTTTATCCTGCTACTTACAATTGGTTTTTTGATAAGATATTTAATGACAATATGGTCCGTGTGGATGAATTTTGAACTTGTTGATGGCATATATAACTACTGAAAAATCCTTCTCAGTGACTGTGTAGTTAAGATCAACGTGTTGCAGGTTTTTACTGACATAATAGATTGTATAATTGAGTATTACATATTTTTGTCCTAAAACAAATCCAATGGCATGATCTGAGGCATCACTGTGTATATGAAATGGAAAACTCCAATCTGTTCCTCTTAAAACATGTGTAGAAGTTTAGCATTTTCTTTAAGGTTTGGAATGTAAATTCACATTTCTCTATCCATACAAATGAAAGATCCATTCCAAACAAAACAAACAATGGTGCTTCAATTCTGTTGAAATCCTAAATAAATCTCCTATAATACCCAGAATGGCCTAATAATATCCTTACATCCTTATGCTTCTTAGGTTTTGGTAGGTTTATAATCACTAATATCTTCGTTAGATCTACATGGATTCGAGAAGATTACAGATAATGACCTAACAGTTATCCCCTCAAACATCATCATTTAACATTTTTTGTTTCTTAAGATTGGAGAGTTATGCTCCTTACATATCTTGAGAACCTTGTCTAAGTTCTTCTTTACTTCATCAAAATTACTTCCATGGAATGTAAAATCATCCATATATAACTCCATGCAATCATTGGTTAAGATTCGAGAAGATGCTAAGAACCACTCTCTAAAATGTGGCAAGTTCATTACATAGACCAAAGGGAAGAATGGAGTGGGTAAAATTTCCGTATGGGCATGTGAATGTACTCTTGTCCTAATCTCTATGTGTGCAATCTTATAGGTTTTGGTTGTATGTGGGACCCACCCAAAAATGTAAGTTTCTGAAGATTTTTAGTTTTTTCCAAAGAGTTTCCATTGTACCTAATGACTAAATTGTAATTTATTGAAATGATCCTGTGAGTTTTTTGCATTCATGCTACATGATGGTTTTAGATATCCTCCATGGTTTAGATTCTTTTTAGGAGGTCAAGTGGTGACACCTATCTTGCACTGACTAGTTTTTGGGCAATTTATGAATCAGTTCGGGTAATGAGATGTTCTTGGAGGTGCTATAGTCACTTTTGTGATATGGTCCCTTGAGTTTAGTGATGACCCTAGGGTTAGGAGGTTGTCTTAATGGCTATATCACGCTTGAGTTTTTTATGAGAGTATGAGAAAAAATTTATGGCTTGTTTTCATGATGTACTAGTTCCCATGAGGGTGTTTGGTTGTGCATGCTCTTGAGTAGTGTAACTAACAGGTTCTGATTATACATGTTCTAATGTTGTTTCATGGTTTAGTAGAGTTTTAATGTAAGGATTACTTGAAAAAATTTCTAAATTTTCTTCATGCTTCTACTTAAGTTGGTTTTTCTCTATAACATTCCCTTTGTGGCGAGTTGCTTGTTTTGGATGTTTCAGGGCTTCTTAAGCCCTATTAGAGGTACTAGAAGGCTCTAGGAAAGATTTGTTGGCAACCTATCTTGATGCATTATAATTTTCCATGTTCTTCTATAATTCTTACCATTATCATTCTAGGGATTATGTTTTCTATTATTGTCCGACCTCATGTCCTTCTATTATGCATGATTTTCTAGCATAACGAGCTTCCGAACTAAGCTTTGGTCTTCTTCTGGTTCTTCCACCCAAAAGGTTTAATTCTTCATTGAATGACTATGCAGTAGGGTAAGGCATGATATTTTTAGTGTCTATTCCATTAGAGGTGATCATATTACCAAATATGAATCCAATGAATGCATAAGTAGTTGTTAACCATGGTCTTCATAGGATGATAGGATATCCTCCTAAGCTCACTTTTTGGCATGGAGAACAATGAAGTAGAAAGAAGGTACTTCCATTGAGTCTACCACTACTACCACATCCTCTAAAAATTCTTCATACTGGATTTGGTTGGTTCTGTCTGCAAGTTTTAAGACTATGGATCCTCCTTGGTCTTAGTCCTTCCAATTTCAAATAATCCATGATTTTTTAATCATTACATTTATTTCTGCTCCTAAGTTAATCAGAGTTTTTTTATCATTGTACGATTGATATATGAAATTTACTAGAGTTTTAGTGGTTTTTTATTTCCCTTGAGGTAGAACTGAGTTCCCAAGCTTAAATTTGGTGTACTTGTTGTCTATTGTGTTCTCATGGTAGCATGGGTCTTATGTGATCTGATCTACCTATCATTGTTAAATGCTATATGTGTGTTGAAACCCCCATATTTGGAGATGGTAATAAGCTGGATGTGAATTGTTTCAAGAGATATTGAATATGTGTTACATATGAATAAGAGAGGATCTCAAACCCCTTTCAATGATTGTGCTTCCAATAACCTCTCAGACTATCAGATCTAGGTGGATTTTTGAAACAAGCTTAGCAAGCTTAAGTCTGACCTCCTATCTTGAAGCATAAAGATGGTCAAGATATGTGAGTTCTTGTACAACACACATCCTTGAAGGAGGAAACAAGTTTCTCAAAGGAGGATATGGACTAAATCATATATCAATTTGAGTAATAATCATTTTAAGTAGTACAAGGATTCCCCCCCCCCCCCTTAGTGCTCTCATGGGAGAAAATGGAAAACATTCATTCACCCCTTCATGTAAATATTTTGGTCATAGTCGGCTATGGACTGACAGTCGTCATTCGCCAAGGAGGATAGTAATAGCCCTTTTCAAAAACATTGAGAAAAGTGTTGTGTCTACCCCCATTTTTTATAGGAAAAGAGGTCGTACTGTTAAGCAACAGGTTATGTCCCAGGTAAGTTATGTTTAAATAATTATAGTATGCATCAATCGGTGGTTGAGTGCTACACATGTCATGATCTAATAGTGACACACTACAAGATTTAGTATTCCTAACGATATTTTCTATGCAGGTTCTTAAGATCAAATTCACCGAAGTTGGGATGGAGATTAAAAGGATGTAATCAGTGGTTACTGCTCAAAATGAAATGGTTTTGGCCATCAAGTCTGAATTAAATGAAAAGTAAAGGTATGGAGACCTAAAACTTAGTCCATAGGGTTGATCTTATTGCCACAATCATCAAGAGTCAAGACTAACACATGGAGTGTACAATTTTTGAGAAAAAGGATCTGTGGTAGGAAGACCCACATTAAGAGAAGCCCCAAAATATCTTCAATCCACAGAAAATGAGGATGAATCTAATACATAGTTGGGGATAGAAAAAAAATTGGTCCTATGGATGAAATTATTAAAGAGGAATCAAATTCAGGCAAAGAAGATCCCAAGACAGTGAACCTATCTTTAAGTAATCTAGAGTCCCATGAGATTTCATATAGTCCAAAGTAAAGGACATAGAAATCTAAGACAATCATTACCTAGAATGCTGCATCAGTATTAAAGGTATGTTTGATATAGGACTACAAGATGTAAGATATAAAGATGCCACTGTGTACTTTGAAGTCACCAAGGTCATAGAGTCGGAAGATCCTCTTAAGATCCCAAACAACGTGTATGTCTTACCACTTCCTAATATGCTCCATGAAGAGCAAATTTGATGGCTAAATATCGACAATAATTGATATGATGATTAAGGTGGAATGGAAAGATTTGGGATATATCTTTTCCTTTCTTCTATTTTAAACACGATCTAAGTAATATTTGGATGAATCTGAGTCTGCATCATCAACACTCAAATGTAGTGCATTGGTGATTTGTATAAAATATATCACTTTCACATTAGAAGCAATGAATGTCTGTTATATGAATTGGGGTCATGATAAGTCTTGTGGTTGTTATAAGTGTCAATCCCATTTTTGTGTTTACTGATATGAATGGGATAACTAATAAAATATTTTCATGAACAACATGTTTGTGTCACATCCTTCATCTAAGGATTGATTTAAATAAAAATGCCTTACAAGTTATTTTTGAATCAAGCTGTTCAGGATCACTAGTTATCCCAAATTTGCACCCCTTGTCAATGTCTGGATAACTCATCAAATGGACTTAGTATTTTTTCCATCTGAGAAATCCTGAGACATTAACTCTCAGTTTACCATGGAGTGCATGAACTTGGTAGTTCTGTGGGTATCTCCTACATCCAATGCAGGACAACGGAGTAATTTAGTCAAGGACTTAGGTGGATCTGTTGATAAATCCACATGAAAGCTAACTATTTAAGGTCGTGCTACACTTGGATGCAATTTTCCAAATCATTTTGAATACCCGCGAGAGACTAAGCTGAATTTTCATTGGTGGGTGTAATTTTAAAAGTATGAACACAATGTGACATACATTTGGCCATCAAATACTACGGAAGGAGAATCAACATTTAGGCAATAGAGCCACGATGATGCATGTGAATTCTGGATCTCCTTAAGGGTTATAACTTCGAGGTTCATGAGACTCGTGGAATAAGCTGCATTACCTTAGCATGAAAAGTCCGCAAGACAGGGTAGACTAAGTCAGTACAAGTCCAAATAACATGCGAGGTCTGTGGTATCAAGCTAGTATGACAATTGGCACTGCATGACTCCAATAGACAAAGGTGGGGATATGCGTCACTGATGAGGGTCATCAATCCACTCCATTATTAATGTCAATCCAGGGCATTTGTTTGATGGATGTGTGCATTAAGAGAAGAATACATTTCAAAGAATCTCCTTTAAAAACACACCAAACTTGCATAAAATAAATCACACTTGCACAAATTAAAAGCCACACTTGCAAAAATAAAGGCACACTTACAGAAATAAAGTTTGCATAAAATAAATCACACTTTGACATAAATGAAAATTTTGAATTAAAAATAAAGGAAAGATAAATATGACACCTGAACGAAATTCACATAAAAAAATTACACGCAGGTTCAGAAAAAGAATTACATACCATAAAATCAGAAATCACAACAAAAGGAAAACGACCAAATAAAAAAATGAACTATAGCACATGGATTCATCTTCCTTGGAATGAGTGTCCAACTCATTCCTTGGAAGAGGACTTACTTCATACTTTTAATTCAAAATCTACAGAATAATTTCTCTCAGAAGATTAATGAGGAAGAATAGATATATTATTCTTGGTAGAAAGAAAATTACATATAAGAGTGTGGGAGGTTGCATTTATAATTCATGCATCCAACCAACTCCTTATTTTTGGAAATACAATATGATCTTATTCTTTATTCCATCATAACAACTAAGATCTCCATCTCCACAAAATATGGAGAGAGATATATTATTGGAGTCAAGTCTTATCTCACTATTTTAGGAAGATTTGCTCCCAAATATTCTCCTTGCTTTTTGGTAACAAGAATCATAATTATTTTATTCTCCTACATTATTGGAAGGAATATTTTTCTAAAAACATTACTTTGACCAAATACCTCTCTCGAATTTTCCATTTGACTTTTCTATTTCTGGTTGTGGAACTTTTGGTGCTCGTCTGATACACTTTTTCCTTCGACTGCAGCTCATTAAAAGTTAGATTTATCTTTATTGGTAAAACCTGTAGAAAATATGAATGAGGTTTTTTGTTAAACACATTTCTATGAACAAAAACCTCTCTCATATTTTTTGTTTGATTTTTCTGTTTCTATTTATGGAACTTTTAGCGCTCGTCTGATACACTTTTCCTTAGACTGCAGCTCACTAAAAGTTAGATCTCTCTTCATTGGTAAAACTATTGTAAATATGAAAGATATTTTCATTAAACACATTTCTATGAACAAAAACCTCTCTCATATTTTCCATTTGAATTCTCTGTTTCTGTTTATGGAACTTTTAGTGCTCGTTTGATACACTTTTCCTCGGACTGCAGCTCACTAAAACTAAGATCTCTCTTTATTGATAATACCTGTAGAAAATATAAATGATTTTTTTGTTAAACACATTGCTATGAACAAAAACATCTCTCATATTTTCCATTTGAATTTTATGTTTCTTTTTATGGAACTTTAAGTGCTCGTCTGATACACGTTTCCTCAGACTGGAGCTCACTATAAGTTAGATATCTCTTTATTGGTAAAACCTGTAGAAAATATGAATGAGTATTTTTTAAACATATTTCTCTAAATCAAAACCTCTCTTAGATTTCCCATTGAAATCTCTGAGTTTTCACAATTCCTCAAAAAATGTCATTCTGTTGATGCAAGTTCCAGAACTAAAGTTGTCATTCCTTTAATGCAAGTTCCGAAACTAAATCTGATTTGTCAATGAATTGAAAATTTTGAAACTAATTGTGATTCAATTGATACAAGTTCTAGAACTAAATTTGTGAGTTTTAGAACTAAACCTGTGAGTTCCGAAATTAAACCTACAAGTTCCAGAACTAAATTTGTGAATTCCAAAACTAACTCTGTGAGTTCCGCAGCTAACTTAAAACAACTATAAATTTTCCCTATGACCTTGGAATTAGATGATTATTGTTTTGAAATTGCATAATTTTTTGAGAGAAATCTAAATATGAAATTAGATTTGATTTTAATTGTACTATTCATGATCACTTCCACTTTTCCCAATACTAGCATCATCTTTCCTTTATGGCATGCATACACAAGACTTTGTATCTTTTCTCGAATAATCAATAAGATTAGTCAAAAAATTAGATAAAAAAATATTTCTAGATAATGAAAAGGATATATATCCTATACTCTATCTTAAGATAACTATAAGTTCCTAGATTACATTTAAATCCACTTCCAAACGTAACTTGGAAGGATAAAATAATGGTAATTTATGGCCTCATCATTGCCCCACACTTAATCTTATGCATTTCCTCATGCATTAGATTATTCTCTCCTCTTCTTAGATTCTTCTCTGTATTGAGGAAACTTTCTTGTGGATATCCTTCTGTTGCTTTTGATTTCTTTCTTTTACAACAGGTTCTTTTGTGGATCTCCTTCTGTTGCTTTTGATCTTCTTTCTTTTACATCAGGTTCTTGTGTGGATCTCCTTCTTCTACTTTTGATATTATTTTCTTTTATAGTAGGTTCTTTTTTGGATCTCTTTCTGTTATTGCTTTTGATCTCTTTTATTTTACAGGAGGTTCTTGTGTGGATATCCTTTTGTTGATTTTGATCTCTTTTATTTTACAATAGGTTCTTTTGTGGATCTCCTTCTATTGCTTTTGATATTATTTTCTTTTAGAGCATGTTCTTTTGTGGATATCCTTCTTTTGATTTTGATCTCTTTTATTTTACAACAGGTTCTTGTGTGGATCTTCTTCTGCTATGTCTCATATTTAAACTTAAAATTCATAGTTCGTGCTTCTCCTTCTCTTCACACCTAAGCTCATGCATGCCCTTGGAAATCTTTAAAAGTGGATGTATTTGTAATAAAAAAAATTACAAGAAAGCTTAAAAATAAAAGAGTAGAACAAAGTAACTTGATCATACCTCTAGTTGTATTTGTCATCCTATTGTTAACATGGTAAAATAGTGCTGAGAAGAAAGCCACCAGGTAACTCTTGATTTCCTTTAAAGAAGAGCCACCTCCTTTTTTCTATTTGATTGGCCAACAAGCTGATTTTCTATTCAATTTTATTTTTTGCCTTTGACTGACCAGCAAGCTGGTTTTCCAATCAAATATTTTTTATTTATTTTTATTATTTTATTTGTTTTTCCTTTGATTGGCTAGCAAGTTAGTTTTCCAATCAAAGATTTTTTATTTCATTTTTTTTGCTGAGATGATAGCATGAGAAGGATTAGAGAAAAAAATGATCCATCATCATACTATATTCATCAAAGTACAACTTGTGTAAAGTAAGAAGCAATGTTTGAAATCTCATACAAACCTCTTTGCATGCGTGGTAACTCTAAAAAGATTCCAAAAATTGTGTAGACAAATTTTTATGTCTTCAAAGCCCAACTTGAATTGTGTAATATTAGAATCACCATAGTAATCTTCAAATCCTAGACTAGTGATCTTAGGAGATGGAGAGTTGTTAAAAGAGAAAGTGAAGGTATCCGTGGGTCCCTCTAAAATCTACATGCTCCTTGGTTGATACTATTGGTGCTCCAAAATCTGCATGCTGATAGCAAGAACAACTATATAAATTCTAATAGATCTAGTCCTCAAATGTTAGTACACAAAAATTTCTTTCCTTGATATTCACAATAATTTCTTTTTAACGTTATACAAGCATATACAAAAATGAAGAAATTGAAAGACATGAAAATAAATTTTTCTAAAGGATATGGTTCAGGGATTGAATTTTATTATGGGATGAAAAAATAATTTGGATGGGTGGATTTATTATGAGTTATTTTTTTACTTTGGCTCTAATGAAATCCTTGAATACGGATGGAGTTAACTAGAAATACTACCGCTTCATTATTACAAACTAGATAAGCCAGTTTTTTACTGAGGTTATGTGTAATAAGATCACTGAGCTGTTAGTTTATACAAGGGTAAATGGTGGTGGTTATCGAGAATGACATATGATATTTCATCAACTGGATCTACTTCTAGATTTAATATAAAATTATACCCTTTCTAGATCTAAATTATTTGTTCATACCATTATACCTCTTGACCAAAAATCATAGTCATATTCTTATACAAAGAGTTAGTTTGTGGGGAGATAAATATTTACAATCTAATATTCCTAATTACAAAAATAAAATTTTAATCTACTTGTAAGAAATAAAAGTTTAAAGAAACTTATACAATTGTTAAAAGGTATTCTACTGTCACAAGAATATTCTTTTAGAGAACTTTGAATTTCCTAATAACACCATGTCCCCAAAAACGATGCCAAAATAATGAGGGCTGTCAATCCTTGCCATTAATAATGTCAATCTAGGGTTGGTGTCTGATGGCTTTATGCATTGAGAGAAGAAGATCTTGGAAAACAACTCCTTTAAACACAAACTAAACTTCCATAAAATAAATCACCCCTATAGAAATTGAAAGCCACACTTGTAGAAATAAAGGCACACTTGCAGAAATAAAGTTTGCATAGAATAAATCACACTTGCATGAAGAAAATCAAACTTTCAAGAATTTAAACACACTTGCATAAATTGAAATCTCTTGAATTGGAAATAAACATAAATAAACAAAAGACCTGCAGGTTCAC
Source organism: Taxus chinensis (assembly GCA_019776745.2). NCBI lineage: Eukaryota > Viridiplantae > Streptophyta > Pinopsida > Cupressales > Taxaceae > Taxus > Taxus chinensis. Next base: position 391,861,728 of record CM034157.1, read on the forward strand.
AACAGACTGAATTTTCATAATAAAAAAATAAAAAAAATACAAAAAATGAACTACAAATAAATGATAAAATGTAAACATAAATACATAGATCCATCTTCCTTGAAATGAGTGGCCAACTCATTTCTTGGAAGAGGATTTAAATCATACTCATGATTTTAAAACTATAGAATATTTGAGAGGAAAGAACAAATCTTTTTTCTTAGGAGAAAGAAAATTACATATCTCAGTGTGGAAGGTTGCATTTATAATTTATGCATCCAACAAACTCCTTATTTTACAAAATACAATCTGATATTTTCTTTATTCCAATCCTAACAACTAAGATCTCCATCTCCACAAAATATGGAGAGAGATATATTATTAAAGTCAAATCTTATCTTAGTTATTTTAGGAAGATTTACTCCCAAATCTTATCCTTTTTTTTATTATTGGTAAATAGTTTTGAAGGGACTATACCCTGTTTACATAGAGGGCCTAAAAGCCAGATAAAACATGAAGAGGTTCCACAAAAAGGGATCAACATCCAGAATAGGCGTTAAAGCCAATAGTAACCGAAAGAGAGTTACTAAAGAAAAGAAAAACAGAGCGTGCACTGCAACAAAGCAGCCAAAAACAACAAAAATTACAATGAAAAGTAGCATCTGCAACGAAGACCTCCTTTACTTCTTGGCAGCTCTGTTAATTCTGGACTTAATAGTTTGCAGTGAGGTGAAAAGAGTCACCATTATCATGTGTGTGGGTCCTTAGCATCCAACTTTTCTATGGTTTGACTACTTTCCTTGTCCATTCCCCAAAGAGTGTCTAGGATCTCACTAAGCACAAAAATGCTACGAACATGTTGTTCAAGGAAATCACTGATTGCATTAAAAATTTCCATGTTGTGATCATGGTGATCCTTTGCTCTCCCTAGATGATTGTCCAAGGAGTTTAGCTTTTTGTAGATGTCCTCAACTTGCTTATTGCCAAGGTCAGTATCCTTATCCATCTTCCTTTTTCCTTTTTGATTGGCCAAATGTTGCACTTCTTCTTTCAGTTGCATCATTTCATTTTCCAAAGCTTCCAGCCTTTGGGAAGTACTTTTTCCCTCTTTTTGTAAGGTCTCTTCTTGGCCTGCACTGCTGATGTGCAATAAGTTTTGGACATCTTCTAAATCCTTATTGCTATGAAGAACTCTGCCCGAAATAGGGGTGTCCAATTTGGGCTTCTTATGGTTCTTTGTTTTAGGCTTGGTCATGGTGGAAGGGATGGGGGTGGGGGTAGTGGTGGTAGGAAAGAGTGGAACGGTGCTGGGGGATGATGGGAGACTGGGGTATTTGGAAACACAGAGCTTGTGCAGAAAAAGGATAAGGCCTTGATGTAGGGGAATAGCTCGGGAATGCTTCTAGAAATCCAAGATGGAGCGTTCGAGGGAGTTCAAAAGATAATGTGGGAAGCAGACAGTGATTTTCCTACGGAAATGGTTTAGGAACACCTAGGTGTTTAATAGGAACTGTAACATATCTCCCTTCTAAGGAGATATATCAGACCATCATTCGGGTGATTTCATCAAAGGGTGAGGGGATAGAACTTACCCTCAATCCTGGCGTAGTAACAAAAACCAGCTCCTCGTTATCAGCAGAAAACTTCTTCTCCTCAGCATTTTTGTCGATCCTCTTATTGAAGAAATGGAAGCCATCCATCTCCAGGCCTGTAGCTTCAGCTATTAGCTCTTCATTAACAGTGATTTTATGTCCTCCATACTCCAATTTTTGATCTTTCCAATCCATAGCGAACTGGACCGAAATGCTCTGATCGTGTCCCTGAATTCGATCAATGAAGTTTGTGATTCCACCCTTCTTGAGGAGGTTCCACAGCTCCTTGTTGCTCTTCCATTCTAGGTCACTGCTGGGTTCTAACTGGCACGGGGCTCCTCCCATTTTTTCCTCTCTAAAATTACTGCAAATCTTGTCCTCAAAACCCTTGTTTGAACTGTTGTTTGAAATGCAGTTATCTTTCTACCTATCCCAGATTTTAAAAGTTCCGCCCACTTGTTGGGAGTAACGAAATTTAATGTGGCCGTAGCTTACATGATATTTCCCACAAGTACGATATTTTATCCCCTCTAAAGCCCACTTCAATTTATCATTATCCTTACTCCATACTTGAGTGCCCATAAATATCCACTTTAATGTTGCTTTGTACCTTCTCAGGGATGTGATTAACATTATCCCAAATAATTAGATTATTATTTATGCCATGATTAGCCAATGCATCAACAACCTTATTTCCCTCCTGGTATGTATGCTTGATTCGGATATTTTTGAAGGTTTGACAAATGCTTATAGATTCCATGATGAAATCCTTGATATTCCAGCTAGGAGGTGAAGACTGATTTAGATGATTAATGATGTTTAGTGAGTCTCCTTCCAGAATAATATTCTGAATGTTATGTGTCTGAGCAATTCTAAGCCCCCATAGAGTAGCCAAGGCTTCAACATAATGGTTAGTTTGTATCCCCATTTTTCCAGCATAGGCAGCAATCAGACTGCCTCTATGGTCTCGAATCACTCCTCCCCCTGCAGCAATCCCAGGATTACCCTTAGAAGCCCCATCAAATTTCAGCTTGTGCCAGTTGAGATCAGGAGGGTTCCAATGTATCAAAGACATGTCAATGCTGGAAATGATGCTATTCTGAATATTATCAACTCCAATCTTCCAGTTGGACAAAATATGCTCTTCATTTTCAGGATAATTCTTGTTCTTGGGAGGTTTGAATCTTTCGATGTTCTCTTTGACAACATTAGTAATCTTAACAAAGCTGAGCTTGCAATGTTGTTTAATATTTCTAAAAATGATGTCATTTCTATCTTTCCATATCCTCCAAATAATATGGGGCATTACCAGTTTCCAGAGTCTTCTCACAACACAGTGTTTAAAAGGAGGGTTCCATTGGGTCCAAAACTGGATGAAATCCTTTGGCACAACCCAGTAAACTTTGAATTTAGAAAAGGCAAAACTCTAGATTTTAGTGGCATACTCACAATGGACTAACATGTGTCTGATATCCTCAGATTATTTTTTACAAAGGTGACATCTATTTTGCATTATGAAACCTTTTCTTATCAAGTTGCCATTGGTGAGAATTTTGCCTCTCAGAGCAAGCCAAAAGAAAAAATTGATTTTAGGTGTGAGCTCAGCCATCCAAATCCTGCTCTAGTTGAACTCGCTCTGAACAGTTTCAAAGAAAGAATTATATCTAGATTTAACAGAGTACTCTCCATCAATAGAGTTTTTCCAGACCAATTCATCCTTAACATCCAACTGACTTAAGGGGATAAGGTCCAAATGATCTTGCAAAGAGGACATCATGTGGTTCAGATCATCTCTGTCCCCAGAGAGTTTTTTCCATTTCTTCTTGTTGTCATCCCTGTCTATGTAATCCATGATTCTAGTACCATAATTTTGTTCAAGGTTGTCTTTGACTGCTCCAAATCTTTCAATAAGACTGCAGTTAGACTAGTTATCCCCCCAAAAATTTATATCTCTACCATTCCCCACTTTCCATTTACTTCCTTGTTTGATGAAATTCCTGATCTGAACTAAATTATTCCAGAAAATGGATCCATAAGGAAGATGCTCTTCCTGAAGAAAAGAAATGGCTGCTTGTTGATTAAGGTATTTGGCCTTAATTAGTTCAATCCAAGGTTGTTTCTCTGAGAGCATTCTCCAGCACAATTTTGTAATTAGAGCCCCATTCATTTTTTTGATGTCTTTTATACCCATGCCCCCAATTTTTTTTGGGAGTGCATACTTGGTCCCAAGCTACCAAGTGATATTTGAATTTATCTTCCATCCCCTGCCATTGAAAGTGCTTCTGAATCCTCTCAATTTTTTCTCTGAAGAGAAGGGATATTATAGAGAGACATGATATATAGGTAGATTCTGAAGAGTTCTTTTTATGAGCAGACACTTACCAGCACTTGACAGAATGGCTCCTTTCCACCCAGCCATTTTCTTTTGGAATCTTTCCAACAGGTCATTCCAGACTTTGGTTGATACTTTTTTAGTACCAAGGGGGAGCCCCAAATAAGTAGTGGGGAGTGAATTGATTTTACATCCCAAAATTTTAGCAATTCTAAGTTGTCTTTCCCCAGGGGTGTTAAAAAAGAAAATTGAGCTTTTATCAAAATTAATCTCTTACCCAGAAGTAGATTCATATAATTTTAGAATGGAATTTGTTGCCTTAGCTTCAAGGATTGAAGCCATTAAAAGAAGGATTGTATCATCCGTGAATTGCTGATGAGAAGCTGCTTGGTTAGTGGAAGTGGGCTTAGATCCTTTAAGAAGACCATCTGTGACTGCTTTATCAATTGTTCTGCTGAGACTATCAGCCACAATAATGAAGAGCAAAGGTGATATGGGATCTCCTTTCCTTAGCCCTCTACTGCTAGTAAAAAATCCCACTGGCTCTCCATTTACTACCACTGAGAATCTGGCCGTAGTGATGCATGCCTTGATAATTTTTCTGAATTTAGTTAGAAAACCAAATTTTGTCAGAACCTTGTCAAGAAAGGCCCAGGAGACTTTATCGAAGGATTTATTCATATCAAGTTTAAGGACCATGTTAGATTTTTTATTATTATCCATAGAGTGAATGGTCTCATGAACCATGATCACTCCATCCTGAATAATCCTGCCTTTAATGAAACCACTCTGTTGTTTTGATATTAAATCATTCAGAATGAACTGAAGTCTGGTAGCAATGATCTTGGTAAAAATTCTATAAATAACATTCACCAGACTGATGGGTCTGAAGTCTTTGAAATCCTTAGCGTCCATTTTTTTTGGAGCAAGCACAATGTGGGTGTTGTTCAGCTCTTTCAAAAGATCACCAGTTCTATAGAATTCATTCACCGCCCTGAGAAGATCATCTGAAAATATTTCCCAAATCTTTTGAAAAAAGTTGACCGAGAAACCATCCGGACCCGGTGCCTTATCCCCTTCTAGAGTGAACACAACTTTTTGAATTTCTTCCAATGTGACAATTTTAGTGATGTATTTAAATCTCTGCTCTTCAATTTTGTCTTGGGGGATAGCCTCCAACATGAAATAGATTGCCTCATCATTAATGATATTCTTCTCATTAAGCAATTTTTAGTAAAATTTGAGAGCTTCCTCTTTGATGCTCCTTAGGTCTTTTATAACAGTGCCATTTCCTTTAGCAACTTCCATTATCCTATTGCAGGCTCTATGCTTCAGGGTGGTCATATGGAAGAATTTGATATTTCTATCTCCTTCTTTAAGCCAAATAGCCTGGATTTGAGTCTCTATAGGGATTCTTCTCTGCTAAAGATTGTATGTAGCTCTGAAAGAATATTATTTTCCATTGATTGATCTTCAAGAGATATCCCCTTTGAATTCATCTTGAGTTTCCAAATCTTGGAGCTTTTGCTTTAATTCCTTTTTTTTCAAACACATTCCCAAAAAAAAAATTGTTCCTAATTTTAACCTGTTTTTTGACAATTTTAAGTTTCTGAATAAGCCTAAACTGAGCAGTGCCCTCACCATCCCAAATCCACCATTCCTTAATCCTTGTCATGGATATCATCATGTTCCATCCACATCTTTTCCAAATTGGAAGGAACTCCTGGTGGGCTTAGTCCAATTAAAGAGTTTTAAAGCAATCAAATTATGGTCTGACCCAATTTTGGGTAGGGAAGTAAGATGGAAATCCTGATTAAGGATCCAACTAGCAGAGAAAAGATCTCTATCTAGTCTAACTTGAATTAAGTATTTCCCCAACCTTTTGTTAGTCCAGGTGAACTAATTGCCATGAAGATCCACATCTATGAGATTTATGTCAGCAAAAAAATATACAAATTCATCCATGCCTATGGAAAAACTAGAGTTTCCTCCTTGTTTTTCACCTAGGTTTAAATGATAATTTAAGTCTCCCATAATAAGCCAGTTGGCAGTAATATGTTAACTTCTAAAATTATTAAGATCAGTCCAGAGTTTCTACCTCCCAATAACTATATTAGGGGCATAGATATTAGAAAGGATCTAATCATAATTATTCTCAATCGCATGAAATTTAATAGCAAGATGGTTATTGGTTTAAGAAAGAATCATACCAGTATACTACCTTTTATCCCAAAATGTAACCAAGCCTCTTGAAGCAACCTGAGAATCTATCGCAGCCATGTCAAAATTTTCCTAGATATTCTTTTTTACTAATTTCAAGAACCTTACTGTTCATCTTAGTTTCCTGCAGAAGCAAAATGCTAGGTCTACTAGAATCCTATAACTCCTTGATTATTCTTTGTTTGGAGTTTCCATTCAGCCCTATGATGTTCCATGAGATGATCTTCACTTAAAAGATATAGGTGTTGGGATTTCCTGATGGTTCAGTTGTGGTTGAGTGCCATATGCAATGTCTTCCTCTGTGCTCTTGGTTCTAAGAGCCTTCTTTGAGGGTCTTCCTCTTTTAGAGCTACTTCTAAAATCTACTATTCTTCTAATAGACGATATAGTGGTTCTGGATGTTGAATTTCCCCAGTTGTCAATTTTTTTTTTTTCATGATAGCGCAAATCTGGGATCTTTTCAAATCCTTTCATTATAATGATTTTGACCAAATACCTCTCAGATTTTCTATTTGACCTTGTTGTTTTTGACTATGGAACTTTTGACTCTTATTTGATACACTTTTTCCTTGGAATGAAGTTCACAAAAAGTTATATTTATCTTCATTAGTAAAACCTGTTACAAATTTGAATGATTTTTTTGTTAAATACATTGCTATGAACAAAAACCTCTCTCGTATTTTCTGTTTGATTTTTTTGTTTCTATTTATGGAACTTTTAGCACTCGTCTAATACACTTTTCATCAGACTGCAGCTCACTAAAAGTTAGATCTCTCTTCATTGATAAACCTATTGTAAATATGAATGAAATTTTTGTTAAACACATTGCTATAAACAAAAACCTCTCTCATATTTTCCATTTGAATTTTCTGTTTCTATTTATGGAACTTTTAGTGCTCGTCTGATACACATTTCCTTAGGCTGCAGCTCACTAAAAGTAAGATCTCTCTTTATTTTCAATACATTTAGAAAATATGAATGAATTTTTTGTTAAACACATTGCTATGAACAAAAACCTCTCTCATATTTTCTATTTTAATTTTATGTTTTTGTTTATGGAACTTTAAGTGCTTGTTTGATACATGTTTCCTTGGATTGCAGCTCACTAAAAGTTAGATCTCTCTTCATTGGTAAAACTTGTATCAAATATGAACTAGTATTTTGTTAAAAAAAATTCTCTAAATCAAAACCTCTCTCAGATTTCCCATTGAAATCTTTGAGTTTTCACAATCCCTCAAAAAATGTCATTCCGTTGATGCAAATTTCGGAACTAAAGCTGTCATTCCTTTGATGCAAGTTCTGGAACTAAATCTACAAGTTCTGAAACTAAATTTTATTTTTCCATGAATTGAAAGTTCTGGAACTAACTTTCATTCAATTGATATAAGTTTTGCAACTAAATCTATGAGTTTCGGGACTAAAACTGCGTGTTTCGGAATTAAACCTTCAAGTTCCGGAACTAACTTTGCGAGTTCCGAAACTAACTCTATGAGGTCCACAACTAACTTAAAACAACTATAAATTTTGCATGCGACCTCAGATTAAGATGATTCATGTTTTGAAATTACATAATTTTTCTAGAGGAATCTAAATATGAAATTAGATTTCATTTTAATTATACTATTCATGATCAATTCCACTTTTCCCAATACTAGCATCATCTTTCCTTTATGGCATGCATACACAAGACTTTTCATCCTTTCCTGAATAATCAATAGGATTAGTCAACAAGATAGATAACAAAATATTAAAAAAGAATGAAAAAGATATATATCCTATACTCTGTCTTAAGTAAACTATAAGTTCCTAGATTACATTTAAATCCACTTCCAAATGTAACTTGGAGGGATAAAATAATGGTAATTTATGGCCTCATCATTGCACCACACTTAATCTTATGCATGTCCTCATGCATTACATTATTATCTCCTCTTCTTATATTCTTCTCCATATTGAGGAAACATTCTTGTGGATCTTCTTCTGTTGCTTTTGATTTCTTTTTTTACAATAGGTTCTTGTGTGGATCTCCTTCTGTTGCTTTTGATATTCTTTCTTTTAAAACAAGTTCTTGTGTGGATCTCCTTCTTCTAATTTTGATATTCCTTTTTTTTATAGTAGGTTCTTGTGTGGATCTCCTTTTGCTACTATTGATCTCTTTTATTTTACAACGGTTTCTTATTTGGATATCCTTCTGTTGCTTTTGATCTCTTTTATTTTACAGCAAGTTCTTTTGTGGATCTCCTTATGTTGCTTTTGATATTTTTTTCTTTTAGAGCATGTTCTTGTTCGGATCTCCTTCTCTCCCATACCTAAGCTCATGTATGTCCTCATTCATGTTGTTTATTTATGAATTCCCATATATTAGACTCCAAAAGTTTGATTGCAAAGAGGTGCACATATTTTTCATATAATTAGGGGAGATATGAAATTTATCTTACCTTCCTTGGAAATCTTTAATAGTGGATCTAGTTGTAATAAAAAAACTTACAAGAAAGCTTAAAAATAAAATAGTAGAACAACATAACTTGATCATACCTCTAGTTTTCTTTTTCATCTTATTGCTAACATGGTTAAATAGTGCCGAGAAGAAATCCACCAGGTAACTATTGATTTCCTTTGATGAAGAGCCACCTCCTTTTTTTGTTTGATTGGCTAGCAAGCTGGTTTTCCATTCAAAGTTTTTTTTTGCCTTTGAATGGCCAGAAAGTTGGTTTCCAATCAAAGATTTTTTATTTTTTATTTTTATTTTTTATTTTTTTGCCTTTGATTGGCTAGCAAGCTATTTTTCCAATCAAATCTTTTTGATTTCATTTTTTTTTACCATATAAACCTCTTTGCATGCTTGGTAACTCCAAAAATATTCTAAAAATTGTGTAAACGATTTTTAGGTCTACAAAGCCTAACTTGAATTGTATAATATTAGAATCACCATAGTAATCTTCAAATCCCAAACTAGTGATCTCAGGATATGGAGAGTTGTTAAAAGATAAAGTGAAGGTATCCATGGATCCCTCCAAAATATGCATGCTCCTTTATTGATACTATTGGTGCTCCAAAATCTGTATACTGATAGCAAGAACAACTCTAGAAATTCCTATAGATCTAGTCCTTAGATGTTAGTATGTAAAAATTTCTTTCCTTGATATTCACAATAATTGCTTCTTAACATTATACAAGCATATACAAAAATGAAGAAATTGAAAGACATGAAAATAAATTTTTATAAAGGATATGGTTCAGGGTTTGAAGTTTATTATAAGATGAAAAACTAATTTGGATGGGTGGATTTATTATGAGTGATTTTTTATTTTGGCTCTAATGAAATCCCTAAATAGATGGAGTTAACTAGAAATTCTACCACTTCATTATTACAAACTGGATAAGAAAGTTTTTTACTAAGGTTATGTGTAATAAGATCACTGAGCTATTAGTTTATACAAGGGGAAATGGTGGTGGATATCAAGAATGACATATGATATTTCATCAACTGGATCTACTTCTAGATTCAATATCATATTATACCCTTCCCAGATCTGAATTATTTGTTCATACCATTATACCTCTTGATCAAACATCACAGTCATTTTCTTATACACAGAGTTAGTTTGTGGGGAGATAAATATTTACAATCTAATCTTGCTAATTACAAAAAAGAGATTTTAATCTACTTGCAAGAAATAAAAGTCTAAAGAAACTACTTACCAAATTCTTCCTGTCACAGAATTACTAAAAGGTATTCTACTATCACTAGAATATTCTTTTAGAGAAGTCTAAATCTCCTAATAACACCGTGTCCCTAGAAATAGTGCCAAAATAATGAGGGTCATCAATCCTCGCCATTAATAATGTTAATCTAGGGTTGGTGCTTGATAGCTGTATGCATTAATAGAAGAAGATCTTGGAAAATAACTCCTTTAAACACAAACCAAACTTACATAAAATAAATCACACCTGTAGAAATTGAAAGCCACACTTGCAGAAATAAAGGCACACTTACAGAAATAAAGTTTGCATAAAATAAATCACACTTGCATGAAGATAATCAAACTTGCAGGAATTTAAACACAATTGCATAAATTGAAATTGCTTGAATTGGAAATAAACATAATTAAACAAAACACCCGTAGGTTCACAATAGACTAAATTTTCACAATACAAAAAAATGAATTACAGACAAATGATAAAACGTAAACATAAATACACAGATCCATCTTCCTTGAAATGAGTGGCCAACTCATTTCTTGGAAGACGATTTAAATCATACTTCTGATTTCAAAACTATAGAATATTTGAGAGGAAAGAACAAATCTTTATTTCTTAGGAGAAAAAAATTACATATCTCAGTGTGGAAGGTTACATTTATAATTCATGCATCCAAAAAACTCCTTATTTTACGAAATTTAATCTGATCTTATCTTTATTCCAATCCTAACAATTAAGATCTCCATCTCCACAAAATATGGAGAGAGATATATTATTGAAGTCAAATCTTATCTTGCTTATTTTAGGAAGATTTGCTCCCAAATATTCTCCTTACTTTTTGGTAACAAGAATCATAATGATTTTATTCTTCTACATTATTGGAAAGATGATTTTTCTCAAAATATGATTTTGACCAAATACCTTTCTCAGATTTTCCATTTGACTTTGTTGTTTTTTACTGTGGAACTTTTGACATTTGTTTGATACACTTTTTCCTCATAATACAGTTCAAAAAAAGTTAGATTTATCTTCATTGGTAAAACCTGTGAAAAATCTGAATGATTTTTTTGTTAAACACATTGCTACAAACAAAAACCTCTCTTATATTTTTTGTTTGAGTTTTTTGTTTCTGTTTATGGAACTTTTAGGACTCGTATGATACATTTTTCCTCAGACTGCAGCTCACTAAAATTTTGATCTCTCTTCATTGGTAAACCTATTGTAAATATGAATGAGGTTTTCATTAAACACATTGCTATGAATAAAACCTCTCTCATATTTTCCATTTGAATTTTTTGTTTCTATTTATGGAACTTTTAGTGCTCATTTGATACACTTTTCCTCGGACTGTAGCTCACTAAAAGTAAGTTATCTCTTTATCGGTAATAGTTTTAGAAAATATGAATATTTTTTTTGTTAAACACATTGCTATGAACAAAAATCTCTCTCATATTTTCCATTTGAATTTTATGTTTTTATTTATGGAACTTTTAGTGCACGTCTGATACACGTTTCCTCATACTGGAGCTCACTATAAGTTAGATCTCTCTTCATTGGTAAAACTTGTAGCAAATATGAATGATTATTTTTTTAAACACATTTCTCTAAATCAAAACCTCTCTTAGATTTTCCATTGAAATCTTTGAGTTTTCACAATCCCTAAAAAATATCATTCTGTTGATGCAAGTTTTGGAACTAAAGTTTTCATTCCTTTAATACAAGTTCCAGAAGTAACTGTCATTGAATTGATATATATTTTGGTACTAAATATGTGAGTTTTGAAACTAAACCTGTGAGTTCCAGAACTAACTCTGTGAGTTCCAGAACTAGCTCTGCGAGTTCCGCAGCTAACTTAAAACAACTATAACTTTTACATGTGACCTCGGATTGAGATATTTCTTATTTTGAAATTGCATAATTTTTTGAGAGGAATATGAATATGAAATCTTATTTGATTTTAAATTTATTGTTCATGATCAATTCCACTTTTTTGAATACTAGCATCATCTTTCCTTTGTGGCCTACATACACAAGACTTTGCATCTTTTCCCAAATAATCAATAGGATTAGTCAACAACATAGATAAAAAAATATTTCTAAAGAATGAGCAAGATATATATCATATATTATATCTTAAGCAAACTATAAGTTCCTAGATTACATTTAAATACACTTCCAAATGTAACTTGGAAGGACAAAATAATGGTAATTTATGGTCAATTTATAGCCTCATCAGGCATGGAAGAAGGGAATGGGTTCACAAAGGTCTATGGGATCTTCTAACCTATTTATTTAATCAACTTGACAAATAAAGCATGAGTCAAGTGAGATTTAGAGAGGCCTCAAACTTTCTCTAATACCAGATATGGGGAAAACCCCATATTTGGAGACGAGCATAAGCTCAATAAAAAATAATTCAATATATATTGAATAATGTGTTACATATGAATAAGAGAGGATCTCAAACTCCTATAAAAAATCCACTAACCTCTTAGACTAAACCTAGGTGGATTGTTTAACCAACTTAATTATCTACCTCCTATCTTTACTCCTAAATCTCTACCTGAGTTGTCTTTTTAACTCACATTATTCCACACATATATTCACAAATATAGTAACACTAAAATATAACCATGTGAGTACTAATCACTTTATTTCCCTAACAATAGGACCTTAAATAGTTTATTATAGATGGGAACATCCTTAACATCATGTATCAACTATATTTTGACACAAATGTGTTTCAGCTGATTGAAAAAATTAGAATCAAATTCTTATCTCAGGTCAGTATTATTTTCTTGCAACCTTTAAAGAAATGGTGGCTCATTATCCTATGTTTTACCCTTTTTTGAATTCTACGCAAGTTGTTGTGGATCAACCTACAACATCTTCTGTCCTTATTGTGGGTCATCATGTAGCAAATATGGTTCTTCTGTAATTTCAATGATGATAGGTCCAACAGGTGAAGGAAGTCCTCTTACTGAGTGAGAATGGATATTGTTGATATCAATAGATTAGGTCAAGGGTATTGAGCTGGTTCAGTGGAATACGCTGGATGAGCAACTTTATTGTTAGGATTAAGTGTAGGTTGAGTAGGTAATTGTGTAGATTTTTTTCAGGAGCTGGATTGGGGGTTAGGAATTAGAGCTTGGTGTTGCTAAAAATAAAGAGGATATTGATAAGCTTGTTGGAAATTAGGAGGTGGTTTATTCCACTTCTGTCCTCTACATGGTTATTTCTATGATTGGGGAGGTTGTTTCCATTTATGTTGTTGGCCTTTGTATTGAGGTTTCCATTATTGCTAGTATTGGTTAGGATATGGAGCCCATCCTTGAGGGTTAGTCCAAAGTGGGGGATACATATATGAATTATTAGACCAATTTTGAAATGAATGCATAGGGTCTTGTTTCATACTCATTGCTGCAGTGTCCATGGTTTCCTTTGAGCAACATAGACAATTTTTGAGCATTCTAGTTTACTTCTTCTGTCATCCCTAGCTACTCAGGAGAAAATAAATAATTATCACTTGGGGGAGTTTCTTTGAAAAAAGAACTTAGTACAGAGGTTTATTCTTTAGATTCTTTAGAATCTTCAAAGGTAAATGAAGAGATTTGTGTTACTTGTGTATTAGGTAAAAATCTACCATGAGCATCCCTTAGACAGTGCATGCATAAACTACTTCACTCATTCAATGATAAATTAGTTATGGGGTCAATTTGAGTTAGCTTCCTAAAAACCTACACTACTTCTAAGAAATGAAAAACCATCACAAAACCTAATAACTTGGTAGTGTCCCTGGACACAGTGCCAAAAATGGTGGTGTAAATTAATTAGCAGAAATTAGTATGTTGTTCACTAATCCACAGTCATTTTTTGTCATGCCTAGGAATGTAAAATTTTAACTCTTCCAAAGTTGTATACATAGTTACATGTGTTTACAAGGAATAAACTAAAATATTGTTGTCACAACAATTAGAAATCCAATGCTGGAAATAAACTATGTTATAGATGAGGTAAATGCTACAAATAAGTAATAAAACAAATAAAATCACAACACAAGTAAAGGAATGAACTGCTGTAATTATAATATATGCATACAAGGAACTAAAACAACAAACAAAAAGAAAAGGAGTTTAACAAACCACAAGTGGGCCCTGCCTTTGGTGTTAACCCTTCCTAAGGATTTTGTCTATAGCAAAATGATAGAACTCATATTTTATTCATGAACATGAAGATTCAGAATGAAACTTACAACAATTCCTTCCCTATAAATTGTTATCGACTACAGTCTCGCCATTCTCTTTATATTCAGTAGAGACGTGAAGAGAATCATTCAAACTAACATTTACATTTTGATTAAGTAAAATATCACAACCAAGAAATCCATATATTATTATGCATGCAATAGAACTGAGAAGATGTGTTTTAATACAATAACATAACTAACAATTCAATCTAATAATCAAGTTAAATCAACTAGTTCCACAATGGTTACAGAGAACAATTAGGTAGTAGTGTGAATATATTTATTTTTGTGATAAACTCTTCTTCATTGATATGCAAAAACTTAGGTGAAGTATCCACGTTGATCAAACTTCCCACAATCATTGTCTTATATATGTGCGTGTTCTCCTTTAATTGTAGGTACTTTACTATCGACAAGTCCCAGTTAATGCATCTCATTTTCTATAGACAAGTCTCTTTCAATTGTGATAGAGTTTCTTTGGGTGCATGTTAGTGGTAACATATAATATATTCTTGCAAACAAGTATGGAATTCAAACAAAGAACTTATTAATCATTTTATTATATTAAAGATATTAACATGCACATTAAAAATCTATAAAATAGAGTAACTTAGTAATAACTATATTAATTATATAAGTTCCATAAGTTTAAGTTCAAGTGGAAATGTCTGACAGGATAACTGGGATAAAAAGTGCAAGGGTATACAAAATATACAATAGATGAGATAATTAAATAATAATTAAATGGTTTCATCAGTGACTAGACATTTGAAAGGACTAGATTTATAATTTGGATGATATGTGTTTGGCACAGGAGTGAAAAACAATTGTATTATATCTGTCTGTGGAGGGAAAAGGATAATTGATTAATAATGCCCCTCCAGTGGGTGATGAAATCTACAATAGATTAATCTTTAAATTACTTATGACAACGTACATATTGGTGACATTGACTTTATGAGCGATATTAATTGAGAAATGTTCTAAGAAGAGTTGCATGAGCTAGGTGAATGAGAAGAGTGAGTATTGGGGAATATTTTTGTACCAATCTAAGGTAGGTCTGACTAAGGACATGGGGAATGTTCTCAGCATAAGGTCCTGGTCATGTGTTATGAGATAACAAGCATGTTAGAAGGCCCAAATGTGTTGTTGAGGGTCTTATTTGTTGTAGAATTTGAGGAACTTAGGGAGTTCCCAATGTGGAGGATATGCTTTATATGGTATGGATGGATGGATGGGTTCATTGTATATTTTTTCATAAGATAAGGTGTTTTTGGGACCCATGGAGGTAGCTTCAAGGCTGGAGATCCTTTTCATCAATGCTTGTAAGGGATTTTTTGTGATGGTTATTGTTGGGGATTGAATAATGAAGGACCCAGTTGATTGTATGTAGATGGATTTTTTGTTGGTATGTATGGTATGGAAAAGGGATATTATGTTGGAGAGGGGTATTCATAGGAATGTTGTATGCATAGTTGTACTGGGTTATGAATATTGGACGTATTGATATTGGATAGACATGGATGTGTTTAAAAGGGGTTGTGAGTACTGGGGTATATGTTGAAAGGGGATTGAAGTGTGGATGAAAGGTTGGGATTGTTGAGGTATGTGCTAGAAAGGAATAGAAGTGTGGATGAGAGGCTGAGATTGTTGAGGTATGTGCCGAGAGAAGATATGGGTTGTTGATGAACACTGTGAAGAAGGGTGAACACTAGAGATAAAACTTGTATTAATGAGTGGTGTCAATGTCGGGATGGACTTGAATACATTTTGAATAGATGATGTAGCTTGTTGAGATGGGATAGGTTGGGACATGCTTAATGGGATGGCTATTGAACTCACATGAGGTGTTTGGATAGTGGAGGAGACTAAAGGACTCGACATAGATGAGGATGTGTTGTTATTGTTTTGGGATGAGGTAGATCTAGATGAGGGATCTGGTGAGGATGATGATTGTTGATTATTTGTGTCTTGTGAGGAAACAATGTTAAGGTTGAAAGTGATGATGGGGTTGAAGATGTGGGATTAGATGTTTTTGATTCACTAGTGACATGATAAGGATTAACTTGTTTGGATGACCAACTCATGGTTAGGATCAATAAGCCAGGAAAATTCATATGTAGTGTTGGTGATAAGGGTTCATTGTTTAGGTTTAATTGTTGAAGAAGGACACCCTAGGTAGCTAGGTAAGATTGAGGGTGACAAGGATCTGGTTTGAATCCAAAATCTAAGTGAAGACTGGATCCCCACTGTTGAAGAAACAAGGACTAAGTGGATCAATAATTTCTGATGTGGTAGATTGACTACTAGGAGAGTGTGGGGGTTCTTGATCATCTGTTGATGGTGATCGATGTTGATTCACGATACGAGGGATGTCGTCAAGGTGAGATTGGATGTTTTCCAAGGACTGTTGTAAATTTTCAACCATGTTTTTAGAGTTTTGTTGATGGGATGGTTTTCAGGTTAAGACCATGAAAAAAAACAATCACTAAAAAGAAAAAGAATCTAGAGAGTTGATTACAATCAAGAAAGCAAGTCACACAAGAGAATTTTTGTTATCTTGATTAAGTTAGAAAAGGTGAAATGTGAAAAATGGTTTATGAGGTCCTAGGAAATGGAAATCTATGGTTGGTTTCAGGTGATGTTAAAGGTTGAAGTCCTCAATATACCTGAAGGTATGTGAGGCTTGAATCTATGTTGGTGTCAGTACGAGGCATGGTATTGGGGCCTACCCCCTCACTTCATGGTCCTCACAATGATAAGGGTGTTGGGTGCTTAGCCAATATACCACCCACCAGATTATTTATACTCTGTCAGAACACTGAGTTGGCTTATCCTCTTGGTGATGAAATCCAAGTAGGTCCACCTGGGTAGGAGTGTTTTGATGCAGATTATGTTGAATGTGGTTTGGTTGTGTGTGAGGGAAGTTAAGTGAATGTAATTCGTTAACCTCCTAATTAGACTATATGATCAAGAAGATATGAAGGGTTCATTTTAAATCCCAAAAATAAATGTTAATTTGATGAGGACAACAGAAAAATGCAATGCTAAAAAGGAAAATAAAAAAGAAAAAATACATGTACTTACTTTTTATTTTTAATTTTTGGTTTTTAGCTCTATTGAAAACATAGAAATAGGTCACTCTAGAGGGGAAACCTGTAATGGTTATATGGAAACATAAAACATAAAAGAAATAAAAAATCCTAAAGGAAAAATGACTAAGTAATCAAGAACAATCCACAAATATCATCGGTGATTTGAAGGAATCATGGGTGATTCACCAAAATCACTGGTGATTTACTAGAATTGTTAACGATTACAGAGAAGAAAACCCAAGAATGATTATAAGTTAATTTTAATGGAAAATAAAGGGAACAAGGTCCCACCGATCATGCCAGGAATGTATTAGGTAGTTTCAGGTGTATGCTATCAAATGCAAAAAGTACCTAAAACTCAAATTATGGTAGGTTTAGTGATACCTGCATCAACAGTCGTAATGTCAGGATGGTCAGATGTAATAATGGATAAGCACTCCTCCTTTTTCCAAGTGAAGAGACTTGCAATAAAAGACAACTATACAAGAAATATTAGATAAGATGGGTAGACGAGATGCTTTGAAAAGGCTGATTCTAGGAATCCAAAGGGACTTCCTTGGAGGATGTCAGCTCATTTTGATACAATTAAGTGAGTTGATAACAATGATAAGATAAATAATGATAATGATAAGGATAGAAGATAGAACTAAAGGTGAAAAGGAAGATCATGTTCCACTTCATAGGTGGCCCAAGCTAAATTGGCGGCAATCTGGATGGCTTCAAAGTAGTCGTACCAGTAATATGTAGTTACTTGTTGGATTTCATGGAGGAATTATATTTATTCCTCAATATCTTCTATGTCAAGTGTGAATCTGATAGCAAACAGAGTAGGCTCATGAAGGATATCAAACTTCTCCCACACAAAGGGTTGTTGGATGATCGGGAGATCATAGATGCTTGTGATGGATGAGACTGACCTAGAACAAGTCATCTACAATAGAGACATGCTTGCAAAAGACAATTAAGTCCAGGGATATGATAATGATTAATTGATAAAATGTAATGATTTGATAAAGGAAGCTAATTTGATAGAAATCATATGATTCAAAGGAATCGCTAACGATTTAAGGGAATTGTGGGTGATTCCTGTGTAAAATTTGATTTTCTTACTAAATGATAGATTGATTGAAAGTAGAGATTAAAATGACTATTTTATACTTTTTTTGATGTAACTAAGAAATGATAATAGTAAATAAGATATTACCTTGTAATGTGAAAAGATGGTTGCAAGAATTTCCACAAAGGCTAGTTGAGTTGGTGATGTTGATTTTTTATTGATTTTCTGAGTTGGATGTTGATGGCTTGCTGCAATAACTGATGTGTTATAGCTCCTTGGAGTGGTACAATATTGTTGCAGGGCTTGATGATAGTTGAAATGATAGAGCTTTGTTTTTGGCTTCAAGAAATCTTATGAAGATGAATTCATGAGGTCCCAAAATATTCCAAAAAGTCCCTAAAACAAGATTTTGAGCTCCTATTTATAATCGCAGGTGATTTTCTAGAATCACTGGTGATTCGGGAAATTCAGAGGAAGACACTTGCAAATGGTTTCAACCACTTCCAAAATGGTAATTTCTAGTATGGTAGGAGGGAAATTGGTTAGGGAAGAGGTTAGATGAGGTTAGGAGGTTATGAGGTTAGGATGAAAAGGGTTAGGATAGGTTAGAGATGGTTAGGAGGTTTAGATAGGTAAATATGATTTACAGGGGGATAAAAAATGATTTTATGGGATGAGTAGGATGATTTAGATAGGTTTAAGTGATAGGTTTTAATAAATTAAGGTCAATTTTTATACATTTGTAGTCAGACTTTCCAGTTTTCTTAATCATATCTCAGGGTACTTGGTGACATGTTATGTCATTAATGTCTGTTGTCCTCTCAATTTTCCCCACCCTTTCAAATCTACTTTTGTGGAAATTGGAGCCCTTTCATAGAAGAAATTCATGTTTTAAACTCCTCAGATGCTTGTTTTCATTTCTCATGGCATTTTTAATCAAAATTCCCTCAGTTTGTTTCTGTTAAAACATTTAAGCTATTATCAATGGATGTGAAATATTTTTAGTTCTTCTTTTATGCGTTTAGAATGTGTGGGACCTTACATAATTTGTTTTTAACCCTTTTATAGAGAAATAAATTCTTCATCAGGAGAAAAAAAGGTATTTTCAAGTTTCCTGTAACTTCCTACGATATTTTCCCCATTAAATTCTTGCTTGAAAAGGTGAAGCTACACATTGTTTTCCCATTGGATGCAGTCAGGCGGGTTCCTTTTTGAACTTATCACTTATGGAGAGTTTGAAAAAAACATCAAATTTTCCCCGCATCGCCGCCTATCCTTGATTGGCTAGAGCAGTTTTGGTGGAAGATCAAGCTGACGGATCCATTTTTTTCTCTAAGGCATTACGGTGAAAGGGATAAAAGTCATAAAATAATCCATGGCCCCACCAAAGAAAACGGATAATTTCTGAGTCGAAATCCGCAAAAAATCAGAAAGGGACATGTGCTCATGTTGAAAAGTCAATGGCGAAGGCATGGACTTTTGGGGGAAAAGTTATAAATTTTCCCCTTCTCAAAATAGATAAAAATTGAAGCACATCCCCACAACCAATCAGGTAAGGCCACATGTTGAGGAATCAAAAAAGGACACGTGGCCATTTTTCAGTTCATAGGCACTTTGGTGGACCGATGGAGGACTTTGGGAATTTCAGCCTTGTTTCCAAAAAAGGTGAAAAGTTCTAAAATGGCCCGTGGCCCTGCTCATGCGAAGGGAAAATTTCTAAGTTAATGCCCACATCAGATTAGAAAGGGACACCTGGCCTATGTTGAAAAGTCAACAGCAAGGGAACGGACCTTCCGGGGAAAATTTGGAATTTTTCCCCTTTTCAAAAATAGATAAAGTATAATACTGAAGCGCATTCCTGTAACCAGTCAGGTGATGCCACATGTTGAAGGATGAAATCAAAATAGCAGGCCTACGAGGGAAAATGAGAATTTGAGAATTTTTCACCAAAAGGTTAAAATGTTGCAAATCGATCCGCGACCCCTTTTTCTAATTGTGATGTGCCACATGTTCACGTTGAAAAGTAAAAGTAGGCCAGTAGAGATTTTTGAGAATTTGAGATTTTTGTTTAAAAAGAGTTTAAACAACATATTTGAACTGCATTTCCTCAGCCACTCAGATGGCTCCACGTTTCCAGATTTTGGCAGAGCTGTGGGAGTGTAGAGAAAAATGAGAAATCATGCATTTTCTCCCAAATGTCAAGAAATGTAGTTTTCTTCCCCAGGGTCATTGTTGCTTGTATCTTGCCATGTGTAGGGTCCAAATTTGAAGGTAAAAGGGGGAAAAAATAGCCAAATGCACTCATTTGGTTTTTAAAACCATTAACTAACCAGAGCTCTGCAAAACACAAAAATGGATCATTCTTCTTTATTTTTCTCTGTATTCTTTTTGTTTCCCCATGAGATGATTTTTTGGTTTATTATGGGACCAAATTAATAATTTTGAAGGGATGTAAAGTTTAATCATCAGAAAATAGAGTTTATCAGGCATATACGATAAAAAATGGAGAAAACTTACCAATAAGAACTTGAGTGCTATGAAAGTGGTTAAAAGGTGGAAATGGTAGGACCACATGAAGAAGAAAATCATAAGATGCCCCTTGCTAAAATAATCATGCTCGAAGTAATGAAATATTTTCCTTTTGAACCTCTAGTTTTCATGTGTGTTTGTTTTATGTCACTTTCCAAAAATGAATATGCAACAAACATTATTCCTTTTGGATATTATTTTTTTGGCGACAAAGTATGGATGTACACAAATTGTTATAAGAACATGGTTTTGGCCATGGAAAAGGGGATTCTAGTTTTCTAGGAAGGTTGTTAATTCTGAAGTAATTTGATATAGAAGTTCTTTCTTGTCTTAATTTCCTTTGTTATATCTCTCTCTCCTGACTCGATTCAATGGATCATTTGTTTTGCATTCAATATAAACTTTGTGTTCTGGTCTATGTAATCCTCAAAACTTTGTGTCTGTAGATTTGCATCGGTGGTAAAGTAATTGATCCTTTTCTATATTTTCTTGGTTCAATGTGAGTAGGGAGATACTCTACTATCTATATTCCTGAAAATAATTTTTGTTTTCTTCCTTCCCCCATCTCTATATTCTTCTATTACTTTTGATTGATAATCTTTTAAGTATGAAAACATTCGAGAATATCAGGGTCCAAACATTGAAATTTGTATATCTATACATTTGTTTTTTCTAATTTCAATAAGGGAACCTCTCCCATTAAAGAGGGGGCACTTGTTGTCCCCTAACTATGGTTTCAACCCATGTTCCATTCTGAAACCCAAGAATGTCAAAATTCTGGAAAGAGATCCCTATATAAACACAACATGCATACCATTATAATGGTGGACAATTTTCTCAAGGGCTATCTACATACATACTATCCAAGGGACTGCATTTTTGGGATTTTTACTTTGCATACATTGCATAGGAAGGGGAAGTGTTGAATTCCATCCACACATTTGTATTTTATCTAGCTTTAAGCCTGCTATCTTAGCGTCACCGGTGCGAGGGAAACCTAGGAGCATTATTGCACACACAAGCACATAGAACTACATGGGGTCTGAGATGCAGCGCAACGCTAATTTGTAAGTTCACTTTGTTGACAGCCGAGGACAGTCCGACCTCCCATTTTGCATCTTTCTTTTTTAGGATTTGATGTAGTTTGGGGTTTTGTAGGAGATTGTTTGTGCTGCAGATTTACAGGTACCTCAGCGATCCAAGTGTATGACATACAAGAAATCATTGGCGAACAAGTGCGAAACCCTAATGACATTGAAGAAATAAGGTCTCGAGCTTTTCAGCAGACTCCAGCACCCAGGAGAGGTCTCTGCCACCCTAGGCGCCCCTGTCCCTTCCCAGGTGCCCTAGTTCTGACATTTCTGTATTCTTCTGTGTTTGGTTGCGACATTATGAGTTGCTGTTTCATCAGTCCTGCCACACTAAACACACTTCGGGATAAGGGTAATCAAGATAAGTGTCATAACTCTCTCATGTACTTTCATTATTACATCTATAAAATTTCTTAGCATCTATATTTCATTGTATATCATTTGCAACATATCTAGATTCAAATTTTAGTAAAATAAATAACAAATTTTATTGAATCATTTTGGTGAACCCGTACCTTAGAACTCCTTTCCTTAGGATCCACTAAACCCTAAGGGCTAAGGATATATATCCTTCCCCTAGGAACAAGCTATGCATCATGAGAGTGTTAGCCCAATTTATGATGAGGTTTACTACAGATGAGCTTCGTGCCCTCTATTACAATCCTTGTGTTGATGATGATACTCAAATAATACTTTATGGCCAATGAATGAAATATTCCTTCTAGTTTCGCTCCATTCTTCTTTCTGCATTATTTCTGATGTCAGAAAAAATTTATGGCTATACCCTTGTAATTCCATAGGCACTAGGCTATCCACCTTGATCCATTGCTGAAACTCTTAATGATGCTATCATTGATTATATGTTTGGTCTTCATAGCGATACTATAGATAAAAATCATAATAAACTTGTACATGTGCATGATGCTATTTCTCATAATAGTTAGAATGAATGTAAAGTTGCATCTCATTAATCTCCTCTTTTTGAACATGCTTTTTATGATTGTAAAGCTGCATCATCATGTTAGATCTTCTCTTATTTAGCACTCTATGTTGATGACTCACTCGATTAAATCCTTGCATGGGAAATTTTTTCTGATGACATGTATGCTGAGCATGAACATTGTTAGTTCACGATTCTACTTCGCTTAATACTACTAAATGTGAATTTTCTACTCCGATATCATCTACTTCTGAGATTGATCTTCTGCTGAGCATTCACGATGATTATTCCATTCCTACTAGTTCACCTATTACAATTTCTTTTGATTCTCCTATTAGCATGCTTCTACTACTCTTGCATGTTCATCTCCATCTCTTTCCTCTTCTTCTTCTTGAGTTGATACTCATATTACTTCTTCTACTTCTTACTAGTATACCACCACTCATCTCTTTTAAATCTATATTTAGTGTGCCTACAACATATTTATCTTCTCCTTCTTCTTATGACATTCCTTTAATCACCCATAATGGACAAGCTTCAACTAATTCATATACCTCTCACATCTTCTATTATTCCTCCACATGATATTTTATCACTCGTGCATGTTGTAGGACAGTTGTAGTCTCAGGTCCAATCTCTGACTCTTGAAAGCAAGGCCTATTATGCTTCTAGTTGATAACAATTCTTTACATGGAAATCCTATTCGCATTCCCAAGAAAATTCACAACTCCACATTTTCTAAGGATTTTACTATGCGCTACATTATCATGTCTTTGACGGTATTGGAAATACATATCTACATCTCAAGCATTATCGTTTAGCCATGGCTTCTTACTCAAATGATCGATTATTGCTAAAGGTCTTCTGTCATAGTATTGTCAATGAAGCTCTTCAATGGTTCACTCATTTACCTTTTGGTTCTATTAGTAAATTTTGTAAAATGGAAGATGTCTTTCTTAGATGCTTTATACTAAAAAATGGTCCTAGTGTCACATATGATTGCTTACCTATATTACATCAGGGTAAAGAAAATCTATTTAGGACTACTTACACTTAATTAATTACATGCATTAGCTCATATTTTAACCTATTGACCTATAAAATAAATTCATATTTTTTCATGGCTTGATTCCTTCTCTAAAACAACAATTTCAATATGATACATGTGAATCATTTACACTCTTCTATTACAAGATGATCGATTTAGAAACATATTTAATTGCTACACATGTTATAGATCCACCTTCTACTACTGCATTATTTTCTACTTCTTCTCCACTTCCATCTATCATGCATCCTCTCAAGGTCTCCATCTCCTCCACCTTGCAAGCATGTTCCATCACCTTCACCTTCCATAAGCATCCTCCATCTCTGTCACTACGTCCCTCTCCACCTAAGTGTTCTGCCACCTCCTACTTGAGAGCCATTGCAATTTCTCACATTCTTCTAGGCCTCATGACATGTGTTGCGTGCTTTTCTTGATAAACATTTAATCACTTTGACTTTTAAACAACATCATCCTATCACATCACTTACATCACTAGCGTGACCATCCTTATTTTAAATATCATCGCATCAATGGCCATTCAGATGATGATTGTTGTGCCCTTCATGAAAAATTGTAACAATAAAAAGATAAGGGTATCATTTCCTTTAGATCTTGCTCTTGTGAGTGGTGTGTTACTCCGATTCCCGCACAAGTGCATGCTATTACTCCAGGTTCATTTATCTCCTACTCCTACTTCTAAGTTCGTTATCCATCCACCACCTTAGGTCATCATTCATGCATGCCCTCCACCTCATTCATCCACCGTTGCACCATCTCATCCATTGCACTGCAATGCTTCTGCTTCAAATTAGATTCTTAAGCCATCATCATTTGTGCTTCCCACTATTACATCTCCCATAATTGGCACCATCACATTAGACATTTAGTATGGATCATATACTCATGTTACTTCCACTTCACATGTTTCCACCACTTCTTGTGTGCTTGATCTTTGGTAAGTGAAATTTCTCACCTCACCACCCGATGATGCACTTGTGTTCTCATGGTTATTACATGACTGCTGAGGGATTTGTTACAATAATAACCTCATTACATATTTGCATTACATGCTTCATTGATCTATCTATCTAGCATACACTATCATACCACTTCCTAATGGTGCACTCTTGCTTTATGGTTTGTTCTTGATTGCTGAGGGGTCTTATATAAATGAACCTCATCTTCATTCACACACACATTACTGGGGGGCATCACTTTTCCTCCTATTCATCATTCTAACACATAATTACATACACTTTTATAATCATTCCATGCACATCGATCTTACACATCCTTTATTCTATAAATATATTTATTACCATCTATCGCTATTCATGCATAGGATATAATTTTTCATCACTTATCTCTCACGTTACTCAATAAAATTATTCATTTCATACACTATGTATTATCCTTCATCATTTTCACACATTACCTATCTATCTATTTCAAACATCATTATCCTTTACTCAATATCATCATTTATGCAATGTAAATAAAAAAACACATAAACAATAATAATCACATCACATATCAATAAAACATTAACACTAAACACAATAATGCCAATCGTCCATCTATATATATATATATCGTCAAAAAATCATAGTTACAAAAATACAATCACTTGGGGGGAAATCCCCTATGCATCACTATATTAATGACATATCATACATCATCATCACTATCACTATAGGTACAACCATAGGATCTCTAGAACTAGATGCTTCATCCGCTCAATCTACGCCTGCTAGTCGTGGTCCCTATATCTCTCTATCAGTATATGCGTAATAACGCCATAACTCGACTGACTGCTCCGTGAAATGGCCCTGTAAATCCACAAAATTTATGAATACGTCTTGCGGTAGGGCTCCTCCACCTGTAACCTCCCTAGCCTGATGATTCTCCACCCACGCCTCGTCTCACTCGCTCAACAACACAATACATGTTGCTGTTGTTATCGCCACTAGATGAAACAAATGAGCATGCTCACCTAAGATAGCATCCACTTTACTCTAACATCCCACCTCCAATGAGCACATTAGTGGGCACATCCCGTGTCAATGTAAGGATCGAAGTATCAATTATCAATGACCAATAAGCATCCTCATACAACCATCTAAAACATCACATTAGTTTCTACGCATGATACACCATAATAAAAAAAGTCAAGTAACAATGCCACAACTACCAACATACATGAATACTCATGACTCTGCTATAATTGCTGCCACAACACCATCATTGGGGGCAGGTGCCTTCCCCTCTACTCCTCCAACTAGCGGTGCTCCTGTCGCATGCATAAAAACTGGAAACAATAGCACCCATCGTTTTACGAGCTTGCCACCATGCACTATATGCCTCAGTACATCCTTGCGTCGTCGACATGTATCGGATCTATCACTGCATCTACCTCATTTGGACCAGGGGCACTAGGTATGCTCCTGTGGGTCCCAGTCTCGCCCCTGGTCTCCTCGGTGCTCTAGTAGTTCTCACCCATACATATGACTCTGGGGTGCACATCTTGAGAAATACCAAACTATCGTGATACATTCTTAGCCTAAAATAGCTCAATCACCAAAGGAAATCAATCCTCAAACCACATCATATCTCTATTCTATCCTCTCTCCACCCTCCATATGATTGATATAGCCTCCATATAATGGCCCCTAGGTCTATACGATCTAACTTATATTTATAGGTAGTAGTATCCAACATCCTACACCACGTACTAGTCAATATTGCTACAAATATTGTGAGCATAGCCAAATCGGCCCGCAACCCACTAGGTGGCCTCAGTATTGCAATGTTCTCATAGGCTCATACATGTAATAATGTGGTGGCTCCAATGCAACCCCCATGATCCTCCTATGTAAATATGTATGTCCATGCATAAATACAAATACGCTAGTACACACGATGTCCATGCATATTTTTTACCATCCTCCTCTATATAATTACATATATCATGCATCTTATATAAGATACCTACTCCTCCACCCTCCACTGTAACTGATGAAGCAATCAAAACTATAATAAAATTCAGTAGTCATGGAGCACTTGATCTCAGTATAATATATAGGATAATATGTGTCTCAATTTGTACCCATGTGCATGTAAAATACTACCTCACTAATCTCATATGTCTATTTGGATCCTCTACAACCATCACTTGAACACTCTCCACTGAAAAAAATAGTCATAATATGTGATAGACATCCTCCAGGGTCACCGTCATCTCCCTAGTAGGAAACAAAATGTGCAAGTGTCTGTGCACCACCTCTCACAAAAATTAATAATCATCGACATATTATGGGTACCTCCCCCAATCTGGATATGTTCTTTAGGATGACATGGTCTAATACATCCCACTCTACATTTGATAGGCCTAATCATAACAAATTGCTCAAGTGTATACCTCCACAAAACTCTCTTGAATAGATATCCCTCTGCACAACACAAAACACCAATAAAAACATGACATTAGTACCTTGTTGAGTAATAAAATTATTGACAAATGAATAAAATTCCTAGTCTAAATATGTAACAATGCTATAAAAAAAATATGCAATGAAAGACAAAATCAGACCCAAGAAAATAAAGCTAGAAATGTATGAAACCCTAGTTGTAAATAGGAGATAAGAAGACTTATTTTATTCACAATAAAATATGGATTGTGTTGGAATGATGACCTGATGAAAAGAGAGGGTGAATTATTTCACAGAGCCTCAGAAAATTGTGCAGCTTGAATATTTTCCTAGACTGAGGTACTTATAATGGGTCATGGGCAGCTGCGGGTGCCACAGACTTGCTCTGGGTGCTTATGACTACTCAAACCCTCAAGAAAAATCCTTCATAGGGTCATAAGGTATTCACTATCCTTCACTTCTTGTTTTTAGTATATCACATAATGATTTTTGATGTCACTAATAACCTAAAATAAAGTAATGAATTTTAAAACCCTTAAAAGTGCATAAAATCCCAAAAAGAAAATAATGTAAATGAGGGGTCATATTGTCCTCAACTGTCAAACAAGTGATCTTACAACTGAGCACTACACTACATTTCAGACTCAATGTAGTTCTATGTGCATGTGTGTCTAAATCGTGCCCTAGATGGCTCTTGCGTATGTCGCACTTGATATTAAACGAGTAAGTAGATTAGATGTAAGAAATGTAAATAGATGTGTGCATGAAAGAATGAACTTCCCCTCCTATGAAGTGTATGAATAAGTATCAACCCCTTTCCCTTGTGTGTAGATGCTAGATGGATGCTTGAATGCTCTTGATAATGGCCTTTGAATGCAACCTTAAGCGGTGATAGCTAATGCTTACTACTTGGTCCTTTATTATGATCACATAACTTTATATTTATATGATTCTCTTGCTTGAATTTCGTAATTAACCCCGAAAAGGACCGACTACCAAAAATATAAGATGCCCAGATGGCTATAAATGATACTAAAAGATGTGAACCAAGTACAAAGAGGTCGAGGGCGCCTAGAGGGGATGGGAGTGCTTGACGCTGGTGTCTTGGGTGGGCGCTGGTGTTCTAGGACGAGAAATGCCAAAGTATGAACAAGACAATATTGGGATAGATTAGGAGTGTAAGATCAAAAGTGGCAACAAAAAGCAAAGAAAAGATGACCAAAGACATGGGTTAATTAGTACTTTTCTTGCTTAAGAATCATATGAATAGTAGTATGTGATCAGGACTAGATATAAACCCAAAGTGTGTGATTTAGTGTCTGCACTTGTATACACACAAATGAAACTACTAATCACATCAAAGGTATATGAAGTTTTCTACATTCATGAATGTGCTAGATCAAAATTGATTTATTTAGTCTTTTTGATGCATTAGGAGTAGAGCCTGAGATCTTATTTATAAGATCAACAGTGCCTAGATCCCTAGGGAACGAGCGATCTTAAGGGATGTTAGTTCCCTGATACGAATCAATAAATAGGCCCTCAACTACCTAAAAATAAAAGAAACACGATTATTCATGCACCCTTGAATGGAGGATTTCAGAATTTTTCCTCAAAATTAGATCATACTCAACAACTCGTCATTCAGGGATGTAATTAAAACTTAGATATACACCTACAGTAGTGTGATTTAGTGTCTACGGACTCGTATATACACTTTCAAAAACTACGAGATCAAATCAAAACGTTGATAGGCATTTCCCACATTTCAAGCACAACACTCCTCGATGACACACAATGGCCTCTTAGATGTTAATAATGCCTAGGATTTTGTGTGAGAGAGCCACTAGGACGTATGTCCCTTAGTCAAGCCTTGATCTAAATTGTAAACAATAGCATCTTAAGGGATGTTAGTTCCCTAACCACTCTTTTTTAGGAAAATACCCTAAAAATCTGCAAAGTATCGTGTTGCATGTTTTCAAAGAAGGGTATATATTTTAGAAAATTTGCTCAAAAAAATCATGACTTGCTTAACTTTTGTGGTGGCATTCGTGTGCAAAATGCCACAACTAGACGCCACGTTAGGCAGAATCAGATCAATCTCAGTGTGATAAAATTTAGGTGTAAGGCATAATCAATTGTTTGATACTCAAAATTATACTGGACTCACCATTCAAATGAAAATTACTAATAGCATTTTGTTCACCATGCTATTGACATCTTGTGTTTGAATTAACCATTTCAAAAGTAGGTTAATGATTGTTGCTGGTAGAAGCTTAGTAGAACTAAGAGCATGCGACATATTCTCAGTTATATCTTACATTGCACTACTTTGTTTTATACCCCTTATACAACATTCGGTTTATAATTTCACCTATTATCATATGATACACATTCTAAAGTGTCTCATTCCAATATGGCACATTTTGTACTTGATTTATACATACTCTTGTGATATTTACTATTATTCACTCTAATCACTCTTACATTGTTTCAAATATACTTTCGTCTCAACATTCATTCTTCCTATCACTTCTCATTTCTTTAAACCAGGGCAGGTATAGAATGTGGACGTCAAGGGTCCATGAATTTGGGTTCCAAAAGTGTTGCATGATCATTTCCAGTCTCTGACTTCATCCATATGCAACATACTGTAGACCCCCCATGTAGTTGAATTCCTTAAGCTATCTTGTTTGCTTGGCATCTTTGCCTTCATGTTGCTTGTCCCTCACGGGCCCGCTCTCATACCACCAAATTTTTTTGTTGAAAGAATATTGTGTGATGTTGCATTTAATATAATATGCAAGCTTCCCTTTTTGTAGGAAGTGGTGAAAGAGATGGTGTGATACATGCATCCACCTATTTCACAACACTCCTCTCGTGGGTCCACCTAATGCACCTAATCAAGAGCAACATGTTTAATGCTATGGGGCTGCGAATATGTGTACACATGTTTTGTCTACAATAAAATTTAACACAACAATATACTCAAATTTGTGAATATTGTTCTAGAATCAATCACTTCTACAACATACGATGTCAATTTTACTACTCCTCCCAGTTGTGCATGAACTTGAGTTAATGTTACATCACTACGTTGTGACGAAATCGACCGTATATTTTGGTAAGTAATATTTAAAGTTATCGAATTTGCTTCCAAATGACCTAACTTAGAAGCCATACACATTGTGTTGACACCTTGGAGTTCTTAATATACCGTGTTTTTCATGTTTTGAAGTTTTTTCTATACTGCTCACTAGGTTTAGAGTTATTATCGTTAGATTGAAATTAGTTCAATGCCTAGATGTTACTAGAACACATAATGATGTAATCGTAGTCCATCCCCAAAAGTTAGAAAGATATTAAAAAGGCTGTAGCTTTGTAGGTTAGACGATAATTAAGATAGATTTAATACTCAACAAACATTGCATTCCTCTAGTGGTAGGATGCGCAAATCCTTTGTTTTTCACACATAAAAAATTGGGTTAGGAACTGATCACTCTCTACCCCCTCAAATCTCCATCAATAACAATTTCAAAAATCTCTAAATCACTCCAAATCAAAATCATCTATTTCTTCGACTGATCCTCACAATCTATAATATACCATCATGCCGAAATAGAAATGTTAACAAGGTGAAAAAAGATTCGCCATGCTAAATTGCAATTTGTTTTACTTCTAGACTTCTCACAAGCATGTTCCTTACTTCCTTAACCATTACGTGTATATCATGTCTAGACAGCTTCACATACACATGGTTTACACATGTAATGACATTAAATCTTACAGGATTACTAGTGTTTACATATGGCTCCGAGAGATGGAGGAGGGATTTATATACTGTATCTGTGGGCTAATAAAAATATGCACTGATGACACATCTACCTTTGGCTACGTCTTGCTACTTTGAATCCTCTTCATTTTTTTAATCTCACATCGTGTCATGATCGTCTTGTGCACGTGCGAGAGGTTTATGTTGCCAAGTCATAGGAATCAAAGGCTCCCATTAAGCCTACATTGTATTCATCTATATAAAACATCTGGACCACTGATCACCAACGTTGACGAGTTATCTAACATGGTTGCTCCTATCCTCTTTGTTCTTGGTCACATTTTTGACATTTGTAGTTAGCATTTTTTAGTTTTCTTACTCATATCCTAAGGTAATAGTTGGAATTTTGTGCCATTAGTTTCAAAATTCAAGCAAGAAATCTCTATATAAACGGCTATATCCCATTCGAATTCCACTGGCAGACAATTGTGCGTGCCTCGTGCCGCTATGCAATCATGATTCGTATTATCAATAGTCCGAGATGCAAATTCTCAAGATTTTTAGCTCTACATACATTACATATGAAGGTTTATTGTCAAATTCCCTTCCAAAGTAGTTAGTCCTTTTTTCAATGGATTTCATCAAAAAATATGTGGTGGCACAGACATGACGGGAAACTAATGAGCACTATGTTACATCCTCACAATAAAACAAGACTACATGGGGTTTCATCATCCCTAGTGGAATCCTCAATGCATAAGTTTCACCTTGTCACTCCTTGAGTACCCTTCAACACCTCCCTTTCGTTGGCCCCATATTGCTTTCCTTTGGGATTTGATGTAGTTTGGAGTTTTTATAGATGCTTCTTCTTATTGCAGGTTTCATGGGAATAAAATCAAGGTATAGTGACATACATGTGAATTCATTAATACCTATTACCAACAAGTGAACCTTTTATAGATTGCACTGGTAATATTGATCGGTATATACCTCTTAGCTTTAACAGGCACCTGAATCTCCCGTCTCTAGTGCAATAGACGGATGCATATATTCCCTGGTCTTGGAATTCCTCAACACTCCCGTCGAATTTCCAAAGGATTCCAGGTCGTGACATGCATGACGTCATCATATTCGACGGGAAACAAGTCTCATGTCTAACAGACGGCGGCGAGGAACGGCGTTAGCATAACTACAAAACAACGTAATGTCAGTTAATCTGACGGAAGTAAGGAACTAGGCTGTTCTATTTCTGTCAAGGGAGTCCTCCTGTTACCAGCTTACCAGGAAAGCCGAAAAAACAGAACGTGTTTTTCATTGTTAAATTTATATTTATATCATAGTCCTTACCCGCACATAATTAATCATTTCAGATATTTATATATTTAATATATTTTCTTAATCAAAATTTACTAAAATATTGTGGTACACCTTATGGGACTGTTGGTCGTTCAAACATACACTCGCATCTTAGATGCAGAAGATCTGAGATGTTTGAGACAAAAAAGGAACTATCCCCAATACTACAACTACTCCTAGTGTTGAAAGGGAAAAAAATCTAATAACACTAAGGGACCAGGGAAATAAGGATAACATGAAAGGAAACTACACTAAAAGGTGATAACACCAGAAAAATAGGGATGAATACTATCTGTTCTAAGTGAAAATGAAAGAAAATATATGAAAGAAGGCTAGGAATGTGTAACACAAGTAAAACATATTTACCAGATCAGTTTTAAGGAACACAACTAAATAAGGGGTTGCAAGGGATGTAGAATTTCACAACAAGTACACAATGCAAAAGAAAAGGCAAGAAGAAGGAATGCAAACAAGTTAGGGACAAAGAATAGTCACAAAACAATGCTTCTATTACTTCTAGAAATGCACAGAGCTGTTACAATGGAAAAAGAGGCCAATATCCACATGCAAGAGCCAGATCTAGAGGTCTGCAACTCAAAATACAAAAAATATGAATTCCTTAGCAAAATGCGTAAGGATCTAGAGTGTCCAACATAACAAATGAGCCCAACTCTTACATTTATAGATGAATGTCCAACATTAACAATGGAAAGGAGAAGAGAAAAGGAGGGAAAACCCAAATTTGAAATGCAACCATCAACAAGAAGCATTCAATGCCTACAAATCCTCCTGGAAATATGTCAAATGTGTTTCCCCATAGTCTATTTGGAATGTTGAAGAAGGAAGGAGGGTGGATCATATCAAATCGAGTGGTTGGAGAAATTAAATTTGATCATCAATGTCTAGAAATACATTTTCCCATTTCTCATCTACCAGATCTACCAAGAATTTGAATTTGAATGTTTAAAATTGTAGCCTATATCAATAGCTTTCTGATAATTCTAGGTGCATGCCGATTTGAGATTTGTAGAAAAATATAATGCTACTATAAGTTTGTCAGATTCGTCTACGTACATAAAGCATGTGGTGCACATAGATTGGCTGAAAGGATGGCCAACTGTGTAAATGTTTTGTCATTTCTACCACTTATCATTCATTTATTTGTTACAAGGATTTGGCAACTTGTCAGTGTATGTGGATTGGTTTCTTGTGGCACACTCAAACATGTCAGAGGATGACCTGACACAAAAAAATGCAAAGGAGGGCATAGAGGTATGCACATAGAAGAAGGAAAAAGGAATGCGTGCATGATGCTCACGGGGAAATGAGGAAAAATGGTGAGTGAAGAACATATGGTCAAGGCACAACTATTACAAGGTAATGTGCGGGGCATGCGAGAGGGAAAAGGACTTAGCTAATTGAAGCAAGTGCAAGTCATGCACACAAGATGAAAAATGACTAGGAAGAAGGTGAATGCGTAGAAGATGCACACAAGGTGGGAGTAGAACAAAGAGACAAAGGAAAATAGAAAGGGGATAAGGGGTAAACATGGAAGGGCACATGAATGTAAGATTTTAGCTGTGCACACAAAGGAACTGCAACTAAGGGAATGCGTCAAGTGAACTCAAACACATTCAGCCTTGCAATGAAGAGATCAAAGCCAAAATATGTATACAAGTTATTCAAGTAACTAGGAAAGTTATAGTTTTAGTGACTTTCAGGTCCATCTTCCTGCTAGATGAAGGAGATTAAGAGCCTATAGCATCCATTGGGCATGGAGTCTATTGTATAATCATGAAATTATGATTTATAACTTTGTAGAGATTTTCCTAAAGTCACTTGAAGGATCATTTCTTAACTCTAATATGAATCTTGCAAACTGAGAACTATCGACATTCTGGAAGTAAAAAGAAGAGCGTGTAAAAAAATCACACGAGAAGAAATAACTATATACAAACAAACAATGTGCACACAACGCACTTGGAGGAATTGAAACTTCTCTACCTATAATCTCAAAATTATGTAGTTCAAGCTTACTTGGAAGGGTTTGAGATAGATGACTATTTACTGATTCATTTTCAGTGTGCCTCCATTTGATGAGTTAACTTGAAAGGAGTTAAAGCCTCTATCAATAGACCCAATTGGTTTGTACAAACCATATGTGTATGGGCCACTGCAAAGTACATCAAAATTTGAATCTCTTTTCCTTGTTTATCTCTTTCAACATCCCATTTTAATGACCAAGTCATTTAATTTGAAAGCTTGAGGCCTAGCCTTTTTGTCAAACCATTTCTTTATTTCCTGCTAATGTTGGTCTAGCTTGATCATGGTAGAGTTCCTTGACTCTTCAAGATTATCAAACTCTTCCATCCTGATATCTCTCTGGTCTAAACCTTCAAATTCTAGCTACTGGGCAAGCATTAATAATTTAACATCTATTGTCAAAGGAAGGGTATCCTCCTTTCCATAGAAAATGTTATAAGGAGAAGTTCCTATTGCCTTTTTTACTGTAAATTTGTCTTCCTAGAGCACGAGCAAGACATTTGTATGCCACTATCTTTGACTGATGTTCATTGCTAACTTCATGATTCTAATCAGGTTCTTGTTTGTTGATTCTACCAAACCATTTCCTTGGGGGTAATAGTTGGAATAATTCTTCAAATAAATGCTCAGATTTAGAGCCCAATCAGTGATTTTGGTCCCCATGAAGGATTTTGCATTATCATAGGTAATGGTCAGAGGAACACCAAACCTTATGACTATGCCTTCGAGATAAGTCCAACCATGAATGAATCGGTTGATTCCTTGAGTGCCAACATTTCTATCCAAATAGATTGAATATTACATAGTTATCAACACCCACATTGTGTCCAACATCTCGATTTGTATTGATCATGCCTAATGAATTTGAGACCCCATTCTTAAAATGATGATTTTCTATGGATTTGGTCAGAAGTGTAGCAATCTTTTTCTAATTCTAAAGAAAGTGCATTCCTTACATTTTGTGACCAACTTGTGTGCATCTGTAAACAAATTAGGCCAAAATATACCTGCTATTAGAATCTTCATTACTGTAGTTTTGGTAGAGAAGTGTCCACCAGAGAATCCATCATGGAATTTTTTTAATACTTTTTCTTTACCACTCTCAAATATTGATACCATTTAACAACACACCATCGTTATTTATCTTGAAGAGAATTCCATCAATCAAAGTAACCTCAGATGTCTTCTCTTTTCTTTGTTTAAACCGGGAGGGTATGCACCCTTGGAAAGGAATATGATCATGTCCTTTTTCAAGTCATGCATACCAAGATCCATATTCTTCTTAAGTTCTACATGTGAGAGATCCTCATCCATAAATAATGAATTCTCATTCATTGTGCTCGTCCTTAGCAAACTGATTGCAGAGCACACTACCTCTTACCATTTTTGTGGATTTGATAGTCACATCATACTCCATGATTTTGGTCACCCATCATGCTCTCTTTTCACTAATTTCTGCTCCCATGATGAGGTATTTAATATAAGAGTGGGAGACTAACATGTTAATATGATTTTTTGTGAGCATAATTTTGAATTTCTTCAGTGTGCGCATGATGGTGAAGACCTAATTCTCCATGTGACTATATTTTAATTCATAATCCTTCAATGTTTGGATGAATATAACCACTGGTTATTCTATTCCTTTTTCATTTTCTTGTGTTAGGACAAAAACACTCATATCGACGCCATAAGCATAAAGGATGAAATCCTTGGAATAATCCGGGTTGATGAGTGTTGGTACATAAGAAATTTATTGCTTGATTTTGTTGAATATTTCTCATCCTTATACTTTCCATCTGAAATCTATGTCCTTCTTGAGAATTAGGGTGTTGGGCCAAACCATTTTTGCAAAGTTAGGGATAAAATGCCTAATAAAATTGATCTTACCGAGGAAGGGCTGCAAGGCCTTTTTATGTGCTAAAAAGGAAAGAGCTAGGATAGCTGAAATGCACTCAGGATCAATTGTGATGGCATCCTTTGAAACCACATGGACCAAAATATTTCTCACTACAAAATTGCACTTCTTGGGGTTAAGAGACACCACATACTTTCTACATCTCTCAAAGACTTTCTCTAGGTGTGCCATATGATCCGCATTCTACTTTGAGAAGATGTAGACACCTAAAATTGGTTTCTCAATTTAGTGTCCCTCACATTCGTTTTAGGTAACCTGGGGCACGTTCACGTCACCAACTATCCCCTTGGGATATTATCCAATTTGTGATTTAATCACTTACTCTAAATTTAATTCATCACATCACATCTTACCCATGAGTAATTAAATAATTAAATATTTAATTACGCTTCTTCCCATGCATCTTAATCACTTATCTACCCCAAATTTATTCTACCCATGTATCACATCCATTTTTAAATCTTCCCTAAGCGGGATATTTCCCGTGGTCGGGATAAGTCTTGTCTTTTTCGAATCGATCAATTTTGGCCATCTCGGGAGTCTTCTCCGCGATCGGCGCCGACCCATTTGGTCGGCGCCGATTTTATAGGAGCGGCGCCGATTATAAAAGCAGGTCCATGGCTCAGTTCGAAGGACCGAAAAAGAGACGAACGAGCGAAAGAAAGCACTTACGCACGAACAGAGAGCGAGAAAGATTCAGGTTGCAAGAAAGAGAGATCTTTTTAGCATCAATTGTCTCAGTTAGGGCAGATCCTGTCCTAATCAATCCCTGAGAGGAGCACCGTTACTCTGCCCGTATCATATCAACATCATACACCATCATCTATCATCTAGTGACTCTGTTTCAGCGTCTCTCCATCTTCGGCACATCTTGCAGACTACATTCACCTTCCAATCCCCGAATCTCATCGCACAGTCCCTGATTGGTCAGTCTGCCTTCAGTGGACACTGATCTTATCCAGTCGACGCCGATCAGTCCCAGTCGACGCCGATCACATCAGTCGCCGCCGATTATACCCAGTCGACGCCGATTTCACTGCAGACAGGTAAAAGGTCACAGGTAACACAAATCCAGCATTATTTCGCAGTTCCCTGTTTTCTGTACTTTCTGTCTGCTGTTCAGTTTCTGTTTTATTACTGCAATCAGAAAATCTAGTCTTTATTTATATCTTTTATCATGTATGCTTCTTTTCTTTATTGAAAACGTGGACTGACATCCGTCGAGGAAGCTCATCGCTTCTCGGACCCGCTTCTTGGGCAGTCCACTTAAATATCTTTTAACGTGGTCTTTTTCTGTCAAGCATCGGTGTTTTGCAGGTTATTCGGAGCTATTGTGCAAATTGCTCGTGTGCGCCCGTCTTGTCTACATCAGCTTCCTCATCCGTCTACATCTTCATCAGGTATCGATTTCATTGGAGTTTTTCAGGGTTTTTGTGTTTAGTTTGGTACATTAACTTGGACAGGTAACAAACGCGAAATTCTTGATCTACATTCTGGCACGCCCGGTGGGACTTGAACCAAAGTCCCTTATTGGTAAGTTCATTTCTTTTCTAGTTTTGAACTTTGTTCCTTTTCTTCACTGATTTCTATCGGTCCTATTTGAGCATTTCTGTTCATCATTTCAATCTTGCTTTTTAGGCGAAATCATTATCTGGAAATTTTTCTATTTTTAGAAATTTTTTTGTTTCACCATTATCTGGATGTATCTTTCCGGATCTTGTTTGTTGTTTGCTTGATCTTTTCTTGCGGAGCACTTTGCTTGCTCGTGGGATTGTTCGAGGGGAAGAGCTCAACAACGCGCTTTTTGAAGTCCACACACCTTGGAGAGCTAAACCTACAGGTATTCCTCTTTTTCAGTGTTTTCTCCTTTTTAGGATTTCTTTGTTGGTTGTCTATCACATCCAAACACTTCAATCTTTGGTGCTTAAAAGGAACTTAATCGCATTTGGGAAAGAACTTGTTTGACTTGTCTTCATCGAAATCAAACATTTCGTTTTAAGTGCTTAAAAAGAACCTTTTCTTTGTCATTGCTGCATGCTTTTTCATCTAGTCTTAATTAGGTTGGAGAATTGATCAAAATCGGTAGTGACACTATTTGATTTTTATTTTTCACCCTTGCACACAAAGCCAAAATCACTAGGTATAAAGCATCTAAACAAAACTCCTTCCCTGGCCTCGCCTACTTGGAAGTGATATCCAAGAGGAAGAGCCTACGCGGTACTCGGGCCGCGCTATAAATTCACGGAAGATTTTGGTATATATTGGCAAAGCACCCGACTCCCTTATCGCAGCGGTGTGTGAAGTGCGGGGGTAGGCCCCTATATCAAGCCACGTACCGGTCTTTTACTGAAGTGCCTTCGGGACTCCTCACCACACATTACCCAAACCATCCTTAGTTTGGCTATCTGAGTAGCTCCTGTTCTAAAAAGCCTTCCCTAACATTTTCTTTTCTTAAAAGCATCAAAATTTAAAGGAGATAATCACTTGCGCTGCTTGAATTGTTTGTGCATTAGCTAGGACAATCTTCTTTCTTGCTTGCTTATGACGGTTATCACCCGGTCACAATCTAGGAAAATGGCCCAACAGGTTCCTTCTTCCTCCGAAATCACCACCAGCGTGGATGTTTCGGCACCCCTCCAATCTTCCTCGGGACCACTGTTAGTGGGTTCCCCCTCATGGTCGTATAATCCTTTCCATCAAGCCAAAACAATCCCATCACGTCCAGCTTCTCCTAGTCCATCAGAAATATCTTCTGACTTGGAGTCTATTCCTCGCGGGGATCCTGAATTTCAGGCTCTCCTTGATCGCAATCCGGTAGCCCTCATGGACTACCTAGTACACAAGTCCATTCGAATATCTGATCAAGGACCACCAATCCAACAAGTGTACGATTATCCTCGTGGTTCATCCCAGGCCTATGTAGAACAGTTTTCATCCTCTCTCCCGTCTCGAGCCACGGAAAAGGGGGAGGTTCTTGTGCCTCCTTTTTCTCTTCCACCAACCATGTTGACTAGTTCTCAAATTGCCTTACCTATTCCTAATACTGCAGTTACCTCAACTATTCCTCAACCTACCTTTGAGAGGTCTTCTGCCTTGGCGATAACGAGTGCGTCTGTGCACCCGCATATCGCTGTTAATTCATCTATGCCCTCTATTGTGTCTCAAGGTCAGTACCTCTTCATGAGCCAACCCCCTTCGGCTAGTCAATTGGTTCCTACTTCTCGTCCTCCGGTCAATCTTTCTTCCAATATTCCAGCAACTGTGACCTTCGCCCATCCCCTAGTATCAGCACCCTTGGTACCAAATTCGGCGGTAGAAGGCCCCTTTCAGGTCTTGTTCCCCAACATGTCCAATCTACCCAACACCCATATTCCTCAATCTGTCCCTATTCAATCAACAAACATAGGAGTCCACCAATCACAGGCTCCATCCGTCACCCAACCTATATTTTCTCAACCACTTATTATCTCACAGCCTGCCTATACGCAAGCTACCTCACAACAAATACCTCACCAGGCGTCACCCAAAACACCTGGTTATTCCTCTTACCATCCCACCAATCAACAAATCAATCCCCCATTGACACCTCAACAACATCCACCACTTGCTTCTTATGTAGGACATACCAATGTACCTCCTCCCCAATCCGACGTAGTTCAAATTCTCTTCAAGAAAATTGCAGACTTGGAAGCCTCCACAAAAGGAGCCCGTCCTTCATACTCCTTTGAAGAAGTGTGCAATGAACCCATTCATCCTTCGGTGGCTTTTAAGCCTTATCCTCCCCAATGGGAACTTCCCAAATTCTCAAAATTTCATAGTCGGGAAGACCCTCAACAACATCTGCGAGCATTCAAACATGCTTGCTACCTTATCGTCCAGGACCAGGAACTCATGCTCCGTACCTTTCCTATGTCTCTAGCGGGTCCCGCTTTGGACTGGTACAATAACATCCCTCAACATTCTTTGTTTTCTTTCTCTCAATTGGCCCAGATGTTTGTTGAAAACTTCTCAATAAATATCGCGCATAAGATCTCGATCACAGATCTTTATAACATTCGCCAATTCGACGATGAGTCTATAGCAGACTTTGTCGCTCGTTGGAGAGGGATAATCAACCAATTGTCTTTCTCCCTTCCTCAATCCCAACAAATCGAGTTGTTCACCCGATCTTGTGCTAATCACATTTCTTCCACTCTAAGGATCCAAACTTTTCATACCTTTGAAGAGGCCTTTACAATGGCACGCAAACTTGAATCTCGCGCCATTGAACAAGGGAAGCTAAAACTTCGCTCCAAATCTAAACCAGATTTCTCTCGCTTTACCAAACCAAATTCTTTCCCTCCTAAAGATAAGAATCAAGGGTCCACAAATGCTATCGTATTAAAAACACCAAGAACCGATAGTACTCCTAATCAACCATCACGAAGAGACCCTTCATCTACTCGAAAAGGGCCTTCATCTTCACGATCCTTTGCTCCCTTGGGGGAATCATATGCCTCTATCTTAGAAAAAATGTTGGAAGTTCGCATGATCGAACTTCCACCCATTAGGGATATTGATGAAAGTCGAGAACGTCCTTTCTGGTATAGGGAAAACGATTTCTGTCATTATCACAGAACCAAAGGTCATGACATCGAACGATGTCAGACTTTCAAAAATCTTGTCCAAAAATTCATTGACAAAGGCGAGCTCATCCTGGATAATCCGAATGCTCCCCCAAATCAAGCACTGGACGTTTTTAAACAACCTTTCCCCAATCATGCCCCAAATCATAATTCTTCAGAATCTCAAAAACCAAACACCCACACTATCAATTTCATCTCCACTGAAGAATCCGTCTCTAAAACCACATCATCTGCAAACACATCAATCGAATCAGATCCTCCTTCCTCTTCATCAATCACGGGAGTTCCAATATCTTCAGACAACCCGTCTTTGAATATCCCCACATTACTAAGCACGGAGTCATCTCTCTCCGCTCCTTTGTCTGACCTTCCATCTATCCCTGAGACAGTGTCATCCGCATCTGTCTCATCATCAGACATTCTTTCAATGCTCGAGGCAATCACATCCCTTCGAGTTTCCACTACGGACACATCTACTTCCGTTGCTCCCATTCCCGCCGCAACTATGCCTTTGGTGAATGTACCCATAATTGTGCCGACTTCGACGGAAGTGTCTTCGATCTTGACCCTTCCTATCTCTTTTCCAACTACATCAGAAGTTCTCCCTCCGCAAGGCACTCCTTCTTCATCACTCCCTTCTCCCATCAATAGTGTTACTTCACCTATTAAGGAAAAATCAAAAGAAGTAACACCAACACCTGCACACTCGATTCCTCAACCTAAACCGCGACAACCAAAATCTAACACTACACCATCAGTACCTCCCCACTCGCTTCCTCCGAAAAGGTTACAGTCACCTTATGCCGTGGAAGTTGTCACCATCCCTGAAAAGGGAAAACCCATATTTCGAACCATCAAGACCCTTGGTGCTCTTCCACAAAAATCTCTCTCCACGCCTCATAAACGATTGGATTTGCCCGTTGAGAAGGCGTCTTCTTCTACACATCCATCAAAGTCATCATCTTCTTCTTCATCAACACCCCTAAAAGTAGACTTACCTACCAAAAAGATGCCACCTCTTCCATCAAGATCCTCATCTTCGGTACCAACAACCAAAGCACCCTATATTCCTCCTATTACACCTACCTTGAGGACTTCTTCCTCATCCGAATCAATATTATCCAAATCATCCGTAAATCCGACTAAGCAACCCCCTTTGTCTCCAAAGACCGCAAAATCTGTCACATCTCCATCCTCCTCAAAATCTATCTTAGGGGCTCCCCCTCCACCAAAGTCAATCATGTCTCATCTACTCCCATCCCAAGCACCCAAGACTGTTCCTCCAAATGTCCAAACAAATAAGAGGATCCCTAATAAAACTGTTAAACCTAACATGCAAGTTCTTTTACCTCGGCAGTCGGTTAATGTACAAGAACCATCCGCATCATCTCTATCCTCATCTCCATCTACCGGATTTTACACCGAAATCCTTCATCAACTTATCCAATCTTCATCTATAACCCTTCCTCCGATTAAACCATATAACCCGAAAGGAGTGAAACCTGCTTGGTTTAACTCTGATTTGATTTGTGCCTACCACCGTACTCCGGGTCATGATACTGAGGGATGTAAAGCTCTCCAAGCCGTTATCAAGAACCTTCTGGAAGAAAGTGACCTTTTGCTAGAGGAGGAGGAACAAGTACCTCCTGCCACCTTAGCTCCATCCAAACCTCAACCATCCACTCAGACCTCTAGTGGTTCCACGCCGCCTGATCTTCCACCCTCTCAAATTGACATGATCCATATCGCCACTAGAACCCAACGTTATCATAACCCATCTTCATCTCCAACATCTAAACCACGGGTTGTCATTTCCGCAGCCCCTGAAGGCGTGTCTCCTTCCTCATCAGCCCCACGACCCAAGATCTCCATTCGTGCTGCACCTCGGACTCAAATTCCCGTATCCGTTGAGGAGAGTGTCATGAAGCAACTCACCCAAGCTCCGGTCAAAATGTCTCTTTTTGACCTCATCCAATCCTCCCCACAACATCGCCAGGCTCTAATCGATAATCTGCGTCGCATCGCAGTAAATTCCGATGAGCCCCAACCCTTCGAGTTGGTTGTTGGATTGAATGGTCCATCGACCGCCATTTCTTTTGAGGACTCAGAAATTCCTCATCTTTCTTCAGAAGATTTGGAGGCTCCCCTCTTCATCACAGTCCAAATCAATAACACTACCTTAAAACGTGTTATGATCGATAGTGGAGCTGCACTCAACGTCATCTCCTCCCACACATTCGAACAACTTAAGTTACCAAAGAATGTGGTGTCACCTCCACCCTTCGCCCTTCGATCATTTAACGATCAGCTAGCAGTCACTCTAGGAACTGTGGTCTTACCCATCCGAGTAGGTAAGAAGCTGCTCCATGAACTCTTCTATATTGTCGAAGGAAAATTCCACTATAACATGATCCTCGGACGCTCCTGGATTCGCGCAATGCATTGTGTCCCATCCACCCTCCATCGATGCCTAAAATATCAATATGAGGGCAAAATATACACCCATCCAGGAGATCCTTTTCCTTCTGCACAATGCGACATGACCATTAGGTCCGCCCCTTTAAAAGAAAATGCATCTTCTCCAAATGGGGCCTCATCTTCTTCCATGCCTGCAACCAAATTACCGGATTTACAAAATCTGGAAGAGACATTGCAGCGTTTCTCACTAGGAGAGCTTCCTCTCCTTTCTTTCGATGCCCATCTCACACCTAATGAGTATGGTAGACCAGACAAACAACCTGAATATCAACCAGGTCTTGGTCGCATCGTCACCATTGGTTTGCCCAATCAACAGACCAATTTCATCTACGGTGGTCTTGATACACCTCATTATCGCCCGGATTCTCCTCCTAGAGCCAAACCTTACCTAACAGGGTTTGATTATCTACAGAATCCCACGTTTGCAAAAACTTATCTATATCGATGCGCGTGGAAAGGTTTTGGCCTTGGAAAATATGAACAAGGTATACATGATCTCCAATCCATTCCTACTCTCATGCCACATCAAAAATTTGGGTTAGGGTTTAAACCCCTTTCAAAGGCCACCGTCACTATTCTTGATGAACCTCTTCTTACTAAGGAACCATCTTCTCCCACTAAATCAGAAGCATCACTTGATGTGGATGACGACATT
This sequence comes from Taxus chinensis, assembly GCA_019776745.2. Lineage (NCBI taxonomy): Eukaryota > Viridiplantae > Streptophyta > Pinopsida > Cupressales > Taxaceae > Taxus > Taxus chinensis. Next base: position 391,905,831 of record CM034157.1, read on the forward strand.
TCCATCCCACCTAACTTTTTTTTTTGATCAATACCATTTCCTTAGGGCCGTTAGTCTATGAGACTAACAATCAGTCCGCTTCTATACCATTAATCTTTCCTGAAATAGTTGGAGACGACTCTCCTACTATCAACACTATCCACTGTGCGGATGATGATTCTGTCCTCACCTATCTAGGGGCAGAGGATTCATATCTCCCCAAGACTATTCCTTCTGACACGTCTACCCTTCTCAACGAAGCCACTGTCGACCTTAATATAGGGACTTCTGAAGACCCTCGCATCATTAAGGTCGGCCAATCCCTTAATCCACAGGAATTAGGGGACTTTACCGCTTTTCTCTCCAAACATCGTCAAGCCTTTGCTTGGTCATATGAGGATATGCCAGGGCTCGATCCCGATATTGTGGTCCACAATATCGTTACCCTTCCCAACATCAAACCAGTCAAGCAAAAATTGCGTAAAATGCACCCTAGAGTAGCCCTTCTTGTCAAAGAAGAGTTACAGCGCTTGCTCTCGGCTAACTTCATCCAACCCATCGATTATCCGCAATGGGTGTCCAATGTAGTACCAGTAACTAAGGCTACTGGGAAGATTCGAATTTGTACCGACTTCCGAGATCTTAATCTTGCCTGTCCAAAGGATGATTTTCCTCTTCCTAATATCGACCAACTCGTAGATTTAACTGCGGGTCATGAGATGCTTTCTCTTATGGATGGTTTCTCTGGATATAATCAAATCCTCATCGCACCAGAAGACCAACATAAGACCTCCTTCATAACTCCTTGGGGGACCTTTTGCTATCGTGTCATGCCTTTTGGCCTTAAGAACGCAGGAGCAACCTATCAACGAGCAATGACATACATCTTCCATGACCTCTTACACAAAACTGTAGAGGATTATGTTGACGATCTCCTCGGCAAATCCAAACGCCGTCAGGATCATCTTTTCATCCTTGCACCTCTCTTTGAGAGGCTTATCCGCTTCTGTCTTCGTCTAAATCCATCTAAATGCGTATTTGGCGTTCTCACTGGTAAACTTTTAGGTTTTATCATTTCCATCAGGGGCATTGAAGTCGACCCCGCAAAAATAAAAGCCATCCTTGAGATGCCTCCCCCTTCTAACTTAAAGCAACTCCGCAGTCTCCAAGGACGTCTTCAGTCAGTGCGTCGCTTTATCTCCCAATTGTCGGACCGTTGTCAACCTTTTCACCATCTTCTCCGTAAGAATGTTCATTTTGAATGGGATGAGCATTGCCAAAAGGCCTTTGATGATCTCAAAGCTTATCTTCTTTCTCCACCTGTGCTTACACCTCCACGCGAGGGGGAGCCTTTCTATCTTTATATCTCTGTGACTGACCATGCTCTGGGAGCCATGATCTCGCATCGGGACACTTGTGGTAAAGAACAAGCTGTCTATTACATCAGTCGCACCCTCCATGAGTATGAGACACGTTACTCCGAAGCTGAAAAACTATGTTGTGCTCTCTTCTTTGCAACTTCTAAGCTTCGTCACTATCTCCTTAATCATAAAACTTACATTGTCACAAGTGTCAATCCACTTAAGACAATCCATGCGAAGCCTTATCACAATGATCGTATCACTCGTTGGCTCATGCTCATGACTGAGTTTGACCTCGAGTTTATCCCGCAAAAGGCTATCAAGGGTCAAGTTATTGCAGATCAACTAGCTGATGCTCCTCTTCCGGACACTCGTGACCCCCTTGCTCAATTCCCCGATGAATACATCCAACAAATTGACTTTGGTCTATCTCCATTTAAAGTAAAACTCTTCTTTGATGGATCCAAATGCCAGCAAGGGGGAGGTGCGGGTTTCGTGATGATTCCTCCTTGGGGTACGCCTATCCCAGTCGCACATAAATTAAACTTTGAGTGCACCAATAATATGGCTGAGTACGAAGCTCTTGTCTTAGGTCTTCAAAATGCCATTAATCTCGGCGCTCGCCATATTGACATCTTTGGTGATTCTGAACTCATCGTTAACCAAGTCACGGGTGTCTATCAATGCAAGAATGATATCCTTCAGAAATATCGCGACATCGTTCTTGCCCAACTCCAATCTTTCGATAACTTCACTATCCAAGCCATTCTCGTACTGCAAATCGATTCGCGGATACCATGGCTTCTTTAGCCTCTCTTATCCCGCCTTTTACCGAAGACTCGCGTCTTTATGTGGCTGTGCAACGATTGGATCAACCATCTCATCTTGGGCAACTAACGTCAATCAATGCTGTCACAACCCATACTCAGGATGAGTGGTATCAACAGATAGTTGATTATCTATCTTATTCGGTCCTTCCTCCAGATCTGACTCCCAATGGTAGAAGGTCTTTTGTCCAACGCGCCAACCGCTATACTATTCTAGGTGACCTTCTTTACAAACGCGGCTTTGATGGTATTTTGCTTCGATGCCTCAAAACCCATGAATCATCTAAAGCTATTCAGGAGGTCCATGACGGTATCTGTGGTGGACATTTTAGTGGCTTAGCTGTAGCCAAGCGTATTTTACGTTTGGGATATTATTGGCCTTCTCTTAATCAAGATTGTTGTGAATACACTAAGAAATGCATCAAGTGTCAGCAACATTCCAATCTCACGCACATCCCTAGTCAGGCTTTGCAACCTGCGGCGGATTTGTGGCCTTTTTCGCAGTGGGGTCTTGATCTTATTGGTCTCATCAATCCTCGTTCTTCACAACGTCATCATTCTATCATTACCGCCACTGAGTACTTTACTAAGTGGGTAGAAGCTATCCCTCTTTCTTCAACAAAGGCTAAACCCATAGTTGATTTCGTCTATCAACACATCATTTGTCGCTTTGGCGTTCCACACAAGCTAATCACAGATAATGGTAAATCTTTCAAAAACGCTGATTTGCAGAATCTCTGCAATGCTTTCAATATCAAGCTCAGTTTTTCTTCTCCATACTACCCTCAAGCTAATGGTCAGGCCGAAGCTTCCAATAAAACTTTGCGTAATATCCTCGCAAAGGTAACTAGTCGAGCTGGTAGGGATTGGCATCTACATATCCCTTTTGCTCTCTGGGCTTATCGGACTAGCATTCGTACTCCTACTGGTGCTACTCCCTTCTCTCTCGTCTATGGGTCTGAGGCTGTCCTTCCTTTGGAAGTCCAAATCCCATCTCTCCGTGTTTCTCTCAGAGAATTTGTCTCCGATGAGGATTATCGTCAAAATCGTCTAGCACAACTTGAACTATTAGATGAGCGACGTCTTAACGCTCTTGAGCATCATCAGGTCTATCTCGAGCGTGTCAAACGTGCTTATAACAAGCACTTGCAACATCGTGACTTCAAAATTGGTGATCTTGTTCTTAAGGAAAATCAAAATGTCACTACACTCGAAAGGAGTCAACGTGGTAAGTTTGCTCCCAACTGGATGGGCCCCTACATTATCACTCATAAATATGGGTCTGGGGCTTATCGTTTATCTTCCATGGATGGTATCCCTGAAGCGGAACCTCTTAATGCTTTGCATTTACGGCCCTTCTACTGTTAAAATCTATCTTATACAAATCTAGTCGCAACTCAGATCTTCCATCCGTCCTAATAACCAGTCATCTACTTTCGTGGTGATTTGAAATTGTGTGGTTCTCCGCCTATTGCCTCGCTTACCTTAAATATGAGTATCGCGGCTCTACTCATTGCACGTTTCTTTTGGATATGTTCCTCCTCATGGTAGGAATACCTTAATCACCACTTCATCTGTCCCAAGTACTTATCTTCATCGGATCTACTCGGGTCATGAATGCATGTTCTTCTATGTTCTCTTCCCCTCCATCTGATCTATCTAGGTCTAAACTCAGCTTCTTTCAAAAAGTTTCAAAAAAAAAAAAAAAAAAAAAAAAAGATGCTATCCAAAAAGATAGACTGATCCCTCGAAGGACAGCTATCCATACATTATCAAGTGAATCAAAAAGAAAATAGACCATACCCTCGAAGGATGGCTATCATTAAAATTCAAAATACAGACCGCTCCCTTGAAGGACGGCTGTTTCTCAAAGAAATATTCAAGGCTTCTTGTAATCAATCAGCCTTCCAGTCAGTTTATACACTTTTTAGCATCACTGAAAGACTTCCCGCATCGATCAGTCTTTCCATATCAAGCAAACTTCCCGCATTGATCAGTTTGCCTATCTGTCAAAGTCATGAAGCTGAGATTTAGGACCTTTTGTCGATCATATGGAGAATCCTATTTCCCCACTATGGACATGTATTCTGTCCCTTGTAAGTTCCGACAAGATACTTACTTACTTTTCTTTCCATTTCTATCCTAGATCTGGTTTGCGACTAGTTAGTGTCAGATTTATTTTAATCTTATATAGGGCCTTGTATGCTTGGTCTTTTGGTTCCCTTTCTGGATTTTATCTATGGTCGGTTGGAAGTCCAACTTATCATTTTTCTTCTTCTCCGAGTATCTTCTCTTCTAAGTCACAGTTGTTTCCGCTTTCATCTTTGGCTCTTGTAAGGAGTATTCTCCATTTCTTTGTCTCGCAACCCTGTCAAATTGGCATTTCACATGTTAATTCAATCAAAATTTCTCTTCTATCTAGGTTCATCTTATCTATCAAAACATCTATCTGTATTCATTTCTCATTACAATTACATCCATATATCAAACACATTTATCTATCTATCCATCAAAATATCGAAAAATACGTACATCTAAGGTACATTACATCTATTTATATCTAATCCATACATCAAGTACATCTGTATATCTATCCATCAAAATATTTAAAAGCTATGTCCATCCAAGATACATCACATCTATCTATCAAAATTAAATCAATCTATCTAATCACATTACATCTATCATATATCAGTCTATATCTATCCAATCACATCTATTTTATCCACATTTCAATCTATCTAATCACATCTATTTCTATCATCCATCAGTCTATATCTCTCTAATCATATCTATTTTTCTATATCCATATATCCATGTATATCAAAATTACAAACATGAGTACAATCATATGACCAATAATATGATGAATCTATATATATACATGTGTGTTTTTACAAAAAAATGGGTGGCTTCCAATCGAGCCATCTATACAATGCCTTCCAATCGAGGCTACATCACTATACAAATACACAATCTACCACGTCTCTATATGGTGAAATCAGAAGCGTGGAGGACACTATCTCCTCCACCCTCCTCTGCACCCGGCTGTCCCTCCTGACCGCCGCCTATCGAGCTCGAAGCACCTGCTGCTGGAGGTCTCGGCCCACCTCGGTCCCTCCCAGTGCTCCCTCCGCCTGAGGCTCCGCTCGCTGTAGCTGTCGCTCCTCTCCTCCTCGCCCCGTACCGAGGCACATCTGGGGCATGCTGCGCTAGAGCATCCTCATAATATCTCACCTCAGCCAGGAGAGACTGGTATGTGCTCAGGCTCACCATACCCGGTGCTCGTAAAGGTGCTGCTGGGGCTGCTGGCGCTGCTGGTGGTGCCCCTCCTAGAGCCGTGCCCTGTGTCCCAGACTCTGATGTGGCACCAGTCTCTCCGTACTTGGCCCTAAGGGCCTCCCTGTGCCGAAGATAGCGATCCCTCTGCTGAATCGCTGTATCTCGCTCCTGGCGAGCGGTGTCTCTCTCTGCTATCAGGGAATCCCTCTCCTCTGTCAAGGCCCTGATCTCCTCCAGAGCTACCTGATGTGTCTGTACCAGTGTGGCATGCTCTCCCTCCAACCTGTCTAGTGTCGCAGCTATGTCCTCCTCACCAGTATCTATAGAGGGCGGGAGATGTCGTGGAAGCTCTGTGTCATACCACGCTGCATAGCCCTCATCCACCCCCGCGTCATCATCACTGTCCGTGGAAGGTGGAGCCTCTCGCAATGGGTCTGCCGGGATCAAAATCGGCAAATCTGTCTCTCTGCTATCCCGCCTATATGGCGTATATGTGGCCGGCACTGTCTGAACTAAGCCGAACTGCCTCAGTATCCGCATGAATGGGACTCGCTCCCACATATCTGGTCTGCGACCTCTGACCACTCGGCTCCGTCTCAATCCTACCAAGTGGGCATCCTGACCAACCCATATCGGAAATGCCCGATATGGTCTCCAGATAACCTGATCTGGTGTAAGCGTCCTGAAACGCTCCGAGTACCACTCAGCTGATCTACCTGTGTCTCCAGCGGCCATGTCAGCCCGCCATCTCCGAAATCCATAGTCCACACCCCCCACTGCTGCTGGCATCCACGGAAGCCCGGATGGCCTAATCACTGCTATGTGCTCATACGCCCAGCAATGGAGCACAAAGCTAACGTCAATCCCTGTCCTCCGACCAGTAGTGTACATCCATAGCTCATAGTAAATCTGAGCTATCAGGGCATCAGCGAAGGCAAAAATCTGTCTGTACTGCAAGATGTCGCACACGCAGTCTAGCAGTAGCAATGGGAATCTCCCACCTCCTGAGTCTGGCAAGGCAAAATAAGATATAGCCATCTGAATCAGGGCTATCCGCCTGCTCCGAGGGCTATCCTGTCTGTACTGTGAGGATATCCTCACTGCCCCAGATACTATCTCCGAGTCATCTGATCTGTCTCTGTACAATCGCACCAGGGCCCTCTGCTGCTGCTCTCGGGGTGTGATCTCAATCGGGTCCCCCGTAATCGGTAATCGGAGGATCCTGTATACATCCTCATGGGTGATAGTCATCTCACCCGTCCTAAACCAAAATGTGCACGTGTGGCTGTCCCACCGTCGCACTAATGCCCGCATGAGCTCCACATCCCGTGGCACTCGTCTGTAATATCTGAAACCCCCGAGCCCGGCTCGCTCTAAATGCTGCCAGTCTGCATCTGTCACATCAGGAAGGATCGTCTCTAATAGCTCAGGGATGGCATCCCTCATATGAAGAGCCTCTCGTGCCTGCATCCACGACATCAAAAGCATAATTAGTCTCTTATTTTCATAAATCTCATCTTCCAAAACAATAACATCCAAAACAAGAAGGAAATGCTAAAAATCTTTCCATCGGCGTCGATTTGGTCAAATCGGCGTCGTTCATTCCAGTCGGCGCCGATTACTACCAATCGACGCCGATCCAAACCAATCGACGCCGATTATACCAATCGGCGCCGACTGCGAGGCCAGGCGTAAACCAGACCCTGGCCTCCCATACGCATGGAAAATCAAAAAAAAAAAAAAAACTAAGAAAAGTGGGTTCAACAGTGACTACTTACCCCAGGTCGTGTCCTCCTGCGCTTCTGTCCGCTCTCAGAGGCTTCCATTGTGTTCAAATCAAAAATCTATCTCTGTCTGAATCAATCGTCACGTTGCAAATTAATCGTTTACGTTTTCCGTCCGCATATTTATATGCGTCTGGATTGGTCGGCGCCGATTTTTTGGGTCGACGCCGCTTGATTTGGTCGGCGCCGATTAGTTTAGTCGCCGCCGATTTTTCCTGTCTGTTTGCCATAGTGTTGATGCTTGGCTTTCTCATCTATCTGATCATTGTTGTGTGCTGAATCTTGCCTTTTGGCACATCTTTTAGATGTCATTGTCTATTTCGGGTTTGTTCCCTTTGCATGGGACACTCGTATCTTTCGGCAGCTTAGAGTTAAACGGGTCTGTAGGCACTAACGTCGTCTGATTTATCGACCGTCTAGTTCTCCCTACCAATGTGTCTCTCTCTAGATGCTGACTATTTTGCAGTTCTCCTTACACTCATGGGTCTGTAGGCACTAACGTCGTCTCATGAGGAGACCGGCTAGTTTTCCCTACCAATGTGAGTTCCTTAGGTTGCTGCCCTTGTGTTTATTTTTATGCGTCCTCAATGGTCAGTTCTACTCCAGCTATCCGACTGGGGCATCCTGCATTTTCCATCTACCTCTTTCAAACTCGGGATCGTCTGTTCTATCATCCATCCCATCCCTAGTTTGAGGGGGATCACATCACCACAAGTTCTTCTCTTCTTCCATCTCCTTGTTTTTGTCTCATAACCTTGCTTATCGCAAGTTACTTGACAAAAAGGGGCAAAATGTAGACACCTAAAATTGGTTTCTCAATTTAGTGTCCCTCACATTCGTTTTAGGTAACCTGGGGCACGTTCACGTCACCAACTATCCCCTTGGGATATTATCCAATTTGTGATTTAATCACTTACTCTAAATTTAATTCATCACATCACATCTTACCCATGAGTAATTAAATAATTAAATATTTAATTACGCTTCTTCCCATGCATCTTAATCACTTATCTACCCCAAATTTATTCTACCCATGTATCACATCCATTTTTAAATCTTCCCTAAGCGGGATATTTCCCGTGGTCGGGATAAGTCTTGTCTTTTTCGAATCGATCAATTTTGGCCATCTCGGGAGTCTTCTCCGCGATCGGCGCCGACCCATTTGGTCGGCGCCGATTTTATAGGAGCGGCGCCGATTATAAAAGCAGGTCCATGGCTCAGTTCGAAGGACCGAAAAAGAGACGAACGAGCGAAAGAAAGCACTTACGCACGAACAGAGAGCGAGAAAGATTCAGGTTGCAAGAAAGAGAGATCTTTTTAGCATCAATTGTCTCAGTTAGGGCAGATCCTGTCCTAATCAATCCCTGAGAGGAGCACCGTTACTCTGCCCGTATCATATCAACATCATACACCATCATCTATCATCTAGTGACTCTGTTTCAGCGTCTCTCCATCTTCGGCACATCTTGCAGACTACATTCACCTTCCAATCCCCGAATCTCATCGCACAGTCCCTGATTGGTCAGTCTGCCTTCAGTGGACACTGATCTTATCCAGTCGACGCCGATCAGTCCCAGTCGACGCCGATCACATCAGTCGCCGCCGATTATACCCAGTCGACGCCGATTTCACTGCAGACAGGTAAAAGGTCACAGGTAACACAAATCCAGCATTATTTCGCAGTTCCCTGTTTTCTGTACTTTCTGTCTGCTGTTCAGTTTCTGTTTTATTACTGCAATCAGAAAATCTAGTCTTTATTTATATCTTTTATCATGTATGCTTCTTTTCTTTATTGAAAACGTGGACTGACATCCGTCGAGGAAGCTCATCGCTTCTCGGACCCGCTTCTTGGGCAGTCCACTTAAATATCTTTTAACGTGGTCTTTTTCTGTCAAGCATCGGTGTTTTGCAGGTTATTCGGAGCTATTGTGCAAATTGCTCGTGTGCGCCCGTCTTGTCTACATCAGCTTCCTCATCCGTCTACATCTTCATCAGGTATCGATTTCATTGGAGTTTTTCAGGGTTTTTGTGTTTAGTTTGGTACATTAACTTGGACAGGTAACAAACACGAAATTCTTGATCTACAGTGGAGTTTTGAAAAACACTTGGATAAAAACCTTTCAGGTCTTCATATTCCCATGAGAAGATATCGCTTTGTTTTTCATCATGCGTGTAAGTTTTCCTAAGTAACAACTTCTTTCTGCGTGTAATAGTGAATGGGAAGAAGTCTTCTTATGTAGAGTGCATGTAATTTTCTTCACCCTTTAACTCATCATCAGGGATAAACATTTTCTCCAAGGTGACTATCCCTTTAGGATTTTTTTGTCTTTAGCTATATTACTTCGTCACCATAGCTATCGTGCAAATAAACTTGCAAACTTGATGAAAACTCAACTTCATTCTAAATGAGTTGGAGTATATACATGTCACTATCAAACACTTGTCATATTGTGTTGTTGTATGGAATGGATGGTCTGTTCACCATTTTAACGTGCTGAGTGTTCCCTTTGAAAAATTCCTTAGAAGGAGAAAAATACAAATCAAGTGCAACCATATGGTCATCTTCCTTATTCATTTTTTGTGGCACCACCTATAGATTTAGAGCATTAAAGATTTCAAGGAGGTCCTAAAATATGTGTTTATAAGCTTTGAGAGTCTAATTCCTTATCTGGAATTCGTTGGTGACTTGATGGATAACAAAATTTGTATCTCTAGAGATCTGGAATGTCTTAATCTTCTTATTTTCAACAACAAGAAGACCATGCACTAACACTATTGTAAATATCTCCCCCCAGGTCGATATAGACAAACAAGAGAATATAGAAATCAAAGAAGCTCAAATCTCTGACATTCAAGGCAAAGAAAAGGCACACCTTCAGAAGTGGCACACAGAAGTGGCACATGACAATGGATGTCGACAGGGAAAATGGTGTGCCCAAGGCACACAGAAGTGGTGCACGACAATGGATGTCGACAGGGCAAATGGTGCGCCCAAGGTGCACAGAAGTGGCGCACAATAATGGATGTCGATAGGGCAAACGATGCGACCAAGGCACATAGAAGTGGCACATGACAATGGATGTTGACAGGGTAAATGGTGCACCCAAGGCACACAGAAGTGGTGCACGAAAATGGATGTCGACGGGGAAAATGGTGCGCCCAACGCGCATAGAAGTGGCGCACGACAATGGATGTCGACAGGGCAAACGGTGCACCCAAGGTGCACAGAAGTGGCGCACGACAAGGGATGTCGATAGGGAGAATAGTGTGCCCAAGGTGCATAGAAGTGGCACACGACAATGGATGTTGACACACACATGGATGCGCCAAGGTGGACCTTCAGGAGGCGCAACATTTTGAGTGCTGACAGGAAGCAGACCCTGGCACAGATATTCAGATGGCCATAACTTTTGACTAGGAGCTCAAATTCATGCAAGGTTGGACTTTTGAGAAAGCTTACGAGGTCCTCTATCCAACTACAACTAGATATCTTTAATTGGGTGAGAAAAAATTCTTTAAAATGTGAAATATAGTTCGCCACTTTCTGGGTTCGCTAGGGTTCTCACCTACCACCATAATGAGATAATTAAATGCAGTCTGGAGGTGGTTGGGGTGGATTTCGAATTCCTCTCTTCTCCCTCTCTCATTCTTCCTATAAATTGTAAGGAGGGGATTATTTCTAGGGTTCATCGGTTCGGCTCTGCCCTCCCTTCTTTTCTTCTCCAGGGTTGAAAATGGAGTTCGAACCTCCTCCCTGCTCTGTAATGGCATTTTTTTCCTTTTACTAATGAAATGATGTTCTGTGCAAACTTCTCAAGAAACAAAAATGTGTTTTGTGATGCATCTATCCATCCTTGCTCATTTTTCACTTGTTTTCCTCTTGCCTCTCTTCATTTCCGGTATTTGTGCATGTTTGAATGTTCATTACAGGTTTGGAGCTATGTTCATGGAATTTTGGGACATTTTCTATGTGAAATCTATCCTTGAGCCTGTGATGCATCTATCCATCCTTCCCATTACTCACCTCTCTTTGTTCCATGGTAGTTTTGACAGATGTCCAACATTCTTCTTCTTTGGTGTATCACCGTTTTAGTGTAGGATTTTGCTGTTTTTCCCTTTTCTCTCTCTCTCTGTCTCCTTGGCATGGTTAGATTAGGATTAGATTAGCTTGCCTGCACTGGAATAGCTTGTGGCAGGTAGTTTAGGATCAAGAACCAGCCTTCTCTAGAGATTCCTCTCTCATTTTACAAGTCCCACACTTGTAGAGAGGTTTCAATGTTGTGCAATCACACTAGATGCTAGAATGATCAACCTAGAAGCCTGATCAACATCCAGGGGATGCTGTGATTTTGCTACAACAAACACCTCATATTCTGCCATATTGTTGGAACATGTGAACTACAATCTATACACAAATAATAAATTCTCATCCTTAGGTGAAATGAGATACACTCATGCTCCTACGCTATTTCTTCTTATGGATCCATCAAAATATAACTTCCATAGACTAAGGTTTTATTCATTTTTCTTGAGTGAACGCAGAAGCACAACTTCTTCTTCAAGAATGTAGTAAGTACCAAGCCCAATCTCATAAGATTCTAAATTTTTCACATATGGGTTAAATTTATGGTGAATCTCCTCCTATTCATCAAGTATCAGGTTAGGAACAAAGGGGGGAAGAGGTTACTCTTCAGGAGCTAAAGTTTGTTCTAGGATTAGACAATTGGCTTGGAGAGGGGATGAGACATATGAATCTACATGATAGGAAAATATAGGCTCAACTTGTATGGTAAAGAAGGTACCATACCTTTTCTTTATTAACATATGAGACCAATCAGAAGACAAGTAACCACCCACTTTCACAACAAATTCTTTTAATAGACATAGTGAAAATAAAGGAGGTAGGTCAATGATTGACATATGTTGAGTTATTTTTAGACTTGGACACACATGAAGGGTTAAGTCAAGGTACCTTATAACTCCTAAAGTGGTAGTAATTGATCCATCAAGTCGTAGGACTCCTTTAGACAAGGGGATTTACCTAAGATCTAATACATCAGCTATCTTCTTGGGCATAATTGAGGTACTAGCACCTAATTCTATCATGCAATTATGCACTAGGTGTTTACCTATGAGAAAAGACATATATAAGGGTGGGGTTTTAACAACTTTACTTACTTTCTTCTCTTCTTATTAGAAGATGTTGATAGAGGTGTGTGGATTCTACAAAGATGGATTAACACACTGGATTTATGTTAGAGCTTCATGCAACAGGTCGTGCTGGGATGGAATGGTCAGGGGATCCCACATTGTGAAATTTATATTTGTCTTCTTCATCTAGTCCAAAATGTAGAATGGAAGTCCCACTGATGAATTACACATTTGAGGGACTAAATCCTTACGTAGTTGCTTAGGTACATGGATAAGAACATTAGTTGAAGTAGAGGCTTGACCTACCAAAGGAGTGTTGCATGCCACTTATGAAGGATCATTACGTGAAGCCTCAAGTATAGGTATTTGAGTTATTTTACTACTAGATTCTTTGGCCGCATCTTTCTACTTTTGAGGATCATCTTATATTGCTAGAATTGTGACTTACATGCCTGAATCTAACATTCTCTTCTTATATCTTGTGTTTTCCACAACTTGGGCATGCGGTCTTCTTGTATCATATGTTTCTTGGTTGATTGCATAGAAGTACTCAGTGCCAAAGAACATCAAATTTTCCTTTGGAGGAACTTCTTGCCATTCTAGGTTGTTTGCTTCTTTAAAACTTTTTGAAGGCTCACATGTGGAAGTATTCTAGATCATATATGCTTTCACACACGTAGCGTTGGAGAAATGATATTAAATATGAGGCATGTTACAAGGGAAGCACCATTCTGAATCCTAAGCCAAATTGTTTTAAACTGGAACAAGCGCCTGACTGGTAGTGGGTGTTGGAAGAGAGGGCACGTGAGGAGCAACTTGCAAGGGAAAATGTGTGCTAGTATGCCATCTATCATTGTGATGGTTTAGCACGTATCTTTTTTTTCCATATTGATTCAACTAAGGCTAATTGCTTTGTCTATGTGCTTGATTAGAATTTCCTCTATATACTTTCATCTTTTGAGTTTCTAATGATATGACCTTGTTTGATAAATTTATAATTAGGTTATTCAACTCTTCATCTTCTTTCTATTGTGCTGGAGAGTAGGATGTTGATGCAACTGGTTATGATATTTTATCAGGAATAGGAATATGGGCCACAGAAGGCTAGGATGCTTTTGAAATTTCTGGGAACAAGGGCATATGTGGTCTAAGAGATATCTTTCCTTCTTGAGTAAGACTATTTTTTGCCCTTACTACAATATTATAAGCAGATGGTAAAGTCCTACCTCCCGTGGATTGAATCATGAATGATATATCACTATTCAACACCTTTAGATAATAAAAAACATGTTGGGATGTAGGCCTTACTAAAAGAGGGATTTTTTCCCAAGTCTTCTAAAATCTGATGTTAAAATTAGTCATTTACTTGTTGGGCACTATCCTTATTGTTTTCAGTTTCTCCACCAAAGATAAGTGATCTAACTTATCTTCAAAATAATTGAAAAGATCTGTTCCAAGCTCATCCCAAGTGGTGATAGATTCAAGTCTCAAGCCTCTATACCATTGAAGTGATTTACCTTTAAAAGAGGATATAAGTAGCCTAACTGCTACATCATCATCTGTGATCAGGTAGAGTGAACATACATTTGCTACATCCTGGATGTGCTCCTGAGGGGTGACTTGATTCTCACTAGTAAAGTATGTAATACTTTTGAGTGAGCCATTCAGCATATAATTTTAAATGGCCAAAACTAGGGGACTTCCTCTGGTGAAGCTAGTAAAGTTCATTAATGGAGGAGGTAGCTGATGTTCCATTGTAGGGCCCGTAGGTTGTTGTTTTAAGGAGGAGTTGAATGGGTGTGACGTGTGGGAGATGGAGATGCATGTGCACGAATTTTGGAATGAAATATTCTTGGGGATAGCTGGAGGTACTTGAAATAATCATCATTTGCTTCTTATTTCCTTATATGTAATCTTCTCATAAAGGAACTTAGGGCTACTAAAACAGAGATTTGAAAATGTTGGGAGTCGCTAGATGTGTCAAAATGAGCCTCCAAGGGCTGAAATACTAAATCTACACACCATAATGAAACAATATGAAATTTAAGATTTTAATGTTAATCCCACTAGGTGTGCCAGAAACTGTTGGTCATTCAAACTTGCACCCATATCTTGGATTTGGAAGAGATAAGTTATTTAAGACAACAATGAAACCATCCCCAAGTTATGTGACCTTGTGCACTTAGGAAGGATCTCTGGAGAAGGTTGGTTCCTTTATTTATTTCTATTGCTATTACTACTCCTAGTGTTGAAAGGGAAACTAAGAAAATAACGCAAAGGGACCAGGGAGATAAGGATAACATGAAAGGAAACTACACTAAAAGGTGATAGCACCAGAAGAAGAGGTATGAACACTATCTATTCTGAGTGAAAATGAAAGGAAATGTGTGGAAGAAGGCTACACATGTGTAAGACAACTAAAATGTATTTACCAAATCAAATTCATGGAACACAAGTAAATCAGGGGCTGCAAGGGACATAAAATGGCACATCCAGCATGCAATACAAAAGAAAAGGCTAGAAGAAGGCATGTAAACATGTTATGACATGAAATAGTTACAAAATGATGCTTCTATTACTTCCAAAATTCAAATAGCTATTCCAATGGAAAAATAGGTTATATTCACATGTGAGAGCCAGATCTAAAGGTTTGCAACTCAAAATACAAAAAATATGAAGTCCTTAGCAAAATACGTAAGGATCCAGATGAATGAGCCCAACTCTTAAATGTAAGAGTTGGGCTCATTTGTTAATTATGAAGTCTTCACACCTTTCTAAAGCTAATCAAGATAATTAAATGTTTCTTGATAATTGGGTGACTTGGATTAAACAACTATTTCTCATTTCTTGTTTATTTACAGTCTTATGGTTCTGATTCAACAATAGTACCAAACCTAGAATACCACATATATGTTATATCCACTACAAGAATCTATGGATAAAACCCAAGAATTTCCATGCTCTCACAATGTTAGATCAGACATGTCAGAGACCCCCTAGATGCCTTACCAAGTTCCTCCACATTTATTTACAAGTGGGAATTTTAACTTTGAGGAAATCCTAGATACTAATCCTATCTTTCCTCACAATCTATATGTATCTGCCATCACAATTTTGAACCTTGAATTAATCTCAATACTGTTACTTATAATCTCACCTGATACATTAACCCCACCTATCAACCAGTAATTGAGTAAGTTTTCCGTGCCCCCATTCAAATAAAAAATCCTAAAAAATTCTCATTAGTTCCCCTATGCAATTTTAATCTTAATACTATCTCGTCAAAAAACATGGCTGGCCACCTAGGTTCCCTACCACGTGTTTCTTGAGTGAACTCACATTGTGTAGCTTTACACACAAGTTCCCTACAATGTGTGGTTAGCCATATGACTTTCAAATCTCCCCTTCTCTCGACATCTTCTTTCAGTATGCCTCATGTTATGATCTCCTTGGTCACATCGCATAATATGTGCACCCAATAGTTCTCTTCCATAATCCAAAAATTAGTCATATCCATCCCCAAGTATTTACCTCATATCAATATGAGTGTTATTACTATCTCTTGTCCCATATTTGAACTAGTACCTACAGTTGGATTCCTATAGTTATGTTACATCCCTCCTTAAAAAAACCTAATAACATAACAACCCTTCTTCAACACTTACTTCCACCAATATTATCAGTATGTCTACCCTTCACACAACAATTATATTCCTAGCTAACTTATAGTGTACCAGGAAACCTTCCCCCTTTCTATAATACTCCATTATCATTTCAAAAACATAAACCAGTTCCTATCTATGTACAAGGTAATCCATCTCAAAACATTCAAACACCTCAATAAGACCTCCTTTAGTTCCTCATGAGTAGGATGGCTAGCTTAGAAGCTTCCACCTTGGGACCCAAAAATGCATTTTCAAATGAGAAAATCTATAATGAACCTATTAATCTAGTAGCCCCAAGAAAACCATACCCCACGCATTGGGAAATCCCTAAGTTTACTAAGTTTTTATAGTAAGGAGGATTGTAAAAAAAAATCTGAGAGAATTATGACATTCCTATTATGTTATAGCTCACAAAAATGATCTTTTGCTTCACACCTTCCCCATAACACTGACATGAATTGCCTTAGAATGATATACTAACCTCACTCATCATTCCTTGTATACATTCATGTAAGTAGTCCAAATATTCCTTCGAAATTTCTTCTTTAAGATTTCAAGGAAAATATCTATTACCAACCTCTACGCCATTAAATAGTTTGAGTTTGATTCCCTTACCTACTTCATCACTATATGGAAAGGATTTATGAACTGGTTATTATTCTTGCTTCCCCAATCTAAATTAATGAAAGTATTTTCTCAGTCCTACATGAAAAACATTTCTTACACACTCCAAATCTAGTCCTCTCAGAATTTACAATAATACTTTACCATAATTAGAAAAATGGAGGTACAAGCCTTTGAAGAGAAAAAATTTAAACTACACAACAAAAAAACCCACCCAAAACATCCTAAAATTTTCTTTAAATTGATTGAAATATTAATTTCATCATCTGTAAAATTGTTTTATCTAACCAATCTAATTCATCAATGGCATAATCTCAAAGATCAACAACTTGACCACTAAGGAAATATACATCTTTAGGGGAACCTTATGACATTTTCCTTGAAAAAATCTTGAAGGTTCACTTATTTGAATTACCACCCATCCATAACCCATTTGATGAGTTTCGACCTAATCCCACGTGGTATGGGGAAGAAGAATTTTGAAACTACCATCAAGTAAAATTCCATGATGTGAACAAATTTCGATCCTTCAAAAATGTGGTCCAAAATCTCATAGAGAAAGGAGAGCTCCAGTTAGATAATCCCAATTATCCCTCAAACCAATCCTTATATGTCTTCAAGTAACCATTTCCTAATCACTCACCCGTGACCAAATTAATACAAAAAATCACTAAGAACCCCATGAATCACATTGTCAACATAAACTCCTAATGTCCCCTTCCAAAGAAGATCCCCTCACAACTAGGAATACCTCTAGAAAACCCAGAGTTATTGGACCTTCTCACAAGTAGTCCTCTTATCAAATAATTACTGCTATCAACTATCCACATGAATACTATTGTTTATAGCCTTAGCTATCTAAGTTCATAGACCAACCCTGAAGAAAAACCTAAACTAGAAAACCCCAAAACCAAACACCCCCCAAGCCTATAAAACATATGGATAACCAAATGGAGGAGAACCTATGATGCCTGCGTAGGAAGAATGAACCAAAACAATCTAAAAAAAAAATCCAATCACATACATAGTTTTCTCCGTACCTTATATTTTGGGACCCCATCCATATTATAAATTAAACATCACAATCAAAGAATCCAAATCAATCCATAAACAACCTCCTCGTCATCCGACCACATCTTAAATGATCTTGACAAAAATCTTGTACCCTTCGGCTCCACTATGTCCTACTATCTTCAAAAATAAGGTGTGTTCCATAAATCATAGATGTAAACCAAACACAAAACATGTAAATAAAGAATCCAAACACCCCCTCCACATGACACCACACTACACTAACCTTGAAAAGGAATCTAAACTACCATCGTTAAAAATATTGTACAAGCTTTCACTATCACACTTCCCTCCATCAAATATTCCATCCCTCATATATAGAGACCCACATTGTACAAACTATAAAAAATCTATGCCTACATGTTGGTGAGGAAAATTGTGGATTTCTTGCCAACGCTCTAGGAATCTAAGTCCCTCTACTTAACCGGTGCAGCTATCATGTATGCATGTGTGAGACAATGTGGATTTCTATGGAGGATTTTTGGCTAGGGATCCAATAGGGGCACTCCACTAACCCTGTGACAAATGTTTACAATTATCTGCAAGGGGGAAATTTTCTATGAAGGGGGGAAAGGGGAGTGAAAAAAGAGGTAGGAGAACTAATGCTGTAGGTAGAACATCAGATTCCTACACACATTAGTTAGAAACTTTAACACATGCATTTATGAGAAGAAACAACCCTGTAAATGGAAATAAGACGAGATCAGATTGCGAACTCAAAGTTTCTAAAATATCCTCATCAAAGAAATCAAGAAACTCCTTATATTGATGCTTAAACAGAAATTGTACATAGTGGAAAAATGGAGGAAATTGAGAAGGGGGGGAATGGAAGAAAATGGATATCTCCTTTGTTCTCTCAAAAGTATAATGCACTCTCCAGTTTACAAGACCAATCACCAAGCCTTTACAATGTCATGAAGAAGCCATTAAATATCTTGTAAGAAATAGTTATAACTTCTTCTTTGTTAGCAAGAAACAGTTTACAATATTTTCAATCATTCACGTCCATTTAGATTATTGATTCACGAAGAAATGCCGATGGTGAAACAAACCAGACTATTCATAATGCAACTATTACACTCGTTTTGTAACTTTGAATTTGAACCATTCATTTTTCCTTTAAAACTTTAAACCAGAGAAATCCACATGGGAGAAATTTACTACAGCGGGTGTGGAGGATGCATTTTGAATTTTGTGACTTTATAGAGATTTGGAATTTTTTACATTTTTTGTCCACCCTTCTACTTTCAATATAATTTTGACATATGGCTTCACTTGATTGGTGAAGGAATTGCTACTCACTTTATGAATTTTATCCCTTTTTACTAAAAGGCTCAAAACCTAGAAGTTCTCCACTAACCCACTTCCCCACTTCGAATTTCAGAACGGACTAAACATTTGAATTTTTCCTCATAGCATGATCGGGGTTGCGGGTCACTTTATGACTTTTAGCCCTTTTTACAAAATGTAACAATCCCATTTTAAGACTTTAGAAACAAGGATTTTTTTTTTTAAATTTTTTTTTTTATGATTAATTTTCTCTGTTCTAAATACATAATTTAAACACAAATTTCATAATAGCCATTCTTATAATAAATGACCATATGCAGCTGTAATGACTTGGTGAGCAACCGATCTAATCATTTCATGAATCAGTGAACTACTGATCTATTCATGTGTAACATTGAGTTCTTGAGTATTCTCCTGAATACTTCATATACTTGGTTCTCTTACCCTACTCTGGGTATTGAGTGATCTATCTAAGGAACCTAACTGAATATTTGTTACCAATATTCATCGGCATCACAATCCTTAGGTGACATAGGACAACACAATCAGTAGCTTACGATACTTTGGCCAAAGATTTCTAACATACTGTTTGTATTACTTATTCCTTGATGGTATACTCATCAATCCAGAATACATCCTTCACCCCACTCCATTGTTATCTAGAATGTCTTATACTAAATTCTGTTAGTTCCCTTGCCCAAGGTTTAACTCTAGTTCAGGTTAACAACATAGATCATGATATGAAGAGGCTCACAAAGAATTAGGATAAATTGGCATACTGGATCAACCTGGGTTATACCCGTGTGAAAATTTACCCTAAGTCCTAGATCTGTACCCATGTTCTAAGGTACCGTGATTCCTAGAGGGCTACTTCATATCCTAACTATGTTACTATCCAAACCTAAAGGGAAAACTTGTTCAAGTTCAAAGGTGTGTAGATCCTGATGATCAATGCAGAAGGGTTTTGCCACATGTTAACTATACTATTGTATCCATGAGAAGATATTAATCTTCTCGAAGGTATAACCCTGCAGTTGACATGTGCCAACAACCTACAGAACAACCTCATTAGGATGTACATACCTCCAAGAGTTTACTTATGTTAAGTTAAATTTGGGTTAATAGACGACATGTTTTGACAACCCATCTAACCCTAAGTCCAACACTCTTTAAGTCCTTTTTAAAAGTCAGATTTAATTAATCCTAAGAACTTAATTAACTTAAGGTTTCTTCTAGATTGGTTAGTTTTGGCATAACATCCTGTTATCCAAAAGTAGGAAAGCAACAACACAAGTTTCTTTCTTATAAAATGATTCAACCACTTAAGGAATTGTAACAACCTATTAGGCTGAAACTTATCAAACTTATTACAATTAAGTCTTAATGTTTTGCAATCATATCTTCCTCTTTTAAGTATATCTTTGTTAGAGAGGAAGAGTCTTCCTCCTATAGTAAAATGCTAGGGTATAACACACCCATTTATGTCCTTTATAATATCAACAATTTTCATTATAGTTTTACTTCACGTCACATGATATAATGAAATACTTAGATAAGAATGTTGCATTCTTCCACTTATTTAACTACAACTTAGTTAGGGAGTTTATCTAAGTTCCTTTTAAACTTTTTATCAAAATTCACATCTAATCATATAGATAATAAGTATAATATCCTCAAGACAAGATAGCATCCTACAGACAAAGGTACAAGAGAATTTATACAACCAATGCCAGAAAATTCTCAAATTTCAATTCATAGCCAAACTTATACATTTACAAAATCTATGCATCTTAGACACACGACATAACAACAACCTTTCCTAAATAATAATATAATTTTTCTTGTTTAGTACAATCTATGCCAATCAAATTTCTTTAAAAGAATCAGATTTAAAACATCCAATGAATCATATAAGTTTCTGCCCTCTTTTATCACTTACGATGTCCATCTACAAAAAGTACTAGCACGAGTTAGTTCAATGAAGTGAGCATGATAAACACTAAACCTTAAAATGAAATGCAGTCAACTAATTGTTTCCATAAAACAACCCTGCTTTAAGGATTAATTAGTATATCATGCAGTAGGCGTAAGTAATTAAAATCAGTAAAGAAGATCAATAACATCCTAAAATCACTTCCAAGAGGGAAGAGTGGAATATTTTATATATTATCAATCCTAACATTTTAACATAATATTTATTCCATTGATTTCCTTCAACAACAACAGATCATACTATCAAATTGTATTCCAAACCTCATCACAATAGTATAAGATACTTAGTTATTTATCTTAATATAAAAAGGTTTCTTACATCATGATCTAAATTAAGATGATTCATCTAACATTAATTAAGATGTTCATCACAACAGGATAATATAAGAATACCCAATAAGGAGAGAGAGAATATCACCCATTCCCCAGTTTGTATTCCCTTTTCAAAAAACTAATCATGATTCACCTTCTTTTCTATTTCAATGCAAGATAAGTAAAAGAAGGCTAACCAACAATGTTTTTATCCTTTCAATCTAAGTCCTTACAACAAATTCCAACTTTATAAAGAAAGCAAAGGAGAACTTTCATTAATAATAGTTCCTTTTTCAACCAATGTTTTACAAAAATACAAGGTTCCAAGGAAGAGATCCCAATCAAACAAAAAAGAAACTTATAAACCTGTTTCATCTTAATCAAACAAGTGATCCCATTTAATTCATTAAATAGTGAAGGCTATACATAGCCATAATATGTAAAGTGTCATAATAATTCCTTATAAACTCTATATTAACTCAATGCACCCAATCAAGAATTGAAACCAGAGTAAGAACTCATGCTCAAAAGTTACCCAAGAGTTCAGCCAAGACAAAATTAATTGCTTACTTCTCAACTTAACACTCCTAAGGTAAAAGATTGAATTCCTAATAGGAATAGAAATTACAAAGTGATTTCAAGTCAAACCTTCCATGGTTACCCAACAATTAGGAAAAATAACATTTCCAGTTTCCTCCCAAGTACATGCAACTAATCCTTTAACACACAACTGAGAATGATAACTACTAAGCAATCTACGGTCAACATTCAATGTTTACCAAACAATTAGTAGACCATCATTTCAAGTTTCCTTCAAGTACATGCAACTATCCAAACATGCAATTATCTCATTTTGAGTTCAGAGTTTACCAAAGTTCATCCAAAACAAGCTAAATGCAAACAAAGATCTTGTAATATTTTCAACCAATTCCTTTATGCTCTAGTCTTGAATTACAACCTGAGCATCTTGATCAGCACGTGTTCTCACCAAATCAAAAAATCAACCGAATGCATCCAGTTCTGGTAGTTAAATCCCTTAACGATTAATAATTTATACAAAAAAAAATAGACAGTTTCTTAGCTGGGCCGACACCATGCCTAATCGTCATTACAATCAATATGAAACAAGTTATTTGAATAGCCTTTCAATATAATACCCACATTGAACTAATAGAAACTTCCGCATCATAGAAAAAGAATGAAAGTAGTGAGTAAACTTTAAAAACTACCTTAGTTAAATAAAATTTTACATAATCATCTTTCAACCCTTAGTTAACAACAAGGACGATTTGAAAGATTACAAATAGAGAGTCCAATCTATACTCCATAGATATCAAACTGTTTTCATTAAGAACTCCCTTTAAAACTTATAGGGTCACATAAAATATTTACTCCAACCAAATATGGGCTCATTACAGGCCCAAGTTTTCCTTGTTTATAACACACAACAAACAGAGTTTTACCAAGTTGGAAAAACAAGAACAATCCATCTCCAACACATCCCGATTCTTACAACTAAGAAACGAGTCACAAAATCATAGAATCTTGAAACCCAATCAACAGAGCTCATAAGACAACAAGTATCAACTAAAATCCAGTTGTAGATGAGGTTCCTTAAACAAAAACATGGGTCTATCCAGATTTAACATTCGTTTCAACAGAAACAGAGGAACCCACGATTCTCCAAGAAAACTCAGCGAGAAACACTAGTATATGTTTTAAACAAGAAAACCAATACCAATGATTACGAGATAAAATCATGCCATGAAACTTACAGAGTCACCTTTTTCATGAATTTTGATGTGTATATATATATTAACACCACATATACTTAACAACCTAGGCTATTATTTTCTTTTGCCATGGATTCAATCATCAAGGAATAATGATTAAGTAAACCCAGTAAAAAATAACCAGGCAACCATTCAATGTACTAAACTTAAATAGAGTAGAGTTCTTTTAATAAAATCACTTAGAAGAGAGAAAAATATTTTAACAGTTAGAGCCTATCATGCCTGATAGTGTCACTGTAAAAATGAAGAAGACCTCTAGCCGAACTCGTTTCTTCTCCTCTTCTCCACGAAAGATCAAACAACCAGATGCTTCTTCCACAATGCCTCTTATAAATTCCATGAAACAAAAATAGATTGGAAACCTCAAAAATAGTCATGAAGCACAATTTAATCTATTGGTTCAAAAAACTAGAGTTCATGCAGAGTGAAAATTGGAGAACATGCAAAATGAAACAACTCATGTGAAATCCACTGGCATGCCTACCAAAGTGGTTTGGGCTCGAAAACCAAACACAATTAATTTCATTAATCCCAAATCTCCCACTCAATCCTCCTTGCCACCACCCGCCAAGTCTGGCTATTGCCAAGTCGCATTTAACAAGCATTTCAAATTTTAGTGATACTACCACCTAGGCCTCTGCCAACCTAATTAGCCCCTACCAAAGTTGGAAGTACCGCCAGTCCTTTCATCCTTATCAACTACATTAATTCCTTAGGAACCGTCACCCAATGCTTGCGACCCCTTAGTTTCCCCTTTATTCCAATAACTTAGGATAGATTAATGGCTTAGGTTAGATCTTAGGTAGATTAAAGTTTATACCTTAGGATATAACACTAACCACTAACCCCTAACATAGGTCCTTAGCAATTAAGTTAGATAATTCCTCATTGGTAAGTAACCAAAAATGCCATAGTTTAAAGCACTAGGTTAGATCATCACATAGCCTTGTAGTATTAGGTTTCGTTTTTTAATACTTAGCAACCCTTCCAACTCCTTAGTACTGATTTTAGGTTAGAATCAGAATTACTTCAAGTAACATAGCTTAGGTAGGAGATAATTTCACCTAGCTTAGGATTGTGGTTCTCTCCAATGTCATGAATAGGCTAAAATCCCAATTACACCTGTAATGACTTACTACGGTCGATTTTCGAAGATCCAACGAAACTTTACACTGAATGGAAATATTTTCAAATAAAAAGAGAATTAAAGAACTTACGTCTACTATGTTCAGTCCATATGCTATTAATTCATGGAATGCCAATTCATCAATAATTCATTCTGAACAGATTTAAAACATTCCTTAGATAACTGAAATTGATCCTGTTGGTGCAATTTATGGGTTTGCACACTTTACTCTAATTCTCCATGTTCCATTTTTACTCCAAAACATCCTTGTGGCTCGAGTTGAAGATCTGTAACTCATTTGATCCATTTCAATGTTTTCAAACTACCCTTAATGTTGTTATTCTACCCCTTTTTGAAACAAAATCCAAGTTTCCCCCTTATTTGTGCCCTAGTTTTTCATGTTGCATAGGCTGCGTTATTTTTCCTTGGCCAAAGTGTGAAAGAAACCCGTGTTTGATAGAATTCCATTTTTATGAGGGTGAAATCTCACTCACCAAGCTTAAATCATCCCCACATCATGTTTCATTGGATTCAAAACCCAAAAATCCATCTTCTTTGTGATAAAATTCAATTTTAGAAGCATCCCCTGCGTTTTTTCATTTTGACGGGCATACGGGAATGTTCTACCTGTCAAATTTATCAAGGTAAAGTTTATGCTCACATGGATGGCTCTCATTGGCCAGGTGTGGTCAGAAGAAATGTTATAACTTGTCAAATTTTCAATTTTTGGTGAAGGGAGAATTTGCTCCGCGGCCCTGCATTTTCCTATTGTGCCTACGTGGCATGATTTAATTGGAAAGAAGGAGCATCGAGTGGTGGAGGTCACTTAAAAATTGTTTGCCTTCATTTTTTACAAATTTCTCAAAATCAAATTTTTTCCTGAAGGCCCGCGCCCAATTAGAGGGTGACATGTGGCATAGGGACGTCAAACAGACAACATGGGAGTTGGGAAAATTTTATTATTTTTTGCTCAAGGATGTCGGAAGAAAATTTTTCCCCGTGGCTCCGCTGTTCCATAGGGATGTGCTTACGTGGCCTGATGTGATTGGTCAAGGACTGGCGGGTGGCGGAGGGAACTTAGGAATTTTTTCTTCCATTTTGGAAAAAATTCTCAAAATTAAATTTTTTCCCGAAAGCCCATGCAAAATGGGATGGTAACACATGTCTAGGAGGGCCAGGCGGATGATCAAGGACTTGGAAAAAATTTGGTGTTGTTTGGCTCAAGGTGTCATCGGAAAAATTTGGCCCACAAGCCCACAACCATTGGAAAGGTGACACGTGTCTAGGGAGATCGACCGGAATAGAGGGAACTTGGAAGAATTTGAAAATTTTTGGTTTCAAAATGAAAAAGAAAAATTTGGACCCGATGGCTCGCACCAATGAGAATGTGACACGTATGCACAGGGACGAAATGGAGAGGCGAAAGCTCGGAGAAATTTGAAGTTTTTTAAACTTCAAAGGGTAAAAGGAAAAATTTCTGTTCAAGGTCCCACCACCAATGAACAATGGACACATGTCTGACTTTTGATGGAAATTCGGAGTGCGGAGGAAAGATGGAAAATTTTCCAAATTTTACGGAAAAATCTCAAAGAGAAAAATAAACCCACGGAAAAATTTGGATTTTTGGCTCCACATCCAATAGGACAGTGACACGTGGCATTTTTTGAATGTCAAAAGAGAGATGTCAGGGCCACATGGAGTTTTTATGCTTGCAGAGGAATGAAGGCAAATGTGATGAGTCAGCTCTGCCTCCAATGGGAGATTGACACGTGGCAGAGAAACAGTGGGTGTTCGGGCCCACAGGGAAATTTGAGAAAATTTTCCTTTTTGCAAAAAAGGAGAAAAGTCATCATTTCAGCCCATGGTTTTAAGTAGGGCCCATAGGAGGACACGTGGTACATTCAAGGGGCAAGCGGGGAAAATTTTCAAAATTTTCTCAAGGTCAAAAGGAGTCACAAATGTAAATTTTAAAAAAGAAGGCCCGGTCCAATGGTATTTGGACACGTTTCCCACCTCATCTAAAAGTCAAAAAGGTAATTTGGTCAATTTTGAAGAAGATTTGGATCTACCATGTGGAGGGATAGCATTTAAAGTTGATTTTAATCAACGGCAGCTGTGCATTTTCATTGTTTGGGCGCCAGTGGAGCTCCAAGAAGTGTGGAATCATCATTTTTACACCAAAACACATGAAATTTTATATGAATCTGCATCCCTTCAGCCTTCTGAATGCAATCGTATCATTTATTTGAGCTAATTTGGTTCCCTATAGTTTTTTTTGTGAGATATATTTCTCAGCCTGTGAAAAACACGTGAAATGTAAAAATGAAAAGTTGCAGAGTTAAAAATGATGAGGAAAAAAGGTGAAAAATGATTGCAAATGCATGCTGGCATGGTGGAATGCCAAAAACGTGACCCTATGATGGATAAGGTTCTGAGTTCATGTAATATTCTAAAATATTTGTGCATCTCTGGGATTTGGTGTGTTGTTTCATAGTTTTATATCATTTTTCATCAAATGGATAGGGTTTTGTAACAAATTTGATCCCTTTGGAATATTATTTTCTTGGGATGCACGGATCCAAGATGGCATAGGGTATATGATGTATTTTTGGAAACATTTTAGAGGTCTGTTGAGAATTTTGGAGAAAGAGAGAAAAAATTTCATACGAAAAGATTGGAAGAAGTCCATTTCCCTTTTGAGAAACTGTCTGAGAGCCATTTTGATTCCAATTTGCATCAAATGTTCATCATGTTGAGTTGGTTTTAGCTATAAAGCCATCAACAAGCTTTAAGATTGTCTAAATAACTTTCCCTTGCTGATATATTTGATAAAATTATTGGATTAACTGATTTTATCTCTTGGAAAAGCTTGCATGCACTTGTATTTCAGTATGTTTTCAATTTTTTTTTCATGCTCATGTTGCAATCTTGTGTTTGGGATCTTTATTGGTCATACATGGTCTTATTTATTGTAGAGGGTTTGAAGGCATCTGTAATCTTCCATTCAGAAGAGCATTCATTTGAGTGGAGATAAACAAATTTAAATCCATCTTACCTTCCTTGTAAATTAAGGGTATTTACAAACCTTTGGGTGTACCTTAGGACATGATCTAACAAGGGGTTCTGAATTCTTTATTGAAATTTTGCTTCAAGACTTTGTGGAAATCTAAGTTTGTATGGAATAGTGCATATTTGGGCATCCATTATGCACACATCCTGGTTGAAAGAGCACTTTAAATTCATTGAAACATTTCTATTGTTTAGGTGTTGTAATTCTTTTGCAAGGTTTCCCAAAGAAGGTGATGATTTCTAGCTACTCTTGTTCCAAGGTCTCTCATCGGAATTTCATTTTAAATTAACTCATCCTACCTACAATACCCCTGCATCTACATTGTGTGTCCACAAAATAATTCAATCCTTTCACAAAAATGCACAAGGTTGATCATGGTTTTATCATGTCTTTAGCATCTCTAGCTTTATTTTGAGAACATTTCCGTCATTTAGTAGTGAGAGCTCTTTTGAGTTTGGATAATTGATCATTTTTTCACAAATCCTCCTCCACGCCATATGAAAAACACAAGGATATCTTCATCTCCTTATCATATAGGGGCTGAAATACAGGTTCTCTTTCCTTGGTTGATAGGCACAACCTAAAATAGTGAGGGTTAGATCAAAAACCTTATGAAGGTGTTATCCACTACCTCAATTCTTTAATGCAAATAAGAATATAGGTGTGATCCCCAACTACAAATGACATACAAAACATATATCTATCCTTGAGTGTCTTGTGCGTATTCATGATGTTGTTCAAGTTGTGAAGGAGATTAAATCTGGATACCAACACCTGACTGGCATTGTTTCTGGGGACTTCTTGCAAATTCTTAGTTGTTTTGAAGAACTTGAAAGGTTTGAGCATTTGTATCATCAAGTATTTGAGCTGTTATATTATTGAGATATCATTTCATACTTCATATCTGTATGTTTGGGTAAGAAAAACTTCAAACTCAGCCTGCTCTCCTCATCTACCAGCAATGTATGTGATTTGGATGCACAATTTTTTGGTTGAATTAAGAAGAAGAAAATCTTATTTGTAAATCCCTGCAAGTTTTTGATATAGAATGCATTTGACAGAATATTTTTGAGTGCTTTATTACACAACTAAGGTGAGAATCCTTGGTGGCGACTCCATGTTGTTGGGATCTTGGAATACCAGTTGTCTAATACATTTTTATCAGTTGAAACTTGTTTAAATCTGTCAAACTAGAGGGAAGGAGATCCCTCTTCATTAAGGACTCTTCCAAGAATTTTCTCATCAAATCAAGAAGCTCAGAACTAGAACGATGAAAAGTGTGGAAAGTGGTTGGTGATTTGGTTGCAAGGAAATGAGTCCCCATAGTTGAATTTGAAGGAGAAAAACGTGTCATTGAAGATTATAATTCCTCTTCAAGTAGATTTTATTTAGGCAATCTTCTTGCTGATTTTCATTCTCCATTAGGTGAGGGACCTTCTTGTGTATTTAAAAAACTTTCTCCTAAATCTGCTCCTGTAGTTTCTAAGTTTGATAAAGTCTATCAAGAGAGAGAGCCTTTGGGGGGTTGTCATTTTAGAGATCATTAATCTAATCCAATCAAACCCATTACTACTCCTCATCAGCTTGTTTCACCTCCAAGATCACCCCCACCAAATGATATGGCTCAACCTAGACCTCCATTTGTTGTAAACACATTTGGTCCTATAAATTTTGGAGGAATGGATGGTTATCCAAATGTTGTCCCACAGGATGTGAGAAATAGATTACCAAAATTCCAAGGTAACAATGCCATAACTGGAGATCAACACCTCAAACTCTTTGTTAACATGATGGAATACTTTGAAATAGAATTTGAGGATGTGTTTATCAGGTTGTTTATCCATACACTTGAGGAAGATGCAAGAGATTGGTATAAAGCTCTGCCTGATAACTCTATTGATTCATGGACTGAGATGAGTAATGCATTTAGATTACAATATGGAGACAAAAAAGATCCAAGGTTCCTTCTATTCGAGTTTTAGAACATCAAGAAGAATCCTAATGAGACCGTTCATGATTTCAATATAAGGTTTAATAAGACATTGAGAAGGATGCATGTAATTTTGAGGCCTTGTGATGAATCTTGCTTGATCAAATATGCAGATGCATTTGATAAAAAGGTAGCCTATTACTGGAGAGACAAAAATCCTACAAACTTGAGGTAAGCTTTCACCATGGCACTTCAAATTGAAAATAATATTAAAGCTATTAGTAAACCACTTAAGAGGGACGGTGTGAAGCTGATAAACCCTGAAAAGCCGCAAATTAGCAAGGGTGCTGATTTGGAGGATGTTTTCAGGACTTTGGCAAGGGATGTCGAAAAAATTTCCTACAAATTAGCTCGGGCTGAGAAAGGAATTGGGAAAAGTTCACAAGGACAGCAAAGAACTCAAAACCATGATATATTTGGCAATCATCCTAGGGGTGATAAAAAACAAGATGATAGAGGTAAAGGGATTATTAGATCTACAAATAGATAACCCCAAGCACGTGAAAATAGAGTGGTGCCTGACCCTCTGACTACAAGAGTTGCTACTATTCAAGAAGTTGCTGACATGGATTGGTGTGATAGATGTTTTCTTCCTCATCCTCCATGTGAAATGGACCAGCAAGATATAGATGATGATAATGAGAATGAAATGGATGATGGGTAGCTCTTCAGGCTCATAACAAGCAACAACATCAATAGATGTGATAAGTCCAAGGACTGCTGTATCCTTTTGGGATTGCATAAATAGGGTACCATTTCTTCCTCTTCCTCAAAATAATGATGTAGATGTAGTTCAGGCCTTTGAAATTCCTAATAATGACTTTGAATACCTAAGGGATTTAATGATCAAGAAGTATGATAGTGGTATTCCTTCGGAGGAAGATAGACAATTGTTAATGAATGTTGTGGTTGGTCAAGAAGAGGAGTACAATACTAGAAGTAAAGTTGTTAGAGGAGCTGGCCCTCAAGCCAAGCCAAAGACAGCCTTGCTCACAAGCATTCCCAAAGAGAATCCTAGAAGAGAAACAGTTGCTAAGAACCCTATTTTCCCATGCAAAAATATCAGTCCTCTTGATGCCCAGGCTGCCAACAATATGATCACTCTAGCATCTAGTGTGATTGCACAACATTGAAACCTCTCTACAAGTGTGGGACTTTTCAAATGAGAGAGGAATCTCCAAATAAGGCTGGTTCCTACTCCTAAACTACCTTCCACGAGCTATTCCAGTGCAGGCAAGCTAATCTAATCCTAATCTAACCATGCCAAGGAGGCAGAGAGAGAGAGAGAGAGAGAAAAGGGAAAAATAGAAAAAGCCTACACTAAAACGGTGATACACCAGAGAAGGAGAATGTTGGACATCTATCAAAACTACCATGGAACAAAGAGAGGTGAGCAATGGGAAGGATGGACAGATGCATCACAAGCCCAAGGATAGATTTCACACAGAATATGTCCCAAAACTCCATGAACACAGCTCCAAACCTGTAATGAACATTCAAACATGCACAAATACCTACAATGAAGAGAGGCAAGAGGAAAACAAGAGAAAAATGAGCAAGGATGGACAGATGCATCACAAAACACGTTTTTGTTGCTTCAGAAGTTTGCACAGAACATCATTTCATTAGTAAAAGGAAAAAAATGCCATTACAGAGTAGGGAGGAGGTTCGAACTCCATTTTCAACCCTGGAGAACAAAAGAAGGGAGTGCAGAGCCGAACCGATGAACAACTTGTAAAAATCCCCCTTTTAAAATGAGCCAAATCTAGCTTTTACATTGCATGGGTCGAGCCCAGGAGAGAGAAACGTGGGAAAACATGCAAGCCCATTCCTCATTGACTACAGATGTATTAAAATGGCATGGGGAACCTTACAAACCCATACCCTACCATCTTTGACCGATTTGGAGGAGAATGCAACCCATTCTGCATTAATTTGGTCGTTAAAATGTCACTTCTGGCCATGAACACGCATCAGATATGTTTCTCAATTTTCTCTCTCCAGACTACACCAAAATTCAAGATTGACCCTAGAATCATGTAGAGAATCTTATAAGCTTTCTGTTGATATAAAGAACGTGCAAATTTGAGCTCTGGATCAAAAGATATGGAGATCTGAAGATTTAGGGCACAAAACAGGTGAAACGGATTTTTAAATTCCTTCCCGCGCTCTGCCACCTGGATGACACGTGGCATGCATTGATTGGTCATCAGGGGCGCGGAGCAGACCTTTACTTTTAGCTTTTGGGTGAACTTCTTGCCAAATTCTCTAACTCCTTCCCGAGATCCGTATTCCTTGCTCCATAGGACACATGTCCTCTTTTGATTGGCTCGGGCTGACCTTTCAAAACTCGCCCTTTGACTTTTGGACTTTTCTCCTTCTGACACGTGTCATGATTTGGTTGGTCCATGGGTCTGCCGGCTCTTTCACATCTAGCACATCCTTTTGTCCTGGATGTCCCAGACCATCTGGGACAAAAACTTCTGATCCGCCCGAAATGGGCTTCCTCATCCCTGATTCGGCCAATGACACGTGGCGTTGCTTGATTGGCTTTCGGATCCTTCAGCTATCCGCGTCCCATGCGTCCCTTTATCCCACATTTCCTGGAATTTCTGGGAAAAATTCTTCCAGTTCAACCGATTCAACCGGTTCGCGTACCCTTGTTCCACATGTCCCGAACTGCTTAGTGCGAAAGTTCTCCTTTTCGGCCTATCGGGAAGTTCACGTCCTTTTGTCCCGGATGTTCCTTTGCCCTGCAGACTGCCTGGTGGCCTTTCGGCTGATTTGCATGCCCAGATGTCCCTCATGTCCCAACTATTGCAAGGACTAGGACTTAGCCATTTTTCATGATTTTTCCTGGCCCAAGATTGCTTTAGCAGCCTTTTCACCTTTTCTCAGAACTTGCTCTTTCCTTCTTCGGCCAGGGGAGTTAGAAAAAATCTGAGGGGACCCTAGAAACATGATTTTTGGCCCTGAATCAATTTATTTTCCTGGGACATAGTAATTTGATGCATGTTATCAAAATTACCCTGGGGGGGTGAATTTTGGATAACAATTTGGTGACTCAGCGGGGTCATCTACCTGCTAGATGAAGTTACCAGTTGCCTGAAGCATCCATTGGGCATGGAGTCATGAGTTGTAACTTGCAACTGATCTGAACTTTGAAAACCTCCCTCTGAACCACTTGAAACCCACCGTACATGGAGTTGTTCTCACCAAAATGCCACTGAAATGAACTGTGCAAGAGTAGAATCAGCAACACCAAAACTTTGTACAGAACTGAAAATCATACATGCTCCAAATGGAACATGCAGAGTGTGCACAAGCACTTCTTCTACTGAAAGCAAACCTACCTACTCTACTGTAACTGGGAGCAAAGGCAAGCTAAACAAACCCTACAATTGGTTGTGAGAAATAGCTTCCCTTTCTCAAAAGTGGCAGCCATGCAATTGATTTGGAGCTGATCATGGATGTTAGGATGAGTGGAAAATCAACAAGAAGCTGGTCTTCCACCCAAATCATCAAGGTATCTGCTGAAGGAAAATTCAATACCCTTTTTAGTTGCTCTGCATTTGGATTGAAGAGGTGTGACAGCTGATCCTTGGTACTTTGTAGCTCACCCTCATGCTCGGAAGTAAGCATGACTGGTTGTGACTTCTCCTTTGGCTCTAATAAAGCCAAATACCTGATAGGGCAAGGTCTGATCCGTTTGATATGCCCATAGCTCTGATTTTCAACTCCAAAAATGGAGTCTTCTTGTAGACCCTCTTGAATGGATGGTGTGGAAGCAATGGTGAAATTCCTTTGTCCTTTCTCTAATGTTCAAAGACAATCTTACTCTTGAATGAACTCCTCCAATGAAGAACATGAAAGATTAAAATCTTCCAATCTTGATTCTGAAGAGCAGTTATAAGATGCAAGCTGCTACAATTGAATGTTCTCCTTCATGACAGCAGACTCTTGTGTTTGGAATGTGGATGATGAAAGAGAGAATGGTGGAAACTCAACCGGCTCTTCTCCATCAAAACAGTCCTCCAAATCTGACAGATAAACTGCCTCATGGCTATCCTGCTGCAAATGTTCAACTTCCTCCATGGTGTCCTCTTGATCTGTTACTTGACCACCATGGTTTCTTTCTCCCTCCAACATTGAGTTTGAGAGGTCAAACTGCTCTTCAGCACTAGAACTTGAGAGAGGTGAAGTACAAAGAAGAACTGAAGGTTCTCCTATAGCCTTCTTTGTGCTCAGAGCTCTTGGATCTAGAAATTTCTCCTCCACAGCTAGAATGTGATCCTTTGTTGCTAGATCTGGAACTTTCTCCTCCATAGCTAGAATGTGCTCCTCTGCTGCTAGATCTAGAGTAACTTCTCCTTCCTCTAATGTTTGAAGACAATCTTGCTCTTGAATGAACTCCTCCTCTAGCATGAAGTTTGTCAAGTCAAACTCTTCAATCTGTCTGCTCTAGAGGACAAGCTGGGACTGCAAGAACTTCTTCTTCTGCTACAACAAAATCAGCCCTGACCACCATTTGTTCAACCTTAGCCTCTTCTATAGGTTTGACCATCAAGGGGATCTTTGTCATACCAAACTTGGTAGCCAAACTTACTAAGCTCTTAATCATTTCTTCTTTTCTTGGCTCTTCCTCTTGCTGTCCTTGATGACTAATTTTTGCAATTTTTTCTTTCCCACATGGAATTGGGAATGCAAGAGGAGGGGTGGGTTGCAACTCAATTGATTTGGGAATTTTTTGTGGTGGTAAAGGAGATGAAATCTCTTGTTTCTTTAGAGGAGGGGGTATTTCTTTTAGCTCTTGTGGAGAGGATGACTGTTTGGAAGGAAAAAGGAAAGAAGAATTGAGGTGTGGTCGAAGACTGAGAAGTGGAGACATGGGATCAACATTTGGGATAGCAGATGGAGAGTTTAAAATTTGTAAGTCCAAATGAGATGATGTTGCTTGAGTAATGGGAAGAGAAAAACCAGATGATGGTGTAGAACTTACCCACTGACAAGGTTGTTCAACACCAAATGTATAGGCCTCTATTTCTACTATCCATTGTGCAAGTTGGGGCAGCATCTTTATCATAAAGTCCAGCTTCTCTTGAGGGCTGAAGTGTCTTGGAAAAGGGCCTCCCCATGGACAAGGAGTCCTGCAACCAATTCTGAAAGCTCTCATTTGAGCTGTTGCTCTGGACTGCACCATCTCTACCTCCATCTTTTGGATTTTTTCCAACAAACCAGCGTCTTGGATCTGATGGTCTTCATTATATGCATACTCTTGCTCTTGGAAAGCTCCATAGCCAAACTGACTTTGGCATTGCTGCTCATATGGGTATGCATACTGATCTTGAATCTACTCAAAAGGCTGATTTGGAGGATTTGTAAAACATGTTGGAGGTGGAATATACTGCTGTTGTTGATGTGAATTCCATGATGGAAATGAAGTCATGATTGCACAACCTCATGGAATGGAAAAGAATGAAAGAGATGGAAAGAAATATGGAAGGAAATGGATGGAAAATGGGTCTGTAACTTCAGAAATGAGTTGCTGATCAGATGGAGTCGCCAGATGTGTTTGCAAGTGCCTCCAAAGGCTGAAATCTTCACAGGAACACACCAACCTACAAAAGATGAAATGGAAGACCTCTAAGGTCCCATCGGGTGTGCCAGAACTATTGTTGCAGACTCACAACACCCCTGGATGTAGATCAGGCTTCTAGGTTGATCACTCTAGCATCCAGTGTGATTGCACAACATTGAAACCTCTCTACAAGTGTGGGACTTGTAAAATGAGAGAGGAATCTCCAGAGAAGGCTGGTTCCTACTCCTAAACTACCTGCCACGAGCTATTCCAGTGCAGGCAAGCTAATCTAATCCTAATCTAACCATGCCAAGGAGACAGAGAGAGAGAGAGAAAAGGGAAAAATAGCGAAAGCCTACACTAAAATGGTGATACACCAGAGAAGGAGAATGTTGGACATCTATCAAAATTGCCATGGAACAAAGAGAGGTGAGCAATGGGAAGGATGGACAGATGCATCACAGGCCCAAGGATAGATTTCACATAGAAAATGTCCCAAAACTCCATGAACACAGCTCCAAACCTGCAATGAACATTCAAACATGCACAAATACCTGCAATGAAGAGAGGCAAGAGGAAAACAAGTGAAAAACGAGCAAGGATGGACAGATGCATCACAAAACACGTTTTTGTTGCTTCAGAAGTTTGCACAGAACATCATTTCATTAGTAAAAGGCAAAAAATGCCATTACAGAGTAGGGAGGAGGTTCGAACTCCATTTTCAACCCTGGAGAAGAAAAGAAGGGAGGGCAGAGCTGAACTGATGAACAACTTGTAAAAATCCCCCTTTTAAAATGAGCCAAATCTGGCTTTTACATTACATGGGTCGAGCCCAGGAGAGAGAAATGTGGGAAAACGTGCAAGCCCATTCCTCATTGACTGTAGATGTATTAAAATGGCATGGGGAACCTTACAAACCCATACCCTGCCATCTTTGACCGATTTGGAGGAGAATGCGACCCATTCTGCATTAATTTGGTCGCTAAAATGTCACTTCTGGCCATGAACACGCGTCAGAGCTGTTTCTCAATTTTATCTCTCTATACTGCACCAAAATTCAAGATTGACCCCAGAATCATGTAGAGAATCTTATAAGCTTTCTGTTGATATAAAGAACGTGCAAATCTGAGCTCTGGATCAAAAGATATGGAGATCTGAAGATTTAGGGCACAAAACAGGTGAAACAGATTTTTAAATTCCTTCCCGCGCTCTGCCACCTGGCATGATGACACGTGCAGCATTGAACTTCTTGACTCCTTGCTCCACATTTTGCTCCATAGTACACATGTCCTCTTTTGATTTCGGGCTGACCTTTCAAAACTCTGACTTTTGAATCCCATGTGATTTGGTTAGTCTGCGGGTCTCGGCTCTTTCACATCTAGTGTTTCCTTTTGAGCCTGGATGTCCCCAGACAAAAACTTCCAATCCACCCTGCTTCCTCATCCCTCTCGACCGATGAAAAATTGGCTTTTGGCTCCTTCGGCTATCCGCGTCACCCTTTGATGTCCCGAACTATTTGGGACAAATTCTTTCGGTTCACCCGTTCAGCCGCGTACCTTGGTCCCACATGTCCCGAACTGCTTAGTGCGAAAGTTCTCCTTTTCGGCCTATCCAGGAAGTTCACGTCCTTTTGTCCTGGATGTTCCTTTGCCCTGTAGACCACCTGGTGGCCTTTCGGCTGATTCACGCCCAGATGTCCCTCACGTCCTAACTATTGTGAGGACTAGGACTTAGCCATTTTTCGTGATTTTTCCTGGCCCAAGCTTGCTTTGGCAGCCTTTTCACCTTTTCTCAGAACTTTCTCTTTCCTTCTTCAGCTAGGGGAGTTAGAAAAAATTTGAGGGGACCCTAGAAACATGATTTTGGCCCTGAATCAATTTATTTGCTTGGGACATAGTAATTTGATGCATGTTATCAAAATTACCCTGGGGGGGTTAATTTTGGATAACAGTTCCATATGATATAGCCCATGTATTGATCCAAATTAAAGTGAGTGTTCCCATTATTGAATTGCTCAAAATTATTGAACACAAGAAAAGAGCTTTTAAATACTTTGCGATCCTAAAAGAAGCCCAGATTGTACCAAGCAGAAATGTCAATGTTGTTGAGAGTCCTCTTCAAAGCATTGCTGGCCCTGAAACACCACCACCAATGGAAGATCTTGGAGAGGCACCTGAAGTGTATTTTAGGACATCCTTGGTTGATTCCCAATTGAATGCTGATCCATTCTTCACAATTTTTCTCATCAAAGGTAGGTTTCTTCACGATTGCATGTTTGATTCCGGTGCATCATGTAATGTTCTGCCTCTAGAAGTTATGAATGAATTGGATATCAAGGTGACAGCAGCATATGGAAAGTGTACAGCCATGGATTCAAGGGAAGTTCTTGTTGTTGGATGTGTGAATGGTTTAGTAGTGCAACTTGCAGCCTATTCGGGTAAGAATTTAAAACTTGATGTTGTAATTGTTGACTGCCCTGCCAAATGGGGTATGCTTTTGTCAAGAAAGTGGGCTGCAAGTGTTGGTGGTAGTGTTCAAATGGACATGTCCTATGCCACCATTCCCATTGAGGTCAGCCTTGTCAAACTCTATGGTGAAAAGAAGATGTTACACTTGATTGAAGATCCCAACAATGCTTCTTATGAAGTGTTGTTTGCTGACGTAGATGTTGACAATTTCATTGGTTTTGCTGATGGAAAAGAGAATAAGATGGACAAATCAGAGTGTCTTGGTATGGTAGGTTCTCCATGGACATTACTATTTGATGGAGCTTTCTCCAAAGTTGGAAATGGTGCTGGTATAGTGTTGGTTTCCCCTAGTTTAGAAGAGTTTCCTTTTTCCTTCAAGCTCAATTTTGAATGTACTAACAACATTGCTGAGTATGAGGCATTATTATTGGGATTAAGGATTGCATGGAAGTATGGAGTAAAGGATATTGTTGCTAAAGGAGATTCAGAGCTGGTTGTCAAGCAAGTAAGAAAGTTGTATGCTACAAAAAATCAGCGTATGAAACAATATAAGCATGTTGTTTGGGACTTGATTGAAATGTTTGATTCCTTTAACATTGTTTACCATGATAGAAGTATTAATGTTGTTGCTGATCAGCTGGCTGTTCTTGGTTATAAGTTTGATAATTGCACCATTTCACCTTTTTGTGAATATGATGTTAAAGTGCTAACAAGGCCAGCTGTCCCAGATAATGTGAAACATTGACAGATTTTTGATGATGATGCACAAGTGTTGAGATTCTTACAATGCTAAGGAGAGTTTTCTGGTCAGAATATTGATTGGGAACCAATGGTGTGCATGAATGAAGGTAGAGAAACTTTTTTTGACAAGGATATTATACAATTGAAAACAAATACCATTCCTAAAGGTCTTGTTGCACTTGAATCCAATTTTAGCAATGTTGATTGCATCATTAATAGAAGATGTCTACTTCAAGGGATGTGGAAGAGCATAATTTGGGAACTAAAGACAAACCAAGGAAGATCTGGTTGGGCAGTCATCTCAGCAAAGAAGAAAAATAGTCCTATGCCCAACTTTTAAAGAAATAACAAGATTGCCTTGCTTAGTCTTATTCAGAGCTGAAGGCATATAGAGAAGATTTGTTTCAGCATGAGATCCCTCTTGAGGCTAAAACCAAACCATTTAGACAAAAACAAAGGCCTATTAACCCACTACTTTCCATGAAAATGCAAGAAGAGTTGAAGAAATTGAGAGATGGTGGCATCATTCAGCCTACTAGGTACTCTTCTTGGGTTGCCAACCTTGTGCCAGTTAGAAAGAAGAACGGAGATATCAGACTTTGTGTGGATTTTAGGAATCTAAACAAAGCATCTATGAAGGAAAACTATCCTTTGCCAAACATGGAGAATATGCTGTAGCTTGTGACAGGGTCAGAAATGCTTTCTACTTTGGATGGTTTCTCCGGATACAATCAAGTAGTTGTCAAAGAATCAGAAAGACTTAAGACAACCTTCACTACTCCTTGGGGAACTTATGTTTTTGTAAGGATGCCTTTTGGATTGATGAATGCTGGTGC
Organism: Taxus chinensis; assembly: GCA_019776745.2. Lineage (NCBI taxonomy): Eukaryota > Viridiplantae > Streptophyta > Pinopsida > Cupressales > Taxaceae > Taxus > Taxus chinensis. The sequence goes on from CM034157.1 coordinate 391,944,771, forward strand.
TACTTTTCAAAGGGAAATGGATGTTGCCTTTGCTAGTTATATCAATGAGTTTATTGCAGTTTACCAAGATGATGTGACTATTTTTTCAAGACAACGAGCAGACCATTTGCAACACCTAGAGAAGATGCTGATCAGATGTAGGGAGTATGGAATTTCACTTAATCCAAAGAAGTGTCATTTTGGTGTGCCAAAAGGCCAAGTCTGTTGGGGACATATTGTATCTAAAGAAGGTGTTATGATAGATCCTGAGAGAGTGGAAGCAATCAGCAAGGTGCCTATTGCCAAGAACCAAAAAGGGTATTCAATCTTTCTTTGGCCAAATCAATTTCATTAGAAGGTTTGTCTCCAATTTTGCTGAGTTGACTCTTCCAATCACAAGCATGCTAAGAAAGGATCAAGTTATTAAGTGGGAGGAGGCTGCCATCCAATATTTTGAAGGAATAAAGGATGCACTCAAGCATGCACCTGTTTTGGCAGCTCCAAACTATAAGATGCCTTTCCAAATCTTCTCTTTTGCATCATGAATTTACTATTGCTTCAGTTTTGTTACAAAAGGATGAAAATGGAGCTGAGAGGCCTATTGCTTTCTTTAGCAAGGCTTTACAAGCAGCTGAATTGAGGTACACAATTATGGAGAAACAAGCATTTGCATTAGTAAAAGCAACAAAGATTTTTAGGCCCTATATTTTGAGTTCAAAGGTTGTTGCTTATGTTCCCCACACCATGGTTAAAGACATCTTATCTAGACATGGAAATATCAAGCAAGAGATGTAGATGGGTTAATAAATTACAAGAGTATGATATGGATATCCAAACAACAAAGATGGTAAGAGGTTTAGGTCTTGCCAAACTCATGGCTGAGAGTAATTTGTAGAATGTAGAAGTGAATCAGCTAGGGGAAGAAAGGGCAGATCTCCTTGAAAAATTGATGAATTCTGAGTGGTACAAGGATGTGGTCTATTACCTCAAGCACTTATGCTATCCCAGTCACTTAAATAAAAATCAGAAAAGAGCCCTCAAGCTGGCTTCTCAGAAATATGTCATAACAGACCTTGGGCTGGCTTGGAAGAACCCTGAAGGTGTCCTCTTGAAATGCATAACTGAAGATGAAGCTCCCAAGTTGATTGCTGATTTCCATGGGGGAGTTTGTGGAGGACATTTTTCTGGGAGAGTGAGAACATAAGATTTTAAGGGTTGGTTATTAGTGGCCAACTCTTTTCAAAGATGCAAACCGGTTAGTTAGAAGGTGTGATAGTTGCCAACATTTTTCAAGAAGATTAAAGGCTTCAGGCTCCCTTCCTTTGCAGCCTGTATCAGTTGAAGCTCCTTTCAAACAATGGGGAATGGATTTTATTGGTGAGATTTCAGATCCTTCTAGTGCTGGTTACAAGTGGATCCTTGTAGCAACTGATTATTTTACAAAATGGGTTGAGGCAATTCCATCTAGAAAGGCAACACACCAAGTGGTAATGGATTTCTTGTTGAATCATATCATATGTAGATTTGGGGTTCCAGTTAAGATTGTGTCTGATAATGCTATGTGTTTTAGAGCCAAGCCTTTGATGGCAATGTGCAATGAATATGGGATAAATCTGACCTATTCTTCAAACTATAACCCACAAGGGAATGGGCAAGCTGAATCAAGTAACAAAAACTTGCTCAAGATCATTAGAAGAACCTTGGAAATCAACAAGAAGAAGTGGGGAGAACAGTTGAAATTTGTAGTTTGGGCTGATAGGATAACTCCAAAAAGAGCAACTGGTAAAAGCCCATTTGAACTGGTGTATGGAACTCAGGCTTTGCTGCCATTACACCTGCAATTATCCACTTTTCAGTTTTCCCAGCAGTTGGAAGATCAAGAACATGGCCCATATGAATCAAGAATCAATCAGATCATTGAGTTGGATGAAGAAAGGAGAGCTTCTCATCAAAGGCATGTCAGGTTTAGGGAGAAATTGAAGAAGTTGTTTGATAAGAAGGTCACCCCTAGAGCTTTCAGTGTTGGAGATCTGGTTTTGCTGTGGGATAGTAGGCATGAAGACAAGGGTAAGCATGGAAAATTTGATGCTCTATGGATGGGCCCTTATGCCATTGATATCAGGATTGGAGAAAATACATTTTTTCTCAAGGATTTGGATGGGGATTTGTTGGAGCTGCCTGTTAATGGCAGACATTTAAAACACTTTTTGGATTAAATCCCCAAAGGAGGTATGCACAAGTTGTACATTTTGTATAGCCCTTGTTTTTGTTTTGTCTTTTCCTTGTTCTTGCTATTGTTGGCTCGTGGTTTTCCCTTTTGTCCTTGGCAACCATTGTTGGTGTGGTTTTCTCACTCTATTTTTGGTGAAAGTTCTAGTTTTTAGGGCTGCTATGCATGTTTTGACTCCTTGCCCAATGGATTTCTGGCACTTGGTCTACGTTGTGATCTTGTGGCACTCGCTGGGAGTGCCCATCCCCAGGAAAGAGCCAATGTTGGTGCAATTTATGGGTTTGCACACTTTACTCTAATTCTCCATGTTCCATTTTTACTCCAAAACATCCTTATGGCTCGAGCTGAAGATCTGTAACTTTTTATCCAGTTGAATGTTTTCAAACTGCCCTCAATGTTGTTATTCTGCCCCTTTTTGAAACAAAATCCAAGTTTCCCCTTTATTTGTGCCCTAGTTTTTCATGTTGCATGGGCTGCGTTATTTTTCCTTGGCCAAAGAGTGAAAGAAACCCGTGTTTGATCAAATTCCATTTTTATGAGGGTGAAATCTCACTCCCCAAGCTTAAATCATCCCCACATCATGTTTCATTGATTCAAAACCAAAAAATCCATCTTCTTTGTGAAAAATTTTGATTTCAGAAGCATCCCCTATGTTTTTTCATTTTGACGGGCATACGGGCATGTTCTACCCGTCAAATTTATCATTGCAAAGTTTATGCTGACATGGAAGGCTCTCAATGGCCGAGTGTGGTCAGAAGAAATGTTATAACTTGTCAAATTTTCAATTTTTGGTGAAGGGAGAATTTTCTCCATGGCCCCGCATTTTCCTATTGTGCATGATTTGATTGGAAATAAGGAGCATCGAGTGGCGGAGGTCACTTAAAAATTCTTTGCCTTCATTTTTTCAAAAATTTCTCAAAATCAAGTTTTTGCCCGAAGGCCCATGCCCAATGGGAGGGTGACACGTGGCACAGGGAGGTCAAATAGATAGTGTGGGAGTTGGGAAAATTTTATTGTTTTTGCTCAAGGATGTCGGAAGAAATTTTTTCCCCACGGCCCCACGATTCCACAAGGATGTGCTTACATGGCCTCATGTGATTTGTTGAGGATTGGTAGGTGGTGGAGGGAACTTAGGAATTTTTTCTTCCATTTTGGAAAAAATTCTCAAAATTAAATTTTTTCCCGAAAGCCTGTGCCCAATGGGATGGTGACACATGTCCAGGAGGGCCAGGTGGATGATCAAGGACTTGGAAAATTTTTGGTGTTTTTTGGCTCGGGGTGTCAGGGGAAAAATTTGGCCCATGAGCCCATAACCATTGGAAAGGTGACACGTGTCCAGGGAGATCGACTGGAATAGAGGGTCAGAAGAATTTGAAAAGGTTTCAAAATGCAAAAGATTGGCCCGGGGGTCGCACCCAAGGTGGAATGTCCAAGAAAGTGGCATGGATGGGCGGAATTTTGGAAATTTTGAAGTCTTTTAACTTCAAAATTTTAAGGTTACAATTTTTGGTGCCCAATGGAAGGGTCACGTGGCACAGGGATGTCAAGCAGGGGAGTGAAGAGTTGAAAATTTTTGCTTAAAACCTCAAAGAAAAAGTTGGACCTGATGGCCCACACCAATGAGAATGTGACACGTATGCACAGGGATGAAATGGAGAGGTGGAGGCTTGGAGGAATTTGAAGTTTTTTAAACTTCAAAGGGTAAAAGGAAAAATTTTGGTTCAAGGTCCCACCACCAATGAAAAATGGACATGTGTCTGAATTTTGATGGAGATTCGGAGCGCAGAGGAAAGATGCAAAATTTTCCAAATTTTAGTGAAAAATCTCAAAGAGAAAAATAAACCCACGAAAAAATTTGGAGTTTCTTCTCTGCATCCAATAGGACACTGACACGTGGCATTTTTTGAATGTCAAAAGAGAGATGTTGGGCCCACATGGAGTTTTGATGCTTGCGGAGGAATGAAGGCAAATGTGATGAGTCGGTTCCGCCTCTAATGGGAGATCAACACGTGGCAGAGAAACAACGGGTGTTCGGGCCCACAGGGAATTTTGAGAAAATTTTCCTTTTTGTGAAAAAGGAGAAAAGTCATCATTTTGGCCCATGGTTTTCAGTAGGGCCCACAGGAGGACATGTGGCACATTAAGGGGACAAGCAGGGAAAAATTTCAAAATTTTCTCGAGGTCAAAAGGAGTCGCAAATTGAAATTTTTAAAAAGAAGGCCGGCCCAATGGTATTTGGACACGTGTCCCACCTCATCTAAAAGTCAAAAAGGTAATTTGGGCACTTTTGAAGAGGATTTGGATCTGCCACGTGGAGGGCTGGCATTTAAAGTTGATTTTAATCAACGACAACTGTGCATTTTCATTTTTTGGGCACCATTGGAGCTCCAAGAAGTGTGGAATTGTCATTTTTGCACCAAAACACATGAAATTTTATATGAAATCTACATCCCTTCGGCCTTCTGAATGCAATGGAATCATTTATTTGAGCTAATTTGGTGCCCTATAGTGTTTTTTGTAAGATATTTTTCTCAGCCTGTGAAAAACACGTGAAATGTAAAAATGAAAAGTTGCAGAGTTAAAAATGATGAGGGAAAAAGGTGAAAAATGATTGCAAATGCATGCTGGCATGGTGGAATGCCAAAAATGTGACCCTGGGATGGATAAGGATCTGAGTTCATGTAATATTTTAAAATATTTGTGCATCTCTGGCATTTGGCGAGCTGTTTCACAGTTTTATATCATTTTTCATCAAATGGATAGGGTTTTGTAACAAATTTGATCCCTTTGGCATATTCTTTGCTTGGGATGCAAGGATCCAAGATGGCATAGGGTATATGATGTAGTTTTGGAAACATTTTAGAGGTCTGTTGAGAATTTTGGAGAAAGAGAGAAGAAATTTCACAGGAAAGACTGGAAGAAGTCCATTTCCCTTTTGAGAAACTGCCTGAGAGCCATTTTGATTCCAGTTTACATCAAATGTTCATCATGTTGAGTTGGTTTTAGCTGTAAAGCCATCAAAAAGCTTTGAGATTTTCTAAATAGCATTCCCTTGCTGATATATTTGATCAAATTCTTGGATTAACCGGTTTTATCTCTTGGAAAAACTTGCATGCACTTGTATTTCAGTATGTTTTCAATTTGTGTTTCATGCTCATGTTGCAATCTTGTGTTTGGGATCTTTATTGGTCATACATGGTCTCATTTCTTGTAGAGGGTTTGAAGGCATCTGCAATCTTCCATTCAGAAGAGCATTCATTTGAGTGGAGATAAACAGATTTAAATCCATCTTACCTTCCTTGTAAATTGAGGGTATTTACAAACCTTTGGGTGTACCTTAGGACATGATCTAACAAGGGGTTCTGAATGCTTTATTGATATTTTGCTTCAAGCCTTTGTGGTAGGCTATCAAAGTTTGTATGGAATAGTGCAGATTTGGGCATCCATTGTGCACACATCCTGGTTGAAAGAGCACTTCAAATTCATTGAAACATTTCTGTTGTTTAGGTGTTGTAATTATTTTGCAAGGTTTCCCAAAGAAGGTGATGATTTCTAGCTACTCTTGTTCCAAGGTCTCTCATCAGAATTTCATTTTAAACTAACTCATCCTACCTACAATACCCCTACATCTGCATTGTGTGTCCACAAAAGAATTCAATCCTTTCACAAAAATGCACAAGGTTGATCAGGGTTTTATCATGTCTTTAGCAGCTCTAGCTTTGTTTTGAGAACATTTCCATCATTTAGTAGTGACAGCTCTTTTGAGTTTGGATAATGGATATTTGATCATGTTTTCACAAAGCCTCCTCCACACCATATGCAAAACACAAGGATATCTTCATCTCCTTACCATATAGGGGCTGCAATACAGGTTCTCTTGCCTTGGTTGATAGGCACAACCTAAAATAGTGAGGGTTAGATCAAAACCCTTATGAAGGTGTTATCCACTCCCTCAATTCTTGAATGCAAACAAGCAGATAGGTGTGATCCCCAGCTACAAATGACATACAAAACATCTATCTATCCTTGAGTGTCTTGTGCAGATTCATGATGTTGTTCAAGTTGTGAAGGAGATTAAATCTGGATACCCAAACATCATACTAAGAAAATACATCTTGTCTCCCCACCTATCCCTATCTAGGTATTTAGATTTGGCTGATGTGAAAAATTATTTTATCTTCTCCTTATAGATCAAATATCAACTACGAAATGGACTAGTATTCTCATAGTAGATAAACATACCCTATTAGAAATTGAGGTGCATGACAATGTGGGAAGTGAATAGATCAAAATAATGTGGAGTAAATAACTCTCAACACATGTAACTTATGTTTATCTACTTGGAGAAGCTATGACATGATCAATTTATAAGAAGAAATACCTCCAAGACAACATTCCCCTAAACTACAGGAGGAAGATACTGAATGAAGTCTCCATTAGAATAATTGAATACATACAATGAAGAGATGAATTAAAGGGATAATATCAAATTTTAAAACACCTAAAAATATAAGCTATGCTATCATCCCAAACTAAGATACCCCCCCTTATCCTACATTATTGCAATGAAGTTAATGGTGCAACCACCTTAGAAAAATCCTTAAAATTTCACTTCTCTGGATAGATAACCTGCAAGTGCCCATGAATCTTGGCTAGCTTCATGTGCATTCTTTAGTGTAGGACAGTCAACTAGAGCTTGAATTGTGTAAGCATCTACAACACGTCCCATCTTGACTTATGAACATGAACACCAAATAGTCAACATTCTTTGATCTTTCATGAAAAATAGGATTCTCCACAGGCTTACCATATAACCATCTTTGATTGTCACAATTTTCAGAGAATAGTTTGAATTTTTTTCATGAATGCTCCTCATATCATTCTAGAATATATGACGTAATTTCATCCATAGAATTCACAAGCACAATCTCCTCCAAGTATTGGTGAAAGATATTATTACCTCTAAGTGGATGAAATAGAAACAACATTCTCCTTCTTTCTTATCAACAAGATGGGTCTAGATCCATAGATTGATAATATCCATATCTTGTAGTTGACTAGCCATGTCATAAATAGAATTTGGCGTGGTCCTTAGTCAACGTAATCGCTACTGTTATCCAGATGAAATTTACTACACCTAGAAAGATATGGATGCCCAAGGGGGGTCCTAATCAAGTTCGAGATGATTAATTCTAGGCAGTCCCAGGAACCCATTCTTCGGTTATTATCTTTGCTGCAATAATCCTATAATCAATGCACAATCTGAGCGTTCCATCTTTAAATTGCATATGAAGAGATCACCAGAGCATCCCGAAAGTGAAACACCTAGCCTGATCTTGACCCTCAGTGCAAGAGTTCAGGGTAACTGAGCCTTAAGCTCTAAAGAACTCTGTGGTAGTCAAATTCGATAAGTCATCTTCGGAAATCAGGTCTCAGTACCTGGTTCGACTCTCAGTTGTGAAGTCAAGCTCGATGATGGTCTTGTTAATGCAAGGTAATATAGCTCGTTGAAACACATCACTGTAGTTCCTTAAATGAAAGGATAACTGTTACATAGGATCTCTTTTGGAGATCGATAGCATTAAGAAGATTCTGAAGGCCAAGTATAGGGAGAGTCCAAACTTCAACATGATGGCCAGGTTTAATCCAGTTAAGATAGTGCTCGACCAATTTCACTTGGGAGAATTATCTCATGTTTACACCTTGAGATCTCTGATATGATCATCTATGTAGACTATGGGAGGTTCCAACATCACTGAATCTCAGGTTTGTAATTACATAATGGTGTTCAGACCAATTCCTACAGCCGATGCACTTTGGTGTATAGGCAGTTGACAATGTTGCAGTATAGTAGAGATCAACTTCTATGGAAAAGCTACTTCCATGTCAAGCAAGTCGCCCCAAAACGACACATTTTATCTGTATCAGCATCGAATGCATTACCATCAATGTATAGTCCAGGATTTATTCATTTTTCAAGATATTTATTATGAAAATCGATTAAGTGATAGTAAGAGTGTTACCAGCAGACCTGAGGAAATTTATTACAGTAGACTTCTCTATCAAAAAGAATAGTTACTTGTTTTACGATGTAACTCATGGAAGCGAGTCTCATAGAGGTGGGACTTGTTTCATATCAGACTTATTCATGTTAGCTACTACAACATATATCTTCTGCTGCTGATTACGATGATCCATCTTCAACGAGTCACATAGATTGGCGAGCATAAAGGATTCTTGTCCAGAATTATCACATCCTCCTACAAGTCCCTTTTACAACTGAGAATTATTTGCACTGAGACTTTAATGTTATCGTCAAATCTGTTGAAGGAAAACTCGGCATAGGAGTTTTTACCCATTCATGAAGATTCCTGGCACGCTGGTTCTGTGTGAGACTATCAGGTCAAATTGCCAAGTGTTGTCTTCTTATTCAAAGCTGAGGCCGGGACCCATGGACTTGGTGTGGCCAAGCCGTTCAATGCATGGTGTTGTGTCCCACTTGTTGTCCCGAAAATGTGAGCAAAAATGGTGAATGCGCGTTATCCAAGGAGGGTTCGCGCGAACACCCCCTTCACGCGCAAACCTGGTTTTCGCGTAAGAGACACGCAAGCCATTATTTTCCTGCGTGTCACAATTCATCGGGTTCACGTGAAAAACATATGGTGCGAACACCGTTCATATGAACCGCCATTCGTGCGAAGGTCTTTTGCGTGTGAACCACCCTGTTTATACAGTGGAGGCGTTACGGAGGAAATCATTTTCCTCCACCCCGCCTCCTTCGCGACAAAGTTTGTGTGACCGACCAGAGCCCACCACACCAGTGAGCCCACGGGAGCCCACCACACCAGTATGTTAGCAAAATCCCACCATTTTTGACAAAGCCATAGCAATGACAATGGAATACCCTAGGTATGTTAGCTTACCCCATTTTACCCAGAAATGAATTTTTTAGCAAAATCGTAGCCATTAAAATACCATTTGGTCTCTTTGGAAAATCTGAGGGAAAAATACCCTTCCCTGGCTCGTAAAAAGTTTCTTTTGTAAAACCCCATTTTGTTCTCTAGCTAATTTTATCTAGCTTTATTCGATATTAGCTTTGATCGATGACTAAGGAAGAATTCAATGGCTCACCTGTACATTTTTCCAAGGTCCTCTTGGTTGGCCATTTTGTATGCTACATCCTTGTTACTTGTAAATGGTCTCTCTGAGAAACTCTGAGGGCAATAGGCAATATTTATACCCTTCCATTATGTACGTCCAATCAGACAATAAAAAGTATTCTTTTACTAGGGTCAAAGAAACTTCTTTTTTACAATGGGCGATTATACTGTAATTTCAAGCTAATTTTATCTAGATTTATTTCTATTAGCTTTGATCCACGACTAAGGAAGAATTCATATGGTTGTTACCTAGTACATTTTTCCAAGGTCCTCTTGGTTGCCCCCGTTTTGTATGCTACATCCTTGTTACTTGTAAATGGTCTCTTTGAGAAACTCTGAGGGCAATAGGCAATATTTATACCCTTCCATTATGTACGTCCAATCAGACAATAAAAGTATTCTTTTACCAGGTTCAGAGAAACTTTTTTTTTACAATGGACGATTATACTGTAGTTTCAAGCTAATTTTATCTAGATTTATTTCTATTAGCTTTGATCCACGACTAAGGAAGAATTCATATGGTTGTTACCTGTACATTTTTCCAAGGTCCTTTTGGTTGCCCCCGTTGTTCAATGTATTTTTTTGAAGGGCTTCTTTTATGTGCTGCAATTGTAACATAAAGGATCTTTTTAGTTTCTAGAAAAATGAGTATATTGTGTAGCTCATAGCTGCCTATGCCATACTAAGATCCCAATAGTGGCATAATTGTTGATTGGAGCCGAGATTGCAGAGTGCACTGCTAGAATAATGCATATCATGGAGATATTCCATTTTCACAAACCTTAATACTACTGCCACTGCTAGGAAGCTTTGCATATTTCTTCTGCAATATCTATTTTAATGTGCCTTTAGGGCTGCTTCAAAGCTTCTAGATAAGATGATATTTTAGTTTTCAATGCTACATGGAAAGCACATCTAAATCATTTGAAGCATGTCTTGAAAATGTTGAAATGAAAACAAATTTTATGCAATGTAAAGAAATGTAAGTGCGCAAAACAATCACTAGTCTACTCAGGGCATATGATTGGAGACAAACTAAGAGTGGATCCAAGGTATCACTACTTAGACCATATGAGTGCCACAGAGATCAAGGATTTTATTGGAGCAATACAGTGCATAAAGAGTTTACAACTGCTCTCCCCATCATTCCAACGCCTCTACATCCCATTGCAACAAATTGTAAGAGTTTTCATTGGGGTAAGAAACATGGTGGTGCTTTCAATTCTTAGAGTGGCTGTCAAGAGGAAGACATCAAGACAAAGTAATATGGTACCTCGAGGAGAAAGTGGGAAAGTTCTTCCCACATCTCCATATCCCCTAACCTTTTAAGCAGACAAAAACCTCCCATAGGGATCAAGAAAATCAAACATCTTCAACATCCATCCTAAGTACACCTGGGATCAATCAAAAAATGGGGCTCAAGTTGGGCATTTCTTATATGGTGGAAAAACCAACATTATATGCATGCGTAGATGCACAACTACTAATTCCCTCAAGGGGTGGTTATATAACAGTCAAACTTTGTAGGAGCAGTTTCGTAACTATTTTTCTACCTAAAGCAGGAGCTTAACCCAAGTGAATTAAATATTCAAAATAAAGGCAAAATGATGATCATTTCAATTGTAAGTCATTTGGTGCATAAAGTGTCACTCATAAAGCATGATAAAAGGTGAAGAGATGAGCAAAGTGAGCAAACAACTAACATTTTCTTGTATTTGAATTAAGCAAGCAAACAATATAATGTCTGTTGCATTCATTTTATTACTCTCTTCGTAATCTTTTTTTGACCATCATATGATCAAGGAAGCCCGTCAATTTCCACTTCCAGCTGGTTTTCCCCACTCAGATTTCTAGGTTAAAAGTTTTGATGTTCATTGTTGTTCTTTTCTGTTATATTGTTTTGGTTATTTATATTGGATGTTTCCATCAACACACCCCACTAATTTAGATTCTTTAAGCATTCAAAACTGTCAATTTCAAGTATAGTTCAAGGGCTATAGCATATGCTGATTCTGTAAATTAAATTAAACAAATGCACTTAAGAGTTTACAGATCACCATATAAATTCTCTTGAATAATGCATCTTCTCTATTAGAATGATGGTTGGAATAAATGGAGTGGTGTGGCTAGTTCAAAAGGACCAGCAATTGCAGTCGTTACACCAGATATTACTATAGTATATTCAACACAGTTGAATTTTTGTAGTATTGTTGAGCACCCTAACATCATAAAATATAAATGTATGGGCACAACCATTAGGGAGAATAATCACATTCATAGAATGTAAAATAGAAAGAAAGCTCTTCGAACTCTAGGCTAAAGAATATGGTCAACCAATGAGAAAAATAAATGGTAAGGTGTACTAAGCTCCACAAATTTGCTTTCAGTCCCGAACCTGGTGATGAGGTCTATACACAAAATTTGAGCAATATAAGGTTGGAGAGAAATTCTCATCTATGAATCTGACCTACAAAAACAGACTTCACCTTTGCATTTGACATATAATCTTATCTGTTAGATAAACATTTAAAATAGTACAAACACAACCATTGTTAAAATCAAAAGAGTTGTCCCTTAAGAATAGATATGAAATATACCAGTTACTAACATATGAGAGTTTCCCTGGCTTGGTTTGTTGGGTTTGGTTGATAGTAGAGACAATACATTGCTAGGTAGAAGCCCTGGGTTCTAACTCCGCCAGGCTGAGGGTTCCAAATGATTTTTTACAAGTTTGACCTCAATAATAGATCCAACTATCCAGAAAACGTGTTTGCCTGACTACCAAATGCCCCTTGTTTTGCTCACTCCCAATATTCTATTTGGCCAGCTAGAAATGTAGTGATGGCTTGGAACACAGGACTTTCATCATCTACATCACCATAATGATTTATAACTACATTTTTGGGGGCAGTCAACTGTTAACAACATAAAGTATAAGCATCATTTTGACTGCAATAACGTCATCACAATAAGAGACCTAATATACAATAGGAACACAAATAAATGGGAAACTCTTTAGTGGTGATAACAATTAGATAGTAAAAATGGCCAGTCTTTGCAAATCTTAGGTATCACTGCAGAGCATTACACATGCTCCAGACATTTACCATATTTGTCTATCAATCATAGCCAATGCTTTCTAAAGTTTAAAACTTCCAGTTGCTTACATGTTTGGTATCTAACATGTAGTTTCCTCTTGTGATACTTATATGCATTGTAAAAAAATTTTATAAATAATATTAAATAATCAGAACAGAAATAATAATGCCTTGCAAAACCTGTTTTGTGTTCTAAGTAGTCTTGAATAAACCAGAGGATGGAGCGTTAACATTGTACATGCATTCCCATTTGGGTGCACATAAAAGAGAACATCGCATATTACCCACCTATAATGTTGGACTTTTAGGAAACCAAATACCCCTTACAGATTTCAAATTGAATGTCTGTTGCATGCAAATATACAGCAATGTTGCCTAGAAACAAGCATCTAGATACCTGAATTTCTGAGAGACTGTGAACTTAAGTTAGCATCTGTTAATCCAGTGGACCCATTGATGTCTAATAACTAAAAGGGGAAAGGAATAAAAGGAATTAATGATGATACACCAACTGATGAATTGACAAAACAAAAGACTTCTTTGAGCTTATGAAAAATGTAAATATTTCGACAAATTGCATAAAGAAATCATCCAAACAATACAGGTTAACCAGTTCCTCTAATACAGGTTCAATAAAATATTTAAACTGAGATTCTTCCAAAAACAAAACGATCCAATAAACAGAAGTGATGAAATTCCCTATGACCAGAGTTACATGATCAGACTTTGAAGCAGATGCTTGCATATTGGAATAGTTGATATTCTATGAAGACAAAGCATCAATATTTGCATATTCTTCTGCAGAAGAATTAAAAGAAAATAAAAGGCAATGAAAAATACGTGAACATTCATTTATTATTAAGGAATTTTCTTACTTAATTACTAGAAATAAACAGCTTCCTTGAAATGTAAAGTTGATTTATCCCTGATTTTGTATACAAACACTGTGATGACATCAATAATAGATTACAAATAATTTCAATGTTTTTGTGATTTTTAAGCATGCATAAGTGGTCAACTTGTACATGTGGAGATATAGATGCATTAGACATGTCTTTTACCGATGTGTTTTGTTGTTTAAAATTGGATTGGTGTTCTATTTGATTGTGCTAATTCTGTATCATATGCACAAAAATTGTGTTCCAGGGAAAGGTGAATCCCACTCAATGTGAGGCTTTGATAATGGTTTGTGCCCAGGTAAACTTACATTCTCTTCTAGAAACATTGCTTTGACTTTAAGATCATCTAAATGTATTCAAAAATTTTCATTTCTGAACTTTGCAGCATCACTTGGTATATTTTGTTATCATTGTGATTTGTAATTTATGTAATTTATTTGATTTTGTAATTTATTTTCTATATTAGTTGCATTGAAGCTTGAAAATTTCATATTTCTGTTTTCATTAATATAGGAGAATATCTTAGGAATTTTTTTAATTAAAAGTACTATTAATTAGAATTTTACTTTCATTTTTTTTACAGTCATGGCTTCTTCTGGAACTCCTAATTTGTTTGAGAGGACCGATTTAGAGATTGCAAAATTGCAATCTATTCTCGAAAATCCAACTACAGTTGGGCAGTATAAAGCCCATTGCGAAAAAATACTGGTTGATCTTCGTAGAATAGAGACAAGTTTGAAAACATATAATCCATTTGATTCTGAATCAATAAAAAAATTTATGGATTCACTAAAATCAAGTGTCTCAGGAGATGTAGGTTATAATGAGATTACATCACGACTTTCCGATAAGGAAGTCGTTAAGAGGTCTTGTTGGAGTTTTTATGCAGACAAACGGAAAATAAGGGCATATTATGTAAACAAATGTTCATGTCCTTTATGTGCCCCTTTGATTTATCCTAGATTTGTGGCCTCTCAAGGCCAATTTCCAAATAATGACCAATTACCATTATACTTCATAATGATGCTACATGCTGAGGTTCACTTAAACCTAAAGGTGAACTATTTAGACATCCCTAGTTATTTGGGGCAGGGGCGTGACCGTGCTAGCCACAGGCAGGCATATAGAAAGGAGGGAGCTCCTGCAGTTGTTGACACGCGACAGCTTGTACCAAGGCCACAACCATTCTTATCAGGCTTTCAGGATGTCGCAGCACCTGTCGTTATGACTGCACATGAGGCTGCTATCGAGGGTCTTGCTGGCATTACTCGCGAGACCCAATTGATCTCTTCTGACCGTGTGGGTCAGTACCTTCAGAGACGCGATACTAGCAGTGGAGGTGCTAGTAGCACCAGTGATGCATGCAGCGAGGTATACGCTCGTGCATCTTTGATTTCCCTAGATGACTTTGAGCTAGTTACAGATCCCACTCAGGCACGTCGGCTAGGACGCATCATGGCTGCTGACTTGTTGCGTGCGTATGAGGTGATTGCTCGGCATTGCAGCATTCCACTATCGGGGGTTTTAGATTTTATAGAGCAGAGTGGGAGTGTATCTTCTAGTCAGGGTACTACTGCCGCTGCTACAGATAGACTTCCTGTTGCTGGGATTGTCACACCTGATGTTCAGCACATTTCTGTTCTGGTGTGTGAAAATTAAACCTTTAATATAATTAAAATTTATTTTAATTGATCATTACTTTACAATTTATTAATATTAAAATTAAACATGTACTTTTGTGTTTAGGCTTCTGCTCCAGTGTGTGGAGCTTCACAGCCCACACCATCTACCCATGTCACATACACACAGCTCTTGACTGAGCACAACATGGATCTCGATGTTCCGGGTCTGAGTCAACTTGGCTTAGTTGGCGACATATTTGCTGGTGTTGAGGTCGTGGATGACAATCCCATACATTTGGAGACGCGTTCCGCAGAGGTATAAATACATGTGTTTTAATATAATTAATATTTAATCTAAATTGAAATGTTAGAAATTAATGAACTTTATTCAAAAAACTTATTTATCAACTTCTTACATTTTATTTATTTTGTTTCACAGGGATCTACGGGACAGAGATCTACGGGTAGCGTAGATACTCCCAACATCCGCGCAGGGACAGATACTGAGGTAATCAATTGTACATATCAGTTATATGATGTATTGAATTAATCAAGAAATTGTTGTAGATTTTTGCTTATATATTTTAATATATGGTACATGCTATATATAGTTTATGACGTGTATATTCCTTTTTTTTAACATGCAGGGTGCAGCAGAGCGTAGTGAGGGGTCTGGCACTCGCCCTAGTGCACGGAGGAGACTTCAGTGATATTTTATAGATTTCAAACATTTTAGACATACTTTTAGAGATTTTAGACATGTATATATATTCATACTCATTCTAGACATTATTATTATATTTTGATATATGTCTTAGACACGTGTATTATTAATATATTTTGATATATGTCTTAGACACGTGTATTTACAATTATGGATGTGAATATAAGACACCCCCTTATCTTTCATTTTTGTCTCTTGATGATATCATAATAGGTATATAACTAGCAATCGCATGTGTTTCATGAGATGTGAACGCCGATCGGTATAAGTTATTTGATTTAGAGGCATAGTTATGTGAAGGTTGTTTCTACATTTCAGTCTTGCTCCTTGCCAGAGATTCCTCATTTTCAACCATTGACTAACATCCTTCCAAATCTGTTGTGAGAATGGACCCTATACAAATAGATGGGTGGTTCTCCATGCTAAATAGATGGCTTGTTCTCCATGCTAAATTTATAGATGGCTTGTACAAATAGATGGCTTGTTCTCCATGCTAAATTTATCAGATGAATCATCAACAAGTGATTACTGGTTGTAAAGCTAGGTTCCCTGCAATACATTCATTATTTCTAGGTTTTACACTTTGCTGGTCTCCAGGAATTTAGTGATGCTCGAGATGCTGACAAGGCAAGATATTATCTGAATGGAAGAGATTTGAATGGGAGCCATATTGTTGTGGAGTTTGCAAGAGGGGTAATGTTTTCAGATTTTAGTTTTGTAATTTCTTCTATTATTCAGACATATGTCATTCATACCTTTGATCAGACCTCTTGGTAATTCACACCTTATTGGTTCGCTTTGTCACTTGTAACTAGTTGCAGCAGCTAAGAATAATCCTTTTCCAGGAGTTAGTTGTTTATAGCTAATCCAGTTTCAAAATTTTGGGTTTTATATTTCTGTTTTGATTTTCCTTTGTGACATTCAATATTGCTAAATGGAGAGATAGATTTGTATGGATCAAGGGATGGGCGAGTGCCTATAGGTCTACACAAGTGGTAACAAGATACAAATATACAAATCTGATTGTTGGGATGTGTTCTATAGAACAATGGCCATCCATAGTTAGTAGTTGGACGATTCCAGAGAAATCTAGTAAGCAGATGGATAGCATTCACATTTATTGGTGTTACTATAGACCCAGGTTACTCTACTTTGTCCATATGTTATAGCTGGCTTTATCTCTTTGCTGGATTTAGATGCCAGGGCACCAAACATTGCACCCTCTGCCATCTAGATTGATATTGATCTGCTGCTAGCATTTGCATGTAGTATTGGCACTTGATGCAAAAAACCAGGGCTTATTCTATAATAGGAGAGCTCCTTGCCAACATTCCATGCAAATTAGCCAAATTGGATTTACCCTCTGGAGGATCAAAGATGTTTGATCCATCTGTAGACTTTTTTTAATATCTTTTGGTTTGACCTGAAACTGATGACAGGAATTTTGCTGCCAATCTTAAAACATGGAAGGCCATTTCCCTCATATCCAATGTCATGGTCCCAACCATGAGTTTCCAGAACAGGTCACACCAGCCATTGATTAGATTCACTGTCAAGATACCGTAATTGATACCTATGAGAAGGATTTTCAGCATTAAAGGATGGTGGCAAAGCTATATCTGAGCATTGGTACAGGGACAGGCTCCGGACCAACATTCTCCTCTTCCATGTTGAATAGCATTTCCAATTTGACTCCTTTGCAGCTGCTTTCATCTTCCTCATAAGCCTCTGATGTGTCTCTCTTCTTTCAACATTTTTTCATGAATAATTTTTCCCTGTGCTCCACTTCTTTATAATAAGCCTCCTTTTGTTCTTTGCTTAACTGATTTAGCTCAGCCTATTTTTAATGGTCTGAAGTTAGGTAGCTTATCATACTCAGATTCATCTTCTTTCATCTTCTTCATCAGAAACATCCTCATCTCCAAGCTGCTCTTCTGGCATCTCAGCTGAGCTCATTTGAGCTCTTGACAAAATCTTAGACAAAACAAAGTAGCAGATGCATTTTCTTCAGTTAGGATCTTAGAGGAAAATGAAGTAGCAGTAGTTGTGGCTTCCAAATCTACCCATTTGGCAAAACTCTCTTGGGAATTGTATCTAATTTTACAAATGTACCTGCTTGATGAGAATATTCAAGTAAATTTATGGTTTCCAGTGTTAATATGTTTTCAAAGGTCTACCTTCTGTTTGCACTGCATTCAATAGAAGAAACTATATAATCGTCTTACAAGCTGATGAGTATATGCCACTGGAGTGGAAGGACAAGCAAGATTCCAAGAACTTTATGAATAGCCTTAGCTGAAGAAATTATTCTAATAAGTGGCACCCATAACAATAAAGAGGCAGGAAAGAAAGAAAGAAGCTTATATTACCATCCACGAATAACCGAAATCAGTCAATGGGGCTCATAGAGTACAAGTGAGTACAACCATTATAAAAGAGAAGCCTAGGGTAAGGCTCCACCTAGGTTATGAAAGATAACTAAACATAAAGCACAAGAAAGGTGAACAAAGCAAGAGGAGGTTAGCCTAAAGTGGTTAAACCGGGGCCATAAAAAAATAGTACAATTCTAAGTAGCCTTGCAAGTTGCAATTGAAGGGCTTTACAAAGAAACATGGAACCTTTGATGATCAAGCAGTAATGTGAAAGGAGGCCATTGCTGTCACATGTCTGTAGTAAATCTCAGAGCGAAAAAACTAAGAGCATCTGTCTATCATTGTGAAAGGGCTAAACATGATTCTGGAAAATGCTCATGGGGAATATTCAGGGCTGAGGGAGCTAGGGTGTAAATTTTAGGAGCAAGCTGAGAACTCACCCAGGGCCTCTCCTAACATCCAAGGCTTATGAACTTCTAGTGGTAGAGAAAAAACCAGTAATGCATGTCTTTCTCCGTGATCCAGGCTGTAGGCAAGGGGAAGGCCCTCAATACTGAAACAAAGCAGACCACCTTGAAGCAAACCCCTACTTGGTTCAAATACTTATGTTGAGGAACCCTTAATTAAAAGTGAAAATGTAACCATAAAGTATGAATTTCTTATCCATTGTGCCCACTCTGAACTTAAACCAGGCTTATATTTATCAAAGGCCTTGGACATTGTATCTAATTTTACAAACACACCTGTTTGATGATTATATTCAAGCAAATGCATGATTTCCAGTGTTAATATGTTTTCAAAGGTCTATCACTTGTTTGCAAAGGAAAATGTAGAAGAGACACAATTTTTGATATGATAGGCTTTAACCAGTTAACAATATCTTTATGATTGTCTTGTAAATCCTATTGCAGAGAGATATGATAAGAAATGCATCTACCTTGTCTGCTTCATGCTACTTATGAATCAAGATAGGATGTGTAGTTTTGAAGTGCCACAAGTACAAGCTTTGAAGACCTTGATTCTTATACACAACCAAAATATCCATCCTTAAAGTTATCCCAAAAAAGTTGAGAAAAGTCCATTGACATAAATCCATTTGTTCAGGAGCTTTACTTGGCAGCAAAGAGAAGAGGACTTGCCGAAGTCTAGTTTCTGCAACAGGAGCCACTGAATGCTAATTTTGAGAGGAACATATAGCTGAGGAATGTAGGATCAAAGTTGAGTTTGGGCTACACTGGTTCAAAGAAGGCTTTATGAGTGATCAATATGTTGCCCTCTCAGTAAGAGAAGTCTAGTAAGTGTTAGACATAATGTTAAATCTTATATTCTATGGTAGGAATATTGTTTTAACAGTTTTGTTTCGATAGTTTTAGGACCTAGAGTTGGGTTTGTGGGTCATAAGAGTGTCCATATTAGATTTAGTTTATTTTTAATTATTAATGCCTTGTAGTGACTCATGATCTATGTGTCCACTTTGTGACAGTAACTCTCATCTCTATTTTAGATTGTTCTCATCTTATCTAATAGGAGATATTTATGACAAGTCTCTCCTATGAATGTATCTTGGATTATCCATTAGATGACCATTACTTCTATTCTACATAGAGTTTTAATTAGAAAATTTGAGTAGCTCACTATCAGACAAATGTTTTTTTTGGAATTTTTATTGTTTTGCTATACATGTGGCTTTTCTATATTGTTCTTGGACTTGCTGGTTAGAATCTTTGTGAACATTTCAGATTAATACAAAGTAGTTCATGATGCTCTGGTACAGGAAATTTGCTTCACATGAAAGGATTATTAGTATGGGAAGAATTTGAAGAAGAGCACTAGCCAAGGACAAGAAAGTCATTGATGAGCACAAGGAAGAACTTGAAGACCCTGCACAAAGTTGGTTGTGTGCCTGGGAAGCCCAAACCCTTCACTTACTCAAGATCCAAGAGGATAGGTAGAAGACAAAGTTTTAGATTCAAAATAAATGGAACACAAGGCTAAGCTATACTAATCCTACAACATATTGACATCCACATCACTATGAGGGGCAACAATCATTGATCGCATGGTGTGGAGCATGAAGGGAACTCATCTATGGATATCTCAAAGGGCCAACTAGGGGTATAGTTGGAATCAAATGAGCAATAGTATGGACATCCATAACTTAAAAGAAGCAAAAACTATGAATGTCCATGGAATCAGGCTCGCACAGCCATGGCACGATCTAAGACCGACACTTGTGAAAATATCATTTGGATAATTGGATGATCAAGGTCAGTAGAAATTGTGTGCAGTGTTCAAAAGACCAATTTATCTAGTTTCTACACGTACTTAGATCTCATTACCACCTAACACTGCAAAGTACGCAAACGGATTGTTCAAACCAATATATCAGTACATACCCCTTGAAAACCTGAAGCATCTGGCAGCACTGCTGCTACACCAAAAACTACCAGAGTTTTGAGAAAAAAGGGAAGTATCTATATCCTAGAGATGGAAACAAATTTTCTAAAACTTCCCTTTTTGCTCAAAACTATCTTGTTCAGTACCACAGTTAGACAACAAATCGACAGGTTTATTCTCCCAATAGTGACGGCTAACTGTGTAGGAGCAGAAAATAGGGAGGAGGTCCCTGGACACCGAGAATACCATTTATAAATTTGAAGCTGGATGGAAAATTGAGACCCACAACCAACCCAAAAGGAAGTCGCCCTCAATTACCAATTTATAAATTTGAAGCTGGATGGAAAATTGAGACCCACAACCAACCCAAAAGGCTCGGCCACTTATTAGAAGCTTTGGGGATTGTGAGGGAGGGGGCGTGTAACACTCAGTTCTATGCATATCTCAAAATGCTATCTGCTCCTGCTATTCAAATTTAAGTTAGCCCATTTGTTCTTCTATGCATCTCTCAGAATGTTATCTACTCCAGCAATTCAAATTTAAGTTAGCCCATTTGTTGGTATGCAATAATGGCAAGTCTCCATAGTCCCTACTCTGCATATCTAGCCATCAAAATACAAAACAATACCCCTGGGTGTCTTCTTGATGAAATGTTTGACTGATCGCAGAACTTTCTCATTGTCTGTAGCATGCATCATCAATTTATTTTGTAATATTGCCCCGTGTGCTAGTAATTTACATGGCTTCCTTTGATTTTGGGTAAGGTGCATGCAAATACTACAAGTATTCCGTTTGTGCAACCTCAAGACCCCACAGGAAATGTTCTGCTCTCTAATATATTGAAATGAAATAGGAACAGGTTGCCGTTTGGTATTTTATTGCTACAAAGTTAATAGAAAAGAAATGTGAGCCATCTATTGCTAAATATTTGAATGAACGAGAATGTAGTTGCTTGTATCATGTTTGCTAGTTAGGGTTCAATAGGCCAATTTGCCATGATAGTAAATATTCCTTTATACTTCTGTTATATCAGTGCTTGGATTTTTAGTCTATGCAATCAGAATACCTGAGTAGCTCCCAATAAACGAACCTAATTTTTCCATGTTTATTCATGACTGGGATTTCCTACCAGTTCTTGCTATTGTTGTTGTTACATTTAGGATACAATTTCCGAGTGAGCTCATCTGTTTCATGCCCCGGGTGTAGGTGAATTTAAAGTTCAAGTTGACTGTTAAGAATACAAAAATTGAGTTCAAAATGTGAGTACAAAATTTGAGATCAAAACACAAGTACACAATTTGAGCTCAAAACAAGAGTACAAAATTTGAGGTCAAAACTCTACAATACCAGATTTGAACAATATATAAAGTAAATGTAAAACAATCCAATTGTGGGCTTCCACAAGAGGGGTCTCATACACTAAACTGGTGTCTCACTTGGTCCTTAAAAACACCTTTACCTTAACTGTTTTATTCAAGAAATGTGTAAGATCTTTTGAAAGCAAATTTATTAAATATCTAAATTTTTCGTAATGCTTATATTTAAATTGTACATATGTAGTGGATCTTCTTTATGTCTGCTGTTTGATAGAAGAGTTCTTTTCATTTTTCTTGATTAAAACAATTCTCTAGGTTTATGTATAAGCTGCCATGCAAATATGTACTTTCTCTGTAATCCTTTAACTTAGGATGAGTTTTGTGAATGGAATTAAATTATGTTAAGTTGGCATCATGAATATATGATAGAGATCACATTGGATGTGCTATCTTATATTTTCATGGCTTTCCTAGCTAGTGAAAGTGCCAAGAAAATATTCAACTTCATGAAATGTGATTGGATATGTTACAGAGGTGAATTATTCATGGCCAGAAAATAACATATCATAATATATTGGATAAGTGTATCTAACATGTCATAACCAGTGAATCCTTGTGAATACCGGTCATATTAGGGGATTTTCCTGGGAGCTGCTACTTCTAGGCTTCCTCAAACTTTCTACCTTGGATATGCTTAGTTGACATGTCATAACCAGAATATCAGTATGAATATCCGTCATATCTAGGGCTTTGCCTGGCAGCTGCTACTTTTAGGTTCCCACAAAATTTGTTTCTTGGATAAGTTTAGGTGACATGTCATAGCCAGAATATCTCTATCATATTTCAGACTTTGCCTGCAACCTGATTCTTTTAGGCTCCCAAGACTTTTGTGGGTCATACAGTGTATTAGAATGTTGTTCTTGAATACTTTTCAACTTATATTTTACTTAACAAAGCTGTTTGGCAGATATTGGCAGATTTGGTGGGTTGCCATGGGTATAAGGAGAGCAATGAGGTTGCTAACTTTTTGATCAATTATGAATTGCAAAGCGAGTACTAGTTATTTTCCTCTGCTTTACTTGTGCTCAATAAATATGAATTTTAAGTAGTACCATCGCACACCAAAATCCTGTCGAATTTTCTGGCAATGTCCTGAAATCTTTAGTGTGATAATGACCATTAACTTTGAACACAGATCACTAAATTTTGGCAAATCTTGTGAACGTGGATAACCTAGTAATATACCATTACAAATCTTGTGAACGTGGAGTTATTTATGCATCATACGCTAGGAATATACCATTACAAAGCCTTTGTTACTATATGAGTTGGAAAAAATCTTCCACACAATCACTTCTACATTACATTGCCACAAC
The DNA here is from genome assembly GCA_019776745.2 of Taxus chinensis. Taxonomy (NCBI): domain Eukaryota; kingdom Viridiplantae; phylum Streptophyta; class Pinopsida; order Cupressales; family Taxaceae; genus Taxus; species Taxus chinensis. Next base: position 391,967,944 of record CM034157.1, read on the forward strand.
TAACTAATCTATAACAAATAAATGAATGAACTCAAGGATCATGTACACAATTTTGTATTTTTTTTCTTATTCATGTGGTTAATGATGTACAATAGGGATCTTGTATAAAGCACACAACACACTATGTGGATTGAGTGATGTGATATATTTTTTCATGAGTGGACAAAGCACACTATTTGAGCATAAAAGAATAAAATATGAACATGTATGCACCATAATAGTTTCTTATGAAAATAATACTATAATTCCATCAAAAATACATACAAAAATATCTCAAGAAGATGGTCTTGGTGGCGATGGAACAAAAAAAACTGTATATAAAAAAATAATCATAACAAAGCACACAAGCATAAAGGTAGACTAAGACGAAGTAGAAAACCATTGAGAGCTCTAATACCATATAAAAGTTAGGAAAACTCGTCCACCGAATCACTTATGCGCTCCATGAATGCATTTAACTAAGCCACAATAAACATATGATTGAACTTAGGGAGCATTCACACAAATTTGAATTTGTCTCTCATTCATGCGATTAATAGTGTACAATACGAAACTTCTATAAATAATAAGGAAATTTTATTTTACAATCACCATATAGTTGTCTTGAACACACTATTATTTAAATTGCCTAAATATGCACTCAAAAAATGGTTTGTGCACATATCTCTCAAACATCTAAACAACCTCTCTAATTTAAGCTTAACCTCTCTAATTTGAATTAAATCGTAAAAAATATCATCAACTCTCACCTAGGTCACATGTTTAAATAATATAAACTAGCAATCACATGTGATGTGTGCGATGTTAACGCCGAAACAAACATATTGCTGAGCGGAAAAGGAAATTGAAATGGAGAACAAAGCACCGTAGTTCAATCGAATTCGACGATGAGAAATAAAGGCAAACCAGGCAGGCAGAACAAATTGTCGTAAAAAGTGTCAATGATAGACTTAATAGCATCATTTACAAGACAAGGTTTGAACGCATAAATTTATGGAAAACATGAATTTCTAGTTGACACAGAGAAAAATGTAATGTTGCAATTGATCCATAATCAGCCTATCATGAGTCAATAAATCATGTTTATACCATACATACTTCCATGTAACAACCATATCACAATACTTGTAAACCATAAACCATCTCACAACAAGTAAGAATCACAAGTATTAAACAACTTTATTGTATAGTGGTCTCCATAGTCCCTTCAAGTAGAAAATACAATGCTATCTAGCTTAATAGTTTATTACCAACAAGGTTTAGTAATTTATTCCATGTCCTTCTATATAATACCAAGTGGCTCTGCTCGTTGTTCAATGACTTGTAAAAGTTTTTCATGGTCTTCTACATCTAGTCTCCATTTTTTGCGTTTACTATTTGTAGTCTTCACCTGCTGCAATTGTAACCCTGTAGCAATTATGTGATGGGTGTAATGATACACCTTTTTGTCTGGTTTGTAATCAACAAAGTGAATCCCACTTTGGAGGGCTTTCACTTGTTGTAAGTATGTTCCCTGCACTACAACTGAGCCAGTAAAAAATGTTGTCACTTCACTTGTTATTTCACATGTTAGCTTTGTTCTCTCCTCTGTGCAACGCAACAAGTAGTACTCCACTTTCTCAATATTGGCTTCTTCAGCAATGACTGCAAATACATCTCCTACAACAAAATGCAAAGAAACATTCAATGATCGGATGTATAGTATAAATTATATACATATATATTTAATTATCAAATTATACTTGATCCTTTCAAATAAAACATACCTTGTTTAACCAGTCCAGATATGTGGTCATAATCAGTTGAAATTAATGGCACATCTTCAAAACTATCATCATGATCTGATCCATATGTGTCATCCACAACTAAAGGAACTTGCTTCCACTCACCTACATACCCATGTTTTTGACTATTGCACTCTGAATATGATTTGTTCATGCATTCATAACAAAAACAAGAATAATCTCTTGTACAGATTGTCCAGTTATTACTATCCATAGTCATCAAAGAGTGCAAAGACCTAGAATTGGGAATCCTTTCACATCCATACTTTGTCCTCCGATCAATACCTTCATTTAATCATGCTCAAAAGATCAATAAAGTTTAAAACAAACAACAAAAATCAGAATAAAAAAATTTAAAGTTAGTAACTTGTAGTTCACTTAATAAATCACATCAAGATTTACATATCTATGTTTTAAATGTGCATGTACCTGTTATCTCCCAAAACACTCTGTGTGGGGTTGAAGCGTGTGATGTTGAAGCTTGTGAGGTTGAAGCCTGTGAGGTTGAAACCTGAACTGCAAAATGTTTCTTACACCATTCAACAACGGTGTGGGCATCAATCAATCGATCTCCCTCATAATCAAAGCTTTGTTTCTTTAGAGCACGTTTGATGCATGCACCCGCACCATCGTGTTCTCCCTTCCCATGACCACTCTAAAAAAAACTCCATAAATGAGGAATTTTGTGATGACGATGATAACGACTGAGTGCAAAGAAAGGGCGAGAGGATTTGAATTGTGATGCGCAACCATCTGACCAAACAAAATGGTGATCTATTTGTATTCCTCGCTGATGAAGATATTGAAAGAACAAACCAAAACAATGTTGCACAAAGTGGGTGTCATGTTCCTTGTCATCACTTATATAGAAGTGATACTCCTTCTTGATCATTCGCTTCACATATGTACTTTCAACCCCATCCAAATCCAATTGTGCATGCCTATAAAATACTTGAACCATGATAGTAACCTGGTCAGTATGATAATACTGTGTTTGAATTTCTTTTTGATGAGAAAATGAGTAATTCTCAGCAAAATCAACCACGGACAATATGGAACCAATAGGGAATGTGTCCCTATTAGTCTTGAATTGTGTAGCCTGCCACTTTGAATAGTGAGAATGTTTGATGTACGGACTAATTAAACTTCGGAAACTTTGCATGAATGTAGCAATGGGGATTTCCTCTTCTACCAAATCCAACCTGGTTGCATCTTTTCCAAGCCTTGTTGAATATTTTATGTATTTGAACCTACAAAATCAATTCATAACATGGACAAATTGTCATGTATTCATTTGCAATAAAATAAAAATCAAAATAAAATCTAACATCCAAATTTAAAAACATAAATTTATATATATCACCTCTTGCAAGCAACCAGGTTAACTGTGTCCAAATCTTCATTTGTTTTTGGCAATAATTTCAAGTCCCCACACTTGTCACAGACACCTTTGATGCAAGTCATATGATCATCGACATGATCATCAGATACGTTGCAAATAATTGAAGTTATGAATTCACTGACACGTGTAGGTGGGGCAATTTCTTCTCGTAACTTTCTATACACCTGAAAAAAACATAGATTTTGAAATACATTAATTTTAAATCACATGTCTCAAAAAAAATATTTAAACAAATTTTAAATATATAGATATAAATGAAAGCACGCCTCAAAATATATATACATTGAATCTATAAATTTTTATGTACCTGATAGTGATAATCAAACTCAACGTGATAGCGACAACAACATGTGTCAAGGACTTTATCAGCTCGCACATACCAAGGCTTCAAATTTTCAAACATTCGTTGTCCAATCTTAACATCTGGATTTTCTTCTGTAAACTTTATGTACATCTCATGTTGAGTTATTTCAAGCCAATGTTTTATATGTTCATCATAGTTATTGCGAGTTACCCTATGTTTTAAAACATCCCTCACATTCGGAGAAGGACGAGTCCTCTCAGTCCAAAAATCAGAAACTATCTTCACAATATTATCCTCTATTTTATCAGAACGTGGATTTCTACACATTAGTGCCCAATTTCCTTCCATAGTAGAGTCATCCAATGTCTTCCTCCTTTTTGCATACCTGCTAACCGTCTTTCTAGATAAACCCAATGCCTTGGCAAAGGCGGTAACATGACGATTCTTTGTTGTATCTTCACTTACAACTGAAGTTAATATTGCTCTACGAGAAATACTCTTATCAGCAGACCTAGTTTTTGTACCCAAAGAACTTATTCCTTTAAAAACATTCCCAACAAATTCTTCTTCTACACGTTTTGAATTTTTCCGTCCAAAATCAACACCTAACAATTCTAATGTTTCCCTCATATCAACATGATTCAAGAATGTAACCAACAAATGTGCTCTAGCAACTGTAGTCAAATTAACAAATTCACCATATACTATCTCTACACTTTTTGTTGTTTTCTTTCGTGATAGTGGTTCTTGTTCGGAAAATTCTTTTAATTTTTGTAAATCCATCTTCACCAAGTGTTTCACATTTTTTTTGGGAAGTAATTCCATAACTTTTGTTATCACTTCAGCATAATGTTGCGCATCATGATCTGTGTCCATAAACATACACATGGGATCCTATCAAAACCCTTGCCTTTACGCAATCTAAAAAACATAAATTATCATATTTAAACCTTAGAACTAAAAAAAAAATTAGGATCTATCAAGGGTTTCTATACATATGTACCAATTTTTGCAATGTTGTCTTTCACTTGTGTTTTCTCTCTCTCTCTCTCTCTTTGTGCCCTCCTATGAACAGATCTTCTAGCATTCTTCTCTGCATTCTCTTCCTCGGTATATTTTCGTTTCTCATTCTTTGCATTTCCCATGATTCATCCACTTCAATAATTTTCACCCGCACACATAAATCGTGATAGATCTGAATGTCTAAGAGTAAACTCGATACAAAACTATATGTGCATGCAACTCTATTTATATACAAATCTCAGTAGAAATTAGGTTATTTTTAATTTTAGTTTTCTATAACTTTAAAACAACTTTTCTAAATTTAATAGAATTTATATTTAATATGTAAAACAACTTTTCTAATTTAATATTACATATTTTTGGTTAAAAACAATTTTAAAAAAAACACACTTACTTTAAAACACAAAAAATATGTAAAAAATTAAATTTAAAACCTAAAAAGCGAACAATATTAAGTAACTTGTAAAACATTAAATTTAGAAGGGGAGACGCAATTGCGAATCATTAAATCTAGAAGGAGACGTTTTGGTGACGCTTTGGTGGCGCGGAGGGGGTTCACACGAATTTGGGTTCGCATGCAAACCGCATTCATGCGAACACTGTTCGCGAACCCTATTTCGAACCCTGATGAGTGGCAGTGACGTGGCGCCTGAGTGGCACATTTTGGCTCCAAATCCTTTTGGGGGACAATTGTGAGCCAAAATCTGCCACTCGGGTGCCACGTAATTAGGGTAAACGAATAGTTAACTTACAAAATTTTGACACAAAATTCATATTTTTATTGGCTTTCTAAAAATGTAATTTTCATTTTTTAAAAATCTGTTTTGCTATTTATTTTTTAATTTTTACTAACATACGGTATTTTAGGACAATCAATAGTACACAATCAACCAAATTTGAAAAATAGTACAATATATCAAAAAAATTTGAAAAAAATATACTTAGTATTTGTTGAATTCTTCTTCTTGCCTGTGAAAAAAAAAATTAATTTCGATATAAATATTAAAAGTTATTGGCATTGAAATATGGACGCCATTTATTTTAAAATATAGTTACTAAATAATTAATTAAAAAAAAATATAAGTAAAAAAAATATGAAAATTTGACAGCAAGTCAAAATTATAATCTTGAACATATATCTAAAATTTCATAGTGAAAAGATAAGTTTTCATTTTAAAAAACCACCAGGGGACAGTCATTCCTCTTTAATAACATAAGAAACAACATATGAATAAAATTAAGAAAAATACTATATTTTTTGCCAAATTTTTTTTTTTTAAAATATACATGTATTTTACACTCTAAACACAACATTTCGTTAGTTTGTGGAATTTCATGAATGTGTACGGTTTTGTGGCTATTCCCTTTAGAAAATCAATTAAACTGAAAATTCATGTTTACTAAGGTACAAACCATACCAAAAAGTGGGACATTTTATTGTGCTTTTATCCTTTAAACCAAAATTTTTCCATGGTCCCTTATTAGGTGCAAGAGAAGATGAACAAGAGTTTGGAACTTTCTTCGGTACCTCTTCCTTTGTGAGAAGAAATAGCCTTTAATTTATATTCCTACCTTATAGATTTTTCAACAATCCCTTCCATAGTGGTTGGGCTGTGAACATCAACCTCTCCCCCAATAATGGGATTCAATCCCATGATGAATTTTCATATCCTGAACTTCTCATCAATTTAATACTAAGGTACATACTTAAGAAGTTTCGTAAACCATTCCCAATACTTAGTTACAGTTAACTTCCCTTGAGTTAAGTTCTAAACTTCTGTCATTTTCTGATCATAATAAAGTTGTGGCAACCATTGTTGCCTAAAATAACCTTTAAATTGATCCTAGGTGATGTTAGTTTCATCAATGTTTAGCTCAACCTTCTGGATGTCCCACCATGAAGATGCTTCATGGGAAAGCTGATATGCTCCCCAAATAGCTTTGGTCTCTTCTAAGAAGTTCCTTATTGCAAATTACTTCTCCATCTCACTGAGCCAATTCTAAACTCCATCAGCTAATGTGGTGCCATCAAACTTAGGTGGACTTATCCTTTTTCTATCATTAGTGAGTTCAGCAGCCAACCAAGCCTTTTTGTTTTCTGGCTAGTCAGGCACATTAACATTGTTATTATCAACACCCATATTGGGGTTGTTAACAATCCCATTTTAAGACTTTAGAAACAAGGAATTTTTTTTTGTATGATTAATGTTCTCTGTTCTAAATACATAATTTAGAACACACATTTCATAACAACCATTCTTATAATAGATAACCATATGCAGCTGTAATGACTCGGTGAGCAACCGATCTATTCATTTCATGACTCGGTGAACTACCGATCTATTCATGTGTAACATTGAGTTTTTGAGTATTCTCCTGAATACTTTGTATACTTGGTTCTCTTACCCTACTCTGGGTATTGAGTGATCTGTCTAAGGAACCTAACTGAATATTTGTTACCAATATTCATCGGCATCACGATCCTTAGCCTAGGTGACATAGGACAACGCAATCAGCAGCTTGCGATACTTTGGCCAAATATTTCTAACATACTGTTTGTATTACTTATTCCTTGATGGCATACTCATCAATCTAGAATACGTCCTTCACCCCACTCCATTGTTATCTAGAATGTCTTATACTGACTTCTGTCAGTCCCCTTGCCCAAGGTTTAACTCTAGTTCAGGTTAACAACATAGGTCATGATATGAAGAGGCTCACAAAGACTTAGGATAAATTGGCATACTGGGTCAACCTGGGTTATCCCCGTGTGCCAAGGTACCCTGAGTCCTAGAGGGCTACTTCATATCCTAACTATGTTACTATCCAAACCTAGAAGGAAAACTTGTTCAAGTTCAAAGGTGTGTAGATCCTGACGATCAATGCAGAAGGGTGTTGCCACATGTTAACTGTACTGTTGTATCCTTGAGAAGATCCTAATCTTCTCAAAGGTACAACCCTACAGTTGACGTGTGCCAACATCCTATAGAACAACCTCATTAGGATGTACATACCTCCAAGAGTTTACTTATGTTAAGTTAAATTTGGGTTAATAGACGACATGTTTCGGCAGCCCATCTAACCCTGAGTCCAACACTCTTTAAGTCCTTTTTAAAAGTCAGATTTAATTAATCCTAAGAACTTAATTAACTTAAGGTTGCTTCCAGATTGGTTAGTTTTGGCATAACATCCCGTTATCCAAAAACAGGACAGCAACAACACAAGTTCCTTTCTTATAAAATGATTCAACCACTTAAGGAATTGTAACAACCTACTAGGCTAAAACTTATCAGACTTATTACAATTAAGTCTTAATGTTTTTCAATCATATCTTCCTCTTTTAAGTATATCTTTGTTAGAGAGGAAGAGTCTTCCTCCTATAGTAAAATTCTAGGGTATAACACACCCCATTTATGTCCTTTATAATCTCAACAATTTTCATTATAGTTTTACTTCACATCACATGATATAATGAAATACTTAGATAAGAATGTTGCATTCTACCACTTATTTAACTGCAGCTTACTTAGGGAATTCATCTAAGTTCCTTTTACAATTTTTATCAAAATTCACATCCAATCATATAGATAATAAGTAGAATATCCTCAAGACAAGATACCATCCTACAGACAAAGGTACAAGAGAATTTATACAACCAATGCCAGAAAATTCTCAACTTTCAATTCATAGTCAAACTTATACATTTACAAAATCTATGCATCTTAGACACACGGCATAACAACAACCTTTCCTCAAAAGAATATAACTTTTCTTTTCAGTACAATCTATGCCAATCAGATTTCTTTAAAAGAATCAGATTTAAAACAGCCAATGCATCATATAAGTTTGTGCCTTCTTTTATCACTTACGATGTCCATCTACAAAAATTACTAGCATGAGTCAGTTCAATGAACTGAGCATGATAAGCACTAAACCTTAAAATGAAATGCACTCAACTAATTGTTTCCATAAAACAACCCTGCTTTAAGGTTCAATTAGTATATCATACAGTAGGCGTAAGTAATTACAATCAGTAAAGAAGAGCAATAACATCCTGAAATCACTTCCAAGGGGAAGAGTGGAATATGTTAAATATTATCAATCCTAACATTTTAACATGATATTTATTCCATTGATTTCCTTTAACAACAACAGATCATACTATCACATTGTATTCCAAACCTTATCACAATAGTATAGGATACTTAGTTATTTATCTTAACATAAAAAGGTTTCTTACATCATGATCTAAATTAAGATGATTCATCTAACATTAATTAAGATGTTCATCGCAACAGGATAATATAAGAATACCCAATAAGGAGAGAGAGAATATCACCCAGTCCCCAGTTTGTATTCCCTTTTCAACAACTAATCATCATTCACCTTCTTTTCTATTTTAGTGCAAGATAACTAGAAGAAGGATAACTAACAATGTTCAACTTTATCCTAAGAACATTCAATCGTAAGTCCTTACAACTGAATTCATTCCAACTGATTATAAAAGAAGCAAAGCAGCAGTGTACCTACTACAACAATCATCTATTTTACTTTCATTAATACTAGTTCCTTTTTCAATCCAATAACAATTTTACAAATGAATAAAAGGTTCCAAGGAAGAGATCCAAACACTTTTAAAGAAAAAAGGAGAAACTTATAAACCTGTTTAAAAACAAGATCTCCCAATCAAACAAGTGATCCCTTTCATTTAATTCATTCGAAAAGTGAAGGCTATACACATCCATAATACACAAAGAGTCATAATAATTCATGATAAACTCTATATTAATTCAATGAACCCAATCAAGAATTGAAACCCGAGTAAGAACTTGTACTCAGAATTTACCCAAGAGTTCAGCCAAGACATAATTAATTGCTTACTTCTCAACTTAACACTCCTAAAGTAAAAGATTGAATTCCTAACAGGATTAGAAACTACAAAATGATTTCAAGTCAAACCTTTCATGGTTACCCAACAATTAGGCAAAACTATCATTTCCAGTTTCATCCCAAGTACATGCAACTAATCCTTTAACATGCAACTGAGAATGATAACTACTAAACAATCTACAGTCAAATTAAAGTAGTTTACCAAACAATTTGTAGACTATCATTTCCAGTTGCCTTCATACACATGCAATTATCCAAACATGCAACTATCTCATTTCGAGTTCAGAGTTTACCAAAGTTCATTCAAAATAGGCTAAATTCAAATGAAGATCTTGCAATATTTTCAACCAATTCCTTTATGCTCCAGACTCGAATTACAACCCGAGCATCTTGTTCACCACGTGTTCTCACCAAATCAAAACATTTAACTGAATGCATCAAGTTTGGGTAGTTAAATCCCTTAACGATTAACAATTATACAAAGAAAACCAAACAGTTTCTCAGTTGGGCCGACACCATGCCTAATCATCATTACAATCAATATGAAATAAGATCTTTGAATAGCCTTTCAATATATTACCCACATTGAACTAATAGAAACTTCCGCATCATAGAACAAGAATGGAGTAGTGAGTAAACTTTAAAAACTTCCTTAGTTAAAGAAAAGTTTACATAATCATCTTTCAACCCTTAGTTAACAACAAGGATGAATTGAAAGATTACAAACAGAGAGTCCAGTCTATACTCCATAGATATCAAACCGTTTTCATTAAGAACTCCCTTTAAAACTTATAGGGTCACATAAAACATTTACTCCAACCAAATACGGGTTCACTACAGGCCCAAGTTTTCTTGTTTATAACACACAACAAACAGAGTTTTAACAAGTTGGAAAACAAGAACAACCCATCTGCAACACATCCTGATTCTTACAACTAAGAAACGAGTCACAAAATCATAGAATCTTGAAACCCAATCAACATAGCTCATAAGACAACAAGTATCAACTAAACTCCAGTTGCAGATGAGGTTCCTTAAACAAAAACATGGGTCTATCCAGATTTAACATTCATTTCAATAGAAACAGAGGAACCCACGATTCTCCAAGAAAACTCAGCGAGAAACAGTAGTATATGTTTTAAACAAGAAAACCAATACCAATGATTACCAGATCACATTATGCCAAGCAACTTACAGAGTTCCCTTTTTGCATAGATTTTCATGTGCTAACACTAACATAACGAATAGTCCAATCAAGATTATTCTTTGTAAAGGATTTCAAGCCAAGAAGAGCAAGATTTAATAAACCCAATAACAAATAACCAGGCAACATGCAATGTACTAAACTAACAGAGCAGAGTTCTTTTCAATGAAATCATTTAGAAGAGAGCAAAAGATTTTAACAGTTAGAGCCTATCATGCCTGATAGTGTCACTGTAAAATCGAAGAAGACCTCGAGCCGAACTCATTTCTTCTCCTCTTCTCCATGAAAGATCAAACAACCAGATGCTTCTTCCACAATGCCTCTTATAAATTCCATGAAATGAAAATAGATTGGAAACCTCAAAAATAGTCATGAAGTGCAGTTTAATCTGCTGGTTCGAAAAACTAGAGTTCATGCAGAGTGAAAATCAGAGACCATGCAAATGAAACAACCCTTGTGAAATCCACTGGCATGCCTACCAAAGTGGTTGGGCTCAAAAACCAAACACAATTAATTTCATTAATCCCAAATCTCCCGCTCAATCCTCCTTGCCACCACCCGCCAAGTCTGGCTATTGCCAAGTCGCATTTAACAAGCATTTCAAATTTTAGTGATACTGCCACCTAGGCCTCTGCCAACCTAATTAGCCCCTGCCAAAGTTGGTAGTACCACCAGTCCTTTCATCCTTATCAACATCTTAAATTCCTTAGGAACCGTCACCCAACACTTGCAACCCCCTTAGTTTCCCTTTCATGCCAATAACTTAGGATAGATTAATGTCTTAGGTTATATCTTAGGAAATTAAAGTTTATACCTTAAGATATAAAACTAACCACTAAGCCCTAACATAGGTCCTTAGCAATTAGGTTAGATAATTCCACATAGGTAAGTAACCAAAAATGCCATAGTTTAAAGCACTAGGTTAGATCATCATATAGCCTTGTAGTATTAGGTTCCAGTTTTAATACTTAGCAACCCTTCCAACTCTTTAGTACAGAGTTTAGGTTAGAATCAGAATTACATCAAGTAATCATAGCTTAGGTGGGAGATACTTTCACCTAGCTTAGGATTCTGGATTTCTCCAATGCCATGAATAGGTTGAAATCTTAATTACGCCAGTAATGACGTTCCAGGGCTGATTTCCAAAGATCTAATGAAACTTTCCACTGAATGGAAATATTTTCACACAAAAAGAGAATTAAAGAACTTACGTCTACTAAGTTCAGTCCATATGCTCTTAGTTCATGGAATGCCAATTCATCAGTTGTTCATTCTGAACAGATTTAAAACATTCCTTGGATCACTGAAATTGATCCAAGGATGAGTCATATAAACAGATAAGTTTACAATTTTCCTTAAATCAGAATGCACTCATCTATGAGAAGTGAAAAATGAATTCAGGAAACATTCCAGTTCAATCAAAAGATCTTAAGAGCAGAAAAGACTTAACCATATCAAGCATGATTTCCCATAATCAAGAGAACATATCCTCATAAGGAAAATCACATATCAACACTTGAATGCAAAGGAGGAAAATAACAACAGTCAAGGGTGTTACATGCTCCCCTCCTAAAAAGAATCATCATCCCGATGATTGTCTCTTTTAATAATTTATATCAAGGATAGTCAATTCATTCATTTCTCTTATCCTAGTCAATTATTTCAAAACCTTATAGTTCCAGAAATCAGTATTAAATAACTTTTATTCAAATCAAGTAAATATCTGCCCAAAACTGGCTTACTTAATGTCATAAAGGATAAATTCATAAAAATTTATCAGTCAACAGATTCAATTCTGTTCAAATAGATATGGAAAAGTAGTTTTCATATCTTCTAGATTTTCCCAAGTTGCACTCTCCTTGTTAAACTGGTCCCACTGGACCTTACATTGACTTATTTCTCTATTTCTTAAATGCAATTGGTGAGTTTCCAGCACTCGAATGGGCTTAACCATGATTATTCCTGGGTCTTGGACCTGCAAGGAATTCCAATTTAACACATGTGATAAATCTGAAACGTATTTCTTAAGCAAAGAAATATGGAAAACATCATGCATTCGTGACAGAGTAGGTGGTAGTGCTAATCGATAAGCTACAGGACTTATTACTTCAACTATTTCAAAAGGTCCCACATAACGAGGTGATAACTTGGCAGCCTTGCCAAAAGTTATAGAACTCTTTTTTGGTTTAACACGAAGAAAAACCTTCTCACCAAGCTCAAATTTCCTGTCAACCCACTTTAAATCAGCATAACTCTTTTGCCTATCTACTGCTTCTTTCAAGCATTCACGAATCATTTTAACTTGTTGTTCCATTTCCGTTAGGATTTCAGGTCCTATTACTTCTCTATCCTCAATGCTATCCCAACTAACAGGGGTTCTGCATTTCCTTCCATAAAGTGCCTCGAAAGGTGCCATCTTAAGAGAAGCATGATATGTATTATTGTATGCAAATTCAACTAATGGAAGGTACTCCTCCCACTTATACTGCTGATCCATACAGTACATCCGTAACATATCCTCCAAAACTTGATTTACTCTTTGGTCTGTCCATCCGTTTCTAGATGGTACACAGAACTGAAATTCAGTTTAGTGCCAAGAGCTGCGTTAAGCATTTGCCAAAACCTTGATGTCATTCTAGGGTCTCTATCAGATATGATTAATTCAGGTACTCCATGTAATCTGAAAATTTTGTGTACAAATATTTTAGCCAAAACAGGAGAATCATCCTTTAGATTTCCAGCAATAAAATGAGCTACTTTCGTTAGTTTGTCAACTACTACCAAAATAACATCATGTTTATTTCTTGACATAGGCAATCCTTGTACAAAATCCATGCTTATTACCTACCATTTGTACTGTGGTATGCTGTGAGGATACAATAAACCAGCTGGATGCATATGTTCCACTTTTACCCGTTGACATTCTAGACAATGAGTCACAAAATCTATAACATTATTTTTCATTCCCTTCCAGAAGTATTGTTATTTTATGTCAGCAAGCATTTTTGTAATGCCAGTATGTCCAGAGAAAGGTGAATTGTGAAACTCGGTCAACAATTTCTTTCTCAAATTATTAGGTAAGGGTACGTATACTCTATTTTCATATCGTAAGATTCCCTCATTATCAAAGTGAAAACCTTTATACCTTTCATCTTTTGGATCTACAGCAAGCGTTGTTTTTACTTGCTGAAAGTAAGAATCAGATTCCATAGCACTTTTTACTTCATCCTTAAACTGAGTTCTTAGTGTTATAAGAGCATAAATGTGCTTCCTATGACTTAGAGCATCAGCCACTCTATTCTCTTTTCCTTTAATGTAACTTATGTCAAAATCATACTGAGACAAAAATTCTAACCACCTTCGTTGTCTTGCATTCAGATTTGGCTGAGTGAAAATGTACTTCAGTCCAAGATGATCAGTTTTCAACTCAAATGGTTTACCAAGCAGATAATGCCTCCAAACTTGAAGTGCATGAACTATGGTAGCAAGCTCTAAATCATGTGGAGCATAATTCAACTCATGTAACTTAAGTTTTCTACTTTCATAAGCTATGACATGATCATTTTGTAACAAAATACCTCCAAGACCTTCCCCAGATGCATCTGTTACAACTGTGAAGTCTCCATTAGGATCCGGTATAGCTAAAATAGGTGCTGAAGTCAACTGAATTTTCAAATTTTTAAAAGTAGATTCACATTTATCATCCCAAACAAATTTCTTATCCTTCTTCTGTAATGAAGTTATTGGTGCAGCCACCTTAGAAAAATCCTTAACAAATTTTCTATAATAACCTGCAAGGCCCATGAAGCTTCTAACTTCATGTACATTCTTTGGTGCAGGCCACTTGATTATAGCTACAATTTTAGAAGGATCTACAACAATCCCATCTTTACTTATAACATGACCCAAATAGTGAACTTCAGTGTCATAGAAAGAACATTTGGACAGCTTACCATATAACCATCTCTTTCTCTGAATTTCCAAGACTATTTTCAAGTGTTCATGATGCTCCTCAATACTTTTTAGAATATATGAGAATGTCATCCAAGAATACAAGCACAAACTTGTCCAAGTATTCTTGAAAGATATTATTCATTAAGTTCATAAAAGTTGCAGGTGCATTCGTTAATCCAAAGGGTAAAACCGTGAATTCATAATGTCCATACCTTGTCCTAAAAGCCATTTTATGAATGTCCTCTTCCTTAATTCGTAATTGATGATATCCAGACCGAAGGTCTATCTTAGAATATATTGATGCCCCACGCATTTGATCAAATAGATCATCAATTCTAGGAAGTGGGTATCTATTCTTGATTGTTGCTTTGTTTAACATCCTGTAATCAATGCACAATCTGAGTGTTCCATCTTTCTTTTTCACAAAGATCACTGGTGCTCCCCAAGGTGAAACACTTGGCCTAATCAAACCCTTAGACAAGAGTTCTTGTAACTGAGCCTTAAGCTCTACTAACTCTATGGTAGTCATTCGATAAGGTGCTTTAGAAATAGGTTCAGTACCTGGTTTGATTTCAATCGTGAAGTCAAACTCCCTTTTGGGTGGTAATCCCAGTAATTCTTCCAGAAACACATCACTGTAGTTCCGTAACAGTGGATAACGTTCCATGAAATCATTGTTTTCTTCCACAGATTCAGAAATTTTTACTGCATATAAGGTACAACCCTTATTTTTGGCCTTTTTAAGTTGCATAGCTGACAATTTCCTAACAGAAATTTCTCGTTTTACACCTTGAATCTCTGTTGTTTTCTGCAGATCATCTAAACAATTAATATGTTTTTCAAAATAGTCTACTTTTGCTTTATGCTCTAGCTAACCAATTAACACCTATGACTATATCATAAGATCCCAAAGGTGCAACATAGAGATCAACTTCAGTGGAAAAGCTAGGTAAGTCAAGGACTGCCCCAAAAAGACACATACTAACTGTATGAACAAAATTATTACCATAATGTACAGTCCATGATTTATCCATTTTTCTAGCTTTTCTTTTAAGTTTTGAAGCAAGTTTACTAGAAATAAAACATTCAATAGCTCCCGTGTCAAAAAGAATAGTTACAGGTATGCCAAATAACTTACCAGGAACTTCAATAGGTGTAACTTGCTTTTCAGCTTGCTTGTCAGCTACTGCAGCATGTATCTTGTGCTGCTGATTATGATCATCCTTCTTCAAAGGACATTGATTCGCGTAATGATCTTTTCCACAGTTATAACAGCCTCCTACTGGTCCCTTTTTGGGCTCAGAATTATTTCCAGCCTTAAAGTTATCATTTTGACCTCCATAGGGTTTTTACCCATTATTATTATTCCTGGAAAAATTGTTCTGTGTGTTACTAGCAGTCTTATTCATTGTTGTCTTCTTATTCATATCGGTTGGAAACTTACTTTTGTTACCAAAATTTTTCCATGGTCCTTTCTTAGGTGCAAGAGAAGCTGAAGAAGAGTTTGGAACTTTCTTCCGTACCTCTTCCTTGTGAGTAGAAATAGCTTTTAATTTTTGTTCCTGCCTTACGGATTTTTCAACAACCCCTTCCATAGTGGTTGGGCTGTGAACATCAACCTCTCCCCCAATAATGGGATTCAATCCCATGATGAATTTTCATATCCTGAATTTCTCATCAGTTTGATACTGAGGTACATACTTGAGAAGTTTCGTAAACCATTCCCAATACTTAGTTACAGTTAACTTCCCTTGAGCTAAGTTCTGAAATTCAGTCATTTTCTGATCATAATAAAGTTGTGGCAGCCATCGTTGCCTAAAATAACCTTTAAATTGATCCCAGGTGATGTTAGTTTCATCAATGTTTAGCTCAGCCTTCCGGCTGTCCCACCATGAAGATGCTTCATGGGAAAGCTGATATGCTCCCCAAATAGCTTTGGTCTCTTCTGAGAAGTTCCTTATTGCAAAGTACTTCTCCATCTCACTGAGCCAATTCTCAGCTCCATCACCTAATGTGGTGCCATCAAACTTAGGTGGACTTATCCTTTTTATATCATTAGTGAGTTCAGCAACCAACCTAGCCTTTTTGTTTTCTAGCTGGTTAGGCACATTAACATTGTTATTATCAACACCCATATTGGGGTTGTCCTCAGGAGGTGGTTGATTGTTATTACCAGCTTCTTCTTCCTCCTCATTACCCATCACTTGTTTCTTGAGCACAGTCAAATGATCTCTTGTGTCCAACAGGGCAGCAAGGATCTCATCAAGTTTTTGGGTTGTTGCTGCTCCTTCCTCAGGTGGAGCATTGTTCGCAATGTTTCCCCTTGTCCTAACCATTTTCTGTTACAAGAAAATCCAAGTTTTTATCAGATTATGGACACAATAGGTCCAAGAGCTGCAACCTTCAGCTCTGATACCAAGATGTAACAATCCCATTTTAAGACTTTAGAAACAAGGAATTTTTTTTTTGTATGATTAATGTTCTCTGTTCTAAATACATAATTTAGAACACACATTTCATAACAACCATTCTTATAACAGATAACCATATGCAGCTGTAATGACTCGGTGAGCAACCGATCTATTCATTTCATGACTCGGTGAACTACCGATCTATTCATGTGTAACATTGAGTTTTTGAGTATTCTCCTGAATACTTCGTATACTTGGTTCTCTTACACTACTCTGGGTATTGAGTGATCTGTCTAAGGAACCTAACTGAATATTTGTTACCAATATTCATCGGCATCACGATCCTTAGCCTAGGTGACATAGGACAACGCAATCAATAGCTTGCGATACTTTGGCCAAATATTTCTAACATACTGTTCGTATTACTTATTCCTTGATGGCATACTCATCAATCCAGAATACATCCTTCACCCCACTCCATTGTTATCTAGAATGTCTTATACTGACTTCTGTCAGTCCCCTTGCCCAAGGTTTAACTCTAGTTCAGGTTAACAACATAGGTCATGATATGAAGAGGCTCACAAAGACTTAGGATAAATTGGCATACTGGGTCAACCTGGGTTATCCCCGTGTGCCAAGGTACCCTGAGTCCTAGAGGGCTACTTCATATCCTAACTATGTTACTATCCAAACCTAGAGGGAAAACTTGTTCAAGTTCAAAGGTGTGTAGATCCTGACGATCAATGCAGAAGGGTGTTGCCACATGTTAACTGTACTGTTGTATCCTCGAGAAGATCCTAATCTTCTCGAAGGTACAACCCTACAGTTGACACGTGTGCCAACATCCTACAGAACAGCCTCATTAGGATGTACATACCTCCAAGAGTTTACTTATGTTAAGTTAAATTTGGGTTAATAGACGACATGTTTCGGCAGCCCATCTAACCCTGAGTCCAACACTCTTTAAGTCCTTTTTAAAAGTCAGATTTAATTAATCCTAAGAACTTAATTAACTTAAGGTTGCTTCCAGATTGGTTAGTTTTGGCATAACATCCCGTTATCCAAAAATAGGACAACAACAACACAAGTTCCTTTCTTATAAAATGATTTAACCACTTAAGGAATTGTAACAACCTACTAGGCTGAAACTTATCAGACTTATTACAATTAAGTCTTAATGTTTTGCAATCATATCTTCCTCTTTTAAGTATATCTTTGTTAGAGAGGAAGAGTCTTCCTCCTATAGTAAAATGCTAGGGTATAACACACCCCATTTATGTCCTTTTGTAATCTCAACAATTTTAATTATAGTTTTACTTCACATCACATGATATAATGAAATACTTAGATAAGAATGTTGCATTATGCCACTTATTTAACTGCAGCTTACTTAGGGAATTCATTTAAGTTCCTTTTACAATTTTTATCAAAATTCACATCCAATCATATAGATAATAAGTAGAATATCCTCAAGACAAGATACCATCCTACAGACAAAGGTACAAGAGAATTTATACAACCAATGCCAGAAAATTCTCAACTTTCAATTCATAGTCAAACTTATACATTTACAAAATCTATGCATCTTAGACACATGGCATAACAACAACCTTTCCTCAAAAGAATATAACTTTTCTTTTTCAGTACAATCTATGCCAATCAGATTTCTTTAAAAGAATCAGATTTAAAACAGCCAATGCATCATATAAGTTTGTGCCTTCTTTTATCACTTACGATGTCCATCTGCAAAAATTACTAGCACGAGTCAGTTCAATGAACTGAGCATGATAAGCACTAAACCTTAAAATGAAATGCACTCAACTAATTGTTTCCATAAAACAACCCTGCTTTAAGGATCAATTAGTATATCATACAGTAGGCGTAAGTAATTACAATTAGTAAAGAAGAGCAATAACATCCTGAAATCACTTCCAAGAGGGAAGAGTGGAATATGTTATATATTATCAATCCTAATATTTTAACATAATATTTATTCCATTGATTTCCTTTAACAACAACAGATCATACTATCACATTGTATTCCAAACCTCATCACAATAGTATAGGATACTTAGTTATTTATCTTAAGATAAAAAGGTTTCTTACATCATGATCTAAATTAAGATGATTCATCTAACATTAATTAAGATGTTCATCGCAACAGGATAATATAAGAATACCCAATAAGGAGAGAGAGAATATCACCCAGTCCCCAGTTTGTATTCCCTTTTCAACAAACTAATCATCATTCACCTTCTTTTCTATTTCAGTGCAAGATAAGTAAAAGAAGGCTAACCAACAATGTTCAACTTTATCCTAAGAACATTCAATCGTAAGTCCTTACAACTGAATTCATTCCAACTGATTTATAAAAGAAGCAAAGCAGCAGTGTACCTACTACAACAATCATCTATTTTACTTTCATTAATAATAGTTCCTTTTTCAATCCAATAACAATTTTACAAATGAATAAAAGGTTCCAAGGAAGAGATCCAAACACTTTTAAAGCAAAAAGGAGAAACTTATAAACTTGTTTTAAAAAAAAGATCTCCCAATCAAACAAGTGATCTCCCAATCAAACAAGTGATTCATTTAATTCATTAAAACAGTGAAGGCTATACACAACCATAATACACAAAGAGTCATAATAATTCCTTATAAACTCTATATTAATTCAATGAACCCAATCAAGAATTGAAACCCGAGTAAGAACTCGTACTCAGAATTTACCCAAGAGTTCAGCCAAGACAGAATTAATTGCTTACTTCTCAACTTAACACTCCTAAGGTAAAAGATTGAATTCCCAATAGGAATAGAAATTACAAAATGATTTCAAGTCAAACCTTCCATGGTTACCAGACAATTAGGAAAAACTATCATTTCTAGTTTCCTCCCAAGTACATGCAACTAATCCTTTAACATGCAACTGAGAATGATAACTACTAAACAATCTACAGTCAACATTCAATGTTTACCAAACAATTAGTAGACTATCATTTCTAGTTTCCTTCAAGTACATGCAACTTTCCAAACATGCAACTATCTCATTTTGAGTTTAGAGTTTACCAAAGTTCATGCAAAATAGGCTAAATTCAAATGAAGATCTTGCAATATTTTCAACAAATTCCTTTATGCTCCAGTCTCGAATTACAACCTGAGCATCTTGTTCACACATGTGTTCTCACCAATTCAAACATTCAACTGAATGCATCAAGTTTGGGTAGTTAAATCCCTTAACGATTAATAATTTATAAAAAGAAAACCAGATAGTTTCTTAGCTAGGCTGACACCATGCATAATCATCATTACAATCAATATGAAACAAGTTTTTTGAATAACCTTTCAATATGATATCCACATTGAACTAATAGAAACTTCGCATCATAGAACAAGAATGAAAGTAGTGAGTAAACTTTAAAAACTTCCTTAGTTAAAGAAAATTTTACATAATCATCTTTCAACCCTTAGTTAACAACAAGGACGATTTGAAAG
This sequence comes from Taxus chinensis, assembly GCA_019776745.2. Classification (NCBI taxonomy): domain Eukaryota; kingdom Viridiplantae; phylum Streptophyta; class Pinopsida; order Cupressales; family Taxaceae; genus Taxus; species Taxus chinensis. Next base: position 391,988,408 of record CM034157.1, read on the forward strand.
ATTACAAACAGAGAGTCCAATCTATACTCCATAGATATCAAACCATTTTCATTAAGAACTCCCTTTAAAACTTATAGGGTCACATAAAACATTTACTCCAACCAAATACGGGTTCACTATAAGCCCAAGTTTTCTTGTTTATAACACACAACAAACAAAGTTTTAACAAGTTGGAAAACAAGAACAAACCATCTGCAACAAAACCCGATTCTTACAACTAAGAAACGAGTCACAAAATCATAGAATCTCAAAACCCAATCAATAGAGCTCATAAGACAACAAGTATCAACTAAACTCCAGTTGAAGATGAGGTTCCTTAAACAAAAACATGGGTCCATCCATATTTAACATTTGTTTCAACAGAAATAGAGGAACCCACGATTCTCCAAGAAAACTTAGTGAGAAACAGTAGTATATGTTTTAAACAAGAAAAACAATACCAATGATTACCAGATGACATTATGCCAAACAACTTATAGAGTTCCCTTTTTGCATAGATTTTCATGTGCTAACACTAACATAATGAATATTCCAATCAAGATTATTCTTGTAATGGATTTCAAGCCAAGAAGAGCAATATTTAATAACCCAATAACAAATAACCAGGCAACATGCAATGTACTAAACTAACAGAGCAGAGTTGTTTCAATGAAATCATTTAGAAGAGAGAAAAATATTTTAACAGTTAGAGCCTATCATGCCTGATAGTGTCACTGTAAAATCGAAGAAGACCTCGAGCTGAACTCGTTTCTTCTCCTCTTCTCCATGAAAGATCAAACAACCAGATGCTTCTTCCACAATGCCTCTTATAAATTCCATGAAATGAAAATAGATTGGAAACCTCAAAAATAGTCATGAAGTGCAGTTTAATCTGCTGGTTTGAAAAACCAGAGTTCATGCAGAGTGAAAATCAGAGAACATGCAAAATGAAACAACCCATGCGAAATCTACTGGCATGCCTACCAAAGTGGTTTAGGCTTGAAAACCAAACACAATTAATTTCATTAATCCCAAATCTCCCGCTCAATCCTCCTTGCCACCGCCCGCCAAGTCTGGCTATTGCCAAGTCACATTTAACAAGCATTTCAAATTTTAGTGATACTGCCACCTAGGCTTCCACCAACCTAATTAGCCCCTGCCAAAGTTGGTAGTACCACCAGTCCTTTCATCCTTATCAACAACATTAATGCCTTAGGAACCGTCACCCAACACTTGCGACCCCTTAGTTTCCCTTTCATGCCAATAACTTAGGATAGATTAATGGCTTAGGTTAGATCTTAGGTAATTAAAGTTTATACCTTAGGATATAACACTAACCACTAACCCCTAACATAGGTCCTTAGCAATTAGGTTAGATAATTCCACATAGGTAAGTAACAAAAATACCATAGTTTAAAGCACTAGGTTAGATCATCATATAGCCTTGTAGTATTAGGTTCCAGTTTTAATACTTAGCAACCCTTCCAACTCCTTAGTACCGAGTTTAGGTTAGAATCAGAATTACATCAAGTAACATAGCTTAGGTAGGAGATACTTTCACCTAGCTTAGGATTCTGGTTCTCTCCAATGCCATGAATAGGCTGAAATCCCAATTATGCCAGTAATGACCTGCCAGGGTTGATTTCCAAAGATCCAACGAAACTTTCCACTGAATGGAAATATTTTCACACAAAAAGAGAATTAAAGAACTTACGTCTACTAAGTTCAGTCCATATGCTCTTAATTCATGGAATGCCAATTCATCAGTTGTTCCTTCTGAACAGATTTAAAACATTCCTTGGATCACTGAAATTGATCCAAGGATGAGTCATATAAACAGATAAGTTTACAATTTTCCTTAAATCAGAATGCACTCATCTATGAGAAGTGAAAAATGAATTCAGGAAACATTCCAGTTCAATCAAAATATCTTAAGAGCATAAAATACTTAACCATATCAAGCATGATTTCCCATAATCAAGAGAACATATCCTCATAAGGAAAATCACATATCAACACTTGAATGCAAAGGAGGAAAATAACAATAATCAAGGGTGTTACACAATAAGGATTAAAAAACACAAATTTATCTGTTGGCCTGCCTCCTCACTTTAACCTTCAATGCGGGCTTAATATTTGACTTTTTCCTTAGCATGGGTGGGGCTACATTTCACTATTTAACTTTAAGCCCCTTTAATGAAAACAAGACTCAAATTCTCAAATCTCCCCGATGGCCCGCTTTGACTCTTTTGATGCGGGCTCAACATTTGACTTTTCCCCTCTTAAGCATGATTGGGGTTGTGGGTCACTTTAAGAATTTTAGCCCTTTTTACAAAAAGGCTCAAAACCTCAAAGTTCTCCACTGTCAACCCGCTTCCCCACTTTAAATTTCCAATGGATGGTCTCAACATTTGAATTTTTCCTCATAACATGATTGGAGATGTGGGTGACTTTATGAATTTTAGCCCTTCTTAAAAAAATGCCTCAAAATATAAAAAGGATCCACCTTTTTTTACCAATCCGCCAATCAGAGTCTTTTGGGACCATGGGGCCAATCTAATATTTTTGCTAAAATAAGAAAAAACATTAAGTTCAAAAAATAAGGACCCAGTTTTGCTGCATCTAATTAGATATGTCCACGTACCCATGTGGATAATGGGGACTAGATATTTGACAGGGAAGAAAAGACGCTCGTCATTCACGACTGTGAAAAGATGTAAAGAAGAAGAAAAATCCACCATTTCGTGCCCGATTTTCAAATTTATTTCATGAACCAAGGAATTGAAAACAATACAAGGTTTGACGATCCATGGCCATAGAAATATTGAAAATTTCATTCCAATGAGGATAACAATAAAATTTTCACGTGTCTAGATAGGAAAACAGGAAATTTTTATCAAAATGTGCAAAGTTGAGAGTTTAAACAACTTCAAAGCATGAATTTCTCAATCTTTTCGGACTTCCAAGTTTACTTGAAAACTTTTGGAGGGTGTGACCTCAAAAAATTTCATGAATTTGACTTTAAAAATGAGGGGGGTATTTTGAGTGCGACAACAGCTGAGCTCTAGCTTGGGGACATGACATGGACTAAGCATAGTGAAGACATGACATGGGAATTCAAAATCTCAATCTTTAGAACTTATAATTCATTGACCAATGCCTTATCCATTGGGTAGTGTAGAGTCAGGTACAACTTCGAGAAATAAAGATCAGAAGAAGGAAACACACAAGCACACAATGGGAAGGAAACACATGACACAAAATAGAATGGGAAATAAAACCACACAACGGAAAGGGAAACACACCTATGGTACAAGGCAGGGGAGTACAAACCAATTTCACTGATGACACAATTTCAAGTATTGCCCGCTCCAAGGAAATTCCAGTGGCGTTCCATCTAGATATGAGAGAAGAAAAGTATTTCTTGCCACAAACTTTATGAACCTAGAATGGGATCAAACCATAATGAATCAAAATTTCCATGGCTTCCTTTTGGTTCTCTTCTCTTGTCCCATAGTAGGATGAAGTTTCCAACTTTGAATTCTCTTGCCTTGTCCTTCTTATCAAAAATCTTCTTTACTTTCAATAGGTGCTTCTTAATGCGATCCACCACTTGGAGTCTATTTTCTTCCAGCTTCTCAAGAAAGAGGATCCTCTTGTCAATGGAATCCTTGTACTAACCATCTTCTATTTCCTGTAGTAGCTTGAGAGCTGGCATCTCGATCGTGAGAGGAATTTCTGCTTTGACTCCATACAACAGTTGGAATGGTGACATACCTATTTCCTTCTTGGGAGTGATCCTATCCACCCATAATGCATCGTACAACATTTTGTGCCAATTCCTTTGATTCTCGTTTACAAGCTTGCGGATAATGGTCACAATGTTCTTGTTGCTTGATTCAGCCTATCCATTTCCTTGTGGATAATAGTCAGAAGAATGAGATAGGGAGATTTTGTAGCTATAACAAAACTCAGTTAGCTCTCTTGAAGAGAAATAGGTAGCATTATCTGCTACAATCTTCTGTGGCACTCCAAAATGGACTATGATATTCTCCTTGATGAAGTTGCATATTGTTTTAGTGTTGTCTTGTTTGGCCGAAATGGCTTCCACCCATTTGGTGAAGTAGTCTATTGTTTTGAGTATATAGGTGTTCCCCATGCTTGAGTGAGGGTTTAGAACACCAATGAATTCCAGCTCCCACTATTGAAATGGTTCTTCAATAACCATAGTCTTGAGTGGTAATGCAATGAGTTGTGGTCTTTCAATGAACTGTTGGCATGCTTTGCATTTAGAAACCTAATCTTGAGTGTCTGCAAATATGTTGAGTCAATAATACCTTCCTCGGAGGATCTTGAGCACAGTGACCATTGCCGGAAAATTTCCACCACATCTTGGTCATGGTATGCTTTAAGAAACTTTTCTTGTTGCTCTTTATCTACGCACTTGAGGAAACAAACATCCAGGCCTATTTTGTAAAGTGCATGATTCCAGATTACAAATTTAGTTGTCTTCAGATTGAGTGTTATCCTTTTCTTGTAATCAATATGGGGAGGGCATTCTCCATATGTTAGGTAATAGGAAATATCAGCATACCACTCATCAGTGGTGGTGACAAAGAGAACCTGTGGGTTGTTTTCTGAACTAGTTGAGCAAGCATAGTTTTCTTCACCATGTTGAACTTTGAGTGTTTCATCTTAGCAATCAACTTGCAAAAGCCATTTCCCCTTACCATATTGGAGGGTTGAATATCCAAGTCATAGTCTTGATTATTTGCAATCCAATTTCCTCTTTTAGCTTCAGGATCCTGTTGTGTTATGATGGACTTGATTGCACTGCCAGGGACCATCACCACCATATGGGAATTGAGGATGTAAAACATGAAGTTTTTTATAGCCTTGACCACTGCATAGACATGCTTCTGTAATTGGCTATATTTTAGCTCATGTTTTTTCAAAGGACAACTCATGAAAGTAATAGGTGCTTCCACGCCTTCATCATTTTTCTGAATTAGAATGGCAGATAGTGTATGTTCTGATGCATAATAAAACGTGATGAATTCTTTATTAAAAATGGAGATACAAGATTCAGAGCCTTGGCAATGGATTTCTTGATCTCTTTGAATTTTTCCTTCCCTTCATTTTTCCATTTGAAGTTTTCTTGTGGTTTCATCATGGAAGTGATGTGCTTCATCAACTCATCAAACTCAGGCACAAAAAGACAAAGAAAGTTCACCTTTCCAAAGAATTAATGAACTCCTTTCTTGCTTGTGGGTAGGGATAATGTTTGAATGGATCTAATCCTCTCAGGATCAATGTGTGCTCCATGTTTGTTCACAATGTGCCCCAATAAATTACCTTCTGTAACTCCAAAAATGCACTTTTTTGGATTTAATGATATGCCATGTGTCCTACACGTTATAAGTACCTGTTGCAAGTGATAGATATGATATACCCTCTTCTTTGAAAATACTGTGAGATCATAAAGATATATGACAATGCAATGCTTCATATCTTTGAAGGCCAAATCCATCGCCCTTTGGAATGTAGCTCCTGCATTGATTAGACCAAAAGGCATTTTTCTGTAGGCAAAAGTACCCCAAGGTGTTGAAAACGTTTTCTTGGTGCAGTCCTCCTCTACCACTTTGATTTGATTATATCATGAGAATCCATCAAGTAATGAAAGCATTTCAGATCTAGTGACTGCTTGTAGAATATGATCCATGATAGGAAGAGGATAATTGTCCTTTAGTGATGCCTGGTTCAAGTTGTAAAAATCTACACATATCCTTATTTCACCATTCTTCTTCCGCATTGGCACAATGTTAGCCACCCACATTGAATGGTGGATGGGAAAGATGATCCTTACATTAAGCATCTTCGTTACCTCCTCCTTGATGGTATCAGTAATCTTTGGGTTGTATGGCCTTTATTTCTACCTGAGGGGCTTAACACCCTGCTTCAAAGAATTGAGTGATGCATTTCCCTTAGCTAGAAGGATTTGAGTTCATCATAAGAGTAGGCCAAGACATCTGAGTATTTCTTGAGTAATGTAAAAAAACTTCTTTTTTCTTTAGGTAAGCAAGATTTTCCAATATTAACCATCCTTGGCTCCTCTGGGGTACTAATGTTTTCTTTATCAAAATCAGCTGGGCACCGAGAAGATTGCTTTTCTTTCTCTTGAATGAATTTGTCATGTTGTCAAAGAAGGATGGGGTGTCACTAGGGAAGCTGACACTGCAAGAGAATCAACCTTTTTCATTTTTCTCCATTGGAATAACTTCAATGGAAAATGTATCAAAAGATTCAATGCAGTCCCACACTCTATTTTTATAAAGTCGGAGTCTTGGATTATTCACCTGATATTGTTGGTGGACATGATTTACTACAACCTCTGCATCACCTCAGACATCTCAGTTTCTTGATTCCCATGTCCTCTGCTCCACTCATACCTAAGAGTAGTGCTTCATACTCTGTAGTGTTATTTGTATTATCAAATTGTAGCTTGTAGGAAAATGGGTACAACTCATTGGAAGGAGAGTACAATACTACACCAGCTCCCGAGCCCACACTGGAATGGCTACAATAAAATTCCATTGTCCAAATTTGATCTTCCTCTTCCTCAATGAGAAGTGGAAAGTTCTCCTCTTATTTTGATGTGAGGAAGTAGTTTTCTAGCCCATAATCTTGAAAGAGAATGTTTTCTTTTGGATCATTAGACTTTCGTACTGTGAACTTCATTTTCTTACTAGTAGCAACTTCTTCATCTCACCTTTTACTAGGATAGTTGTAGATGACCAATCCATTTTTATCTCTCCACCCAGGTCTCTGTAGAAAATCCTACTCAATAGCATACCAAAGGATGTTGAGATGTCTGCTACTAGTATGGTTAGGAGCACCTTCTTGTTTGGAAAATCAGCTAGTGCTACCTGTGCATCCTTGATTCTTCCTACTAATGGTACTTTTTTGGATTCCATTCAGTAGTAGGTGCCATTTACCCAGGTAAAGGTGAGGCCTAGAGAATTTGCAACTTTGGTTGGCATCACATTGTCTGAGGCTCCGAAATCTATGATAAAATTATTTAGCTAGAACCTTTTAATGAGGAGTGATAGGTAGAAAGGTTCAACCATGTTGGTTTTGGAGGCACTGAGGGTTAGCATGTTTTGGGAAGGTGGTGTGGATGGTGTGGGAAGTAAGCCTTTAGAATTAGGACTCAAGGATACAAGGTTACCACAATGAACCGCATTAATGAACCTGTCAAGCTGGGTAGGGTGTGTTTGTAGGTATTCTATTTTTGAGAGTTGGAATTTGGTTTTGCTTGAATGTTTCAAAAAATCAAATGGCTTATGGTGAGTGAGGAAGAGGTTCCGGAAATGGAGGAAGATTTACATGGTAGAGGCTTTGCTACTTTGGGTTTTGAATTCTCCTTTTTGAGTGTAGCAATTGGCTTGAAAGGGGGTGAGGGTGTAGATTTTGATTGAACCTTAGATGTTTTTGCAGGAACAACATTTAAAGGAGAATTGTTCTTATCAACTTTTGAGCTGGGAGAAGAATTAGATGACTTACTTGGCATAGTAGCATGATCCCTGACAACCAGTGAGTCTGGTTTTTCTTTGGCCGACTCCATAGAAGGTGGTAATGGTGATCCTCTGCTGATGATTTTATTTTGTGTGACCTCTGGAGGAGAATCTTCTTTATTCTTCTTATCCTTTACCACAACCGTTGAGGATGAAGCACCTTTCCTAGATTGTGCATGAGTGAAAATAGCACATTAGAAACTTGGAGCTTATTCATCATCCTCATCTTCATCGTCAACGTACTCAATTAGGCCATTCTACATATCAACTTCCTCAACCTCAAGATAGTTTTCATAGTATTCCATATTTTCTTCTCTAGTTTCATTAATTTCTACTTCCTCCTTTGGATCTTTGGTGTCACAGATGGTATTGACTAGCGGTGCTTCAAGAGTAAGCTGATGAGGAGTTGGAGAAATCCTTGGCCTATCTGGAGGGTTTGGTTTCTTTGAATCATTCCTCATTGTGATATGAGATAACTGCTTTTTAAGGAAACCAAGTCATTTTCCATTTTTGGAACATTAGATCTATGGTGATAGAGTTTGAATTCTAACCCTTTTGCTTTCCATTAGGGCCTTTCACCTTTCCGAAAAGGATTAGATCATCATCAGTTTCTATTGCATAGTACTAAGCTTCCCTCAATGTTCTTGGTTGGGATATTTTGACGAAGAAACCTACCTCTGATGGCAAAGCACCGATGAAAAACCTCTTCAAATTATTTTCAAGAGGCACCACATCTTCAAGGATCCTTCTTATCACTCTATCATATCTTACTACGAAGTCCTGCATTGACTCAGAGATTTCTTTCTTCATTTGTGCCAATTGGACTAAAAGATCCTAATAATATTTTGTGCTCTTGAACATGTGTTTTAATGCACTTCTTTATTCTTCTTATCCTTTACCACAACCATTGAGGACGAAGCACCTTTCCTGTATTGTGCACGAGTGAAAACAACACATGAGAAACTTGGAGCTTCTTCATTATCATCAACATACTCAATTAGGCCATTATGCATATCAACTTCCTTGACCTCAAGATATTTTTCATAGTATTCCATCCTTTCTTCTTCAGTTTCATAAATTTATGCATCCTCCTCCAGATCTTTTGTTTCACAGATGGCATTGACTAGTGGTGCTTCAAAAGCAAGCCTATAACGAGGTGGAGAAATCCTTGGCCTATTTGGAGGGTTTGGTTTCTTTGAAGGATTCCAAATTGTGATATGAGATAACTGTTTCTTCAAGGAAGCCAAGTCATTTTCCATTTTTTGGAACATCATATCTATGGTGACAGAGTTTGAATTCTGACTCTTTTGCTTTCCATTAGGGCCTTTCACCTTTCCAGAAAGGATTAGATCATCATTAGTTTCTATTGCATAGTCTTAGGCTTCCCTCAATGTTCTTGGTTGGGCTCTTTTGAGGAAGAAACCTACTTCTGATGGAAAATAAATGATGAAAAACCTCTTCAAATTATTTTTAGGAGGTACCACATCTTCAAGGATCCTTCTTATCACTCTATCATATCTTGCTATGAAGTACCTCATTAACTTAGAGGTTTCTTTATTCATTTATACCAATTGGACCAAAAGATCCTGACAATATTTTGTGCTCTTGAACCTGTGTTTGAATGCACTTCTTATATCCTCCCAATAGGTGACGAACCTCAGGGGTAGCATGTAGAACCATTCAGTGGATTTCTCTTGAAGTGACTCCACAAAGAGTTAGACTGACACATCTTCATCCTCAATAACCAACACACTACAAGTAGTGATAAATGCTGCTACATACTCTTCAAGGAGTTGAGAACCATTCCCTCTGAATTTTGGGAAGTTTTTTCTCGAGCCTCTCGGTAGATCATGGAGTGGTTGAGCAAGAGCCAGTGGACCGATGTTTCCTCCCCATGGTACATTAGGCCTATGGGCCTCACAATCACATTCACTCTCACGATCACAATCCCCCATTCTATTTCTATTTCTAGCTTCCAACCTTGCTAAGGATACAACTTTTGCTACTACTCTTTCATCTGCCTCAGCTTGAAGTCTCTCAATTTCTTTGAGTTGAGATCTTATTTCTTCTTCGACTCTCACCTCTCTTTCTTTAGCTTCTTCTTCAGTCTCCATGTCAATGAATTCTACAAGGTTCTCATTGATGTATGGAAATTCACCATCCAAAGGATTTGCAACACTCAGGTTCCCAATGTGACCAGTTGCTTGAAAAGGAAGCCTCTGGATTCTGAGTAGCTCTTATATCCTTTAAAGTTCCTCAAAAATGGGATCAATTTTTCCTCCTTGTCTCTGTTGTCGGGTGTATCTTCTATCCGCTAGCTTGAAAATATATGCCCTTCTTTACGGTGCTAGAATTTGTCTTTTCCTCTCCAATTTAGCAGCTCATTCTTCTTTAAGGTCTAGAATTCTCGTGGAAATGAAGTAGTGATCACTTTTTCTATTATATTAGATAGCTTCCCTCAAATATGAAGCAACATCTTCTTGGATGTGGAAGAGAAATTCAGGTCTTTCAACAGAAGGGATTCTCAGAATAGCCATGATTTGTATCCATGTGGCTCACATAGCCATTCAAATTCCAAAAAAAAATTCTCTTTTTTGAATTTTGAATTTTCTGACCTTGCAGTCGCATTCGGTGTAGCTACTGTTAAATTTTCCCATCAGTGGGTGCAAAAAACTGTTGGCAAGGAAATTTGTTGGGTGGAAAAATTTGTGAATTCCTTTCCAATGCTCTGGGAATCTATGTCCCTCTACTTAACCGGTGTAGCTGCCGTGTATGCATGCGTGAGAAAGCGTGGATTTATGTGGTGGCCTTTTGGCTGGAGATCCAACAGGGGCACTCCAATGACCCTGCGAAAAATGCTTGCAGTTATCTACAAGGGGGAATTTTCTATGAAGTTGGGAAAGGGAGTGAGAAAACTAGTAGGATAACTAATGTTACAGGTAGAAAATCATATTCTTTCACGCACTAGTTAGAAACTTCATCACATGCACTAAATTTAGAGGAAATAACCTTGCAAATTGCAACAAGACCAAATAGAATTTGATGAACACAAAGTATCATGAAATCCCTCAGTCAAATAAATCTAGAAAATCCTTCTTCTTGTATTAATACTTAAACACAAAAGTTGTACATAGTGGAGAAATCGAGGAAATTGAGAAGAGGGGGGAAATGGAAGAAAATTGGCTATCTCCTTTCTTTATCTAGGTACAATGCACTCTTGAGTTTACAAGATCAATCAATAACCTCCTTTATAATGGTGTGAAGAAGCCATTAAATATCTTGCAAGAAATAGTTAAAAATTATTCTTTGTTAGCAAGAAATGGTTTACAATCTTTTCAATCATTTACATCCGTTCAGATTCTTGATTCGCAAAGAAACACCACTAGCGAGAAAAAATTGACTTTTCATAATGTAGCCGTTACACTCATTTTGTAACTTTGAATTTGAACCATTCATCTTGCCTTTGAAACTTTAAACTAGAGTCATCCATGTGGGATAAACTTACTGGAGCAAGCGTGAAGGATGCCTTTTGCATTTTGTGACTTTATAGAGATTTGGCATTTTTTACATTTTTGGTCCGCCATTCCACTTTTGATATAATCCTGACACGTGGCTTCACTGATTGGTGATGGAATCGTGGATCACTTTATGACTTTTATCCCTTTTTACAAAAAGCCTCAAATCCTCAAAGTTCTCCGCCGACCCGCCTCCCCGCTTTGACCTTCGATGCAGGCTTAATATTTGACTTTTTCCTTCTTGGAAACAAGGCTCAAAATATCGATAGGCTTTGATGATCTGTCTCCCCACTTTGAATCTTTTGATGCAGGGTCAACATTTGAATTTTTCCCTCTTGGCATGATCGGGGTTGCGGGTCACTTTATGACTTTTAGCCCTTTTTACAAAAAGGCTCAAAACCTCAAAGTTCTCCGCTAACCCACTTCGCCACTTTGACTTTCAATGCGGGCTCAACATTTGAATTTTTCCTCATAGCATGATCGGGGTTGTGGGTCACTTTATGAATTTTAGCCCTTTTTACAAAAACACCTCAAAACACAAAAAGGATCTGCCTTTCCACCTTTCTACCAATCTGCCAATCAGAGTCTTCCAGGACCGCGGGGCCAATCTGACATTTTTGCTAAAATAACAAAAAATGTTAAGTTCACAAAAAAGGACCCATCCTACCACATCTAATTAGATATGTCCACGTATCCATGGATAATGGGGCTAGAATTTGACAGGGAAGAAAATGCTCGTCATTCACGACTGTGGAAAAATGCAGAGAAGAAGAAAACTCCACCAATTCACTCCTGATTTTCAAATTTCTTTTGTGAACTAAGGAATTGAAAACAATACAAGGTTTGATGATCCATAGCCATATAAATATTGACAATTTCATTCAAATGATGACAACAATAAAATTTTCACGCGTCCAAATAGGAAAATGGAAATTTTTTCAAAACGTTCAGACTAGAGAGTTTAAGCAACTTCAAAGCATGAATTTCTCTATCTTTTCAAACTTCCAAGTTTTCTTGAACACTTTTGGAGGACGTGAGCTCAATTTTTTTAATTTAAATTAAAAAATGAGGGGGATATTTTGAGGTCAATTACAGATACACAATATATTTGTAAAAGATCTCATCCCTACAAAAATATACTTGCAATTGATTGCTAGATCAAATTTCCAAACAATACTGGATGCATATATGTATAGATATGGAAGACAAAATTAATATAATCTTAACATTTACTAAAAGAACCAAAATACACATCAATATTGATTCTAGCTTAAGGTAGAGACATCAAACAAATAAGTGATGAAAGAAATTTTGGCTGATAGTGCCACTCTACAAGAAACAAAGAAGAAGAAAATCAGATAATAGGTAGTACAAGAATATAAGGATAACATTACACATAAAAAATTAATCTAAAATCAAAGGAGGTGGAAGGATATGAAGACATCTCTCACCAAGTTAGAGGGAAAAGTTACCAATTTTGTAGATTACTATGCATACGCAATGGGTTGGCCATGCATAACTCAAGAGGAAAAGATAAATTTGGATAAATTGGAATGAAAACTCAATAACATGTTTACAGAGTATGATATCACTACATATATTGATGGATACTAAAGAATAAAACTTTCCAAACTTACAAAGCAATATCATAGAAAATAAAAAAAATGGGTGAAAAAGATCTAATATATGCAATAATATAGCACTGCGATTAATAAATCCCTAGTAAGAATGCAACAAGAGTTGGTAGCTACAAATAAAATTATATATCTAAATTTAATTGAAGTATCCTCCCATCGATATTCTTCTCCTAGCTCAAGAGAATACACAACTATAGGTATGGACACAAGAAATAAAATAACACTTGCATGGTACCAATTTGAGAAGAATATTATTAATAAGTATGAAAATTACATTATGTAAGCCACTGCATAAGGATTAAATAGAGGAAAATATTTTTAGGAAGCCATTATGTCCTATAAATCAAACTGGGTGAGTCGAGCAAGGGAAAAATTCCTTACGCTAGATGTCTAAGTTTTGGTCAGTTAATGCTTTGGTTTTCTAAAGTATAAGTTTGAAGAAAAAGTATTAGCATACTTCACAATTTTGAGAAGAAAGAAAGGTTTTTCATCATTTGGATGTCTTGAGTATGAGGGAAATTTTGAATTCTGGGGATGATATTAATAGGGTTCTTCATCAAGTTTTAGAACAACCCGTGAAGTTAAGGAAGCTCCCATGAGATAAAGGAATAATCCACAGATAAAAAACACCTGCCAAAGATAGAAGATATCTAGGGAATACTGAAAAATCTTCCAATAACAGGATAAAATCACGGAATATGATCTAGATCCATGGAATGAAGAAGACCAAAAATAAATTGCAGTGTAAGCTAACAAAGTCATGACTAAAAGAAGTGTCTTTGGGCTAAATGTGTAAGGAATTATATTTATTGTACTTAATAAAAATAATATGTGGGTAGCATATGGAAAGTGTGTGTGATGTATTGAATGTAGAAAGAATATAAAGAGAGAATGTAAATAAGAAATACAGAGGCATATACTAAACATGTGAGAAGTGTGTATGAGAATAATATAGTTTATCTTGAGATATGAATAAAGAATAATATGAAGGTATTGGGTTTAATCTATTATGGTGTATTGTATTCTTTTTATTCACTTGTTTATAATCTTAATTATTTTTTTGTAATACATCCTTAAAAAATGGTGAACTTCTTGAACCTTACACTAGTATCGAGGCTTATGGTCAACAAAAAGTAATAGTTAAAAAAACTTAAAAATAAAAAAAAATCTTTATCAAGAGTGTATATGGGTACAAAAAAAGATTCAAAACTTTGATATAACATATATCTTGTAAACTTTATTTATTCCATAATGAAAAATAGTTTGCAAAAGGGAATCTCATGCCTTTTTGGTGTACATTCTCATTAAAAATTTATGTAGATCCCCTTGGAGAATTGGAATCCATTGTATGTGTTGAAGTTGTAGGATTCATAGGGGGATTAATCCTATTTATAGAGGCTCATATGTCTAACATGTAATAATAATTACAAATCCTCATGGTTACAGGTGTATAATAGATGCATATGGGATACTAGTGTATTTATTACCAAGAAAAAGTTCATACACAGAATAAATACCTAGAGAAAAGCATGTACCTGATAATAAAGAATTATAAAATTAGTGATTAATATCATTATATGTAGTATTAGCTAGTCCTACAATGGGAAAATTGGTGAAAGTTTCACTATGGTGTACATTATGCGATACCAACACCTATGACACATACAATTTTTGAGTAATTGAGGATAAAAAAGAAGAAATTTTTATAGACATGATGAAAGCAACTGCTGCCACAACCCAACAAGGATGAGATTACAGTTGATGGAGGGGAAATTTTTGGATAGGGGTGGGAAGGGGAGGAGGGATATTTCCCTTAGAATTTTCTATAAGTGTGGTGAACCCAGTCATTATCAACATGAATTCCAAAATTAACTAGCTCCTATATATTTTTGTGAAGGGAAAAAGATGGAGGAGTGCATAAAAGTTTATAAGAAGATGAATAAAAAGGAAATCAGGTCTAACTAAGAGAAAAAAAATGCTAAAACTAGAAACATGGGACCCAAGAAATAACCACATTTAAAAGAAAAGGACCAAGTGAGTGTAATAACCCATAGTGGTGTATGCATCTAGCAAAAGAGGAAAATAATTATAGAGTAATCAACCTAAGATTTCCTTTATAGGGTCGTAAACTACCCTAATGGTGCCAAAATATCTATATTCTTAAAAAATATTAGCAAATGGTATGAGAAATGTAAGAGGGATTCTAAACTACATGTGAGGTTGAGGAGCATATAAAATTGGAGGCTTCAAAAATCCCTACTAATCAAAATGTTAAGAAACTAACTAATATTTTGTGCCTGTAAAATATAACAGTGTGATACCCATTCTCAAGTAGGGGTGAGAAGAAACTTTAGAAGTAGAAAATGTAGTGCAAGAATATCTGATAGGATCAGAATTAAGGGTGTATAAGAATAGGTTTGACATTAAAATATTGTTGGGTGCTTCCAATGAGACTATAAAACATACAGAACATCCTTATTAAAACTAACACAAAGGTTAACATCCTCAGTAAGGATGCTTGGATACAAATGGGTAAACCACCACTAGAACCTATGAAAAACACTTTATTCATAGAAAATAAAATAATTTTTAGTTCTCTTGGTGTGCTTAAAAGAGTAAGTTTGGATATCATGGGAACCAAGTTCAAATAAAAATGTGAGGTCAATCAGTTAGAAAAATAAGACCATTATTCCTTCCTCTTAGGAATGACTTAGTTGTTTGAAATTAATAGGGAGATGTGCTTTAGTAAGTGTTATATGATAGTTAAAAATGGTGAGAATAATGATATAATTCCTTTTGAATTTTCTCTAGGGACACCATTTATTAAGATCGTGGATGTAGAAGAAAAAATAAACTACATAAAAAATCTCACGGTGTGAGTAGGAGACTAGATTCAGCTTGATTTTAAAGGATACCTACAATGGAAAAATAATGCATATGTCACACACATGAATATTCATGCTTATCATAGATGGGTTGAAGAGGCCTATAAAGTCACTTGGAGGAGATGTGTGGAAGAAAGGAAAAATCCTACAAGATAAAAATGGATGGTGTGGAGAACCTGGGAAGAGAAGGAAAGAAAGGCACCCCCTCATGTATGGAATCTTAAGCACACATCCATTAGAGATACGATTTATAACAAGAGTGTTCCTACTTTGATGGGTTTTTTATAATGGTTTGAGTAATATTGGAAAACCTACCAAGATATGATGAAACCTCATGTGTTTTCACATACAAGGTATACTTAGAAGATTGTCTACCTAAGGAGGAAGAAATTATAGAATCCCTAGTCTACACCATCAAAATTAAAATCACTAGATGGTGGGAAACTCATCATCCATCATTTCCTAAGTGAAGAAACATTAAGGAGTAATTATGAAAACAATTTGAGTGGAGAAACAAGAGAAAAGAATTACCAAGTTATTATGGGAGCACTTTCCCTTTATCACACATACACACATGTGAACAAGTATGGATGATAGGTACTAAAGAAATATCATTATAATTATGGCTTCACACATACTACAACTTTTTATAACTTTGTTTTGTTCTTATTATATTCTAAGTAAGACTATGAGAGAGATAATAGATTGGGACTAGGTTAAGGGATCATCATTTAGCATATGTGTATGGGGGAGAATTAGCAATATGGCATATATGTATGGGGGAGATTTAGCAATTTCACTACCTTTGTAGTATCTACTCTATGAAGTGTATTGTTTCATTTAAATAGAATCACTAGTTAAAATTGGTAACAATAGTCAAATATGGGGTTCTACCCTAAACTAAAACTAGTAATGTGATCTGTAAGTTACTTGGCATTGGTAAAATTGAAGGAACTTAAGATGGTGGTGGAAAAGGTGGTAGGAAATTTGAATCATCCTTTCATGCATTAAATCCATCTTGAACCAAACCTCCACCACCTTGGGGAACACAAAAGTAGTTTTTGAGGGGGAAATGGCAGGTTTTGAGTTTATTGTTATCATTTTCTCTAGTGGGGAGGTGGTGGAAAACTCTCCATGTAAATGGTTTACCTATTATTTTTTTCTCTATCGATTCTTCTTGGTATATTGCATGTATCCCTTAACATGGAGTTGAGAAAATATTTGGAATGCATTTAATATATGTCATTATATAAAATGGGGAACGTTGAAGGTTTCTAGGCTTCTGTGGATTCGATTTGTGTATCGGTAAAAGTGAAGGAAGTTTGGAAACCCAACGAAGAAAAGAATACTAAGACATGTATGATACATTCTTTCTCTTTCTTGAAAACTTGTCCAATTTACTATTTGATTAATGGGGTTTCTACAATATATATTTGGTTAAGCTATTCTGGGTGTTCTTGTTATATTCCCTGAATGATTGATCTTTGTTCATTGATTCTTGATTTATATGTGTTTACAATGTTGTTGTGAGGTTTAACATGTTATCTTTAGTCTATATTGATAGATATTAACATATCTTTGACTTATAGTCCAATGGCTCGAAGAATAATAATTTTTGGGGCATTATTAAATCATAAAGATATTGTTAGGTTGAACCTTGGTGCTTAAGAATCCATTGTTTAAAAATATTTAATTAGTTTTAATGAAGGATCATTTTGGGTTGGCTCATTTAAGTGTGTAAATAGTATGAGATTATAAGTAGCTTCTGGTATTATCTTGTATCTATTGTGACAATATTTTTAGTGCCCACTTCCCTTTGACACTTTTTGATACTGATATTGATACTATTGATTTCATTATGGACATTATTATAGATTTGATTTAGTATGATGTTAGATATTTAATCATGGATTATTGTGATCTTGATTTGGTTATGATGCATGATGATTATTAGAGACACTCACATGTGGATGATGATATACTATTTGACATGGATATATTGTGAATGTTGTTTAGACATGTGATTTTTGGATATTATGAGTAGACTTAGAAAATACACATTATATGATGATGGTATAGTTGTTGATATAAGTTGTAAGTGATATTGTTAATTGCCTTGATGTGTTGTGATTCATATGTATAGTTTATTTTGTGATTATATTTATATCAAGTTGGATGTTCTGATATGGCCACGAGGCCGAAGGAGGCATTTGTGTTTTGCAGGTTAAAATATCACAAAAAACATCAGGGGATTGGAGACCAACCACATTGGAATTCTAGATGAATTCAACACGGTCACCATGGCAACATGTTTTGTGTGTGTGTGTGTGTGTGTGTGTCGTTTTGTTAGGGATTACCATGGGGGGGGATCACCTTTGAATGTGACCAAGGGGTTTTGTACTTTTTATTAATGTGGTTCTTTTTTTATTCTTGTATTTATTTTATTAGTGATGTGTCCCTTTCTTTTATTTAATTAAGTTGTGGAGAATTAATGTGATAAAACATATGGTTAAAAGTTAATTAATTAAATTTGGATATAAGAAACTAAAAATTGAAGTTGTTGGCTCTTTGTATTAAATATGTAAGGGATGTGTAAGTTTGTGTAAGAGTTGTGTAATTCAGATTTTGGAGTATGAAACACTCCACCTCCTTGGAAATTCGATTTTGTCCTTGGAGGTTTTTTTTGGAGGCTATTGGGACAAGTAAAACTTGTCCCATACCTCTAAATTTAATTTACCAACCATACCTTTGGTTGGAGGATTGATATTAGCCCTTTTTAATGCATTTTTTTTTATCAATCATGTTGCATGTTTTAATTTCACTCTTCTTACATATTTTTTAATCCAGTCCTTTGGGGTGTGGGCTTTTTGGAGTGTGCAAGTAAATTGTCATATTTTAACCCACCTCTTTATTGTGCTTTGGAGAATGAAATTTGGAATTTTGTGTTGGAGTTGAGGATGTGTGATGTGGCATCCTACATGGATCCACATCATCCTCTTCTCTTCTCCCTTCTATAAAATTAGAACTCATTGCCTTGTTTTGGGTTGTTGAACTTTTTCATACTTCCTTTTGGGGCACATTATCTTGTTGTTTGGGGAGCTCTTGCTTGGAGAATATTTAGAGAACTTTACATGCTTGTTGGTTTTTGAATTGGGACTGTATTTTGGCATTAAAGCTTGTTGTTTGGAAACAAATAC